>CM057380.1:162000906-163485281 GCA_030015415.1 Cynopterus sphinx
ACCTCCTGTGTGAAACCTTCCCACATCCTCTCTTGGTCGGAATATGGGGACAGATGTCCTTCCTGTGCATCCCGTGGTACTCGGTGTGTGCGCGCTCCTGCCGTTACATGCTCTGGCACATTGGCTCGTGAAGCGCAGGGGACATCTTGTTTACCACAGTCTCTTAACATCTAGAATAGAGCCTGGTCCTTAGCGGTCATCTTAGTTCTGGGTACTGCATCAAAACACCCCAGACCGGGTGGTTTATGAACAACGGAAATTTATTGTGCACAATTCTGGAGGCTGGAAGTCAGAGATCAGGGGGCCAGCGTGGTTGGGTTAGAGCCCTCTTCTGGGGCCCAGAGTTTTGTTGTATCTCCTCTTAGCGAAGGGGTGAGGGAGCTCTCTGGGCCCCCTTTTGTAAGGGCACTAATCTCATTCCCGAGGGCCCCATCCTCGTAACCTAACCACCTCCCAAAGACCCTACATCTTCACACCATCACTTTGGATATTAGGTTTTCAATGTCTGAATTTTGGGGGGACACAAACATTCAGACTACAGCAGTAGTCAGTCACTCCATAAATATTTAGTCACAGAATGACTGCACTGGTGGTAACCGGCATCCAAGCAGAAAATTTCCCTGATTGGGATGACAGGTATGGGATTTTTAGCCACTTTCATTGCTGATTTGATTTTCAGTTTGATTGTACCGTGAGTGAGCTGCCACGTAGGGAAACAAACAACGTGTTTAACACCATGGCTAGATGTGGACACAGCCAAAGAATGAACACCTGTCACAGTGTGGTTCTACGGCTGTAGCCACAAGCGTAGCCTGTGTGTCTTGGGAAGGGGCCTGCTCATGCAACTCAGAATGGTGGGGTCCGAAACAAGAGTCCCATGGGGCAGCTGTCCAGTTGAAATGTACTGTCAGCTATGTGTGTAACTTTACATTTTCTAGTAGCCAATATGAAAAAAAGTAAAAAACAAACAGGTGAAATGAATTTAAAATATTATTTTAATAGGCAATCAATATTAAAAGTTATTGAGTTTACATTTCTTTCTTTTTTTTTTGTACTAAGTTTTCTAAAATCGAGTGTACATTGTCCATTTACAGCACATTCTGGTCCAGACCAGCCACACATCAAGTGCTCAGTAGCCACGTGTGACTGGTGGCTACCATATGGGGTAGTGTAGCTCTGAGATAGCAGCTTGGGGTTGTATGTTTCCTTTTTTTAATTTTTATTTATTTTTTTTGGCTTCTTCCCCCTTTATTTAAGAGCATGTTTTCATTCCTGAGTTTAAGCTATACCCTTTGAGAAGGCTGTTGACCCTCTTAGGACCTGAGATGTTAAAGAAGAGAGATTAGTTGTGGAATTGAATGGATGTAGCCAAAGTAATTTCAGGCCTCCAAGGTACCTTCAAAGTCTTCTGGTTAATCAGTCACCCTGTGAAGCTTGACCTCCTATTGTGATCCTAGCAAACCGTTGCAGGAAGGACCTGTTATCAGTGCCCCTGTCACTGTTTGAGGAGGCAATGGAAGCTCAGAAGGGTTCAGGAAATTGCTTAAATTTGAGTTAAAATGGCTGGAACACAAACGTTTGAGTGCAATGACTGCCCTGAGAAACAGTCATTCTGCTGGGGTGAACAGAAGCACGTGTGATTACCTGTCCCACGGGGCTAAATGTGATTAGGGTTGCAAAGACAGATTGGGGAGGGGGCGGACTGATTTTGAGGGAGATCCTGAGGAAGACTTCATGGGAGAGGTGATGTTTGCTCTGGGCCCTGAGTGGAGATTTGCTAGGGAAGGTGGGAGAAAAGGGGGAGGACAGGCGTTCCAGGTGAGGCTGCCTGCTAGACCAGGGGTGAGGTGGGCAGGGGAGTTACATCTGGGAACTTAGGGGGCTCCAGGGTTAGGGGTGGGTCCGCCGTGGACCTGGAAGGCTCTGAATGCCCTGAAGTTTGAATTTGATTCTCAGGACGAAGGAGCTGTAGAAAGTTTAGGGTCGGCTGTGTTTCAGATGATGACATTTAAGCTCAGCTGAATTAAACTTTCTTGTTTCGTTAGAAAAGCAGAAGTTTTCAACTCTCTCTCAAAATGAATTCGGGGCCATTTTGAAATAGCGACTATTATTCTAATTTAACGGGAGGTAAGAAGATTTTTCATGCGAGTTTAAAGTGCAGCATCAGAAATAGCTTAAAAGCACTTTGGGATGAGATTTACAACTCTTGCTGTTTGCACTGATTGTGGCAAAATTATAGGCCTAGGAGGTTAAGTTGCAGTTTCTCGGTTGCTAATGATGCCCTGGCCTCACCCTCTGAGGGCCTTGGAAGCAGTGACAGGAGAAGGGGAAAGTATAAATAGTTACAGGGAGGAGAATTTCTCACTTCTCTGTGAGCTCATGGGTCTGCCTGGGGTCAGGTTGCAGCTGTGGACTGTCCTGGAGTTGAGCAGTGTAGACGGGACCAAAGTTAGCCGCTTCCTTCTGGGAAGGAGGACCAAAGGGTCAGGTTGGGTGGGAGGAGATTTGCCTTGTGCGCTGTGTGTGGAGCTCATTGTCCCCCTGAAAAATGCTGCCCTGTGTGATCTTCATATCAAAGGCCTCCTGCTTTGAAGTCCTCACTTTTGGGCTGTGGGAGAGAGGATGGGTGAATTATAGAGCTCTTGACACCGTGAAAAAACCACCCCTGGCTTTCAGATCACTTATGGGTGGGGTGGGGGCGGGGCATGTGCTGGGTGCAAAACCGAGGGTCCCCTTCGTTTCCTCTGCTCGCCTGTGGCACTTGACACCTGTTGATAAATGTGCTAGAGCCAGTTTCTTCACAGGGGTATCACCACCTTTCCTCTCCCTTTTTCCCATTACAACAACAGCACACAGGGAGAGCTGTCCCAAAGGCTTAATTAAAAACAAAAACTGATATATTGTCATTGTAAAGGTGCAGCAGTTTTTTTAAGGAAGTGCCTGGCCTTACAAGCTGCAGGGGATTCAGGATTCTCACTTACGAACTTGTAAGGATTTAGGGGTTAAGGGCAGGAAGGTCTCACGAAGGCAGCACTTACTATTAGCATGGAGATTATTTCGAAAATGGAAGAATTAGATGGTGAATCCTTTAAGAGTCGGGTTTATAGTACGAAGGGCTTTCTGTCTAATTCTACTGTTCAGAAATGGAAGTGTAGGTTTGAAATCAGAAACCGAACAGGCAATCTTTTAGTCACTTGCGATAAAACAGCTTTTGTTGGGAGAGCGTGAGCCATCCCGTGAAAGACAATTACGTGCTTAAAAATATTAGCTGGTACTGGTGGCCCTGCTCCTCTTAGGATAATCCCTTTGATTCTGGAGGGGAGTGGCTCAGGGCCCTTCCCTACTGCACTCAAGGGAGAATTCTTTTGAGGCTTATAGAGACTTTGTTTCCTGTGGCTGTAAAAGCAAATTGAGATTTTAAAAATAAATACAGATCTGATAGTAAGTGCCTTCCTGGAAATGAGGCTCTAGCAAAGCGAAGGATGGCGTCATTGGAGAGTCACAGCAGCATTCCTCCTTTATTTTCATGGGAAATAAATGAGCAATGGACTAAAAGCACTGAGTTCTTGGTGCCCACGCCTTTGCTGGCATCACTGAGTGTTTGATTCGCTGTAAAACACGGGGGCCCTCACAGAAAGGGGAGGTGCAGATAAGTGGGAAGGGCATTGGTGGGGGTCAGCTCCCTTCTGGGGACCGTCTCATGTATGACTAACAAATGTAGACATTGCCCCTTGCAGGCCCAGGGGTCCAGAGCAGACACCTTCAGGTCAAGCTGAGTTCCAGAAACCCCACCCTTACCAGAGTGGCTCCTCGCTTGTCTTATATTTTGGGGTTTTGAGTAAAATTTTGTTAGAAGTAAGTGTCTCAAAGCTAAAACCACCAACAACTTTACAGTCTACTGCTTGTAATTTCTGAGACTGTTTCTCCCAACTCAGACCTTGTTCTGTTAACAGGTCTCAGAACGGATACCCATTTACAGTTAAAGGTAGATCACAAAGTAAGAATTCCCATGAATACAGTATAAACCGCCTGAGTTCTCTCCGCCCTCCCGTCTGTCACTGGAACATGGCTTGCTCGAACATTTATCCTTCTACAGAGACAAATCTAAGTAAGACTTCCTGCCTTCAAATAACTTGCAATTTAGTAAGTGGTGACAGACCCGTAATTGGGAGCTGCTGCGCTCTGTAATAACGGCTATGGGCCGCTTGGAAAAAAGGCCAGATTAGTTTAGGGGAGGTCAAGGAACTTCACAGAGGAAGAACATTTGAGCTGGGCTCCCGGCATTCAGTCAGTTATGCAATAAGCCTACTGTGCGTGCCAGGATCACCCCAAGTGCTAGGGACAAAGCAGGGGACAAAACAGACCGTGATCCCTGTCTCGGCGGAGCTGACCTTCTTGGCCTACAGTTTGTCGAGTGGCAAACTGGCTTCTTCACGGTCTCCCCCACCCCAGCAGTGTCAAAGTAAAGCAATGTTTCTGTGTGTGTGTGTGTATTTGTTTATATTTCTGATTACAAACTTCTTATAGAGATTTTTTAAAAAAGATCCGGACCCACTTCTAAAAAAGTTACCCCTGATCTCTGCCACTGAGGAAGGGTCTCTGCTGACCTCTAGTCACTAGCCTGTTTTCTTATGCATATATATATATATATATATATATATATATTTATGAACATGAAGTCATCATGCATATGTTAGAGAGTACCTTGCTTTTGCCCCTTCGTACTGGATCACGAGTGTTTTCTCATATCACCGACTTTCCTTTGGAAACAGCACTATCTTTCACCATGTAGCTGTCATAATTTTCTGTCACATGGTATGTCATCATATGCTGGTGATTTAGTCATATTCCTGTTGAACGATTTTGAAAAAGAGTTTTCCTTTTAAAAAATTATCACGCTACGCCGTTTTGTACATAAATCTTTGGGTGAGCTACTTCAAGTTCCCCTGCAATAAATTTTCAGAAGGGGAACGTACAGGTTGTAAACTGTTGACGGCTTCTGATAGATGTGGCCAAGCTGTTTTCTGGAACGTTGTCTCCATTTCTGCTCCAACCCGCAGCATATCAAAATGCTTGATTGATGAGCCAGTTAGAGGTAGCTGTCGTCTAGATTTCTAACGGAGCCTGCCTCAGTCTCAGCATGGATGCTCTCGTGTGGCTTTTGGTCCATACTGGATTATAGGCTTCTGGAAAACACAGGCTGTGTCTCCCCAGTGCCTGCCCTATCATAGATTTGCAGTAAAATACATGTTTTTTGAATACATGTTTGTACGTATGACTGAAGGAGCCAAGGAGGGTAGGGGGCAGTTTCACTGTCCCCAAGTACATGGTCCCAAAGTACCTTATCAATGGGCTTTCTGTGGAGGAAAACACATCAGGACACAACTGCTTCTCTGTAAAGCCACCTCCACAATCTCAGTTCACGTCCAAGAAGCCTCATGCTCAGGGTGGAAGTTCAGTTAAAAGAGGTGGCTTGATCGTTTATTTCCTGGGTGCCCTTTCCCTGTGTTAGATCACCTGCCCGGGGTGGGAGGCATTCTTCTCATCCTCATGTTTAGGTGGGACTCAGAAGTTTTGTAATGAACGTAAGATAACACAGAACTGTGGCCTAAATGCTCATATTCTTCCCCCAATCACATCGTATGTTGAAATCCTAACCCCCGATGTGCGAATGGGAAGGAGGAACGTGGGGGGCGCATAGGTCATGAGCATTGAGCACTTGTGGGCAGGATGAGAGAGCAGCCATCCATGAGCCAGGCAGAGGGCCCCCACCCGACCTTGGCGGTACCCTGACCTTGAACTTCCAGCCTCCAGAACTGTGAGAAGTCAATTCCTGTTGTTTTGAAGCCGCCCAGTCTGTGGTATTTTGGTATCGCAGCCAGAAGAGACGAAGACACACAGCCGGGAGGGGAGAGCTGGGATTCCCAGGACTGTCGGACTTCAGACGCTCCACGAGGAATTTATTTCGGGACTAGTGTCTGTGTGGAAACCTCTTTTCTGTGATTGGGATGAAAAGTGTACAGTGGGATGATCCCTGAGCTGGAAGGAAAGTGGACAGTGACTCTACAGTTGGTAGGACATGATCACGGCTCCAGGAGGCATTGTGCACCCAACAGTCCTCAGTGAGTGAGAGGAAGGAATTTAGATGTGGGGGAGTTTGTGTAGTGACAAAGCCCGAGGTATCATGACACGGTGGAGCGATTCTTTGCACACCTTGTGCCACTCTCAGAATGGTGATGTCCTGAGGATGAAACCTGTCTGGGCATCTCTCCTGATGAAGTTCTCAGATTTGGGGAACAGGTTCCCCTGAACAGAAAGCGAGGGTGGGGAGGTGTAGGAAACCAAACCAGATCCAACCTAGGACTGTCTTTTTTGCAAAAGTGAAAGATGCTGCTGAGAGTCACGCATACAAACACACACACACACACACACACACACACACACGCACACACACGTGCACACACAGCAGATGGAGGCTTCCTGTGTGATAGCACTGTTGCTTGCACCTCTAGAGGGGGGGCCTGGACGTAATTCATCATCCTTTTCTCGGACATTTTACAACAAGATTTTCTCTCTTTTCTCTTTCTCTCTTTATTTAAATGCCATGATAAATATTTTTACACATAAATCTCTGACTTTTATGTCATTTCTTTGAAACAATAACGGAGAATCTCTTGTTCTTGACATCGGAATGAAGCGATGTAAACTATGCCAGTGGCAGCACCCAGGGGTTGGCTTTGGGGAAATTTTTGACCCCTACAACTTCCATCAGCCCACACCAGATCACCCCAAAATACACGCTAAGGAAGAATGCAGTGTTTGCCATACAAATGCTGAGCGCCTTTCTCCCACTTGATAATCTCCCCTAAGAATGTTGGGGTCCTTACTGCTCCTCCCCCCATATTTTTTTTTATGCAAACCCAGAGTCCCCATCAACCTAGCCTGCGGTCCACGCGGATGAGGGGAAGTGAGAATGGGTCTAAAATAGCTGGCTATTAGGTTTCCTGTGAAGTAGGATGTGGTCAACTAACTCCCGTTATCTGTGTGTCTAGTTCAGACACTTCTAACAGTAAGTACACAGAGTGCCCGGGGGCATGGGGCCTGGGACTGACAGCTGTGACCTGAAGCAGTGGGACCCAGCGACCACCTTGAGAAAAACCAGGGTGACATACATAGCCCTTTGGGAGACACAGGGGATGTTACCTGTAGCCCTCACCAAGGTGGCTGGAACCATCTAGTGTGTGGTCCTTTGGGGGCTGTGATGGGGTTCAGGTCTTAAAGCACAGTGGGAGAGGCTGTGAACATGTGAGCAGGTTCTTCCATTGCAGGAGGTTACTGGAGGGTGTTTTATTTTTTTATTTTTTATTTTTTTAACTGGAAGTGACACCATGGAAAGAGCCATTCAAACAATGCCTGGGGCTGAGGCATGTTCAAGGATGGGCCATTTTCAGAAAAGTTGCCTGTCTTTACTTGGCATTTCCAAACTTGCCTCAAATACCTTTCTGAGGGAGTCTTAAGGGGTTGGTCAGGAATCTTTTAGATGCAAGCTCTCCCTCCTTAGAACCCATTCCCTTTAGTTTAAGCAGAAAAGGGACTATTCTTTGGTACAGGGGACTGAGAAAGTCAGTACGACGGGGTCCAAGGCCTCTAGGGTCTGGTCTCTCGTGCTTTTTCTCTCTCTGTGGTGGCAAGGTGTTTGCCGACCGTGTCAGCCCCCATCTCACCCTCTCAGCAGTCTCAATGAAAAGAAAAAGTACTTCATTTTTTTTTTTCTCAGCAGTTTTCACCAAAGTTTTGGTATCTAAACTCCATGAGGGCAAGTATTTTTATCTATTTTTTATTGTCACATCCCCAGCTCCTAAAACAGTGTGTGTTCAATGCATATGCGAGTGAATGAATGAATGAACGAATGAATCTCACTGGTGTGGCTGGGGTCACATGCCCAGTCCCAGAGCTGTGCTGTGAAAGTAGGGGAGGATAGTACCCAAAGCAACCTGGGGGTGCTGTTAGCCAACACAGGGCATAGGATGCTGGACGGAAATCAGCCAGGATTTAAGCGGAGCTGTACCCGTGGTGGTGGACATGGGTTCCAACCGTGGGTGGAGCCATCTAGCAAAACCGAAATGGTGACCAAATATCCATCAGTCCAGTAACTCAGCCCGCAGGAATTCTAGCCGGTGTGTGGCATCCTATAAGTTCACAACGCCGTGATCGACGAGCTCAGGTAAGAGCTCCTAAGACTTACCTTGTGACCGAAATGAGATCCTTAGAACTGGCTGTGGAAACCTTGAAAGATAAGACAGCATCTGGGTATGTTCACTCCAGGGATGCACTTGGGGACCTATGGACCCAGATACATGTGGCACTGGAGATGGGGTTTCCATGGGACATCACAACTGCGTTTGGCTCAGGGTCACCATAGGCCATTAAAGGATATTCATATTTTTTTTTCTTTTTTTTTCTGATGAATAACAAAGCAAGAGAGGCCAGAGATGAAAAATCTATAATTGAATTAAAAAGACAGGTTGCGCTCTTATAGCAGGTAATAGTCTTTGGATTTTTTCTTTTCCTTTTTTTTTTTCTTTTTTTTTTCTTGGAAAAATCTATTTGGACCGAAAGTGGTGACATGAACTTTTTGGTTCCATTCACCTCCTGTTGTTGGAAGACAGATGTATCACTACAGCCTAAAAAGAGGCTGCAGCACATATTCCTCCCGGGTAAGCCGTTTGGGGCTGGTGCAGTGACTCCACGCTGCTGGAGGCCTACACGCCCTCCACTGTGTGGCACGGCTCCCCCCGGGTCGTTGGAGACGGCTCCCCTCCACGTCTGCTTCCTGCCAGTGGGAAGTGGGGAGAGGTGCAGTAGAGGGCATGTGCCTGGCAGCCAGTGCTTGTGCTCATGTCTCATTGAGTCATCGCCGTTTCTGCCTGCAAGGGAGGCTGAGTGGTGCTCAGGTTTTCGCTCTGAAGGGAGAGGGGGGCATGGGGAAGGCGAGAGGGAGGGGTACGGTGCGGGGAGGACCTGACTCATATCGGGGGTCAACCAGTCGTTCTGCTCTGTCATGGTTCTGTACGTCAGTTGCTAAGTGCTCCGAGTCTTTGTTGAATGCAGGTGTGTTTCATCAGCCTCTGCTTGGTCAGCGAGTGGATAGTGTCCCTTCAAAGTTCACATCCTCCCTGGGACCTCAGACTGTGATTTTATTTGGAAATAGGGTCAGTGAGGTGTAAGTAGTTAAGAAGAGGTCACACTAGAGTGGAGTGGGCTGTTAATCCAAGGTCACCAGGGTCCTTAGAACAGATGTCGAGACATACACAGGAAGACCACGTAATGATGGGGGCAAAGACTGCAGTGATGCCGCCACACGCTCAGGGATGCCAAGGGCCACCAGAAGCTGGACGAAGCAAAGTAAGACCCTTCCACAGCAGCCTTGGAGGGAGCATGGCCCTACCGATACCTTGGTTTCGGATTTCTCGCCTCCAGAATTAGGAGGGAATAAATTTCTGTTGGTAAGCCACAGCGTTCGGGGTACTTTGTGGTCGCGGCCCCGGAAAACGAATACCGCCAGGAAGAATACATTTCCTGCCTGGACCGTGGGCCTTGCTTCCACATGGAATCAGGGGGTCTGTCTTCTGAGCTTTCCCCTGTGCCCAGGTGAGGCTCAGTGGAGGTCCCAGTCCAGGGACAGGATGGGCTGCTGATGATACGTGCCTGTGGTTATTATCAGGCTAGTGGAGGATCAGATATGTATCAAGCAGATACATATTTGGTAACAGTTGTGGTGAGTTATACAGAAGAGAAGGACAGGTGTCAAGAGAGGCTGTGGCCAGGAAATCTAGTGTTAGCGGGGTGGAGGGGTGGGGTGTAGCGGCGGTGGTCACAGAAGGCTTCCTCTCCTAAGGAAGCCCCCTTGCGCTCAGACGTGGATGAGTGTCAGTTAGAAAAAGGATGGGGGGGGCGAGTGGGGCCACTTTCTTTGGAAACATGGCCTGGGTGTCAGGAGCTCAAGGACCGTGGACCATGACGGGTGCTCTCTGGGGAGTTAAAATTCCAGGCCCCACCCCAGACCTTATCTGTCAGGATTAAGGGACGATACTGTTGTAGGCAGGTGGGTCTAGAAATACGTGTTTCTTTGAAACCTGCCCGTGGATATTTTCCTGCAAATTGCAGTACTCGGGTAGGGGATCTCAAACATTCATGTGGTTATGACTCGCCTAGAGAGCTTGCTCCACATGCAGATTTGGGTGGGATTCAGCAGGTTCGAGGTGGGATTGAGGAATCCATTGCACCAGAAAAGATCCCTCAGGTGGTTCTAATTCAGGGGATTCCCAGACCTCTTTTTGAGAAGCACAGCCCTGGAAGGTTAGGTGGCTCCGAACAATCTGAAGTTGGTCTCTACGACAGCAAATGATTCCAGGGGAATAAAAGGGAGTATCTAAAGGAACATTCATACTTGGTCTTAGGAGGGAGTGTGTGGGGTGGGCCAGAAGGGCAGCAGCACGTGACCTGGACTCGTAGCAGCAGCCGCAGCAGGGAGGCCCGGGATGGCAGGTCACAAGAGGGGTCCAGAGACATTGGGAACTCTCCCACCCATGCCTGGCCTTCACCTCACACCAGAACGTGGCCCCCTGCACTCCTAACAGCGGCCCTGACGTCAGGGTTCTCTGCACTTGTGACAGCAGTAAAATGGCTTGGGTACCCCTTGCTGTTTCCATGCAGACTCCGGCGTTGGGCTGCTGTGGGGAGCCTCGAATTCAGATCCAGAGCATCTTTAAGGTTCGGTGGCCACAGCGCCTTCGTGATCAGGGGGGCTTATCGCGGCAGGGGAGGGCGGGGTAGGCGCTTGAGCTGAGAATGGAAACAGTGGAGAAAGGAACAGATCTCAGACCGCAGACTTCCTGCTGGCCTACCCTCCTTCTCCATCGGGGGCACCTCAGGTCGTAATTACTGACTGACACGCCATTTTTAGGTGGCAGGGTGATCTGAGGTGAATCCGGTCTTTGCATAGCCTGTCTTGGTTGGAAGCTAGAGCGTAAAGCATCACATGGGTGTGCGTGTGTGTGTGCGTGTGTGTGTGTGTGTGTGTGTGTGTGCGTGTGTGTGTCCCCTGTGCTCCTCTCGGCCTTCTCTGCTTGGGCTTCAGTGCTTCCTGGGCTGTGAGATGCCCTGTGTTGGGTTCCTTCCCGCCCATGATGCTGCGAGTCATTCCTGCTTGACCTTTAGATTTTTCTCTTTAGGGAAAAGTATGATCATCAAGTCTGTGTTCTTGAGCAGATGTGTCACAGGCCGTCTTCTTGCCTCACTTCACAGCCACGGGAGAAAAGTGTTTCCAAGTCGGTGTGAATTTTATTCGAATAACGTGGGAATGGCTATTAGATGCGAGGACCACTCTGGCTTGCGGCTGTTCAGACGGGAGGGAGCCTGAGGCTGGACCGCGGTGCGCCTCCTCGCTCTTGGAAACGATGACTGCAGCGTTTTGGGGGTCTGGCTTTGGGCCTGTTGGCGCCGCAGCGTGACTGGACTGTTAGGCAGAGCTTCATCCTGGGCCTCACAGCCCGTGCCCATGCGAGAGTTCGGCAGAGCCAGGCCACGTTCGTCAGCTTCGTGTTCTGGTTCCTTCTCCTGGATGGTGAGACTGTCCAGAGGGTGTGTTCTGGAACTTTTCGGTCAGGCTTCACCGTGGTGCGTCTTTCATGACCTCACACGAAAGGCCCGATTGCCAGGGGCCGCTCTGGGGGAAACACTGAGTCACGGATTCATGGACTCGCAGAGCTGGAAAGAGACGCTAAGCAAACCAGAGGGAAGAGACCTCTCTCGACGAGGGAGACCCCAGCTCGGGGCTCCGACTCCACTCCTGTTGCGGCTGAAACAGATTTCTGATGGGGACAGTGTTTAAAGGCACAGGGAGGGGCGGGTGGGTGGCTTGCTAGCTTTCTACTTTTGTTATGCAGATAAATGAGAGTCCATCCAACTCAGCAATCCGATAGAACTAGGTTTTTATAAAGAGGAATACCTGGAGAGGGTGAAGAATAACCAAAAGCAAACTGCGTTTCTGGTGTGGGATATTTTAAAATCGCACCTTGCTTTTGGTGAATCCATCGGTGCATGCATATAATGCCAGTATAAATGAAGAACACAGCGTGGGGGGTTTTAGATTCTGTCTGCCTGAAAGCAGTCTCCTCCCCTCCTCACTTCTCTGTCAAAAACCCTTGCTTGAAATGACCCCATTGTTCCCAACAGTTACTAGACTAATACCACTGGTGCCTCTTCGTAGGTGCATAGTACACGCTAAGCTGGCCACTTGAGAAGAAATAATAGCTGGTTTAATACAAACAGGTTTGGAGTCGTTCTTGTTGTCCTTGTTTTACGGCTGAGGGAAGTTGGACTTGGAGAGGGAGAGAAATCTCTTCCAAACTTACCAGTTGAGCGTGGACTGCTGGCTCCTTTAGGTTTAGAATCCTGTTAAAATGCGCATGCAGCAGTTTGTACCCATTTCTGTAAAAAAAAAAAAAAAAGTAAAAGGTAAGTCTACCTGGGTGGGAGGTAGGGTTACAGATAATTTTATTTATTATGCATGCTTTCTTCTATGTATTCTCGGCATGTTTCAAACCCTGGTAAAATTTTCAAGCAGACACGTATCTGACAACTTAATTTTGTGTGTGGGATAATTTATTTATTTATTTGTTTGCTTATTTATTTATTTGGGCGAGGCAACCCTTGGTTGACCTCACAGATTGCAAGGACCCTGTCCGTTTACAATCCCGTATTTTTTATTTTTTTACACCTGGTCTTGCTAGGTGGTCTCCCATCCAAGCACGAACGAGGCCTGACCCCGCTTAGCTTCCGAGATCAGATGGGATCGGGCTTGTTCAGAGTGGCATGGCTGTAGACAATTTTTTCTTTTTTAATTAAGCTATGTTGTCAGGGGCCTAAGACTTCTGTGAATGGGACTTGGCACAGAGGAATGTGTTTCAGGGAAGGAGGGGGAGAAAGAGGCTTGCTCTGTCTGAGAAGGCAGGTCCAGGTCTGGGCATCACAGAGAGGGAGGGAGGGTTTCCCCCACACCTAACTGCTCATGGCTAAGCCTGTTGGTTGTTCATCGTTGTATGTAGGCTCACGCGGCCGTAACCAAATACCACAGACTGGGTGGCTTCAACAGCAGAAATGTACTTTCTCACAGTTCTGGAGGCTGGAAGTCCAAGATCCATGTGTCGCAGGTTGGTTACTTCTGAGGCCTCTGTCCTTGGCTTGCAGATGGCTGCCCCGTTGCCCTGTCCTCACGTGGCCATTCCTTTGTGTGCACACATCCCCGGTGTCCAAATTTATGTCCAGATTTCTTCTTACAAGGACACCAGTCGGTTTGGACTAGCTCCCACCATGATGGCCTTATTTGAACTTAATCACTTCTTCAAAGGCCCTGTCTACAGATACAGTCACGTTCTGTGGGCCTGGGGGTTAGGACGTCACATGAATTTTGGGGAGTCTCAGTCCAGCCTGTAACAAACATCGCTGGCTTATCTGGGCAGAAATCTGTGTCTTCAGCACGTCAAGGACGCTGAGGGCCATTGGACTTCTCATTCTCACATAATCTATCTTGGGCATGTTCTGCCGAGAGCAATTCTTAGACCAAATCCCACTTCATGTACGTTTTTTCTGCAAGCTGCCACATAAACCTTCGTTATAGCTTGTGCTTGGGGCCTGATGGCATCCTAGTTGTCTGTTCTCTAGGCTGTCGGATAGCACGTTGCATGGAAGTTTTCCTCACAGCAGCTGAGAAAGTTCTGGGGGGCAGCTTTCTGTTTTCTAGTTGGAGGAGGCCGCAGAATCGTTGGGAAATGTCTGCTCACAGACCCGGTGGTGCTCCGGGCCGGAGTGCACTCAGAAAGATGCGGGTCTTGGTCTCAGAGTTTGTTGAGGGAAAGCAAACCAGTGTAGCCAAACCACACACATCTTGAACCCCCCTCACTTCCTCCAACATGAAATTATTTCTGATATTCATGGTGCGAAATTTCCCACCTTCTGGTGGGTGTGGGAGATGGTGGACGCGCCAATGGGAATGCCAGCGGGAGTGGCCTTCAGTGGGCATCTTTCAGATACTAACTGCCCCTGGCAGGATGCATTTCCCTCATAGGGGCCTTAGACATCACCTGGCTGCCCCTAGATTGACATGGACAGACGCTGTGTCACACAGGTGGTGCCACTGTGATTTAAGGTAGACGGCAGACGGTGGAAGAGTTTGTCAGAAAACTGCACCACATCCGCGTTTTTGCCTCGAGCCCTCACTGTTCCCAGATCAAGGGAGGTCCCTTCTTGAAAAGTTCAACAAAATCAAGAGAGAGATTGGATCTGAGGCTGCATTTTTATCAGACGTTATACGTCTTGAAACTGTTTTTGCTGAACACTGGTCAGGGGAATTCGGGGAGTGGAAACTGGGCTTCTCTTTTCATCCCTGGAAAAGAGCGAGGATGGATTCGTCACGAGAACTGACATTTCCCCCCCCCAAAAAAAATAAATAAATAAATAAACGGTTTAGTGCATGTGATGGGTCTGAAGAAACGACATTTAGATCTCGGGAGTGTATGTATTTTTGGACTGTTTCCAAAATCCTAGAGCAAGATGAGAAATATTGACCATAGTTCAAAGAGAAAAATAGGGTGATCTTTGGCGAAGCCTGCCGTTTTGCTCATATTCCACTCCTTTCTCTATCGTGTTGTGAGCCCCTCCCGTGAACCCCACGCCGTGCTGGACGTCAGGGGAACTCTCTGACTTTTTTGATCTCTGTCTTCGCATTGAGCCTAGTGGACACAGCATATTTAATAATTTACTTGTTTACCCAACAGACATTTCCCAGAGCCTGTTATGCTTCCACCTGGTTCTAAGCTCTCTACCCGTGCTCCCTCACTGGGTACATACTAAAGGAATATCCTGTTAGATTTCCCCCTGACATCTCCCTTCATGACCACCAGAGAGAATTGCCAGCCCACCACCCTTACTTTATTCCATCCAGACTTTTCTGAGAATGGCCTGGGGTAGGACGGACAGGAGAATTTAGCAAGAGCCTATAAATAAAATCCACATAATGGAGAGCTGCCACCGCCCCCCCCCCTTCCATGATCTTTTCTTTCCATAGCAGTCTGAATGAGATCTTTAAAAACAAAACTCCGTTTACCTCAGTCCCGTCCTGAATACTCTGGAGCTTCCCAGAGTGCACTTGGGCTGAACTTTTTCACCTCTTACGAGGTCCACAAGGCTCTTTAAGACCCAGGCCTTGCCCACCTTTCTGACCATCTCCCACCACCCATCACTTCACTTGCCGTGCTCCAGACGTGTGGGTCTTCTTTCTGTCTCAGTCACTGCCTCCAAAGTAAGAACTCCGTAAATATTATTGTTGACTCACTGAGTCAATAACTCTCACTTAATGCCTTCTGGAGGTTGTGAGTCAAGAATGGAATTCAGTTTTAAAGTTATGCTTTCGGCGGTTGAACTCTGTTTCTGGAACAAGACTCGGCTTGGAGATACTGCCGTGGAGCATGCCATCGGTTGAGCTAATCTGATGCAGGTTTTATTAACAAGAATCCAGGATGTAACGGAGGGAAATTTCACGTCGAAATCCCGTGCGCACTTACCTGGAGTTCTCTTACTGGCTTTCAGCCAAGTTAGGTTTCTTTGACCCAAGAAACAGAAAGTGAAACAAGACAGTAGTCGGGATGATGTGTTAGGGCTCAGGGGTTTGCTAGGAACGGGCGTAGCCTCAATCTTTCACGTCCCCACAACCCTGGTGTGTGTGTGTGTGTTGGGGATGTGGGGGGCCTTGCCTCTGGTCTGGGTGCTGACTTCAGAGCTGCTGTCTAGCAATGTGACAAGATCTTTGTTGCTTTCTCTTCCGCTGGTGGATAGAGAACAGAACATCTTTGCCTGGAACCGGGAAGGTCTTGGGCCACTTAATCGGCTCTTGAAGAGACACAGGTGTTTTAGCGTGCACCAGCCATTCCGTGCATCCACAGATATTCGCTGAGCACCTAGTAGGTGCGAGGTGCTGGGAGACAGTAAAACAGACACGTTAACTTGTAATCGAGTAGCTTTGAAGACATGTCCTGCGTGAGAGAGGTGCAAATAACATGTGCCAAGTGCTTCCTATTGATTGCCTGGGAGACGTACTAGGACAGCCGGCTTCGGGTGGGCAATGCAGGGTGATTTGATGGCCCAAGGGTGCGAGGGGTCAGGTCAGCAAGGCTTCCCTCCCTCTGTCCTTTCTCTTCCCTGGACTGGCTCAGGCTAGTGTTAGCAGTGACTCGCTTTGGTCAGAGGGAAGGACAAGAGTGTCCTGTATGTAGGGAGACACGTTTAAGGTCTGTGGGGGGCAATCCCTCCCGAAGCATTTAATATATCGGTGGGGTGATCCCTGGGGGTTGTGTGTGTACAGAACTGAACTCTTTGTGATTCGTGACGCATCGATTGCACTGGGACTTAGGGCTACCGATGGGGTGGATAGAATTGGCCCATCTCTCCGAATCTCCAGCAGCATCCCCTCTGAAGGGATGGATGCCATACAGATGCGAAATAGAGCCTGCCCCACACGCTGCCACTGCCTTGGCACCCCACATTAATGTTCCTTATCACTGTTCTTATCAGAAATGACAAATAGGGTCTCCACTTCTGAGGATATGGTGAGTTGGAGGCACTTTTCCAGGCGATGGATTTTCGTCTCAAAGCGTTAAGACAGAGTCTGTTCTAAGTCAATACTTCTGTTCAAGTGAACGTCTCAAAACTCCTCCAATTCACCCTGAGTTCCACCACTTCTCAGAGCAATTTTGTGGGTCATATTGGTTTTGTAAGTCACCTTGCGTTCAGGATAATAACTCTGGGTTGGGTGTAGGAGCTAGATGATTGACTTAGAGGCATTTCGAGTTCATTTTTCAAAACACCACACCGCAGGATTTTTTCCTCTGTGTGTTTGTGGAGATTTTTAAAAAAAGAATTAAAAAATTTTAAATGGCAAAAAAAATACATAACCTAAAATTTATCATTTTAACCATGTGAAGGTAGACATTTCAGTCATGTTAAGTACGTTCATGTTGTTGTGAAACAGATCTCCAGAACCCTTTTTCGCTTGCAAACTGTATTTGTTAAAGGACAATTTTCTGTGTCCACGCACTCCCCGCCCCAAACGACCACCAATCCACTTTCTGATTCTGTGAATCTGACTAGTTAAATACCTGCTACAGTGGAATCATGCAGGATCTGTCTTTCTCTGACATCACTTAGCATGATGTCCTCAAGGGTCATCCAGATTGTCGGATGTGTCCGAATTCCTTTATCAGGCGGAATAGCGTTTCCTTGGAGTGTGCGTGACACGCTTTCTTTAGCCATTCCCCTACTGATGGGGATGATGCCACATGGCTTGCTCTTGGCTGTTGTGAATAGTGGTGTGATGAGCATGCATATGCAAATCTCTCTCTCGAGATCCTGCTTTCAGTTTTTTTGTTTTTTTTTGGCTGTACACCCGGAAGTAGAATTGCTAGATCATATGGGAATTCTATTTTTAATGTTTTGAGGAACCTCCATACTGTTTTCCGTAGCAGCTGGACCATTTTACATTCCTACCCATAGTGCATAGAGGGTTCCGATCTCTCCACATCCTTGCCAATACTTGTTATTTTCTGGTTTTTTTTTTTTTTTGATAGTCGGCATCATCATGGGTCTAAGTTGGTACCTCATTATAGTTCAACAATGTAGTTTCATTACTTTTTACCTCATGTTTTATAATCAATACCTAAGTTGTAATCAACATAAAATGTAATAAAACCTAGTAGCTACTGTTTATTGAGTATTTATTAAGTTTTCTAAGCAAGGTGCATGATTCCATTCTCACCTCACGGAAGTTCCATTTTTACCCTTCTTTACAGGAAATGGAGGGCTGGCGAATTTAAGTGACTTAGCCAAGGTCACCTAGTCAAAGGCCTGGATTTAGATTTGAACCCAGCTGTCTGGCTTCCAGGGAACCCTCCGCCTCCCTGTTTCTAATTAACTGAGCGACGTAAAATTCATACCCTGAGCTGACCCATTTCAGGAAAGGGATAGTAGATAATGATATCCTTCTGCGTTTCTCGGTGGGCTCAGGGGCTGAAGATTCTGGAATAAGGTTCACGCCTCAGTCATCACTGAAGCCTCCTGTAGCAGCCTGAAGCTGGGACACCATAAACAGTGGCCAACGCTCTCTAGGCCTGTGGCTTGCAAAGGACTCGGTACTTTTTTGCTTTGAATTCCCATAACTCTTGAGTAAATGATCGAGAAAGTGAGGATAGAGACCCCTAATTTTGAATATCTCTTTCTTGACACTGTTTCAGTTCCTGAGTTTGGTTTCTATTCCTAGGGGGGGCTGTGCTGAATGAATTTCTTGCATTACAGGGTTCATTCTCAGATGCCTCAGATTTCCTGGAACATCATGGAAGCACTGGAATGCCTGTCAGATCAAGAATAAATGTCAAATATTTGGTTTAATTTTTGCTACTCTTTATTTAATTTTATTTTTTGATTAGGCTGAATATCAGTCCAGTTCCCTATAGGTGCGATCAAAGTGACGCTGGCCATAATTCTTCATATCAGTGCCAATGTTTGTCTTGGATTATTGTACTAACAAATGCCTCAGATTACATTAGGAAAAATAGGTTATGTTATTTAAACTCCGGGGAGCAATTCCGCACTCACATCTGCTGGGCCTATCAGTAAATAATGGCACGGGGCCATTCTAACAGGGCCCATTAAATCTGCGGGGCCACTCCTCACGCTTCGATATGCTTTATTGACATTTTTCTTGTTTATGGCCCCATCAAATGAAGTCTCCATTAAGAACTCAGCTCACAGACTAATCCCCTAGAACTTTTTCTTTTTAAACAAGACAAATTTGAAAACACGGTGCTGCTTCCTGTCACAAAATCCCGGGCAGAGTTTAAAGGATAAGTTTGGTGCCGTGTCCTGCATCTCACTGATGGGGAGTCTGGAAGGATTTGCTGTTGGCACCAAAGGGGCTGCCCAAAAACCTGCTTATCCCCCTCCTGGGCTCAGACCTACCGCTGTGGTTATGCTTGTGGTTAATTTAGCCACCTTCTAACTGTATGACACTTGGAGCCCTTCTCTATGACTTGTGAATGAGAATACCTGCCTCATGGGGCCTCTGCAAAGATTCAGACAAGCTGAGGTACATCACGTACCTGCCAAAAAAAATGATTGTCATTCAAAAGGAGAGTTACTTTTATTATCACTTGTTAGGGGCTGAATCGTGACCCCTCCAGATTTATATGTTGAAGCCCTAACCTTCCCAACCTCGTAATGCGACTATATTTGGAGAAAGGGTCTTGAAAGAGGAGATTAAGTTAACATGAGGTCACGTGGGGGGGCCCTGATCCCATCTGCTGTCTTTGTGAGAGGGCATTTAGACACACAAAGAGACGCCAGGGGTGCACGCTCACAGAAGAGAGACCCTATGAGGACATAGGGAGAGGGTGGTCAACTGCAGGCCAAGGAGCGAAGCCTCCGAAGAGATCAACCCTGCTGACACCTTGATCTCAGGCTTCCAGCCCCCAGAACTGTGAGATGATAAATTCTGCTGCTGAAGCCGCTCAAAGTCTGTGATTTTATCATGGCGGCTCTAGCAAACTCATACACCATTTAATTTTTTTGGTGCTTTCACAACTTCTGGAGTACTTTGGGTATAGGAAAATAAAAGTTCACATCCCACTTTCTCTACAAATAGCTTCCTTGGAGGTTTCTTTCTCGTTTGTTTTCTGGGTTTTAATACAAGAGGCCAAAATCTCTCGGCCTTCACTGACCTCTCCTGCCGTTTCTGTTTTCTGTCTTCTTTCTCCCACTTTTTCTGAGGACCCCTGGACTGTCATGCCACTGTTGGACATCTTCCAGGGCCATCTTCCTGCCCCCTACCTTGTTAGATCCTGTGGCAGGGTTGCTGGGCCTCACCTGTCATCCTAAACCGTCTTCGAGAGTGGCATCTCCTCTCCCTCCTGGTCTGTGCGTGGGTCAGATGTAAGCATCCTCACTTTCCTAAGCATTTATTTTCAAGGCTTTCCTGCCAACCATCGAAGGAAACTGACACACAGAATGGGAAGTGACTAGATTTGGGGGGGAATCTTAGACAGCTAGGGTGGGCTTAACTGCAACCCAGTAAAAAGCCAGAAGAGCAAAGGGATGTGCACGTGAAGGGTCGGGGTAGTGTCAACGCCTCATGACCTGAATAACCTGCGGGGTTCACAGGAGGGCCAAGCCTTCAAAGACACTTTTATTGGCAACTTCCCTAAGTTGTTTTTCTTGATCTTTTAGCCCCGCTCAGTGTGGCCACCAGTCCCCCGCTCTGCCACCTGCAGTGGCTCACTGTTGCCGGTCCTCGTCCTCTTTCTCCCAGGGCTAGTTTACTTTAGCTCTCCCTGTCTGGACCATGGTTCTTGTTTTTCAGTTTCATGGATCTCGAAGAATAGAGCAAATACTTATTGGTTGGTCTTTTTTTTTGAGGGAAGGAAGGGGTGTTAGGTTTTTCTTTCTTTTCTTAGGGGCTGTTGAGAAGCAGGAGATTAGTTTTTATTTATCTCTCTCTGTGCCTGGGCTTTCTGTAGAGGTCAGTGGGAGTGGGGATTGGGGGTGAGGGGTGGGGTGGGTGTCTTTGGGCGTGGATCATAGCTGAGGTGAGGCCTGTGACCAGCCATTGGGGCCCCAACCGTGGAGAGAGAAATGCTCATTATCCTACATCTGGTCCCCTGCCTGGATGGGGTGGGAAGGGATGAAGTCGGGACCCCAAGTCCAGGTGCCTGGGCTATTCTTCGGCTGCCCCCAAGCTGGGAGCAGCCATCGATTATTAACTTTCTGCGGTTCTGGGCTGCACTCTGCATCCTTTAACCTTGGCTTCTGTAAGAAAACGTCAAGGGGGAGCCATGGAGAAAATGTGCCCTGACAGATGGACACAGATCTATGCTGGTGGGTTATGAGAGCCTGTGAGTATAAAGAAGTCATTATTTTGTAAATCAAGGAGACACAAGTCTGGACAGCAGGTAGCTCAACTTTGGAGAATTCAGAACGCCCCCCTCAAAAAGGAAAAAAAGGCGGGATGGGGATTATCAAACAAAGACGGGGTGAGTTCTCTGGGGCATGAGACTGCCTCCTGAATTGCTTAGGTCCTCAGTGCCACCCCCTCTTGTTTTCTTCTCCCCCGACCCTTGCCGTCCTCTGTTGTCTCCTTCCCCTTCCCTCATGGCCATAGGGCTGCCACCCTAGGGTCTAGGGTGTTCTGAGCCCCGTGTACCCAGCATAGCCAGCCTAGGGCCTGGCTGCGTCGCCAAATCAGATTCATACAGCTTTGCAGTATTCAATCGTGAACTTTTAATCCCGCACCCCAGGTGACCCATAAGCTCTCTCTATTTTCCCTGTAGCTGTCTTTTGAGATACATTTGCCAGGCCTTGTTAATGGTTTGTTTTTTTGTGCTGTGATTTATTAGATTAGAAGCTCAGTTCTTGGCCTCTCCCCTCCTTGGGAGAAGTTCTTGCTTCGTCTCCATAAAATGTTGCTGTTGGGGCTTTTCCTGGTTTATTACTTTGCATTAATACCTGGCAGCTTATGTCTGAGCTCTCCTTTTATTTCCTTAATGTACAATATTGCCTCCCCTTCAGGGGGCCTGGGGCTTCCTAAGGGTTTGTTGACCTCTCGTTTTTCACGTCGGGAGGTTACGAGTTTGCATTTTCAGTCCCGGCCTCGTGATAAGCGGCGCAGAGATTTTTAAATGGTTTGTTTTAAGCCCCGCGACTCATAAGGGGCGAAACGAACCAAGGATGCTAGAAATGAACAAGAAAGGAAGAAAGCAAATGAGCTTCTGACGGCTACGGCCCTTTGGTGTCTCACTGTCGCGAGACCTTTGTTTTCAGCTTGGTGTTTCTGAAGCAGGTAGACAGGATTCCTTGAGCTAATAAAGAAGCAATCAATAGAAAGGGAACAAAGTGCTGTGATGACTGTGATGCTGAATCTTTTGAAGTTCCTCATATACTTCCCCTCCAAAGCCTGCCTTAGGAGAGGGATGACCAGCCCCTCGCATTTTGGCTTTTGATTGGATGGCAAAGCCGTCAGTCAGTTTTGCCCTGGGGTTGTGTGCGGCTCATCGCCAGGGTCTTAGCCTCAGTGCATCTGATTAACCGAAAGCAGTAAGGAAGAAGAGGTGGAATTGGATGGATGCAGCAGGCTGGCGGATTTGTCTGGTGACCTCAGGGGATAAACTGGGAGGAGGTTCCTCCGGTTCTGATCTCCGGAGGGTCCCAGGTGGGAAGGTAGGTTTGCTCGAGGGGGTTGATTCCATCCCTAGTGCAGGGCTGGCATTTAGTGCAAACAGAGTCTGCCGTGAAGGACACTTCCCTACCCTCCGAGTCCTTGAGGAGTGGAGGGGCTTTGAGTTTCTCAGCCTTAGAGACAAGCATAAAAGTGGAGCCCCTTTTCAGAGCATTCCAGAATCCAGATCTCAGTCTGGAGACAGAGGAGAAAGATGCTTGAGATACTACTCCCCTCTTTGCATTCACAGCTGCGTCATGAGCCCAGTTATGTCTTTTGCAGCTTTTGTGCCCCCGATCAGGGGTCCCCAACTCCCCAGTCCGTGGACTGGAACTGATTCCTGGCCTGTTAGGATCTGGGCCACACAGCAGGAGGTCAGTGATGGGCCAGCAAGCAAAGCCTCATCTGTATTTGCAGCCACTCCCCAGCGCTAGCATCCCCGCCTCAGCTCCACCTCAGATCATCAGGCCTTAGATTCTCATAGGAGCACGGGTCCCTGGTGCCAAAAAATGTTGGGGACCGCTGCCCTTGATTGTAAAGCCTTCTGCTTGGATGTTACCGAGGAGGGGCAGGTGTTAGAATATGCCAGGCCTGGGTGGACACATGATTGGGCCCCTGGATCCAGAAAGTAACAAGAGAGCTGATGCTGCTAAAGAGCTCAGCCCAGGGCCTGGCCCTGTAGAGTCAGCCTGGAGAAAATGAACATGTGGGTTACGGCCTGTGCCCCCAGAAGCTGGATGAAGGAACCAGCCTCCCATTAAGAGTGCGGTGGAGCCTAGAGTGTTTGCAGAAGGTTGCTGGCGAGATTTTAAGTGCTTTCTGATAGAAATTCTTAATCAAACACATGGCCCCTGCCGATTTTAGGGGAAGGCACAGTTTGGGGCAAAAACCGGACCTTTCCCTTTCTTCCCCTGACAGCACACGGGCAGGGCAGAGGCTCCTAGCTCAGCTTATTCGTGGCCTCAGCTGCTCCTCCCTTAGGCTTTCTAAGTGCTTGGCTGTTAGAACCCACTGGTCTGGCCAGGTAATTCAGTTAACAGAGGTGGACACTCTTGGAGTACCTATTGGCTGCAATGGGGCAAAAATAATAAATAAATAAATAAATAAATAAATAACCCCCACCCCCACCCAAACAGAGCTCAGGTCTTCACCGAGACTGCTAGTAACTTAATTGGGTGGAGATGATGTGATTTGTGAGTGGTGATTTATTTCCATCCCCTCTGCAATCGGTCTTTTATCTTTGGAGCCCCGCCCCGCATGCGTGAAACAGTCCAGGTGTGAGCCAGCTGGGAGACAGTGCCGGGCGCTCAACTGGGTAGTTGGCAGGCCCCGGGCACTTCCGACTATCAAGTGCTAAATGAGTTGGACGAGGAGGAGGCTGATGTGCAGAGCCAGCAGGGAGGGGTTCCTGAAAGAAGCGGTGGGAATGAATGAAACTTTGGTTAGGATCTCAGCACTCCTGAGCGCAGCAGGAGAGGCGACTTCCGAGGGAGCTCCTTATGTAGAGTCAGCAAGACGAGTAAGTGTCTTGGTGGCGTTTCTCAAACCGGATTCAGCAGGTCTGGGCCGGGCCTAGGATTCTGCCTTTCTGTCAAGCTCCGGAGTGATGCTGATGCTGCTAGTCTGAGGACTCCCCTGGCATAGCGAGGTCTCAGATAATATTCAGATTAGGTCTTAGTCTGTCGATCTAGAGAATGTAATTAAAGGTGTTAGTTACAAGGAGAAGAAACTATTGGCACTTGGGACTTCTATGCCTCCCTAGACATTCTCAGGGTGGCGCATGGCGTTGTAGGGCCTGCATTAGCTGCTACCTGTGTCACTTCCTAGGTGTGTGACTCTGGGGTCTTAGTCCACTTGGGCTACGTAGCTTATAAACTGAGTAGCTTATAAACTTATAAATAACTGAGTAGCTTATAAACAACAGAAACTGATTTCTCAGAGTCGGGAGGCTGGAAGTCAGAGGGCAGTGTGCCATCGTGGTTGGGTGAGGGCCCTCTGACTGGTTCATAGCTGGTGCCTTCTTGCTGTGCCCTCATGTGGTGGAAGGGGCTGGGGATCTCTCTGGAGCCTCAGTTTTCTCTCTGTAAGACAGAGGCAGCCTTACTGGGTGGAGATGAGTGAGATTGGTGCAGGAAAAGTGCCTGGCATGTTGGAGGCACCCAGCGAACGTCAGCTTTCCTTTCTGGTTCTTCAGAGAACCTCCGATGATGACAATGAGTCTGCTCCCATCTGGAAACTGGTTCCAGCTCTCTGGCTGTCTTTCTTTGGGGGGCGTATTGTGTACCCCCAGGGCAGCATCCTCCAATCACCATCTTGCAAGAGAGTTGGTGGCTGTGAAGGAACTGCTGCTCCCCGCTGCCTCTCGAGGGTTGACAGCTGTAGAAAAGTTGGAAACGTCATGTATATGTTTCACTTTGGAGGATTGAAGTCAGCGGGAGCCGCCTCACCTGACTCCACCAAGCTGTGCTGATGGAATTAGTGGCAGATTTAGGCACCAATGGCACATGCGCTTAGGAGATTCAGACATCTCAGGGTTGCCTTCAGTCCTGCTGGGTGCCATCGCTGCGGATGCCACCTCGATGTCCCCGAAGCACCTGCTCGGGGTGGTTTGCGGTTCATGCTGGTCGGATCTCAGCTTATGGCAGCCCGAGGACTCAGTGCGATTTGGTTTTCTTCCGTCAGCTGTCAGGAACACCGCTGAGTGGGCAGGAGGCCTGAGTGAGTCCCTTATAAAGAGGGTGAAATCGTAGAATTTGGGGCCCTTGCTACGTTCTGGTCTCGTGCTTCATAAAAGCCAGGTCGTGGATGAGGTACATTCGGATATCTTGAAAAAGCAGATTCTGGGTCTTCTTTGGGGGTTCCTAGTAGCTCTGGATGGTTGGGTAGGGCATACGCCTTAATCTGTATTTGCAAAAACCACTCCCAAGCGATTCTTGTGTGCAGCGAGCGTCCAGCCTTTTTGGAGCTGATGCTGGATGAGGCGGAGGTGCAGATGTCTGATTGGCCCAGCTTCACAGAGCGGTCAGTGACAGACGTAGAGCCACACCCAGTCTTTGGAATTTAGAAGTTTTTTTTGGGCTTACAGACCCCTCTGAGACAGACCTCTGTGATTTTTGCTTATAAACCTCTGATTCGTGCCAGAAATTCAACTCAGCCGAATGTGGTCTCCTCTACACATTGGTCCTCAGCTGGGGGCCAGTGGTCCTCAGCTGGGGGCCAGGGCACATTGGGCAGCTGCTGGAGATATTTTTGTCATGACTTGGGGAAGAAGGGGGAGTGCTACTGGCATTTAGTGGGTAGAGAAGAGACTGGGGATACTGCTAAATATGCTGCAGTGCACAAGACAGCCCTCACAGCAAACATGGTCGAGCCCAAAATGTCAGTCCTGCTGCGGTGAGGAGCCCTGGTCTAGGCCAGTGCTTCCCAGCCTTCACTGCACTTGGTCATGATTTAGCAGGTCTGGGCTGCGGCCTGGGATTGGGCATTTCTAACAAGCTCCTGGCTGACGTTGATGCTCTCCTTCTGGGGGTCACACTTCACACAGCGGGAGTTTTCTAGGGCGGTCAACTTCGGGGTGACCCTGGTGTGGATTGGAATCATAACTCTATTAATTAGCTGTGCGACCTTGGGCAAGTTAACGTCACCTCTAAGTTTTTTCATCTGTGAAATGGGGATAACGTCACTTGGAGTCAAACGAGATAGTATTTATAAAGGGCTTAGTGGGGTTCTTGCCCTTGGCCAGCAGTCAATAGGGTAGCTCTTATTTTCACTACCATTATCATCGTTTGCTTAGCTCTTCAGTTCTGTTTGTCTGACGTTTCATTTATCTTCTTTGTGCCTAATGTTTTGCTATAAAATAGGATTAGTTGGGAGGAGATTATCTCCGCATGGTGAATTATAAAGTTAACTGGCGCTATTTTCACTCATAAGTCACCCCACCCTCTGGCACTGGGGGGGGGGGCAGGACTTGAGGCTGGAATAGGAGACGTTAAGATCATCCCATCCCTGAAACTCAGCAGTTACACGGCACTCAGTCGCCAAAAATGACTATGGAAAAGGATGTCCTGACCACGAGGTGCCCGATTCCTGGGTTTTCATTCTAATCACGGTTTTGCGGATAATAGAGAAGCATGACATGTAAACATGGATATCCATTTTGACCAGCCTTCGGGAATGTTTGATATCCAGTGTAGGGGTGTTTCAGAGCAGGTTCAAAGCCCAGCATTGCTGTGTATTAGCCATGTGACCTGGGAATCATTTAACATCTCTAAGCCTCAGGTTCCTCATCTCTAAAATGGGAGAAAAATTGTACCTACTTCTAGAGCTGAAGTGAGGCTGATGTGAGAAGAAGCATGCCTGTGACTTGCTGACTATGGACCAGTATCATTCTAGGCCTCCAATTTGAGGTTGTCGCTAGGAAGCCTGTCTTCAAGGGCTAGGGCATTAGAATCACGTGGGAAACTCATTACGAACAGAGCTTCTAAGGCCTCCCTGGGGTAGTTGAATTCACTAGGTCCAGGCCAAGGCTCAGGAATCAGCATTTCAAATAAGCACCCCAGGGCCTATTGGGATTGGTATGCCAGTGCTAATAAGTCCTAGTGCTAAGGTTAGGGAGGTCACCTGTGGTACCGTGGTGTCCAGCAGAGATGGAAAGCGGCCGGGTGGAAGGGGTAAAAGGACACGGTAAGTCCTGAGCATTGTTCTGACAGACCTTTTATTTTGGCAGAGGCTTATGCTTTCTTTGCCAAGCCATCCTTCATTACTTGGAAAGAGGAGGGAGAGAGGGGAGGGGGGAGAAGGGACACATACAACAGAACAGTTGACCTCCAGATGGGATAACCTCGGAGCCAGGTTTCAGCAATCTGGAACCAGAAGTGGAGGTGAGGGAGGTGAGAGCAGAAGCAGGTGCTAGAGGCACTTCTGCAGATTTCCTGGCAAGTGTGAACACTCAAGACTGTCAAGCCGGAAGGCTTTGCAGGGGGTGAGTGTGGGGATTGGGAGTCAGGTGTAGAGGAAGCCTCCCTGGATCCAGGTGCTGGCCCCAGGAAGGGCTCTGAGCCGTGCAGGCAGAGGCAGGGTGAGCTCAGGTGTGCGAGCTCCCTCCGCGTGCCGCAGAGTTCCTGGGGAGGGCAGATGGCTTCCCTCACCGCCAGCGCTCAATCGATGACTAGGGGGTGAACGCTGCCAATTAGCAGGATATCAGGATCCCTTTCCCCAGTCTAAAGGGTCCCATCTGGGCACCCAGGCAGAGCTCTTTGCCTCCTGGTGATAAAGATTCCGCTCTCAACGGCCCTACTGAGAGGTTAAGGTGCACGGAATGGATAAGAGCAAGGACGATAGAGCCACTGCCTGCTTTCGCGTTCCAGCGTGGCTACGTACCGGCCGCGCAGGCTTGATCAAGTGACTTCACTCCTCCGTGCCTCGGGTTCTCCATGCATAAAATGAGAATGACGACAGCAGCACTCTGTCAGCTGTTGCCACAATGATGCTGCCCGGCTAACGACCACGCCGCCTGAGTAGCACACACTGGATGGATAACTTGATCGTTGACACATCGGGGTGGCCAGAGGGCTCTCTGATCTTGGCCCGCCTTGCTCACATGTCTGAGGGTCCCTAATCCAGAATGACCTTGGCCGGTGTGATTGAGGTAGTTCCACTCTGCTCCACATGTCCGGACAGTGCAAGCCGCCTGGACAGTGCTTCTAAATGTCCCCTGGGATGTTGGCTAAATTCCATTGACCAAAGCAAGTCACATGGCCGGGCTCAGAATCGGGATGGGGCAGTGTTCTGCCCAGAGTGGCACGAAAAGTTTCACGGCCGAAGGAGTGAGTGTGTCAGGGAGGCATGAAGGAATGGGGTCCTTTTTTTTTATAATTTAGCACAATGACTAAACTCACAGTTTCTTATATTACAAGCAAACCCTCACCCCCCCCCATGGTCATTCTTATGGCGTAGGGTGATGTGATTGTTTTTTATTTTTTTGGATGTGATAATCATGCAAGAGAAGGTCGTGGTGGTGGCGGGAAACATCTCTTGTGATGATTTATTTGGTGACAGTCCCTCGAGGAGCTGACCCACCGTTACCTCTAGCACTGCCACCACCACCGCCACCATCACAGCTGGAATTGCTGTCACCAGGTTTCAGACCCTTGCCTTATCATCTTCTCGGATCACTTTCCTAACCAGCTTCCCGCCAACCAGTAATAGGACGCCCCTGTGCCCCTGTGTGTCTTGTACCTGCTTCTGTTAACTCCACCGGGTCTGAAGCGCACTGTTTATCGATCGATGGGTCTCCTGTTCGCCCCTCTACAAGGGGCCAGAAAACATGTCTCTGTACCTTAGTATCTAGACCAGAACCTGGCACAGAGCAGGTGCTCAATGAATACCTGTTGGGGACTATGGACAGAGGTGTTTTACCTCACTCTAGTGATGCCCTCATTCGAAGGCCTAAGACTGCTGTGGCTTCGGAGGCACAAAACAAGAGTCAGAGTCACAGGTGACGTGAGACACTGGAATCCGTGGACGGGCACAGGTCAAGAAGCCCCAGATCCAGGAAGGGCTCCAACCTAGATACCTATACATGACGTCTTCGTGACTGCCTGAGTTGTTTAAGGTGACACTAGCTTCTGGAACAGAAATCCCCAAATTTCGATGAATGAGCACAGTTTCTTTCTCGCTTGCGCAACAGTCTAGACTTAGGAGCTCAGGGTTAAGCGGCTCTCCTCCACTTGGTGTTTCAGGGACCCAGGCTCTTTGCATCGTGTTGATCTGCCATTTGCAACGCGAGGCTCCCAAGGTCACTCTGAAAGTCATCTTTGTTAGGCAGTGAGCAGAGGGACAAAGACCTTGAGTCTCCTGAGCCAGGCCTGGGATTGGCTCCCATCACATCTGCTCCCAGGCCCCTGGCCAGAGCTTGGTCTCAGCGGGGCAGAGAAATGCGATTAGCTGTATTCATCTTCTGTTTAGTGAGACCTCAAACGATGGTGTTTAGGCAAGAGTTGTGCATGCAACGTTCTTCTTTCTTATTTTTTTTACACTTTTATCTGATTTTCCGCTTTTAAGCCAATCTTAACCAAGTTGTACTTTGGTTTCGTGTAACTTTGGGTCCTCGTCTGCAGCCCCGTGACAAAATGGGGATCTTTGAAACAGGAAGGTGGGCTTGGGGAGTGTGCGTTGCTGTTCACAGTTTATGCGTGGTGAAGATGAGAGGGTTATTCTGTGCTGTTCTTAGAACACAGTTAATTTTTAGGCTAAAGCTTTATCAGGTATTGCTGGCTGCTAGCTACAGGGGACAACACAGTGCTCATCTTCCTCGGGTGGTTTATTTGTTTGTTTATTTAATTTTTAGGCGAGGCAACCCTTGGTTGACCTCACAGATTGCAAGGACCTTGTCAGTTTACAATCCCTTATTTTTTTATTTTTTATGCCTACAGCACCTGGTCTTCCTAGGTGGTCTCCCATCCAAGTACTAACCAGGCCTGACCCTGCTTAGCTCCCGAGATCAGACAGGATCGGGTTTGTTCAGGGTGGCGTGGCCATAGACGTTGCTTGGCTAAAGGCTGTGAGATCAGTGATGGCTGAATGTGCTTTTGGGAGCAGAATTTAATGTCACGATGTTGGTGACTATTGAATTGAGTGACGGCAGCATAACTTTACTCCTCTCTCTCTGTCATGGACACATTGTACAGGCTGTCTTGATCGATGCCAGGGAGACGAATGATGAGAGTCTCACGTGTGGCAGACAGTGCTTCTCCTCCGTAGGAACTGAGGCGCCCAGCTGATTTCCTGGGAGGGTGTTTATGAGGAGTCTTCTTGCAAATGTCTATTTGAGGTTCTCAAGCTCACAACCCATTGTGTCATTGTAAAGTATTTTGGTAACTTGCCACTTGAGGAACGTACCCATGAAAGTCCCTGGTTTTATAGATTTGGGAACTTTGTACATACTTTAAAGCGGGTGGGGTAGAGGGGGGCCTTAGATGTATATCACTTAAAAAAAAACAACCCAACCCCTTGTGAAACTGCCACACATCCGAGCATCATGGGAGATGACTTTTCTAGACCTGGTTGTGTAGAATTTCACGGAGAAAGAGAAGTTGGGCCGAATGCCAGAGCAGTTTGGGGCAAACCCTTGGTTCAGTCTCCGCCCTCATGAGGTTCACGGCCTCCATTCCCTTCCCTCTGTAAGTGCAGTCTTCATCGGTTTTGTTCAGTAGTAATAGGACCTCTTCCCCCTCCTCCCAGCACCCCTCTCCCCTCCCTCCAGGAAGGCAGGGGCTCACTTCTTACCATCCCATAGAATATTTGTGAGTCGCACTTGTGGGCCTGGCCAGCAAAACTTATTTGCAACGTGGAAATCAGGACGCCAGTTCCTGCCTTTGTGCTCTCTCTCAAGAAAGGGTCATCTGTTCGTCATCCGTGTCTCGCTGGCAGTCTTCCAGGTCTTCTCTTTTGCGTTGGGTTTGAATCCACCTGATGTGACAGTAAGTACAACGGAGTCCGTGCTGTGGTTGGACCACACTTGGCCAATTTCGTGGCTTTGTATAGTTCGCCTTGTCTTAGTCGTGAAATGGTTTGAAAAGCAACACTTTGGAACCGAGATATTCTGGTGGGTAAGCTTTTTAGTCCATGGAGAGGAATGAGCTTGGCCAGAGTCTGAGACCTTAATGTGGATAATTTCTCCTTGCCGAACCTGGGTTTCTTTGCTGAGACACTAGGTGCACTAATGCTTTCCTCCTTTGGGGTGTAGGGAGAATGTACTTCAGGTTCCTTGACCCTAACTAACATACACAGGACTCAGTAATTGATAACTCCTATTAATTATCATTGTGATTATGTACAAAATCATGATCAATAAGACCTTTGCAAATACCCATGGTAGAAATTAAACGAAATAGGACATCAGAAGCAGTGATTTTTCTGGTATGACACTATTTTGTAATAATCTACAGCATCCTCTGTAGCGGCACATCCGTAGGAAGAGCTGGTCCTGTGGTACCATTTAGGGGCGCCTGTTATTTACAGATTTAATTCCACAACTATCTATGAGCAAGCCCTAATGGTGTTTCAGGTACTATGCTGGGCACAGGCTGGTTAAAAAGGCAGGACAGAGATCACAAGGAAAGGAAGGGTGCTCTCCCTCCCTCCAGGGCCTTATTGGTGTCCTTGTTTGCCGTGGACAGGCCTGGTTTATGGCTCTTTTCCTGGAGTAATTGTTAATTGTGCCCTCTTCATTGCAGAAGTCAGAGGTGTCCCGGTTTAGGAAGCCAGTTGTATGTCACTCATCAATCTAGTCTGTTATTGAGACCCAGGGAGTTTATTGAGAAAAAGACTACTGCAGTTCTCTGGACAGGAAGGAGCACCAAAACGTGCTGGTTGGCCTTCCTCAGCGAGTTGAATGAATCTGGGCTAGATGGGTAGTTACAGGATCAGGGGGGCGGAGGCAGAGGCGTTTTGGAGACACACTAAGCTGAACGCCACCAGTGTGATTGGCAGAAACCCCACCGCGGATGCCATCTTCAACTCCAGCGTGTGAAGAAACAGCCGTGGGCACCTGGGCTTGTTCATTTATGTTTCACCCATCGGTGGGTCTCCGATGTTTTTACTGAGTTCGTAACGATTAGGCTTTCCCCTTCACTTTGGGAATTCCCTGGTGAAAGGATTTGGGGAGTGAGGGAGGGGTCTCCTGCTTCAGACAGCTCAGTTAGGTCATGACCTTGGTTTTTATGGCCATTTCCGTTTTGATTCTAGGTGCCAGGTCCTGAGGGGTGAAGTTCAGGGTGACTTTTGCTTTTCTACCTGTGCTTCAGAATGACCTGATCCTGGGCGTGGGGGTGGGGATGGGCGTTAGGGTAGTGAAGCCTTTGGGCTGCGTTTGCTTTTTTGAGCTACGTCTCCCACACACTGAGAGAGCCTTGGTCGCAGTCCATCTGGGGAGTGCCCTAAGCGGATATGTATACACATATATGTTCGAGGTTATCTCTAAGGCATAATCATGAAGAATGCAGTTCAGACTGCCTGGGCTTTGAATGTGAATCTCTCCCCCCTGAGCATTAGGGTCCAGTGTCTTAATTACCATGTGGGAATCATCTGTGAAGTTCAGGTGGGGAGAAAGAGTCAGGCCTGGCTTAGGTATTAACACCTCGCCCTGCGTGTTTATCACGAAGCCTTGGCCTTTCGAATTCTTATTTGTAATCCCGAGCAGCACAACCAATTTTCTGTGCCATTAACTTTTTCCTGCAGCACCAAAGGGCAGGAGGCCGATACCCGCGTTCTCTTTCTCCAAGGCAAGTGGGACAGCCATCTGTTCTGTGAGACGGGTGATGCGTGGTTGCCCTCCTGTCGCCTCGGTGTTTGTGTTTTAACACGAGAATCCTCGCTGATTCCCAGGCTCACTTCATTGGAGTGATCCCCGATAGTTCTCTGAAGTCAGTGATGGGTTAAAGGAGGGCTTTGTATCCATCATTGACGAGGTCCGTTAAAGGCAGACAGAACTCTAGCAGTGGAATCAGAAGGCCGAGGCTCTGTGACCTTGGGTAAGTAATGTCAGTTTTCCTCCTTTGAGGTAAACTGAGGTGGAGAAGGATGTGAAGAATCAGCCTTGGGGTGGAAGCACTGGAGAAGGCCAAGGAAAGCCAGGCGTGCGTGGTGGGGGTTTTGTTTGTTTGCTAACATTTCCAGCATTGGCTACAGAGCTGTGGTACTCTGATTCATGGTTATGTTAAAAAAAAATACTGTCCTCTGCGGCCACATTAGAAAACCAGACAGGAGACCGTATAGTATGGAAGCTCCGGGCCAGGGTTTCTCAATCTCTGCCCTGAGATGTTTAGGGCAGATAATTCTTCCTTGCTCAGGGCTGTCCTGTACCCAGTAGTAAGCCTGGCCTTTACCCAGTTGTAGTCCCCCTGTTATGACAATGAAAAATGTCTCCAAACAATGTCACGTGTCCCCTGAAAGTAAATCACCCCCAGGGAGAACCAGTGCTCTGGGGTTAGGCTGCTTACAGCTGTGTGGCTTTAGGCTAGTTGCTGAACTTCTCAAGGCCTCAGTATGATCTCCCATAGAGCAGAGATTCTAATACCTGGCCCTGCCATCCTAGGGCTGTTGAGGGGATTCAGTGGGGAATGCAGCCAGACTCAGTATGGTGCTTGGTTTGGCCCCGGCCCTTGACCAATGTTAGCTGGGAGAGCAGGGACCCTGGCTCTTGTTTTTCTCTCATTCACCTTGTTCTTTAGCCAAGAGCGCCGTGTCTGTTCACGTCTCGTTAAGTATATTTATATGATGTATATGATCGGCTCAGATCCTTGTGTGGTGATACGAGCTACCAAAATGGTCATCTTTTGCTTCTTTTCCTTGAATCATCATCATCCCTTAGGCGTGGCTGCCATTCGACCATTTCCAAATTGATCTATGAAGCAATGAGGGGACATCATTTCTTTTACCTTCAGGGATGGGCAGAAACGGAGCCTAATTGCTTAAGAAACATGCCTGAGGTCCCCCACTCTACCATCATTCTGAACCCCCGGGGTGGGAAGCTCCGCTAGCTACAGGCAGCCCAGCTAATGGGGTGGGAAAGACGAGGTGGTTACAGTTAAAAAAGGGGAGAAGCGTTCATGCTGTTCCTCTGGGGCTCCAGTATCACACATTATCCATTTAAAACGGCTTTTTTGCCCAGGGGAGTCCCCAGGATGCCTAATGTCACAGCCCACCATTCTGGATGAAAGGGACACCTGCTGTAAAGAGGAATGGCAGCCAGAAGGAATCAGCAGACGTTAAGCAGCATGGTATTTTTATCTCGCAGTATGCTCAGGGCACCAAGAAGGGACATGTTGGGAGGGCCTATAGGAAGTGCCTCTCTGACTCTGTTGCACGTTGTAGCCGTTTGGGTCTATTTCCTCCCCTACACCTCCCAACCTGTGCCTAAGCTGGTCACGGGACAAAATGTACTTGTTGCTCTTCCTTCCAGAGTTACAGACCGTAAAGGAGCAATAACTAATGTTTATCGAGCACTTAACGATGTCCTGGAAGCACTTGGTGTGCATTCTCCTGTTTCACCCTCTTAATCCTCCCCATCCGGGCTGTCATCTCCACTCAAAGACAGGGAGGGGGGTTCTCAGGAGGTTAAAGTAAGTAACTTTCCTAAACCGAGCAGTTCAGTCATTTGGGGAAGCTGGAATTTGATCCCCACGGCCTGTTTCTTTTACAAAATCGTGGATGTGATATAAGAGGACTTGGAAGATGCTCCAGGAAATTAAGGTGATACCCTAAGACTCAATGCCTGTTGGGATTCTGGGGCTCCCCCTGCAGAGCTTTGCACCTGTCACTGCATCCACTTTTCAACGTGAACGTGGACAAGTCTCTGGTAGCCAGTTCAATCCCAGACTGTCTAAACGATGGACCAACAATGGGTTGACACGTCCTTCATGGAGTTCTTTTCCATAATCTTATCATGTCCTCTGCCTTCTGTCTCTCAGTGTCCTCTTCTTTCTGAAGCTCGCCAGTTTTAAGGCTGGGAGAACCGGAGTGCAAGAAGGAGTCTTTCTGACCCCGCTCCCTGCAACCACTCTTTATAGAGCAGGCTTGAATGTGGAGAATTTTCTAGGATCTGGTTTAAAAGCAGATTGTGATTCCTTTGCAGGCCTGGCCTGGGGCTGCCTTTCTAATAAGCTCCGAGGTGGAGCTGATCACACTGGCATAGCTGGTTATATATAGATGATGTCACTTTTCCCTCCACTTCAGAGGCTGAGCTGGATTCTTAGAAGAGGGATTTTGCCCCCGAAGAGACTCAGGAACCAAAAAGAAGCCCCTCTTTTAGGGGACCAGGGAGTCGCCGTGATGTGGTGCTACCTAAGTGACCGTTGATGAGCTTGGTGAAATTAAGCCAGGCATTTTATAATCGACCCTTTCTCCGCATACCTGCTGTGTGCATTCGCTTTTTCCCGCTGGTAGCACGCTGGTTCACTGAGGAGCCGAGGTCACTTTGACAATGAGAAAGAAGCGCGACTCGTTTTGGTCAAGAACCATCGCTGAGTCCATAAGACTGCCATTCATTTGAATGCCCGGAGCCTGTGGGTAGGAGGGCAGATTTCGGATTGACACACATTTTCAGGCTTTATTTCTTTCATTAGTTCTATGGGTTCTGAAGGGGTCGGCTTCTTGGAGGCCCAGGAAGAGACATGAAGGAGGTTTATCAATTACCTCTGTGCCAGATTCAGTTTGATTCTCATAAAGCGCCCCTGGAGAGGACGTTACTCTCAGACCCTGTAATGTCTGGGCATTGTGTCCTGGGAAGCAGCACTTAGGGCCCTGGGCAGGTGCACTGTCCCAGTTCACACACTCTGAGCTTGTCCCTCGCTCTGCACATAGGGGTTCAGGTGAGGAAAATAGAGACTAGAACCTCATTGGTGTGTCCCTTTCAAGAAAAACACTTCATTCAGGTGATGAGACAGGATTTGAGGATTCGCGTGGGAATGTGATAATAACCGGCCCTTCTCTCCGAAATAGTCAGCCTGCAGTCTCCCAAGCTGCGTTATGAACGTGGCATCCAACTGGGGATGTTGGGAGGGCTTATTTTCTATCTGTGATCTGCTATTAATTTGCCTTAAACAAAAGAAGCCATTTACTGTGTAATTCTGAGGTTGACGGTGTCTCTACTAAGTCCTTGCATCTTTTGAAAGATGGTGTTGTACATTTTAATGGAAACTCTTGTTTTTCTAAAAATTTTTTTTTTAACGCTTTCTTCTCTCTTGAACTGAAGTATAGAGTTGGAGCTACTATCATAAGGAGATTTGAGGCCTAGCACTGCAAATCTTGAGTTCTCTCTCTCTCTCTCTCTCTCTCTCTCTCTCTGTGTGTGTGTGTGTGTGTGTGTGTGTGCGTGTGTGTGTGTGCGTGTGTGTGTGTTCAGAACAGTACCAGCCGTCCATAGAGGTGTGGCACGATACTTTGTGTGGACAAGTAGGCTGTATCTCTGCCAGGGGACTTGAGCCTTTGCAGGATGCACTTGATTCCGATTTTGGGGCTGTGTGTGCGACATGTAGCCACTCTATCAATTATAGACTTCCTTTAAGGAATTTCCAGGAAGCCCTCTTACCATGAGGGTACAAATTAATGTTTTTTCTAGTTTAATTACAGCAGTTTGGAAAGGAAGCACCTTTCAGACCATTACCTAAAGCCGACTTCCTGTAAAATTAGAAGGGGGCACGGTGTAATAGATGGAAATCTGCCCTAGCACGCTAAAAATCACCCAATCCCTGGGATGTGTTTTGACCTCAGAGAAGATGTTTGTTTGTTTGTTTGTTTGTTTTGGTTTTTAGTGGTTGGGGTGGGGATATCTGTAGAAAAAGGAGGGGGGATACTTCTCTCTCAAGGCTGTCGTCACACTTGTCCAGTTCCAACTCCCTGTTCGGTAACCGCCTTTCTGCCATCCAGTGAAGTGACCCCCAAGCAGCCCATTATTCCAGCCCTGGCTTGATGGGTAATGACCGGGCATGAGGTTTGATGTGACACCAGCGTTCGTGTGATCGCCTGGTGGATTTGCTCGGCTCCAGTGGGTATTTCCATTCCTCTGAAGCTGCAGTGGGGACACGTGGTTGCAAGCGGGGTTTGCCAGGATGGGGGGCGGTTCCTGCGCCGTAGCAGGACCAGCACCATGGCTCTGAGCACCGCCAGGGCAAAGCCTTCACACTGAGGGTTCTCCTCCAGGTGCAGGGTTGGTTCTGGTTTCCTGGGGCAACTGCTTGCAGTGTCTGTGCGTGTGTGCGTGTGTGTGTGTGTGTGTGTGTGTGTGTGTGTGTGTTTGGGAGGCCCAGCTGTGGAAGAGAAGGGGACCTGCTAGGGGTACAGGAGTTTCTCCTGCCTCAGCTGTCATTCCTAGCTGCAGCCATCAGAACTGAACAGGGCTGCAGGGCTGCCACCGGGGTCCCTTGTCTCTGCACAGCCACGGGCAGGCAGTAAGGGATGAGATAGCAAACAAAATGTTCTTGCTTATCAGCTGTCAGCCCGCGGGGGCATCTCTGAACTGCTAAGCTTCAGTTTCTCATCTGTCCAATGGGTTTAATAATACCCACCCTGCTTATCTCACGTGGCCTCACACATCGGGTAAGATAACCAACAAGCAGTAAGGGAATGAACAGCTGTGGGTCCCTTCAGTGAGAGGCAGGATGGCTGAACAGTTAGGCATTAGTTAGCAGGGCAGGAGTCGTGGTCGTAGTAGCTGTTAGTTAGGACATGGCTCATGCCTCGGAAGAGGAGCATACTGCTGCTCCTACTTAGCCATTTGTATGTGTGTGGGTTTTCTTTTTTTCCTTCTGAGTTTACTATGAGACAGATATAGTTCCATCGCCTGAAATTCCAAACAACTCGTTGAAGGAGAGTTTTAGGATGTACTAATTTTGTTCAGCGATAGGCTCTTTCTCCTGGGGCACAAGCCTGGAGGTGTGTAGGGTAAGCTTTGTGCTTCCAGCCGGTACAGTGAAATGTCCTGTGGGTGGAATTACGTCTGTCCGGTGCTGAGCGTCGGAGGGGGAGGTTTGAATTCCCACGAGAGCCCCTGACCTTTGCTCATCTCTGTTCAGGAAATCAGACAATTCACGGCTGTAGAGCCTGGATCTACCCTTCTGTGTTCTGGAGCGGCTGTGGGCCTTTCCCTCTGAGCTTGAGTCCCTGATGTTTATTTGGAATAAGTGAGCCGAGGGGGGAAGAATTGGACACATTCCGAATCTTGCTGGTAGACTGTTTTCTCTGTTAAGAGAATCGCAGTATTGCTTAAGTAGACATGTCTTTTTTTCCCCCTAGCTGCTTAATGTAATAATAGTAATAGTACTAATGAGAATGATGATAATAGTTGACCTCAGTGTCCGTGGCTTCCTGTGCAGTCGCTCAGACATGTTTATTCAATGAGTGGATGAATGACTTAGAGGTCTTCAGAGGAGGATTTGGAGATTTTTCATTAGATTCAAGTCCAGGGGACCTTTAAGGCAAACATCCTCCTCCCCCACCCCCACGGCCCCCCGGGTCTCTAGCCTTTCCTTTTCCCATCCAACCCCTTTCTGCTTATCTGAATGCGTCTCTGCAGTGCGTAGCCACCACAGACGGGCCTGGGCAAATACGATTACAAGCGGATTGGCTTTCTTCCCTCCTACAGCTTCTCTGTGGTCGGCATCTTAGGAAATGTACATCTCCCTGCAGACCTTGTCCTGCCGGCTCGGTTTTAAATATTGTCAGAGCTGGCGGGGAATTCACAGATGGGCCCTTTCCACCTCAGCATTTTAGACACTCAGGCCCACACTGAAGTGATCTGCCCAAGAGCACACGGAGGCCACCAGAAGGAAACCTACATCTCCTGACTCCTAGCTCTGGCCTGATTCCAGGAAAGCAGGCAGTGACTTTTGTCCCAGAATGTCCTGGGCTGAGATGGCATCCTAGATAGAGACATCCGGCACAGGGTGTCATAGTGCTACACTTTGCCCCCTTGGGGGGATCAATCTCGGGGTGATTCTTTGGATTTTTGGACACACAGAGAAAATAGACTTGGGCCTTCAACGCGGTGTGATTGGAATGGGTCTCCCCCTTCCCCAGCCTGGACAATTGTGTCCTGTCTCCCTGCCAGTGGGCATTTTCTGCCTTTATCCCCTCTCATGGCTGCTGAATGGGACACCCAGGCTGTGGCCAGTGGAGCTGGAGGGTAAACGCATTAGGCCTAGTTCCTGCTTGCTGGTGAGATCCCAGACAGGAACCTAGCACCCACCCTCCCTACGCCCGGCAATGCGAGTCCCCTGGAACTAATAAAATTGGGGAGTCTGTTTCCAGTAGCTTTTCTTTCCCAGTTATACTTATCAATAATAGGAAGTTAAATCTAGACATTCCTTGAACCAGTGCCAGCTTCTCAAATCCATTTCTGGTCTCTACGTCCTAGTTCTCACTCTGGCTCCTTTCTCTCACATTTCTGTGCACCGAGGGAGCACAGAGCCGGCTTTCTTGCACATTCAAATCTCCTGGGCAAATCAGTCGATAGCTCACCGAGTCCCAGTTTTCTTATCTGTAAATTGGTGTCATTGTGCCAAGCTTGGAGAGGTGGTGAGGATGACATGGAATTCTACTCGGTGGAATAAGCCTCCCTCAGTTCTTGGTACTTTGTAGTAAGTAGGCCTGTAAATCGAGGCGGATGCTATGCAGACAGCCTTTTCTCTAGAATGATCTGTGTAGGTGTATTGCAGGGGTTCTCACGGTGACTGATCATCAGAATTACTGGGGGGAGGGGTGCTTTAAAATACCAGTACCCCCAGCACCAGATACTGGGGCTCCCCTGGACCACCCTCTCATTCAAATCTCTAGAGGTGGGCCCAGCATCCCATTATTTTAAAAGGCCCCTTAGTGGATTTTATTATTCTTTTCATCTATTATAAAGATAAAATGATGGCATGGTATAAACGAGTTGAAGGTTTAAATATCCTGGCCGTTTCTTCAAGCTCGATTAGGGCTCTGTTTTCACAGCAAGTTATTTCTGTGTGTTGGGACAGGTGTGGTGGGAAATGGGACCATTAACGAAATTGTCCAGTAAAGAGAAACTATTATGCTTCACTAATTAGAAATGGATACTTTGCTCCTTAAAAAGGCCTTCTGAATACTCCTAAAAACAAGTAGATTATCTCTATTCAGGTTCACTTCCTAGACACAGAAATTTGTTTTCTGGGGTGGCTTCGAGGTGGGGTGGCAAGAGTCAACTTGCAGTTTCATATCTGTTTTCCGATGGGTGGGTGGGATTTCTTCTCTGTCTTCCTCTTCCTGCAATTCCTTTGCTCCCTCCCCCTTGGGCGGCTTGGTGCTGGGAGAACTCTCTCTGATCACTCACTTTCTGGAGGATTCTGGTGTTTGGTGGCGTCAGGGAATCCCGCTGAATTTCTGGCTGCAAACCTTAAAGGGCTGGAAATTTCACTAAGATGGAACCATGCCCAGCAAGGAACTTACCTAGGTACCACCTGGCTCTCAACGTGTTTTTATTGAACAATGAGAACTATATCAGAGAAAAATGCAAAACGTTCCCCTTTCCACTTCCTGGTTCTATGACCCGAAACAAGTCACCGAACCGCATAGAGTGACCCTTGCTTCCCTTGCTGGCTGCTGGGGCATTCTCTTTGCTTTCCCAAATGGAATCTCATTTTATGTAAAAATGCGTCCCGAAACCTTGTCACCTAGAGTATCTGGTGTTTGCTCCGTGTTTTCGGTGATTGCTTATCTGTTCTTTCTGTTTAACATGGGAAATTATATGTATGTAAGTTTAATCTCTTTTCTTTTCCCTCCCTCCCTCTTTCTCTTTTCTTTCTGCTCAATAGCGTGCCCTGGGAATGCTGTAGCACCCAGGCATGGGTTTCCCCATATCCCACCCCCAGGGCTATCTTTAAAATTCGTTCTTGGCCTGTGCTGTGTTTGCTGCGGAGGGAAGATAAGATACCCCTTGCGAAGCTGCCCTGACCCACACCCTCCGTGCTAGTGTTCACAAAAGCCAGCGAATTTTTTCTTTTTCTGTGCTCCTCAGTCTGAACCTAATGACACGACCGCAGGACTTGTTGAAGGAGTAGTTATTAACCCAAAGTATCTTTTCTTAGGGATAAATGTTGCTTCCCACTATGGTGTGTCAAGTTGGGACTCACCAGGGGAGAAGATCACGAGTGTGTTTTGGTGCCAACAAATGGAGCTGCCTTCTGGTCAAACTCTTTGCACTTGCCACGTGTTTGTTAAATGGGCAGTTATTGAGTGTGTAGTTGCTGGCATCTGTCTGTCCGTCCTAAGAGAAGATTGTATTCAGTAGCAGCCCACATTTGGCCCTGTTGTCACTGAACTGGTGGGCTCTACAGCTAGGTCATTCATTTACCTGATTCCAGGATGGACCTTTGAAAAATATATATCTACAAAACAATCTCAGACATAGAAACATATAGAGAGTAAGTTCCTTACAGATAATTTCAGTATTTTAACCATTGGTAGAAGCAATCCTGCATCCATCCATTCATCTGCTCGTCCATCCATCCTTCTTTCCACCCTTTCATCCTTCCATCTTTCCACCCATACATCCACCCACGCACCCACCCACCCATCCATCCTTCCTCTATTTTGGCAAGTGGTTATTAAGCACCCGCTGTGAGCCAATTCTGTGCGAGGATCTGGAGATAGAAAGTCGCATAAAACAGGATCTCTGCCCTGGAGAAACTGGCGGTCTAAGACGCAGGATGTTTTCCTAGATTTTAAGTCACATTCTCACGGGACACATACCTATTTTTATTTTGTTTGTTTCGCTTCTCCTTTGAACCGAGCACGGCATGGAACCATTGTGACCTTTTCATTTGTTTTTGTAAACCCAAGTTCTGGAGTTGGATTTCATGTTTTGCATGACTCTAAGTACAGGGCTTACATAATTAAATAAGAGACGAGAGAAGAAGCCGTAATCCAGAAGGAAAGATCAGATTTTAAGACGGCAAGAGTGTGTTAAGGTATCTGTTGGAATTCTTAACACCTTTTTTGAAGCCTCATAGTGTATAATATTCAAAATTGCTTTTTGAGCCTTGGGTAAATTAAAGTGCAAAACACCTTCTAAATATATTATACTTGAAGGCCACTTGGGAGGCAGAGAGTTTCGTCTTTCAAATTAGCACAGGGAAGGGTCATTAAAGTGGGTGGTGAAGTGCATGGGCTTGGGTCTGACAGACCTGGGTTTGGATCTTCATTTTACAACTCTCTACCTGTGTGGCCTTGGGCAAATTACCTAAGCTCTCTGATCCTCCGTTTCTGCCTTTGTAAAAGGGGGATAGCGATTGTATTCACTGGAGAGTTCCTGTGAAGATGAAGTGAGATCCAAGATCTGCAAAGGGCACTGGCCCATCATGTCGTCAGTGCACTGTAAAGTCTAGTTATTTTGATTTCTTTTTAGGAGCAAAGGGATTGGGTGGTTCCAAAAAGAAAAGAGGGAAGAAATCTTGGCCACTTGAAGTTTAAGTGGTGGAAATGAGATGTATGTAGGATGCCTTTTGGGATTGTACAACTAGTCATCCCCTGAGAAATAGTAAGGCTTCTCATATAGTCTTCTTTGCACTTTTGCTTTGATGAGGATGAATAATGAACGAACCGGCTGTTTTTGTAGCTAAGGGGTGGCGAGTGTTTGTGTCTGTGGAGAGGTAGAAGCAAGAGCTTTATCACCAAGGTCAGAGATTTCCCCCTAACACGCCGGAGTGTTATTAGCGTATCATTCAGGCAAGCTGGGTACTCATGAGAAAATCTTGTCCTGAAATTAATTTTAGCAAATCCGAAAGGCAATTGGTTATTGTAGCTGACATTATGTATTTTTTAAAGGACTGACCAGCAGGTCGGATTTAGTTATAACACTTGAGGCAAAGAGTTCAGTATAGTGGGAATTATTTTCACCAAAGGATAATTTTCTGTAAAAAAGAGTTTCTCGGTTTTTTTTTTCTTTCCCCTATGGAAAGTAGTTCTATATGCTGTTTATAGAGGCCTTGATCCTTTTTAAACTTAAGGAGCACAGTTGGCCTCGATGGTAATAAATCGAGAGCCGTATGGGTGCTTAGGGACATTGAATTTATGTGCTTGACTCCTTCCCCCAATTCAGCTGGCTACTTCCTGGGATGGTGTACTTGATTGATGATTTTTCTGGCATTCTGTGCTGCTGGGATGTCTTTTGAAGTTTCTCCTGTGGGGCCTGAGGTTTGCCCCTTCCAGGCGTTAATGGGCTTCCTGCTGGGGCTTTATTTGTGAGGGACGCTTGTTAGAGGGGCCTTGATAGGCCAGTGGGGACACCAGAGCTCCTGTTCTTCCCCTCTGAAGCTTGACTCTCCGACCTGGGGTCTACAGCCCCCAAATTGTGTTTGGGAATTCACTGCAGTATTGTTTTTATTTCTGCGCCCCAGCCCACTGCTTGTTTAGCTTTGGGGGGTTCCCAGACAATGGCAGCTATTCGTGCTGGGCCACTAGGCCCAGCCTGGGAATATGCTAGAAAAGAGGTTCTGAGTAGCCACACCGACAAGGAGACTCCAGCAGGTGATGGCAAGGATTCGCATCAGATAACACAGAGCTTGTTTCTTGAACAAAACAACCAAGTTCCAGCTAAACACGTGCCCGTGGTCATCTTCTCAGCGGCCTCCTTGTCTCTGGACTCTCCCTCCCCAAATTCCATCCTCCTCATGACCACACGAGGGTCCTCGTTCTAAAGTGAAAACCTGTTCTTGTCACTCTCCTCCCTCAAATCTTTTCACGGTGACATGGGCTGAATCGTGACCTCCCCACATTCCGAGGCTGGAGTCCTTAATCTTCAGCATCTCAGAAAGTGGCTGTGTTTGGAGACAGAGTTTGGGAAGAGGTGAGTGAAATAACAGGAAGTCATACGGGGCGAGCCCTAATCCAGTCTGACTGTCTTTATAAGAAGAGATGATTAGGACACAGACATGCACAAAGGGAAGCCCTTGTGTTGACACAGTGAGAAGGATCCTGCGAACCACAGGGCGAGACCTAGAAGAAAGCAACCATGTTGACACCTTGATCTTGAACGTCCAGCCTTCAAACCTGTAAGAAAGCAATTTTCTGTTGTTTCAGCCCCCCAGCCTGTGGTGTTCAGATGTAGCAGCCCTAGCCAACTCGCACACGTGGCTGCCTTTGACCTATGGGGTCTCTGTCTGCCCCTGCGACCGTGGGCAGATATTTCCTGTATTGCCCAGTGAACTACAGATCCTTCGAGGCTACGTTCAAGGGCCCCCTGCTCTGTGAGGCCCTCCTAGACCACCCCTCTCTGTTCCCCACTGTTCCCCTCCGCACAAACTTGGATCTTCCTCTGGGTGCTCCTGAAGCCTGCGTCAGCCACAGCCACGACTTTATGAATCATCCTGTAATTGTTCTTTTGTGTCTTTCCTGCATTAGGCTTCGAAACCTCGAAACCTCGAGGGCAGGAATGTTGTTTATCTTTGCTCCCTAGCACCTAGCTCTGAGCCTGGTAGTTTAGCCTCTATTCATGGCATCAACTAAGACTTACCCTTTACTGTTCTGTTTCCTTAGAGCCCTGCCCTGAATTTCGGGCTCTATTAGAAGAGATGATAAACCTTGATTCTCCAAGGGGGGTTAATAGCTCCACACAGACATGTCCTCAGGTGACAATAGTAACAGGTGACAGTGATAGCATTGGGAACTTTAGTTGGTGTTTGTTGAGCACCTTCTATATGTCAATGAGCATATTTAACCACAGTACCCTTTCAAGTGAGCTCATCTTCACATAAACTTTGGCCAACTTTCCCTGGAAGTTGGTGTAGCCTTAGCTGTGAGCAAGAAGAGCTGGAAGGGAAAGCCTTCTGTCTTTTCAGGTCCTTTCTGCTAGGCCTTGATACCCAAACCAGATTTTTCTTAAGATGCCCAAATGCACCGTAAAATTGCAATGAAACTGGCAGGAAAACGCAGCCTCCTTTAACTCTCTTTTCACTTGGAAACGTAGGAAGAAATAAATTGCTTTCAGCACATGCTTTGTTCGCTAGAATTTACTGGGCACCCTGCAGCTTGAGAGCCAAGTAGCCAGCGGCCGCCCCTCCACCCGCCACTCTGCATATGACGTCTTCTGAGACTGTTAGGTCACGAGAAAAGTTTGTGAGTGAACGCGACTGGATGCGACTTTCCCGGTGGAGTTCAGAGAGAGAATTTTCAATTCACTCCTCACTCTAGGTACTGTCGGACCCTTTAATTTATTCTTGGGAAAGTCGAGGAGGAAGAAGAGCGACGGCTTGGCTGTTCTTGATTCAGTGCACTTGGTAGTATTACTCCTCTGTGCTGCTGTGTCCCCAACACTGACCTTGCAATTCTTTCCGAATTTTGCCCTACCATAGGATCTGCGGAGGGGAACCATGCCATCTGGAAGGGAAGCGAGAAGATGCAAGGAGGGTAGAAATGCACTGAGTCCATCATCGCTGGGCTTGGAGGACCTCAGCGTTCGGGTTGGGAGAGCTGGCTGGCGTTGAGAAGTAGCTGTGTTTGCAGTGCTTAGCGGTATTCCCGTTTCACTTGACCGCCTGGACAAGCCCTGTGGGATGGGGTTTATCTGGAGAGGTAGAAAGGACTCTTCTGGAGAAGGCGATGAAGGGCCAACCAACCATCTGGAAACCAGACTAGCTAAGGACAGCCAAGGAACCGCTCCTACTCAGCTTGGCTGGAGAGATCAGGGAGCCTGGGCTAAATTTTTGGAAGTCGGTCATATTCCTTCCTTGGTTTAAGTCACCTGGTTGCATGGCAGGGAAGTGTCATATCCTAACCCCTGGAATCTGACCGCCTTGTTCAGTCTGGCCCTGCCATTTGCTTAACTGCGAGATCTTAGATAAGCGACTTGTTCTTCCCAGCCCCGTGTCCTCCCTGGCAAAATGAAGGTAACCATGGAACCAATTTATAGGCCGCTTATGGGTGACATAGGATAATGTATGTCTATAGCATAGGACTTGGGCCCAGTTTTATTTCTTCAGCTGTTTCAACAAAGAGGCTCAAAATAATAGTGACAGCAAAAAAATAACCATTTCTTTTCCTCTCATGTATAGCCAGGGTAGGCAGCCTAGGGCGTGTATGGAGGTGGCACAGTGATCAGGGACTCACATTCCTTGACCTTGTTGCTTTGCCTTCCTTCACATGTGCCTTCAGTCTCATGATCCAAGATGGTTTACTTCATTTCCCGCCATCATTTCTCCATTCCAGCCAGGAGCAGGAATGGGGAAGTGGAGGGCACGGTCTGAGAGTTGCTCACATCTCGGTCTCATCCCGTTGGCCAAACCTCAGTCATATGCCCCACATTGTTCAAAAGGGAGTTGAGGAAATTTTAGGTTTTAGGTGAGTGCTTCACCAAAAGCCCAATTACTGTGTAAGAAGGAGAAATTGGGTCTTAGGGGACAACTGGCCGTATCTGTTCAAGAGTTAAGTGCTCACTAAATGCTAGTTATCACCCCCATCATCATTCTCATCATTGTCACGATCATTATCATCATTTCTGATCGTTGTCTCTAAATCCCTTTATTTTCCCACTTCCTGATTTGCCCCATTATGTTCCATTTTAGCTTGTACTTCAGTTCGCTCATGTCCACGTACTTCTGACACCTTGATACACCCAGAGGTTTGCAAGTAACCGCAGCCCTGTGATATCCCGTGTGCCGGACATGGAGATTAAGGCTGGCGACGACACTGACAGTTTAGGAACAGGGCCCCCCAGAGCATAAAGTCTTCATCAGAATCGTGCAGGAGAAAGGGATGTGGGAAGATCGAAGGTGAACTCGCTTTAAATGTAGGTGAAGGATTTGTGTTTTACCGCTCCCACCGACATGCCCTCCGCTGAAGATGCCTTGAATCTCCACGGGAGTCCTTCTCACAGTGTCAGTCTGGATGTCAGCCTCCTGACTCACCTTCGTGATTTCCAAAACACGACAGGTTCACAGTCCTTAGCCCTGGCAGGGTGTGGAAGCTGAGTTCCTTCTGTTCCAGAAGCATGGTGAATGAATGAAGGGATTTGTTCCACAGACCCTCGTCTGTGATTTAAATGCTCTGCAAGAGTCTTTCGTGGTGGGGATGGTTCGTTGAGAACTCACAGGGACTTAAGACTCATTACAGTGTTGAGGAAGACGGATGCCCCTTTCCCACTGTAAATCCCAGGGAGGCTGATTTAATGGAAGCCAAGCGAGCCTTCACGCTTTCCAGAGCCAAGTCTTACCTTCCTCATTTGTCTCCTCCCTTCACCTTTTTAAAATATGGTGTGAGAAAGTGCCGTTTTCTCCTAGGAAAACGTGTCCCAAAATTACGGCCTTGCTTCTTTCTAGCGGGTCACTTATCTTTAAAGATCAGGGGCCAGGAAGACAAGGGACGGGGAAATCTCCAGAAAGAAACATTAGAAGCACTGTCATTTTTCTTCTCTCCCTCCTTTTTTTATTCCTCCTAGCTTCTGTTGATGCTCCCTGAGAAATTTCTTGGGAATTCCTCTCCTTTATTTTATTCCTTCATTATTCGAGTTCAGGCCTTCAGCATCTCTTGCTAGGACGGTGGCTGTAAGTCTCCTGGTTTTCCTGCCTCCTGCCTCTGCCTCATCCCATGCCTGTTCTCCCAGCATGGATCTGGCCAATCTTCGTCTTATAGTCAACTTTTTCCATTGCAATCATTGGCATGGAGTCAGTCTTCCTTGGCATGGGGTCCAAGGCCAGGCCATTACTATGGTTGTTTGCTAACAATAACGGGCAGAATAGCTGGCGTGGTGGTAGGCATGATTTATAACCTCCTTCTACAGCTGAGGAAATGGAAGCCAGAGAGATTAAGTTACCTACCTAATGGCACCTGCTGAAAAATAGCGAAATCGGAATTGGACTCTGGGCAGCTGGACTCCAGAACTGGTGCTGTCAAGCACCACGTTTTGCATTGGTCTCGTTTCTCGCTGTCCTCTTCTCCGACTCCCTCCTCCTCTCGTGCCCTGGCTTCCTGACCTGCTAATCAGCTTTTACACCTGTCTCATCACCTTGAGTAGCAAGACCTGGGAGTTGTCACGTCTCTGTTTCTGTGCCTGTGCCTTTGCGGTTTCTTCTGCCAAGAGGGCCTTCTCTTGCCTTTTTGGCTGGCAGAGTTTCACTTCAAGGTCTAGTTCACAGTCTTCTTTATGAAGATCCCCCACCCCCACCCACACCCCCACTCCGGTTCTCCTCCTGCTATGTAAATGAGCCAAAGGTGGCCTCTGCATATTGGCTCCTAGGTTTTTATTTCTTCACTGCAGGCTGAGACCCACTAGCTCAGAATCCTATAGACACCAAACTCAAATTTTTACACATCTAATTGTTTCAAAAAACAGCTCAAACGAGCAGATTTTTAGCTATTTAGGGCCTGCCTGCTTTGCATACCCTGAAAAACTACACCAAGCATATGTTGGCCATTGATAAGACAGAGCCATATAGTGATAAAATGAGATAATAGTGGAAATACAGCCAGTGATAAGACAGAGCCTTATGGTTTACAACTTCAAGCTACTACTACTGCCCTTTGGAGCTCTGGGACTCAAAGATTCCCCTGCTGCTGGCTGACGTCACTTAGACATGTGAGGCTCCTCTTCATTTCTTTCCTCCCCCGGGAGTTCCCTCATCTCCCCTTCTGAATGGTGGACCCTGAGCCAAGCCTTCCAACAGTCTCCGCTGTGAGGGGCTCCCCTCTCTTGCTGCCCTGTGGCCCTGTCTAAGCCCCACCCCCACCCTCCAATGCTCGTTGTGTGTTATTGCCTCTCCTTGTCCTATTTTTTTTCTTGATCAGCCCCCAGATCACTCAAATCCCCCACCCCCAACAGATTTGTTCATGGTGTCTTATGAGTTTTCATCGTATTTTGAATGCGCCTCTGTCTACTGTCCTTATCGGCCCTGCCACAGTTGGCTGTGGATTTCATTGTCATCCCGCTTGGATCATAGACCGAGAATCGAGGAATCCGAGGATCCTTGAGTTGAGAAGCAGCGAAAGAAGTTAAATTAACCCGTGAACATGATTGAGCTTCCCCAGCATCGTAGATCAATACAATTTGATCTACGTACACAATTTGCTGTTGTGTATCCTTGTCCCACGTCATCTTGTCATCAAGAGTAAAAGTACTGGTATTTTGTGAGGTATCAGGGAGAGAGGTCTCATGAGTTTAATTTTCTCTGATTCTGAAAAAAAAAAAAATGATCGTCGGAAATAGGTAGGGAGGGTCACTAAAATTTGGAGCACTTTTCATCAGGTCTTGCTGTGATGATTGTGTCTCCTCACCCCTTTAATCCGGATTTACCAAGGAAAACAGAGCAAATCGGTTAAATGAATGAAGGGGAGGGGAGTTGGCGTTGCAAAGGCTTTCTTCTCAACACGTTTCTTTCCAAATTGTGCTCCCTAAGACACTTAAGTGGAGGTTTGTGGATCACTAAGGCTTGTTGGGGAGAAAGGAATGCGGGAGCCAAGCAGCAAATGCTGATCAACGAGCAATGAAAACAAAAATTCTCTGAAAGGGCCTTGGAGTCCCTGGAAGCTCAGAGCAAAGTCACAGGCAACTGTTCCAGGATAAGTCTTTTTTGGGGAGCATAGCTCACATCCTGTTTATATAAGCCTCCACTGGATGGATTGATCTAAGGCTGACAATATTGAAGGCATTTCTTTAGCGTGAAACTAAGATCGCCCCTGTCCCCCCTTCCCCGTCAATCCTTTAAATGGGATTAAAGTTACCCCATAATAAAGTTAGGTCTTGGGTTAGTGGACATATTTTTTTTTCCTTTTTTTTTTTTACCTAGAAAAAGAAAACTAAAATATATATTTTTTTGGTATTTGGCAGGGTTCATTTTGAAGTAACTGAGCTTTTGTCCCCCCTCCCTTCAGATTTATTAATATAATAGTGATACAAAGTTTTAAGGATAAATCAACTTATTTGGCAAACCCACTTGTTAAATATTTCTGTGATCATTTTGGTTTCTTTCTTTTTTTTTTTTTTTTTTTGGCATATTTTATTAGAGGAAGGAGAGCAGCAAAAAGAATATCAAAGGTTGCGCCTCTCATTTCAGTTTTCTTTGATGGCGTAATAGACACTGCGCGTGAAGACACGGGCCCTGCCACAATCTGTGGTTTCCCTAGCGATTACCAAGATTTAGCTTCTCAACTCCGCTTCCCTCAGAGCCAGGGAAATAGAACAAGAACACATTTCCAACAACCTTTTTCCAAGTTGCAGCTAGTCACTTGCCGCTCACGGTTCCTATTTAAGCAATTTCCATTTCGCTGAACTTTTCACTTCGCGGTGAGTGACTTTTAAATTCATTTTTATCACATTGGAAACACATATCTTAAGGTTGCCGGGTGGATGGATTTCAGCTCATCCCCCTGAGGATGTGAGAGCAGCTGCCAGCACCTTCAAGGTTTTTATTTTTTATTTTTTCCCCCAGGAAGGAAGGATTTAGGTGTGTAATCCTGTGTTGGCTGCGCGTGGTTTCTGCCATGAGACATGCAGGGCCTGGAAGCTCTGCTAATCTCCAGTCTGCCAGACTGAAGAACATAATGGGTGTATGGAGTGATTTTTGAGGGGAGTTTTTGTTTGGATTTTTCTCATTTGCATACCGGTTTATTAATTACCAGAACAGAAGGGCGAAGTTTTTAAATCTAATTTTATTAAGGAGCTCAATGATTCTTAGCTCACAGAAGCCGAGTTTCTGATTAGCCGTGCCATCCTATCTTCATTAGGCAGGTTAAGATGCGAATTATACATTTTTTCAAAAGTAGCTAATTATGGTAAAACCTGCCACATTTGCATTTTTGTAAAACGGCTGCGGCAAAGATTCTGGCTAGCCGGCTTCATCATACTGGGCTGTAAGATCATTCCTGGGGGGAACTATTTCTTTTTTTGTAAGAAAGCATACAAAAGTGAAAAGGTTGCATGTGGTCTACGGATCCTGTTTTCAGAGGCCTCACTGCCCTTTGGGGTCTGCGGGCTGAGTTGCAGGGCAGGGTCTCTGCCCTTGACACCCCTGTGCATTTCAGGGTCGAATGGGGGTAGAATGACAGGAGTCTAGAGACATCAGAGTCTGACCTGGTCTCCTTGAGGGTGGCAGCTCGTCTTTGGCAGTGTCTGTCTGTGCTACTTCATGGTCCTTGGTGTCTGTCCTTGGTGCTAGCATGTTCTGAGCCTTAATTACACATGCCTGAGCACAAGGGGGCCTTAATATCTGGTTGTTCCAGTCCGCTCATCGCAATGAGGTCTTCGTGTCCTTGAACCTCAGGGCCAGATCTCACACGGACTTTTTGACGGTGCTGCATTCCTGCAGCCGTGTGGAATGTTGTTTACCTCAAGGAACATAAACCTCACATTGTGGAACGGGGGCATTCGAAAATATCTTCTCCTCTCCTATTGCCAAGGTGGTTCAGTATCTACTAAAATTAAATCCACACGGGTACACTGAGCAGATGGGGAGGGCGGGAGGGGTAGGAAGGCACAGTGCCTTGTGTGTCTGTGAGGACATTCGTTTACCCATCGGTAACCTCAGAGTTATAAACCAGGGCATTATTTTCTAAACAGGACCGTGTATTCATTTATGGTGCGATAGGAAATTTATAAATATATTCATGAATAGACATATGAAAGAAGTCCTAGCTTCGGACTCAATGTTAACAAGTAGATTAATTCTGAAGTTCTTTATGCTGTTAGATTGTGAAGGACAAGCTTTATTATTATGTGACATAACTTCTCTTTACTGTATCTCTTAATTCAGCTGTGTTCATTGGGGGGGTCAGCAACATGCAGAAGGAATGTGCATTAGAAATGGGGGAGAGACTACCATTTGGCAAAGTATATGAATATAATGTTTTTTTTTTTCTATATAAAATACAGAGACTATAAAACTAGACAAGACTGCTTGCCTCACAGGGATAAGATGACTAAGAAAGCATCTTAGGAACATGGGTTCAGAAAGGCTGAGAAATGACGCTTTGGGGTTCATGAGAAACGATAGTGAATACTCTCTCACACCCTTTCCAGCAGAGTAAGGCCTTTTAATTGCCTTTAAGCCTGGTGTTTGTGTCTGTAAACCCAGGGTGTCAGTCTAACGAGGCCAGCTTCTCGTTCACGGAGAACTGGCCGTGCGTTTATGGCCTTCGTGGCAGGTAAGTGCTCCTGCTCAGTGCGTTGTCCGGGGACCAGCAGGGTCGCACTGCTGTTAGACGTTAGCAGTGCAGACTCTCAAGCCTCACCTGTCCAGGCAATGTCCTTGTAGAAAGTGCCCACACCTTCGATCAGCCACCTCAGAAGGATCTTTCAAGCATTAAGTAAGAGAATATTTGTAAAGTAATCAGCCAAGAGCCAGTCAGGTAGCGCGCGGTGAGGATTAGTGCGATAACGGTGACGTTTGTGTCATATTTCCTCTGCTGACTGCACGTGCCTTGGAAAGAGGCTCAATGTCTGGTTTATCTTTGTTTTCCTCCATGTCCCTTCTCGGTGCCTGGAACATGGTTGGTGGTGATGTAGCTCTTGTCTAGCACTGGCATCTGTAGCTTAAAATCCTTGATCTTTGGAAAATTCAGTGTGAGTCAGAGGCAGCAGTCTAAGAGCCCCAGCTCCACAGAGTGCATTCTAGAAGCCTGTAATGAGACGGCACCTTCGCCGTCAGGTTTGGGCAAGTCCATGGCTGCTCTTTGGGTACCTACCACGTTGCACACAGGTGTGGGGAATGAAAAAGAGTAGTTGCTGAGAAAGCATCAGCTCACAGTTTCCATCATCATGTCACTTTGGAATGAGAGGGAGGATGAAGAGCTCAGATAAAATTTAAGTGGATGTCACCTTGGATTGCGGTGTGGTTGTGAGACATGGAAGGTCTAAAACAGCAAATCCTAGGGCGATGGGATTGCCCATGGACACAGCCCACCAGCTGGGACTTTTAACCACAGGCCTCGTGGGTGCCCAGCGTTAGCCCTCGACTTGAGATACCCACATGGGTTTTCCATCATAGTAGGGGCAGGGAGGCCAGGTTTTAACCAGGTGAGCTCTGAGGTTCAATGAACTGGGTCGAAATCTCAGCTCTGTCTTCATCTAGCATCTGGATCACGGACCCTTACTAAACCACACCACTCACAAGACAACTGCAGATGAATTTATGTCCCACCTGGTTCTTGAAGTTTTGAGTTGGCTGCTTAATAGAAATTAAAAAAAAAAATATTTTTAATGCATTTTAAATTTTAGAATAGCTTTATTTATTTTTAAATGCCAGTTTATTTTTTTCATATTATATATACATAATTTTTTTTAACATTTTATTTTTTATTTTCCCTCTTCCCCCTCCCTTTTGGTAACCATTAGTTCATTGTCCATGTCCATGAATCTCTGTTTGTTTGTCCTGTTCATTTGTTGCTTTAGGTTTATATCCCACATATAAGAGATATCATGTGATTTTCAACTTTTTCTGTCTGGCTTATTTCTCTTAGTATGATTATTCCAAGGTCCATCCATGTTGTTGCAAATGGCAGTATTTCATCTCTTCTTATGGCTGAGTAATATTTCATTGTATGTATGTACCACTGCTTCTTTAGCCAATCATCGATCATAGGGCACTTAGGTCGCTTCCATGTCCTGGCCACTGTGAATAATGCTGCTGTGAACGTTGGTGTATAAATATCTTTTAGAATATGGATTTTCAAGTCTTTGGGGTAAATACTCAGTAAAAGGATTGCTGGATCATGTGGTAGGTCACTTCTCAGTTTTTGAGGAACCTCCATACTGTTTTCCTTAGTGACTGTACTGATGTGCAGTCCCACCAGCAGTGTAGGAGGGTTTCTTTTTCCCTGCATCCTCTCCAGCATTTGTTATCACTTGTCCTGTTGATTATAGCTGTTCTAACAGGTGTGAGATGGCATCTCATCGTGGTTTTGATTTCCATTTCCCTAATAGCTAGTGATGTTGAGCATCTTTTCATATATTTGTTGGCCATTTGTATGTCCTCTAGGGAGAAGTGTCTGTTCAGGTCCTCTGCCCACATTTTGATTGGATCATCTATTTTTTTGTTGTTATTGAGTCATATGAGTTATATTTTGGATACCAGGCCCTTATTGGAGGTTAGAATAGCTTTAGTTTTAGAGAAAAGTAAGGATGGTGAAGAGAGTTCAGAGTCCCCATATACTCCCATGCCCAGTTTCCCTACTGTTAACATCTTACCTTAGTGTGAGTCCATATTTTTAGGTTTCCTTAGTTTTTACCTCTTGTTCTTTTCCTGGTCCAGGATCCCATCTAGGATGCCACATTGCATCTAGTTGTCATGTCTCCTTAGGTGTACGGCTATGTCAGTTTCTCAGATAAGCCTTGTTTTTGGTGATCTTGACCATTTTGAAGAATATTGATCAGGTATTTTGTAGAATAGTTCTCTATTGGGATTTGTCTGATGTTTATCTCATGGATTGACTGGGGATTCGGGTACCTATTCTCTACGTGATTTATCGTTGTTGATGTTGATCTTGAGCACCTGGCTAAGGCTGTGTTTGTCACGTTTCTCCATTGTAAACTCATCCCCCGCACACACACACACACACACACACACAGCCCACCCCTTTTCCTTACTATTTTCTTTGGGAAAAAGTGATTAGCTGTAGCCTACACTTAGGAGTGTGTTCAAGAGAATTTTTTTAAAAAAACTTTGCCTGTTCTTTTATTCAACACTTTCTAGATCCTACATTGTATTATAATCCAGGTTTTTTTTTCTTTCCACCACTAGATTGTAACTGTCTTCATGGAAAGAGCCATGGATGCTTTGTGTAAACATTATAGGGCAGTTGGCCCAGTTACTCAGCATTCGAGGTCAGCTCCCTGATTTCCAATCCATAGCCTATATCAATATTACAGCACCCATCACTGGGGGAACGCTTGCTATCCGTATTTTGGGAAGTGCTGATTTTTGAATAATGGAGGCCTAAGAAGTTCAAGTGATAACAATGAACGCTCGTATCTATACACATTCTCCTGTGCCAGACACAGTATTATCACGTAATATATACTAACTCACTGAATCCACACAGCAACCCTAAAAGGCAGCTGCACGTGAAGTAACCGAGGGACAGAGAATTGCAGTGCACAGAGAAGGTCGCCCAAGGTTGCACAGGTAGTGCACTGCAGAGTTGGGCAAGAGAATTTGGAAAGCATGGAGTTATCTGTCTGTTTAATAAATTTTCTTCTCTGATATTTATACTCGCTGATAACTCCACTTCTCAAATCTCTCCAATGGGAGCAGAGAGTCCACTCTGCAAAGCGTGAGAGCCCTGTGTTTTAACCCTGGCTCTAGCACCTGCCCACCGTGTGACCCTGGCAAGTTACTTCCCTTCTCTGCCTCTGCATTTGTTATATATATTGTACCTCCTGAGAGGTAATAGTATTGGTACCTCCCTGAAAGGCTCCGATGATATGATACACGTGAAGCACCAATCCAAGTGATTTATCATATGTTATAAATACAACTGCCATGTTTTCTGAATTAGAAGTAGGGAGACGTGAACGAAAAACTGTGTCAGTATGAGGACCATGTTTTCATGAAGAAATATTTAAAATAGGGATCCTCTCCTAAAAGTAGAATGGCTACACAGTGGAATGGTGATATTCTCAGAAAGAAGATGGAAGAGCTTCCATTGTGGAAGGGACTAGAAAGCATGACAAGTCAGGACCCTTGTCATTCACAAGGGACGGATCTCAAGGGCATCTCATAGCCCCCGAATCATCAGCTATGATAGCATAATATGTAGTAAAATATAAACTGAAAAAGCGTCAGTAACCTTTTCAGACTTTTAATGCATATCTACATGCCAGAGTAAAAGTTATAAATAACATTAATAATTAAAGTTTGCCATTAAATGGACCTGTGTTTTAGATTTTTGTTGTAATTTAGGATCCATAAGAAGAATATAGGTAGCATCTCAGATTTAGGGGAATTCACCATTTTTAGCTAAGAACCATCTATTCCTAGACTTTTTAATTTTAGCTTTGCTTCTATCAATAGCTCTGGCAGGCAGCTTTTTGGGGAGAACCATATTTTTGCAAAAAAAAAAAAAAAAAAAAAAAAGAATGGAAAGAGAATGTGTGAGCACGCGCGAGAGAGAAATCCCAAGCCACTGGGCCTAAAGGGCAGATCTCCTGTCCTGGTTCACTCTCTCCTGGATGCTCTTGACTCAGATGCATGCCCCAGCGAAATTGGAAATGATTGATGACATGTCAAGGCCCTTTGGGGAAACTTGAAAATGGGTAAAACCACAGTGCTCAGCCTGCGAGTGCCAAGGCTCCCTCCTCTCTAATTACAAAGCTAATGAGAACTGGAGACGCGGGATCCAGATGGCCCGCGGGGAGCCAGGAAGATTCTGATGCCCTAAAATGGCCCACATTTTCATTCTGGATCCATGGTTTTATCTAAACGCATACATATCGACTTGAAGGAGTAGAGTGGAAACTGAGCTTTCTTTTCTAAGATTTTGCTTCCTGAGTTAAGGTCGAAGTCGAGTCAGACAAAGACCTTTTCACCAACCGCGTTTTGATAGCAAAAGCAAAGAGGCAGTGACAGAACTTGCGAATGACTTCTAGAAGGAGACCCGGCATCGCTGAAGTATCCAGTACAACATCTTGTAAGAATCGACTGCGGCCTAAATGTTTATCTCACAGAATGTTTCAGAGTAGGAAAAGTCTCCGAGATTATATCCAGCAGCATTAAAAAAAAAAATCATACACACACACACACACACACACACACACACACACGCGCGCCCCAAAAGTTTGATCTTCCCTGCTTATGCTGTTCTCCTCTGGTGATTAGATGGCTGTCTTTAGCTTTGCTCCAGAGAGGAGAAATCCTTGAAGGTGACCTACACAGAGTGGTGTCAACCTACAGAGTGATTCATCACCCATCAGCGAGGTTAACATCTTAAATGACAGTCTGCCTTCACATCCCTTTGGGGGTTTGTTCTGATTAGCAGCGGCCTGCATCCAGCTAGCATGGGATCTCCGTGCGGTTCCTTTCACTAAAACAAAATAAAAATGCGAGTGCTCTCGCTTGCACTTCTCCAGACTTCCTTGTCTCGTGTGTATGAAGTAGTTCTCTTTAACATTTTAAAAAATTTCCATGGAGGCCCAGTGGATGTCTTGAAATAGGATTTGGCCTTTGCCTCCTCCTTTCAAACCCCCGGTTGAGGATGACATATTTACTCAGATCGCATTTGTTCCATATTTTAGAGACAGCCTTGCCCCTTACGGTTTCATTTCATGGGGGAATTGGGAAAACAGTTGAGAAAAGGGTAGTGAAAGTTGTTTCAGGGAAAGGTTGTTGCCTTTTGCAGAGGAGACGATGACTACCCACCCCCAGTCTCTGGACAAAGGTGGAGGGGGTGTTGATGGGATAAGGGAGGATGACACGTGGTGTGTTTCCAGTTTTCACATCATCAGGACAGGAGTTTTTGTCGACATGCCCTCTTTCGTGTGTTTCTATTTGTTCTCGGATGGGGGGAAGGGAGTGGTGATCTCCACTAGCCTTGAAAGTCTTTAAAATTTTTTCTGCTGAGGCGCCTGGTGAATCCCCCGCCACCTCCCTGCCCCGGCTCGTGTCCTTTACCAGGCAGGAGGCATCATGAGGCAGAGTGACAGTCGTCATTTCTCCCTCCCTCTTGTCTCTTCTTCTACCTCCTCCTCTCCCACTTCCCAAACCAGCAGACTTCTCCAGACTGGGCCTGATTCTGGGTATTCTGCCCCCAGCTTACCTTGGCCACCAGTTAAGAAGTATGAAAAGAGCCGATCAATGTTCCTACGTAGGATTTCCAAAGAGAATCTTCCTGATTCTAAAGAAGGTGTCGGCCAACCAGCCTCTCTTAGCTAGTTTCTCAGAAAATGATGAGCCTGGGTAAGGATATTTGAGAAAAGTGTAAACTAGCGGGACTGTGCCCCATATTGGCATAGAAAAACTGACAAGTTGGTCCTTTGTTTTGCTCTAAAGAGTGATAGGGGTGAAAAGCCGGTCCCAGAGACAAAAAATTGGGTTCTTTCTTTTTGGATTCTCAAAAATAAAGTCACTTTCAACCGCATCTGAATCACTCCGGTGAGTTTATTGGGTGGATGTTGGCCCTTTCACAGCAGCCTCACGGTTTAGAAGTATGTCGTCATTTTGCCCTGTGGCTGAGAAATGGGGAGGTGTTGTTTATGGGAACGGGCCCTGAAGTGTCCTTGTTCTGAGAAGTGGGAGGTGCCCAGGAGTGGCACACTGTTCTTTCTGTTTGAATCGTCTCTGTGGAGAGTGAGAAATCCCCTCAAATGTGCACAAATCCTTGGCTGAGCATCCTGGCTATTACCTGCAGGGCGCAAGGGAGAAAAGGACCTCAGACAAGTTTTATTTGGAATTGTGTGTGCGTGTGGGTGAAGGGGGGCGGATCAAGTCATTGCCCCTAACTTCTCTGTCCTGTTGTCCAGGCGAGGAGGCTTAAGGACCATGAGCAAATGGCCTCACGAGGGTGGGGCGGCATCCTGGCTTTGCTGGACTCAGATGCTGGGACCCTGGGATCTCATCAGTCATTTCAGTGTCTCTTCACGGAGTCTGTCCAGGTTTCCTTCAGAGAATGACCGTGGACTGTGTTCCGATGGCAGCTGAAGGGAAAAAACCCCTCTCGGAGTCAGGTTTTTGAGAATAACAGCCCTTGTCTCTCTCTCTGCCTGGCACGTGATTGGTTGATTGATTGACTGTCTAGAAACCTGGGCTTAGATATAGAACAGTTGGATATTAATATACTTAAATTTTTATTTTGGGAGGGAAACTAATATCTATTGAATGGGAACTCTATGTTCTAATAATGTTATTTTTCCAAAGTTCTCCCAAGATCTGGTGAGGCGGATGATAAAAATAAATAACATTAACTACAAACAAAATGGTATATCCAAGTATTTTATGTGTAAATGGACAGACTTACTCTTCTCGACAGTGCCCTGATGGTAGATATGAGAACTCAAGGCATAGACAGTTAAGGAACTCACCCAAGATTGTACTTAGTGACCCCAATACTCCGGCTTCAGAGCCTGAACCTGTACTTAACCCCCTACACCACAATGAGCCACAGCACGACTCGCCCAAGGTCGTGGAACCATCAGTGACCAGTTTTATTTCTTGAAATTTCCAGTTGATTAGGGATAACATAGGTTTTACCTTTCCTCCCCACGTTCTTAGTCGTATGAGAGGAAGGCCCAGAGTGCCTGTTTAGAAAGTTCTGGGTTCTGCTTCAACACATATTGAAAAAGGAATTGAAATGTGGCTCCGAAAAGGTTTCATCACGTCAGGCTCCAGCAGGTTTCTGCAGCAGCCTCCATCCAGTCACCTCTCTTCTCTCCTAGACAAAAGCAAAACAAAAAAATCCAAAAGCGAAAGCCAAGAGAGACGTGGCGTTGAGGACCAGCGAGTTCCCTTGGGTCACTGGCCCTTGCTCAGGGCGTGAGCCCAAACGTGCCATGACAAATACAGCTCCAGGCTGTGCCTTTTGGGACAGCGGCCTCCAACGTGCAGGTCGAGGGGTCCTAAAATTTCCAAACCAGATGACTTGCTCTGCAGAGCAGTGTTTCTGATGCTGGCACATGTCACAGAGACGCCGGAGAAACCAAGCAGAGAACTTACTCCATCCACTTAAACATGTTGTGGTGATAAAGTCCTCAGGTTTTTTGGCTGTAACAGAAAACTTATTCAGGCAAATCCTGGTGTTTTTCTCTTACAGGTTCTAGGGAGGAATAGCATTTTGAGGTGGGGTGCCAGTAGAGGTCGGAAATTTTTTTTTTTTTTTTTTTTTTTTAGGCGAAGCAACCCTTGGTTGACCTCACAGAGTGCAAAGACCTTGTCAGCTTACAATCCCTTATTTTTTACTTTTTTACACCTACAGCACCTGGTCTTCCTAGGTGGTCTCCCATCCAGGTACTAACCAGGCCCGACCCTGCTTAGCTTCTGAGATCAGCGGGATCAGGCTTGTTCAGGGTGGCATGGCCGTAGACGGAAATTCTTTTTTGCGAAGAGGAATAATTGGGATGGTACAAACTGTACGATCTTCTCAGGCAGTAGGTACAGTAGAAAGGAATGCAGCCCCAGAAGGGGGGTGTGCAGTTACAGGCAGATGGGCCAGGGAGATGGTTGGATTGCCAAATGGATTGGAGCCCAAGTCTTCAGGTTTTCAAGTGGGTAATTAGGACAGGAAGGAGCCCAGCGCAGGCCTGCTGGCGCCAGCAACAGCAAGATTTTCCGTTCAGGTTGGATAGTCTTAGAGCTGAGATGGGTGCATGTCAGTTAACAAATGCAGGCACCTGAGGTTATGTCCGTGACTGGGGGCGGGGGTCATAGATGAATGAGCAAACAGAATTTCCATCTCTGAGCAACAAAACGTCTGAGGCCGAAAGCTGAATACACTGAACAGTAGAGACTAGTCCCAGACAGCGTGATTAAGCAGTAGCCTGCATGGTCTTGCTCTCAAGTGCTAGCTAGCAGCTCTGGCGAGTGGTACATCTGTCACAGAGCATAGGCTCTGGAGTCGGAGTGTTTGGGTTTATATGCTGGCTGCTCCTGCTGTGTGGCCTGGAGCAAATTACTTAATCTTTTTGGGCTTCAGTTTCTCTGAATGAGAATAGTTCTAGTAGCTATCTCATGAGTTCGATATGAGGATGACATTATTTTCCTCTTGGATAAAAAGAAAAAAGTCTTTGCCCCGGGTTCTTGCTTTTGAATGCAGCCTTGATTCCTGGAACTGTAGCAGCTCTTTTGTGCATAGAAGACAATGAGCAGGAGGGGGAAAAGTCGATACACAGAGGGTGGCCGCTGAGAAGGGTGGAACTGTTGAGATCCTTGAGGACTGTGGGGTGGCCAGACCAATGCCTGCCTCTAGACTTGGTTAAGCAAACCACCGCTGGTTAAGTTTCCTGTTCTTGGCAGCCAAATGTGTCATCATCGATAGGACTGTGTTGCTAGACTGGAATCTCACTGAAGGCAGGGCAATGACGTATTTACTTTGGAGTTTGCATGGAGAACCAAACATGATGCCCCTCACACCGTAGACACTCCGTGGTTTATGACAGGAAGATGGATGGCTGGAAAGAGAGAAGGAGGCAGGTAGAAGTGGTATGCGTGTACGTGCTTAACTCCTAGTTCTCCAGGAATGGAAGTCTCGATTTGTGGCATTTGCCCATTTCCAGGGTGTTAATATTCCCATCATGGGTGATTTCCAAGCTATTAATGGGATGTTGCTGAGCTAAGTGTTGGACAGAGAAGGACACGGTCGTCTCCTGTGGGCTGGTCCCTACCAGCCCTGGCTCACTGCCCTGGGGGACACTGAGGAAGAAAGGAGGAGGAAAGAAAAAGGAAGAAAAGGTTCCATTAAGATGAATAATAATAACAATGATAGCAACAGTAGCAATACCTACAATTTATAGAGGGCTTACACTGTGCCAGGCTCCGATCCAAGTCCCTCCGAGTGGTCTTTTTACACTTTCTTCCCCAGAACCGGGTCGCGTGGCCTTTCCTAGCTGCAGGAAAGTGAACGAAATAAGGTGTGGGAGTTGGTGAACGTGCTGTAACTGGCATAGACCATTCGTGTGTCATTCCTTAGAGCTGGGCCGCTTGCCTCTCTGAACACAGGCAAGCATCTGTTGGCAGTGAAGTGGGCCGCTGGAAGGCACCCAAGAATGTCCAAAAGGGCAAGACTTTCCGAGTAGAAGGGTTTGATTTTCAGACTGCCTTTTCCACAAAGTGAACTGGCACCGTTGTCCCCAAAATGCTCAACTTCTTCCCTGCCTTCCTCCATCGCAGTGGATACCGCTCCAGACATCATCAGCTGACCTTGTCCTTCACGGCGGAACAGTTGGTTTTCTCAAACAAGTACCCACCACAGTGATAAATCGGGTTGGGAGAAAGGAAATATATGCAGATCGTCAAAACATGTCTGCAGGGAAGTCTCCAGAAGAGAAAACGAGCTCCTGCACGCAGGCTCCCTGCGTTTCGCTTGTGAAGTCCTGCGTGGGCTCGGGGTGGGGACAGGCTGTGGTGGGAGCGAGGTGGAGAGAATGAGGTGATTGGGGATGTCTACTGTAAAATTCCTTCCTTACGAGGTCAGCTTCCTCCTCTACAGAGTCTCCTGGCAAATTGCTCACCTCACAGTCATCACCATCCCTCAGCAGGTGGAAAATGTATAATAAAGGAGAAAGCCAAAACTGAGGCCACTGTGAGGGAAAAAAGGCAAAAACGATTTGAAAGGATATTTCTATATCATCTCTAGGATTTTTGCAAATTTTTTATCCAGGTGTCAGTTTCCTTGTTAAAAAAGAAAAAGATTGTAAGTGATTTATCAGTTCCACCTCATCAGAGGCCCAGAGAGGGAAAGCAAAGGCAGAGAAGCAAGGAGAGGAATGATTTTGCTTGGAGGACCTGCCTGTCCATCGAAGGAGAGAATGGTGAAGCACTGGAAGCCCCAGACCAGGTTTTGAAATGAGGACTCACCTCAGCTGGAAGAAATGCGGAGAAGAAGCCATGATTTCGCAGCAGGGTGCAAACGGTACTCTGAGAGTCAGAGCCGATCCCTAGCTGCTGCCCACCCTCTGGACTGTTTGTAACACCGGATTCGAGGTGCCCCTCTGGGCCACGTTGCGTGGACGTGTAGGGGGAACGGCGGTTGGAGGTCACCACCTTTGGCTGCAGGAGATGCGCGTTTGGGCTCTTCTGGTACAGAACCTACAGCCCGTCGCGGAGGAGCAGCGTGGGCTCTTTGTGGTTCATAGCGTTTTTCCAGGCCCAGCTGACATCCTCCCACATAGCGGGACCATCCTCTTCAGATATGAAGGCAAAATTACTTTTAAGTTTAGAGATCAGGACCTGGGCAATCAGTCATCAGTTGCATATTTGATCGTTCTTTAAGGAAAATGGAAAATGCCTTGGACTTTTACTTTGCTGCGAACATTGCCTCTTTCTCCGAAGGCAGGGTTGGCAAAGTTTCTCAAGGACCAGGTAGTAAACGTTTTAGGCTTTGAGGGCCACACGGTGTCTGTCACAGCTTCTCTACTGTGCAGTGATAGAGTGGAAACACCCATAGGTGGTAAATGGATGGATGGGCATGGCTGTCTTCCAGGAAAACTTTACAAAAACACACAGCCAGGAGGATTTGGCCCATGGGCCCTCGCTGGCCAGCTGGTGCTCTAAGGGGTCTTAGATGGAATGGCAATGTCTCGCTTGCCCAATGGGATCATAATTCATTACAAAAGTCAATGCGTTATTACGCTACAAGGCCTTTCCCCACCTGAAATCAAAGTGGGGAGCAAAAGGGGCCAGCGAACGCCCTCTTTTCCCGTTGGTGGTGATGTGGCTGGGCAAGTGGTCAAGGAGGCAGAGAACGTCTTTGGGTCATCTTGGTGACATCGCTGCCGTTGTCCAGACGGTGAAGCTCGTGGAATACCCGGAGAGATGGTGTTGGCTGGCAGGGTGACCACAGCTTAACTCTCTCCCTGGGACATTCTTTCTCTTATTTCCTTCATTTGCCTCATAGTATGGATAAAGAGGAAAATAAAGTGAGTATTGACGATTTCTGTTTGGAACACATTACAGATTAATTCTTCGCAGTTTCCAGGCTTTGGCCTTATTTCAAAGGCAACCTGCTCTGCCATCTTGGGTTGGGATTCACTAGCATCTACTCCCAGACTTGGGGGGTGAAGGGAACTCCATGAAGAAAGAAAAGCAGTTCCAGTTTTACAAATGCGATTTTCCTGACAGGCTTGCAACAGAAAAATTAACACGCAATCGCACGCGGCCCAGGTTCATTTCCACATGAGGACTCAGGAGCTCTGGGGTCAGACGGGCGCCCCATGTCGACATTAAGGGTGCCACAGCAGCAGTTCCGTGCTGTGGGCTGCAGGGAGGTTGCCTGATCTTTAATTTTTAGCTTGTGTCTACCTGATTTCATGTATTGGTTCAAGATTGTTAGAGGTAGTTCAGCTTTAAGGGGCAAAAAAGCACCAGTCTTGGCGCTGCAATCCCCCAGTTTCAATGACTTTTAGGTCTTGCAAGAACGAGCGATACAACGTCACCCCCTCTTTTCTGGCCCGTGCTGTGCCAGCGTAACGTAGAAGGGTGTTCCCTCTATGGAAAGGCTGGATTTACATATTTTGTTAATTAGAGCTGTCAGATTCCTCGAGGTGATTTCATGGCGGGGGAGACCTAACAAGTGCGAAGAGTATTTTTAACCAAGCTGTGTGGGTTTGATCGCCATTTGGGGACTAGTAATGGAATCTGGGACTTCACGCGCGGCTGTGGATATGCAGCTGGTGTTAGGGGGGGATCAGAGACTGTGAATGCTTGGGTGCGGGGCAGCTGTTGGGTGCTTTGATCCTGAAATGGGCTGGTGGTCCCCTTCACGTTCTGCTAACAGTTGCCGGTCAGCCTGCTTTCTAGGGTGTGAGACTGATACCCTCCCTGCTGTCTGGGATGGGGAGGCTGTCTGTCTGGGAGCTGTGAAGGCTGCCGTTGGAAGTGGAAACTCGATTTGCAGGGCATTCACTTCATTCATTCATTCATTCATTCATTCGACAAGCAGGTTTGGGAGTGCCGGAGACCAGAGTTCCTCAAACTGGAATGCACACAGAAATCACCCGGCAATCTTATTAAAATACAGATTCTGATCCAGCAGGGCTGGGGTCGTTTTTCCAGGTGGCCCGAATCGAAAGTAGCTCCCCTAGACTCTGATTTTCATTTCTCCGAGATGATGGTCTTGCTTCATATTTCTTTTCTGTCTCTTCCTGTGAGAAAATGAGCTCCCAGAGAGCAAGGAACATGCACTTACCTGTCTGTCTTGTCCGCCACCGTCTCCTCCTCCCACCCTTGGCTGTACCTGACAGAATGCCTGGCACGTAGTCGATGCTCAGAAACATCAGTTGCATGAAAGACCAGCATTCCTATCCCCAGGGATCCCACTGACCACAAGGAGAGACGGAAAAGCTGGTGACCAGTTACAGCTATGGGGCTGAGGAAGAGGGTAGGGGAAGGCTTATCAGTGTAGACCATGTGGGATCCAGTCCATGTGATTCAAAAGCTTCCCGGGGCCTCAGTTTTCTCATCGGTAAAACGAGGTTAAGTAACAGTACCTCCATCCGACACTCGTTTTGAGTATTAAATGCCCTAGTAGAGGTAAAGCGCTTAGCACAGTGCCTGGCACAGAGTAGGCCCTCAAGGAATATTAGCTGTGATGACGGAGATGATGAAATGGTGATGACGCTGGTGGTGATGGTGGTGGTGGTGGCTATCGGGGGAATACCTCACTTTTCAGCGACGGCCTCCCATAAGAAGTGCCCTCTGAACTGAATTTCAAAGGCAAGTGGTAATTCTCGAGGGCGGTGTAGTAGTTACCAAAGCTTTATAACAAATCGTGACAAATTCAGCAGCTTAAGACAACACACGTGTGTTATCTCGTCGCTTCTGGGGGTCAGGAGGACGCGCGAGGCTTCGGTGGGTCTTCCTTCTGCCGCAGGCCGTCTCCCGGGCCAAAGGGCAGATGTCAGTCAGGGCGACGCGTCTCATCCCGAGGCTCGACTGGGTAAGGATCCACTTCCAGGCTCCCATGGTGGCAGCAGAATTCTGTCCTTTGCAGATGTTGGACTCCGGACCGCGGGTCTTTTTCTGTCTGTTGGCCAGAGGCTGACTGGCTGTGCGGGTGTCTCCACTGGGTGGCTCACACCATGGCTTCATCAAAGCCATCGCGAGAGAGTGGAAAAACGGAAGGTATAGTCGTACGCAACATGATGGCCGAAGTGACATCTCACTTGTACTGTGTTCTGTTGGGTAGGAGCAGGTTCTTAGGTTAGCTCACACTCCAGGGAGTGTAGTACACAAGGCTGGGAATATTAGCATTTGGGGGTCCCTGGGGGTTGTCTTAGAGTGTGTCCACCACAGGCAGCAAGAGGAGGGGGAAGCCGGGCAGAGGGAGCTGCATGTGCAAGGACACAGAGGCACGAGGCACTGTGTCCTCCTGAGGACATGCCTGTCTTGGAGGGCGTAGCTAATCAGTGTTCGGAGGAGCGACTGGAAACGAGAATGGACCAGGAGCAAGGATACGTGGGCTCTGGCCCTGATTCTACCCACTGCCCTCGGCCGTGACTGAGAATTTGGCCCCAACTTTAGCCTTCCTTTTGCATAAAATGAAATGGGTCATTGTCACCTGGGTGCCAGAGGATGGTGGGGCTGGGGGTGGGGTGGGAGTGAGGATCCCCTCCCTCCCCACCAGAGCAGCGCTGCTTCATTATGTGCCCAAAGTTTTCTTTTAATGGAGACTTCTATGACTTAACGTGTTGGGGCCACTTGCAGTAGCCGCCCTCAGAGGGCCCTCCTATGCTGGCTGTCTGTGTTCAGGGTCGTATGGGCTTGAGCCAACACCAGAACCTTGGACCCTGAGCCAGTCAATTGCCCTGGCGTTGTTCTCCCCATGCAGAGTTAGGAGAAAGAGGGGCTCGAAGCTGCACTGGGATTGCTGAGTTACTGGGAAACCCGGTTTCCAAGCCTGCGGTCCGAAGAACTGTCTGTTCCATTCATTTGTGCACTTGGTCATTCATTCGTTCACTCATTCAGTGCCCTGTTAGGCCCACGGTGCTCATGTCATCGTGCGGCCTTCTCAGGTTCACTGCCAGTGCATGCTGTTAACGCTAAGCACGGGGCTTAGGAAACTCGGATCCCGGCAATGTTAGGAAGACCGGTTCTAATCCTGGTTCTGCTCACCTTGAGGCTTCCCTCTGGCTGGAGGAGGGCAGGGGACCCTCTGCTCCTTCGACATCACTACATCAGGGTCATTGTCCCTCCCTTTTATGGGACTCCAATGGAAAGGCGTATCTATGGGAAGAATGGGGAGTGAAAATTAGTAGGGTAAGAAGAACTTGACCCCAAAGAGAGGGAAATATTTTTTTGTAATAGGATTTTCACTTTCTAGACTTGAGGTTTAAATTCCACGAATCTGAGTGACCCAGAAAAAAGATCTTTTGCTCGGTTTCAAGACTGGAGGTTTGTAGCTCCCTTTTCTCTCCCCTCCACCCCTGCTTTGCTGTCTTCCTTTCTTCCTTACTGCATGTTTTTTAACTTCTGTAAAACACGCTATTCTTTGTAGAACTCATAGTCGTCTGGTCTCAGTTTTGGAACTTGCTGCCCCTAACCAGCAGCAGGACCTTGTACAAGATGCCCAGCTTGCCGGAGCTCAGGGGCAGAGAGTCCCTCGCGGCCATGCCTGGAGGGCTGGGTTCTGTCTGATTGCTCTGTCTGGAAGCATTAACATTCATGGTCTTCCCTGGAGCCAACTCTCACTCCATTAAACAGCTCGTCCCTGAGGCAGATGGAGCTGGCTAGGGGCTTGCCCCTCAAAGCAACAGGTTGGGTGCTGGCAGGCTCTCAAAGAAGTCTCCAGGGAGGTCCAGACTCCACACTCCTCTCTGGGCAGGGGGTCCAGGGCCCTCTCGCAGCCTGGGGGCAGGAAAGGGAGAAAGAGTGACTGAGACAGAGCAGGGAGGGGGGATGCCCCTGAAGGCAGACCCTGGAAAGCTTGGCAGAGGCGGCTCTACTCCCTGGAGTCTCGGGTGTGCCGTGTGCGGATCATGGTCCCTGCCTGAGCTTTGGAAGAACAAGGAAGACCTCCCAGAAAGAGAAGTCGCAGCAAGAACAGCCGGTGCTTATTTATCTTCTAATCTATGCAAATTAGTTACGTACATTATCAGCGATACCCAAGGTAATATAGCGCCCCACGTAACAGAGGGGAAACCGAGGCTCAGAGACGTCAAAGGACCTGCTCCAGGTGATTTGGCTGGGAAGTGATGGAGCTCAGCTTGGAAGCCAGGTTTGGGTCCAAAGCCCTGCTTTTTCCATCGCTCCATCCATCGCTCCAGCTCAGAGATCATAAGGGGCGTAGGGGACAGGGCTCCGTGGTCCTGGGGTCTGCGTGGATGTGTCAGTTTCTCAGGGCGGCCGTAGCAAATGACCATGAACTCCATAGCTTGACACAACATTCCGTCAGTCCTAGGGGCCAGAATTCTGAAATCAAGGCTTGATTCCTTCAGGAGGCCCTGAGGGAAAATCTTTCCCATGCCCCTCTCCCAGGTTCTGCTGGTCGCTGGCCGTCCTCAGCGTTCGTGGCTGTAGACGCATCTCCCGAATCTCTGCCTCCTCCTTCACATGGCGTTTCCTCTGTGCCTTCTGCCTTCACACTGTCTTCCTCTCTGACTGTCGGTGTGTCCAAATTTCCCTCTTTTTATAAGGACGCCAGTCATGGGATCAGGGCCCACCCAACTCCCATACGACCTCATCGTAACTCGATTACATTCGCAAAGACTTTATTCCCCAATAAGGTCACATCCACAGGGACCCGGCAGTTAGGACTAGGGTATCTTTTGGGGGAACGCAGTTTACCCCACGCCAGTGAAGACGGCTGTAAGGTAGGAATGGGCAGCAGGGGGTCGGGGGAGCTTATTCACAGCTGGGCCCCCTGAGGTTGGCGAGGTCAACTCATGGAGGGCTGATGGGGCCTGCTGAGGACTTTGGATTCAGTCCTGGACTAGGCATTGGGGGAGCCATTGGAGGATCTGAAGTGGGGGTGGGGGTGTGGTCAGGTGGGCGTGGCGTGTTTTGGGAGGAAGGAACAGGGACAAAAGGGGACTCTGGGTGCCATACCAGTCTTGTGTAACAGCCCAGGGAAGGAGTAGGGCCTGAGCCAAGGCACTGAAGGAAGGGTGAGAAGGGAGGGGCGACTGGAGAGGAATTCAGGTGGTCAAGTGGGCAGGGCTCGGTCTTGAAGGCAGGTGGCCCGAGAGGAGGGAATATTTAGTGAATGCACGGAGGGAGCCCGTAGAGAAGTAGGGTGGCTTTTTTAGGAGCAGAAGTGCATGGAAGAAGGACAGCATCTCTAATAGAAACTTTTCCAAAACGGCTTTAAGTGGTTGCCGGGGGTGAGGGGGAAGGGGTGCTGGGTCATATGGGCGAAGGGACAAGCGAGAGGTGCAAGCTTCCAGCTGTGAAATAAGTCCTGGAGCTGTAGGCGCAGCATCACGACCACACTTAACAACGCTGCGCCGACCATTTAGAGGTGGCTAAGAGCGCACACTCTCTAAGTTCTCATCCCAAGAAAAGAAACGTGTACCTGTGGGGACTAAGCGTTCACCTAGGCTGACTGTGATCATTTCACAGTATGTACAAATATCGAATCATTGTGTCGTGCATCTGAAACTAGCGTAATGCTGCATGTCAGTTATAGCTCCATTTAAAAAATGGGAAAAACCCCTTTTAATCGTTTGAAGCTTCTGTGTGGGCGACGGCTTCCTAAGCAGGTTAGTCACGGAGCCAACCTGCAGAAACGGTGAGGTCAGCTCTTCCGTCTGGCATCAGCGTGGAGCCCTCGTCTAGCACGAGTGGAGGGTGAGTCTGAGGGCAGGGCTTGTGTCTTGCAATTTGGGGTTTTCCCCCGGAGTGGGGTGACGGGGAGCTGGTAAGTCCTCAATATCAAGCTGTAGGATGGGGGTGGGGCAGTGCTTCCTCTTCTCTGCTTCCAGAACACCCGAGGTCCTCTCTCTTCCCTCACTTCTGGGCTCAGACACTTCTCTAGGCACCTCTGTCTCTCAGTCGTGAATTCCAGGAGAGGAATATTGCCCTGTTCGTCTGTTTTTAAATCTCCGTATCCGCAGAGCCTAGCACCGTACCTGGCATATAGTAAATGTTCAACAGGTTAATTTACCCACTCCTTTTGCAAATGCTCACTGAGCACCTGCGATGTGCTAGGCCTCGATCCAGGCCCTAGAGATACAGCAGTGAACTAAGCAAGACCACACCCCTGCTCTCATAGAGCTTCCATTTCAGTAGGGAAGACAGGTCGTCGGCAAATAAACGCGTGCCTGGTGAATCACGTAATTTGGAGTAACGAAGAATGCCATAAAGGAGTGTTAGGGAACAGGCGTGGGGAAGCTATTTTGGAAGAGGTGGCTGAGGAAAAACCTCTCTGAAGAGGTGACTTTTTAGCAGACACTTAGAGGATGTAACGGGGTGAGCCACGTGTAGTTCTGAGGGGATGTTCATGGCAGAGCGAACGCCAAGGATGAAGGCCCAGAGGTGGGGACGGTGTGGCTGGGCTGGAGTCGGAGGGGTCGGCAAGGGCTACATCACTCCAGGAGCTTAAAGGTCAAGGTTGGGTGTTTAATTATTTATAAAACAGGTGAGTTATGGTCTGGATGCACATCAAGGTAGACCTATAGGAAACTGAATTCTTTTTGGAAAAAGGCAGGACAGGTACATGAACACTATTCAGCTCACCTCTGCTTGTAATTTGCCCTCTGTTCACATAGAGAGAGACATAGATAGCTTCAGGGTCCACCTAGGAATTCAACATGGTGGAGCAACAGGAGGATTTGGTTGGGCCATTGGTGGGGTTCCTGGTGCCTGGTAGGATTAATATGGGGAAAGCATCTTGACATAGGAGATAGGGATGGTCATGGCCCAGTAGACAGCACCAGTGGACTTAGCAGAATGCCAGAGGGACCCGAAGGTGCTCGTCGGATATTTTTGTGAGTTGAATTCTGCTGGGGTCAGCAGTGTTCTTTGGGGGCAAAGTCTGGAACAGAAGTGTCCCATAACCTGGAAGAAGAGTCCTAGCATTGGAGTTCAGCCACGTCAGGGCTGTGTGGCTTGGATGAGTCGCTTAACTTCCCCTGTGGTCCTTATCCTCACCTGTGAGATGACTGAGATAATTTTACCAGCCTCACCCCGTGCTTGTGAGGATGGGAAAACACACGTGTACGTGTTATGACGGCTGTTCCATGTCCCCCAAATTACAGTGGCTTCAGAACAGTCCTGACATGGCCTGATGTGGCTGGTCCATGGTGTCAGAGGCCCAGATCCCTTCTGCCGTATGCGTCCGCCTGCCTTCCCTAGAGTGTTGACCTTATCCGCATGGTCCGAGATGGCTCTCCGGGACACCTGGAAGTTGACATAGCCCTTCTGCTCCCATCCCGTGGGCTGGAGCCGGGGCATGTGGCCCATTTCTCCCTGCAGGAGGGGAGCTGAGAAATCTAGTCTCTATTCTAGCTGTCTGAATGGCCGACTCCATTTCTAATCCTATAAAGTAAGGCAAGATCAGATTAGGGGGGCGGGGTCCAACCGAGTCTCTGCCACAGCAAAGTAAAAGATGTTTCTAAACCTTGAAATGGAAGTGATTCAGGGGTCACTGGCAGCTTGAATGGAAATTGATTTTACTCGGCTGGAGTCTGATGGGAACAATACCCCGATTTTTTTGTTGTTGTTATTGTTATCGAGTGCTTGCTCCGTGCCAGCCACTCAGGCTCCACACACTATTTCCAGTTAATCCTCACATCAGTCTTCTAAAGCATGTCTCGTTATAAGGCCCGTAATCTAAAAACCTTTTTCTCTTTACCGTGACTGTCTCCACTGCTTTATGCATGGATTCTTTAATGAACGTGATGGCCTTTTCTCCCGCAAGTTTAATTTCAGCCTGTTCCAGCCACCCAGAACTTGACTTTCTCCGTGATCAATTGGCAACACATAAACCCACCTGTCTTTGGCCCGGTGTAGCCTCGTGGAGGTGGCGTTCTGGTTCTGGACCTGGGGAAAGTTCTGTGGACATATCTGCTCTCGGTGGTTTTCAGCGTGCATGAAGGGGGGCTCCCTGGAGGTGGTGTCGGGTTGTGGTTGGGAGGACGCAGTGCAGCCTCTGTCAGCCGCTGGGATGTGTGGGAGGCTGGAGGACCTTCCTCATAGGGTGCTTGGTTGTCTCTGCCATCAGCTCCTGGTCACCCTCGGTGTGAGGGATCAGGGGGCCTGGCACTACCGAGGTGTGAGCAGAATACGTTCTCAGAACAGCTATTTGCAGTCCTACAACGTGGAGACACTAAGGAGGCATCAAGGATGAGGCCACCTCAGAGAGGAAGGAGTCCCGGCTTCTAGGAGTGCTGTCCAGCGGGACCCGGGCTTCCTCCAGCCTCCCCTCCTGCCTGGTTACTGAGACCTGGGCTCCCCATAGGTCTCAGCCCGTTTGGGGGTGTCCTGGTTACTCCTCCATGTGTCTTCATGGTTCAGAAAACATGTTTCCCTGCAGGGACTGGCCATTAAGTCTAGAATCCAAACGTTTGGGTTTGGACCCCAGCCCGGCCACCCTCTGGCTCCCAGTCGGGTGCAGCGCGTGCCTGGAGCCGCATGTGAAATAGAAATATGTGGTGAAGGAATGAATGAACAGTGTGTCGCCTTGGGCAGGTCACCCAATCTCTCAGTGCCTCAGTTTCTTACCTCTAAAGCAGGGAGAATGGTGTTTAGCTCTCAGCATTGCAGGGACGATTACGTGAGAAAGTGCCCCTGAGCTCTGAGTCGCAGTGCCCGGTGTTGGGCAGGTGCACGAAACACGCAACTGCCGCTTTTATGTTCCTGTCGCCCCTGACTGCCCAAGGCTTTCGGAGCTCACTTTCTTTTCCACACGAAACCCCGTCACGTCTTACCCATTTTCTCCCCAAGTCTGCTGAGGGAGGGGAGAAAAGTCAGTGGTGAAAGTCAGGATGAAAGTCCGTGGTTTGTCAATGTCCTGTTTTCTCCCCAGTAAGATATTTGCCTTGGACCCACTGGGGGGCCTTGGATGGTAGGGACTTGAGGCTTCCTGGTGGCGAGTGGTGGTGCTGGTCAGACCAGCTGCCGGGGTCTCTGCCCTCTAGAGACCACCTTGTGCAGCCCCCATTTTTCTTTTTTTAGGACTTTAGTAAATTGCCTACTGTGTATTATTAGCCTGTGGCTCAGATTGCCCCGAGCAGCCAGACTCTGTCACCGGTGGTATTGGAGGGGTCTGCAGGCAGTGGGGCAGGGGGTAGGGAGGCAGAGTGAAAGCACCTGTCCCCTCCCCTAAGCTCTGACTCAGACTCCCCCAAAGTCGTTATTGTCACTTGTGTGAGATTCCCCTTTCTTGTTCCCTTTTTGAAGTTGCACTGGTGTGGGTGGGGGTGGGGGGTTATCTATAAAGTGAAAGCTTGCCCATAACAGAAATACGGTTAGATTCCCATAGAAGTTGTTGTTGTGACTTCACAGCTGTGCCAAAATTCTGGGAAACCTGGGAAATCGTTCCCCGATCTCCCCAGGTCCTGATGGAGGAGAAACGTGGGGACCACAGCCTGGGGGCCTGGGGCACGTGCGTGTGGGGGGCCGTGGGAGAGGGCTTGAGAGGGATCGTCTCAACACAGCCAGCGTTTTCCCTTCTGTTTGCAGCCGAGCGACTGCTCTGAACCCATGAGTGTGGCTTTCTTAAGTTAGTGCTCAGAGCATTTGAACTAGAGGCCTTTAGAGATCTTAAACTACCCTCTGTCTGGGACTGAGGTGATTCTTCGGGATCCTAACATTATCAGGAGGGCCTTTTGAACTGATCCAGGTACCAGCAAACTCAACTTCCATCTCGCCTTAGTGTGACCCTAGCAGACGTGACCAGTGGCTCTCAGCACCCTCGTCCACGTTGAACCAGAGGGAGCCTTCGAATCCTTGCCCCACAGGGCCCACGCCTGGGGGACCCTGTGCCTTTGCGATGGTAGAAGTGGAGACCTAGAGTGTTAGGTCTTCAGCTCAAGACAGGTCTTCTTCTTAGGTGGGTTTAAACATACATGCACACACACACACACGTACACACACACATAAAGTTTACACATACACATTCAGGTTCACACACATATATAGAAAGTGTGTGTGTGTGTTTTCCCCGCTATACCTTTAAATCCGAGGTTCTCCATCAGGTCCAATTCACCAGAGGCAAAATTTGCCGATCTCTCCAAAAGATGAAATGTACTGTGACACTGAAGATATAAGAGCTACTGACACTGGCCAAGTTAAAGTTGCAAGAATTCTCGGGCAGTTGAGCCAGGAGCGTCCGGTGGGGCACGTCACCTGGACCAGGCGAGATGCATCTGGGATTGAGGATCACCGACGAGTCGGGGTGTGTTCGGGAAGGCAGGAAGTGCAGTTACCTTTGCGATTCACTGAGATCTGGTGGGAAATTCGGTTCCTTCTCAGAAGGCAGAAAAGGGTTTGTTTTAAGTGATTTGCTTCTCCGTGGATAGAGAGGTGCTCCCCGGGTACACTGGGCCCGTGTCATTGCCTTCTTTCCTGCCTCCTCTCCCACTTCATTGTGTCCTGTAAAGTCCAGCTCCCTCTTCCAGGAAACTTTGTCTCTGCTGGGTGCCCACAGCACCTCGGGTTCCACTCCGGTGGAAACACACGCTGTGTTGAGTCGTTCTGTCTGCAGGGAGACGTTCCCATGAGCTGTGCGAAAGGTGTAGAGCCTAAGCTTGTCTGTGCATCTGTGGCTTCCCAGGACCGGTGGCCACGGGGAAAGGCCAGTGTGTCTTTTGCCTTCCCACAGCAGGACTCAGAGGAGTGAGTGGGCTGCGGTCTCTTTGCCTTCTGGCCTCGTGGAGGCTTTGGTGCTTTGACTGGGGCAACGGCCAGTCCCCCCTCTTTCCCTGTGGTCAGCTGCGGCTCTGCTGCCTGGCAGCTCCCATTGCCATGGAAAGGCCAGTGGGCCTCTCTCTCACTGTTTGTGCATCCGTTCCTTTTTTTGCCCCACTTAGCTCTCAGCCCTGCCACAGCATGGGGACAGAGGGGACTGGGGCAGTGAGTGAGGACAGAGGGGACTGGGGCAGTGCGTTGTGCCAGTTTGGGCTGAATTCTTCTTGCTACATCTTTACTGATGAACTGTGTAGGTCAGTGACACTGAACAGAGCCAAGATGGGGTGAGAGCGGCTCATGGCTGGCTTCCTGAGACTTTGAATGTCCTCTTGGCTTTTTACAGTTGTGACCATGGGGATTGCCGATGGGACCTCCCTTAGAATTGCAACAGCTGTCACATTTTGCTATGACTAGTTTGCTGTGCATGTGACATTTATTAACTCATTTCAGCCTGAAGACAACAGACTATATCATGTCCATGTTACAGGTGAGGAAACTAAATCTCAGAGAGGTTAAGTTACTTGCCCAAGGTCACACAGCAAGTAAGAAGCAGAACTGAGGTTCATTCCCGGGCAATGTGGCTTTGTCGTCTGTGCCCTCCATCAGTATTCTCCACGGCCTTTCCATTTCTAAAATACAAGTAGAAACCTACCCATGGAGCTCTTTCGAAGAAAAGTAGGTCTTTAGTTCTTTAAGTCATTGTTCTCTTATGTTTTGTAGCTGCGTCTTAGTTTTTACTTAATAAAGGAAGTAGTTAGAAGTGCGCCAGGCACTCTTTTAAGTGCCCTCCTGGTATCTCAATCCCACAGCAGCCCTGAGAGGTTAAGTTGTACTGCTTTTCCCACTTGACCGGGGAGAAAACCGAGGCTCAGTAACCAATATCAAGAACGTGATCGAGGTGGGATTGGAGGCCAGTAGTCTGGCCGCAGAGGGCACACTCGGAAGTAAAGCTGCCAACCTGTAAATCAAAACGAGACAAACTTCTCTACCGAGTCCCCCGACGGAAGGAATTCTAGAGACAGAGAACCCGCCTGAAGTAGCCATAGCAGTCACCAGAGCTCGATTTCTGAGACCCCTCTGTTTTTCATAATGCGTTATATTCGGAATGAAAAAATAAAAGACACATGACAATTACAACCTGCTGCATTTATTTAAAGGATTAATGGGATTTGTGGGCTTTTTGCTTACAGACAAGTCCCCCTTATGTTTCCCAGTTTCCCATTCTGAGCAGTTGGAGATTGCATTTTGTGATCTCTCTACCACGTAGCTCTAGCTGAGCACATCGCAGGCAGTTGGGGTCTCAGCAAACCCAGGACTGATGGGAAACTGAAGTGTTAAGCCTGGGATAAGAACATAATGAAGTGGGGGAGATTCTCAGATAGGAATTTAGGGTCCAGATTCTATGGGATGCCTCCAAGCTGCCCAGGATGCAGCTCATCATCAGTCTACCTATCCCAGCTCAAGGGCCACGGGGGGATCGGTCGGTCATGGCGTTGAAGCTGGTGGCGGTGCAGGTGGTACCATTGACCCCACACGGTGCCGGGAGCCCCTGGTACCTGGCTTTCCATTTTGAGGACCAGTGCTTAGTAATGCGGCCCTCTTGAGTCAGCTTCGTAGTCTTGTTTTACAGTTGGCGGAAGAGGATGAGATTGCAAAAGCAACTCCCGTTGCAGTCAGAGCACTTGGCCCTCCGAGCAGCCAGCCCCACTCCACAATCTGCCGAGTTGCTAAACTCAGACACAGTTCACGGTCTTGACACATCTGACAGCCTGCGAAACCAAACCGCCCGGCGTTTGATCTCTGCGGTGGTGTCAGTGGAGAACGAGATGAGCATCTCGCGAGCCAGGCTGTGGTCCAACCCATTTGGGAGGATCTAAATGAAATCTGCCCTCTCAGCTCCCCCCGCCTGTCGTTTAAAGGGTTAAGTTTCACAGGAGCCCGCGCAGGGCTCAGGTGCCCTTTCTCATCTACACCCACACCCTGTTTCTTCCTCTCGCCATCACCATCCCCGTCTCCGTGTTGTTCTGGTTGTCTAAGAGAAACCTGACTCATTTTGAACATTCAACAGGCCTCCCCCTCCCACTAGTAGGTGTGTGAGTAGCTGGGGACTTCACCATCTGTGAACCCATTACCCTCCCAGTCGATTCCCTTTCTCCATGATGCTGTGCCTCTGACCCATGCCGCAGCCTTCTCTGTTCTCATCTACTGTCTCTCACGTCCAGAGTCCCACGGGTAGGAGCTCCATGGGTAGGTTTCTACTTGTATTTTAGAGACGGAAAGGCCGTAGAGAACACTGATGGAGGCGATGGGCATGTGACAGCCTCACAAAGAAGCCACTGCTTTCCTTCCTTCCAGAGACCTGTGCTAGGCATTTCGTGTTGGGGATAAGGCAGTGAGCGCATTGGGCTCTTGTCGTCCAGAAACTCATGAATTTAGAAGAAAGGCACCAGTGTGTGTGTTACTAATGGCTACTGTTGATCGAATGCTCAGGATGTGCCGAGGCTCTGAGGTTTTCCCGAATGATCTCGTCTCATCCTCACAACAGCCCTGTGAGTTTAGGGATTTTTTTTTTCTTAGTTTAGACATGAGAAGGCGGCCAGGAGGATAGGTAAAGGAGCCCAGGTCTCATAGATAGTAGGTGGTGGACCCAGGAGTCGGTCTTCAGAGAACGAACGCCATTGTCATTATTGCTATTTATAACTCTTATTGAATGTTTACTGTGTGGCACGTGTCAAGTGCTTCCACACGTGCTGCCTTCCAGTCTCCACGAAATGCTTTGGGGATGGTTGTATCAGACGGTCCTGATTGGCTGAGGATCCCATGGCTGGAAGTGACAGCATGGGACTGATAGCAAAGTTTGAGTCTCGGACATCCAGGCTGCATCGCCTCTCGTTACATCTGCCATCCAACCCGGCCACTTGGTAGAGCGAGATGAGGAGCTGTGACAAATGACTCCGGGCCACAGGCATTAAAGTGGGGTGATCCCAGGGTGCCTGGGTTCCATGTTCACCCGAATCGGGATGTACAAGTCTGCCAACAAGTGTTTTCTGAGCTCCCGCTCTGTGCCAAGCACTGTTGCCACAGCAAGCGGGACAGAGGGGCCCCTAGAGCTTGATCTTCAGGGGAGGGGGCCGTGATGAGGTCCCTTCAGGGAAGGGTGAGTACTCTGAGGGACACACACAGGATAACGGCATCGACGGGGTGCCCGAGAAGGCACCCCTCAGGTGGGGACATGTGAGCTGCAGTCTGAGTGATTATCGGGGTGAAGAGGGTCTTGTCTGAGGCAACCGAAGGCCAAGGAAGTTCCAGAAGCAGGAACAGCGTGACCATTGGGAGGAATAGAAATCCCTGGATGTGTCCTGAGGTCTGTGCGTGGTTCTGTGTGGCCAGAAGGTGGGGTGAGGTCAGGTGTTTCTGCCTGAGGTGCCCTGTAGCTCTCTCCTGAGGATGGCTGCTCTGTAAGCAGCGGAGTTGGGACCCCTCCTCTGTCGTTATTTATTGAGGTGTCCCACGGCCTCTTGCCTGGAAAGTGGAGAAACTTACATTTAAAATAAAAGTGTTGGCCTCTTGTCATCTCTACGCCAAAGGGCCATGATTTGTGATGACAGGGTGGATGGCACGCAGGCACAAGTGTCAGTCTTTTTTAATAATAAAAGTGAAAAGTGTCACCTCACATGTTTGTTCCCTCCCAAGCACGTCCGCATGCGACACGTTAATCCATACGGTTAAGTCAGACTTCCTATGTGCTCACTGCGTACGTCTTATTGGGCTGAGTGCTTTTGCTGCCTAAGCTCATGTAGATAGCTCTGTATCGGAGTTCAGTTTTTATCCCCACTTTAAAGGTGTAGAAGCTGAGGTCCTGGGAGCTGAAATGTCAAGAGCCCCAGGTCACACAGCTGGGAGAGCAGGGGCTAGAAACCCTGGCACAGCAGCTGCGGGAGGCGGCCAGGGCAGGTATCATCAGGACCATTGTACAGAGGGTGAAGACTGAGGTCGGTGATCAAAAGGCTGTGGAAGAGGGTTGAGCTGGGATCTGGCTGTTCTGGTTCTGGCTGATGGTCCACTAGCAGTGGGAAAGGTGGTAGAACTGGGTACTGTGTGCCTTGCCCCGACTTGTTCAAGGACTCCAAGTCAAGGGCCTCCTTGAAGTAGGAGCACAGCCCCCGGCAGTCTTCAGGGCAGGAGCAGGAGCTCGTAGTGGTCCCTGTGGCCACGGCACCCTGGAAATTTCTAAAGCCCATGCGAAGGCCACGTCTGGTTTGTCTACCCTCCCTGTTCCCAGGCCCCCAAGTCACCTGGGGCACTTTTATTTATTATTTATTTTTATTTTTAATTTTTTTCCCTCTTTAATTCCCCCCTTCTCCTTCCTGCACCCACATCCACCCTTGACCTATGGATGGATGTTGCTGTTTCCCCTTAAGAGATGAATCTCTGAAGGTGGGATGTCTCCCTCCCACGTGCTCACGGTGTGCACCCAGGGCCTGGTGTACCCAGCATATGGTCCTTGGCTCCACCTGGGGCACGAACCCAGGACCTTTTGCTGCATGTAAAGCAAACGTGCTAACCACTACACTACGGAGCCACCCTGGGACGCTTTTAAATGGGCTGTTTCCTGGCTCTCGAGACAGGCCTGTCGAATCAGGACCTTGATGGTGGGGCCCTGGAATCCACACTGACTCCGTGCCAGGCCGTCCTGAGAGGGGTTTAGGTTGGAGAACCACGGGTTTGGGCCTCGGCACTAAGACCTCGGGAGGGGAGGAAAGTGCCGTGGATTCACTCTCAGGGTCTAGGCGTGACGTTTAAACACAGGACCGTGGTTACCTTTGGCCAGGGGACAGGCTACTCTCTCATCTGCCCCAGACCTTGGGGTTGTGCTGGAAATAGCTTACTAGCTGTTTCTATTTTGCATCAGTGTGATTAGGTGTGTCTGCAGGCTGCAGTCGAACTTTCTTTTTTTTGTATCTTTTTAAAAAAATTGTGATAAACTATATATAACATACAATTTACCATTTTAGCTATTTTTAAGTGGACAGTTCAGTGGCATTAAGTATATCCTTTTGCGCGTGACGCCCAATATAGAGGACGCCTTTTGGAGTACTCCAGGAAGGGCTGTGCACACATTCGGTGCTTAATAACTGCTGTTAGATGACAGTGGAGCTGTGGGGATTATTGAAGTGATAGGGCAAAGTATCACACATTAAATAAGCATCCCCAATTCTGACTTTCTTATGAGCAACTTAACCTCAGTCTGGGATGGTTGTGGAGGAGAGGCTGGCGAGCTATGTTTAACGTTCAGTTTCTATTTCTGGGCCAGGCAGGATGATGAGTTCATTGTCTGGTCAATGCCAAGGGCAACTTCCCCTGCCTCCCCCAGGTCCCCCAGCAGAATAGAGGATATCTCTGTACGAAACCCGCGTTTCCCTCCGCTGCATGCATGCGTCAGCACAGGCAGCTCGCGGTCATGACTGAGACCCGTGTCCCAGCTGCTACCGACTCAAGACCGATCTGGTTGAGAACCAGACAAATGGGCCTTTTTATATGGAAGAAGAGACTTTTTTATTTCATTTTTTTTTTAAACCATGTGTCAACAAAAGACCTGTAGACAATCTCGTTATACATTTCACACTGCTGACTTCATAAGTGTAAGAGCACTCCTGACCCATTTACATTTTTGGGTGCATTTGGGTTTATTTCTGTGGTTACCACGCTCGGAGGAGGCCTACAAAAGCTGGCCTGTGTGGCGGTGGAGCCCGTTGCCAGTGGAATTTTGGTGAGCCTCACAGCAGTGGAGGGGGTAGACTGTGAATCAGCCAGGGGACTGAGGGACAGACATGTTGAATTTTGCAGCTCGGAGGGATCTTATCTAGAGTAACCTCCCCTTCCTTATTTAAAGATGAGGATGAGGAGACCCAGAAAGGTGGGATGGGTCCTTACCCAAGGTCGCAGGGCTAGTTAGGAACCCAACCCAACACTGGCTTCCTGGTGTCCAGCCCACTGACTTGCCATTGCATCGGACCCTCTGAGTCCTCTTACTCTGGCTTGCAATATAATTAGCCTAAATATAAATTTTTCCTGAATGGAAAGGTCTTTTCAAATTTATTTATATATTTTATGACTTCTCTGTTGTTCCTTTCCTGTACGTATTTCGGTGGAATCAGTTTTTGCTTCTGAGTGGACCTTTCTATTCAAGTTTCCTTCCTAAGATCTTTATCTTCTTGATTATGTTTTGGATGCCCCCCTCCCGCCCCCACCCAGTTCTCTGTTCTGATGAGACCCGTGGGTGTGTTGGCTCTGGAATGGCAGCACAGCCGGTTGAAAAAGGGGAAAATTGAGTCATCAGCTTTCTGGCGTGGCTTATCCTTTCTCAGAATTCTGAAGTCCCATCTGATATTATTTAGTCTGGGAAGTGATTCAGATGTCAGCGACAGAAAAAAAAAAAAATCAACACGGCTCTCGGTGATGGAGGTTCTTGAGGAGGCCATGGACACTGGCTATGTTACTTGGAGACAGACCTCCCTGGGAGAGCCAGACCCCACTTTCCTGAGCAAAAACTAGGAAGGTTCTGGGCTCTTGTGACATGCAATCATCTCAGCTGCAAAGCTGGACTACTCAGTTGACCAAATCCTAGATGGAGGCTTATATTGTGCCGGCTCCACTCAAAGTGGATATAAAAATGAATTTCACATGGTCTCTGACATAAGGAAGAGGCATCAAGTAGGTGCCCAGGTCCCTATTAAGGGACATGCTTCCATTTCCTTGTTACCTTAAAGAATGAGCCATGCTATGGAAAGCAGTATGGAGATTCCTCAAAAAAAATTAAAAATAGAGCTGCCATATGACCCAGCAATTCCACTTTGGGAATTTATCTGAAGGAAACAAAAACAGTAATCAAAAAGACATATGCACCGGTGTTCGTTGCAGCATTACTTGCAATAGGCAAGATATGGTAGCAGCCTAGGTGTCCATCAATAGATGAATGCATAAAAAAGATATATCTATATACCTGTAGCTACACATATTAGATACAGGTAGATAGACAGACAGACAATGGAATATTACTCAGCAACAAAAAAGAATGAAATCTTGTCATTGGCAACAGCGTGGATGAACTGGGAGAGTATTATGCTAAGAGAAATAAGTCAGAAAGACAGATACACTAAATTTCACTTATTTGTGGAATCTAAAAAACAAAACGAGTCGATAAATAAAAGCTGCTAGAAGAAGAATCAAGGCACTGCTGAGCCTGGATCCTCAGCGAGGGCTATAGCTGTTCTACTTCACGGCCGTGTTCCCGGTACAACGTGGATGCTAAGTGGGTCCTTTAATCAAAGCATGACTTCTCTTTCTCTCCCTTTTTAAAGCTTTCACGTGGGAGACAACTGATGTGTAGAGGAAGTAAGACCGAGTTTAGGTCTGACCTCCCTGGAGTTGAGTCTCTGTTCCACCACGTGGCCCTGTGCCAAGTCCCTTGGCTCTCCCCGCCTCCAATTCCTCACTGGAGACCCCGTGGCTCAGCTTGGGACCGTGGATGCACCCCTTAACTTCTCTGGCTTTGCAGTTTTCATTTTTAAAATGAGAGGCCGTGAGGATGAGTATGGCAAGTTTTCAGGGAGCAGCTACGTTCCATCGTGGGTAACGTCTGATTGCCAGCGTACAGATGTGTTTTCTGGGCTGTGCCCTCAGGCTCCCAGCCCTGATGCTGCCGCTGACTATCCCCAGCCAGTTGTGCTCATGAGCTGCAGGGTCATTTGAACAAATGTTTGGGCCAAACGTAATTGGAGATACAAGCTAATTGTTAAAGGATCCCAGCTAACTGGAAGCAATGTTTTGAATCACCTGCCGCTTCTTGATGGCCTGGCTTACCTCTGTCTCCACCAGCCTGGACATCTGAGAGGGACATGGAACCGTTATCTGGAACTGAGACCCACAGACAACGGTCACGTAAGATCAGCCCTAAGTAACCCCTCAAAAACCAGATCCTTCTATTTCTCAATGCACATTTGAAGCAAAAGGCCTGAACTTGGTATAGAACCAGTTGCTTTTTACTTTTACAGCCCTTCAGTTATTTTAGTAGCAGATTGAAGCCGGAAATCATTTGTGACTTTCCCCCCCATACATTATAGTTTTGGGGGATAAAATATCTTCTGTGGTTTCTGTTAATAAGAAGGAAGATTCCAGGCTTAAGCCAGAGAATAAAAGAAAATGGAAACTCTTCGATTGCTTGCTGGATTTGACTCAAGTTCTTAGCACTCTTCAGCCATAGTAAAGCCAAAAAGTTTTGTCTCCGTGCACCGGATGGTTTAATAAAGTTCAGGACATTTAAAAAAAGTGGGGAGGGGGTTAATTAGATCAATTAGGTTGACGTGAGGCTGGCTGTTCCAAATACATGAGACTCAGTTTCTTATTTTCAGTGCGAGTTTTAAAACCTCCTGTACCGTAGACATGTGGATTGTAGGTAAATTAAGAGAAGGATGAATGGATGGATACTCAGTGTGTCTGATACAATCAGAATCATAGGCAAGTCTGTAGGAGCCTCTGACCTCTACTCCAGGAACGGAATTGTGTCCCGTTCCAAGCTTCCTAGGCATGGAAGGGGCGCAATTCTCCTTTCCCTGTGCTGGTTATATTCTACTTTATGATGTGGCTGGGCCTGGATGGTTTCTTTTCTTTTCTTTTCTTTTCTTTTCTTTTCTTTTCTTTTCTTTTCTTTTCTTTTCTTTTCTTTTCTTTTCTTTTCTTTTCTTTTCTTTTCTTCTTCTCTTCTCTTCTCTTCTCTTCTCTTCTCTTCTCTTCTCTTCTCTTCTCTTCTCTTCTCTTCTTTTTTTTTTTTCCAGTCAAGAAATAGGTTTCTGATCCTCGGGGGCTTCCTACTTCAGTTGGAGGGAAGCGGGGTTTTAAAATTTCTCGTAATGGCTTGCTTGAACCAACCACCCAGAATTCAGGTTCCAGCACACTCGTTGTGGAAGCCAGTCAAAGGCTTCAAGAGGTGAAGTTTATGGAGACCAGAAGGAAGTGGGAGATGAAAGTGCCCCTCCTGCTGTTTCTGTGGCCTTCCCCGTTCTGTCCTGATTTCCCTCTCTGTGAACTCGCTCGCACTCGCCCTTGGACATCCAGGAGGTGCTCCCAGCAGCCTTTTCCGTGTAGAACCTCTTACAAACAGAAGCGTCCTTTGTCCTCATTCCTGTGGACATCGGGTCCTGCTCCCAGGGTTTTGACCTCCTTTAGTCAATGCGGGAGGAACAGCCTCCAACTTGGTCAGGAGGCAGATCACCTAGAAGTCATTGTGCTGTATTAATATTTTTGAGATATTAGTACTATGTCTGTCTGTTCGTCTATCTATCTATCTATCTATCTATCTATCTATCTATCTATCTATCCATCCATCCATCCATCCATCCATCCATCCATCCATCCATCCATCCATCTATCTATCTATGATTCAGTCAACTGTTCAACAAAATTTTATGGAAGAAAAGCTTCATAATTGAAAAAATTTTATTCCTATTTGTTTGTTATTGGTATTGGGGTTTTTCAGATCTTGAGAAAACTAGTTATTACTTGATTTAGTGACCCAACACTGAAGAGTTACTAGAAACTATCGATTTTAAAGGAACATCAGCTCCGTTAAAATTCAAGGATTTCTGGCATCAGCGAGATCTGGGCCTGTTATCTGCAGGATGGTTGGGTCTTATGATAGAGGTTCTTTCTTAGCACCGCAGAAGACCCCACTGCCCCAGCGTGTCCTGACGTTCACAGGGTGTGGTGGCTTTCACTGCCGTTCAGGACACTGGGGCGGGGACCTTGGTGTTGGGCACAGGGCTGTCTCGGGGGGCGGGTGCTGGTTAGCCTGGGGCTGCCTGCCTGCACCTGAGTGAGACCTCTACCAAGGATCACTATCAGAGGGTACAGGATCTTTGATGCTGCAGTACTTTGCCATTTGGACTTGAGGATATTTGCCTTGGCTGGGAAAACAAAGCATTAAACCTGTAGATGGCAGGGGGCGGGGAGGGAGAGAAGGAGGGAGGGAGAGAGAGAGAACATTTCTTCCAGGTGTTTGGGCTTTAAGACGAGGGATGGGGATAAGGGGAGGCCCATGATCTGTGAAGGGAGTCGAGGATGTGTTTTTCTTCTTCTTCTTCATCATCATCATCCCCTCTTATCAAATCTAAGAAGGCTATATGATCGTAAGGTGCATCCCAATTTCAGAGCAGGTTGAAAAACACGAAAACATGCGCCACCTAGGAATCGTGGCTGACAGTGTGTTCGGTGTTTTCTTCTCATGTCATCCTCTTAAAACCTCGTAAGGCAAGTTGTCTCCTTATTCCCATCTTATCGATGAGAAAGCGGGGACATAGAGGGGTTAGCGAACCTACAGAAGCTCATTCAGCTGGTTACTGAAGGAGCCAGGATGAGGCAGGAGCTGTAATGCCCTTAGGGCTCATCCTTGGCCACCTTGCTCCCCTCCCTGGTGACGAGCGCCCTGTTGTGGCTGCATGGGTGTGTTGGAACACTTCGATGTCAACATTTTGGTCCCGACAGATATGTTGACTCCGCTCCATTTTACTAAGCACTGTAAACCCCATTTCCATGTTTTCACCTCGTTACTCTTACTGAAAGATGGACCCAGAATTGTGACATGCGGCTTTCTGTGTGTTTCGTGTCCACTCATCTCCTCCTCTCCTACATCAGCTAGATCTCTGTCAGTCTCGCTCAGAGGTAATAACCGTTTCCCCGCTTGGATCGGTCTGGAGGGTCTGTCCGTACTGGCTGTGCGACTTTGGCAGATGCCTCTCTGAACCCGTTTCCTCATCTGTAAAATGGAAGTAACACTTAATGCTCAGGACGGTCTCGAGGAAGGGAAGGTTGAACATGCCTGGCATTCAACGTGGCACACAGTAGGAGCTCAAAATATGTTCTGCTTTTTCTCTCCTGCTCCCTGGCTCACCCAGATAGCAGGAGGCAGCAAGCCCAGAAGCAGAGCCCTTTCTAACGCCCATGGCCACTTCTCTTAGATACAGACAGGTGAGTGGCCCTTGCATACCCTTGTAGATAGAACCATTTGCAAACACCTTCTGGTTGTTTTATAGCTTTTTAATTTGCCTACCTGGGTGACCTTGAAGGAATTTTCATACCGACACCCAGCCGGGACATGTGCTCTGTACCCCGAGAAGTCATGCTTTCCTGCTTGTCTTGGCAATAAGGGTCTAATACACGACTTTCTTACTTTGGGGGGAAAGATGGGACTCTGTCTCCATGTTGCCACAAAGCTTTGTGCGTGCAGGGGATCATGCAGGGAAGAAGTCGGAAAAAAGGTAAACGTTTCCCTGGGGAGGATCATCACTGTGGCTTTGGTCCTTCCTTTCCTCTCCTTGGGCCGTTCGCTTCCCACCGTGTGTCTTCAGAGGGACCATGGGGTGAGGTTCAGAGCTGGAGTGGGCTTCAGAGCTGCATCTTGAATCTACTGTTTCTAGTAGAAGAAAGCAGGAGGGACGTGAGGAGCGTCGGCATCTTTCATAGGCGACAGCTGCAACGGTCTTTTCCTTCTCAACACATTTCAAGGAGAATAACATTTGTGTTCCAGTCGCAGAGCTGCCCCCAAAGCCTGTGTGTGCCCTCTCTGCTCCCGCCACCCCCTCCTCGGTCTTCTCCAGCACCTGCTTTGTCTCCCTCACCCCTGAGAGCAGCAAACTACGTTATACTTAAGCCACTTACAGTTCTGTGCTCTCCTTTTCCAAAGATCTGTCGGGGATGGGAGGGAATATCCTCACTAGTGGCTACAGGTCACTTTTGGGCCTACTTTGGGACAAATCCAGCTCTTTGTTTAGAACTTCCTTGGCTTTCAGCAATATCTTTCACACTTAGAGCCGATTTGGATCTAGCATCATATCGCAGTCCTCATTTTGAAGTGGGAAGAACAATACATAGCAGGGAAGAAAGCATAAAGCCAGTCTAACGATTGTTTTCATTTTTAAATGGGTATGTGTACGTACAGAGCTGAAATCCCGATCCTCATCATGTTCGAATTCTTGTGCTTTACCTTCAAACCCTTTTCCGGATCTTCACACATTATTCCTTTTAATAACGGTGTCATTTTTGAGTAATTAATGTACCGTGATTTATTCATGGTGCACCTCATAAACTATGATTTAATGAAATCGCTCCTCTAATCTTGGACATTTAAAGTATTTACAGTTTTTTTTGACTATTGGAAGGGAAATATCATAGTAAACATCTTTGTGCATAAATCTTTCCACTTCTGTTCAGTTATTCCCTCGGGGTCATTTCCCAAGAGGGAAATCTTTGGAGTTGAAGGCTGTAAACATCTTCACAGCTCCCGTGACGCAGCGCATATGGGGATATTTTAAAAAGCAGTGTTCTCTGTTAGCCTCGCGTGCCAGAAAAATGTCAGAAGAAAGTAATACAAATGAACAATTCCCATCCTTAACTCATCTAGACATATGGAAATGAAAACGTGGGTCTGGGTAGATGGGCGGCTGGCTGCCTTTGAAGGCTCCAGCTCTTACTGTGAGCATGTATGTCTCCGTCGTGGGTGACCATCTCTTTTGAGCTGTCCCGGAGCAAAGGTGCTGTCTGTCCAGCAGCCACACTTCAGCATGCTTGGAGCTGCCTCGCGTGCACCTTGAGCAAAGCCAAAGCCGAAATGGTTAGACGTCCATCATGCATCACTAATCCTTCTGTTCATTATCCATGGGCTACTTCCTCTCTGGTTTCTGAAATTATGTGTCCATAATAGCATGTCCATAATGGTGAGACTTTGGGTTGGACTAGAAGAGGATTGTGAGGTGCTCTCTTGGGGAATAATTAGACAAAGAAGGTGCTGGAGACCAGGAGTGGTAGCTAATGTAGCTTGTTGAGCATTTACCTTAGGCTAGGCGTTGCTGCAAACGCTTGACGTGGATTAATTTATTTCGTCCTCACAGTATCCCTACTAAATAGGCATATTGTTATCCTCATTTCACAGATGAGATCATCGAAGCCAGGAGATGGAGTATGTTGTCACGGTCACATAGGATGTGAACCCGCGTGTATCAGTGTCCTAGTGCTGCCAGAACAGAGCCCCACATCCTGGGCGACCTAAAACAACTGAAGTTTATTCTCCCACAGTTCTGGAGGCTGGAGTCTGAAATTAAGGTGTAGGCAGGGCTGTGCTCCCTCTGAAGGCCCCAGGGAAAAATCCTGCTTTGCCTCGGCTTAGCTCCTGGTGGCTGCCAGCAGTCTTTGGCGTCCCTCGGCTTGTAGCTGCATCGCTCCAGTCTCTGCCTCTGTCTTCACAGGGCCTTCCTCTCTGTGTGTTTCTCTCGGTGTCCTCTCCTCTTCCTATGAGGACACCAGTCATTAATTTGGGGCCAATCCTAGTCCAGTAGGACCTCGTCTTAATTTAACTAATTACATCTGCAAAGACCCTATTTCCAAATCAGATCCCATTCTGAGGTTCCGAGTGGACATGAATTTAGGGTGGGGGGGCCACTCTTCAGGCCACTTCGCCATCGCCTTCACCAGGACGCCTTTCTGCCTTGTAGGACAGGGTGGAGAGAAGGGAAAGAAAGCAGAAGCTTGGGTGAGATCAAGTTTTCCCGGGCGGCCTAGAGAGAGACAAAGGATGGGTGCCAGTCCCCTTGGGCCTTTGAAGAGGCAGTGTGGCTGGGGGGTGGGGTGGGGTGGGGATGGGAGTGAGAATGAGGGCAGGTGGAGCCCTCTGCAAGAAGTGGGGTTGCCCAGCACAGCCTAGCTGTATTAGCATGAAATGATCCTGCGTAGAGCTGAACGGTTTTCTATACTGGAGGGAGGAGAGTAGAGTAGGTTTGGGGTTCATGCCCTGCCATGCTTGAGTAGCTTCAGTCAACGTTACCTGGACTATTTCCCTTCTCAGGCAGCCATACTATTTTAACCTTCGGTGTCTCTGAAACTGGGGGGAACCCCGGAGACAGACCAGAATGTCTCCAAGTCGTAAAATCAGACTTGGAGCACCCGCCACAGAGGAGCAGGTATTTTGGCATGTTATCTGCATCACTGCATCAAGCATTCCAGGGAAACCGTAGGGGAGAGAGTCAAAATTCTCCGGGGGGAAGGCAGGGTAAGTGGAAAGTAACTGTATGATGCCCATGACTATTCATTTAAGGTGTGTGGAAGGTAATTAATAAGATCTGGACTGCCGGGGCTGTGTCTCTTGTTTTATTGAAGCGAACATAAAACATAATTTATAAGGGCTTTCCTAGGTTAACTGCCAATTTCAGTTTCTTGAACTGTATTTTCCACAGGGTCTTAGGTTTTTCAGTGAAAAAATTTGTCCGTCACGCTGAGGGTTTTCAGGAGCAGAATTAGTGCCGAGGTTGGGGAGGCTGGGTGGCTGGTTCTCCTTCACTCCAGAGGCTCAGACCAGCCCGAAGGTGCCAATTCCTGTTAATTCTCTATTAATGTGAGCATTTTTATGTGCTTAGGGGGACGGTTGTGTACAAAATAAGGCTTCTGAAGAAAACTAAAGTTCCAAATCAGGGAAGCTAGCCATTAGGTGAAAAAATCCTACTTTTCTCTTCATAAATCTAGTGAAGGTAAACAGTTCCATTTAGGGTAGCTTTGGATTCATATTCGACCCTTTAACAAACTTAACCTTTTAAAAGCTTAAATTGCATTTAAAAGTTAACACATTTAATGTCCCTCTTGAGTACTTCAGTTATCTGATTGACAAAGAAATTTATATAAATATATAAATATGTAAAGAATATAATATTGCAAGGTAGATCTAATTCAAATAGGTTTCTTACATATTTCTGTATTTATTTTTTTTAAAATAGCCTTATTGGCATATAATATATGTGTAAAATTTACCAATTTTAAGTATAGAATGGAATGAATTTTAGTTGGTTTTCAGAGTTATGCAGCCACCACCACAATCTAATTTTAGAACGTTTCCATCTCTCTAGAAAGAACCTTTGTGTCTGTTTACCATCGCTCACCATTCCGACGCCAGGCCTTAGGCAATCACCAGTGTACTTTCTGTGTCTATACATTGGCCTATTTTGGACATTTTTCTGTACTTAATTTGAAACCCTGCTGGGTTGGGCCTTTAGGGAAACAGTTTTGCTGTCTCAAACAATTTAGGGGTCACCTCCAGCAATATTTTGGGTTATTACCTCAGTGGCCTGAAGTTCCTTTATGATTTAGGCCTAGCCGGGGCCCTAAGCTCTGCCTCCGAGTGGGGACTCTTGCAGCCCATGAGCCAGACTCAGGTCACTTGCCATCTGATTCAGATGTCTCCTCACAGAAGACCCCATCCCCGGAGGTGGTCTCATTCCATTCTGATTCTTGGCTTTGTGCTGGGCTCACTGCTCTGAGACCTGGTTAAAGTGAGAGCTGACAGAACACTGTCATGGTGGTCCCTGGCGCTGAGGTCATGCCCATATGGCCGGGCTGTGACCACCAGTTGTCCTCGCAGTGCTGACTCTGTGGCTCCCAGCCACATACTCACCCAGGGGCCTCTGGGTTCCACCTGAGGTTCATGCTCCACCTTCCTCCCCTGCAGGATGGCTTAGAAAGCAAACCGCCAGCAAGGATTAGAGCAGGTATTTATAGATCCACATTCACAGCAGCATTTTTCACAAAAGGTGGAAACTGCCCAAATGTCCGTCCACGGATGACATACAATGGGATAGAATTCAGCCTTTAAAGGGGTGGAATTCTGACATGCACTGTTATAGGATGGAACTTGAAGTTTCTAAGTGAAATAAGCCAGATGCAAGAGGAGAAATACTGTATGATTTCACTTACGTGAGGTACTAGGGGAGTCAGGTTCATGCAGGCAGGAAGTAGAAAGGTGGGTGCCGGGGCTGAGGGAGTTGGCATGAGGAGTTACTGTTTAAGGGAGACAGAATTTCAGTTTTTGAATGATAACAACAGTTCCCGAGATGGATGATAGTGATGGTTGCACAGCAGTGTGAAGGTACTTAATGCCACTGAACTGTTAAAGTGGTTGAAATGGTAAATGGTTATGTATATTTAACACAATTGAAACAAAACCGGCAAACCCCATCTGTGTTATTCTTTGCCTTGAAGATCTTATTCAGAGTCAAATGAACGCCTTTCCAGTCTGGCCTCAGATCCTTTTCGGAATGAGTTAAAGTAGAAATAAAGAAATGAAGATGCCTTGGCCCACCCGGCACACCTCTGTGGCCAGGCTCTATGTGACCCTTGTAAGGACATTCGTTGCCTGTGACACCTTCCAGCCTGTCTCCTGAGCATCCTGGCCCCGGTGGGAACGAGTTTCGTCCCCTCCTCTCCTGCAGACTGCCTTGCATGTGCACCCCCTGTGTATCCCCATTTCTCCTGTCTGAGCATTTGCTCAGCTCTTGAGCTTCCTGGGCTGCTCTTGGGAAGAGCCTGATTCAGGGCCTGGACATGTATGTTTTGTAAAAATACCTCCAATAACTCTTATCAGGAAAGTTTGGAAGAGATTGGACTAGGAATACTGTATTTCAAAAATCATCTAGTTTCTTATCTTTTGGAAGGAGAGCTCTCACTCATTCATTCATTCATTCATTCAGGCCCTGACTTTAGGCACTCTTTAAAGTACTTGTCAGGCTAGACTAGACAATCCAAGTCCTTTCTCTCGTGGAGCTTAACAGCCTCTGGGTAGTGATGAACAGTGGTTGATAAAGCATTTAAAATATAAAGTCCTAAAATAAAAAAAAATCTTTTTAATAGTGTCTTGCAGAAGAATAAGAACAAGGCAGGGTAGGGACAGCGAGAAAAAAAAGACAGGCTGTGTTAGACACTGCGGTCAGGGAAGGCCTCTCCCAGGAGCTGTTAATGGGATCCGAGACCAGAAGGAAGAAGATGGCAGCCGTATTGAATATTCCAGGTTGCTGGAACTGCAAGTGCAAAGGCCCTGAGGCTCATGCTTGGCATTTTTGAGGAACAGCAAGATGACCTGTACCGCTGGAGGATGGGTGATAGGCAGGAAGGGGCTAGGTCACGTGGAGCCTCTTAAGATGATGGGAGGACTTTGGAGCTGGGAGGATGTCCTGATAGGATTTCCATTTTTACGTTATTCTGGCAGCTAATAGAGAATAGAATAGGGAGGCTAAGGCAGCAGTAGGGAGACAAGGTAAGAGGTTTTTGTCCGAGCCCAGGGTGAGGTGATGGTGGCTTGGACCAGGGTAAGTAAGGGCTAAGATGTGCTGATGGGTTGGGTGTAGCAGATGAAGGAGAGGGAATCTGGAATGAGTCCGAGGTGATGGGTCTGCACAGCTAGGTGCATAGTGGTGGCATTTACTTCGATGGGGACCATTAATTAGGGAGACATTTCAAGAACTCATGAGCTCTCTTTATCAGCGTTTAATGCATTCAGCTCATAAACAACCTCAAATTGAACCAACACTTTTATCTTTGACTTGATTCTTTCAGGATATCTAAGTCAGGGTTTTCTAAGCCATACGTCGGGCCCATTGGTGGGTTGTAAAATTAATTTAATGCATTGTGACTAGTGTTAAAAAAACAGAAGAGCACAGAAAATATCAACATCAGTCCATCACACGTAGTAAGGATAGGAACTGTTTCACAACATCTTTGCTCCAGATTTATTATGTATATTTATGTGTAAATGGGGTGCAGAGGAGAAAGGGACAAGGACAGGAGTCAGGAAACCCTCTTTCTGCTGCGCCTTTGTTTCTAACTAGCAGTCGGACCTTAAATGAACCACTTAACGCTCCTGGACATCCGTTTCTCCACCTATATTCTGGGGCTGGGGGACGAAGTGAGTTCCATTGGATTAAGGTGTAGAAAATGGCATAGAAAAATGAGTGTTGTGGGTTTGGATTATGTGAAAGTAATTAGACCAGACCGTCTCTAAAGCCCCTTCTTGTCCTAGATGCATCCGATTCTGCACTAACCTAATTGACAGCTGCTTGCGGGTGAACAGGGACCTTGTGCTTTTTGGAAGCTGCTAGAACCCTCAGCTCTGGGTCCATTTTTTGCATATGGGCCAGAATCATCTAAAAGAGGGGGTGGGTTGACTGCAAAGGCCATTGGTTTTGGGGAGTATGTTTGATGGTCAGTCGTCTCCCGGCAGGTAAATGTAATGTATACAGTGTATTCCTCAAAGCTGAATATCAAAGGCCCTCTGTGGCAGGTTTCTATGACGATAAATCTCCTGGATTTTAGATGAAGCTGTGTCTTTTCTCTTCCCGAGTTACACCAAGTGCATTCACCTAATTCTCAGATTTATACCCTTGACCTTCATCTGCCAAAAGTTCAATTCACTTTAATTCTGCAACCACCTCCCCAGGCTGGGCGTGCCGAGCTTTGAGGGATTCACAGTAGGTGGAGAGACTGACATGGGAATTAGCTCTAATAAAGGTTCAGATTATTCCCAAATGAAATAAAACCCCAAATCCCTCAGTATTCTTTAGTGGTTGCTTGTAGGGGCTTCAGTAAGGAAACAGATCTGGAAGTGGTTCTGCATGGCTCTGCGAGCAGAAAGGAAATAGGAAGTTGGAAAATTGAAGTTTGATAATAGTATTAATGAAAACTTAGGCTGATCTGGGCTCCTACCTCAGTGTTTGGGGCTCCTGAAAGGTCAGCTGTGAACACAAGGGTGCCGAATGTCTATAGAGCGCCCCAAGGCTCCAGATAGTGGGAGAACACTGGGCCAGCCTTCGGGATTGCCTCTTCAGTTGGCCGCTTCCAGTTCTGAACATCTGTGAGCTGTAACACGGCCCATCTCAGAGGAGTGGGGGAAAGCGTGCGGGGTTTGGATCGCAGGTCTACCCCTCACTAGCTGGGTCATCAGGTGCCTTCTTCGACCTCTCCGAGCCTCAGTTTCCTTGTCTTTAAAATGGGCTTGATGCCACCCACCACTGGGTCATGAGGAATAAGGGAGAGACGCTAGAGTGCTTATAGAACTCCTGTAAGGCTATAGGGCCCCACAAGGATGTATCATTTATTTTGTTTATGTTTCTGTTCGCTTTAACTCCTTTGACTAAGAAGGCCTAATTGCGAGGAAGTCTGGGAGGAAAGAACACGCTAAGTCCTTTGTTCTTTGGCTGTGAGTAAGTGCTTTTGGCCTTGATACCCTTTGGCAGAAAAATATCTTTTGGTTAAACCCTCAGGTCACTTGATCTGTTGTTTTATTTCATTCCTTTGACACAAATGTACCTACTGTGCACTAAGCACTTAGGCAGAGGGCAGGTAGAGAGGGGCACACCAGACAGGCGTGGGGTGTAGAGTTGGAGGTCTGTGCCAGCTCAGGAGAGTCCCCGGCCCTCTGGCCATTCTGTCCCCTCTCTGGGCCCAGTTTTCTCCTCTGAAAATAAGTGGGAGTGGTCCGATGCGGGATAAGAACCCTTCAGACTTCAAACATGGGTTTTGATTCTTAATTCTTTTCTGGGCAGGAGCAAACAAGGAAAATTAAAAGCTGGGCTTATCCGGACATGTAAACACACCCGAGCAGCATATGTACTGGTTCAGATAACTGCTGAGGCCGGAGCCAATTCTGAGCCAGATTGTGATGGGAAGGACCCTTGGGGCTTCATGGCTCTCTCCCGCCCCTCCCCACCCTTCCCTTCCTTCTTCTCTCTTCTTCCTCCCTCCAGGTCTGAGTATTCCTTCCTTCCAGAGACAGACCCAAAACAAGTAATTCAGGTTCTAGGGATGGGAGTGCCGCAAAGGGAGCTCCTTACTTTGCATTTTAGAGAGAGGTGGCCCTTAGGGCAATGCTGACCTCCAAAGAACAGGAGTAAATCCTGAAAGAGAGGCGTGGGCACTTCTGGGAGAGGGTGGGCTTCTCCCCACTCTGAGACCTTCGAGCCCTGATCCCCTCCAGCGGAATTCCAGGCTGGAGCACTGGGTGGCCAAGACAATAGGGTTTTGTTCCAAGAACTGCCCCTGTGGGCCATGCTCCCCCAGAGCTGGACACCACCAGCTCTGTATCTTATAAGACTTTTTTTTGGGGGGGGTCCCCATATTTTTTATTGTTATTGTTATTATTATTATTAATTTGGCATTTTTCTATATGAAGAACCTTGCCATCCAATCAGTATGCTGGTCTTTGGTAGAGGATTGAACACGGGGAAGAAATGGATGGATACCTGCTTCCCAGCTAAAATTTTACTTTTTCTGTCTCAGGTTCTTTCGGCCCTATTCTTCTCTCCTTCCCGCCCCCATTACTGCTTAACAACCCCCACCCCCCGCTATTTTAACCTATAGTTCCCCAGGGAGACGTCCTCCTGCTCCCTACTTAGAAATGAGGAATTTCGAGTTGGAAGGGACTTAGGGATCACCTGGTTTTACCTCTTTTACCTGACTGAGGAGAAGAGTGAGGCCCAGGGAGACCTAGGGTAGGACCCAAGACTGCAGCTTTCCTCATGGATGGTTTTGGGTGCCGTGTACTAAGCTATTTTCCATTTTCACTTAATTTCCATAACCGCCTTAGGATGTAGGCATCATTACTGCATTTTATAGTTGAGTTCTAGCGATTAGGACATTGACCCAATGTCTCGAGACTAGTTAATAGTGAAACTAGGACTTGAATCCAGGCCTGATTGACTTCAGCTCCTTGACCTTCTCGTTCCAAAGGGCTCTGCCAGGTGACCAACTTGTCCCAGTTTGCCGGCGACTTTTTAAGGTTTTAGCACCAAAAGTCTCCAGTCCTGGGAGTGTTCTTAGTCCCAGGCAAACCAGGATGGTTGGTCACTCTGCTTTCAGTAGGGTGACCTCCACAGGGGATTGAGGAGGCCTGTGACACAGTCAGTGCCTTTCAGCTACAAAACAGAATGTCCTGTCCTTACAGAATGGTTCCCTCTGAGGGGCTGGGTGTCACTCACCCTTCTCACTTGATGAGGTTAACTCAGACGCTGTTCCATCTCAACATCCTTTTGACAGATGGGGTGGGCTGGGCTGCCCTGAGGCACCAGCGTGAATGTGTGCATTTGGAGAAACCGTCTCTGTAATTGCACTGTGGCCCTGGACTCTCAGAGCGTGCGGAAAGGGAGGACTCGTGCCCAGGCTGTTAGCGAATCTGGACATTTGGGAAGTGTCCGAATCAGCTGGTCAGTAGAGCCGTTCTGCCGGTGCAGGGGGCGGAGACCCATTTGGACAGGGTCATTTAGCATGGAAGTGCTTTGCTCTGAATGTGGAGGGAAGCAGAGCACTGATTTTTGTGGCTGGAGTGTGAATTGTAAAAGCAACTTTTACTGCCTTTGGCGTGCTGATGAAGTCCTAGAAACAGATAGGCCTAGGTTTGAATCTGCTGCACGCACTGTCATTTGCTGGCTCTGTGATTTGGGATACGTTACTGGACCTCTCTGGACTTCTGTTTCCTCGATTGTAACATAGAAATAAAATAATATTATTATTATTAATAATTTTAACAGGGTTTTGATGAGAATTAAATGAAGCAGTGTGGGGGGAAAAAAAGAAGCCTTAGCACTGTATCTGGCATCTCAGGCATACAGTCCATTCTCAGTAAATGGGTAGTTCTCATGATGACGATGATAACTATTGCTGTATCGTATTAAGGCCCAAATTCCAGCCCTGGCTCTGCTACCGGCCGCCCTGGACAAGCGCTTAAGCTCCTGGGTTTCTTTTGTGAATTGATGGAGTTGGATGATAATCGCTCAGAATTCCAAGTGCCTTTGGTTTTGTGAAACGCATTCAAAGGCAGGTTCCACAGCATTTCACTTTTATGTCTATTCCTGAACTAATAATCTAGCAACTCCCTTCCCCAGGCAGGGTCCCAGGGAGCCACTCAGAGAATGAGGTGGCTCCGCCCCTCTGTCGTGAGCTGCCTTTCCCTCACCTGCTCTCAGCGAACGGAGTGCAGCGTCCACTGAAAACCTCATGCTTGTCATCGTAGTGAAACCAACACGAGTGGCTTGATTTTCATCTTAGCTTCATTTATGTCCTTTGGAACATGCCGAACCGTTCCTGGGCCTAAGAAATCATACCGTAAATTGAGCCAATTAGATTCTTCCAGAATGGTCTTGAATTTCATCGATTTGAGTTTAGGAAGAAAAAAAAAACCAGATGTTATTGCTAAATAAATCTTGTGGTGGGTGGACAGTGCAAGGCCACCGTTCAGTGTCCTCAGGGATTCCTTTCTTAGGGCTTTTGATCATCAGACCTTTCGCTTTCAAAGGAAAAAATAACAACAGTTTGATGTTCCTGGCAGTTTCCTCCAGATATCGCTGGAAACAAGCTGTCTGGTGTGTGTACAGGAAGCCTTTAATCCTAGATCATTCGCAGACCTCGTCGCATACCCACCGTGTGCCAAGCACCAGAGAAACGATGGAGAGGGTCTGTGTACACACAAAGCCTGGCGTCTAGTAGGTGCTTGATAAAAATGTGTCGAAGAAATAAATGAAAGAGCATCATGACTGTTAGCCAATAGCTTCGGCCATCATTTCACATCGTTTCGATGAGTCCCGGAACACTGGATTGCGTTTTAAGTCACCTGTCCTAGAAGTGGCCAGCCCACCAGGTCTCAGGCCAGGAGGAACCTGTCGAGATGCTCCGTGGCCTGGGCGCTTACCGCTGGTCCAGTGCGACGGCTGAGAACATGCGCTCCTGGTGTCCGAATCCTGTCTTTGCCTCTCACTAGTCGTGAGATCTCGGCTTATTCCCTGACCTGGCCTCAGTCTTTCCGTCCGTGCAGTGGGGTCAGTAGTGGTAGGATTGTTGAGCCGATTACACCCAGAGTGCTCTCTCAACGTTGGCTGCCACCATCTGCGCTTGTTGGTAGCTCAGCCTCCTTGGGTGCCACTTTTCCTAAGACACACACAGGACAAATACACTCACACGTGTTCTCCCACGTCGGTGCATGATTATTATCTTTTCCTTGATCTCACAGGCACACAGTAGGTCCCCAATGCTGTCACTGGACATGAAGAGCCCAGTAGTCAGGTTGGAGTCTAAGCATGGCAACTTTCCACCCGCATGGCCTTGACCTGGGTCAAGTTCCTGAAGTTAAGGGGGGAGAAGGGGTGCTCAGATTGGTTATCTGTAAAATGCAGGTACTGCCTTCACTACGCAAAGGATAATACTTCCCCAAGTGCCTGGCACACAGTGAGCGCTCCGTAAATGGTGGGATTGTTATCATTCCCATAAAAAGCACACAAGGCCTTTTTGGCTTTTGTGGCCTGGGGTGCCAAAGCTGGTTCACATGGCACCCAATGAAGTCAGGGGCAGGGCTGGAGGAGACACCGAGGGCAGACGGCCTCGGGAAAGGGCCCACGCTGCAGGCCCCACACGGTCAAAGCGTTTTAAAAGCCCTGTATTAGAAAAATAAACCAATTAAATAATACTGCCCCCCATAAAAGCTGCCTTTTAATGGATTTCAGGGTAGGGTTTTCTCCGTGGCGGTCCTGCAGCCACAGGCCTCGGGGAGCCTGGCTGCCGCCATGGGGAGAGTTTAATCTTGCATGGCGTGGGCACAACTTTCCAGGTTTTATGGCTGTTTTTCCTCCTCCGAAGTGTTGCTATGTCGCTGTGCGCCGAGGGCAGCTTGCGTGCATTTAACAGTTTACCTCGTTTTGGGTGGAAATGAAAAATGAAGTAATAAATTAAAGAAAAACACAACGTGGATTTTCCCCCTCTTCTCGAGGCAAACGTGGACGAACAAAGGACCAGTGTTTCCCCCCATCAGCCAGATCAGATTCTAATGGCTTTTGTGTGTGGACAGTTGCCTGTAGACCGCCTCCTGCCCGGGGATGGCTGTGGGCCACAAAGGGTGTGTTGGGGCTCAGACTGCTGACCCCGGGAAGATTTGGGGTCATTCTCTAGGGCAGAGGCCAGCAGACTGCAGGCCGTGGGCCAAATCTGGGCCACCGCCTGTTTTTGTGAAATGGTTGGGGGAAAAAAAGAAAAATCAGAAGAAGAAGAGTATTTCCTGACATGCGAAAACTACCTGGAATTCAGATGTCTGTGTCCACAAGTGAAGTCGTGTTGGCACCCAGCCACACCCATTCATTCCTGCATTGTCTGCGAGGCCGAGTGGGGAAGCGACAACGGAAAACATCTGGCCCAAAGCCGGAACGCGGTCTGGGCCTCGGTGGAACGTTTGCCGATCTTGCCCTGGGAAGGAAAGGACGAGAGAGCAAACGCAGCTCTGAGTTCGCTGGAGTTGGTGGTTTACTCTCAGAGTTGCCACGCGGCTGAGAGACAAGGCAAAACAGAATGGCACGAGGAGTGGGTTCCTCCAGAGACTTTCCAGAAGTCATTGGCTGCTTGTGGAAAAGGCATCATCCCTCACCGTTTGGCCCCCGCGTGGGCCTCTCACAGAGGTTTATCCCATTCTGGTCAGCCCTCCCTCCCTGTCTGTGAAGCTTTTCTGTCAGAGAATCCTGAAGCCTGGCTGAGGTCTGGTGACCGCTCATCAGCCCACCTGGTGGCTCAAGAATAGAGAAGTTACCACCTTCCTTCCAGGTGGTGGGGGGGAGGGTAAGAGATTTTTTTTTTTTTTTTTTTGTCACAAATCATGTGCAAAATCTTGTTTATAGCTTCAGAAATTTGTAACAAACATTTTTTCGGGGGTTTGGGGGTTGGCACCCAGTTTAAGCATTATGCAAGTAGTAGGAACTCAATCTTTATGACCAACTTCAAGGAGTTAGGGCCTGGTCTCTTCCCCATTTTACAGGTGAGGAAACAGGCACAGAAAGGTTAGGGAACTTGTCTGAGGCCACACAGCTGGTGTGGTAGAGCCAGGATCCAAACCCAGGCCGTCTGCTTGCTCCTGGGACTGTCCTGCTGTCTGCGTTACTGCCACTACGTAGGGGGTGGATCCTCTAGGCTTGTGAAAGGATCTGCTTTCCTTCTTCTATCCATGCCCCTGCTATGGCATTCCATGAAAAAATTGCCTCCCGATATGAGAAAAAGCACTTGTCCGCTTGTTCCCTCCTCCATCTCTTCCTCTTTCCATCCCTGCTTCCTCTTTCTGTCCCTCCTCCTTTCCTTTCATCCTTCCTTCCCTCTGCCCTCTCCCTCCTTCCTCCCTTCGTCCGTCCTTCCCTCCGACAAATACTTACCAACCAGGTGACTGTTAGACACTGTGTGAGGCACTGCGTGGAGTGAGGGTCTTTTGAGAACCAGAAGAATGAAAAGAGAGAGAATCCTTTTCCATTTAAAAATAGTGTCCTCAATACTGCGGGGTTAAGGTCACTGAATTCCTCCACTTTTACTAATTATAAGTACCACCTCTGTCTGTGTAAAACTGTAAACCCTTATCCTTGGTGTCTCAAGCTGATACTTGCGTTAGAAATGGCCTAACTTACCAGAGGCTTTGGGGAGGTCGGGCCTCTGGCTTACCCAGGGGGAAAAGCCTGCTTGGAGAAGGCCCTGCCCCGATCTGGGGAGACCAGAGGCTCGGGGGCCAGGAATCAGGTCGGAACTGATGGTTGAGGGAGGACGCTGGTGTTGGTCAGACTCACTCTCTTAGAACAACGTTTACACTGCCTTTTCTAAGTAGCTTCATTTTGATGTTTTAGATGCCTGTCATGTTTTCTCAAAAATTTGCTGGGAAGAATTTTTAGCATTATTTATGCCTGAACGTTGGGGAAGACAGTTAGAGGCCGTTAGATAAAGCTACAGCTTCTTCTAGGAGCCCGTCCCCTCTTTTCCTTCCCTCCTTGTTCCTCTTCCCTCCTCTGTGCCTTTTTCTTTGTCGATCAACAAACCTTTGCCGGTCCAGTCTGATGAGCCTTCACTTTCTTTCCTCAGTCATGCGGAGGAACCCCTTCGGTGTGGACATCTGCTGCCGGAAGGGGTCTCGAAGCCCCCTGCAGGAGCTCTACAACCCGACCCAGGTAGGCCCATTGAAATGCCCTCCTTGTCTCCATGCATCCGTCTTTTTGTGGGGCTGGGGCCGTGGGGAATGAGCAACTCCAAAATTCTGTTCTTTGGGGATTTGGAACTTCCTCGTACTGCCTGGCATTTTGTCTTCAGTGGTTTTCTTCTTGGTCCCTCTTTCTCTATGTAATGGCTCTGAAATTCTAGCAAGAGGTGGTTAGATTTACTGAAGTGCCTCGGTGTAGTGCCGGCCTGAGCTGTCAGACCTGCCCAGGTGCTGGGTCCCTGGGATCCACGTAGTCACAGGTGCCAGCGATGGGACTCTGAGACTACAGAGCTGCTGGGCTGCACAGTCACCCCCAAAGAAGGCTCACGTGTGGGTGATCCTTGCCACCCGGTGCCCACATCCGATTATTAGAGGCCAGCGATGCCTCAGGAGTCTCACCTCGCTGTGCCATTTTGGCAAGATGCCCTTGTGTGACTGTCATGGTAAATCGGACTTGATTATCAAAATAAGCTCTGAACAAGGAAGAATGCCCTCGGTGGGGATCTCTAAGCAGAGGGAGGCTTGGTCCCCGTGGGTCTTGATGTGTGGATGCCAAGGCTGGGCCTTTTGTGGAACCTTAATTAGCACTCCACGTGGAGAACTGGTGAGTGGACAATTAGTGGCCTGCCCGCTGACTTTGGATAGCTATTGAGAAAGGCGGAGGGGGAATTTACTTTTTTGGCTATAGTTTTGGAGCTTTATTTTCTATCAGCTTCTTATTTGATAGTATGTCTGTGGATCTCAGGGTACAGCGTGGTGGAGGAAGATGCTGCTTGGTTCTCAAAAGGTGCTGAATTCCCAGACGTCGTGTAAGGGGACGAGCCTGAGAACTTTCTGATCCCACACCTTTTCCCAGTCTCTCCCTCACACTCCCTTCTGGAAAAACAGACTCCTGTGTTTGTTTGTGCATCATGGGTGGCCTCACCAGGTTCATTCACTCCCCTGTCGGCCCTTCCACTGTGGCCCTCTAGGGCGGCTGGGCCAGATGAGCTAGCTCGCTGCAAACTCAGATTGCCAGAGGCTTTCTTTACTGTGACCCAGCAGGGGATTTGATATTGGGGTTTTGCTTGGTGGCCAAATAACCTGATTATAAAAGGCAAGTCTTCCTTCCAGCTGGTTCGCACGCCGTCCTCAGGAAGGGGTAGAACAAGCTTTGACAAAAGGTAGGATTTCTGGTCAGCCATGTAGACAATAACACGTGGTACTGAGATGCAATCTTCTTGTCGACATTCCCTCTTCTCATGTCCTTTTCCCCTTCAAAACCAAAACCGCCAAAGCACGACTGCTTTTCTGAAGAAGCTCTATGGGCAGCGCGTGGTAACACGGGCAGAGCCTACTTCTAAAGGACATGCCCCTCCGGCCTGAGCTTTCAGACCTCAGTACTCTGTGGGTGTGTTTGCTGTTCACCCCAACCGTAGGACAGGGCCTGGCCTGTAGTGGGTGCCCCCAAATATCTGTGATTGAAAAATAAAAGCCGAGGTTCAGATTCCTACTTTACCTCCAACTGGTTGGGCAACCTTGACTGTATGATGAGTCCTCTTGAGGGGTTAGTTTCCCCATCTCCAGCGTGTTGGGAGGATGAGATAGCTGTGATGTGTCAGAGGCTGTGTCAACATGACTCGTCGTTATCGTGGTCGTGAGAACGGCTTCAATATCGGAAGCCTCGACTTGAGCGTCCGATGGGGTGCAAAGCCTGGTTTCCTCATGGATGAGCTATGTGAGCGTGGGCCAGATACTTGACCCCGTGGAGGCTGCTTTCCCTTGCAGGGTTGCCTGAGAAGATGTGCCTTCCTTGGTGCCCCCCGTGGTGTTTTATTCTCAGCTTCATTCACTCCTTTACTCCTTTATCTGCTACTATGGTTGCCTGCTGCATGCAGCTCCATGCCAGGTGCAGAGCACAAAAGGGTGAGCAGGGCTGGTGTGATCAGCCTTCCATGCCTGGTTCCTCTTGTTATTCCAGGGTTGTATGAGTGCGTTGATTGGCAAGTGAGACTCGGCTTGGTCCATTTGTAAATGAATCAAAGGAGAGAACCTTTCTGGGTCGAGGTCACGTCAGCTCTCACGTCCATCTGTGTTACGAGCGCCATCTGGGTGAGATGCTCATTTAGCAGTAGCCTAGGCCTTGGGAGGGAAGACGGGGCTGGAGAGGCAGCAGCGCTGGGAGCCATTTGTGCGGGCGTAGGTGGCTGAGTCACTGCCCTCCACCAGGAATGTCGTGGGCAAGCTGTCCGACCCCTTTCGCTGGCATCCAGGAAAATGTGCCTGCAGGAAGATCTCCCTGTTTCCTCGGGATGTTGTCCTGGGTTGTTTTTTCTTAGGCTGGTTTCCTCTACAAGCTGCAATTATGTCCCATTCCCACGCAAGCTCCGTCGGTAGTGCTCCTCCGAGAAACTGTCTTGGGGGATCACTGAGGCTGCCGTGGGCTGGAGCATTAAGGGGGAAGAAAGGAGTGAGCACTCCTGCCGAGTTTACTTAGGTTTTGTGTCCATGAGACACTTAGAAACTTTACACCTGATCGGGCTTGGTGGCAGTTTCTCCTGTTTCCCAACCAGCCAAGCTTTTGAAGCTGCTAAGCCTGGACTGATGTTATCACAGAGGCAGATGACAACCCCTGTAATTGCTAGAAAACCAGCTGCTCCTGGAGATGCCATTTGCCCGTTTGAGATGCCATTTGCCTGGTTATTTCGGGTGGATGTATGATGGTGAACACAGGAACCATTTATTTCAGATAAGAAACCAACATGATGGCAAGAAGGGCACCTTCTTGTTCCCATGTACTGGTGCTGTAGACTTGGGTCCCCAGTCCCTGGGCCATGGACCGACACTGGTCCGTGGCCTAGTAAGATCTGGGCCGCACCGCAGGAGATGAGCAGTGGGCCAGCGAGTGAAGCTTCATCTGTATTTACAGCCGCTCCCCAGCACTGGCATCCCCCCCTCATAGCCACCTCAGATCACCAGGCACTAGATTCTCATAGGAGCACTGGTCCCTGGTGCCAAAAAGGTGGGGGACCACTGCTGTAGACCAGATGCTTATCTAAATGCTTACAAATATCTCATCAAATGTTTATCATAAGCCCCAAGCTAGGCAATACACCCCCATTTTATAAATGGGAGAACTGAGGCTGAGGTTATACGACTTGCCCAAGGTCACATAGCTACAAAGCAGAGTAAAGATTCAGACCCAGGACAAACTACAAAATTCTCTGCCAGCAAAATTCGCTAGGCAGAAATTACCCCCTCTCCACCCCCGCCCCCCTTCCCCAAATCACACCCAGATTTTCATTGGACCAAGGCTTACAACTCCCTTGGAAAAAATCGGCTGTAATCTGATTTTAGTGCCCAAGGTTTTTTGTTTTAGTGCCTTGTAAACCTCTAACCCTTAAAACAACAATTGGTTAAAAAAGTTTGTAGTTGATATTCTTAGAAAAACTGCAGTCGGATGTCTTATAATTTCCCTGGTTCTCTGCTGTCTCCGTGGCCCCAAAATAAAACGTAATTGCCGATCAGATCAGCTGGCGTCAAGTCACTGAGAGTTCAGGAGTTGCCAACTGCATATTTGTGGGCCGAGCACATCTGCGGGCTGCCCTGGCTCAGCTCAGACTCCCAGGGCAGAGCGGCGATGTCAGCCATTAATAGGTCATAATTGCCCCTAAATGCCAGCGAGGGCGAGACGGCTTGTCCTTCTGCCTCGCCCACCGCCTGGTCCTCTCGCGGGTTCCCTGAAGTCCTCACAGCATCACTCATGTGGTTCAGCCCTGCCCCGCCTGGTTCTTTCTTTAGCTCTCCTTCTTGCTCTGTGATTACCATGTTCCCAGAAGACAGATGCACGGCCCAGCGACCGAGCAAGCGTAAGCACCGAGTCCAAGATGCTTGCATGGGCTGGCCTCGATCTCGTGGTCTGCAGTCACTCCTAAGGGGGTCCCTGAGGACCGGTCAGTATTTTATTATTATTATAATAAAATTGGGTTCTTATCGGTCCAAGCTTCAATATGTTAAAATAAATTTACTTCTCTGTAAAGTCGGGGTGGGGAGGAGGTGGGAAGGATGGAGAGAGGGAGTGAGGGAAAGAAGGAAAGTAGGGAGGAAAGAAAAAAAGGGAGAGAGAAAGATACTAGTCATTGAATGAAAAAATACATGTCTGTGACTATTTTAGGTGTTTTTCACACACATCTCATTGAATCTTACTTAGCAAACCCCTTTGAAAGGAAAGCATCGGATAACCCCATTTTTCATAAGTTACCTGAGGCTCAGAAGGGCTGAGCAATTTACCCAGATCACACAGCTCCCAAACGATCGGGCTGCGTCGGTCTGACCTGGCCAGACTGTAGGAGGAGGAGAGCTGATCACTTTACCTTCCTCGGGTGGAAAAAATGCTTCTCTGAGGTTCTCTTTCCCAGCAGTTCAAGCTGAGACCTGGCATGTGCTCAGGGTCGTTGGGAAATCCCCGAAGCCAAGGCCCAGGCTCATGGAGGGGCCTGGAATGCACAGTCGTTGTCCAGTAAACAGAACCTGTCGCTTGGAGGGGTCTTTGTCTGCTGTCTGTAGTCAAGCTAAGCAGGAGTCCCCTGCAAAAACTCTGCACACGTTGGTGACGTTGGGAAGCCGAGATCATCGATTCGGGTGCATGTTCTAGACTGATAAAAGCTTGACTTGTCTAAGGAGGGGCAGGGGACTCTCCTAGCACCTACCAAAAGAGCTTTCTCGGCCACACTTGCCCAGATTCGTTTCTCCTGCAGACATCTGTAGGGTAAGCCATGGGGAAGCGAGGCCCGGAGGCTTTTGACAAAGTTATGGGAGAGTCAGTAGTGAGTCGTTAACCCTTTGAGGTGGAAGGCTCAGTGGGAGGCTTTATAGAGGAGGAGGCATTTGAGCCAGAACGTTGAAGTCACGTCGGACTTCACCTGACAGAGAAGAGGGAACAGCGTCACAGAGAAGAGGAACAGCAGGAGTAAGGGCCACGGTGGGGACAGGCTGTGACACGGTCGTAGATTAGTGAGGAGTTTGTAGCTGGAGTGACGGGGTGTGTTTGGTGCTGGCTGGAGAGGAGGCAGGAGGAGGGGTTGGTACCAGGTGGGTCACGCTTCACTGTGGTCCCGCAGGGTTGATTGAGTCTTTACCTGCCGGCAGGATTGGTGGCCCTGAGAACCCCACAGGGGACGGTGGGCAGCTTACGACCCGGCTTCTGCTTCTGTCTCAGCCGCTTGTGAACCGTGGGGCTTCTTTGAGGCAGGTCATGTTCCCTCCTCCCTGCAATGCCCTCCTCTATGAAATGAAGGGGTCAGACCAGACCTGTGGTTCTCAACCCCAGCTGCACATTAGGGCCGCTCAGGAGCCTAGAAAAAAAAATGTCAGTGCCTGGACCTCGCCCCGGGGAATCTGATTTTCTTGGTTGGTCTGGGGTAGGGCTGGGGTGTCAGTGGTTTTCACAGTTCCCTGGGTGATTCTGATGGTCCGCAGAGCACTGGGTTGGAGGGTCTGGGAGGGCCTTCCCAGTTCTAAAACTCCTTGATTCTCATATAAGACATAACCCATTGTGTGAAGAACAACGCAGGTCGCTGCGGTTGCTCACCGCCATGGCCGCTGTCTTTCTGCGAAGCCCCCATGTCAGGTTTGTGCACTTGGCCTCACCTGCTGGGATGAGATCACATCCTTTTATGTGCTCCCCAAGAGGGTGTGTGGGTCGATGTCCTGAGCACTGGAGACTCAGACAACATAATGTGGACAAAGCCGAGAAGACAGCCCGCGGGCGGAGTACCGGGAGGAGCCCTGTGTAAGGACACTTGAGCCCTACCCTCTCTGCTCTCGACCCTGTAAGAAGCAGGACCCAGATGCGTTCCAGGCCAGGCATCTGCCGGGCGCCTCTGAAGGATCAGCAAAACCATCTGATGAATGAGCGAGAAAGGGAGAAAGGGCCTTTCGAATTGTTGTTTGGGAAAAATGATGCCGAAAGGTTGTATACTCTGGGGAAGGCAAGAAAGAGCGGACGTTGTCCAGCCCCCAGCTCTGGTCAATTCATCCCCTCATTACCAACCACCTGGTAAATGACGAGTCCGTCTAATTATCTTGCTTTGACCCAACAGCTGTCTACCAGCCGAAGAGGGATTAATTGATTTAGTTGTGGACTGGCTCCTCATGCAAAGATATTACTTACTGCCTGCCTAGCAGAACGGCAGCTGGCTGGCAGTGAGGAAACATCACGTTCCCTCCATCTCTCACACAGCACTCGGGAGAATGCTTCATTATTAATGGCAAATTACAATGGACGAGCGAAGCTCGTTGCCAACACCAGGTATAGACAGTGGGCCGCCTCTGTTACCTTGGCCGGTGGGCTCGGTTATCCTTAAACTGGGGAAGGGTATCCCGGTCGGATTTCCAGTCAAGCCAGGGCAGATGGAGAGTCGAGTCAGACACGATTTGGGTCAGAGGAGAGGGCTGGACGCTTGGAGGAACTGGGGGATCCTAGACCTGGGGTGATTCCTTACCCTCCCCAAGCCGTCTTTGCCTTCTCTAAGGTAGGAGTGAGAACCAGCGTTGCAGGTTTGTGAGATTCCACATCTTGTCTAAAAAGCACTTAGGACAGGGCCAAGGGCAGAGGTGGTGCTAATCAGCCATTACTGGTAACCTGGGACTTGTCTTAGGGGGTCTGGGGCCAGGCTGTGCCCCTGTCCTGTAGGCTCAGGTATTTCGCAGACGCACACTTGGGGTTTTGTTGAGTGATAATAAGATAGATGAGTTCCTCTTGCCCGGAAGCTACTAGCTATTCCTTGTGAGCACTTCCTAAAATTTTTGGCTTATGTTTTCTGTCTGGGAGACCCCGTTGTTAGTAAGCTGGGTGCGCTTATTTATAAAGGCCGTGGGTGCCTCTGTCTGAGGGTGCGTGTGTGTGCGCGTGCGCATGCACAGACTTAACCCACATCCTGGAAAACGGGCATGCACAGCCGTTGCATTTACAGGTCTCTCTCCTGTGGTTGCGTGTGCCATACCCCCAGTACCTAGCCAAGTGCCTGGATAATAGTTGTGAAGTAAAACCCACCTCTGGGCCGTGCTAGCAGGATGCCAGCCGCGTTCATGCGGGCCGTCGCGGTAGGCAGTTGTTCTGTTTAGGGAAGCCTAGTTTGACCCGACGTATTCGGATCCGGGGAGCAGACTCAGGGGCCTCATGGGGTTCTCCTGGGTCGGTCTGTGTGACTCTCTCATCTGGTGTGTTTCTTCTAGAGAAGGTCATCCGAGTGACAAAACGACCTCGGCGATTTCCAGATGGGAACACAGCTGTAAAATCTGGCCTTTTCGGAAGTTGTTTGCTAAATTGCCCGCAATTAGAAGAGGCCTTGACATAATTTGATTTTTTGGTAAATGACACAACTTAAGGAGCTCAGAATGGATAGAGTTGAAACAAAGCCCTGGCTTGTTCTCACATTCTCTGTAGGAGAGACCCAGGCAGGGGTGGGCCGTCCCTTCCTGCGTTCTGTCCCCATCCCTTCCCTCTGGTGGAGTTGGCCTGCAGGTCTGATGGGAAGAAGGATTTCTACCCCCACCCCCAGCCTCCACCCCACCCCATGGTCTCCCGTAATTACTGCGAAATCTGGGGCAAATTGTTGAACCTTTCCCCGTATTGGACACCTTGTTTGTAAAGTGGGAATGAAGTACCAACAATTCAGTTGAGGATTAAATTAGAAAATACGTAGAAAGTTTCAGGCACATGATGAGATGCTCAGTAAATTCTGGCTTTTTTATTATTATTATTATTAGCTCAGATGAAACTTTCAGGAAATTCTCCCTGTTTTTAAAGCGTGTCCTTCTAAAATGGTGCTGCCTACTCACCATAAAACATGACTCACACGTGCAATTTGAAATTCCCCAGCAGCCGCCTCTTAGAAAGTAAAAAAGAAAACAGGTAAAACCCATTTAAAGCGTACATTTTATTGAATCCGATAGATCTAAAATACAATTGTTTTTACGTGTATCGATAAAAAATTATTAAGATGTTTTCCTTTCTTTTGTTATGCCAAGTCCTTGAAATCTGATGCGCATTTGACACAGCACATCTCAGGTCAGACTGGCCATATGTCACGTGCTTAGCAGCTGCCTGTGGCTGGTCACTGCTCTAGTGGACATTCATGCTGAAGAGGCGGCCAGAGCTTCGAACCCCTGGAGGCACCGAGGCAGCTGGCCGTTAAGGCAGGAGGTTTCCTGGGACCCAGAGAGGTCCCTGGTGTGATGAGAGCGACCTCTGCCCCAGGCTGAGCCCCGACGGTCCCCCTACAGCATCCTTCTGGAAGTGGAAGTGCCAGTACCGTGGAAGGAATGACACTTGGACCTCCTGGATTCTTCCTGGAGACTAGCATGTGGCAGGGCTGGGGAGGGCTGGACACTTGAAGGAACTGGGTGGGAGAGAGGGGCTGCTGACGCCAGTTCCTTCCTCTCTTCCCTCCTCCCTCCTCTTTCCCCAGGAGGCAGCCCCAGTAGGAGCTCAGTAAATAGGCGTGGATTGAAAGGGAATGGAAATTCTGTTGCACCCTCTTCGCCTCCCTGACCTATTGCACACCTACTGTACTCCTTTCCTAGGGCCCTGTAACAAAGGGCCACACCCCGGGGGGCCTCAGTAACAGACCTGTACTGTCCCACAGCTCTGGGGGCCAGAAGGCCAAGGTCAGGGCCTCAGCAGGGTTTGTCTTAGGGCCCTGAGGAAGGACCTGTCGCATCCTCTCACCTCACTTCCGGTGGTTTGCTGGTGACCTTTGGCATTCCTTGGCTTGTGGAAGCATGACCTCGGTGTCTGCCTTCGTGCTCACATGGTGTCCCAGTGTGTGTCTGTGTCCAGATCTTTCTTTCTTTCTTTTTTTTAATACAGACACTAGTCACATCAGATTAGGGACCCACCTTACCCCAGTGTGACCTCATCTTAACTAATTACATCCGTAATGACCCTATTCCCAAATAAGGTCACGTTCTAAGGTGCTGGGGCCGTGCCTTGAACATGAATTTGGGAGAGAGTGACACAATGCAATGCGTAAAGCCTGCTGTGTGCATCGCATTGTGCTAGATGCCTCCCTGGGCTCTTGAGACAGAGACATCCTTGCCCTCTGTCAGTTCATGCTCCCATAGGAGTGTCAGGCCAGGAGACTGACCATTACAAAATGACGTCCTATGTGAGTTCAGTGCAATGTCTCGGGTGTAGAGATGGACCATTTACCTGGATTCGGCGTGTGCCTGCAGGGGTACGACCTGTGCCCTCATGTGTGTGCATAGCCTTCGCCATCCTGATTGAGCAAAGGCACAGGAGAGGTGGTACGCAGAGGAACACCTGGCTGCACCCTTCCTTTCAGTCAAAAACCAGCCAAAAGGAGAGGACGCACTGACTATCAAGGGACTGATGCGTTGTTCTTGCTGGGGTCCCCCTGTCCACGCCCCTCTGGTTATGACAGTTCATGAAAACTGAGCTCCTCCGTTGCACCTGAATTCTAGAAATGTCGGCAGCTGCAGAGTCTCCAGCTGACCTTCCACTGTGTAAGATCTACATGACCATGACCATGCTGGGGAAACACTGCCCACTGGGCCTTGTCCCAGCCTTGGCAGGTATTGGGTAGCCCTGGAAGGAAGCTGACCGATCTAGAACATGCCACAGGGATGTGACGCCCAGACAGACTCTGGTGGTGCCTAAAATGGCCCGTTGCAATGTTTCCTTCTCTTCGTCTTAAATCTGAGTTTCAAAGCCACAAAGGCCGACACGCAGTTCTGGCAGTCGTTTTGGATCCTGGGGAGACTGCTCTGTCTGTTCCGTCTCCAGCTTGTTCCCTACAGGGTATCCACAGACATGGCCATGGATAGGACGACGTCCAGCCAGCTGGGCAGGCGCGGTGTTGGCTTGGACCCAGGCCTCACAACCCGTCCTGGTGTTTGGGGAAAAGTTCTGAGAGAAAGGGGAAAATCTGAGGCCACACAGCCTAGACGTGGTCAGAGCACGGGGCCTGGGACCAGACGTGCTCGGCTGGAGTCTCAGAGCTGCCACCTGCCAGTTGTGCGACGTGGGATGACGTCTTACCTTCTCTGTGCCTCAGTTCCCTCTGCTGTAACATGAGGATAATACCAGTACTTACCTCATAGGGTTCAGGTGAGGATTAGAGGAATGCAGGCCCATGAAGGACTGAGTGAGGCCACTGAAAGTGTTTACTGCTGTTATTATTCAGGCACAAAAAAAGCCAGAAGAAGCAAATGACCCCTGGGGACAAATGAGCAAGAGGAAGTTCAGATCACTTGGAAGACGAGCTCCTTCTAGCCGGCCATCCTCCCCCTGTTCGAAGGCAACTTCGTCTTTTCGAGCAGGGGTTTCTCAGCTTTGACTGCACTTTAGAATTAAAAAAAAAAAAAAAAAGGAAATTTAGAAAATCTCAGTGCTCAGACCACGTCTTTAACCTCCTAAATTGGAATTTCTGTGGCATCGGTGTTTTTTAAAAGCCCAGTTGGAACACCACTGCTCTAGGCTTTATCACGCAGACAGGTTTGGGGACCAGCCTCTGGGAGCTCCTTAGACGTGCAGAACCTTGCCCCCGCCACCCCAGACTGCTGAACGCAAAGCTGCATGGTACCAGACAGTCCCAGGTGGTCTGCACGCGTTAACTAGAGAAGGTCCCTGGGGGAACAGCCCAGTCTCTGGGGGCTCCTAGAAGAAGCACCTGTCCATGCATCAGATAACAAGGGACAGGTGGTGGATCTGGGGGATAGGGAACCCAGAATAGGTCCTTCTTCTCCCAGAGCCCAGCACGCTTCGGCTTTTTGGAAACCTGGGCAATAGACGCCGTGTGTGTGTGGCACGGAGTGCTCGAGAGCTGGAGTACCAAGGCGGGCTAGATGGACTGCCAGCCTCTGGGTCCTTCTCGGGGCGTTTCATATTCATAATTGGCTCAATGCGGAGAGGAAAATGTGACTTTGACCGGGTGCCCCGGAGCGAAGGCCACTGCAATGCCTGTAAAAGGCAGCCCTGCCTCTCCTGTATGCCCTGTCCCTGGGGTGAAGGGCATTTATTTGCAGGATTCAGAGCTGAGCTGGGCTCCCTTGGGCAGCCACAGTTTGAGTTTGTTCTCTTCATGGGTTGGGCTGTTCCTCACCTCACTTTGTCAAAGAACAGGAAAGAGGGGCCCAGAGTAGGCCCCCATGCTCCCCACCCTCACTCCAGCCTTTACTCTAAATGACATTTTGAGGTGTCATCGTCCCCACCAATCCCCCCCACACACTCCACCACCTCAAATGCCAGGTGCAGCCGATCTCAAGCCACTTAGTTTACTGGGAAGGGAGTGGGGTCCCCAGTTTAAATTCCACCTCTTCCACTTACCAGTGGTGAGATCTGGGGCAAGCATCTCGACTTCTTCAGGTTTCCATTTCCTCACCTGGAAAGTGGGAATCATTTATTTAACTTTAGCTAAACAGGCCGCACAGCATAGCAGTTAAAACTGGGAGTGCTTGGAATCGGGCTGCCTGAGTTCAGATCCGTACTTACTGGCATCTTAGCCAGGGGTCAGTCACCTATTCTGGGCGCTTCTGTTTCTTTATCTGTAAAGTGGGGATAACAGCAGTTCTTACCTCTTCGGATTATGACAATTTAATGAGTTGATTTGTGTCAAGCGCCTAGGACAGTAGTTGGCACAACACACAGTCAAATTATGTCAGCGAAGATTATTTTTTTACCTTTATGTTTTTATCTTTAAAAATTTCCCCTATTTCTTCCCAAAAAAATGTAATCACAATGTGGGTCCTAGTAACTGCCTTATGAGAGAAGCTTCTTCTGCCCACTGACTTCTACAGTCCCTCACATTCAAGCAAGCAACTGGTGGTTGCTTTTCAAACGTACCATTCCCCATTTTATAGGTGGGGAAACTGAGGCACAGAGCGGTGTTGTTGTCGTTGATGGTCACACCTGCTGGGGTCACCCAGTCCCGTCGAGGAGTTAGTTACAGAGCCACGATTCCATCTGGCTTGGGAGCCTGTGGCTCTTGGGACCAGGCCACTTCCCCCAGCTCAGCTGACACAGGGATCCTGTTGACTAAGGCAACTGGAACTCCTATGAGTCTCAGTTCACGGGTCCTTAACTAGAGATGCACCCCCTCCTCTGCGAGACCCTGTAAATGGGCTGGCTCCATGCCTGCCCTCGGGTAGGTGGCCGACTGGAATTAAATGTAGGTGAAGCCCACTCCAGGCACACCTAGGTGAAGGATGCAGGCCTTGTCTCGAGCCGGCCCCCTCGCCCCCCTACCCCGCCCCAGCGGGCAGGATGCAGTAAAAATGAGCGAGGATGTTGGGATACGTGTCTACCGCTGTGTACCAGCAGCTTCTCTCTGCTTCCAGACTTCTCGACCTCTCCCAGAAACTCACACTCAGACCTGTCGTGAGCCAGACGGCATCCTTGAACCCAGGACAAGATTGCTCAGACCAGAGATGGTACCTGAAATAGGGAAGTTGCAGGGAGTACCTCTGTAGGTTTAGGAGTTGGGAGGCTGCTTTCAGATGTTCCTGTTTTGAGCTCTTCCCTGCCTAGGTGGGCACGGTGAGCATCTGTGATTTTCTCAAACCTGGTCCTTGCTGGGAGCTCAGTGGAGACACCATTGGATGGCCATCTTTCGTCCACTTGTTGGAGTCTCAACCAAGAATCAGTATTCACTCAGGAGTCGGGATGATTTTTGTCTCTTTCCTAATAACAGAAAGCACAGAGCCAGTGGAAGCAAACTACGTGGGCAGCTGGGGAAGGCCGGGTTGGGGACTGCCCGTGTAATTTGACTGCATTTCGTAGGACATTTGCCTGCTAGAGTGACATTCGGGAATTAAGAGGCCGTCTTGGGACTTGTCCCTCAAAGGTATTTTGTCACCACGGCTCACAAATGGTACCCCCACTTCCTCCTACTCGCTACATTGGGGATCCCTCCTCCATAGGATGGTTAATCCCAGTTGAGAATTTCAGCCTTGCTCGCAGTAGGTTTTCCCTCAGTTTGCAGGACAAATGAACTGGTGCCTGAAAAGAAATGTGACTTCCATAAGGTATTGGCAGACACTAGGGCAGTTCGCTATAAACCACTGACGTCCAATTATTCACAGCCCTGGGCGAGAGGGATTGACTAAGAAACAAATAGGCAGATCATCCCAAACCTCATGTTAATCAATAGCCTTCTCTTCCAACATGCCTTTAACCAGTGCCCCCAAAATGGGCTGATTCATCTCTCCCCTCAACCCTGAGACCCTTAGAGATCAGTACAGGAGGGCAAATTTTCCAGTCCTTATTTTAATGAGAAGCATCTAGAAGAACTGAGATTTTTTTTTTAATTACCCATTCAGAGTAAAGTGTCATTTTTCTTGAGCAAGCGGCAAAATGAGCTTATGTTTTTTTTTTTGCTTGGTTTGTTCTTTTGTCTTATCAGAGCACAGCACATAACAGTGTGATTATCTTTTCGCTAAAAAGCAAAAAATTATTGCAATTCGAGCCGACATAATCTTGAAATAAGAATCAAGAGCCGGGAGAATGAGAGTCATTGCGATTGATAATGGAGTCTCCTTTCCTCAGGGGATTGTGGTGTCACTCAATCAGGGGGAAGAAGTGATAAGCATCTTGTTAAGATAAGGCCTTGCCAAAAACAGCCCCTGGCAAATTGCTGCCATTTGTTATCCAATTAGTGCATAAGGTGCAGTCTTTCTCGAGCCGAAGACGCTCTGCTTGTCTTTATCAGTTGCGTTGTTCAGATTTCACTTGCTAATTAGCAGCTCCAAATCCTGGGCAAACCTCGGAAGGTGGTGGTACCTCTGATCTCAAGCTTTACACAGTGGCATCCTGGGATATCCCACAGGCCACTGCCATCGGATGTGTGTGTGTGTGTGGGGCACCTTAATCAAGGCCTGGGGTAATCAAAGCCAAGCCAGACTCAGAGGTGGATGTGGGAGGCAAGAGCTGCTAAGCCCAGTTGAAGGGACCACAGCAGACATCTGTCCTTCCTCTCTGGTGCTGTCCTTGACCTGACCCTTAACCCATGACCTGTAGTTACTTGCTTTCTAAACTCTGGTAGGCAGAACGGCCACATGAAATATGTTCATAAGCCTGGGAACCTGTGAAAATGCCACCTTACATGGCCAAAGGGACTTTGCGGTTATAATTAAGTGAAGGATTTTAAGAAGGGAGATTATCCCAGATTATCCAGGAAGGTCCAGGATCATCACCAGAGTGATAAGAGGGTCAGAGTCAGTGCCGGTGATGGAGGTGGGATGATGGATGGAAGCAGACGTCAGGGTGATGTGAGGATGGGGCCAGAAGCTGGGAAAGGCACGGAAACGGATTCTCCCTCAGAGCCTCCGGAAGGAGCTGCCAACACCTTGACTCCGACCTGTGATGTCCAGAACAGTAGAGAAGAAAGTTGGGTTGTCTCAAGCCACGGATTTTGTGGTAATCGGTTACAGCAGCAATAAGGAACCAAAACGTGAGCTCCCATGTCCATCCAGATGCTGGGTCTGTGTTGCCGGAGAACAGGCACCGGTGACCTCTGCTTAGGCAGTGCTGAAAGGCAGAAGCCCCAAGTTCAAGTTCCAGCCTAACCACACTACAAGGCTATTCATGCGCAAGTCACAAAGGCTCCTGGGAATCAGGTCCCTCACCTTTAAAAATGGGAATAGCAGTGCCTCCCTCAAGAAGTGGGAGAGCTCTATGTAAACTGTAGAGTGCGGTGCCCAATTTGGGGATTAGTGTTTTGTTGCTGACACACAGCTGTGATCTGGGCCACCTGTGGTAGAGAAAGCTCTTGGTGTAAAAACGTTGGGTGCTGGCAGACCAGCTCGACTGCCTACAGTTGCATTAGAAAAATCGAGAAAAGATGGTTTAATTTCAGTTCCATTCATCTTATTTTGGGACATGAGAAAAGCACCAGCCTCTCAACGCTTCCCTTTCCTGCCCTGAGAGGTTTATCCAAGCAACAATGCCTTTGGTTTAGCCCAACTTGAGCTCCATTCTGAAAAATGCAAATGAGCCAAATGACTGTGATGAATGGGGGTCCCCCCCCCTCCTGGAAAGGCACAATGCTATCTGTGTCTGGGGGGAGTCGTGAAACCTGGATCCTTTCTGGAGGGAAGATGGGTGGCAAATGAATTGCGGAGCTCGATCACAGAATGGTGGTGAATAAAAGCCTTGTGCTGAGCAATTATGAATCTCATTAAGATGCACTTAGTTTCAGCCCCGCTACTGTGGGAATTGTCAGAGCCGTTATGTGCAAACCTCAATTTTGAGATCTGCAAAGGGGTCAATGCGTAATTGGCAGGTGAGGAAAAAGAAGGGAGCCGGTTTGAAACAATAGGTATTAAGTGGCTGTTGCAGCAAGGAAGACGAGCACATAAAGAGGCAGACGCCCTGATCCTTGGAGACTTAAGGGTGTGTGGTCTCAGAAGCACATAGAGGCCACGTGGACGGTGCTTTTGGTGCCTTGAATAGGCCTTTTGGAATCAGAGCGGTTTGCTCTGTCGAAAGATAGAAAAGTTGGGTGCTCAGGATAGGTTTGCCTAAATGAATGAACGGCTGGTGCTTTCCCCATGTTTGTCAAATAGATACATGAATGAACACATTTATGAGCCAATAATTCGCGGAAAATGAAGTTAATAATAGTGTCTACCTTGTATGGCTGCCGTGAGGCTTAGTGGAATCACGCATGTAAAACCCTCCGCGTCGTGCCTGGGCCTAGCAGACCCTCGTATTTAGCTTGTATAGTTACTGTGTGTTTCCCAGGTGTGTGGGTCAGCTTGGACTGCCACGACGAGATACCACAGACGGGGCAGCTTACCCACCAGGCATTCATTTTGTAAGTTCTGGAGGCTGGACAAGGTCAAGGTGCTAGCAGAGCTGATACCTGGTGAGGCCTCTCTTCAGGCCTTCCAGACAGCTGGCTGCCGGCTGGCTGTGCCCTCACGTGACCTCTTCTCTGTGTGCGTGCAGAGGGAGGGGTTGGGGGAAGGGAGAGGGAGATCCAGATCTGGTGTCTCTTCCTCTTCTTCTAGGGACACCAAGTCCTATCACGTTAGGGCCCCGCCCATATGACCTCATTTAACCTTAATTACTTGCTCAAAGGTCCTGTCTCCAAATACAGGGCTGCTGGGTTGGGGCACAACATTTGTACTTGGGGAGGACATGGCTCCATCTATAGTGCTGGTGCAGGCCGAAACTTTCAGAGAAAAGTATCTAAATAATAACTAAGCTGCGACGCAAAACCTTTGAAATCACTGGAATCACTTTTCTCTGGGATGACAAATTGTCGATGCCCCAGTGTTCTGGGAACTTGGATGGACTTTCGGCAACATATGTCATTCCTGTGGGGGTAGCCTTGGCTCTGTGCTCTTCAAAGCCCCCACGGGTCATCCTTTTACTCTCCACTGTTAGTCAAATAGGCAACTCAGGAATGCTGTTTTTTTCCTGAAAAAAAGCACCCCCCCAAAACAAAACAAAAAAACCCTGAACTGTCTCTGTAAAGGCTTCCCTGAAACAGATGCCTTGGGAGTGGAAGTGGACCGCGTGAACCTACGTGGGCGCTGCTCGATCTCATTTCTTTTTCTATCCTTTTCATCTCCAAATCTGCCTGGAAGACAGTAAAAGCTCATTAATGTAAAACCTGCTAATTTAGAATATGGAACATTTCTTCCAAGTTCGCCAAGAAGCAACTTGTGAAGCAAATGGATTGTGAGAACATAATTAGAAAAGACGAGTCTCATAGAGCCCGAGGTACTTAGGGATGACACCCGACCTTTCCCTTGGTGGCTTGCTTTTTTTTTTTTTTTTTTCTGATGAGGAAATGGAGGCCCAGTGTGTGCCCGGGGCTCCTCCAAGCTCACACAGTAGGGCTGTTCCCCACCTCCCCCAGCCCCACCCTGCCTTAAGGGACACCAGCCTCCTTCACCGCGTCTTGTGTGTTTGTGAGAGACACAGGCACTTTGTCAGCCGTGGGGTCTTTTTATGAGTATTAAAAGTGCATTTAAAAAAAATATTCTGCATTTCAGGTTTTCCACTAATTATGACTGGCCTTCTCCCAAGTTAGTGTGAGCTATTTTGGTGAGGGTTTATAGTTGTTTCATAATAAAAAGCTTTTTAAAAAACTTCATAAAACCTTCTATACAATTCATTCTAATCCACACTCCCTCTTACAATTAGGTCACCAACAACTTCTTTTTAAAAGACCAGAACTTTTGTCTATTCATGTTAACCTTGAAAGCAGCATTCACCGAACCCCTGAGCAACAAGAAGAAGTGTAATACTTTATAGGATTGGGGCAGAGCGAGTGAAATAGTGCATGCGAAAGAGTTCTGGACCTTTGGGAAGCATATACAAGTGCTTTATGTTTTTCTTAATTGCCATTTCTGGCTTGGGGAGCCCCCAAAGCCTGGTCAAAATATATTTGTGGATGCAAATGCAGCATTTCCTAGGACACTCCCCAAGGAATGGGCGGATTTTCCATGTGATTAAAAAAGTAAACAAGATGCCCATTTTTCACCTTAAATCGAACTGGAACTGCCACAGGACTGGAAGGCTCTCAGCAGCAGATCAGCACCTTCTTTGTCTGGAGTCAGACCTATCAGGGAGCCAGACTCCAGTTAATAGATTATTTAGTGAGCCCAGGTTCAGGGTCCCGGGGAGGCGGGCAGAATTACAGAATGTTCCTCAGTCTTGGGACTTGAGGAATTCTCTGCCGACAGGCAGGGAACACTCCACGTATTTGGGAAGGGCGTCTTCTTCTCTCCCTCCTGGGTATTTCATGTATCTCCAGCTGCAGCTCGGGATTATGGAGGATTAAAGTTTATTGCCAAAGTGTCTTCTCAGCGTCAGGCCAATCAGTTCTGACCTTGGTGGGGTGATGATGATGAAGATGACGATGATGGTGCTGGAGGTGGCGGTAGCCGTAGTCGTAGCTGTTTTTAGCATTCCTTCCACACGTACTTTGCACCAGGCACTATCCTGGTGCTTTGCACAGGTTATTCCAGGCATCACGATGCTGTAAGGTGAAAGCTCTATTTGACAGATGCTGGTGATGCCAAGACTCAGAGAGGTTAATAACTTGTCTTAGGGGCACACAGCTGGCCAGTACTCACAGCAGGAGGTCACCCCTCTCATGCCCTTCCCCCTTCACTGCTGCCTGGCACCCTGCTCTGAGTCCCCATCTGCCAAGACTCTTAAGGGCCATCAGACACATGCTGCTCCCTTTACCGTGACTCAGAGAGCTTGAGTGGTATGTGTCAAGGCCCCAGTATCCGCCATTAAGCCTGAGGTCTGGAGACAGGAGCCTGCGTCCTCCTGCTTAATCCCAAAGGTCTCATTCTCCCCACGTTTCCTTTAGGGGCCTCTCTCCAGCCTAACATGTGCCGAGAGGGGGCCCTGACCTCACAGAGCCCACTGACCAGACATGTTCAGACCATCTCTTTAGGGTTTAGTTTTCCACAGTGAAGAAAAAACAAAAGGCGATAGAAATCCATCTTCAGCTGCCAGGGTAACAACGTGAGCCTGTAAAACCGTGCTGAGTTTGCAATTTCTTTCTCAGAAAGCAGTCATTTTGAGTTTGGGCCACTGAGGCTCGGTGAAATGGGTTTTCATTGTCCAGGGTAGTTTGGTATTGAATTCTTCCAATAGGAGAGGGTCAGCATCAGCTATAAGGAGCAGCATCATTTCGACTGAGCTGGACTCTCCCTCACTCCTCTGTCTCATCTCAGAAGGTCTTTCCTTCTGGCCACACAGGACCGGTTCCTCCGCTGTACTGGCTTCTTCTCTACCACTGGGCCTTTGCACATGCTGTTCCTACCTTTGCACATGCTCTCCCCACCTCTACTTGGTTGACTCCTGCTCAGTCACAGGCCAAGGGTTCCCCAGGACCTGTGACATCTTCCCTTAGCACCTTTACTTCTCCTTCAGAGCCCTTCGCCCATTGTAATTATTATTATTATTTGTCATTCATTTAGTGCTTTCTTCCCCATTGGATGCTGAGGTCCACGATGGCTGCCTTTGTGCTTGCTTTATGCCTAATGTAGTTCCTCAAACACGGAGGTTGCTGGGTAGGTGGGGTGAGAATGGGGTACCCCAAGCTTTCTAGGAGCTGAGTCTTCAGACTAACCTACTCTGCCCACTTCTCCGTTCATCCCAGATCCCAGATCTAGAGTGAGGAATAGGAAGGCGGCTAAGGGTGAGAGCTCTAGAGTCAGGCTGCGGGGTTCGCATCCTGGTCTGGCCTCATACTAAACTGTCTCTATTTCCACTGCTGTGTCACAAATAACCACAAACCTAGCAGTTTCCGACAACACACATTTATTCTCCCACAGTTTCTGTGGTTCAGGAGGCTGCCGCAGCCCAAGCTGTGTTTTCTGCTCAGGTGTCAGCCAGGGCTATGGTCTCCTGTGAGGCTCGGGTCTCCATCCAAGCTCTCGTTATTCTAAGAGGATTCATTTCCACTGAGCTGTTGAAATCACAGCAGCTTCGTTCTTCCATGCCAGCAGGGATAACTTCCCTTTGGATTAACACACAGTCAACTGATTAAGGACCTTAATTACATCCGCAGAATCCCTGTGCCCTTGCCTTACCATGTAACATAACCGTGGGAGTGGGATCCCATCGCATTCCCAGGCCCTGCCCACACTGAAGAGGAGAGGATTATATAGGACGGGTACACACCAAGGGTCAGGAATCGCAGAGACCACCTTAGGGTTCTGACGACTGTGACTGTGTGGCCTTGGGTAAGTTACTTAACCTCTCTGTGCCACTGTTTCCTCATCTGTAAAGTAGGGCTCTTAGCAGTCCCCACTTCATAGAGTTTGCTGTGGAGATTAAATGAGTTCATTGACGTTAAATGCCTAAAACAATTGCTGGCAGGTGGCGAGTCCTCAATAAATGTTAGCTGCTACAGCCATAAAGATGAGAATCCCAACCGAGCCTGTGGGATCCAAGCTTAGAAATACAATCCACCAACTGGCTGGAAAATGAAATCTGAGAAACCACGCTGAAGGGGAAAGGAGAGACAGGAGAATATCAACGAGCCTGGCCAATGGGCCATTCTAAGAGGGAGGCTGACAGCTTCCCCGCCACAGCACGAGGGGCGAGGCAGATGGAAAGCTGCATCAAGCTACTGAAGCAAATTGGATATCAGGGAGGACATGTGCCACCGCTTTAGTTCCTTTCATTAAAACATCTCAAGGCAAAGACTGATGCTCTCATCTGTTCAAAAAGAAAAAAAAAAAAATCTTAGAAATCCCTGTGTCAGGGAGATGGCTCAAGATGGACATCCTGCATAGGAAGAAATGCAGATAACTGGATATTTGGGCAATTTTTAGCAGCAGCTGCACCCCAGAATTTAGGTCTTACCCCGGTGAGGTCCGTGTTTCGATGAACCAGTGTCGCTGGGAGTCCTGTCTGGAAATTCGCTACGTGATGCGTGCATTTTGCTGGAAAGTGTTAAGAATCAATTTGTTGTTCAGTCTGGGATGCTGTTAACTAACTGTGGGAAGACGCAGCAAGGTGAGTCAACGAAGCAAGTTCACGGGGGCGTAGATTTGAGTGAACCAGAAGGGAGTCGCTTCATTGAGATCCCTTTCGGTGGGGTCACCTAGGACAAAGCCATTTGCTCTTCTTTAGACCTCACAGCTTACATCTCATAATTCGAGTCGAGCAATTTTTTTGATGATGGGCGTGGACACCGTTGGTGTTCTGCCGGGACACCTTTGGGTCCCCTTGAGGTTTCTGGGCACCCACCTGCTAGCTTCTATGTGCTCGGTGTCTGCTGGCCACACCTGCAACTTGCTTTGGAGGCCGCATTTGGGCCACTGGAGTTATTTCCTTCCATGCACAGAGATAGGCACGAACCTCAGAATTTACCGCTTCTTAAGGCAGCCCTTAGCCTGGCTCCCTCACCTCAAGTAGGAACGAGCTCAGGAATATAAAGTCATGCTTCCGAGCTCCCCAAGGGATCAGGTATAAAGCTGGCATTAAAGCCTGAAATTTCATCCTCGCTGGGCTTCTTCATTTCCCCATCCTACTCCCAGGATCGGCTGTATAATTTGCAGAACCCCTCGTTAAAGGGTTATTAAGAAATAAGACTCTCATGATGGTGATAGCAGAGCATGAGACCCTCCTGAGTGGTGGGCCCTGTGTGACCTCACGGGTCGCACACCTACGAAGCAGGCAACTGCCTGCCCCACCCCACTTTCCTGGGAGCCCCCCTTAAATCATTTGCATGTGAATTCTTGCCTGGCTCTTTGCTCTAGGACAGGGATCCCCAATCTCCAGGCCGGGGACCTGTAGCGGTCTGTGGCCTGCTAGGAACTGGGCTGCACAGCAGGAGGCGAGTGAGCAAAGTTTCATCTATATCTGCAGCCGCTCCCCAGCGCTAGCATCACTGCCTCAGCCTCACCTCAGATCATCAGGCACTAGATTCTCATAGGAGCACCCGTCCCTGGTTCCCAAAAGGTTGGGGGCCGCTACTCTAGATGGATTCTAAGATGAATTAAGGCACCAAGTTTTCCCTCGAGGAACCGAGGAAAGACAGAGGAAGGCACAGATCACTACACATGAGGTCACGGGGCAAAAGCCGATCCTGGAGGTACCCATGGCGAGAGGTGTGGGAGGCAAATGCTGTCTGGGGCCGTGTCCTGGGTTCCAGATCAGGGTTCTTTCTTCTGCTCTGGGAACCTGATGTGCCTTCCAAGTGATGGGCAGAGAGAAGGGGGTTGATTGTGTAGGAGAGGGGAAGGAGGTGATTTCAGGAAGGGGGCACAGCATGGGCAAAGTTATGGAGATGGGACTTCATTTATTTGATAGGTGTCCACTGTGGGCTCAGTGTGGAAGCTCAGAGTTCAAAACCACTAAGTCCCTGCCCCGAAGTTGCTCAGAAGAGATGCTTCCAACCCGCTCAGGTCGAGCTCTTTGCAAGGGCAGCAGAGCTGAAGCGGGTGACAAGTACTGGATTTCAGAGAGGGCGTCTGGGCTTTCAAGAGTTTTACCGTTAGGTGTTAGGAGTTTTAGAAATTCACATCAAAGGAAAGATTCTCTAATTGCAAAATTTCCGAAATGGAACAATTTGCTGAGTTGATTTGAAGGTGGGGACGGGGAGAACCTTTGGAACCGCCCGTATAACTGGTTTCCTAGCGCTCTGGAAACTAGCCCCCTGTCCCTGGGTCCCCTAGTCCCAGCCCATCAGTTTGCTCAGATGACACTAGTTTGTTGGACTCGTGTTTGAAATGACTCTGGGTCTCTTAGTCATCCCTGAGCTGGTGACAGGGCTCTGCCCATAGCACCCACTCTTTCTTGCTTCTCTCTGGGGAGACCACAAACACCCACCAGCTTCCCAGAACGATGAAGCAATTGTCCATGTAAAGGGGCCCCCCCAAGCCGGGAAGTGCAGGCAGGCTGTGGCCAGGGTCCCCGCAGTGGGGGCGGGAGGGGACAGTGATGTTGAAACTTGTGGTTCTCTGGGGTCCTGGGACGCCGTTTTCTTCCTCATCCACGTGGTCAGGCTGAGGCCAGCCCTCAGTCTTCACACCATGCCTCTAGGCAGGGAGGGTGACCGGGAATAAGTGCGTAAAGGCTGTCAAAGCACTGGCTTTGCCAGGAAGCAGAAGCAGGGGCTGCCTTTCCTTTTACGTTGTGTCATCTTTCTAATGCTTGAAATAGTTAGTTGCTCCAGAGCCCGATGTGAGCACCCAGTGATCACAGCTTGTAATTCTTCCTTGACAAATATCCTGTTTGGAGCAATAACTCATGATTTCTTCTCTGTCTTCTGTGAAGCAATTAAAAGAAGGCACACATCATTCTATGACTCTGTGTAATCAAATGATTTTTAAATACTTCGTGGTGTTAGAAGTGGGGAGGAGAGTGAAAGAGCTTCACGTTTTCCTCTTTCCCTCTACTGTGTGCTTTTGGGGAGGGGGCTCAGGCTTCAAAAGCATCCCTGAACGTGGTCTGCACAGTCGGGGGCCTGCCTGCCTTTAGCCACATCTCAAGGCCCTATTCCCCCAGGGGGGTTTCTTTCAGTCTTCCTGGCATCCCCGCACCTGGCTGTTCTCTCTGCCTGCCACATGCTCCAGTCTCAGCTCCACATAACGGGGCTTTCTCTGGTTCCCCCAACTCGCTGAGCTCCCCTCATCATATGCTATCACCGTGCCCTTTGCTGGGCTTTTATTCGTTCCACAAATATTTATTGAGCACCTGCTCTGCAGCCGGCTCTGTTACGGGCCCACCTGACACATCAGTGAACAAAACAGGCACCAGTCCTCGTCCTCACGGAGCGTGTATTCTAAGTTCATTGAGAGGGTGACGGTACATAATGACTTGGTAATTAGTTTGTTAACACGTCTTCCCCCCTGTCTTGAAAGCGTCAGGAGGACAGAGCCGTACGGGTCTCATTGGCTACACGCTCCATGGTGCTGCCAAGTACCATGAATTTCTGGCCCATCGTAGGCGCACAGTAGGCTCTCAAGCAGCGATCTGATGGCTGCTGTTTGATCATGGAGGCTCCCCCAGAGGACAGGGTCTTCCTTTGGAATCTGGACACTGTCACGTGGAGTCAGCTTTTTACTCTTCTAACTTCTTGGGATCGTTTTATTTTATGTTCTGGATATTAGCGGGGTGGTTGTGACAAGACCCTTTCCTTGCCCTGTGGTGACTTTATCCACTTATCAGGAAGGGTTTTTTTTCCCTGTGCTTTGGGACTGGTTGGTTGGGCAATGTTCATTTCACCACCTTGGGTTTGATTCCAGGCCTGGCTGCTTCCTGCTGGTTTGTTTAGATGAGGCATTAGCCTCCAAAGAACCCCCATACCCTTAGCTGAAAAACAGATCATCTGCAATCCTCAACAAGCTGCATGTGCTCCCGTTATCTCGTTATCTCATGGGGTTGTTCTTTTGACCACTCATTTATTTAGTCATTCATTCATAAAACGAGAGAAGCGGGGAGGGAGGGAGCAGGGCAGGGACTAAAGCGAGGCCCCTGGGGTGCAAAACGTAAGGCAGCTTTCACCATCTTGGCCAGTAAGTGCAGGGCTGGTGTCCCAGGCCTGGGGTGGAGTGCGGGAGAGCAGGAAGGGCACGTGGGTGTGAATGAAGGCATGAAGGCCTTTCTTTTCTGGAGCAAGAATGGAAGTGAAGACTTGCCCTGCCTCTAGAGCCACGTCCACCCCACAAGCCTCTCATTAGGCCATAACTGACCTCCAGGTGTGAGCCTAGGGTAACGCATGGAGGGGCCTCACCACAGCCTTTCCTGATCCCTGCCGTGTCTGCGTCTGTGCTGTGTATACAGCAAAAGCCTCTGGAAGACCATGTGGAGAGGGGAGAGTCCGAAGCACCACATTTTCCGGAATAAAAAGTACATTTTTCCACTTACATGTTCGTTTCAAAAGCCCCTTCCATTGCAAATGCTACCTGGCCACCTAGTGGCACGTATCCAAGGCATCTCATCTTAATATATGCCCAGACTCTTAAAAGGACCGTAATTGCCAGTCGTCTTACAAGCAATCATCTTATCACAGGGGGATCGGGAAGAGAGTTCAGGAGGCAAACAGCAGCACGAACACCTGGCAGATCCAGTTCAGCTGCATAATGTCTTTGAACTAGACGGAAAACGACTGCGTTGATGGCTCCGTGGCTTCCAGACATTTGCTGGATCGACAAAGCCGTAGGACGCCTCTGCGGCCACATCTGCTGCCGCCGAGCTCAGCTGAGTCTCGTGCATCCCCGTGGCGCACTTCTGGAGGGAGGAGAGGCGTTCATTAGTGCTGGTTTCGTCTGAAGAAGTGGATTAGGCAGCCCACTGGTTGCACACGTGTGTGTGTGTGTGTGTGTGTGTGTGTGTGTGTGTGTGTGTGTGTGTGTGTGTGACAGGGGGGTGGCTTGGTAATCCCTCAGCAGAGAAACAGCTGCTGCTGACCAAGGAAGTCATCTCTGTCCAGCAGCTCCCAGGCCAATGACACAGCCTGAATGAACGTCATCCTCATTCGGCCCCATGTGGTTTTCATTCCAGGCAGGATAGGCCGGATCAAGTGCAATTTGACGATGGTGATGATGATGATGATGATGATGATGATGATGTTGATGTTGATGCTTATTGTGTATTACATGCTAAAGAGCTTTACATGAGGTTCTGCTGTCAGTCGTCACCACGATCGTCCCCATTTGACAGACGGGGTTGCTGAGGTCTAGGGGAGCTTGGAAACGGATCCAGGGTTGTCCGTTAGGGCAGAGGTGGAACCCGAATCCACATTCCTCATTTCTGTTGTTCGGTGTCCTCAGGGATCTGTCCCACTTCCCCATGCAATGCTACCACCTTCTACTTTGGCCCAACTGAGTTACTCTCTGACTCAAAGAAACATCACGGGCCACCTGTGCTGTCCAGGGAAGGACAGTGGAGGCCTGGACAGGGAAGGCTGAACCAGGAAAAATGATTCGGGTCTCAGCCCTTTGCAAAATTCTGTACGTGGGTCCTCCGTGCTCTCCTTGCCAGCTCCCCTAAAAGCCCTTGGCCCTTTAGGCGTGTTCCAGTCCCCTCCATCTTTATGACACCTTTCGTGGCCACCTTCTTTCCTTCTTTGACACTTGGTTTTTGTGCTGTTGGTTTACCTAGTGGCAGTGTATGATGTTTAAGAGCCTGGACATAAATCTTGGTTCTGCCATGTACCAGCTGTGTGACCTTGGGTAAGTCACCTAACCTCTCTGTGCCTTAGTTCTTCGTCTGTAAAATGATGATGTTAGCAGTGCGTGTGGAGGGAGGGTCCACCATATGTCCCCACCTGAACTACTGTCTGTCCTTCCTAACAAAGGTGGGACAGAGAAAGGTGGTCAACACCCAACTGTCGCTTGAATTGTCAGTACCTACCACTATGGTGGTAAAGGGAATACTTGGGTTTGGGAGTTAGGGTGGGGTGGAGCACGGTACAAAGCTGGGGTTGGGGTAACAGAAAACAAGTTTCATATCTGCCAGGAATCCCCTTCCATTGGCCTGCTCGTTTGAAAAGGAAGCGTGCTGGGACACGTTTTTTTCCAGTTCCTCTTCCCGTGTCGCTTTGGGAAGTCTCCAGCGAATATGTGAGAAAAGAGTTTCTATATCCAGATGAGCCTAGGTCCTGCAGTTCCTTTTGTTGGCTGTAACTTTAGTTTCTTTAGTTTCCAGCTCCACCTTCCTCCCTATCCTTAAACTAGAAAGGGACCAGCAGTCTTCAAAGAGCAGTGGCTTTGAGTTGAACAGATCCCAGATACCAACGGCGGGCTCAGGTCCAAAGAGCTGAGCACATGCCTTTCCTCCTGGCACTCCAGCTGAGAATGTCTTTTCTAGAAATGTCAGTTTGGGGATTGGAAAGCTTGAAAATGTCAGTGTAAAGTGCATTTCCTGGTCTTGTTACTTCGAATGCATCTGGGCTTGGCAACTTTTGGGGCCCGGGGGTCTTCGAATTACCTCTGGCTTCCCATATCCTTTGGTAGAATTTTATGTCATCCTAGAGTCAGCAGGACCCGTGGCAGAAACTTCTGATCAATGTGGTTTGAAATCCATGTCTGGAGTCCCATACTTCGTATTAGCCTCTGGGGAATCAGTTGACACTGTCTGGACTATAATAGGATATACTTGTATGTTACAGGTGGGAGATTAATATGTCAAAATATTTTAAAACAGCTCATCACAGCACACTTTGTACGTGAATGTTCGTAGCTTTATTCATAAAGGCTCTAAACTGGGCACAACCCAAATGTCCACAGACTTGTGAATGCATGCATAAGAGGAGGTATATCCACACGATAGAGTACGACTCAGAAACGAAAAAGGAACGACCGCTGATACATGCAACAGTAAGAATGAATCTCAGCAGCATTATGCTAAGCAAAGGAAGCCAGACTCAAAAGACGACAAACTGTGCAATCCCATCTGTATGAAATTCTAGAAAAGCCAAAGCCATGGTGATAGCAGATCAGTCGTGACTTGGGGCTGGGATGCAGCAGTGATCGACTGCGAGGGGTCAGAGGGAGCTTTCAGGGTGGAGGGATGGGAGGATTTTAAAACTTGGATGAGTTGGTAGTTGCACTTATTAATGTAATTTCCATTTAATGAAACTCATCAGACTGTGTACTTAAAGCGGGCAAAATTTATCGTACGTCCATTATGCCTCAATAAATTGGTAAAAAAAAAAATCAAATTTTAGTCGACAAAATAAATCGGGCAGAGGACACACCAGGTCAGTTCAGGAGAGAATACAAATGTCAGTTAAAAGGTGAAGATGCCCAGCCTCCCTATTTTCTTAAAAGGGGAAGCTAAACAATGAATTTAGGCACAGACCTTATTATGCCTTTTACAAAAATGATCTCAAAAATGAAACGTAGACCCAAATGTCAAATGCAAAATTATAATCAAAGATGACTCTTAGAAGGTAACATTGGGGAAAATCTAGGTGACCTTGGTTTTGGCGATGACTTTTTAGATAGGACACCAGAAGCGTGATCCATGAAAGAACAAAACGGATAAATTGGACTTCATTAACATTACATTTTCTACTGTTCAGAAGGCACTGTTAAGAGAACGAAAAGAAGAGCCACAGATTGGGGAAAAAATATCTGCAAAACACATCTGAGAAAGGACTAATATCCAAAATCTACAGAGAACTCTTAACATGCAACAGTAAGACTACAATCCCATTTAAAATGAGCTAACGACCTTAGCAGGCACTTCACCAAAGAATATATTATATGTAGATGGCAAACAAGCATGCGAAGAGATGCTCACCATCATGTCATTAGGGAATTGCAAATTAAAACAGTTACACCTACGCCTATCAGGATGGTTAAAATCCAAAACACGGACAACACCCAATGCTGGCGAGGATGTGGAGCCGTGGAACCCTCATTTCTCGTTGGCGGGAATAAAATGTACAGCCCCTTTGGGAGACAGGTTGGCGCTTTCTTACAAAGCTAAACGCTCTCCCCGTACAGTTCAGGGATTGCACTCCTGGGCCCCCAATGAGCTGAAAACTTCTGCTCGTACAGGGCCTGAACATGGATGGTTATGGCAGCTTTATTCATAATTACCGAAACTTGGAAGCCACTACGATGTCTTTCAGTTAGGCGCGTGGATAAAGAAACTGGCACATCCGTGCCGTGGAATATTATTTAGCACTAAAAAGAAGTGAGCTCTCGAACCACGAAAAGACGTGAAGGAAACCTACATGCATGTCTCTCAGGCTACGTCGTGTATGATTCCGACTGTATGACAGAGGCCAAACGGTGGAGGCAGTAAAACGATCAGTGGTTGCCGGGAATTGGGGGTTAGGGAGGAGGGGTGAATAGGTGGAGCCCGGGACTTTTAGAGCAATAATGATGGACACGTATCGTCACACCAAGAGTGAATCACAATGTAAACTATAGACACTAATTAATAATAATAATGTTCGAATAATAGCTCATCAGTCATAACAAATGTGCCATGACAATGAAGAATGTTAATAATGGGAACCTGGGCATGAGGGCTAAGTGGGTAAATTAAAACTCTCTGTGCTTCCCACTCAGTTTTTCTAGAAACTGGAAACTACTTTTTTTTTTTTTCTTTTTAAGTCTATTGCTTTAATTTAAACAATAACAACAACAACAACAGCATTAGGCTGACTCTGCTCACCTTCCTATTGGAGGTTGATGCCCCTCAGTGCTGGCTGGGGTGCTTGCCCACTAGAGAGCACTTCTTTTTTTTTTTTTTTAAAGCACCCTAGGTACCACGATGAAATGTGGTTGTCACTGCTGGGAAGCTACTCCTGGCATCTCGTGGGTAGAGGCCAGGATGTTGCTCCACATCCCGCAACGCACAGGACGGGCCCCACAACAGGGAGTTGTCGCGTCCTGTATTTCGTTAGTGCCACGACTGAGAAACTCAGTCGGGAAAGTCTGCAGGGGCACAGATGTTCATCTCAGTGTTGTGCATAGGAGCGGACAATCAGAAATCACCAGAAAGTCCTTCAGCAGAGATGAGTTAAATAAAGGATGCTCCGTCCCTGCTGCGGAATCCGATGCAGCCTTTAGGATGGCAGTGCGGAGCTATGACTTTTCACATCAGCAAACATTCGTGAGACCTGGTAGATGGGAAAATACTACAAAGCAAATGCAATAGGATAATTCTATTGTCGTGACGACAGAGACTGTCTGTGCTTTTCTTAAAAAGTCTGGGAAGGATGCCTAACAGAATCCCGAGCCTGAGTCTGGGTGGTTTTGGAATACGGGGGATCTTTGCCTTTTAAGATTAGTCTTGATATTTAGAATTTTTGGAGTGAACAATTATCACTTTGATAATTAGAAGAATGCAACAACTTTGTTTTGGAATGAAGAAGTTACGCACCTGGACGTGTCATTAAATCAAGGTTGCTGAAGTTTTTTAAAGTGCATTTTCAGCTGCTACGTACAGTCACAGTCTGTTAAGGAACAAACTCTCCCACCCCAACTCCAGGTTTCAATACGTCTCCTTGTATCCTTCTCAGAAAAAGTCCTGTGGGGTTGTTGCTTTTCACCACCTGTTTTATTTTATTTTGGTTATTTTTTTCGTAAATAAGGAAGCAAGGGCTCAGAGGGTTACGTTGGGTTAACAGCACACTCGGGTGTATCCACCATAATTTTCATACCCCAGTCTCGTCCTTTTCCTACTACACACGGAATGGCTGACCTGCCGCAGCACTGCACAGTGCTGGCACGGGAGCATCAGTAACAACTCGGGTCTTCTTCAATATGCTCTTTTAAAAGAACCCTAACCCGTTCAGGGAATTTCCGTTTGGGGAGCTTAGAGAACATTCAGAGAATTTCTATTCGTGCACACAGAAAAAGTCTCATTGCTTTTTGTTTGGCACTTGGAGAGCTTTCTCTTATTTGGAAAATACTCTTGTCTGGAATAGCTCCTTCTAGATCAGGGATGGAAATGTCTGTTGTGTCCAAGAGTCTGGCCCAAGCCCCTTGCACGTATTTGCTGGCTCCCATAAAGCTGTGTCTCCCCAGGTCGAGGAGAGAACAGACATCTCAGCTGTCATCTCATAATCAGTTTTACATTATTTTCCTGGTACCAAAAGGAGGCAATTTGAGTTTCTTATTGCCCCAGGAATTTAGGGGGGTGATTAGCAAGGAAAAGGACCCGTTAGTGTCCTCAACTTTGCCACCTGCTAGTGGCGGCTGGTTTTCTGGGAGGGTTTCTGCAGGGAGCTGTCTGGGGTCATTTGGAATGGCTCGTGGGATGAAGGACCACTTCCTCTTGAGTGACCGAGGCTTGTACTAGCGCATCACAGTCCTCACTGCCACTTAGAGGCTGGTGGGAATGTGGCCTACAGCTTCCACCCAACACTCGCCAAGAGTAGACACTCCTCACGCAATATCTGTCCAGAGAAGTTTCCAGACATCCTCAGAATTCTTGCCCGCCTTTCACTCATTGGGGCGGGCTCCTGCTGTATGTCCTCTCAGGTTGCCTTTAGACTTTCCACCCCCTAAAATTACATGCAGCGGCCTCCCCAGATATCACCCTCCCACTGATGGCTTTCCCCTGCCACCTCTTCAGTGGTTTCTCCTTAGTTCCATTCTTCGCCAAGACCAGATTGTATCTCCTGCTTCCAGTGTCTAACATGTGGCCAGTCTTCTCCCTTCAAAGGCAGAGCGACTTTGTGTGCCTGCCAAAAGGACACACCTGTGCTCCCTGCAGTTGGCGTAACACCGCCTGGCATCCCGACAAGCCAGTCCGCCCTCCTTCCTGAGGAGTTTTTCTGTTGTGCGTGTTAAAGGACGTGGGAGCAGCACCAGGGAACAGAGGCAAAGGCCTTGGGCTGAGAGTCTGGGTCTGAGTCCTGGCCCTGCCCTTTGCAGCAAGAGCATGACCATGGCTTGCAAACTCCTGACGGCGGTTCTGTCTCAGTGAGGCATCGGGACTGATCAGTGTAGGTAGAGAAAGAACATTGGGACCCGCAGCTCAGGTCTGTTTCTTGAAAGTGGGGTTGAGGCCAGGCCCCCTAGGCACCTGAGTCCGGGAGACGTCTGAGGTCAGAGCTGGGAGGAGCTGTTGCAGAGACTGGCCTGGATGCTGGAGTTGGCTCCCGGCTTATCTGCATGAATCTAGAGGACAGATCCACTGAAGCAGGGCTTATCAGCCTTTTAAATGAATAATAATAAATAGTGTGGTGTGAGCCCGCTCACCCTATGCCAGGTACTTGCAGGAATCCTCTGCGGCGTATACTTGTGATTACCATCCTCCTCGTGCAGGGGAGGAAACTGAGGTTCAGAGAGGTTAAAGGCTCTGTTGCCCAGTGCAGACCCAGTGGGCCTGGAGGACTGGAGCTCTGGAGCTCAGGCCTCCCCCTTCTACTTTGAAAAAGATATTTATATTGGAAGCTGGGCCTGAGAAAGGGAGGCGTGACCCACAGGGGGCCGCAAGCACCTCAGTTGTCTTTATTTTGGCCCCTCCTGAGTTTGCTGTCTGTCTGTCTGAAGTCGGGAGGGACGTCCCTAAGCCGTGCTTTCCCCACACCGGACCTGGCCTCCAAGGACCCTCAACCCTCCTCTCCACCCTTCTCCCAGCTTCGCTGTGGACTAATCCCCTTTGCCCATAAGGTGAGCCAAGACAAGATTAGGGCTTTATGAAAAGGAAATTAAACTGGGAAACGAAAGGATAAACAAATCCCAAATGAGAAAAAAATAACAGCAGCAAAGCAGATGAGTTTATAGAGCACAGTTCTTTATCCTAAAGGGGTGAACACCTACTCACACATCGGCGAGGCTTCCCGCAGGCCGCCATCCACCTCCAGGCTTCCCCACCCTCACCAGCTCTGCCAGCCTGCCGTGGTCAAGCTGGCTGTCGTGGTGATGTCAGCAGACCTGGTTCTATAAGGGCCTTTGTGGTGGGGGCCGTATTCTCCAGCACCCTGCTCGAGTCATTTCCTCTTTGGTCTGTTTTCTGAGCCTTTGTTCAGAATGCTGCCAGCTCTGCCACCTGCTTCCTGGGGGGATGGCCCCAGGGAATGGCTTGCACACTTCTTACCTGATCGTGGGGAGAAGCTTTCATACTCCTTTGTATCAGGCTTCTCAGTGGCCCGATGGCTCACTGCACCCATCTCCCCACCACCCTTCCTTCTCCCTCCTCCCCACTGTCATTCTTCTGCTTCTCCGCTGTGCCAAGCTTCTGATGACTCCCGCCTGTGCCGTTCTCTGGCCACGATGCTCTGCCCCCTCACTCCCTCTTTTCTTGTCCATCTCCTACTTTTTCTATAGACCTGTCTCAACTATCACTTACTCAGGGACGTTTTCCCTGACCTTCTAGACTTCTCATGGCCCCTTGAATTTCTCCTTCGTTGGCACTCATCACAGAGGTAATTAATTATTTCTTTAATGCCCATCTCCTTTGCCAAACTCTGCTCAGTGCAGGCCAGGGCTGGGTGTGTCCACTCAACACTGAATCCCCAGAGCCTTGAGTGCCTGGCAAATGCTATTTATCCATTCACCCATTCACTATGTATTTAACAGCTATTTCTGGAGGACCTTCTGTGGGCCAGGTAGTGCACTAGATGCAAAGGATCAGTGAGCCAAGCAGAGTGCCTACGGTCACAGAGCTGGCAGACCGGCCGTTCATTCTCTGTTTGCTACATAAGGAAGAGGAACGCCCATTCATTCTCCCCTAGACATTTCTGACAGTGAGAGTTGCCTGCTGATGGATGGGCTGCCTCACGTGGGGGTGAGCTCCCCATCACAGGAAGTATTCAAGAAGAGCCTGTTATGGTGCTGCAAGTGGAGCCTCCCAGAGACTCCTTTCGCCTCCCAACTTCCTTGATTCCCTCAAGGACACCATGGGTCGGCCTGGCCAGCTGTCAAACCACAGCCAGGCTAGACCTACGGGAGGAAGCCAAATGCGATCAGGAAGCGTCGCGGGCCACCTGCACGAGAGACACTTCTTCACTCTGTCCTGATGTAAGTCAACAGGGTCCTCTTGAGAGCTGAAGCCAAACATTTTCACTTTATGTGAAATCAATTTTCATTTTTTAAAAATATTCCAGAAAAGCTATTTTTTTAAGTACATTTTTTTTCCAGATTATAAAAAGCGATCATTTTGGAAAACACAGGAAGACTGAAAGAAGATTCATTCTTTAATTCTTCTACCCAAAGATAATCATCATAAACATTTAAATTTATATTCTTCCAGTTCTTTGGGATGAATATATAAAAATACACATGGTGTAAAATATGGGATCACATCTTATATCTTGTTCTTTGCACTTAACAGATTCTGAACATTTTTTTACTTTACTAAATATTTGAAAATAAGATTTTTGCCTACTGTATGATGTTTTTATTTCCATGTTATCTTTCTTTTTTATTGTTAAAAATTATCGGGGTGACATGGATCCACGAAATCCATTCAGTTTCACGTGAATAATTCAACATGTTATCTATTGACATAGCACATTGCCCGAAGACTTAGTGGCTTAAAATCACGCTAATCATTATTTCTCACAATTTCCGTGGGTCAGGAGTTTGAGAGTAGCTTGTTTGGGCAGTTTTGGTTTGGGGCCTCTGGCATGGGCCGCATTCTTCTGTAGGCTGGACCAGAGCTGGGGGACCTAGTTCTGTCCGAGGTGGTTAATGCACATGGCTGGAAAGTGGCCACTTACCATGTGCCTGTCCCACTGGCCTGCTTGAGCGTGGACACACTCAAGACATCCGCAGTGGCTGGGTTCCCCGGAGTGAATGGTCCCAGCGAGGGAGAGAGCCAGGCAGAAGCTGCATCTTTCTATGACCTCGCCTCAGAGGTCACACGCTGTCACTTGGGTGGTATTCTCTTTGTCACTCGAGCCAGCCCTATTTAGTGTGGCAGGACGTGGATACCAGGAAGGAGGACCACTTGGAGCCACCATGGAGGCCGATTCTTCCTGCAACCCCCACTTACTTAACCAGCTACCATCAGGCATCTACATTGTTTCCCCTGTTTTGCTCTTATATAGAATGTACATTCCTGAGAGCCTTAGGCATCTGATGTGCACAGGTGCCTGGTCTGTATTTGGTTCCACTGAGTCCAGCCAGGGATTCAGAGTTCCAACCTAGGAGGAACGAAGCCTCTTGGGGCCACACCTAATGCTGAGCCCCCTTGGGACCTTTCCCCTTAGGCAGCAGCATCATGAGGAGCCCCTGAAGGGATTGCCGTAGCTATTCTGTGGCTTAGCGGGGTCTGGTAGGAAACAGAGTTCAACTCACAGACTAATGAAGAAACCACTTACAGAGATCTGAGCGAGGACGAGGGAACCAACAAGATTTGGGGCACCTGAGACTGGCAAGAGTCAAGCCACTGTCACCCTGTGGCTTAGAGGGATGGGCCGATAAGACTGCAGTGGAAGCAGGGAAGGTGTACCCTAACCTATCACCTCTGTCTACTCTTCTCTCTGTCTGTTTCTCTCTCTTTCTTTTTCCTTCCTTCTCTCTCTCCCCTTCTGCTGGTTTCCTCTTATTGGCCAAACTGACAAGAGGCCAACCAATAGCCAGGCGTGGAGCCTGGTTGGTGTGGTCCATGGATGGGGTCAGCCTCCTGGGAAAGAGAGACCCATAGAGAATGGATGGGATGATGGAAAGAAGAGGCAACAGAGAATAACCAACACCTTGTCAGGTAATATTTTTGGAACATCATTAGGCACAGAACATTGTATTAAAGCAGAGGTAACTAACCCCTGCCATGTTGTAGATGTGGGGTAATTTTATTATTAATAATAATCCTAACAGCAGTTGAGCTATAATGTGTTAAGTATTTTCCATGTACAGGGCCATGTATTACATTACGGGGCATTTTACACGCACTATTCCCAATCTTTATAGCCAATCTGTTAGGCACATGTTCTTACGAGCCTTTTTCAGGCAAGGAAAAATGGTTTGGAAAGGCTCAAGATCCTGCCTGAGGTTACAAAATTGGTCGCCGAGCTAAGATTGAACTCAAATCTGTGTTTTTCTGAACTCCAAGTGTTTTCCTCTCAGAGCTGTCGAGGCCAACCGAAGGGAGTGGACCGATGTGGTTTCTGCATGAAGCCTTCCATGGCTTCGTTTACAAGGGAGCGATGTTTTAAAAGGATAAAATCTTGAACACACCAACTCATCTGGACAGTTGCCCAGGAGTTAGAGTATTGTGTATTGGCAAATTACGGGTTTTGTGCCAGCGCATACAAAGTAGACAAGAAAGGGGGAGAAAAGATCCCTTTTGGAATAATGGAATGAGGAACGCAGCGCTCGGCGTGGTGAGCTGATGAGAGGTCACCTAGTAGATTGTTGTGCAGAGGCCGCTGCTGATGGACGGGGCATGCTGGCATCCTCTGGAAACGGTGTCCGGGCAGCCCTGGGCACCCAGTAGGCACTCTGTCAGTGACTTAGCTCTAGAAGGAAGCTCCCCTTACTGCAGATGGGTGGGTATGAGGAGGGTGGGAGGGAAGTGGGCTGGGTGGGAGGGAGGAGATGGCAATGGAGTAGCAGCACTTTGCACGCAGCATTTTGCAATGGCGAAAGTGACCCACTTCATCTTGAGTGCTGAAAATATGGTAAAAAAAAAAAATAGGAACTTTCCTGTTTGTTGTCACATATGTCCTTCAGGTTCTTCCCATAGGGGAGGAGTGAGTGGCCTTGATGACTGTGCTGGGGAGGCCACCTAGGTGGAGGAGGGGCCGGAGCCGCTGAGAAGACTTCCAGTCAAGGTCTCTCAGAGCGGCAGCCAGACCCTGGTGGGCTTGGGAAAATTTAGTTTCTCTTCTGGGTAGAGAGTCTTCTATTTATACGTCAGACTCTTGGTGCCGTGATCGAAATGCGTAGTCAACCCTGAGGTCCTAGGATGATGGCCAGGTCCATCTCACTAGCTGGAAGCCAGCTCCGTGCAGGGGTCTCTGGAAGGATCATCCCGACTCTCTGCTTATTCACTCAGAGATTCAGAGATGCAGGAACAGGGGGAGGGTAGGCGGGCTCCGGAGGAGGAGATGCTGGTAGAGGAGTGCGGTCCGTGCATCCACGAAGCCTCCAAGGCAGAGAAGAGGGGACCAGGTTCCCATCTGAGGCTTTGCCAGTTCCTGGAACGATTCTGCACGGACTGGAATTTGAAATGAAATTTGATTTAAGCCTAAAATGGGGAAGGCACCTGTAGTGAGCGTGGACCAGGGTCTTGCACACAGTGGGCACTCTTGCGGGCAGCATTGCCGAGAGCTTAGCCCATGTGAGTGAAGGTGGTTAAAAATGGGGACCCGGGAGCCAGATGGCCGGGGTTTTGGCATCCTGTGCTCCGTGAGATCTTGGGTGAATCGTGGATAACAATAGCCTCGCCTCATGGGGTTGTTATGAGAGTAAAACCGTGTAGCCCTTGTGAAGAGCTTAGTGTCTGTTGGTCATTATTATCGTTATTCCTAATTTTCAGCCCCATTTCCAAGTAGCTATAAGATGGCCTTTTACACCTGGATTATTTTAGGCTGTTCTGTCCAGTGGCTCAGTTACCAGTTCCTCTCCGGGTTCGAAGCCATCTAATTGGACACCATCAGATTAATGTATAAATTTGTCTAAAGCCTTGTGCTCATTGCTTATTTGCATTAAAGAAATGAATACTGGACGTAAGAGCCCCGGTTGTCAGTTATTTGGCATCCGTTCCTGTGAAAATGACCCATGTCTGAACTGAAAACAGTGTAATGCGAGCCAAGAGTGGGGTGGCCTGGTTCGTTCGTTTTGAAATGGAGGATGTTGGGATGCGTGTAGTTGAACGAGCATTGATTGAACACCTCCTCGGTCGAGGCACTGTGCATCCGTCGTTACACACCTCTGGTGTTTTTGAGAAGGAAAACACTTTAAACCAAATATGAACTTGAAACCCCAGATTAAAGAGAACGGTCCCAGTTCGGTGTGGAATGGGAGAAGCCTGGACCCCCCTCTCTCGTCCCAGCCTCTCGCTGGCCAGCCACGGCCCCTTCTTGGTCCCTGCTTCTTTGTGTCCTTCAGAGAACTGACCAAGGTCATTCTAGGAGGTTTTGAGGAAACAAAACCAGAGCCCATGACTCCAAGTCTTTTATTTTTTTCCCTGAATCTTTTACTATTCTTTGCTCTTAATTTAAAAAGTAACATTATTTCTACTGACGTTGACTTTTCCCAGTCCTAACTCGTGTAAACCTGACCTTTTTTAAAAATAATTAAAAATTTTTTTTCAATTATAGTTGACATGCAGTATTGTATCAGTTTCAGGTATACATCTTATTTTCTTTTCTTATGCATGGATTTTACTGGCAGAAGCTCTCAGTCGGTGTTTCCTTGCGGTATCCCCACGCCCCCTTTAGCTAATAGAAAGTTAACATTGCACCCTCCCCTCCCCGCACCCCACGCTCGCTCACCTTGCATATGACCACTGAGTCCTGGATTCACCGATTAGGTGACATTGGACAAGGAAGGTAGTGTTCCTGAGCCTCAGTTTCATTATCTGTGGAGTAGGTATGTGGACCCACTTAGCCGGCCTGTGGAGCATAAAGAATGTGTGACCGTGACCTGTCCATGTCGGGTCTTGTCCTTCCTGCCCACCCCAACCCTTAGAGACTCACGAAAAAGGCAGAGATCGTTTAGTGTTTCTTAACAGTCATTTACACTCAGATTTACGGTTTGATGGAGAGAAGAATAACCGACAAATAAACTAAAAATGGCACTGAGCAATGACAGTAATTGTTGGCAGCAGGATAATTGATCTAATTATACAAAGGAAAGCAGCCCACAGGGGAGCCATGCCTGTCAGACACTCACTCGGGCAGCAGCTGACACTGCGGTGACGTCCAGGGGGGCGACTAGAGGGCTGGAGGGGACAGGAGGAGGTGAGGGGACAGTGAGGGGGTGCAGTGGGTCTACGGTGGGAAAGAGTTTCAACTAGCCAACTACTCATCACGGGTGTTACCTTGCCAGGTTGCCTCTGGAAACAGCTCATTTGGGTTAATTAAGATAACACTTTAGACCTGCTACGGCTTTTTATTGTTACTCACCCGGTTCTGGTGGGGAAACTGTTAAACTCTTAAGGCCCACGATTGAAGGAATCGTTTACAGTTCCTGTCTGGGAGAGTCACCCTCTCCGTCTTGGAAGCCCCCACACGGCTCCCAGGCTGCAGTGAGGCTGCGAATCGATGAGTCTTATTGGTTCTGATCCCGAGCTGTGTTCCCCTCCAGAAGCAGGTCCAAACGGCCAGGGGCAATGGCCCTGCTCCAACTGAGCTCCCTGCTCATGCCATGGGCCACCTGCTCTGTGCTGGGCCTAATGACCACGCGTTCTGTCTAGGGACATGTTTAACTGTTTTTATAAAATTGTGATTAAAAGGAAAACCCTAATATAACTTACCATCTTAACCATCTCTAAGTGTACAGCTTGTAGTCTTACACAGCGGTCCTCAACCGTTGAGGCACCAGGGACCAGAGCTCCTATGAGAATCTAAGGCCTGATGATCCGAGGTGGAGCTGAGGCGGTGATGCTAGCACTGGGCAGTGGCTGCAAATACAGATGAAGCTTCGCCTGCTTGCCCACAGCCACTGACCTTCTGCTGTGCAGCCTGGTTCCTAACAGGCCAGGGACGGGTACCGGTCCATGCCCCAGGGGTTGGGGACCCCTGGTCTTACATAGATGCACATTGCTGAGCAGCAGAAACTTTTTCCTCTTGCACAGTGGAAACTTGCTCACTGAACGACAGGTCCCCATGTCCCCCTGCCCTCTGCCCCTGGCAGCCTCCATCCTATTTCCTGTTTCAATGAGTTTGACTCCTTCAGAGACCTCCTTTGAGTGGAATCATACGGTATTTATCTTTTGGTGACTGGCTTATTTCACTTGGCATAATATCTTCAGGGTTCATCCATGTTGTAGCATGTGACAAGATTTTTTCTTTTTCAGGGCAGAATAATATTCCATTATATGTATATACCACCCTTTCTTCATTCATTCATTCACCGATGGACATTTAGATTGCTTCCACCTGCATTTACCCTTTTAAACAGTTATTTACTGAGCACCCAGTACACGAGAGGGACCCTGTCAGCTGCCACCCAGCACCCCTTCTCTATGTGCCAAAATGTGCATGAATGTTTATCAAGTCCCTACCATGCGCCAGGCCATGGTCTGGGGTCTGTATTTGTGTCATCACTTTACATAATCTCATTTAATTATATCAACAAGCCTAAAAAGTAGGCCCTCCCATTATCTCCGGTGAGGAATCAGAGACTCAGAGAGATGAAGTAACATGATGAAGGTCATGAGGTGGGTAGTGACAGAGGCAGGATGACAACCTGGGCACTTTGGCTCTGGGCCTAGAATCCCCAAGCAGTAGGTAGACACATAGTTATACTGTGGAGTCAGGCCCAAGCATTGAGGAGGGTCCCGAAAAAGCTTCCTGGGCAATTCCCCTGCATAGACTTGATGAGCGACACCCAGACCCTTGTCCCCAGCCCTGCTCCCCAATGAGAGCTGCAGGGACCAACTGAAAACCTCAGGAGGGTGCTGTGTTTGCATTTCAGTATCCCTTGCATCTTCAGAGGGCCACGGTGCTGCTCTCAGGGCAGTTAAGGCCCCCACCCTCTCACCCTCCCCCAGGCTGGAGCAAATCTTGGATGTGCAGGTAGCTTCCCAGGTGGCAGAATGTAATGGGGCCAGGAGAATGTGGGAGGCCAGGAGGGTCCAGGATGGCGAGTACCCTATGTGGCCTTTTGCCGTCTTCATATGAAAAGGTAAGGGGTGCCAGGTTGACGAAGCTCAATTCACAAGTATTTATTCAGCACCTAACATGTGCTGGGTGCTGGGGATGCAGAGGTGATTTAGAAGGCCAGGACTTGACTTCGTGGGGGGAGCTTTTTAAAGACTGTGGCCAGAGATATAAGCGGAGAGGGGGAGCTGTCTGCAGTCACTGGAGTTGGGGACGAATAACCCCCAGCTTTCGGAATCCTCCGGGCTGATCCCAGCGCTCGGTTGAACCCGAGGACTCTTCCATTAGCTCTTCCCTGTAGAATTTTCTATAAAGGCTTTAGGGCCAGAGTGGGTGCTCAAAAGAGCACGGTGATGATCAGATGAGCAGAAAGATGCCCACAGTCTCAGTGGAAACGTGTGGAGAGGGTCGCAGAGTGGAAGATACACAGGGGGGCTCCTGGCTGGGGGAACAGCCTGCTGGGTCCCTGGATTTCCCTTGGGGACGGCACCCTGCACAGAGCGAGAGCATGAAGGAGGGGTCCACCCGGTAGGAAAGCTTCCTTCACTATTCCTATGGGGTCTATATCCCTGTGAACCCCCTGCCCCGAAACCCAAGCCCTGGGAACTTTGATTTGACCATTCACTAGGAGCAGGGCAACCATCCCAGACATCCCCTGGCCATTGCTGACGCCAGGTGACTCAGGGTCACTTCCGAATGGGTGCTAGGGAACCAAGAAAACCATGCGGCACAGGCCGCCCCCCCGCCATTCCTACTTTCTATTCATCTCCACTACCAGCTTCCCCCAGAGGGTGGACCTCGTCGTCAGATCACCAGCCTCTCCATCTTCCGAATGGAGATGACAGCGTCTGCGCTGTAAGGGCTAAATGAAATGGATGGGAAGCGTTTGGCCCGGTGCCTGGCGGACGAGGAACACGCCGTTCGCTCTGATCGTTCTCATCCTTTGGCCAGGGGCATGTGTGTTTTGGGTCTTTCTCTCTCTCTCTCTCTGCCTTATGTCCCTAAAATTCTGGGATATGCTCAGAAACCGTGGGAGGGGGCTGCACTCATGCCCAGTGGCAGTTGGCAGACATGGCAGGGCTTCGTAGAGTGGCCGGGGAAGGTCTCTCTGCACGCCCCTGCTTTGGTGGTGGAAGGGCGAGCGACTTTACAGAGCTCAGAGCAGGCTTCCAACTGGACGGTACAAATGCCCCTGACCTTTAAGCTGGAGCTTCAGGCAGGAAGTCTTCCACTTCAGAGCATCTCTTTTCATTCCTTCCTGATTGCGTTAAGAGATGCCCAGGTAGAGGCAGCTCTGCGCCTCCAACCTCAGCAGGACAGCAAGGGATGGATCCCTTTTCTCTTCTCAATCCCCTGAAGATCTGTCAGGCTTTTACCCGGAAACCCCAGGCTGGAGGATAAAGGGCCAAGCCCGAGTCGGGAGAGGATGGACAACCATCTTCTTACTTGTGACTTGTCAACGACGTACATATGGGGAGCAGGGGCCTCCTCCTTGGTGTTCACAGCCAGAAGTGACTAGCAAACGTCAGGCTGCCCGGCCTTCCTCTTTGTTGCTCAGACAGAATATACCAAGGAGGCGGCCAAAGAGAGAAACGGTTTTCCGTGAAGTCTAGATGAGAGAGCTGGGTAAAAAGAAGAGTGGAAATGTGATGGTCTGGAAGCCCTGATTGGGTTGGAAAGTTTCAGAGCGCACTGGGGGTGCAGCCAAACGTGCTCAACCAGGGCGGGCCCGTTCAGGTGTGAGTTGCAGACACGCTTCTGTAGGGCCTCACATCAAGTGAGAGCGTTTTTGCTCTCTTATTATGATAAGTACGGAATTAGAGTTGTTCTTGTTGGGCCGGTACCTTGAAAAGGCAGAATGAGAGTCTCTGTGGTTTTCCCGATTTTTCCCTCGTGGTTGTAAGAAAGCGTCTGCAGCTCCATCCGTCTTGTCTGACTTCCAGGCTGCAGAAAGGAGGGGATGCATGGCAAAAGGGGCAGTGCCTAGGGCTAGGAAGCAAAGCTTGTTGGACGAACCCCAGGAGATTTCTGGTTATATTTCAGAGGGCAGAACTATATCGGGTGGCCATCATTAGGGGGGTCAGGAAACTTAGTATTCATTCCCAATAAAAGCAGGGTTTTTTTGGTCAAGAACAGGGAAAACTAGATATCGGGTAGGTAATTAGCGCTGTTGCTATAGTGCTAATTCTCTTGAAATTTTGTTTATTTGTTTGTTTTTCCTGCCTGCAGCCCCTGGTCTTCCTAGGTGGCCTCCCATCCAAGTACTAACCAGGCCCGACCCTGCTTAGCTTCCGAGATCAGATGAGATTGGGCATGTTCAGGGTGGCATGGCTGTAGACCTGAATCCTAAATCTAATTCTATCCCTTTCAGTTACTCCCACCCAACTTTTCTCATCTCTCCTATTCATCTCCTGTCCCTTGTCCAAGTCATAGGGCAAGGGTCCCCAGCACGGAGACAGAAGTGGTCAGCCGGGGACTGAAGTCCAGGGTCTGTCTTCACAGAGTAAAGACTGGTGCCCCCGACGCAGCCACAGCACTGACTCAGGCGGCCACAGCAACTGTTCAGACCCGCCTCCGCCACCTTGCGGCACCTCCGGGGTGGCCGGCTGTGGCATGCCAGTGGCACGCAGGCTGCACGTGGTCACCCTCCACTGGCCTCTGTGGAATTAGACCCCACAGCATCCTTCAGCCCCAGGCTAGCTGCCTGTGGTCTAACAGGTGGCCCCCTCCAGCTTCGTTCACGGGCACTGTAGCGATGCCAGTGAGATAGAGAGAGTGACACTTACCACAAACCATCATCGCAAGAGTGGGGCGGTCATTGGGACGGACGGGGAGACAGTGAAGGAGAAAGGACGGTCAAGTCCTTATTTGCTATCTTTCTATCTGAAAAGCCTGTATTGATTGACCCCTGCTAGGTACTGAGACTCCAGAGGGGACCTGGCCCAAGTCCCTGCCTGCGCTTCACGGGAGGGGAGTTTCAGTGTTTCTGATAGATGGGATTCTGCGACACGCTGGGAAAGCGTTTCAGACGTTGCCTAATTGAATTTCATCTATTTTTTTTTTAATTGATGGAGATGGGAAGCAGGTATGGCCCGCGAAGCTGAGTTACTTAAGGCCACCAAGTGTATAAATCTCGGGGAGCCTGCCTCAGTGCTAGGTCTCAGGCCAGGCCGTCCCTCAGGCCCCTGCTGCCCCACCAGTTTGTTTCCCCGATTACGTAACGATCCAGGGGCATCCTAGTCCCTGTCCCTGTTTACAGAGGCATCCACAGGTCTCTCTCATCTCTGGGAGAGCAACAGAAAGAATAAACTTTAAAGCCTTCCCATCCTTCACCCCCAGCGACCATTGGTCTGTCCACATTTTCAGTTGTGCTCAGCGATCGGAATTTTAGAGCACGAGACTTGCCGCCTCGCGCTCGTTCTCCTGGGCGAAAGGCGTGATGGATGAGAAAGGAGAAGCCGCTCGGCGGGAAGATCGCGATGCCTTTCAGGAACCCGCCTCCCACACAGCAGTTTCCAGGAATGGAGAATATCGATCTGGGAATCGCGACACCTTCCTTCTTCCGAGGCAGCTGAGAAGAAACCCTTCGGCATCCTTTGCGGCTCGGGCCCCCTCCCTGTTCTGCTGTCTGGGAGCCGCGTGTGAGAAATCCCGCCCCTCACATTTCACAGCTTGGAAAATTAGCAGTCATTGTCTCAAATGGCTGGGATTTGGGAAGGAAAAGACGATGCGAAGTTCCCAGGGCCCCATGTGTTTGAACACGGCACTGGTGACCTGAGTGGCTCCTGCCGCCTGTCCCCTTCGGCTGCTGCTCGGGACCGGGATGGATGTCCATGTGTTTTCGAGGGTCTCAGGGCCCCGGTGGATGTGTGGGGAACACGCAGAGGGAGAACCTTGCTCAATGAGCCACTGTGTCTGTCTTGGCTCAGGCCGGAGGTGGTGTCCCAGGGAACCTGGGCCCAAATAAAGACACGCTTTATTTCCCTCTCAGTTGACAGAGGGGGGTTTTGAAGGTGGAGGGGAAACAGAGTGAGCAGTGTTCAGGGGCGCAGCCCACCTTCCTGGGTAGTTTTCCACTGCGCCAGACCTGCCCGAGCGAGCTGGCCCGGGAGGCTGAGGTTTTTACAGACACGCCAGGGCGACCGGGGCTGGGCCCTGACCCACAGGCCCTAGTGGAGCAGCATCCCCATCTGCAGCGTGTCTGGGTCCAGGGGATGAGGACGATGTGCATCTGTGTGTGTATTAGTTTCCTCCAGCTGCCGTAACAAAGTCCCCAACGCGGGTGGCTTCCACAACAGAAATGTATTCTTGTCTCAGTTCTGGAGGCCAGAAGGTCACGATCAAGGGGTGGGCAGGGTCGGGTCCTTCTGAGGGCTGAGAGGGCAGACGCTCCTGCAGGCTTGTCGTTTTGGCTTGTCGATGATCTCCTACATGTCCGCATGGCTTCCTCCCTCCATCGCAGTCTGCGTCCAGGTTCCCCCTTCCTAGTGGACGCCAGCCACGTTGGATTAGGGCCGACCCACATGGCCTCATCCTGACTTGATTGCCTCTCTGAAGACCCTGTCTCCAATAGGGTCATATTGTGAGATTCTAGGAGTTAGGATTCCAACATACGAATTCTGGGGAGGGAGGGCACACGATTCAACCCAAACAGCGTGAGCCTTGTTTATCTGGAGATGAGGAAGGGGCCCTGGGGCCATGACCCTGGCACTTCGTAATGCTCTGGGGGATGGGCCCTTCTCTCTGCCTTTTGCTTCCAGACACACCAGTCAGAACCCTGCAGCACCTGCTTGTACCATAATAATTAGAGCTGCTCCCTCCTGGTTGCTTCGTGGGTACCAAGCAGGGTGCTAGGCCCTTATTGGTGTTAACTCATGTGATCTTCACAAGGACCCTTGAGATAGGCTCTATTTTTACTCCCATTGTACAGACAAGGGAACTGAGGCACACGGAGGCCAAATGACTTGCCCCAGGTCACACAGCTAGTGAGGGGTGGAGCCAGGATTGGAACCCAGGCCATCTGGGTGCAGGGGGTACCTTATAAACCACGTTTCCTTTACGTAAGAGACTCGGTATTCAACTTGAAGCCTTTTGTAGCTTCCGTGCTCAGGGACTGGGAGGATGCCTTGGAGCACAGGCGGTTCCACATCTGTGTGCCACCGTTTGTCAGCTGTGTGACCTTAGACAGGTGACGGAACCTCTCTGGGCCGTATTTCTCTCATTCACAAAGTGGGGGTGACAGTCTCTTAGGGTGGTTCCACGTCGATGACTGGCACACAGGGACTGCTTAGTGAATATTGTTATTGTTGGCGACGTGATTTCACCGTCGCCCTCAAAGCAGCACGACCCATCCCTGTCTCCACCTCAGTCTGCATCTTCACAGTCCAGAGCGGCACTGTCCAGTGTGATGTCCCCAAGCCCAGGCGGCACTTGAAATAATGGCCAGCGTGAACTGAGATGTGCTGTAAGGGTTAAATATACTCCATAATTGGAAGGTGTAGCAGCAAAAAAAGATATTAATTATCTCGTTAATAATTTTTATATTGATGACACACTTGGATCTCTTGGGTAATCTAAATTATATTATTGAAATTAATGTATTTTATTTTATTTATTTTATTTTATTTATTTTATTTTATTTTATTTTATTTTATTTATTTTATTTTATTTTATTTTATTTTATTATTTTATTTATTTTATTTTATTTTATTTTATTTTATTTATTTTATTTATTTTATTTTATTTTATTTTATTTTATTATTTTAACGTTTTAACGTGTCTACCAGAAAATCTGAAATGACATGTGTGGCTCATAAGATACTGATGTCAGACGGTACTGGTCCAGGCTGTCGCGTGGAAACTCCAGGAAACTACATCTGCTTTGCCCATCACGTTATCCCAGCACTTGGAGCGGGATCCTGGCCTTGTAGGAGACACTGGGGGAAAAAAACCCCACATAATTGCTGATGCACTTTTGATTATACTGATGCTCCGTTCTTAGCCCTGGAAAGGTCTGTAGGGGACCAGGCCAGGAACCGGGGAAAGCCCTGCCGACTGGAGCTGCCGCTCACTGGGTCTCTTGCGTTGTCACTACCCTTGGTCTTGGCCCAGGCTGGCTTCCCACCGAACGGCTGGGTTTGGTGGCCGGGCCTCCGCCTCTCCTGTGGTAGCCTCACTCTTCAGCCCAAGGGAAAACACGGCTGTGGAAGTCTCTTCTATTTTCAGCAAGTTAGAGGAACCAGTTTTGCCCAGAGGATGTGAAAGCTCGTGAAAGGGACCAGTGTGCACGGCGAGCAGGAGCGAAAGGCCAGAGGAAATCTCTGGAAATCTCCACCAGGTCTGAGGTCTCCTTCTGGATTTCGCTTCTCCAGCCGAGCCCTGTAAAGATAGAAATTTTAATCCTTCTGCTTCTGTCCCTCTTCCACATCCCCTTCTTTCCCGAAGCAAATGAACCCCAAGGCCAGGCCTCATGAGTGGGTGTGTGTCTGACATTCCTCTTTGACCTTCGGTCTGTGGGAACAGACCAGCCCCACCCACGATCCTGACCGATCCCAAGAGCTGAGGCATCTCAGGGAGGACAGAAAGCTGGGGCTGGTCCAGTCTCTTCCGTCTTGGTCTCCTGTGGTTCTCATCCTCCCCGATGCATCTCTGCTCCTGGTGAAGGCTCAGCCAGCAGGACATGTGACCCCAGATGACCACGTTCACAGCGTAACATGCCCCCCTTCTCCTCACGTCCACTGTCAGGTCTCCACAGGCCCGGGCTCTCCCATGCACTCTCCTGAGGACAGTGTCACTGAATTTATGTGAACTTTGATTCCCCTCCATCCAAATCCTGATGTAGCTTCACTTGAGTCATGTGTCTGAGCAAGTGACAACCTCTGAGACTTGGTTTCGTCCTCAAAAAATGGAAGTAGTCACCTGCCTGCCTTGTCATTGGGACGGAACGAGAGGTTATGTAAACAGCAGCAGGCCGGGCCCAGAACGTGGTAGGCAGGCAGAAAGCGGGAGCGACCCTCCTCTGCTGGTTCCTGGGTGTTTGCTGTCCCATCTAGGCCTGCTCTGCCCCTCGGCTCACGGCGGCTGGATGAGGTGCTTCCTTTCTCTGACCAGGACAGGTGAGAAGAGCGATGCCTGGGCTCTGTGGCTGGTCTCTAGCACTCACGGGGTTTTCACCCCAATTTAATGACACTCAGTGAAGAGTTCTCTTGCATGGCAGGTGGGAAGTTTGGATAAAGTGTTCCAGAAGTTGATGATTCCGCGTACTCCACCTCCTTGCTTCCCAGCAGGCACCTGTCCTTTCTGTTTGTGTCAGGATTAGAGCAAGGAATCTTGGCAAAGAGGAGATACTGCTTTTAATTAAACATCCTGAGCTTCATTTCCCATTTTGGGATGACTCAGTGAGCTCCGTGTGGGTGGAGGAGAAGGGGCGCAGGAAGTCATGTTTAATAGGAACATAAATTCAGATGGGCGCAGAGATGATTCACCGAAGTTGGGGGTCCGCATTGCTGACACGGCACCTGGCACGCAGTGGGGTCTTAGTGGGGGCTGGTCCCTGTCCTTGGCATGATCCCCGAACCAGGTCCTAGAGGAAAAGGAAAAGACTTGGAGCCCTTGATCTGGGTTCAGGTGTCAGTGTTGTCTCCCTTTAGATGCGTCCCCTCCAACTAGCCACTTCTCACCTCCGAGTCCCAGGGAATTCTCATCTTCAAAATTGGGAATAATCATGACTCTCCCTACGCTATGCAGTGGTTATGGAGCCTGGATAACTCAATGAAAAGGCTTTGTAGATGGCAGAACGCAGGGTGTTCACTCCCCATCCTTAATTATTGTGGTTAATGATGATAATTTCGTGCCTCTTCTTTTATTTGATTTGGGAAAATATTAGTCAATTCCCAGTCATGATTCAAACTAGATTTTTTTCAAATGATAACAGTTTCTAGGCCATTTCCCAATTCTTGCAACCAAATATTGATCACGTTGGCTTTCCAGGGGCAGAAACTTAGGTTTCTTGCATCCTTTATTCCTTTTTGCCTGATCTATAAGAGATCCCAGCTCACCAGGGTACCAGATGGGAGCTCTTCTGAGAAGAAAGAAAAAGCTTTTTGGAAAACTGCTGATACAGAGTGTTTATTGAATTTCAGGGGAGGAGGGTCCGTTTTTGTTTTTTAGGTGTGATGCAATAGAGTTTATTGCTACTTGAGCTTTTAATTGGCTTACTAATATTTTTTAGAGCTCCTTATTTTAATGTTTACAAGCCCCCAGATGCTGAGGTTTACTGACATTGTGAGGGGATTCATAAATGATCTTGTCGAAATAGCAAAACTGGAGGCATTGTATGAATTAGAAATGTGCTGTGGAGCCTACTCCAGAGCCACTAATTTAATGTGATTTGCATTCTGCAGCTGTTCCTCACCATAGTCAAAGGAAAAACAAATATCAACTGTTCCCTCAGCCAAGCAGGGGGGACCCAGGGGGTTGGGGTAAGAGAGCGTCAGGTAGGGCTGGTCAGAGCAGGACTTGCTTCTCGAGGTCTGGGCCAGCCCTCGTTCTGCACTCACTGCCTTCACCTCTGTGCGCGTTCAGTGAGGTTTACCTGCAGGGAGGAGATGAACACACGTCCTCATATCATTGCTGAGCGGCTGTGGCGCTTCTACAAACAGATTTACCCTCGGACGTCAGCTGGGGTTGAAGCCTTCCAAGTTTCTTTTGACCTTGTGACTCTGTTGAGCCTGTGATTTAGCCGAGGTACCGTGGGTTTGTGTTGCTATTCCTTTTTTCCGCTCTGGTGCCATCAGAGATTTTTTAAAATGTCTAAAATCTTTTTTTTTTGATACAAAAGAGATATTCATTTATTATAGGAAATATGGACTATACATGTAAGTCAGATGAATAAACTAGAAATCACCAGCAAATCCACCATCCAGAGATAACCATGATGAGCAATTTTGATAAATATCTTTCCAGACTTTGATATGCATCTTCGTATTTCTTGAAACATGGACACACTAGCCTGTAGTTTTTGGTAACCTGCTTTATTCACCTGCCTTATTTGATTAGTTTTACGTTGTCAATGGCTAGTGTAGAAAAGGGGCTTGGGAAGACTGACCCTAAAAACAAATAGGGTCACTGGGAACGGTTTACCCAAGTGCCTCCCACCTTGGCAGAGAGGTGACATTGGCTGCAACTGTGCATTTTTGTTTGGGTGACTTCAGTGTCATTTCAAGGGCACTGACATAATAAAGATGCCCCTCTCCCTTTCTGTAGTCCGTTTAAGGTACCATTCTTCATAAGGATGACTTTGTTATTCTTGTTCTCTTCCTTCCTTCCTTCTATTCATTCATTCGTGCATGCATCCATCCATCCATCCATCCATCCATCCATCCATCCATCCATCCATCCATCTATCCATCCATCAGATGTATTGAGCGACTAGGTTATGCCAAGCACGGTGTCCAGTGGTAAGGACGCAGAGATACGTGGTGTGTACCCCGGCTCACTGTGAGTTACCAGTCTCCATCCAGAACTTCCATGCCCTGGACACGGTGTGGCCACTTCCATCTGATGTGGCCACCATGAAATCGATCACCTCCAGACAGCTACCTGGCAGATAAACAGAGCCTGGCAGAGAATTCCTCCTTTCCAGTGGAGGCATCTCAAGGGTAGAAGCCGTATCCCTTCTCTTCCATAAATCCCTGCGTGCCGGCTGCACCTGTAGCCCAGAACTCATCGAGACCAGGAGACGAACCGAATATTAGAGAGGGCGAAGCGGTCACGACATTTTTCAAAAGCTTTCTTTCAACGCAACTATTAAGTATCGCATATATCAAGGAAGCATGAGGATGGTGACAAAAAAAAAAAAAACACACCTTTTTGATTATTTTAGGGTTTATTTTTTTAAGTGTGGTCTTTTCAGGTCTTTGAGACAGCAAGTTTATTCCGTTGAGGTTTAAATAGCATTTCCCCTCCCTCGTGGTTTGTGCTAGAGAAGCCCGTCTTTGTGTAAAAAGGTAAGATTTATTTTTGCCAGTAAAATATAACACAGGGCACAGCCCAGCAACGGCGTGCAGAAGTACCTCATTGGATGCCGGCAGCAGTTTTACGTGTGAACAGCCCCCACGCCCCCCTCAGACAGGGCAGACTGCACTTTTTTCTTTCTTTTTTTTTTTTTTTTTCAGGAAAGTGGGGTTGTTGCTTTTTATAGCGCCATTTCGACTTCCCAAGACTGCCGTAGATTTATACGGAAATAATTTCTCCAATGGGCCCGAGTGACATCCTGAAGTTTTACGTGTCCCACTTAGGAAAGCCCTAGAACGGTTCCACGTAAACATTTCCGTGTCACCAACGTAGGCCCGTTGATTATATTTATGGAGCTACACCATGTGTGGTTTATGAACGATGCCAAACTATTTTTAATAATCCCAACCCCGAGGCACACCTTGAGGTTCATTATCATAGCGAATGCGGCCGATGCCCGGGCCATTCAGAAAGAGACAGAGGCCCCTTGCTCTGCTGCAGACAGACCTTCTGCTAAGTGTGCAGCAGAGTGCCTGCCTCCACAAGCCTTCTTGTCTTCATCTCCTCCCTGCTGTCATCTCTCAAGGTCGCCTGGTCTTTCCTGGGCTGACAGCTGATGTATGGAAACAACCTTGAGATCGGGGGTCAAAAGGCCTGAATCTGGGGTCTGGCTCTATCTATCCAATTTATTGTCCGCTGTGTGGCTTTAGTCGCATTACTGTCCTACTCTGCTGGGCTTATGTCTACCCCTGTGAGAGGCACACGTACTAATAACACTCATCTCAGGATTTGAGGGGAAATAGAGCTTTGGGAGGGAAGCAAAGGGCAGCGTAGGAGGGAAAGAAAGAGATAACGCCACCTCGCCCTCATTTAAAGAAGTATCATAGCGTAGAAAGTCTCGCTTCAAATTGTGCCATCCATGTAGGGGTCGTTGAGGATAGAAGTCACAAATGCAGGATCTGTGGTCACAGTGCCTGGGACTTAGGCGAGTGTGTGGCTTGGGGCAAGTTACGTGTCCTCTCTGTGCCTCCATTTCCTCTGTATGAACTTGGGATAGGAATAGTGACTGTTCATGGGGTCGTTGTGACGATGAACTTGGATGATCGATCTAAAGAGCTGTGCCAGTGTCTAGCACATACATGTCCAACGCATGCAAGCAGTAGTATTCCTAATATTTAACTTTGTTATGCCAACTGGAAACTGCATTTAAATTTCAAACAAAAATTATAATTTTCTCTGGATCCATTTTAGTCCCTTCCTTCCTTCCTTCTTTTCTTCCTTCCTTTTTTCCTTCATTTTTTCCTTCCTAGCATTATTTAAATCTACAGATATAGGATTGGCATTGGCTCCTTAACTTAAATAGCTATCACTTGTACCTTCGGTTTGAAGAGGGGTTAAAATATATATTTAATATTTTGAATTTGTGGCAAGTATAAGTTCTTTCTCCCTGAAAAACACCTGACGGAACTACTTTCCTCAAACTTTCCAAAATAATTCCGCTTTGGATGGAGGCAAGAATAGAGAAATTTAATAAAGGAAGCTCTTTTTTTTTTTTCTTCTCCAAAACGTAGGACAAGAGATCAGGGGTTATGGTGAGACATGAGCTGCTTTTTTGCAGTCCCCTCTGCCTTAAGTCCTGCCTTGCCAAAGCAAGATTTTATTAAGATAAGGCCATTCAATTTCCTTCTGTTGTTCTTGGGACCCTGCGTTTTCATAACTCATTTGCATCTGTCCACATGTTCGGTTCTAGAGGGTGTGATTATGGACAAATAAAATGGGATGGAATAATGTGGACTTCCTGCTACACTGGTATTCAAATTCAGTATTCAAGTCTCAGCATGCCTGAAATACAGATTTTGCTCTGAAATACAAGGGATGGCCCACAAATGTTTCTCGATTCAACAAAGCAGGCAAGAACGGAACGGGAAGGGAGAGGAAGGGCAGATAGGGAAGGCCAGTGTGTCGTAGTAGGTTGGGGCCAGGGATCCCCTGAGAGAGGCAGGGAGGAGTCTGATAACCCCGTGTCCACAGTTCTCCAGCGTCGTGTGGTGGGGTCTAGCGGGAGCCAGAGGATGCGTTGTTGCTCCATCCTGTTCCCCCAAACCATGCCAAGGGCAGTGAGACTACACTACCCTAGACTTCAAGCATTTCGGGTGCTTTTAGCCTCTCTTAAGAGGTTGACAGCACGTTGGTACCATGGCGACCTGCAGGTGTCCCCCTCCCCGACCACTGTTTTTGTATAGAATATGGAAGTCATGCAGCCTCAGCCCCCGTGACTTGGCGCTGTATCTCTCTCTCTCAAGGACCCTCCAGCTCACAGATTGCACACCGAGGCTGTGTCCTTCACGGAGTTTGCTAGAACATGGGTCTGGCTCTGGATAAACGTCATGCAGTAACGACACACAGTCTTGAAAACTACAGCCCTTGGCATTTCCTATCAGCTCTTACCTTGCATCTCGGTCAGAGGCAGAATTTTGCTCTTCGTTGGGGAGGGGCTCAGCGGAGACAGAGAGGGGGCAGAGTAGGACGAGCGAGTGCACCTGACCTTCATCTGTGTTTCTATCCTGAATACGGTGTCGGAGCTAAAGAGACTCCAGCATTCACTCCTGCTCTGCTTCTCACTCATTTATGACCTTGGGCAACTGCGAACTCCCCTGGACCTCAGTTCCCTCATCTGTAAGGCAGAGACTGTAATGATCCCACCCCAGAAGGATAGGAGGATGAAATGTACCATGTCAGTTTCTTAGCACCCCCTGAGGGCCTGCGTGATGTTAGTCATTGGGGTCCCACATCCAAACCACCTGGACAGCTTTTCAAGCTCCTAGGACTCCCAGACCTACGGAATCAGAATCTCTGGAAATGGGAGCCCAGGTGTTCATACTATGAAGCATCCTCAAATCTGCATGCTCAGCCAGGGTTGAAACTAATGCTAAAGGAATTGGATTCTTGGGGTTTTCTCTTCGGGAGGCGGTGTAGCCAGCATACTAGATCCACAGAAGCTAAAGTCAGGATACTTGGGTTCCAACCCCAGCACTCCCCGCCACCCACAACCATTTACCATTGACCTTGAGCCTGGAAGTCAGTGTACTGAACAAGAAAACAAGGACAACATGAGCACCCCTCACAGAGTCATATAGGAATCAAATGAGACAATGCACGTCAAGTCTTATGAGGGCCTGGCACAGAGGAAGCCTCCAATAACCGATAAGCATTTCACACACGTGAACTCATTTGCTCTTCACAACAACCCCAGGTAGTAGGTACTATCCTTATCCACGTGTTAGCCACGTGGAGACAAAGGTGCTGGGCATCGATGTCACTTCTCTAAGGTCACAGGTGTTTGAACCTGCTTCCCGAGGCACTGTGTTCCTCACCGGTGACACAGCACAGAGCATGCCATGATGAGCCATCGGCCGAGTCCAGGGAATGTGCCCAGATAAACCGCCTGTGACCGCCTGGTCCCTGGGCCACAGCTGGCCACACAAGTGGGCACAGAACACACACTCCGGAAATGATGTTTATTTTATCTGGGGCCCGAGGTCAGCTGTGTGACATGGGAGGGAGGAGCCGTTCCAGGTCCTTCCTCTGTCTTGCCTGTGACCATTTATGCCACCCCCCAGGGTGGATGGCACTGATTCATGCCATCCGATGGCCGCAGCCCCCAGAGATGTAGGGGTCATGGAGGAAGAGGAGGATGCTCACCCCAAACGCGTGCTTTTCCGAGGGAATTGGGTTTGTGAGGATGCACAGCCCTTCGTGAACTTTCTCTTCTTTTCAATCGATACAATAGGTTTCCTGTAAGAACACAGACAGTGCTGGGTTCTGGAAATGAAGGCGTCCTCCGGGAGCCACCGCAGGCCTGACCTGTCTCTCTCCCCATTTCTCTGGGCAAAGAAAACTGTCCCCAGGAACTAAGGAAGCGCCCAGCTCCATCGAGCCTTAGCCACACGCACGCCTCGGCAGGCAGGGGCCCCGCACAATTGCCGGCTCTGTCTCCCGCCAGCCAGCTGGGCCGAACGTTCCTGGGCACCAGCGCCTTTTCCTCCCCCCTCTCGCCCTCCCCCCTGCTCCTGCCCCGTTGGCTCCACACCCTCCTGAATGTTCCATTCTGAGCAGCCACAATCGGGAGCCTGTTTCTGTGCTGGGAAAAAGAGCAGCATGCAGGCTTTTAAACTCACTGGGTAATTTAAGGTATTTATCGCTATTTGGAGAGCTTTGCTTGTTTTGAATCCATTCCCCCTCCAGCTTTCTGAAATGGTGCAAATGATTACTTTTTCCCCCCCACTCCGAAAAGGATGCTTCTGGGTACTTCCGCTGCCCTGGAGGCTGGATTCTGAATGCAGCCTCCAGACCTGGGTGCGTGAGCCGTTCTGTTCATCCTCCACTCAGGCTGGCCATAAACATTAATGAGGCGCCTCCCCCTTCCAGGCCAGACTCCTGCTTGCAGACAGCTCCCCTTCTCGCACTGGACTGTGAGGGTTTCCAACACTTGGAGCAGCAGACTGCATCCAGTAAGAGAGCATGGCCTTGGAGTTAGGCCCTCCCCAAGGTCCAGCCATGCTCTTCCATGTAGCTGTGTGGGCAACAGTCCTGCATTTGTCCGGAACTTCGCTTTTCGTCTTTAAAATGGATGTGATAACAACTCCTACTACCTGATCGCTCTGGAAGTCACACAAACTGGTTCAAATCCCAGCTCTACTATTTTCCTCCTTCTGTGGTCTTAGCTCCTCTGTTCTCTGAGGTAACTTATCTTCACATTGAGAATGACAGTGACTCCTCAAAAGACAGTGAGAGGACTAGCTGAGTTCATGCATCTGAAGCCTGCACATAGACCATACTCAATGCAACCCAAGTGAATTTGGAGAGAGAGGAGAGAGACAGAGCGTGCAAGCAGGCACATGCACACACACACCCCTCCTCCCCTGGCAAGAGGCACTCGATAAATCTAAGTTACTCTCCCCCTCCCTCCTTTCCCAAAAGCTGAACACACCAATAGATGGACGGCCGTGGTGGCTTGCCAAGTTGTCGGAAGAATCTACTCTCCACTCGGCTCACATGAAGGTCTTACTGACGTAATAGTGACAGGAAGGAGAAGGGTCCCCTGGCTCCGTGCTGGAACACCACACAGAAGGCCCCACGGTCTGTGGACGTCCCTCTGGGCTGTGCTCAGGGAGAATCTGCCTTGGGAGCCTGCAGCAGACGGTCCTCAAAACCAAGGGGTTTCTGTGCACTCAGAATCTGCAAGCATCCGCCACAGAGACACCACCCCTGGGGCACAGTGGTCCCTTCTCCTCTTTCCATTCGTGACCCTCCATGACCTGCTTCCGTCTCCCCCACGTCTCCCACTCAACCTCCTTCATTAATGCCCCTCTCTCCCTCCCTCTCTCTCTCTCTCTCTCTCTCTCTGAAGTGAAGGGCAAACAAGAAAGTCCTAAGACCATGTATGCAGACGAGGAGATAATCACCAGATTGGAAGCCTTGAGTTAAAACAGAGGCCAGTTTAATCTTTTTTTCTTAACAGGGGATAGGGGAAGAAGATCTCTCCCCACTGGCTTATCTCCCCTCCTCTGGGAAGCCTCTCGTGGCCTCTGACTGGACACCACAGTTGGTACTCCCATGAGCCTAACCAGGGGATGCAGGCTCAGAGCCTGCGCTGCTTGATTGAAATCTTGATCCTGCAAGCTCTTTGGCTTTGCTGTGCCTTCGTGTCCTCATGTGCAGAATGGGGTCAATAGTAGCCCCTATTCCACAGGGTTGTTATGACTCTTTAGTGAGATGATCCCTATAAAGTGCTTAGAATGTCTGGCCCTATCATGGCTATTGCTAGTAGTATCGTTTTTTTTGTCGCCAAAGCACTTAGTAGACTGGCCCGTAGTCAGGGATTTCCTTGTCTGCTTCTCTCAAGGGTCTGGAAGCAAATTAGGAGCTAAAACCGTGTCTCATTCAACTCTAAAGGATAATTATAATGTAGAAAAAGCCACTGATATAAGCTAGGTGTGATACTTTGTTTCCCAGAGATTTCTTAATTAACAGGAAGGCTTCCCTTAAGTTTTAATTTTCAGACATTTCACCCAAACATAATTTTCTCTCTCGTTGTCCATATTGCACAAGGCGAGAAGCATCTTTCCAGGGCCCGGAGGAAGCCCCCTTAGAGGTGTGTGGCAGTGACAACACTGAAGTTAGCAAACTGGGCGGTGAGAGCAATTTCCTCTCTGGAACTGGGGTCTCTGCCAGCACTTCTGATTGGTCAGTGACCGTGTCATACTGGTTAGAAAATATTTTAATTATCAGCCTGAAGGAAAGCATGCCAGGATTTCTGCTCAGACGTTCTATGTTTTGATATGATTTAGGCAGCCCAGGTTTTTGATCCTTGACTGTGGAAGAAGGCCAGGACAGTGCAAGGGCAGCAAGTAAGGGGCCTGCCTGGTACGTGCAGGTCTGCATGGTGGGGTGGAAATGGCCGGAGTAAGGAGGCCGTGGAACCAGCTCCAAGGTCAACTCTGGCACACAGAGTAATAGCTCGTGTGAGTTACTTGGACGACCCCCTCAGGGTCCCAGCTGTCCTTATTGCAGGTGTCCACGCAGACAGGGGTGGAAAGGAGCAGACAGCTCCAGAAATGGAGAACAAGGAGGCTGTTGCTTTCTGCTTCCTGGCCGATTTCGCCAAAATTCTACGGTGAATGAAAAACATGAAAAGAAAACCACTTAATGAGATACCTTGTGACTTGTGTCCGTCGATTCTGTGAGCAGAGTGTTTCTGAGAGCTGGCCACCGGCCCGGGCTTGGCCTCCTTCCTTCTAGAACATGTGAGTGTGATTGGGTTCAGATACCAGTCATACCCCACGGAGACCTTGTGAGGAATGACCTCCCAGTTGGGCAGGATGACCCCCTGTGACAGGCGGCTCAGCACATGGCTAGGAGTGCGCACGCTGCTAGGCAGCTTGCCTGGCTGGAAAACCAGCTCGTGATGCTGACTGCAAGTTTCCCTCCTACAGCTTCCAAATGGTGAACCTCCCCCAGGTTTCCCACGTCACTTGCAGTGACACTCTGGTCCTCCTATTGCTTCCTCCCAGACAACCGAGGCCTAACGATTAGCCCGAACTTCTGATCCCGGGCCATACCCTCCCAGGCTGCCATGACAAGTTCCCACTAACCAGGGGGTTGAAAACAACATGAATTCATTCTCTCACAGTTCTAGAAGCCAGAAGACTGGAATCCAGGTGTCCGCAGGGCCATGCTCCCTCCAGAGGTTCCAGGGAAGGGTTTGCTCTTTGTTCTAGCTTCTGAGGTTGCTGGTATCTTCAACTTGGGGCCACATTTCTCTGCTCCATCTTCATGTTGCCACCCCCTCTTCGATGTCTTCTCTTCCACCTCTTAGAGAGATACTTGTCATTGGATTGAGGGCCCATCCTGGTAGTTGAGGATGATCTCCTCATTTAAGACCCTTAATTCTATCTGCAAAGACCCTTTTTCCAAATAAGATACCATTCATATCTTTTGGGGGCCACAGTCAACCTGCTGCAACATTCGATGGCAAGGTTAATGGATTAACTTAAGTGGAGAAGGTTTTCTGTGGTTAGCTTGAGGCATTTTCTCAAGGATAACGATCTGGTGATATCTATTTCCAGCTGTGTGACTTATTATAAATTGCTTAACCTCTTTGGGCTTCAGTTTCTTCGTGGGTAAAATGGAAATAATAATAATAGGACTTACCCACAGCCAACTATATTTTGTTTGCTCAGATAGATCTACTACAGGTATCTCTAGTATAACACATGTATTTAGTGGAGAACATGCCAATCGGCTATTTATATTGAAATATTCTGACCAAATGAAAAGTTCATAAAGAAATCTTTTTAAAGTTTGAACCAGAAATGGATGAGAATGAGCAGCATTATTTGTGAAACAAAATAATTTACTGTGGAAATGGGTCTCATTAAGAAGCTATGATAGGGATCAGCTATTTTGGCTTCTCTCATGCTCATTTCTCGGTGGGAGCCGTGAACACTCACGTGCTGTCTCTGTGACAGTGAAGAATGTTCTAGAATTGCCTCATATGGAGCCTCACCCTCTTCCACCTGGATGATAAGGCGTCCTGGCCTTCCAATCTTGGTTTTTCTTCTTTGTTTTTCTCTTAGCTGTGTAATGTCAGTCGGATGCGTTATGACCTTCAGGATTCAAGAAGTTAGCTGGGCATAAATAATAGTAGCAGCAATAATAACAAATAACAACAACAACAACAGCTAGTATGTGCTGAGGGCGTACTCAGTGCTAGATGCTATGCTAGGACTGGTGGAAGCACAACAAGCCATGAGCTCTGGAGTCCGACTCCTGGTCCTACAGCATGTACTCCAGCAAGTTGCTCCTCTGTGCCTCGATTTCCTCTCCTATAAAATGGAATTAGTAACATTAGCCTTCTTAGAGGGTTGTTTTGAGGGTTAAATAATGCGTGCTAAGTACGCAGCATCCGTCTGGCAGGCTGTAGGCACTCTGTCCTCATTAATTACTCGTTGGCCTCTTTAAGAACTCCCTGGTGGAGGTGAGGTACACCCCAGTTTCGTGTGTGAGAAGCTGGGGCTCAGAGAGGCTTGGGGTTTTGCTCAAGGTCACATGTGTGTTGGTTGGGAGGCGTGGCCTCAAACCCAGCTCTGTTCGTACCTTATACCCTCAACCGGTCATCCTAGGCAATGCTGTCTACGTAGTGAGCAGCCTGCTGAATGATCACCGTTTTATATCGGTTTGATCTTTGAGCCATTATCTCACTTGGGTAAGAGACTGGCCTTCGGTTCATAAATGGTGTCTTAGTTTTCCCACTGCTGCTGTAACAGATGATCACAAATTAGGAGATTAAACGCACACAGATGTATCATTCTCTACTCTGAAGGTCCGGAGACTGTCATGGGTCTTATGGGGCTAAAATCAAGGTGTCAGCAGGTCCAGGCTCCTTTTAGAGGCTCTAGGGGAGAATCCGCTCCTTGCCTCTTCCAGCTGCCCAAGGCCACCTATATTCCTTGGTTCACGGTTGCATCACTTCAGCCTCTGCTTCCATTGTCACATCTCTGACCCTGAGCCTCCTGACTCCCTGTGATTGTCGCCTGAATAATGCAGGATAATCTCCCCATCCCAGGGTCCTTCACCTAATCCCATCCTCAGAGTCCCCTTTTGCCAGGTAAGGTCACACGTTCCTAGGTCCCAGGTAGATTAGGATGTGGCCCTCTTCTGGGGGCCATCATTCTGCCTAGCCCAAGTGGACATTCTCATTTCGACATCGACCACACATTCATTTCTGGAGGTGCTGTGTGAGCCTCGGCCAGCCATTTCATTTCTGGAACCTTCATTCTCTCCTCTCCTCGTCTGAAAAATAGCAGCTTGGGTCCCAGGTTTGCAGGGCTGTGGAGAGCACAAAATGAAGTGATGTACAGAAAGCGCCTGATTCTAATTGGCTTTCAAAAGTGGGATCCATTCTTCTCAGGATGATTACTTTTAAATTATTTTTAATGCTCCTGTAACAACAAACAGAGCCCAGTGTCTCGGGAAAAATGAACAAGAGTCTCAGCATGCAGGTCGAGGGGTTTCTCATAATGGCCTGCAAGAAGCAAAAATCCAAACCTGGTCCCAACCCGCCCGGAGTGGCCTCGGCTGGAAACAAAAGCGTCATTCAGCTGACCAGATGATAGGTATGAACTGGAAGGGGAAGGGGAGCAGAGATTAGCTTGTCAAACAGTATTTTATTGTGAGAGCCACAGATCAAGGCTGCCTTTCGAAACAGCGTTTACATGAAAAGAGGCACAGGATATTTTATGGCCCCTATCGAGGTCCCGAGCCTAAACAGCAAGCCTGTTTGATCCGCCTTTCATAGGTTGTGTGATGTTTCCATGAGGGACTGGGCATAAATCTTCCAAGCTGCCCATTCGAACGTGGGAGAGCCCAGTGGAAAGTGGAGGGGAGTGGGAGACAGAGAGGAAGGGAGGCCGGTTTCTTTGAGCGGTCACGGAATTTCGGACATGGTGCATGGCTTCCTTAGGCGGGTACCACGTGGCCGAGATGCACAGTTGGAGATGGGGCGGCACAGGGAGAGGTGATTTTTTTCTTTTATCATTTCCACAGGGGGCCCTGCTTACCTCTCCTCCCTCATCTCACATTTCCCTGCCCACCGTCCCACGTTCCTCGAATGTGACAAACTAGTGACACCGTGGGACTGGGTGTTGGTTGTGCCCACTCCTGGAACTTACTTCCCCACAGATCTTCTACTGGTTGGCTCTTTCTTGCCAAGTCTCAGCTGAAATATCACGTCTCTTCTAGAAGGTTCCCCCACCTTCTCATCACTCCCTATAACATTGCCTCGTTTTATCGTCTCCACAGCAGTCACCACGACTGGAAATGACCTTGCTCATTCCTTTGTCTGGTGTCTCTCTCACTGCCTCTGGAATACGATCTCTGAGGGGACAGGGACCTTGGCTCTTATTTCCTGCCATCGTCCCAGCGCTAGGGCATGGACGAGAGGGCATTTATGACCATAACCACTAACCAAGAGAGCTTACTCTGTGCTCCATTCCTTCCTAAGCACCTGACGTGCATTTATTTACTCAGTTCCTCTCCACGAATCCATTTTGTCGATGAGGAAACTGGGGCATAGTTAGATAAATGAAAAAAAAAAATCAAATTGATAGACTATTCAGGTACATTTGAGTATTTCTGAATTAATTTAGTAGCTATATTGGTTATCTATTGCTACAGTCATTTTGTGGGACAAAATATCCCACGATTGTCACAATGTGCCTTGACAGTCATGCCGATTGTTAAGGGTGCCCAGGAATAGAAAAAGCAAAGTTCTGTTTTTCTTCTTCTTTTTCTACTGCTTGGGAGATAGAGCCTGCATTTCTGTTTTCCGAGTCGCAACGGACGTTTGTTGAGCTTCCACCCCGGGTGAGGCACTCTGTCACATGTTATTTTAGTTTTATGTATTCATTTCTTTTGCTGCGATTTAGTCTCCAGAGTTGGATACATTTTATTCTTAAAAACTTCAAGCAGACCTGAGAAATATAGCCCTGGCCCCATCTCATCCAGTTTGGGAAACAGAGATGGAGGGAGGTGCGGGAACTTACTTGAGCTCTCAGTGATTCTCCAGATGAAGGCCCTCCCTACCCCACAGCAGTGCCCGGGACATAGCAGACGATCCGTCAATGTTGGCAGAATAAAGAAAGGAGGACGAGACACCCTCCACCCTGTGACAGTGGACATTAGTATCTTCAACTTACAGATGAGGAAATTGAGATTCAGAGAGATTTGGTTCAACGTCACCCAACTAGTAAGTGAGTCAAGATTACCACCCAGACAATTCCAGCTCCTCAAGCCTATGCTGTCTACACCAGGTGGAAAACAAGACCCGAACGTCTTCTCCACAGTTTAGACCCCCCACCAGGGAGATGCAGGGGGCAAAGAGGGTATATTTGTTTGTTTGTAAACCCCTCGAGGACCAGAATCCCTGCCCACTCAAAACTAGACCGGACACAGGCCCTGGACGCCCCTCACCAGGCCTCCTCCTGCTTTGAATAAAGCTCTGGAGTCCATGTCTGCTCTGGCCGCATCCCTGTGCGTGGCTCAGGGAAGAGCAATCAGGAACGAAGAGAGCCCTCTAAGCAAAGCCATTTGCCTGTGGGCGCTCTGCAGACCAGGCCCGGTTGGCATGGACGTCGAGGGGCATCTGGAGACGACCAGAGTGTGGAAGCCGAGCCCAGGCCTCGGGACGACCGGCCCTGACACATCCAGACAGAGAGTGGCAGCTTTCTTTCTCATTTGGAAACTACACATGTGTCATTCACAGCCGAGCGTGGAAAAAGATGCAACGGCGCCCACCCTATGGAAAATCTTAGAAAATCTTAATTAGCTTCCAGAAGGGCTGCCAGAATCATTGTTGGCTCATCACACCTAAGGCCAGCGCCTGCCACAAGGCTGCTCTGGCTGTGTGTGCAGGGGAAGAGGCTCACTCACAATCCTTCTTTCTGTCGGGATGTTGTTGTTGTTTGTGTGTGTCTCCCCCCGCCCCCTAATCAGGGTTGCCTGCTGGACCGCCCCTCACTTGGTAAACCCCCGTGGACCTGTCAGCTTTCTGTCGAATGACTCGAATCATGTTCAGCGTCATTCACTCACTAAGCGTTGCTGGGCTCCTCCTATGAGCAGGTTTGTGCCAGGCCCCGGGGACACAGCAGTACACAGTGCCATGTGGTTCTTGTTCTCAGATAGGATACGTTCTAGCCGTGGGGAGACAGGCAACCAAACAGATAAATAGGGGGATGCCACGAAGTAATAGAATGCAGGGAAGGAAGCGAAATGAGGAGGTGGGGCAGTGGGATGGGCGGACAAGGGAGGCCTCGTTAAGGAGGGGACATCTAATGTGACATGGGACGTTAGATGTGAACGAGAGGAAGGCACCAGCCACAGAGACATGTGGGGGAAATGTTCAGGCAGAGGGAAGAGCAAGTGCCAAGGCCCCACCGTGGGACGGAGCCTGGTGGTTTGGAGAACCCTAAATGAAGAGTGTAGCTAGCCCGTAGTGAGTGTGGGGAAAGGATGGGAAACATGGCCGGTTAGGTGGACGGTGGGGGCCAGTCCGTGGAGTCCAGTTGAGCCACAGAAATGAGGACGTTTGTGTAGGAAACAGCATTGCTGTGGACTGTGGGGTGCAAGTGTGGGGCCTCCCACCGCTGCCCTCTCATTAGAGGGTTTCTTTCTGCTCGTCGAGGCAATGACTCAGCTCGCACACCTGCCCCAGGTGGGATGGAAATGGAGGCTCTCCTTGGGTTTCTGAGGATTTTGTTAAGTCCTTGAACTTCTTTCTGGTTTGCACTCACCCAAACTAATTTTGAAATCTTTACATCTCTCTGACCTTTAATGTATACTGCGCGCCCTTATGCGCTCCAAGTAGACCAAAGCCGGACCTACCCGGCTGGTGGTTCTGAGGGCCAGGGCCCCATATGCCTGTTGAAAGCCTGGGATTCAGGCTGGAAGGGTGTAGGCATTAAGGTCTGACAAGTCCATGTTCGAATCTCCATCTTGCTGCTTAACGATTGTGTGATCTTTTAGACAAAACCCTCGAAGTTTCTGAACTTAGCAATGGGGTAGAAAACAATATCTACTTGGAAAGGTCACCGTCAGGATTAATTGAGAGAATGAATGCAAACATCTAGCGCCAAGGTACGTGCTCAGTCACCCTTACCATTTCCTTTCTTCCCAGTGTTTGGCGGGTCTGATGAGCAGTCCTCAGAAGCAAAGGGACAGCCCGCACTCCTCAGGTGGCACATCGCTGAGCGAGAGAGAATGAGTAGGCTCAGGCCCTGTGACTGTGCGTGTTGCCATCTCAGTGATAGCAGATGTAAAAGGAGATCATGAATGAACAGGAACGAGGCACTGGTTTATGTTACAGTGTGTAGATGATCCCCAAAAACATCGTGCTAAGTGGAAAAAGCCATTCCCACAAGACTGCGTGTTGTAGGATTTCGTTTCATCTCCGTGACGTCTCCAGAATGGGTAAACCCATCGAGACGGAAAGTCACTTGGGGGTTGTACGGGGCTGGGGCTGGGCGTGGAGGAGGGGGCAACTACTAATGTACGGAATTTCTCGTTGGAACAACAGATGTGTTCTAGAATTAGATCATGGGGATGGTTGCAGAACTCTGTAAACAGACTAAAACCCATTGAATTATTTACTTTCAGTGGATGAATTTTATAGTACAAAAGTGATCTCTCAATAAAGCCACTTAAAAAGATGTAGTCCCATTACTTTCAGGAAAAATGCACAGTTTAAAAATAAGGCGTGGTAGGTGTCAGTGCAAACATTCATCAATTATCTGAGAGGATTGCCATTTGCTGTTTGCCCTGTTCTTTCCTCATAGAGCGTTAAAAGAAAAGATCAAAAATTGTCATCAGTAAAGGAATCCTTGATTTTGTGAGGGTTGAATGTGCAGTCCTTTTCAGAGTCAGGCACGAAACGGTCCCAGAAATGATTCCTGATTCTCCATGGAATGTCATTCGCATCATTTCGGACATAGGTGTTGAGAATTTGTTGTGTGTCTGCCCCCGTCCTGATTGCTGAACCAGAACCAAGCACGCTGGCTGTCTTCTAGGATTTCCTGTGTGGTCCTATAAATACAGGCACACTTCTCAAATGTGAGTGTGTAAAGAAAGGGATCTATTATAAGGAATTGGCTCCCATGATTATGGAGACTGACAAGTCCCAAGATCTGTCGTCAGCCAGCTGGAGACCCAGGACAGCCACTATTTCCATGTGAGCCCGAAGGCAGGAAAAAACGGACGCCCTGGCTCACAGGCAGTCAGGCAGAAGGAGTTAGTTTCTGGGAAAGTCAGTTAGTTTGGGGGAAAGTCAGCCTTTTTGTTTTATTCAGGCCTCACCTGATTGGCTGAGGCCCATCCACATTGGGGAGGGCAGTCTGCTTTACTTTGTCTGCCAGTTCACTTCAGATGTTCATCTCATACAGAAACACCCTCATAGACACATCCTGAGCAACCTTTGAGTGCCTGCGTACCCTGCGGCCCAGTCAAGTTGACACTTAAAAGTAATTGTCACACCAACCCAGCAAGATGTTCCACTACCTTCCAAATAGAATTCCTGGCAGAGTCAGGAGGTAATCTCTCCTACGGTCCTTGGGAATGCAAAGAGCACCACTTACACTACAAGGCCCTGATAAGTCCTGCAATGAAGGGAAACTCGGTTTCTTAGTCTGAGCATTCTAGAAACACTCACATACCGCATTTTCTTTTTAAATTTCTCTTTGTTTTCACTTTTTTAAAAAAGGGAAACGTGTGCCACAGGCTATTTTGGCCTATGCCGAAATAATATGATGTGGGGTTGGGCCATACCAGAAGTATATATATTGGTTGGCAAATTCCATCTGGGTGAGAATAGGTGAAGGAGCAAGAGCATCGGGCAGGCTTCCTCAGGGGGCCTTCATCCAAGTATGATGTGGAATAGACAGGTGTCTCTGGCTTCCCCTGCCTATAGGCACGGCAGCAGCGTTTGTTATGGTTTTATTTGAGTTGTGTCCGTGGTGACAGGAAACTTGCTGACCATTAGACACGAGTGGGTCATTGGTTTTAGTTGACTCCTGCTCACCCCAGTTATGTTAATATCTGAAACGTCTCGGGCTGAAGATTTTCGTCTCTCTGGGGTTTCTGGTCTTATTTTTCATCAAACCAACATTGGGAGAAGGGGGCAGCGGAGCGGGGGAGGTGAGAGACTAGAGTTAGTAATGATGCCCTCTCTCCTGTCTAAAGCAGGAGTCCCCAACGCTGGGCCACAGACCTGTACAGGTCTGGAGCCTGTTAGGAACTGGGCGAGGCTTCATCTGTATTTGCAGCCACTGGCCCTAGCATCACCGCCTCAGCTCCGCCTCAGATCATCAGGCATTAGATTCTCATAGGAGCACCGGTCCCTAGAGGCAAAAAGGTTGGGGACCGCTGGTCTAAAGATTCGACCCTTGTGCTCTCTGATTTCTCGTGGGAAGCCACCTCATTAGGGAATGAAAGCTGCCCCTGTGGCAACAGGTACTTATCTCAGTGGCACCAGCATCATGTAGCCGAAAGCACAGACGATCGGGTTCTGGGTTTGAATGCTGCTCCTGACCCTACTTAGGTAGGTAGCGTAGCCACAGCACTCACTCTCTCGCCCACTGAGTACCAACCCCGTGCCAGCATCGCGGGCCCATGCCTGGCATGCTCTGCGCCTCCCTCTCCAGATCTGCCTGATGAGAGCAACTGTACCCACCTCCACAGGACAGCTGTGAATCCACTTTAAAAGATGAGCTGTGCACCTCCAAAGAGCAGCTGACTTTTGGCAGGGAAGAGGAGTGGGAGAAGGAGGCAGCAGGGTTACGAGCAGAAGCAGAAATGAAGGCTGACTGGGGAGTAGAAACAGGTCGGTAAGAGCAGGCGTTGATGTCTTCTGGCCCAGACTCGGAGCCCTGCCCAGCGACAGATGACTCAGCAGACGGAGGAAACCAGTGCTGAGGCTTTAGCAAAGCTGGAAACAGGCTTCCCCCGGCCCCCACAAGAAAAGAGAGAAAGAGAAATTTTTGATATTTAGAAAAATCACCCACGTAGTCACCCTGGGAAAAATCAGAAATAGGTTGGAGTTACACTTGCATTATGGTTTCACCTTGGTTTTACTTTGAATCTCGTTTTGGAGGGGCCCTATGGTTCCGCCAGGGCGCAGGGCCTCTAAAGGCCTAAACACAGCTATGGCTGCACCAAACAGTTTGCGTGTCAACCCTGGGGACAACTCAGTGGAGTCGAAATACGTCATTCAGAACAAGTGGCATGGACTGATTTTCCTTAGGAAATGCTAAAAGATATTGTGAGATTCCTCCATCCCCCCCCAGATTTCGATGAGGGGTGCATCCTTGATTTGCAAGCACCAGACTGTTACCCCTCGGGGGGAAAAATAAACTATTTGAACGCTTTTTTTATTTGACATTTGAATCTTATCTTGTTCACCGCTGCATCCCTTGGGCACACTGGTGGGCAGTTAGTAGAGGCTTAGTAGCTAATTGTTGAATGAATGACGGAATAAGTGAGTGAATGAATGAATGTGTGGGTGAATGCATGCGTGCGTTTACATCTCTGGAAAAATTCACTAGTAATGGATCGTCACTCCTGGGTTCAGTTCCATCATGCCAGGGTTTGTTCCCCATGTAACCCAAGCTGGAGAGGCAGCCCGGAGAGGCCTGGAGTTTGACCGTCCATTGGATTCGCAGAAGGGCAGCGAGGTGCAAAGTGCTCCCATGATGGTTAGCACTAGGTGCCTGCTGCTGGCAGAGGGGTAGTCAGCATGGAAATGAGGGAGGAGCAAGGAGAAGCAGCAAAACCCGGAGCAGGGCAGGGCTCCAAATCCCCAAGCTGATGGTATTATTGGCAAGGAAGGACTCTTCCTGCAGAACTGTGCCCAGACACGTGGGTGTGGCGCCTGCCCAAACGAGACTTTCCTTTCTTTTTTTTCTTGAGGGATTAAGGAATAAATAGGAATTGGTAGGATATACAGATGGGTGAGTGGATGGGTGGATGCCGGCATGCAGGCATGGCCTCAGCCTGGGGTAGGGAGAAGACTCTGCGTTGGTCTGGAACGGCAGAGTGACTCAGCCTGTTCTGTTCCCTCTCTGACCCTGTTCTATCCTCTGTCAGAGAGAATGAGAAGCCTTGCCTCTCCCTAGCTCCAAGGGCCTTTGGAAAGCTCAGAATAAAAGCCAGACACCTCTGTTCCGTCAAGGTGCTCCACAGCTGTAAAGAATTATTATCTGCGGAACCTCTTCCCTCCAAAGACTGTCTGTAGCCCCCCACGCTGCAAATAGATTATGATTTAATGCAAGCGTACGTCAAAAATCTTAGTGAACTCTGTGATCGTTTTGGAATTCCTCCAACCAATGGCAGGGATTTTTATTTTTTATTTTTTTTCCTCATCTCAGCTCCCAAGCAATTTTTCTTGTGTTGGAGATTGCCAAGATTTTATGGCTGTCGGGTTATCGTATTCATCCAGATGGTCAGCATTATTTGATGCTGAAATGCATCTGCAAAACCTCATCTGTCTGATTGTTCTGGAAGCATTAGGTCGGAGGTTTTTAAAAATCTTAATATATAGCCTCCTGAAAGGGCGGGATGTTACGGCACACTTTTTCTTCAGCTTTGGCTTGCGAGTGTGGTTTTCTGTCCTTTGATATTTACATGTAAGCGAACGAGTTTGTTTGGTGTAAACGACGTAAACTTACTTTATGACTCTTAATAGATACACTTGTCTCCAGGGACTTAGAGTTGCTCATAACGAGAAAAATTAAGCTGTGATTTATCATCCAGTGACACATTTCGAGTGCCTTTTCCTCATTTTTCAAACATTCATCAATTCAGGCATAATGTCTGAGTCAGTGGCCAGGGATTCGAACACTCGTTGGCGGTGTGACCTCATGCAAGTCTCCGTTTTCATCACCAAAGTGAACCCGCTTTGTAGGACGACTGTGCGGAGGAAGCGTGATCGTGTATGGGGAGCGCCTGGCATCTAAGAGCACTTGATAAATGCTGTTAGGTGGCATGGTCATTGCGGTTGAGCTGATGAAGGATTTTGTGTGCGAGATGGGCCTGGACGTCTATTTGGAGCAGGTTCGATGAAGCTAACAGCCCCTGGCACTGCGGGTGCTGAACTGCTCCCCAGCTGTGTGCTCCCTGGGACACGAATCGCTTCGTGCCCTTACTCTGGAGCCATTTGAGGATTTCCCAGGTAGACAGTCGGGTGCTTGCTGATGGTTCTGGAAATGCATTCAGAGTCATTTCTACACAGCAGTACAGAAAGTTGGCCTGACTTTTCCTGAAAGGCAAATGAACGGCGGCTCCACCGCTCTTTCCATGACCCAGGGCTTGGCTGACTGTCCCCAGGTGCCACACTGTGGGACAACCAGGCTCTGGGAGATAGTCCTCGGCGTGTCCCTGTTCACCCAGGTGCAGAAGACGCTAAAGGCCAGGCAGTTTTGGTTGACGATCGCTGTGCTAAAGTGCAGTCAACTAGGTCTGGAACTAGGCCTGCACGAATTCAGTTCCTCCACGTCTCTCTGTATGGGCTCCTTACTTAGGACATTCGGTCTTCTGGACAAGGGTTGCAACTGTGGATACTTCTCTACCAAAAGAAAGGAGCTAAGTAGAGCCTTTGCGTGTTTTCGTTATTGTCAAGTCTTGCTTTTTGGTTTTTTTTTTTTGTTTTTTTTTTTTTAAGGTTTTATAGTGTGAATTGATTTCCCTCTGTCTCTCTGTTGGGGTTGGTTTGAGACTTGTTTGTGGCCCTTCTCTTGTACAGATGCCATAAACCTATAGGTAATGAACCTCTCTGGACATTGCTAGGTACTCAGAGGGGTTGTGATAGGGCCTGGGGTGTAGGAATTACCTTAGAAAGTCCACAGGGCCCATGCCAGTGACCCCCAGCACTTCTGGGGCCATTATTTTAGCATCCGAGTGCTTTATGCCTTGTCTTCTTCTCGCTTGGGTTTTCAAGCCAATGATTGTTGACTGAATTCTCAAAAGCCCCTTGCAGAGTAGAGGTAGTAAGTACATGTATAGAAATCCTAGATAGCACAGCAGGAATCATGATTGATAACAATGGCTCACATTTATTGAACTCTGACTGTGGACCGCGTACCAGGTGATCTCATTGCACCCTCCACCCACCCCATTACCTAGATGCTGTGACGATGCCCATTTTGCAGATACAGAAACTGAGCTTAAGAACTTGCCCGCAGTCACAGCTAGAAAGCAGGGCAAGGATTTGATCCCCCGGAGGTCTTCAGACAACCTCTGGGAAGTGAGCAGGTGCTACCAGTTGAGATGGAAAGATGCCAAGTTAGTTCAAGATAGATGCCTTTTAAAGAAATAGTCTTTTCTGCCCACAATTATCCTATTCCAAATAGCTCCAAAAAAAAATTTTTTTGCAACTTTACATTAAAATTCTTCCTATTGAGAAATAGCCCAGGTGCAGTCTCCTGGTCAGTGAGTTGCTGTTGACCTTCTAAGCCTGCATTTCTGTTTAACGCTGTTGGGCAGGAGAAGGGGTTTGTCATTCTGTTTCCTGTCAACCCGTGTGTGGAGGGCTGAGAGTTCACACTTGAATTTGGCAACAGTGTGGTTGTGGCTTCTGTGTGTCACTTCCCAGCATGGCGTCATCTGGGTCTTATAATTCTCAGAAAACACAAAAGTGTAAACATATATTTTTTTGAAGTTCCAGCACATGTCTTTGTGATACATATGTCTTCCATTTATTAATCAAAAGGGAAACATCAGCCGACATCTATGTGTAAATGAGTAGATAATGTTAGCAGCGATTTTGTGAAAGAGGATATACAAGTGGCAGATAAACACGGGGGAAAAATGTTCAACATCGAGAAACACCAGAGAACCAAAACTAGTGAGAGTCCATGACACCCTATCAAAAGAGCTAACGTTAGAAAAACCGACAATAGTAAATGTTGTCAGAACGTGGAGGAGCAGAAACTCTCGTGCACTGCTGATGGGAACACAGATGGGTTCTGTTTACATCACAATTTGGCAGTTTCTTAATTGTGGAACAATGGGGACCCTTGTAGGGTGTCCGTCACCCCAGCAGAGAACCTTAGACACCTGCCGGTCCCATTCTGACACTATGGAAATGAGATGCAAGCATTCAGGTAACGGCAATTTCACTAGGTTTGAACTCTGCATGAAAAGTTTGCTGTTAGAAAAGTGGGTTCAGAATCATTCCTGGAGCCTTCACCCTGGTTCTTGATTTGGCCCTCATCCCAGTCCTCATCCCTTCCCACCCAGCCTGCAGCCTCGGGCCATAAGTCACCTGCTGCCTCCTACAGAAACATGCTTCCTTCTGCTAGAGATGCCCTGGAAGCTTTTTTCATTGCCGCGGGTGGGGTCTCATGACTGTTCTGTCCCATGTCAGGCTGACACATCAGACCCTTGTTGGTATGGTTAAGACTAGGGCAGGAGTCACCTCCAGCAGTTCTGAAGCTGAGGAAAGGTGAGCCTGGTCTGCGCCGGGTTCTCTTTCAGGCCTTCATTCAACACCCTTTTATTGAGCATCCTGAGAATTTTAGTTACATGATGAAGAATAATAACCCCCTTTATCTGAGGCTGCTCTGGGCCAGGCACTGTAGGAGGTGCTGCTGTCTTACAGGAGTGCCCAAGACATCCTGGGACCCTGCCCAAGCTTAGAGACCGGGTGAGGAAGACACCTGGCCTTTAACACGGGGGAGAGGTTAGGGCTGCTCTGAGAGAAGTGAAGCCCTAGAGAGACCATCATCAGGGATATGGGGGCACAGGCATCATCTGCTTCACTTTGAAGAAAATCCAGCCTTGCTCTTGCATGCCCTTTCCCCAGCCCTCTCACCAGGGTCTGTCTGTCCTGTCCCCCACACACAAGCACACACCTCTTACCCAAGATGCTAGCGTGTACATATATATATTTAATGTAAAACCACTGTGCAAAAAAATATAATTTAAATCAAAACTGGGTAGACTCAATGTGGAGAGCTGGATGCGTTTTTCATGACGTCCTTAAGAATAATTTAAATTTTGTCTAATGGCAAATGTCTTCCCATTCAGGTGGGCTAACACTCTAAGGACTAGGGTGAAGATTGAAATATAAGTTTTTCCCATGTAGCCACAGGAAATCAGTTGGGCGGGGAAAGGACTGAAAAGAAAAAGATTGAGCAAGATTTAGTTTTCATAAAAATTAAAAAAAAAAACAAAAAAACATGGTACCTATAAATAAGGTGCGAATCCAGTGAATAGCTTTCTAGTCCAGAGGAGTTGATGGGAAGAATTGTGTTCGAGAGACTTTGCATGAGGAACCCTTGAAGACTCAAGCCCTCCCTTTCCTGTCACATCTGTGCATTCTGAAGGTGGAATCGCCTCATTTGCACTTCTCTTTTCGATTAGCTGGAATTATTGTTAGGTTATTTTTAAAGTTGTCTCTGCTTATTGTTTCCTTGCTGGATAGGAGCAAACGTTGATTTCCGACGCCGGGTCGCATGAAAAGTGGAAGCGTTAAAACCAACACCTGAGCCCTTCCTCTGGCCAGTCATAGAGAAAGCAGTGAGACGGGGAGACGGGGCCTGCTTTCAAGAGGGTCATGTGAACGTCTCGGAGAATTTCTCTAGCGCATCGAAAGAGGCCCCACAGAAACAATCCCTGTGGCACTGTTTGTAATGCAGAAGTGTTCAGTTAACCAAAGAAACTGTATTCCAGCCAAACTGTGCAATGCTCTGCAACAGTGAGGGAAGAACAAGGCAGATCTACGTCTGGTAAAAGAAGTTCATCTTCAGCTGGTGAAGAAAAGGGGCAACAAGCTAAAAGACACTTTCTTTTAAAAATTGTGTGTCTTCAGCATTGCAGTATATTCTCTATGGCTACCCTCGTGATAAAGGCATAGGGACATATAGAAGATAGTCTGGGAGGACTCAGGTCACACTGAAATAAATCAGTGGCTACATCTAGAAAAGTACAGTGGGGACCAGGGATGATGCCGTGAGCAGTTATACCCGGGCAGCAAGGCTCAGCCCTTGGAGCAGGAAGCTCACCAACTAAGATGCTCCCGCGGTCTGCTCCCAACCAGGTCTGGCAGGCTGGCCCTGGGCGCCCGCTTTGTCCCCCATCTGGAGTCAGGCACGTCATCCAGGCAGTGTGTAGGCCTGTCTGCCAGGTCCAAGACATTGCATTGCGTCCTGGAATTCAGCATGTGCAACAGTGAGAGCTGACCCTCCCATGGTACTCGCTGTTTGCCAGGTAGTGTTGTGAGCGTTTTAAGTATATGAATTAACTCATTGGAGCCTCACAACAAACTTATGGCGTAAACACTATTATTATTCCCATTTTACAAAGGAGGGAATCGAGGTTCGGGGAGCTTAAGTCATTTATGCATCGTCACATCACTAGAAAAATGGAAGAACTGAGATTTAAACCCAGAGCCCAAGTCTGCCAAACCGGGACACCTCTGAAGGTGAAGGGGGGTGTCGCTAACATTTATGCGGGTCCCCAGGCACAAGCTGCTGCTGTCTCTGGCAGACTGGGGTGTGTGGTCGCCTACATTATACTGCTTCTTCACCCTGGCAGAATGGTGCCTGCCCTCATCGTGTCTGCAGCCCGTCGGGTGGGAGACAAGAAAGTGGCAGAGCTCGTGCAGTATGCCAGAGGCCAGGAAGTTGGGGTTTCGGGGGAATATGAGAAAACGGGAACACGGAGAAGGGCCCCTGATGTGATTGCTGGAGATCAGAGAGGGCTTCCTGGAGGAAAGGACAACTAAGCAAGACTGATGGGTGAGCAGGAGTTAGCCAGGCAAAGCAAAGTGTGTTGTGGTGCCCGAGTCTAGCGGGGAGGTCTCCGGCTCTGGCCTCAGGCACACCCCACTCTCTCTGAAGTCTGCAAACTTTCTTCAAAGGCCAGGAGTCAATATTTAGGGCTTGATGGGCCAAGAGGCAAGAGGGAGGATATCACATGGGGACATGTGTAACCATTTAAAATGTAACCATATAAAAATATGCAAATCATTCTCAGCTCCAGGACCATAAAAAAACAGGCAGCTAATTGGATCTGGCCCTCGAGTTTATACCAGAGGTTTCCTTCTTGCCCAGATTTAACTGGCATCTCTGTTCATCATAAAGCTTTGGGGAGGAGGCTTAGTCTCAGGGACATACACAGTTCAAAAGTCCAAAAGCCCAGCAGACCCCTGTTCAGACTCAGCAGCAGTGGGGCCCTGGGCCAGCCACTTACCCTCCCCAAATCCCAGTGTTCTCAACCTATAAAATGTGGGCCGGACCGCCTCTCTCTCCAGGCTGCCGTACAGACCCCACGAACATCCATTTGTTATTCCACACTCATCAAGCACTTGTTCTGTGCCAGGCTCCTCCATCCAGCCCCTAGGAGCTCACAGCTCGACCTGGTGGCCAGGACCCCATTCATTCATAGATATTGTCTGGATGTGCTTTTGGTGCACCCTCTGCACTCAAACCCCTGTTCCAGCACTGCTCTTGTGGAGGGAATGAGTTTGATCCAACGAGTTAATACACTTTACCTGCATCGCCTGCCAGGCGCTCTGCCTGGGATCAAGTTTACTCCAGCAAAACGAAGCATGAACCTGGCAGAAGGGGCGTGAGCTTTTATGAGAACGTGCGATCGAAGTTCTTGGAACTCCTGGCATGCAAAGGCCAAGCTGTCCCTGCAGCCCTCCGTCTCTGGGCATCGGCCCTGGGGTGCCTGGGGCGTGATTCAAGGCCTCTGGAGTCCAGGCTGTATTCTCTTTGCATCAGCACTCCGCCTCCTCTGTGCTCAGCCAGAGGCACTTTGAGTTCTCAGCTTTGATGTGGGAATTAGAGTTTCCTAGGCCTGAGTCAGATTCCGGGTCAGGCGCTGCCGACGTTGAGAGCGTCCCGTTGGCTGAGGGAGTTCCCACTAGACTCTTTGCTGGGGTGGAAAACAAAGCGGTCAGAGAAGACTCTGGAAGGTGGTCCCTGAGTCGGCTAATTGCGATAACAGGTGCGTTGGGGCGGGGTGTGTCCATTGGGTGGGCTGCCTTCAAACCCTGGCATTGCCGCAGACCAGGAAGATGCATAACCGTGAACAAGTAACAGGACTTCTTTGAGCCTCAGCTTTCCTATCTGCAAAATGGACATGGTATTGCCCACCCACCTGGCTTGCCCATGAGGACTAACCCATGAAAAGTACTGACACTTAGTGGCATTCTCACGTGCCAGCTAGTGTGCTAAGGCCATGTCTTGTCCTGTTTGAGGTGCTAGGAGTGAAGGCCCTGAGTAAAGAGGGGTTCCGTGTCCATTCCAAGAACAAATTTGGTTCCAAATCTATCAACATCCCTGACCTTGAGGTGACACTGCTCCATTAAGAGAGATAAAATGGACAAAAACAAAAAACAGTCCTCAAAAACGTTGTGCGTTAAAGTGTGTGTGTGTGTGTGGCCTTGCAGTTCTGCTTATTGAACGAGCATTTCCCGAACCCCTGCTCTGTGCAAGAGCAGAGAAACTAAGATGACGAAGGCACGGTTCCTGGCTGCAGGGAGGGAGCTTCCAGATAGTTTTATCTGGTTTCAGAACTGGTCATAGGAACGCTTCCTTGCTCTCAACATCACCCATCACGTGCTTCAACTTCCTATTAAATAGTTTTGTTTTGTTTTTTTAATCGCGTGACCACAGAGCTCTTTGCCTGTGGTCAGGCAGAGCTGGGGGTAGAAATCCATTATGCAAAAGCAGCTTAGCTTTCCCCATCCCAGTTCTCTATTTTTTTTTTTTTTTCATGAGTATCTCGTGTTGCCCCAAACAGAGATAACGTGGACCTGATACTTTGCAGTGAATTCAGGGTTCTGGTCTGCTGAGACTGGGGAGGCAGCCCTGGGCAGTCACCCAGGTCAAAACGTCACTGGAGGCAGACGTGTAAAGAGGGCCTATGTAAATAAGTGATGTGACGCCTGAACCCCCATTTTGCAGGGGTGCAGGGCTGAGAAAGGGAAGCACAGGAAATGTGTTTACTTTGCCTTTGCCTGAGCAGAGCTTCCGAGTGTACGTGATGCACCCTTAGGTCCCAGGGGCGTCCCGAAGGCAGGTTAGAGAACCATCCGCTGCTGCTTTGCTGTGCGAAGATGCCTGCTGGTACTTAGAGAACAGTTTTCAGGCCTCCTTTTAGGCTCTACCCACTCCACCTTTTGTTTATTTCTTTCTTTCTTTTCAATTTAGGAGATTTTTGAAGATGAAGCAAAGTGTAGCAAATGATATATAACAAGCCGTCTTTTACTCACCGTCCCAAATTGATAAGACATTTTAGTTTTATCACCAAAGTAGAAATCCATTTTGACTCCCCCTTCATCCCCCTCCTCTCACCCTCTAATTATGAATTTACCACGTATGTTACGGTCTCTGTATTTACACTTTTACTTTCTCTGTGTGTAAACATGACATCAGGACATACCGTACGGTTTGTGTTTTCATAATCTATATAGGTGCTGTCATCCTGAATATAGTGTTCTTTGATTTACCTATTCTGTTCCACCTTGTGTGTTGAGGTTTGACCCTGTGGATCCTTCAGTTTAACTGCTCCGTCGATTTCCGTCCTATGACTACACCACATTTGACTTCTCCATCTCCCTGTAGACACATCGGTTGCTTCCAGTGTCGCTACAAACAACATTGATCTGAACATTCTGGTGCATGTCCACCTCCGGATGCGCAGATATATGAATTTTCCTACAAAAGGTGTGTCGGAACACCCACCAGCAGTGGACGAGGGCTCCTGTTTCCCTGTCCCCCTCCCCCGTCTGCCAATTGATTTGGACAGATGATTTACATTTCTTACCAAATGACCTTTTCCTATTGAAAATATTTTTAAATAATAAAATAAAAATGAGGAGTATGCACAGAAGCATCCCCAGCCTGCCCAAGAGAAAGAACACTCTGTCTTTCTGCATCTGGGCTCATGGAGAAGCCTCCTCTCTGTCCCAGGACATCTTTGGCTCCTGGCACAATAGCATCATGTTTCGGCCTTATAAGTGAAGGTGCCCCCTACAGCAATTTCACCAAGTCTCAACTTTCCTACTCTGGATCATTTGGAAACATCTGTGCCTTCTCTCTCATCTGCTGTCAGCACCTGGTGCGAGTAGCATTCCTCATCTCTCACCTGGACAGCTGCCCTTCATCCTCACGGGCCTCCTGGCTTCAATTTCCCCCCATTTTCATGCCTCCCTTCATTTCATGCAATCATTTAGTCATGTATTCATCCATCATCGACTGAAGCCCTGCTATGTATATCGCTGTGACTACAGTTACGGCCCCTCGTTACCTTCTGGACCAAATCCAAGTGCCTTAGCCTGGCTTTCAGGGCCTCTCACCATCCCACTTCCAGCTGGTTTTCCCCAGCATCATCTCCATCTTCTCCACCCTGGCATCCAATCTCCTTGCCTGCAATTCTGTAAACAGGTAGTGGTAACTGTTTGCTCTCTCCACCAGTGTTCCCGGTCTCTACTCATTAAACTCTGTGGTCACTCGTGTGGTCACTTGACGCTCAGCTTTGTTCTTATCTGAGCAGCATTGCCCATGCTCCAAGGCATAATCACCCTTCTCCTTTCTGTGTTCTCATAGAAACCCACCTCTGTGGCCTCAGAGCTGAGGACGGTGTCTGGCGTACAGAAGATGCTTAATTAAAAGTGTTGATAGCTATCGCCCAACTCCTTCACTGCTGTACTTACTAGACCATAGCTACCACCTAAACGTCTGTTATCTGTTGGGGAAGTTTTCCTGTTTGAGCAAATTAGTGCTGGCGACGTGATTGAAGGTTTCCGTAATCTTTCAAAAATTAATTGGTTTTTCAAGAATTTAACGTAATGTGTGCCAGTGGGTATTCTTTATTTTTATTCGGGAGGTTTTGTCTAAAGCAAACACTCTCTACTTGAAAACCCTTGATTTCACTCTGTATTTGTAAAAGTAATTCAACCGAATGTAATCAAATGTCTGTAATGCTGTTTTGCTAATTAAGATTAAGCTTTTCCTAATCAATATGAATTAAGGAAGAGTACTCCCTGGCTATCTGGCCTGTCTCTATTAGGACTGGGCTGCGTCTTATCAGCTCACTGGTTCCAAAATGAGCAGCCGTGTTGGAATCCCCTGCAATGAAGGTTAAAATGCAGATTCCTAGGCCTCTCCCTCAATCCAATGCATCGAATCTCTGGGCAGGGCCAGAAATGTGTATTTTTAACAAGCTCTCTCTGTGACTCCAGTTCACAGTGAGATTGAGAACCATGGATCTAGGTCTGTGCTGTCCAGTCTGGTGGCCGCCAGCCACAGGTGGGTTTTGAGCACTTGAAATGTAGTTAGTCCCAAGTGAGACCGATTCAACTACCTAGTGCCCCCAAAATAAACTGCCTTCTTAATATATATATATATATTTAACATTTTTAAAAAACTTTTCCCCCTCCCCCCTTCCTTCTCCCTTCTGGTAACCACTAGTCCATTGTCCATGTCCATGAGTCTCTGTTTGTCCTGTTCATTCGTTGCTTTTAGGTTTATATCCCACATATAAGTGATATCATGTGATTTTCCATTTTTTCTGTCTGGCTTATTTTGCTTAGCATGGTTATCTCGAGGTCCAACCATGTTGTCACAAATGGCAGTGTTTCATTTTTCTCCTTAAGGCTGAGTAATCTTCCACTGTACATATGCGCCACAGCTTCTCTAGCCAATCTGCCTTGTTAGTATTTGCTACATATCGATGACATGTTCCAACAGTAACATTTTGGATGTGAGTTAAATTGTTGATTTCACCTGTTTCTTTTTACTTTTTTTTTAACGTGGCTACTGGCGCGTTTTAAGTTACAAGTGTAGCTTGCTTTTTATCTCTATGGGACAGGGCTCGTCTGGATTATCAAGTCACTAAGAACATGGTGCTTATCTCCCAGCAGATTTCCCATAGTTGGTGTTCGTTAAGTGTCTGTTGGATGGATGGATGAATGAATGAATGAATGAGGTTAATCAGCAACTCATGGCTTCCTCTTGCCTACTGTGGGACCTTAGACAAGCTGTTTCACATCCCTGGGCCTCAGTTTTCTCATCTATAAAATAAACAGAGTAACCAGAGCCCCGTCATCCGCTTCAGGTTGGATCTTGTCAGTGGATTTGGAGGAAGGATCTTCAGTCCTCCAGCTGCAGTGACTGCAAAGCGTTGCTGAGCGGGGGCAGGAAGCGATGTTGTCCCCAGCTTGCGGAGTGGCGAGGTCGGAAGCCTCCCTGGGGACCCTCTATACTCGTCTCTTCTGTCGCAGTCCCTCCCCAGATCGCCTCTTGGTTTCACTTGGAACAAGGAATAGGCCTGCCCCCGCCACCCCCTTCAACTGCCCATCTTTCTTACAGCTGTCCCCACCTAACATCTGGAATTAATTATTCATTTTTATCTCATCACCAGTCATGGCTTAACCCTAGAAATACCAGATGAACATCTGTGTGTTTTTTCTTTTCCTCCTACATTTGCTCTGAACATTATGTGTTCCTGAGGCAGTATGGGGGCGGTCCAAGGGCAAGTTCATCTGGGTTTTAATCCCATCCCCACATATTACTCGTTATGTCACCTTGGGAAAATGAACCCAGTTTCCTCATCTGTAAAATGGGGATACTAGTAATAAACACACGTGCAAGATGGAGAGGGTTACATGAGAATAATAAATGTAAAGAAATTAGCCTGGTACTGGGCACCTGATAATGTATTGGTAGATTGTCGATCACATTATTGACTGCAGGTTTAAAAAACCTTTATTCTGCACCCACGCTATGCCAGACATTATTGGGATATCAGCCAGCATCCCAAAGAAGGGAAGTTTTCCCCCTTTGTAGCAGCTTTTAGAAAAAATGGCATAGAGAAAGGGTTAAGGGTATAAGCAGCCACATGATTCAGAAAGAAAAACTTGTAGGAGCTGGATAATAATAATAATAATAATAATAATAATGCTAAATGCCTGCTGTAGTCCAGTCCCATTGCTGGACCATGGTCATTATACACGTGGTCTCACTTCATTCGACACAGATGGAGAAGCCAAGTGTCAGAGAGGCTGAGTCCAAGGTTAACCTGCTGTTCTTTCTACCACCTCATGGTTCTCCCCTTAAAGTGATGGGATCTGAAAATCTCCTTTTTCTAGAATAAGACATTTTCATCCCCAACATTACTGAAGATTAGGCAAAAACAAATCGCTGAGTTTAAAACCAGAGGCCCTCGTTTCCTGTGACGTGTACGCCTCGGGCACGCAGCGTGGGTGGGTCGTCGGCGTGGTGTGAGAGGGCTCTGGGGATGGAGGGGTGGGCTGCCTGGGTGCACAGAGCTCGCTACAGGAGTCCAGCAGAAGCTGAAGGTGTAGCTTTCAGGAATGTCCAGCGTGGAGCCGGCCAGCGAGGTCCCTCCAGGCAAGACTTCAGGACGGAAAGTCAAGGATGGAGTTGGGTGACCTGGTCACTGTGTTCATTTCCAGTGGGACTGGGCAAGGAAGATGGACTCTGATGCCACTTGGCCCAAGCTGGAACGTAGCCGGGGCACAGCGTGACCTTGGCCATACGTAGGCTGTCCCTATGTCTTACTCCCCTGGTCATGGATTTCAATATGTGTCCAAACCTAGTTCACCTGGGTTTAGACTCAGCAAGCACTGCTCCTGGCAGCCGGGCTGGGCCAGGGAGGGCAGGACTCAGGTGCATGTGCTGCTCCACGCATGTGGTCACGTGATGAACGTGGTTCAGAGATGAACCGAGATCACCTTGGATCCTAAAAGCCCACCTTCATTTGAGGAGCAGGCTGAGCAGTTCAGCCCTCTTGGGTTTTTAGGGATCTTTGGAGAGAGGGTCGGGTAACTCGTGGGAGAGTCTAATTCTCCTGGCCACCTTACAAGTCATCCATGGCTATTACAACGAAATCTTTCATGCTGCTGCCTCCCAGGTGCTCAGTAAACAATAGTAACTGCTCACAGCGAGTACTTAGTCGATGATAGGCCTTGTTCTGAGTCAGGGTTTTAGGCTCTTTCACGGCATCTTCTCAACAATTCTGTGAGATTTCTTAGTAGCTCTAATTACAGATGTAGAAACTGAAGTGGTTTGTTCAGTCTTTTGCCCAAAGTCGCACAGCTCGTGAGGTCAGAAACCCTAGATGGCCCCCAGCCGAGGCTCTGAACATGGATGTAAAGATGCCGACTTGTGGGGTGTTGGAGGCCTGAGTCCAGGTGATTCCTCAGGGTCCCTGAGGAAGCGTCACGAAGGGAACAGACAGCCCTTTGTCCAAAGAACACCCCAGCCCAGTGGGATGGATCATCTCCCCCTCCCCTGCCCGCTCAGCTCCTTCCCAGATTCCACCCTGCCCCCAGCAGTCCCTCGAAGCACGAAGCACGCTGGAAACATTAACTTGTCCCCTGCTATTCATCTTAGCTGGTGTTGGCCGAGACAGTACAGTTTAGACATTTCTCCACGGGCGGAGAGTGGGTCAGCGAGAGCCAGTAATGGATTCCAGCACATTGGACACTGTTCAGATCTGATGCGAGCTTGGCGTCCGCATCCTCCTCCTGCCTCAGCAGCTGGGGGGTGCTGCCTTTCTGGAACTCAGGGACTCTGGCCCTGAGGCAGGCGCTGGTCTCGGCTGACCTCCTGGGCCCCTCAGGCTCTTCCAGCACCTTTCCTTGTCGGCATGGCCTTCGGGCCTACAAGCTCACGTTGATTCGAGACTGCCTTTTTCTCCCCTGCTGCGACCCCTGCACCTAGAATGGTGCCAGCCCAAAGGAGGCGCCCAGTAGACTATTCGTTGAATGAAGCGTGTGTGCTTCCTCTCATACGGGCCCCCTGGACTCCAGCCTCGTCTCCCCATTACGGATTTAACACCTGAAGCTGCAGGGAGATGCTCATCTCACATCCCTAGCCTTGGCACGTGGCCACAGCCTCTTTCTACCTGCTCAGGACAAAACCCTCTGGGTCCCCTTCAACGCCCTCTTTCTCTGTGCCCCACGTTCAGCCCATAGGCAGAACCTCTCTCAGCTCTACCTTCATACATATCAGCAATGCCCCGGCTTCTCCTCACCCTCTCCCCGTCTCTTCCTCCAGCCTCTGCCTGGATTTTCCGAGCCTCCACCTGTTTTCCCACCTAAGATCATCCCGATGCTGCAGCCAGAGCTGTTGCAGAGCAGAAGGATGGTGCCCCTCCCGCACTCACACCTCCACCTGAGTGGAGGCCCAGGTTGTTCCTGTAGCCGTGAGGCCTGATGCTCACCACCTTGCTCCAGGTTTACGGTGGGTCCTTGTACACACCAGGCACCAGCCAGGCACACAGGCGACTCTGCTTCTGTCCCGTTTCCCCAGATGGACTCGTAGCTAGCTTAGCTCCCTTCCTTCCAGCCTCGGCTTAGAAATCCCTGTCGATGCCCTGAGGATCAATGAGTTAACACGTGAAAAGCATTTAACACTCTGCCTGGCTCCGTAGCTGCTAGTGATTGGTGTGTTCTTAGAGCGGGTCCTTGGGGCCTAATTCGGAGCAGACACAAAGGCTGGCGAATGGGCCACACGTCCCCCCGGCCTTAGCCCAGTGTCTGGCACCAAGTGGGAACTGAAATGTTTGTCGCACTGAAGATGGAAAGGTGATGTGTGTGAGGCAGTGCACACTCTGCCTGGTACACGCCACGAAAACTTTGCAGCGTGAGAAAAGGTGAGAGTGCGTCATTTCTCTGTCCTCTGGGGACAGCTTGCCGCCTGCCCCCACTGTCCACGGGTGAAGTACCCCAGCCTGGGTCCCTTCCCTAGGGCTTAGCCCGGCTTCAAGCTCGAGGACATCAGAGAAGCCAGGGACGTGGTTTCCTGGCAGGAATGGTGCTCCTGACCAGGTTTATGGGGTGGCCGGGGACAGGGAGACAGAGGCCGTGGGATGGGGGCATCTTTTCCTCAGAGATGAACCCGTAGTGCTGGGGTCTGCCACCTCGCCTTCGGAGCTCCGGTTCAGCCCAGGCGTTCTAGAAATGACCGCTGGTCAGGGAAGGGAGGTGGGACCTCCCAGCTCTACTGTCCTTGCTTCTGGCCTTTTCTGCCTCAGCCTCTCAGCTGGAAGCTTTCACCCTGAAGAGTCTGAGGACAAGGCTGTGGCCTCAGTCTCTTGGTCCCTTTCCAGGGCAGAAAAAACCTCGTTAATCCAGTCTCTCTGTTCAGAGGCGTCCATAATTCGAAGCAGCCGCTGTCCCCAAGCAAAACCTCTCTGTTGGTGTCCTAGCGCCCCAGGCTTTGCTGGTCCCCTTGAGTGACTCCAACCTCCCTGTTTGTCCCTGAGGTGCAAAGGGAATGGACGACTGTTGTGTCCCACCTCACTGGCCCATTTTGTCCCCTAGAAATGTCCCCACACACTCAGGTCCACACCCAGTCTTGACCCCAGAGCACCCAAGGGCGGGTATTTAGGAGCAAAAGTCTCTGCCTGTTTCTGTTCCCTGCGCCTCCATGTGTTGAAATACGGAAAGTGGTGGAAACTTCTTACGAATCACAATACAGTATGAAACTTTCCTTCCACTTGGAGGGGATGACCCAGTCGCCCGGCCGAGAAGCCTCCCTGATAAGTAACATCACACTCGCTCTGTGCCCACGGAGCCTGCCTTTAAGGTTCAGGTCATCTGGTTTGTATGATCATTTCGTGAGTGGAAACGTCATGGCCTAGTGGGGTTGGAGCCAGGGAGAGCCAGGGTTCAGCTCTAAATCCGTTGCTTATTCATTGAATTCACTTCACCTCTCACCTTGGACCCCAGAGGCAAGAGACAAGACACAGGACGGTCCTTCTCTCTCACACCTTGCCATAGCCAGGTCCTTCTCATCATTCAGCTCTTCGCGCAAATGTCACCTCTCCAGGGAAGTCCTCCCAGACCAGCCCACTGAATCCCCTTCACAGGCCTGTCCCCCCCTGAAATCATCTCATTTAAATGTTCTTGGCTCTGTGGTTCGTTTTTGCCTTTAGAATGGACGTGCCAGGAAGGCAAGAAACTGGTCTCCCCAGAACCCAGGCAAGTGGATGTACATAGTAACTGCTCCGTGTTTACCTGTTAAATGGGTGGATGAAAGTCCTCCATATAGAGCAGGGTGGGAGGTGGCGGTCACCCTAGACTGGTATTTTCCAAACGGCAGGTTTTGCCCCTTTAGGACTGGGACATCCGCTTAGTGGCCCACAGCTATAGCGTTTAAAAAGATGAAATAGGAAAGAATTAAAACTATCAGAGCGCACTGCATGCAGTCAGGGTAAACCTTCTTTGAAGAAAAGTTTCCATCTCTATCTCGTGTATAGAGAAGGACACCGTGGAGTAGTCAGGAACGGTGGAAACTCGACAGCGAATTCTAAGCTCCCTCAGGCTTGATCTTCAGAAGGAACATTCCTCCCTTCGAGGCTGTAAACCTAGTTGCATAAAGTTTACATCGTGGGGCCCCAAGCAGAACTTTGAGAAAAGATTCCTTTGTTTCCTGTTAACTGCGGGGGGAAAAAAAGAATAACTTTCCACCGTAGAGAGGCCCAGTCTCTGAAGTCTCCACTGCCCACATGCAGGTGTACACAGCACACCCCGACAGGCCCCCACCGGCGTGTACCCCCCAACACACAGGCACTCATGGACACACGCACAGTAACACTCACAAACGTGTACCTGCACATACAAGCACACGTGTTCACACAGACACACGCGGATGCAGACACAACCACACGTAGATACCCTCACGCTCACCTGGACAGACGCAGGAACCACACAGTTGCAGACACACACGTGTGTGGACCCACGTTCGCACAGAAAACCTTTATTTCTTCCATTTCAGGTCACCCTCCCTCCCCGCCCCTCCATGCCGTGGAGGCACCCTTGGGCCATCTTCAGGTCTGTGCACTGGTCAGAGAGCCATCGGGGCACAGCCGGTCTCCTTGCAGCATCGGCCAGGTGTCTGGGCTTTGCAGTTAGGCTGACATGGGTTCGCATTTCCACTGCCTGGCTGGGTGACATCGGTCCGGTTTCTGTGTTTCGTGGAGCTCGATTCCTCACCCGAGAACTGGGGATGATCAGGGATCGAGGTCACGCCTGGCCGTGGGTGTGCGCGTCGTGTCCCCCAGCTGACCCAGCAGGGGTGTCGGTTCTCCCTGTGCCCGTCCCTCGCTGTGTGGCACGGATACCACTTTTGTCAAGCGGGGACATCACATCTCGGGTAGGATTGTTGTGCAGAAAAGCTGAGGTCCGTAGGAGCAGCGGCAGGACAGTGACTGGCGAAGCTCGGGAGGTGCTCCGTGCCTGTCACACGCTCTGTCCCCTGTGTCCCCGCTCCCAGCCCACGCCATTCCACGCTGTCCCCACCATCTCTGGGGCCCCATGGAAGCCAGGCTGGGCTCTCCCTGGGAAACCGCTCTCCTGGTCATTCAGAGATGGCCCTTTGCTCTAATGTCTGTAGTTTCTTGGACGGGTCCACGGTTGCTCCTCTATTGTAAGGTCTGATCGGCTCCCCCGTGTCCAGGAGGCTCTGGTATAACGATCCCATGTCACCCGCGTTGGGGCACATTGATGCACATCAGAGGAAGAGATCGTGTCCTTTTCACCTTTTTAGTTCCCTGGCGCCTGCCTTTAAGGGGAGGAGATGACGGTGGTGGCGAATGCAGGGAAAGAGAAGAGTCACCAGAGGGGGAAGTGAGGGTCAGCGGTCCTGGGTCCCAGGACAAAGCATGTCCGAAGAGGGGCGCCCAGAGATGGGGAGGAATAAAGCATCCCAGACACATTCTCTGCTGTCCGTTTTGCTTCCAGAGCAACACACAGCAGCAGATGTCAGGAACAAAGAAACTGAAAAACAAAGAAACGCGTGAAACTTAACCAGAAAGCAGCAGAGTTTGTCTGCCATCTGGCGCTGCCTCCTGGTCCTCCCAAGCAGGCATCCACGTGGGGGAGCCCCCTGAGCTGCTCGCCCATGACCTCATCCACACACCCCGTGGGCTCCAGGGCCTTCTCTCTCTTCCCTGCTTCCCTCCATCGTCAGCCAGCACATCAATGTTTACTGCGCCTCTGATGTGTGCCAGGCAGCTTTGGGGACAGACACCCCCTCACAGAGGGTTTCATCTGCTGGAAGGACAGACGTTACTCCCATCACAGCCCCTACCAGCAGCTAGGATGCTGCAACTCAGGTGTGCTGGGAGATTTGTCCCGCGGCCCGCGCAGGGCGAGTAAATCGTTCAAATGAAGCGGTGACCTGGGGCCATGGCTCTCCATCCTGACCACTTCCCTCCGAGGTGGGGCCTGCTGTGGCCTGCGAACGCTCCAGGACTGGGAAGTGGTCACCACTACGGTTCTCCCATTTAGAAGGCAGAGTATCCTGTGGTCCCGCTTCTGTGAGATGTCCAGAATAGACAACGCCATGGAGACAGAAAGTTGATCAATGGTTCCTGAAGGGCTGGGCCCGGAGACGTCGGGTGTGATGAGGAGGGAGGGAGGGACAGGCACGGCCTGTCTTCTTGAGGTAGGAAGAATGTTCTCAATTCAGTTGTGGATTGCGTAGTGCGCTCTAAACGGGTGAATCGTATGACACGTGAGTTATGGCTCGGGAAAGCTGTTCCAGAGTGTTTTATTTACAGCTGAGCCCTCTTAGCCCCTCAGCTGGCCTGTCCTCACAGCTGGGGAGCAGCTGGGTCCGCTTCTGCACTCTCTCTCTCTCTCTCTCTCTCTCTCTACCTTGAACTCTTACATGAGGCAAGTGGGAGGAATGAAAAAGAGGCAAGAAATATCTGGCGCAGCTAATGCAGTCTGTTTATTTTTTTTTTCATATTTCCAAGTCTGTTTGCTTGTTTGTTTGTTCGAACATTTTCTTTTTTCCCCTCTCCCCGCTCCCTTCTGGTAACCACTCGTCCGTCGTCCATGTCCATGAGCTAATGCCGTCTCGAGTTGGAGTTGGCTCTGCCTGGTCCTCCAGCGAGCTCTTTTTCACATGGGACTTTCGTGGGTTCCTGGAGACTTCTCAGTCCCTAGAGACCTCTGGCCTTCTGTTTCCTTAATGAGACTTCATTCCAGCCGCTTACTTCCACCTCCTTCTCCAGCTCCTGCAACCCCGAGGCCTGGCAATCCCACCGTTACCCCTGCAGGCCGTCCCTCAGGACAGGCTCAAGGGTGACCCTCTCGAGCGAGTCCCCCATGTGGTCCCCCGGAAGCCACCTCCATCTCTCCCCTGGCAAGGTCCGAGCGGTGGGCTGCCCTCCAGCTCAGCGCGTGTGCTGACTTGTCGCCAACGCTGCCAGTGAGTCACAGGTTCGAGCTTCAGACGGTGGGTACATGGGGCTCCTCAAGGGGTAGGAGGCACGTATATTAACGTCTTCGGTGATTTCAAGCTCCCCTCTCTCAACTGAAGATGAGGGGAGGCCTTCCTTGGGGGTGCAGCAGGTGAAATTTGTGGCTCTGCAATAGCTCTTGCCAGTAAACCTCCCTAAAACCCAAGACCCCACCCTTTTTGTGTTGCTGTGGGCAAGGTTAAGTGGGGGGGAGGGGTTGTGGGTCAAGGTGAAGAGTTGGGGAACTCAATTCTGAGCACCCCCGTCGAAAAGCCCGCCTACAGCCCAGCATACCTGCTTCGAATCGAGCCTCCTAATGTGTCATGGAGCTTGGTGCTGCCGCAGAAACTTCCGTTAATATCCCGACTCAATCACAACATATTTGGGGGGGAGGTCAGGTTCTCACATCTTCCCTGGAACAGCCACGTCGCGTTCGGTAAAACCGTGTGTCACGCCAGGGTGGGCTTGTGCACGGAATGCCTTTCCCGAGACGCCCCGTGAATGCTTTGTAAAAGCTGTCCCCTTCAAAATAGCGCCTGGAGTGACCCCACGGATTTGCTCTTTTCCACTAGCTTATGGGTGAGCGTCCTTTTGTAGAAAGTCCCCGGATTTTCTTGTCCCCAACCCCAGACACCATTTGAATAGCTCATACATCCCAATAAGTAAAAAGCACTGACAAAAAAAAAAATAAAAAATAGGAAAAGAAATAGAAAAGGAGGTTGACGCTGCAGAGTTCCACTGGGGTTTTGATCTGTTTGCTGGCTCACTCATCCTGAAGCCTGGGGCAGGGATGTCGCAAAGAGACGGGCGAAGAGAACATTTTAGAAACGAGTCTCCCGTTCCTTTCTCTGTGAATAAAAAGCCAGGCTCGTTTTTTAAACATGCCCTGAATGTCGATGTTCCATTCATCGTGGGAAGGACCCAAGGACAATGTCAGCCAATTTCTAATTGAATCCAAATTCGAGGGGTGGCAGGCGGGTGGGGTGTGAGAGGGGAATTCTCTTCTCAGCCGTGCGCAGGGCCGTTTTGAAGCTATGGCTCTGAGGGTGGAATAGATGGGACTTCCGAAGACAAGCCAGGCGCTTTGAAGATGAGGGATGCTTTGGGAAACTTAAAAAAATAATAATAATAAAAAGGAAACAGCTTCGAAAGGACAGAACTAAAACACAGGGCCTGGACGAATCTTGCATCGCTTGGTTCCTGGTTCACCTCAGGCTTGGTATCTTACAGGTCGGCCCTGTCCTACTCCAACCAGGAAAAATGAGAAGCCACCATAAATGGAAAAAAAAATCTTCCTTGAGGCTCCAGTGTGATCCATCAGGTGCCTTCTCTGAGCCCCCAAAATTAGCTGTATGAGAGGGGCAGGGTGGTGGGCATCAGACATAGGTAAGAAAGGAATAGATTATCTCAGGAAAAGTCGAGTCTCCCTGGAAACGTGCTGGTTGCGTGGGAGCAAAGTAAGGTTGGGCTGGGGTGGGGGGGTCAGGATGAGTCGTTAGGGAGGAAAAGTCACACGGAGCCACCGTTTCTCAAGCACCACCATGTGCAGGGCACTGCGCGAGCCTCCTCCAGATGGCATCGCCTGGTTCCCGTGAGGTGGATCCCCTTATTATTCCTCTCGTTTGACACCTGGGGAAACTGAGGCACACAGAAGCACAACTTGCCCCCCGGGTCTGCAACCAGCCGAGAGGTAACACCAGGATCTGGGATTGAGGCCCTCTCACGCCTCGTGTGGTGAGGGAAAAAGCCCTCTAGAGGGGCAGGTTCACTCTGGGATTTTGCATGCAGGTTCACTCTGCATTTATCGTGCGCCTGATGAAAAGCTCCTCACGGCATCCTCACCTCTTGGTTCTACCCGCCGCGTTATGGATGAGGAAATTGCCATCAGGGAGGTTAGGCCACATGTCCAAAGTCGCACAGCTAGAGGGTCGCGGAGCTGGGATAAAAATTCAGGTCCCTCTACGCAGCTCCCTTCCCCCGGAGCCACTGACCTCCAGAGTCCTGTGGACAGCATTTGGGAGGAAGACAGCTGGGCAGGTCCACACTCCTCAGCTGTCACCCCTCAGAGCTACCAGCCGGGAGGCCTCCTGGTCAGTCCCTCTGACGCTGCAGGTCAGCTCTTAAAGCGGACGTCACATCACTCCTTAGACCTTCCCCCTCTCCCCGCCGGCGTCAATGCCCTTTTCTCCTGGGCTGAACGGATGGGGGCCAGTTCTCCCAATTGATGGGGTGATGCCATTCTGAGCTCTGAGCCGCGTGGCTCGCTGGTTCTCACTGGCCCTGACCGACACCTCTTCAAGCCTTGCCGGATTGGGCTGGGAGCAGGGGGATTGTTATTTCAGGGGACAGTCTCCTGTTGTTCTGTGCAGGCTCGCCTGGACCCCCTTCCGACCTCCCCCCGGCAGGACTCCCAAGATAAATTAAGAAAACACTCCATAAAGGACTCCAGCCTCTCATTCCCGCGTCTGGGCTGCGAGGACACAGGGCTCTTGAGGTTCTCCTGCTGGCTCCGGAGGACAAATCACGCCTTGTCAACTAGTCTGGGAGCTCAGCCTCTTCCAACACAGGCCGGGCTGTGGTGAGCTCCACCCCGGCCTCCCGCAGTGCCAGCAGGTCCTCCAGGACACGGCCGAGCCACGTTTATTCCGCCTGGGGATTTGACAAGGCCTGACGTCCTGTGACGCTCTTCAGCCAGGGCGAGACAGTGGGTGCGTGCGCGTCTGTGAGAGGGAAATCAGCTTCCTGTGAACAGGGCTGTGGCTTTTCCCTCCTGAGCACTGGGGGTGCACGTACCGAAGCCCGGCAGGAGCCACCCGTTCCGCGTGTACGTCGCATCCACTCTCTCTGTACAGTTTATTCTACAAGGGTTCTTCATGGCACGTAGAGGGCGTGTGGCAAGTGCTGAACCCTGGCCCTGTGACCCCGAAGGCAAAGCACGCCACCCGGGACCACTTCTCTGTTCATCCCATGCGGCCGATTCACTGAGGACCGGTCACACTGGGATGTTTGTTTCCTGACTCAGGGCCTTTGGTCCTCACCACCCCTCCGTGCTGCGGTGCAGGCTCTCTCACCACGAGGGTTGTTAGTGGGTTTTCTCCCCCCTCCAGCACCTGTGCCAGAGCAGAGGATGCCGGGAAGACCTGGCTGGAGCGATGGGTGAGGCTGGGTTGTGGAGACTTGGCTGCCTCTTTGCCAGCCGGCCCTTCACGTTCCTTCTGGCAGTGGGTCCTCCTTGCGGTCAGGATGCCCTGCTATTTGGGGAAGCTGGACTGAAAGAGCTGCTTCCAAGTCTCCCCCACCTGTCATGTGCTATCAAGATGCCTCACGGGCAGCACCGTGACCCCCTGCCTCCCCCCTCCAAGCACGTCTTGGAACATTGGGATTGGATCATCTCAAGTTCGGTATCATGGGGCTGCACACACAGGGATGCTTATATTCTGAAAGGTCAAGGCTCATGAAGAAGGAGCACAGGGAGGGACTCACCGAGGGGCACTCCCTCCTTTGGGCTTCCTGCTGCCTCTCCCACAGGCTGGAGGATGAGCAGACTGTGGCATCGGGGGTAGGGTGATGGGGAAAGGCCCCTCCTGAGAGGTTGCCCAGCCGAGTACAAAGCCTCATCTGCTCCCAGACAACCTGGGGCCTTGGGCGGTTTCGCCCTGTGCACACTGGGGTCATCCCTGCCTTTACCATCTGGCCCGGCCGCGCTGAGGTTGGAGGGGCCAATGGATGCTAAAGGGCTTTAGCCTATAAAAGGTGCTCGATGAATGTCAGGATTGGGTTTGCTGTGATGATGATGACGATAGCGCCGATGGTAGTAACAAGGGTGGTGAGTGCCATCAGCCACGGCAGCTTTGCCACACTTGACCCCAGCGCAGGCCCCAAAGGCTCCTCACCCAGTGGGCGTTGTGGCGATGGGAGCCCCACATCGTGTAGACACAGCATTGTTACAGCACATGTTTTAGGTTCGGCATAGTGTGGGGATTAAAAGGCTTCCCGGGCTCCAAACCTGGGTCTAGCACCTTGGGCACGTCACTCAAACGCTCCGTGCCTCGGTTTCCCCGTCTGTGAGGTGGGGCCGATAGCAGTGCCTCCCTCACAGAGTCCTCAGTTTCGAAGGCCACGGGCTGGAACTCGAGATCTCACGTTCAGATCCTGACCCAGAGGCAATGCTCTGGGAAGAGCTGCGTCTCGAGTCCTGGGTGTCCATCCCGCCCAGGCCCTTGCCTTGGCAGGAGTCCGTGGGCAGGTTCGGGCCCCGCTGGGAGGCTTAGAGCGTCATCTGTGAAAGGGAGACAGTAGCGGTCACTTCCCTCTGAGCCCTTGCGAGGGAGTAAAATGAGTCTGGGTGACATAATCACAGCTCATGCTGAGTGCGTGGTCATTAGGTGGCAGCCGCCAAGCAAAACGCTTCATAGTGTGTCATTTAATCCTCTCTGACCCCATCAGGCGGGTACTGTTATTGTTCCTTACTCTATAGATGTGGAAACACAGGCCCCGAGAGGCTAAGGAGCGTGTTGAAGGTGCCATGGAGGGCATGCATCCAGGGGGCATGCTGCCCTCCCGCTCCGGCTCCCACGGAGGCCGCGCCCCACTCCCACCTAGGCTCCTGTGGCTCAGCCCCTGCTCCCCGCAATGGGAAGCCTTGCCATCTCGCTGCCCCCGCCCCTCGGGGAACACTGCTCAGGGATGAATGGGTCTGGCCTCGCAGGCCGTTGCTGGAATGAATGAGCTCATGTGTGTTGAGCTTGGCTCCCGTCGAGGGAGCATCGCCCCGCGAATCTCGATGAGCTTGCCCAACGTATAGGGACATCGGATTGGCATCTCAATGGACAGCCTTGTGCTCGCTGAGAATGAACAGTCAAGAAGGGCCTGGTGACTGCGGGCAGGCTCTGCCCCCTTGGGCTCAGGTGCGGGGTCCCTGCCAAGCCCCAAGAAAGATGCAGCCCCAGCCCAGGCTCTGATGGCTCCGAAGGCTCTTCTGGTGCTTGTTTTGCACAGGGGGTGGGGGGGACCCTATTTGTCATTGACTTTCACACACACCCTCTCAACATCAGCCCAGAGCCTGCATCCCAGACACTTGCTTTAAATGGGGACTTGCCACCCTCTAGGCCCACGGCCACACCCACATCTTCTCTGGGATTGTCCCCATCCCTTATCGATTTAGATGCCACATAGGAGAGTGTCTGAACAACTGCAAGGGTCCCAGATCTGATGATCCTCTTCCACCCAGCTCTGTGTCCTCGGGCACGTCACCCAACCGCTCTGTGCCTCTGTGAATTGGGAATGATCACCAAGGCCCCAGTACCTCCCTCAGGAGTGCTTGTGAGGCCCAAGCGTGTAAACGTGTAAAGGGCTGGTAAACGCCACACACTCAGCACCCTATCCATAGGACGTAAAAGGCATTTCCGTTGTCATCCTCCCTAAATACGTGTTGCAGGTCAGTGTCCACTCTCCTCTCCGAGCTCTGTGAGGGCAGGGGGTCTTGTTCACCCGTTCCCTGCTGTGTCCCCAGGACCTAGGGCTGTCTGACATATGGCAAGTCCCCGGAAAGTATTTGCTGAAAAGGTGAAGGCGTAGATGTGAACATCGCCGCTGCAAACGTGATGGGGGTGGGGGTGTCTCTGAATGCCACTGAGCCCTTTAGGGCTTCACAGGCCCAGAAGTTCTCTTAGAAGGAAACGTCTGCGCCTTTTACTCGTTTCCTGTCGCACGCTAACAAATTACTACAAAAGTGAGTGGCTTAAAACAACACAAATGTATAACTTGCAGTTCTGGAGGTCAGAAGTCTGACGTGGGTCTCACTTGGCTAAAATCAAGGGGATTTTAGCTTCTAGGGACCACTGAGTTCTTTGGCTCATGGCCCCCTACCATCTTCAGAGCCAGTCATGGCCCGGTCCAGTCTTCTTCACATTGCATCACTCCGATATGGACTCTGATGCTGACTCTTAGCCCTTCCCCATTTAAAGGATCCTTGTGATTACGTTGGGCCTACCCGGGTAATGCCGGCTCATCTCTTCATCCCAAAATCAGAGGCTCAGCAACTTTAATTCCACCTGCTGCTTTAATTCCTTCCCCCTTTGCCCCTAATCCATGGGGATTAGGGCTCTGACATCTTTGGGGGCCATCATTCTGCCTCCCACAGGGGCAGAGACTCCCTATTTAACAGCTCCAAACCTTTTTTGGAGGATGAAGGTCTTAGAACCAGTACGTCCTGCATGGTTGCTCTCCCCGAAATGCACAGTGGCGAGTTGCTGGATCCAGTAATTGACACCAGTGAAACCAGCCTTCATAAAGTAGATTAGCTCAAAAGCAGGATCCAGAAAAGTCCACGGAGGCCCTCTGAGCTGCACTCAGCAGCATTCCTGCTCTTCGGAGCCGGTCTTAATTAAACGTGAACTATGTGAAAGGCTCTCAGCCAGGCACCGACTGCCCTGCCCCTCACTGACTCCTCGGGATGGCCCCTTGAAGTGGATTCAGTTGTCGGATGAGGAGACTGTGGCACAAAGGGCAGAGCGGAGACTTGCACCCAGGGAGGCAGCCTCTGCAGCCTCTGCTCTCCACCCTCTGCTGTTCTTGCGTGTTATCTCATTTCGGTTGCCCAAGAGCCTGGCGAGGGCAGCATTTCTTTTTAATCCCCGTTGCTCAGATTAGGAAACTGAGGCCAAGAATGACTGCTGAGGCGCTAAGAACCTCGCAGAACGCTGCATCCAGTGTCCATCCTCTTACTGATGAGCAATTAATCTTAAATACTGAGTATTTTCCCCACCTCCCCACCCCCCCAGCCCTTTTAAGGAGCGTTGGCTGTTTTCAGGCCCCTCTCCCTCCCCCTCCTCCTTACAAGTCAGTAAGTAATCGCTGACGTTTAGGAGAATTGGGTGGTGTCTCCTGCCTGCCCTGCCTCCCCCCCCCACCCCGGACTTTCATCCAGCCCGTTGGCCTGAAGATCACGACAAGCGGGCGGATGCGGCACTTGAAAGAGTGAGCGTGGCTGCTCTCCCAGGATCTCCTTAATGAAACATTTCAGTCCTGTGGATGAAAGTAGACACAGCCCTTGTTCCACCATCTTCTGAATTAAACAAGCCAAGAGGGGCTCCTGAGACAAAAGGCAGAGGTACTGAAGGCTGGAAGGGCAAGCTGCAGGAGGAATGCGCCGACCAGGAAAGGTTCTCTGGCTTTCCAGGGTACGTGGCGCCCCAACGCATCTCTCCTTTGTTGGATCAACATCTACCGAGATCGTGGGTGCAGACTGGGTGCCGCCGTGACTGACTCCAGCCTGCTCCCCCCCCCCGTGTCCTCCTGTGCTCGGTGGGGGCTCCCTGGGCTGCTGGCTGGCCCCGGGACTGACATGGCCACAGTGGACCCACAATGGGGAGCCCGGTGCCAGGTCACCACCCCTCCAGGGCACTGTCTCCTAGGCCTGGGGCTCTTGCCTCCCAGATTAAATACATGTTGGCAAGGCCAGGGTTGAGGTTTAGGGTCCCCATGTCCCTTTGTGGTGATGTCAGCCTCTCCTGGATGAAAGGATGGGGTGAAGAAATGTTATGTCAGCTTATGGTGGGGAACCCTGTACCTGCCCATCCATCGGGCCTCTGGATGACTTCCTGAGATCACGTGGGTCCATCCCCTGTCCACTTGCCCATCATTATTCACTCATTTCTTCTATCCCTCCACTCTCTCCCTCCTTTTGTCTCTCTCTCTCTCTCTCTCTCTCTCTCTCTCTCTCTCTCTCTCTCTCTCTCTCTAGCACACACGCACGTACACACGGTGACGCAGGCTGCAGTCAGTCAGGAGTATAGGATTCCTGCCATTAATTAGAGGCTCCTGACTGCAGGCACAGCACCACTGTCTATTCATAGTTCTCTTTTAATTCTAAGAAAGGCTGCGCTCCCTAATACCTACTTCAGGGCAAATGGCTGGTTGTCATATCAGCACTTTTTAAATTATAAACACGCCCTTTTCTTTTTTTTTTTAACTGGGCTCCTCATTTATCCTAAGTATTCTTTGCCATGAAGATTTACCAAGCGGTTAGCAGGCCCAGGGTATGACACAGAGAACGAGTTGGCCAGAGAAGTGGCAGGTCCCCTGGAGATGCTCCAGGGCGGAGGCCAGGCCCGATGCTCCGCTTCCTCCAGAAGCTTCCATGATCCATGGGGCCCAAGCCACTTCCTCCAACGACAGCCCCCATCACCCCTTCTTTGCCGTGTACCCATTGCCTGGAGTGAATGGGAAAGTGGTTTAGGAATGGCCCCTGCTCCAGAGTCTCTGGGACGCCATCCCTCTCTCCAGACCTGCTCTGTCTTCCAGGCTCTTCCACACTCAGGGGCCTGAGGCCATTGTGGTCTTGCACACACGTTGCTTTTTGTAAACCGAGTGAGAGGTCTTATCTGGTTCCGTGAACAAGGTTGGAGACATCCTGAGCCCGGGAAACACACTTCCTCCTGAAGCCAGGAAGGTTGGCATCACAATGTTGTACCGGCCCCCACTTCTTGAGGGCCTACTGTGTGCCGAGCATTCCACCCACACCCCCTGATTTTATCCTCCAGGTGGTGGATGCTGCGACTTTCCCCTTTTCCCAGAAAACAGAACCGAGGAAGGTTCCAGAAGCTTGTCCCCAGCCTCACAATACCGAGGGGGCCGGAGCCCAGATTCATGATGTCAAACTAGGACAAACACTTGATCCAAGTTCCTGGGGACTTGGGCAGTCGTCACTGCCTTGTTTGGGGAAAGTAGGTTTGCTTCTGTGCCCCCCTGCTCCCTGGGGTCTGCGACTCAACCTCTGCTTTCAGACCCTAATCCTGCAGGCCCTTCGCCAGGCAGGACATGGGGGGCCAGGGTCTCCCTAGGACCACGGCCATCTAACACCCGTTTCCCCTGAGGAGGAACTGTCGCAGCTACCAACCTCCAACAGTAAGAAACGCCGGGGTCTCAGCCAAGGCTGCACAAAGCCGCCGACAGATGCTGGCTTTGAGGGAGGAGAACACTGCGAGCTTCCCTTCACTTTCCTTTTGATTTGCTCTTCAATTAAAAAAGAAGAAAAAAATTGGAAAGGATCAGTGAGTAGAAATCCAATTTCAAGAAAACAGAGCAAGTCACACAGACAGGAAGTGTGGGGTGCTTGCTGTTTGTTAGCTGGTCTGGCGCTGCTCTGGGGCTTTCTAAAATGACAGCACGTCTTCCCCACCAGTGTGTGTCTCCTCCGCCTTTCCTGATGAGCCCTGGTTCTTGGGCCTAGCCTTCTTGGGGTTCAGAGGAGCAGGGCTGAGTGGCCGTGGATAAAGGAGAGGTGACGTCTTATGCATCCTTCACTCGGCCCTGGGCATCCTCAACCACCCTTCATTCCTTGCTTTTACCATTCATCTATTCTTGTCTTTCTTGAGAAATGTGTGCTTGCAAAGGGTAGAAACCCACCCAGTCCTGCTAAAATGAAAGGGGGATTGATTGGAAGGGCGAACCTTGAGAGGCAGGAAGGGCATTTGGGTTTGCGCCTGGGCCCTTCCCGTGGGGCCTCGAAGAATCAAGGGTTGGGTGAGACAGTCTCTGCTGCGGCTGCTTGTTTCTATATCTGCATCCCCCCACACACACACACACACACAGGCCACACAGCCACCTCACGATGGTGCCCTCAGCCCGGAGCCTTCATTTCCATCTGGGTTTAATGCCCAGCAGTGGCCCGCCCTGTCCCTCTGGTCTTCAATACTACGCTCATGGGAAAGAGGAGACGAGTGGTCCATCTCTCTGTGCCTCAGTTCCTGTAAAAATAGGAATGCTAGTCGCGCCCGAATCTAGAGTTTCTGTGAAGGTGAAATGAGGTAGTCTGTGTCGCTTACTTTATTTCAACTCAAACTTGTGTGACTCTGTGCATGGTGCATCATCAGTGCCCGAAATGGTGCTAATTACTGCCGTCCTTCTTGCTGCTCCGTGATCCTTACATGAGGAGTCGTGGGATCGTACGTTTTCAAACTCAGAGAGAACAACCGGCACAGAAAAAAAGTTGGTTTCTCCTGAAGAACTAAGATAACTGCTTCATAATAAGTAAGATCTTTGTGAAATATTTTATAATTTTCAAAGCACTGACATGTACACAACTCTTTTGATTCCCTGGTATTCTGAGGTATTAGTAAGACTTTAATAAGTGAGGAAACTGAGGAATTAAATGGTTGAAGTGTTGCCTGAGCTCCCACGGTGTGCACACGACAGCCTACATTCACGTCTGGGTCTCTGCTCTGAATCCTGTGTGTGTTCATCCTCATCGGAGGTGGAAGGTTTCATAACCCATCCTATTTCCCTTTATACGCTGGCCGCCGGGAAGCTCAGGCAACGTATAATGCCCAGACTTGGCACGGTCCTAACCATGGTTGCTCACATGCTTCTTATCCTGTAACCAGCTGCAGTGTGTTGGATAAGGTAGGCTGGCCTGATAGAACACAGAAGAAGGGCCTTTGTTTCAGGTGGGTAAATCGTGCCCTCCTGACACATTCGAACGTGACGAGGATGGTTTTTACTTCTAACATGTCGTAGTTTCTGTTCATGAGAGAGGAGGAGCTCTGACAGGTGCAGCCTGGAACCTCCACCCTCCTGCGCTCCGGGTCTCTCTTCCAGCTGAGTCTTTGCTGATCTCGTTCCCAAGACAGAGGGTCCCTCCCTCCCCCTACAGACCATCTCTCTGCTTCCCTCTGCTATCCGGAGGGCCTTCCTCAAAGACCTGTGCTGAAACAGAAGGTAGCAGGACCTTTTCGAGGCTGAGAGGGGGCTCGCGTCTTTCCAGGATTCCGATCCGCATCGGCCCCCTAAAGATTTTAAACTTGCCACTGATAAACCAAGGTGCATTATGGAAGGGCTGATGCGTGTCTGGGTGGAAACGAATGACTTCCTTGGCCTTTCTCCCTCAGTTCTCAGGGGAGCGACCCTGGGCTGCCTTGTCGGGCCCTTGTTGGTCCAGAGATCTCACCACAAGATTCCAGGTCTTCCCAGGGTTCCCCTTCCCCCAGACAGGAGCGGGACACACCTAGCCTGGGTCCCGACTCTGGCCCCGTGCAAACTCCCGGAGCCTCAGTTTCCTTGCCTGTAAATGTGAGGGTAGGATCACCCTCCGCAGGGGTCGAGGTGGCCGCCAACAGTACTAATATCACTGATAGTGAGGCCAGCACATCAGCAGATGCGGAGTGAAGGCTTCCCTTGCGGCGTGATAGATGCTGAGAGCTAATGCTTGCTGAACGCTGACGATGTCCATCAACACGGTGGAGAGCTCTTGGTGGTAACTCATTAACGTCTCACACTGGCTGGTGAGGAAACAAAGAGGTTAAGCATGGGGGGGCCCAGATCATGCAGGAAGCACATGGCAGAGGCAGGACCCCAAGCTGCATGGAAGGCTCTAGCTCAGACCACAGTGTGCCGTGGGTGGGTGCCGGGGCAGCTTTGTTTCCTCCCCGGGCACTGAGAGGCCCCTTCCTGTCTTCCCTGTGGGGTAACCCTCACAGCAGTGCGGTCAGGGCTCCCCCGCCTCCCCGTTCCTCTTTCTCTGACCCCCTTCCACCCTCTGCCCTTCACTTTTTTCTTCTGTAAAAACAAACAAACAAACAAACAAACAAAAAACAACAGACTGAGCCCATCGCAGCCTTTATGAGAGACTGGTTTTGGGGCAGAAAGTGAGCACACGAGGGCTTTTCTTCCTAAGGGACCCAGCTGATAATTGATGAGACGCATGCACTTGGTTTTTAAAAAGCCTGAGGTTGTCGGTGAGTGAAATGCTCGTGTCCAGGCAAACGTGGGGTTCATACCCTTTGAAGCTGTGTTAAAGCACCTGCGTGTATCCAGGATCCCTGAGTCCCCCCGGGAGGGGTGGGGGCACCTCACCTGCTCAGAGGGCAGCTAGTGGGCATCTTACCAGAGACTCCAACCTGAGCCAGGGGGCTCTCTTTTTTATTTTTTATTTTTTAAAACCATTCTTTTCAGTCTAGATGAATCCTATTTCCCAAATTCCACTAACAAACTTCCTGACACACCCATCCCATGTGGCTTAGTCTTCTGAGCATCACCACAGTGGCCCCACCTTCCAGAACACACCTGCCTCTCCTGAGCTACACATTGACAGAACCCGGGGGTACTGCCCTGTGAGCCCATGACCAAAGGTGCGCCCGAGGCACAGAGAGACTGGACCGAGGCACAGTCTTATGGCTTCGAGTCAGCGTGGCATTCAGGGACCCCACAGGTCTGTCGCCTGGTGCCGGAGGCCCAGGCTTGCTCAGTCTGTGGCCAATTTACTCTTCTTCCTCCCGCATTTCTCACCCTCGGTAAATCACTCCCTGTTTTAGTTGTATTATGAGAGAAAAAATTAATAATAAAACCTGAGGAGTGCCCTGTATGTCTGCCTCTGATGCTGCCCAGCCTTTGGCATGGAGAGAAGTGCCCCCAGGAGGTGGCAGATCCTACAAGCCATGAGGGGATCCAAATTAGCTGACACAGAGAGGGCTGCCTGGGCCACGCTGCCCCCAGTGCCTGTGATGGCCATGAGCTCGGGGCACCCCTCTCTGGAAAGGGGCCCCGTCCTATCCCATTAGAGCCCCAAAGACTGAGTAAACAACAACCGCCGTGTTTTCTGCACATCTTCTTAGAGACGAGTTATTTAAAATGAACTCTGTTCAGCCCTAATAAAAGAAGGAAATCCTGACATGTGCTTCATGGGTGAGCCTTGCAGACATTATGCTCAGTGCAAGGAGCCAGACCCTAGTGGACAAATAGGATTCCACCATGTGAACTACCTAGAATAGTCGAGTTCATAGAGACAAAGAGTAGAATGGTGGTTTCCAGGGGCTGGGGGAGGAGGGGGAGAGGGGGGTCGTGGTTAAATGGGAACAGAGTTTCAGCTTGGGGTGATGAGAAAGAGCGGGAGATGGGTGGTGGCGATGGTTGCACAACAATGCGAATGTGCTTCGTGATGTGCAATTAGGAGGACAATCAGAAACAGCCAAGATGGTCAGTCTTGTGTTGCGTGTGGTATCCCACCATTGAAACAAAAAATACAGAAACCCCGTGTGGTTTTCTGCCCGCGTCACTGCCCGTGGAGCCTCGTGCTATGTGGCGGCCTTTGTTCTGCGGGGTTGGGGACAGCTGTCGGGCTTTTAGGAGCAGAGGGACTTGCCCTTGGGCCTCCCTGCTGCCCCCTCAGTGGAGGGTCCCTGTTGCTGGACACCTTGCCCTCCTCCAGTGGAGCAGACGTCCAGAGCCTCTGAGGTCAGCTGTCATTTTACAGGAGAAAAATGGAGACCCGAGGAGGCTCACCCAAAGTAACACACGGCACGTTAGAGGAGGATGGACCCCAAATGCAGGACACCCGGCAAGGAATAACGTTTCAGTATAAGCAAGTCTATCCCATGCAACATTGGGGACATACGTATATTTAGATAATCTGAAATCCCAATGTACTAGCATTTTTTTCTTTTTTCTCTTTTTTTCTTTTTTCTTTTCTTTTCTTTTTTTTTTTTTTTTTTGCTAAACCAGGCACTCCTGCATTAGAGGCAACCCAGGGTCCCCTTTCCCCCCCAGGATCTTAGCGCTTCTGGACTAGAGTTTGGGGTGGACCATCCACATTGGGGCTCAGGCTTCAGCACCAGACTTACCTGATGCCCGTGTGGCCTTGGGCCAGTTACCCAGCTCTCTGAGTCTCAATTCTGTGTCTTAAAATGTAAATGAGAATAGGACCTTCGATGATGGTTCCTGTGACACCCTCAGCACAGTAAGGGTTCGGTTAGTGGTAATTCTTTAGTGATTCTTGCTATTTTATGTCCTTTATGAATTAAGGAAATAATAGTTTCTTAAAGATCACCATTGACTTGATGAGCTGGGGCGCCAAAATGGAACACAGCTGTGTGAAGACAGGGCCCCAGGCCCCAGCCTGGCTGTGATAGGCTGTGTGACCTCGGGTAACTCAGTGCACCTCTCTGAGTTTCCGTTTCTCCAGCTCTAAATTGGATTAGACCGTTCTCAGGCAGCTCTCAGATTCGAAAGCATAAATTAGACCTCAGGAAGGCCGTTTTCTAAATTCCAAAGCGTGCCTCCCCGGTGCCTCCCGGCACTGCACAAGGTACCCCTGCAGCTTCTCTCGCCCAAGGTTCGACGCTGTGAGAAGTAGGTGTCCTTTTCCCCCACTGGGCCAATAAGTCTCGGGACTCAGAAAAGCTAAGGAGCTTGCTTGGGGTCACACAGCTACGATGTGACGACAGAGCCTGGCTTCCCGTTCTTACTGATCTATACGGACCAGGGATTGAAGGTGGTGGAGGGTGGGCAGGGCCCCCTGCCACAGCCCCAGGTCAGGTCTCCCTGGAGGGATCATCCCTGGCCAGGCACACCACTCCTCAGACTCACACATCTGGGTTAAGGGGGCAGTCCATGTGGTTCCCAAAGGCCATTGGAACAGGAGTAGGGATTACCTTCCTTACCGCCACCATCTCGAATAACCAAGACACAGCCAGGCAACAGAGATCTCTTCAGTCTTTCATTCCTTTCTGCCCATCCCTTAAGCCAGTGAAGTAGGATCGGGAAGTGCCGTGCTACGATGAAGGCGTTCTTAGCTGGGCCTCTGTCAGCCAGGGGACAGGGCTGAAACAAACCTGCCCGCTGCTGCACAGCAGAGAGAAATAATTGCATGTTTCGTAAGGGGTTCTTAGCGTCGCATTTAGACTCCTTAGCAGCCTACGTAACCAGAGACTGTTTAATCCTCTGCGTTAGGTCCAGCTTCAGAGTTCAAAGGCGTTTTCGTCCTTTTCATTATCTGACAGACCGTTTAGAAGTTGGGTTTGGGGTGGTCTCTGCTGACCAATGAAGACCGTCTTGTGCGTCCCCCGGGCGCAGAGTTCAAGCTTGAAGTAGTCCCTGGGCCTGCCCCTCGGTGTGTTCTGGGAGAAAACCAAGGCAGCTGGATTCCAATGGAAACCTAAGGGGCTTGTAATTAAAAGGCTGTGGTATAAACCAGAGGCCTGGGATTGGTACCTGCGATGGCCAACTAAAAATGGACACTTTCCGCAAAGCGAATAGGAAGATCGCAGTGACAGTGGGCCACCGGGAGGTGGGAAATGAGAGAGACGGCAGGCATCTGCCTCCCCATCTCCGCACACCCCTCAGCACCCCCAGACAAAGAGGCTCAGCAGCCCTGCTCCGGAATGGATTTTCTAGAAAGGGCGATCCCGATGTCTTGGTGTAATGGGCTACGATGGGGTGTGCTAGGATTCGAGGGGCACCAGGGGTTGCTGTAAGCCTTCTGTAGGGCTGAGACATTAGAGCATAGTTTCTCAAGAACTTTCGAGACACGTGTACTTTAACTGGGCTTAGCTCCGCGTGATTAAAATCCACTGCCTTGTGAACCCATTAGCGAAGGTTACCCTATCAAAACAGTCTCATTATCTGTTTAGCAGATCTCGGTTCCCTGAAAGGGTGGAACACGGGGCAGATGCAAGAGGGAAGCTTTTAGGGACAAGTCTAGGCCCCATCAAATGGCGACATAACAACTAGAATAATTAAGAAGGATGATTTTGCCCGTTTGGCACTTGCGTCTGGTCCACCAAGCTGCCTTCGGTCACCAGCTAATTGTGAACAGGGAGGTCTCTAGGGACCCAGAAGGGAACAGGCATTTTATTGAGCCTCACATCCCTCTGTCCCGAGTGATGACGTGGCCGTGGCAATGACAAGTTACGTTATTAGAACCAGCTCGTCCCCTTCAGCCCTTTGGGGAGCAGCAGGTGTGTTAACCCAGCCAAGAGCTGACATCAAGGCCAGGAAGTGGCGCCCCTAAATAGATGCCCGAAGTAGTGCCAATCCGAACAAATTCACTCAAGGCCCAACATGACCAGGCTGTGGAACCAACATCCAAGAAGCTACCCTAGGGGGTGACATCTGGATGGTGGCAGAGTGGAGGTGACGAGGCAGGACAGCTAGTCCACCGTCCTCCACACCGCAGCTGTTCCCAACAGTGGAATGAATGCATGTGCTTTCGTAACCGAGTGTAGACAGAAATCTACGCTCAGAATCCAGGGAGGGAATACCCCATTCTCTAATCTCTTTCACTCCGTCTCAGGCAATAGGTATTCACTGAGCACCTACTGTGTGCCAGGCAACATTCTAGCTGTTGAGGACGCAGCAATGGACGTGACAAACAAGCCCCCTTGACTGCACTGAGTTTATGGACTAGTGAGAGGACAAGTGAATGGTCACAGCATCATGAGAAGGGCTGTCACGGAAGAGTACAGGACCCCTAATCTGCTCAGGAAAGGCGCCCCTGGGAAGTGACATCTCAGCCAAGGCCTGACAGGCGAGTTAGGAGTCAGCAGGCAAAGGGGAGGGAGAAGCAGATCCGGGCAGACAGCTGTGCCTTCTGGAATGTGTTGGGGGGTAAAATCCAGTATTGAAAGAGTCGAAGGCCTCTAGACATAGCATGATTTTGGAAAGCAGTATTAATAATAAAAATAATAATGGCTGCAGTTGCGCGCCCCTCCGCATCATCAAGAGCATTTTCACGGCCTTTTCATGAACTGCAGCTCTAATTGGGTAAGTGGTTCCTTTAAAAATAATTAGAGATTGCAATCAGTCGCTATTCAGAAATCTTCCAAGGAACTAATTTGCAAGTCTCTTCAGGCTTGGCCTGAAAACTTCCCCAGAGCTGTGACTACCGTGTACATCAAAGCCCCAAGGAACCTGCTGGATTTCAGTCGGAAAGAAAAGAGGAAGGCAGACGTGCCTACCGTCAGCACGGGCACACACCAGCGCACACAGTGTCCTGTTCTCTCGCTTCAGAAGCATCTGGAATAATCCAACTGTCTTCAACTGCCAACTCCTCTTTATTAAAAATAAATAAATAAAGAGAAGCAGGAGGGTGCCGAGGTCAGTTGGGCTCAGCTGCGGGTGCTCCTTCTCTCTAAGAAGCGGCGGGTGCAGTAGCACTCTCAGGCGCAAGCCGCGCATCTGTCGGAGGTTAGGGTGGATTTCAGAGTTTTCAAACTAATTCTTCAGTAGTGCTCTGAGTTTCACGACGTCCCTGTGGAAGGTGCTGGCTGCAGGTGCGGTGGTCCTCCTGGCCCAACTCCCGAGAACAGTGGGGACCTCTGAAGTCTAGTCCTCCATGTCTTGACTCTCCAGAGGCTCCAGGCCTGCCCTCCCAGGTGTCACCTGCTCTTACAATTCCTGGGGTGGGATGGGGGGTGTGGAGAGGATGAAGGGACAGTGGCCACTGAGGAAGAAAGTGGGCCAAAAGGGACGAGGCAGCCAGCCAGTGTTTTTCTCCCCCTCGAAGGACCAGTTAAAGCAATCCTATCCCTGGTTCCTGATTAATCGTTGAAAGGGGAAATAGCCATTAAAACGCACGAACGAAGCTGGGAAAACGCACCGAAACATTAATAATCATGATCTCTGGTTAATGGGAGTTTGAGGGATTTTTATTTTCCTTTTGTCGTTTACCTTTAAGTATTACCTTGAGTTTCTAGAATTGTTTTCAGAATCATAGCATGAGAGAAAAAGAGAGAGAGACAGAGATAAGCTGGCCGAGAAACAGACACGCGGTTGGAATGGCCCATAACGGACCGGGGTGTCTAAACTTGCCTCCCGTCCAACTGGCTCTGTCACCTTGAGCCTTTGAACCTTGAGCCTCTGTCACTTTGAGGCTCTTTGAACCTCGGCATTCTCACCTGTGAAATCGTGCCCTGCCCCCTGCCCAGAGGATTTTATCGGTTGTCATGATGCTCAAGTGAGAAGACGTAGGGGGACCCACCTGGCCAATTAGAGGAGATTGGCGACATGTAGAGGATTATTTTCATCCGGTAAAGGGTGCTGAGAACTTAAACGGTGCTTCTTCGCAGGGGAGTTGCCGGGATGACTTGTTTCGAAGGCAGATTCCTGGGCCCTAGAAATGGGGCCCCGGAATCTGCGTTTTAACAAGGGCATGCACGCCCGCTCACCTGCCCTGCGGGTTCTTGTGTGTGTTAAGGTTTGCGATCCGGGCATCTAAAGCAGACGACATTGTGGCAGAAACGTGAGAAAACCCACACCCTGAGCGTGATTAAATGGTCAAATCCTGTGTGTGCTTGGGAGCTCCATGGAGCTAGGGGAAGGGGGACCTATGAAGGGGAGCATGGGGCCTCTGGCTGGGGAGTGCCTGGTGAGCAGGGATGCAGAGGCGGAAGGGGACCCCCACCCCTCTCCTGGCCACCCTCCCTGACCGTGCGTGCTGGGTTGGTTTTCAGGGTGATTTCACCCTCTCTGTTCCCCGATCACCACCTGCCCCCACGACTGGGGGCTCTGAGCAGCACCAGACTGGTTGTGCAAACTGGTGCCCTCGTTCTCTAACCTGCTGGGCCCGGCTGGTGTCAGCTGACAGCAGAGCCACTTTGAAAACAAAGACAACTCCAGGGCCTGCCTCTTGGGCCTCATCCTCGCTGGTTTCCTTCCTGTGGACTTTGAAAGCGCCTCTGTTCCCCCTGCAGTTCCTTCACTGATTCATTCGAGAGGCGCATGGCACGATGGCCGGCACACTTGAGAACCACCTGCCTGAGCTGAAATCCTGTCTCTGCCGCTCCCTTGCCGCAAGACCTGAGACCACTTCCTTAGCCTCTCTGCCACGTGGTCTCTCCCTTCAAATGGGAAACATGGTTCCTGCCACAAAGGGTTGTCCTAAGGATGTTCACCCTGATAGCCCACACGAGAGCCTCGTTGCAGGGATGGACACATGACCAGCTGTTTACCAACAACCGTTTGCCAAACACCGACCATGCTAGGCATGGGGGAGGCACTGCAGATGCGAAAAGCTCATGGTCTGGGTGTGAAACGGCTTCCTGTGACACGGCATGATAATGGCAGCGTGTCCAGGCCACGGATGGCACAAAGCGCAGAGTGGCTGCCTCATTGATTAGAGGACACACTTGAGTTGGGCTCGTCACAAGAGGGACAAACACGTGGGGGCTGGGGGATTCATATTCCAGGTGGAGGGCAGAGCTGTGAAATGTCCTGTCGCAGTATGCTCTGCTTTGCAAAGAAATAGCGACAGGAGGCCTCCTGATCCCCCACCGTCTGTCTCTACGGGAGGCTGACAGTCAGGTCCAAGGCCACCTTGGAGCAGGCGGGAGGCACAAGGCGCAGCCACTCCCCAGCAGGGCTCTGCTGGCTCCTGGGCTGCAGCAGCCTGGAGGCCTCCCAGCCTGGCATGGAGCAGTTAGCCTCTCGGAAGCAGCTCTGCCGCTCCCCAGTGTCAGGGCCCGTGCCAGGACAAGCATCTTCTCCGCTGAACCGCAGCAGCTGCCCTACATCCTTCTGAGGCGGCCGTCTGCTCTCTGCTATGAGCTGCCTTCCCGAGGCCGGTCTCTCCTGCACGGCGACGGGAGACCAAGTCCCTCCTGGGTTGGCGGTGTAAAGAAATCAGACCCGAATGGAGATTTCCCTTCGCTGTTCTCTCAGGAGAATGAGGGGAGTAGAGGGGAAAGAGGATCTGGCAATCCCCGGGCCTATAGATCTGCTTTGAAGCTGCGGCTCTGAGGCCACCGTTGATGACAGACGAGCAAGCCCTCTGGTACCCGCCTCTGGCAGCCCGGAGACTCGGGACCACAGACGAGGATGCTGTGCGCCTCAGCATCCTCTTCTGTGAATCAGAGACGAGCTTATCTGCCTCTCAAGGTCTAGGGGATCGGGAAATAACAGTCAAGTGTCTAGCCCTGAGGAAAGATTTCTGAAATGTCCCTCCCTCCTCTCCCCTCCCCTCCCTTCTCCTCCGTTCCCCTTCTCTTCCCTTTCCTTCTCCTCTCCTCCCCCTCCCCTCTTCCCCTCTTCCCTGCATGTCACGATTCCAAAATGTGGTTTGGAATGAAACTGTAGCTTTCCCCCAGGAGCACTCGTCCCCCGCCCGGGTTTGAGTGCCGGGCGCCGTGCTCCAGAGTGAGGATGCAGCTGTGAGCCTGCCCCCCGGCCTTACAGCGGCCGGCCTGGCCGTGGCTGGACTTCCCAGCGGTGTCACGTCCACCTCATGCCCTTGTAGTGGGACCCCTGGCAGCCCGAAGTTGTATTCTGGGGGGGTCGCCTCATGTCTTGGGGGCTCAGGAGCAGGGAGCAGTGGGTTAGGGTCATGCCCTGTGTGGCCTCCCCGGGGCCGGTGGGTTCTGGAGTGGGCCAGGCTGGGCCAGGAGCAAGTCCCGTGCTGGCCCATGTGCCAGAAGCCAGCAGGGCTTCTCCCGCACACAGGCACCCCGCGGAACGATGGAAAACAGCGATACTGTTACCCCCGTGACCTCCCCGGCCCTTGACCAGGTCTTGGCAGGACATGTAGCCTGTGGTATGTTTTCAGGGCCGTTCTAACCCCTGGGGTGTCTGTGTGTGGCCTGAAAGCCAAACCACTGGACTTCCACTTTTTCAAATTTCACCTTTCGTATTTGATACCGACCTCCATGCCCTGTCTCTGAGCCCCATCCCCCCTCTCTGCCCCCATCTCTCATTTCTTCTTCAGTCCCACCCTACGGGCTCAGAGACGGGAGAGATTCCGGGATGGGTGACAGGCAAGGGTACCTGTCGCCTCGTTACTCGATAATAAAACACCAGGAATCACGCTGTCCCGGTGTTCCCTCACGTCAGAGTGGCCAGATTCAACCTGAGCTCAGTCCGACAAATGCCGTTCATGTCAGTGTCATCAGAGGCGTCTGCTGAATCAGGCTTTTGACATCATCTGTCAAATCCTCAGTCGCCGGAGTCTCTTGGGCGTCCTCCCTCCCAGCTTGCTAGTCACTTGTGAGGCCAGATGGCAAAACAAATGCTGATTTGATTTTATTTTTTTGCAGTGATGTAAGGAATTAGAATCTCTCTCTCTCTCTCCTCTCTCTCTCTCTCTCTCTCTCTCTCTCTCTCTCTCTTTCTCTTTTCTTTCTGGAATTAAGTATTTTAAAGTATTTTTTAAGCACTTATTTCCAGATACGTAGTCCACGAAGAGGCCGTCAGCCCTGTGCTTAGAACTTGCCGCGCAGCGTCTCGTGTGATCCTCGCCGTTTCCTCCTGTGGTATTACCAGCCCCATTAGAGAGGGGAAGCCAAGGCCCAGGCCAGTTAAGCGACTTGTCCAAAGTCACGCAGCTGGGATTCCCACCCTCGCGCCTCGTCTCCAGGGCGTGTGTCCTTCCCACGGTGCCACCACCGTGCTCTTTAGAAGACGGTGTCGGTGAGAATGCCTTGCCCGTCGGGGTGGAGGGCGCGAGGCCACACCTTGATTTTTGCTTGTTGTAGGATGTCCAGATCTCCAAGTAGGTCCAAGACTTCCCAGTGGAGCGGAGGAAAGAGGAAAAGGGATATTGATAAGGCTTTGGTGGGAGGAATTAACACTGGAGGCCTGTGGATGTCAAGAAAGGGCCTTGCCTGGTTCCAGTGGCGCCCCCAAACCAGAGAGTATCTCGGTGCCCCATCCTGCACCCCCGAGCCTGCCCACCAAGCAGAACCGAACCTCTGGGCCCGGCTCACTGGGTGGCAGTGACAGCTAACGCTTCCGCACATGCTGTGTTCCAAGCCTTCCCCTGAGTGCCTTCCACATTCTGGGAAGTTTGTGCTACCGTCAGTCCCTGCTTACAGATGAGGGAATTGAGGCACGGAAAGGGGAAGTAATTTGCCTAAGGTTCCACAGCTAAGAGGGAGAGCCAGGATTCAAACCCGGGGAGGCTGGCTCATATCTGCCCTGGCCCCAGGGAGGGGAACTCTGCGTTTGGGAAGTGAAGTTAGGAGAAGTGGGTTTGGGCAGAACGGGGAAGGGGTTTCTTCTGGTATTTTTATTATTTAAAAATTTTTATTTCAAGGTAGCTAAAATACATAACTGCTTGAGGAACACCCAGCCCCGAAATCTGTAAGAAAGAGGATGGCTAGCCTCGGGATCTCAGCTGGGTCCGCTCTGACCAGGAGCAAAGTCCCTCCTGCAGGGCCAGCCGTGCCAGGCCCTATACGGGCACCCGATGGACAGCATTCATTTTCCTCTTACCTCAGGCCCATTTTCCAGGTCCAGAAACGGAGGCTCAGAGACGATGACCTGCCTTAGGTCATGCAGCAAACGGGGGCAGGATTTGAACCCAAACACCTATGTATTCCTCCCTACCCTGAGTCCTGAGTACCGGCGTAGGTGGAGATGGGATGGATTGCAGTATTCTGGTCCTGGTTTCTTACTCGGCCTGGAATGGACGAGGGTGAGGGCCTCAGTTCATCCCACCCTTCCCCCTACGGGGATCGAATGTGTGATTAATTACACAAGAAGTTAAAACAATGCTTGACACATGGTACTCCTGGTAGTGCCGGTGGCTGTGCTGCTAATAATACAGTTGATTGACCCTTGAATAGCATGGAGGTGAGGGGCTTACAGGTGAGGACCCCCCACACTAACTTCTGACTTTCCAGAAACGTAACTCCTGAGAGCCTACTGTTGACTGGAAGCCCTGATGGTATATACTGTATTCTTACAATAAGATAAGCTAGAGGAAAGAAAGGGTTATTGATAAAATTATAAGGAAGAGAGAACACATGGACATGATTTATTTTTTAAAATCCGTATATAAATGGACCCGCACAGCTCAAACCTGTGTTGATTGAAGTTCAACCGCAGCAACAGCAGTAACAACACCCACGGCAGCACTATGTGCCGTGGGAGAAGTAAGCCCAGGTCTCTGGGGGAGCCCCAGGGAAAGGGGGCGCCTGATCTAGCCAAGGCTGGGGGAGCGGTCGTCATCCGTTTGGAAGAAATGAGGCATAAAGGGAGGTCGGGGACCCGGCAGGAGTTGGCAGGGAGAGGCTGGCAAATGAGGGGAGATGTGAAGAGTGAGCTTTGGGGATGGAAGACTCAGGCCTGCACTGGTCCCTTAGGTGCAAGAAAGTGCAGCACTTCTGGGGATAACCCGGTTTGTGCTGAGGTTGTCAGGATGGGAGGAGTGGCCAGGCTGTGGGGAGCATAGGCCCAGGGGTCTGGCAGGGCACTTAGGCGGGCAGCAGTGCCATTCCCAGATGCGCACGCAGGGGAAGCGGTGGGTGACAAGTCACTTTCAGATATTTGGAGTTTGACGTTCTGATGGGCTGGTGCGGGGTGATGACCAACGGGCAGGCGAGACCGTGCTTCCTTTCTCTCCAGGGTCCCCCCCTACAAAATGGTCGTTCTCGGGTCTCTGAAAGGTCCGGGGAAAGAGCATTCCATGTGGAAAGGCAGGAAATTCAGCCACCCAAGGTGAAGTGAGCGTGCTGTGTGCACTGGAAGGGAGGGAGGGAGGGAAGGATGGAGAGAAGGAGAAGGGAAGGGAGGAAGGGAGGCGTGGAGGTGGGGGAGAGAGGGGCATTTTGCAGAGGAGGTTGCCGAGAAGAGGCCAGTGACTCACGAACTCCCACAGTCAAGGCCTGGCCTGGCCCGGCCCGGCTGAGCTGTCGCTTCACCCTGAGGCATCCAACTTAGTCCCATATATTTCCAGATGTTTCTGGTTAGAAGTCCCTATAAAACTCAGAAAAAAAGGCCCCACCCTTCTGGATTCTGGCCCATTCGAAGAGCACCCAGGCTGGCCGAGCTGTGGCAGAAGCCAGAGGAGCAGGCGGACAGCAGGCTGGGCCCCACATCAAGGGCATCTCTGGAAACCCGTGGGGACAGCCCGTGGGGACAACTGTGCACCTACACGAGGCGTTTAGTGTGGTGAACGCTTCACTCTGGCCCGAACTGGCAAAGCGGAGGCTTCACAGAGGCCGTTTCAACTCTGAGCTCCACCCAGATGCCCATGGAAGATGGGGGCTCCTTCGGGCCCCCTTAAGTTCCCCCCAAACAAAACGGTGGGATGAGCTAGAAGTCAGCGTAAAACACCCTGAAATTGCGATTTGTGTTTTCCTCCTTGAGGGTCTTGATAGAAACAGAATGCGGCTCCAAGAGACAGGAAAGCAAAAGCCACGAGGCCTGATGCCTTGCGCAATCGAAAGTGGCATCTTTGAGAATAGAACTTCATTTCCCTTTCACACCCTTCATAGACAGTCTTTACAGGACACGCTACCTAAGCCGTTAGTTCTGGGAAGTTTTCAAACTCCATCAGAGCTCAAGAAGGGAATTTGATCAGAGTTCCCGGAGAGTTTAGTTCAGTAGTCATCGCCCGAGTGTCTTCCATGCACCCAGAGTTCGGGCCTGCCTCTGCGAGGTCGATCTGGGCTGTGGACCAGCCGGTGTGGTCCAGGCTTTTCCCCCAGTGGGGAGGACTGAGGTCACAAAGGCTGAAGGTCAGCCTCGGGGTCCCTGGCTGGGGCCCAAGGATCCGTGCTTTGGAATTGGACCGCCAAGATCAAGTCTGGATCCCACCGCTTTCAAGGTGTGGGCCTTGAGATGTGTGTGTTTTCTTTTTAAGCTCTCTCTGCCTCGGTTTACTCATCTGTAACGTGGGGATAACACTGCTCAGGTCACTGTGAGGACCAACTGAGAAAGAGGTTGTCACGTGCTTAGCAGAACGCCTGGCCCGTGGCAAACACCCAGTCCCCTCCCGTCTCGTTACCTGGACACTTCCCGAGTGACAGCGGGCTGTGCTCCAGGCACAAAACGTCCAGGTGACTGTGGCCAGCGCTTTGAGGAGGCCCATACGGGATATGCTTTGAGTTCTCCAGGTCTATAGGATTCTCAAACCATGAAGCTGGGCTTCCGCTTTCGTGCGACCGTGACTCTCAACAAAGTGACAGCTCTGCTGGGTCACAGAGCAAAAGCAGGCCGACGACCTGGGAAAGGGGTCTCGCGTTCTGGGCCTCGGTGTCCCCACCTGTAAAACGGAGGTGTCAGTCTGCGCACACCTCACAGAGTCGTCAGCATAGAAGAGACGATGAGGCACAGCCTCAGCACAGCAGGTCTGCCGCTGCCAGGAGTGGCCATCGTCACCATCGTGACTCCACATGGGACAGCCAGGCCTCCTGCTGTCACTCTGGTTCCCATTCTCCACGACGTCCTTGAAGGATGGAGAGTTCCCCATGGGAATAAAGAAGCAGACGCCCCCACAGACCAGTATGTTCCTCAGTCCTCTTGGTCCACAGCCAGGCAAGCGTCCACTGCCACGTGGAGCGCCCCTCTCGCAGCCTGGGGTCTTCCTGTCCAGGACAGGTGCAGCCCTGTCCTGGCAGATATGTGGTCCCGCATGGACCTGGCACCTCACCTGCCGCATGACAAGCGCTCACTAAACATCGACCTCAGTAAATGCAGCCCCTGGGTTTTGTCCTTCGGCCTGTGACTGCAGGTGAATTTGTAGTTTTCTGTTGTCAGGCCCCCTTGGGATTGTAAGCGAGTTAACAAAGGATCGGGTAACCCACACTCTTCTAGATCATTCTGTGCCTTCCTCAGAGCGGTGCAGGGGACACAGGACAGGGGGAATCCCTGCCTCCTCTTGAGTTTTGTAGTATTCCTCACTCCTCTCCAGTGACTGGTCTTCATGTTTTTCAAAAGACACAGAAACAGAGGAAAGGGGCTCTTTCACCAGGTGGTTTTGTGCCCCGGGCCCAGCCTGGAGAATTTGCTGGGGGAAGTGAAAGGTGAGCCGTGGGGAGGGGACTGCCATGGCTCTTTTCCCCGGGAAGGTGGCAGTGGCCTGCACCCAGGCGTTATGAGGCACCTTTGCTCCCTGAAGGTGAAGGGCCTTCACTGGAGGTTTCGGTCACCACAGGAAGTAGCTTCACCCATGAAAATCAGCTCCTCCAGCCCCGGATATGGACCCCACTAGCTTTTCTGAACCTCTCCGTTCATGGCTTTGGCTCAGAGAATGCCACTTAGAGTATAAAAAAAGATTCCCAGCGGCCCTCCTTGCTCCACAGTGTAATTATGTCTGCGAAGCTTCCTTTCTGGAAGGCCCGGCGTGGGGGGTGCTGCAGCCTCCCCTGGGCCTCGTGGGCTCAGCCAGCTCCAGCGGCTCGGTCTGTCCCTGTCCCTTTGGGCACGCAGCCCGTGCAGAGGTGCCTGCTCTCTCTTTCTGCTGTGTCCTTGCACCTCCTACTCCCCCACCGCACCCCCTGCTTACGTGGCCTTCTTTTTGCCTAGCTCACAGCTTCTGATCTCTCCAGCCACACAGGAACGCTCTTTTCTTGGGGAAATAATTCCCCACCAAGGGATGGCATTGCCTGTGCCCTCACTCTGTCCCCACACCCACCTCCTGAGATAATGAGCTCCCACTCACAGGCCACCCAAGCGAGTAACTCATCTTACCATCTCACGGGATCTTTCCCACCGCCCTCGAGGCAGGGGCCTTGTCTTGCCCACTGTGCAGATGGGGAACTAGAGACCCGAGAAGGTCAGGACAGCTCCAGGCCTCCAGGCCAACAGATGCGGGGTCTGGGAGTCTGACTCCAGTCCCCTCCCAGTCCCCCCTGTGTCAGCACCTGTCACCTGCCACTCTGCATTGTAATGTTTTCCTTTCCTCATCTGTGACCCCATTAGAATGTGAGATCGCTCTGTGAAGACAGACCTTATCTGGCTTCATATTGCTCCCTCACCCCCACCCCAGCACCTTGTTGTCAATTAAGGCTAAGTATAGAGAGCGGCTGCCCGGTTGAGGTGTTCATCCCAGAAATGGAGACCAAGACTGGGAGGTCACCGGCCCCCTGGGCTGTGGGACAGGGGTGAGCTGACCAATCCATATACCACTAAGGGGCAAAGTAGGCCCTGCAGGTTGCAGGCGGGGTCCGCTGGAGGCTAGGGGACCGACCGTGTGCCTGCCTGCTAGAGGCCAGAGGTGTGGGCATGTGCAGGCCTGAGCCTTCTCTCCCACTCCCGAACTCACCACTACGTGGCTTCCACCCAGGGCAGGCAGGGGAAGTGAAAGGACAAGTGACATCAGCCACTCTCCCTCCTAATCAGCATCTTAGGCCAGAGGTCTAGGTAAGGAAGGTGAATGCCGGAGGTTTTCTCATCATTTCATAACCACGCTGGCCTGAGTGACGCCTCCGTAGCTGTTACCTGCACAGCACCCCCTGTCCGTTGAACGTACAGGAAGCTATCTTCACCATCACAGAGGACCTTAGGAGGTCAGCGCTGTCGTAAGCACCTTTTACGGATGAGAATACTGAAGCCCATGGTAAGAAACTCGCCCGAGGTCCCTCGTAGGGAAGTGACGGAGCCAGACTTTGACCCCAGGCTGCCTGGCCGCAGTCTGGGTTCTAAGCCACTCTGCCCCTTGGTGGAAACAGCTACAAAGAACACTTCTTCTTTTTATCCCTGGGAAAGAGCCTTTAACTTTGAATATTAATTGTACAATGAAGAGCAGCTGTGGGCCAGGGGTTATACTTAGTTCTTTGCGGGCTTTGTCCCTTTAAACCTCACAACAGCCTCTAAGGTATGTGCTGCTATCAACTCCCACTTTACAGATGAGGAGACTGAGGCTGGGAGGGTGGAAATGAGTATCCCTAGGTCATGTGGCCGGTCACAGGTGTTGACAGGATTCATGTCCAGATGTGTCTGCCTGACTCCAGCATCTGACCTCCGACCCCTGTGTCAGGTCAACTGAGCCTTCCTAGGAAGGCAGAGTAAGAAACAAAACGCTCTCCACATTTGTTCAGGGTTTATTTAATCGGATCAGGAAGACACTGATTTTCTATAAAAATTTTATTCTGAAATCAATTCATTTATTTTCTTCCCCTGGCCCCAACAGGGTCACTGCTCTTTAAAAAAAAAAAAAATTTGTGAAGACTTTTCCCAGTTCTCACTTCACTTTTAATGAGTTCCCCAATCAAGCCAGCCTCGGGGGCCTGTGCCACCGTCACAGCTCTGGGTGATAAAAGTCACCACTGGCTCCTGTTTGGTTCCAGAGTGCCACTGATCACAACTCCATGTGAGCCACCAAAATACTCCTCTTAGATTGACAGAAGGTGGCGAGGATGTTTCCCACACCTCACGGACATGTTCTGGCACCACGGAGATGGCACATGGGCTGGCCCAGCCCTCATTCTGTCTCTGAATCTCTCTCTACACCATCCATAAAGGCTGCTGGGCGGATGGAATAAGACGATTTCTTATTTCACGATACGGTGCAGAAGCACCGACACAGGGGCAGAGACTCGGGCCCCAGTCGTAGCTCTGCCCCTTCCTGGGCCTCAGTTTTTATATGTATAAGTATCATTATTATGAAAAATTGTTGGGGGTGACATTGAGCAGCAAAATCCAGTAAGTTTCGTATATAATTCAACAGTATGTCGTGTCTATATTGCATTGTGTGTTCGCCACAATTGCTGCTTCAGCACCCAAGGGCTATTTTAAAGGAGTTTATGTACGTGATCTCTATAATCCTTGTAATTTTTCGAAGCTAGACATTTTCTCAACGTTCATGATAAAACTGAGCACCGAGCGGTTAAGTAACATTCCCCAAGTCACACAGCCAATCAGTGACAGAACTATGACACATAGATTTCCTTTCATCCGCTCATAATTGTCCCCTTTTGCCCCATCTGTGCTCATAGGTCTGTTGGCCATTTGTATGTCTTCTTGGGAGTAGTGTCCGTTCAGGTCCTCTGCCCATTTTTTAATTTGATTGTTTTTTTGTTGTTTTTGTATTAGTTCTTTATACAGTTTGGATATTAGGCCCTTATCAGAGGCGTTGTGTGCAAATATATTCTCCAATTCGGATGGTTGCCTCTTTGCCTTGACTGTTTCTTTTGCTGCGCAGAAGCCTTTTCGTTTGATATCGTCTCATTCATTTATTTTTGCTTTTACTTCTCTTTCCTTTGAGGTCAAATTCATAAAATCCTGTTTAAGTCCAAGGTCCATGAGTTTAGTACCTATGTTTTCTATGCAGTTTATTGTTTCAGGTCTTATATGCAGGTCCTTAGTCCATTTTAAGTTAATGTTGTGTGGTGATAGACTTTAAGTTAATTGTGGCGTGTGGTGATAGACAACAGTCTAGTTTCATTCTTTTGGAGGTGGCTTTTCAGTTTTCCCAGCACCATTTATTGAAGAGGCTTTTTTTTCTCTATTGTATGTTTTGACTCCTTTGTTGAAAATTATTTGTCCATATAAACAGGGGTTTACTTCTGGACTCTCAATTCTGTTCCACTGGTCTGAGTGTCTGTTTTTCTGCCAATACCATGCCGTTTTGATTATTGTCACTTTATAGTATAATCTGAACTCAGGCAGAGTGATATCTCCCGCCTGTTATTTTTTTCTCAGGATGGCTTTGGTGATTCAGAGTCTCCTGTGCTTCCATACAAATCTGATGATTTTTTTTATTTCTTTTTAAAATGCAAATGAGGTTTCGATGGAAATTGCATGAAATCTGTATAATACTTTAGGTAATAAGGTCCTTTTAACTATGTCAGTCTAGGAACACAGATTATCTTTCCATTTCTTTGTGTCTTCAGTTTCTTCTAATAGCGTCTTATCATTTTCAGCATAGAGGTCTTTCACGTGTTTCATTAGGTTCATTCCTAGGTATTTTATTCTTTCTGTTGCAATTGCAAAAGAAATTTATTTTTATTTCTTTTTCTGACAGTTTATTATTAGAGTATAGGAGTGCCATGGATTTTTGAACATTGATTTTGTATTCTGAAACGTTATTCGTTTATTATTTCTAGTAGTGTTTTAGTAGAGTCTTTAGGGTTTTCTATACAGAGAATCATGTCATCTGCAAATAGTGACAGTTTGACTTCTTCATTTCCTATTTGGATGCCTTTTATTTCTTTCTCTTACTTGATTGCACTTGCTAGGGTTTCCATTATTATAGTGAATAATAGTGGTGATAGCAGCCTTGTCTTGTTCCTGATCTTAGAGGAAAGGTTTTTAGTTTTTCATCATTAAGAATAATGTTAGCTGAGGGTTTGTCATATGTGGCCTTTATTACGTTGATATACTTTCCTTTATACCTGTTTTAAAGTGTTTTACTCATAAATAGATGCTCTATCTTGTCAAAGGCTTTTCCTGCATCTCTTGATACGATCACAGGATTCCTATTTTTTATTTTGCTCGTGTGGTGTGTCACATCAACAATTTGCATATGTTAAACCATCCCTGTGTCCTGGGCCTCCAGTTCGCCATCTAAAAAATCAGAACCTGGTATCAGGTGATCACAGAGGTATTTTCCAACTCTGAAGCAATATGTTTCAAGGACTCAAAAGCTCTACAAACAGAGGGTATTCACAGTTTGGATGTCATTAACTTGAGGGCGTCTTATTCATCTCTGGGCCCCATGACATCACTTGTGATCTGTTATGTGTAAATGTATGTCCCCACATGTGACCTGAGAAGGGGTCCGGGTTCTTATGACATTTCTCCGTAAACAGCTAGTGAATTTAGATGTCCTTGTCCCCCTAGCACCCAATGACGGCCTTTCATTAAGCTCCCAAGTGGCCACCCTTGGAAAAGGGAAAGGCAATGAAGTGACTGAGACAGACAGAAAACTCTTACTATTTTGGAAAGGCATTAATGTGCTGGCATAAAGCCAATCAGTCACCCTTTTTCTAAAGTCCTACTAGTATTGGTCACTGAGTACCTGGCACTTGGGACACAGAGATACACAGGACCTGTTCCAACATCCCTGGAGGAGGGAAATGAGTTGCTCACATCGTTCATGATAATGTAGCTATGATCAGGAGGCAGCAGGTTGAGACAAAGAGGCCTGGGCAGAGGTGATGGAAATGGTTCCTTTGGGGTCCCAGGTTTGTTGGTGACTCTGGTTGAGGGAGAAGAGGAGTAGGCAAGGGTGGGAGTAGGACTTGAGGCCTCATCTGCAGAGCTGGCTCAGCCTGTCTTTGTGAAAGAAGGAAACAGACAACATGCAGAATGAAAACCCATGAGAATGGCTCACACGTACCTTTAAACAGTAGGGAAATGGTAATAAGGCCCTTTTAACTATAGTTGAAACGTGCTACTTGATTAAGAAATAAATTGGCCTCTTTAGGTGTCTGTCAATCTACAGTTCACTTACTCTGGAATTTCATGCTTACTGTACAGTCTGCTAATTCATAATAAGAGCTAATCTCTACATATCTCAAAAATTGCCCTTTAGATCTCCAATTAGCGGAACAGCTGCCAATCCAAGTTGCTTCCAGTTGCCTCTATCCGTCACCTATGTCAGTGAGATATCGAATCGGCACCAGCCAGGCATTTCGCACAGATGACAAAAGTGCTTGACGTTAACTGCAGAACATGTGTAAACGCAGTGCTGGGTCAGCAGTTCTCAAAATGGGATGCAGGACCACCAGCTTTGTAAGTGGCCTGGGAGAATCACTCGGCGGCAGCGGTCAAGAGCAGGTTTCCAGGACAACCAGACCCTCTGAGTCAGAATTTCTCAAGCGTCCACATTTTACCAAACACTCCCTGTGATTCTCCTGTACTCTGTCAGGCAGAGGAAGGCAATAGCCCTCTGTTATACCGACAATGAGAATCACAGTTTACTGAGCGCCCACCATGCTAGTGCTTTCCTTGTGGCTCTCATCCAGTCCTCAAAACAATCCAGAGAGGGAGACGCTATTGTTGCCCCCATTTTACAGATGAGGAAACTAAGCCCGAAAAGGTCAAGTGATTTGGGCAGAATAAGAGTAGTGGAACATTCTGGTAAGTCTAGGAAGAGAATCAAAAAGAGAACCAACAGAGCGAGTTGGTCCAAGGAGGAAGAAAGCAGAAGCAGCTGGGGGCCCTAACACCCTGCCTCTGAAGAGCATCACCCTTTGGGAAGCCCACCGGGGTGGGGCCCTGTAGGCCGCCTTGGCGGGGAAAGGGGTGAACAACCTGAGACTGCGCAGAGGAACACTCCCCCCACCCCCACCCCACCTCCTCCTGCCAGCAGTCAGCATCAGGCAGCAGATGCACATTCTGCCCGCCCTCTAATTTCTGATTTCCCAAGAAATCCAACCTCCCAGGCAGTGTGGGAGCTGTGTCCCTTCCCCATCATTGTCCCTGTTCCAGGCCACCATTCATCAGAAGCCCGTCCAGCTTGGCAGCTGCCCCATCCCTATTCCTGTGCCGTTGCTCCCCCCACCCGCCACCCGCACCGGCCCAGGCCTCCGGAAGTCCAAACAGCTGATCCGAGATGGAAATGAGACCTTCCAGCTGCACCTGGCCGCACTGAAAGGGCGCCCTGGCAGCACGCACCCCACACCAAGCCTTGCAGGGCAGCCCTTGGCACCAGGTCCCTCTCTGGAGATTCCCCTCCCCCTGTTTCCTGGCCTCGCCAGATGCAGGGAAAGTACCAGTTTCCCCACCTCATCAAAGGCTGTCGCAACCACCCAGAGCCCATTTCCATCCGTCACTGAGAGCCCAGCTGCCTCTTTCTTGGCCTCCGCCCTCTGGGCTAATGCGGAGCTCCCTCAGGGCGGCAGCAGGTGTAGGCATCAGGAAGCCTAGGCAGCAGTTTTGTGGCCTTTAAAACCCAAGTCATTTATTCGTGCATGCATTCCTTAACTCCTGCCCTCATTCATTCATTCGACAAAGTTTTGAGTGTCTAGTTATGTGCCCGGCACTGGGGATACAAGAGTAAACAAAAAAGTGAAAATTACCTGCCCTCTCCATTCTAGAAAGGAGAGACACAGGGGATACGTACATACATTGTGGTGAGTGTTAGAAGGTGAGTGTGACAAAGAAACGAGAGGCCTGGAAACTGGGTGGAAAGAGCTGAGGTTCTGGTGATTTCTGTCCATGGCTGCTGCCAGCTGTGAGCTTCCATGGTTGCATTCTGGACCTCCGGCAGTCTGGCCCGTTCCAACCCGTTCCCCTCCACGAAATGGCCTACTGGTTCCGTTAACTGAGCAGGGCAGCTGGGCTGGAGGAAGTGGGCCTCAGAACAGCTGTCTCCAAGAGGAGACCTCCTTACCGGCCTTTCTATCTTCAGATGCCTGGGCAAGGGCACCAGCTGGTGGCCTACAGGCAAACCCAGCCCAAACAAGTATGGTTTGGCCCACACCATTAAAAACTTTATTTTTTTAAATCGGTGCTAACATTTAAGAATGTAGCGAGTACATATGGAATCTGGTTTTCTGGCTTCTCTTAAGAAATTGAATCATCTTGAAAGACCATGACGACATGGATAGATTATAAGTGAGTGGCATCTCTCAGTTTCAAGTGGCCCAGAGGGCATTGAAGTGTGTGACCCTAACCCAGGTCACCAAATTTAAGCCTCGTATACAAAAGAAGTACTTAAACCACAAGCTTGCAACAACGCTCTACTCACTTCTTTCTGCCCACAGAGCTCCTAAGCTTAAAATGCAGCTCAGGGCCTTAGCTCAGCCATAGCCTGGTCCCCTGATCCCCATCAGCCCAGGCCCCCAGTCATCAGCATCTCCTGCACCCCTGCCTCACCTTCTAGGGCTCAGAATGCTTCCCATCATTGCACTTTTTCCTTCCTTTTGCTTTGCAAATTCAGGAAAAGCTTTTGCAGCGATTCATGTCGTCTTTGCAGTCAAACAGGTGTTTCCCTAGTGACAAGTTGAACTCTTAAGAAACCAATTTCCCTGGCAAGGTTAATGTCAGCTAACATGGAATCACTTCTTTCCCAAACCCTGTAAATTTTGCAGCAGATTCAGACCAGAGTATTTCTTTAAAGGCCCAGTAGTTTTCTCCTTTTCTAAACATGTAAGTTTATTTTAAGCATTGTAAAATCCCCAGTGGTCCCCTATGGACGCATCCAAAGAGGTCTGAGAGCTGTGGCCATATAGACCTTTGATCTTTGGCCCTGCAGAATGGAAAGCCGCTTTCTTAAATCTGAGGACCACAGTCTGTGTGTTAGTTTATAGCTGCTGGCATTGCGGAGCCTCTAAGGCTGTGGTCCCCACCTGGGCAGCTTGGGATTTCTGGGGAGCTGATCACACTCAAAGCAAGTACATCAGATCTCGGAGGTGGGGTCCAGGCCTCAGCGGTGTCGAAAGCTCCACTGTGATTTTTACGATGCACGGTATTGTTGGGATCTGACCCGAGCTTCTGGGGCCTTAACACAGGTGGGACCCCTGGCCTAGGGGTTCATTTCCAATTGTTATTTTTATGTCAACAATGTGATATCCCATAAGTAGCTTCTCCAGAAAAACCCAAATAGGTGGTGCATCATTTCAAGTAAAATTAAAATAATAACTTGATTTCTAAGATTGCTGGACTTGTTTTATCTGAGATGCCTGAAATAAAAGCTCATGAAAAATAACAAAAAATTAAATATAAAATAAAATAAAATAAAATAAATAAAATAAAATAAAATAAAATAATAAAATAAAATAAAATAAATAAAATAAATAAATAAAATAAAATAAAATAAAATAATAAAATAAAATAAAATAAAATAAAATAAAATAAAAACAAAGCTTCCCTGTGATCCCAGAGAGTGGCCAGGGTTGAGACCCATGACTCTCATGGCTACCCTGGAGCTGGTGACTCCCAGGTGGGTGTATAGACCCTGGGGGGCTGCACAGCACAGGGTCTCAGAACACAGGCCACCTGGATTTAAACCCCAGCCCCAATTTCTAGCTCCTTGATCTTGAGCCAGTTTCTTATTCTCCCTCGGTTTCCTCATCTGTACGTTGGCAACACTAACAGTGTGTCTCCTGGAGTGCGAGGGTTAACAGTGGCCAGAGCAACCTAAGTGCCCAGTAAATGGTAGCGAGCACGAATGTGTGCCTCTTTGCTGTGGATGTGGTTTCTTCCACGAGTCCTCGCGACTAGCCTTTTTCTCGGGCGTTTAGAGATTTCTGTACCAGAAACATAACATAATCACAGCAAGTTGGATCATCAGGTTCTCCCCTCTCCCCCTGGTTTTGAAACCGACAGGATGATGGCAGCGCAACTGAGATGCTGGAAAGGGTTCTGAATTAAGATTCTCAAGGGTAGAAACTGAGGCCCGGCCCGAGCTAAGGGTTGTTAGTGGCACATTTTGCCAAGCCTCCCTCACTCGATGATGCCTCCAAATTTACCTTTCTCTCTGGGTTTCCACTTTTCTCCAGGAGGCTGCTCCGCCTTCTGTTTGGTTTCTTGCGTCTAAGAGAAATTGTAAACACCACAGAAGACATTTTAATTTAAGGGAAACCAGCTTTTCTTCTTCTTCAGATGAAACACAGTAAAGTTTTAAAGACTTTTTCAAACAGGCCCTAAATTTGGTACTTAAACTAATTATAGCTGCCTTTTTAAAATGTCCAAATTAAAAATAGACATCTAAACGGGAATACAGGCCACAGCCCAGAGCCGGTAGCCATGTTCACAGTTTCCTAGAATCAGCCTTCTTCTGACCTAATTTATACTTTCGAGAGATGAAAGGGAGATGAAGGCAGTCGAGGCTGGAACTGGAGGCAGATCTAGGAGTCTCCTGGCAGCAGATGATGAACCTGGGTCTGTGTTCTATAATTAAGAATAGCTATAAATGGGGGAAAGACATTTTCTCCTAGTGTAATGCTGCGGTCCCCAGAGCAGCAGGACCAGCATCACCTGGTGTGATGGGCTGAATTGTGTCCCCTTATCCCAAAGTCCAATTTTGAAATCCTCAGTATTTTTGAATGTAACTGTCTTTGGAGACAAGGCCTCGAAAGAGATGACTAAATTAAATCAAGGCCATTAAGGTAGGTCCTAATCTAAAAAGGCTGGCGTCCTTATAAAAAGAGGAGGAGACACCAGGCACCAGTGTGTGCCGAGGGACAGCCACGTGAAGAGGCAGCAAGAAGGCAGACGTACGCAGAGGCCTCAGAGGACGCCAACCCTGCCCACACCTCCAGAACTACAAGAAAATGAATTTCTGCTGTTTAACCACCCAGCATGTGCTATTTTGTTGTGGCAGCCCAAGCAGTCTAGCACACCTGGGAACTTGCTAGAAATGCAGATTCTCAGGCCTTATCCTCCCAGGCCAGAAGCTCAGGGTGGGACCCAGCCGGCTGTGTCTTCACAGGCCCCACAGCTGACTTCCATGCGTGCTGACGGTTGAGAACCACTAACGTGAAGTATGAACACCTGGCGGTTGCCAACCCCCTCTACCCCAGCCCCCATAAGACACATATTTAAGATGTCTCTTGAATATAAACCTTCTTTTGTAGGCTCTGGAGAGGTTCCAGTGGGTTCTTTAATAAGACGATGTGTGTGCAAGTGTTCAGTTAGTGCTGGAACGTTCTGTGGACTTCAGGTGGGGGTGAATTGTAACAGAGGCGTTCGGGCGGGTGGGGAGGCGACCCCTGGAGATTCTACAGGTGAGATCCTCAAGCACAGCCCTCGTAGTAGATTTGTTTTGTCCTATTTCAGTTGTGCGCTGCATGTATGTCCTTGGTTATGGTTTCTTCACATACCCTTAAGCAAGAAAAAAAAGCGGGGAGAGGGGAGAGAAAGGGAGTGAAGTTGGAAAGAGACTTGATCTCAAAGCTCAGATAATTACCAGATCAACAAACCCGGGCCTCATAAAACTGATAGCAGCTGGCGGGGAAAGGTGGGTGTCCAATTCCGGTGACAAGGAAGGAAACTGCTCATCAACGAGTCCTCTTCACGCTCTCGTCCTCCTGTTGTCCCATAGCTGTGGGTCCCTTGCGTAGTTCCCGAACTGAACATCTGACTTGCTGGAGAGTAATCAACTATCACAAAGCCCTGCTTGGGGACTAGCGTGGAAGTGACATGGCTGGATTCGTGGGGTTTTTGTTTTTGTTTTTTGTTTTTAAGGTTAGAAATCACGTTTTACCTGAGTTTTATAACATGCCCTCTGTCCTGTTGACCAGATTCCTGGAAGAGCCTGGACCGCCATCAGAAAGGTCTCCTGCCCTATTGTGGCAGAACAGGGAAGAATTTCTGTCTTCCCTCTGATGTGTCCTGGGCTCCCCTTAACCCAGGTTTCTTAAACGAAAACTCAGGGGTCCACAGATATAAGTCCCAAGGGTCAGGAGTCCTGTATGATTGTATAAATTTTGCACCTTTATTTTGGCGATCGTTTTTTGAAAAAGTTAAAGCTCATCTGGAGTATCAGGGCCACCTCTGGTCGCCTAGCGCTGCCATGTGACGTCATGGCACACGTGTTCAGTACTAGTCTCCATGGTACCGTGTAGGTCTCTTTTTCGTGTCTTCATGAAAAATAGGCAGAGTCAGAAAAGAGGTGGATGATGAGTTTGTACCGAGTAAAGGTCAAGTGATGTTACAGGGTTCTGGGTTTTATGGTAACTAGAAGTAAAAACATCGTGGGGAAATTGAGTCTTCGTGCAGGATGGAGAGGAGGAACGCCATGCATACCACCAAGGGCCTGCCCAGGGCGACAGCCAGCTCCCTGCACCGTCAAGCAGTAAAACCACCTCATCCCTTCGCCTGTTATTGTTCATTTCATTGTTTACATTCATTTCAGTCACGTGCCTCTATACCTAGTCTCATATTGGTGCATATTTTAGGAATATTGTATTTTCAGCAAGTTAAACAACACTGGTCTGAAATTTTTTTTTTTTAAGTTAAAATTTTTTAAAAAATTGAAATAGTTAATTAAAAAAATCCAACACTAGAGGCCCAGGTGAACGTCTCACTCTGAGAGGGGCCTGGATGTGTCTGATGTTTTAGAATCTGCTGATTCCCTTGACCTGTGCGCCCCAAAGTCCTCCTGAGGGAAATCGTGGGCGCCTCCCTGCAGCAGGTTCACCAATTGCCACCTCAGCCGCCGTGGAGAAGAAGGAAAGGGAAGGGAAAGAAACCTCAAGCACCGCATTTCGAAGCCCCACTGAGTCATCTTCTGTCTCCGCCATTGGATGTCTGACAGTTCAGTGGGGTCAGTGCCATGTGTCATGGTGTTGTGGTCCTGGGTGCAGTGTTAACTGACATGCCCCCTCCCTGGGGATTCAGATGGTCAGATACTTGTCTCCCACTGAGAAGAGCTGGAAGGTGCCGGTGGGGCTGGAGAGGGGATCCCTGTATTTCTCTGCGCGTTTAGTAACGTGTCGCCTTCGGGACGGCCCCTAGCGATGCACATGGGCTCAGCTGGTGGGCGCTTTTCCACTCCTGGCCCTGCTGTTTCCTCTAGAACGGTTCGTTTTCCTCGCTGTTCTCGTTCTCAATGGCACGAGTGCTCTTCCTAAGGTGACAAATACGTCCACCAGGAAGTCAGGGAACACGAAAGTCAGTTTTTCTGTTCAAGAGCATTCTTAATTGAATTCCAGGACCGCGGCCGGCCTGCGACAACACAATTACAGGGCGGGTGAACTTTGTCTTGGAGATTCCTGTTCTTTTGAGGGTTTCTTTTTCCTTCTTTCACGGATGAATATACACATGTTAACCACCCACTGTGCACCATGCCTTGTCCAGATTGTGAACTAGACTTGACCTTACTTTCTAAATGCTGCATCATACCCTGTTCAATGTCCTCGAGACCCCTGCTGCGGGTTAGGAGAACTTTGCAAATAGGAGAACTGAGGCTCAGACAGTTAAGGGTTTTGCCCGAGATCAAGCCTGAGGCTTCTGAGGTCACATCTCATCCCCTTTCTACTTACCGAGGCCTTAATACCCTTTCCTTATTCTCCTATGTGAAGATGCCATATTCTCTTCTATGTTATCTTCTCCTTCACGTTTAAGTCGTCTATCAACTTGCTCAAAGTTACAGACGGAAGGCTCGTCTCCTGTCTGCACCTCCATGGGCCGCTGTAATAAATTACCACAGACCCGGTGGTTTAATAAAACATGAAATTTAGGAAGATAGAGGAGTCAGGGGGGGTCGTTTCATAAACTATATAAATGTCCAACCCATGCGCTGTATACTTGAAACTAATTTTTAAAAAACCACAGACATTTATATTTTCTCACAGTTCTGGAGGCTAGCAGTCCAAAATTAAGGTGTCGGCAGGGCTCCCCCTGAAGGATCTAGGGTGTAGACATGATTGACTGATTCGTTCATCCACTCTGCTGTGTGACTGGCACTGGGGTAAGCACCGGAGATACAGGCCGTGGAAAGACAAGGGCCTTCCTTCGTCCTTCCTCCGTGACACTTGCGTTCGACAGGGAGCACGCTGACGGCAGCGTGGGGTCAAAGTCTGGCAGCGTGCCAGGAGAGCAAAGTGTGGGAACCTCAAGACTCCTAACAGGCCCGGAACCTGCTCATCATCGCTCCTGCCACTAGTCAGAGCCAGTCCCAGCCAGCCAGAGGCAAGGGACTGAAGACATAGACTCTGCTTCTTGATGGGAGGACCAACCCTGTTCACACGTGGACTTCCCAAAGCACTGGCGCTCTCTCTCGGTTTGCTCCCTTCCCTTGGGCGTGGAAATTTCCATCGGTGATAGCATCTAGTTCAGAGAATTGCTGGGCAGATTAGAGAGAATGTATTCGAATAACTTAGGAAGGAGCACGGAGTGGCTCCTGCTGGCTGCTGTGTCTCCTGCCGTCTCATCATCGCCATCCCCATCGTTCCCGTCATCATCATTGTGGGGCCCGTGAGGGGAGGCAGCCCCAGAGCTCTAACACCGGGTGTAATGACGTCCCATCAGTGGCCACCAAGGTGTTCCTCGGGTCCCCGGGAACTCACCGGTGTTCCTGACGTAGGCCCATTCCAGTTGCCCTGAGCACATTTCAGGATGAATTAGACAGACTGTGGTTCAGAGGTGGAAACACAGGGCCAGCTCTTTGGGTCACACTCCAGCCCTTGGCTCTATCCAGGTGGTTTGGGGTGGGGAAGGGAAGGGTTTCACAGATCCGTCTGCACTCCCGGGACTCAAATCCTGCCATGGAGTTTGGCCTGGAGGGGGCAGTGGCTCTGCGGCCCTCAGTCCCTGTGAAACCAGGGGCCACCGGACTTGAGAAAACCAAACGTGATGTAGGCTGGGTAGCCGTGTGGTAAAGGATGCTCAGCGCCATGCTTGATCAGAGGAGGGAAAGATTCTTTCTCTCGCATGGTGGGGGAGTGCGCTGGGCCTTGAGGGACTGTTGAGTTTAGACCAGCAAAGGTGGGCAGGGGAGAAACCCAAATGGCAGTGTTTGGGCCCAAAGGGAAGAGAGTGAAGCATCGTTTTTTCTGGAGCACCTTTCACTTCTTTAGGAGGGATGAGAGGGAACGAGGCTGGAAAAGTAGGTTGGTGCTGGGCCGTGGGGGGCCTCAAAAGACGAGTGACTGGATGGGGAGGCAACCAAGGCACCGTGTCACCCGCAGCCCTAGAGTGGCGATCCCATAGCCCTGGAGCCCCGGTTTCTCTATACCTTTCACCGTAATTAATGTTCATTTTTTTCGACGTTTAAAAGAAGAGCCACATTGCACATTCAGGAGGGTAGGTGGAGGCACGGCATTAAGCCAAAAATAATGCGGTGTCGCCTCTCCATAAAAGTCTCTGAGCCTCTGGGTGTTGGACACCAAGGCAGCGGCACGCCAAGCCACTGTGGTTTTGCTCCCTTTTCTACGTGGACTGTGAGGACTGGCTCCGACTGGGAGCAGTGGCCTTTGGGCAGGGACTTTCGCTCCTAGAACTTAGAGCAGCACACACGACCTCCCTTTGGGCCCTGCTGAGGCTCCCAGCTCTCTGGCCTGCTGCCTGCTAGACTGTGCGCTTGGGGGAAAGGTTGTATCTCCCAGGGGCGCCCAGTGGTACATCGTGAGGTCTGCGCACAGGTTTGGATAGATGGATCAGTGGGTGGATGTGGCGGAGAGGAAAAGCTCAAAGGTAATACAGGCAAATGTCCAACTATGTGGGCTGCAAACGATATAATCCAGGCTCAAACTGCCTAACGCACCAAAGCGCACGTATCAACGAATGTAACAAAAGCCCAGGAGCTGGGGGTCTGGTTTCGACAACGTACAGACCTAGGCTTTCCGATGAGGTCGCTGGGAATACGTCCCTCTGTCTTCCTGCTCGTCTTTCCTCGGGGTCCTTCATTCCCAGTCTTCCTCTCCCTTCTTGGTGGCACTACTCCACCTTGTTCCCAAGCTCCGGGCTGCCCTCCTCACAGCTCAGCAGGTTGAGAGGAAAGGGACCTGAGGATGGAGAATGGGTTTCCCCAGAAAAATCAAGGCCCTGATACCAGGGGCAGCAAAAGGCGACAGGTGATGTCCCTGATGCGAGGCTTGTGGAAAAACTGGCTCCCCTTGCTTTAAGATAGGTCGATCAAATGCCGGGCCTGGATGCTTTCTTCCTGCTTCGAGACGACGGGGTGCTGGACATCAGAGGAGAGTGGAAAGGGGGCAGCTCTGGTGGCCCGGCAGCCCTCAGTGTGAATACTGGCTCTGTCTCTCGCTCCCTAGATGGTCTTCAGCTAGTGACTTAACCTCTCGGAGCCTCCCTTCCCCCTTTCTTCCCAGCTAGACTGGAAGCTCCAGGAGGGCCATTACTTCACTGTCCTATTTTTTTTTTATTACCGTGTGCCCAGTGCCTGGCAGTGAGTTGTCCGGCTGGCTCAAGAGCTGGCACTTGGCATTGTTAAATCAATCGACAACAGTTCATGTGTGGCACAGAGAAAAGAAAAGCTGCCCGTATGCTGCTCTCGTAAAATGCCAGGCAAGCAGGGGTGGTGGATAGTGACTGAGTTGATCATTATTCTACGAGGGGAGTATGGTGGGACAGAGAACAACGGTGGTTGAGATGGAGAATCAGAAATGGAGACTCGGGCCAGTTAGTTGTCAGCCGGCTGCCCTGGTGGCCCGCGTTGGCCCTCGTGGCTGCGGATGTGGCCAAGTGGAAAGATCCCCCACGCGTACTGAGTTCTCATTCCGCTTGTGTCCCCTCTGCAGCTGGAGCTCTCCAACACCGCTGTCCTGCACCAGATGAGGCGGGACCAGGTCACGGACACGTGCCGGGCCAACAGCGCCACGAGCCGCAAGCGGCGGGTGCTGACCCCCAACGACCTGAAGCACTTGGTGGTGGACGAGGACCACGAGCTCATCTACTGCTACGTGCCCAAGGTGGCCTGCACCAACTGGAAGCGGCTCATGATGGTCCTGACCGGCCGGGGCAAGTACAGCGACCCCATGGAGATCCCGGCCAACGAGGCCCACGTGTCGGCCAACCTGAAGACCCTGAACCAGTACAGCATCCCCGAAATCAACCACCGCTTGAAAAGCTACATGAAGTTCCTGTTCGTCCGCGAGCCCTTCGAGAGGCTGGTGTCCGCCTACCGCAACAAGTTCACCCAGAAGTACAACACGTCCTTCCACAAGCGCTACGGCACCAAGATCATCAAGCGCCAGCGCAAGAACGCCACGCAGGAGGCCCTGCGCAGAGGCGACGACGTCAAGTTCGAGGAGTTCGTGGCCTATCTCATCGACCCGCACACCCAGCGCGAGGAGCCCTTCAACGAACACTGGCAGACCGTCTTCTCGCTCTGCCACCCGTGCCACATCCACTACGACCTCGTGGGCAAGTACGAGACGCTGGAGGAGGACTCCAACTACGTCCTGCAGCTGGCAGGAGTGGGCAGCTACCTGAAGTTCCCCACCTATGCCAAGTCCACGAGAACTACTGACGAAATGACCACAGAGTTCTTCCAGAACATCAGCTCAGAGCACCAAACGCAGCTGTACGAAGTGTACAAACTCGATTTTTTAATGTTCAATTACTCAGTGCCAAGCTACCTGAAATTGGAATAAAGGGGGTGGGGAGCGGGAGAGGAATCGTGCTTTTTAATTTAAGATTTTTATTTGTCAAAAGAATTATATGGATATTGGGGTATTTTGTAAATTAATATGTCTTCGGGGATGATGCTGCAAGCAGCATGGTGAGAATTATTTAAAATCCTTAGTAGGGAAGGACAGCTGATTTTTGCAGGGGAAGAGGGTGGGTGTCCTCGGTTTCAGACGCGAACCCTGCAGCCCTGTCTCAAAGGTTTCCTCGTGTTCTGGTGAATTCCATGAATTGTGCATTCCATAAATTCTAATTAATTTTATTTATAGTTATTTAAACATGCTCTCTGTCTAGATTTCTCTTTTGTGGCAGCAAAATCCTCATGTCTTCGCAGAAGAAACCTATGTTTCACTCTGTGCTTGCTGTAGCTCGTTTGGGGGCGTGAATGTCCTTCTCACCACGCATGGAGTCACTGTGGGATGACAGCCTTTGAGCTGGGTACCGATGCCACCGGGCTTGACATTCCGCTGGACAGAACTAGAAAGAGGTGCCTCTGCAAGGGGCGAATTCTAAACCGATTTCCAAGCAACCGAAAGTCCCTTGCACTTAAAGAAATGTGATTTTTTCCTTTCCTAAGCCAAGGAGAGAGCTGATTGTAGCTCTTTCTCCCTACCAGAATTAGCAATCTGATAGAACAGGCTTTTTAAAGGACATTTTTAACTGGCGGTGCCAGTTGTGATGAACGTGAAGTGGCCGTTGCTTTATAGGCGACGAGTATTTATTGAGCAACTACTATGTGCTAGGGCCTCGTTCTGGGCCCCGTGGGTAGAGCATGGACCCAAACCAACAGTCTCAGCCCTCAAGAAGCTGTACATGGACACAGAGCATCCAGCTTGGCAATTCGCAAACCCCTCATATTTTTTTTTTTAACCCCCTGATCTCTCGGATTTAACGTGAGGTTTGGACTCTGCATGAGCAGGAGGTCCACGGCCCCTACCAATGTGGATTTTTCCGTGGCCCACATGTGGACACCACATGCTTGGAGCAGGTCACTTACCTGGGTGAGTGATCCCAGCTCAAGCAGATTTAGCAGCCACCGCCTCGACGAGGGCAGTGAGTGCCTGGGAGCGTCTGCTCTGGGTGGGGGAGGAGAACTTCAGCCGTGTGCAGTGCCTCCTCCTGCCATCTCCTGCCACATCTCCACACAGAAGTGTCGTTTCCTCCTCTTGTCATGTAGAAGAGTGAAATGCTGTGGCAAGGATTTCTACCCTCGGGGATGGCAGTGGTCTGGCGCTTCTCCCCCCACCCCATGAAGGTCACTAGACGCGGACAGTTGGTACACACACACGCACACACATGCGTACCGCCCCCCCCAAGTCCTCCCAAGGCTAAAAGACCATCCATCCATCGGCACCTTAGTGACTCTGCCGTGCATGAGCAGCAAGGACAGCCCTCCGTGGTGATGTCCATGCCCCCTTTCCTCTGGAAGGCTGACAACGTCCACCTCTTGTTCTTTGCTAATTAATACCTGCGCACGCTTCTCATCTCCAGCATTCCCAACGCCTCGGCTGAAGTGTGAGCCACATCCCTCTTACAGCTAGTGAATGAGTTGGTAGCAGATACTGTATATAATAATAATAATGATAATAATAATAATAGTTCTAATAATAGGGGGTGGGGTGGGAGGGGGTATGGGTAAGTTTTGCTTTTTGTTTTGATTCTGATGCAGTATATAGCCAGAGGGGGAGAAGAGTCTTCTAAAACAAAACAAAAAAAAATGAATAATTTATTCACAGAAACTATTAAAATTGTATGGGGAAGCTCAGAGACAGCTCGATGAGCGGCACCTGCCACATCTCACAGAGAAAAGTATCTTGCCGAATGTGCGTGAGGTGGGCACTGGAGAAGGCGGTCGAAGCTATTTATAAATGGACACCTTCTGCCACGCTCTTTCCGCTCGGGAAGGGCGCAGTGACATCACCCTGGATGAGGAGACCTTTACAGAACGTGTTTTACCATCGAGAGTGAGGGCCTTCAACCGTCCCTGGAATTGGGAGTGTGGGCCCTGTTTTCAGGCAGGGGACATTGTCCTCAGAAACAGGGCTTCTGCTAGTGGAACAGGTTGTCCCGCATATTTTAATGTGTTTTACAGATTCTAGGGGGCGTCAAGTTCATGTGCATAATAAGAGTTTTGCAGTCACAGGTCCTTGGCAAACAAAGTTAGGTCAGTTTCCTCCCCGCAGGACTTTTCAGATCCTTGACCGTGTGCCGTGCAGTGTGAACCCCCAAGAGTTAATTGAGTTGGTAGCATTTCCCCAACTTCGGTGAGCAGGTTCCCCTATTTTGCAGGTCACCTCACAGAGCTAGCGGTCCGCAGAGCATACTTGGGTTAGACTGATTTAGCACTTCTGAGGTCTTTGAGGGATAAAACTGCTCCTCTTGCCCGCCCCCCTAAAAAACAAACAAAAATAAAATAAAATAAAAGAGCACCGCAGTGTCCATCCGGTTTATAGCCTCAGAGGCACTTTATCAAATGCATCGAACTTTTCCTCACGTGCAATGGTTCTCATCTCGGATCCTACCACGAGCAACGATTCCATCTCTCCTAAGCAGAGTGGAGGAAAGTTCTAGATGGTGTGGATGGGAGGCAGGGTGCGTGCAGGTGGGACACAAGGCCGCAGTGGTCCCCCTACTCCTCAAGCCTTGGGTTGCTCAGGGCAGGCAGAGTCAGCTCAGCCCTCGAGCGCTTCTTCAGTTCCATAGCTTGGAATTGCTCGCTGTGTGCTTTTTGGTTTTAAAATGAAAATTCGGTCTTCCTGGGCTTTGCATTCCCGCGTCCATCTTTGATCAGCTACGCGAGCGAGCTCAGCGCTGTGTGCAGATCGTCGTCTTGTGCTCATTTTCTCTCACGTGAGAAAGGTTGTCCCTCAGGGGATGGTACATCGGTGTGATTCTGCAGTACGATTCCTTCTCATGTTCTGTTGCCTATTCATATTTCATTTTCTAATGGCATAAAAAAAAAAACTTTTAATTGATTTGACTGTTTTGCAGAATATATTTCGTGTCCTTGGCTAAAAAGAATCTACGGGTGAAAATGTTCCTGGGAAACAAAAGTTCATGTTTTGTTTAAAGGAAACTTTGAGAACACTTTCTGTCGCATGCTTAGCCGGAGAAAAGTACAGGCAGATGTCCCATCTCAGAGCCACTTTTCAGGGCTGCTGCTGTGTTTTCAAAACCAGGTACAGTCAGGGTAGCATTTCCAAGGACCTTTCTTTTGACCTTATCTTTTTGGTTTGGAAAACTCTAGAATATCAGCCACAGGGTTTGAATTCCTACAGCTTCTCGGGACGCCCCTCTCTGCCTCCCAGCTGGTCTGGGGAGAAAGGCAGTCTGCTGACCTGTGGTGCCTCAGAGGGGCCCTTCCTCCCAGCTGTCCACCAGGTGAGCTTTCCCTTCCTGCTTGCTCAGGTGCCACAGGTGAGCAGTAGAAACGTCAGTCGGACCAGTCTCCTTGGTGGCAAAAGCATGGAGACCCCACCGTGGGAATCTTGCTAGGAGAACGTCCCCAGAACAAAAGCGAGTCCCCAGCACACTTAGCTAGAAGGGCCTGGACCAGTGCTGAGGCAATGATTGCACAAGTCCCTGTTCTGACCTGGACTCTGCCCTTGGTGGCCAGTGCTCAGAGCCCATCTCTGTCAGCCTGGTCCTCACCTGCACATACACAGTCGAGCTGCCACGACCCGTGCAAAGAATCCCTTCCCTGCCCACCCTCACGTCAGCAGGACTGACCCCATTGCTCTCTTAAGTTCCCACAACGAGCATGTCCTCCCGTCATTTCCCATCACAACTAACTGGACCTTGTGAACAGGTGACGACAGGATCTTCCACAACCGGCTTGACTATTGGCCGTCAGCAGGCAAATTTCAGGCTGCTACTCTTTGTCAGGTACAGAAGGGGCTGCCCGTACTATTTTCTGATGAGCATGCTCAGTATGTCACATGGACACAGAAGTTCACATCTCGGTGGAGTGTGATTTTTTGTTTTTTTTTACATATTTGTATGCAGTAGAGGGCTTGTTGTAGAAAACTCTCCCTGTATCTTACCGTACTGTTCAAGAAAGCGGAATTCCACATTGCCAACAAAAGCGTAAAATGTTCGTGAACCCTCCTCCAGGAAAAGCCATTCAAGCCTGATTATTTTTCTAAGTAACTTCAATTAAATTGAAGGGAAAAAAAGATGCTTCTCTCTGTGTATGGTTTGTTCATGGCTCACTGGGAAAAGACTGTAGGGGTGGGGTGGGCCGTGTTCCTTGGCATGTGGGGGGTCCTGCTCGTGTGCATCAAAGAATGGAGAAAGACAGATGCTGACCCCATGGGTGGGTTTGGCTGTGGCGAAGACCACCACAGATCCAAACCCTCTCTGCTTAGTGGATGAATGGGAGCTTTCTTCATTCCATTCCCCCTGTAAACTCTGTAGAGAGACGTGATGGAAGGCCCACCATGGTCACGCAGTTCTACCACCGACGTGAACAATAAGGAAACGGAGGCATCAAAGGGTTAAATGGCTTTGGTGACAGTGGCCCTATTCAAAGCCGGGTTGACAGGCCTTCAGAATCCCATGCTTTTGGCACTAAACGACACACCTCTCTGAATGACTGTCCCTCAGCCTACAAGTTGCAGTCCTGTTCCTCAAGCCCCAATTTCCCAATTTTAAATCTATTCCATTTCTGATGGCCTGTATCGCTTCTTTCCGCTCCATTAATGGATTTTTTTAAACTTTATTCATAAAAATTATTGATTGATTTGTATTTTGCTACAGAAGAAATCATAAAGTTGTTTCTCTTACTGCATCCTAATTTCTTAAAATGTATTATCTAAGCCTCTTTACATGAGAAGATTGAATTGGAAAGAACATTCCATATTTCAACCACACCAGGCATGGTTTATAATATCCAGTCACCAACTACCCATCACCGGTGACCTGGCTCCCACCCATTCCTGGTGTCGTCACTGTCTTTGCTCTGGTCCCAGATGGTTAGGAAACATCCAGACCATGAAGCCTAGCTGTCTTAAATTAATGTAAATGTACTTCCTCTTTCATCAGGTGAGTAGATATGACTTTGTCATGGCCTGTCCCTGTCTTATTTGGGACATTGTAAATGTCAGGGTGAAGCGAAGCGGGACAAGAACACCCCCAGTCTTCGTTTACTCCCCTGGGAGTAAGACTGAAATGCCCTCTCGTCAGCAGCCGGCTCATCAGTCAACATTTCTGATGCTGTCACAGGTGCCCCCTCTCTGACACTGCAGAGAGATATCAAGCTACAGATATCAAGGAACCTGGGGCCTACATTGCCGGGGTCAGGCCAGGGTGAGGTTATTATTGATCGACCACCAAGTGGACAAAAATAGCCCCAGCCAGAATAACTGGTGTACAATGCCAAAGTGTCCTTTCTTGGGAAGAGTTTACCTTTCCCACGTCATGTCTTCCCTACATACGTGATACTCAGGTAATTCTTAGAATGGTAGATGTAAGCCCCAGCGTGATTTCAAACACTTTCTCAAAAGATGATGTCCACAAAGACCGGGATCCATTGGCCAAGAAGGCCTTTGAGACATGAAGTAAGGGGCAGAAACTTGAGGGCTTGGTGGAGGACAGAACTCTGGGGAAATCCCTCCTGGGGTATAATTCTGAGCTTTGCACAGCTGGTGCCCACGTTCCTGCTGGCGCATTTGTATCTCTGAGGTCTCATGATAACTTACAAGAAGATGAAGACCGGTCTGTGTATGTTCACTCGTAGAGAGTTTATCAGACATCTTGGGGGTTTGGGTGATGGACATTCCCGGAATAAAACAAGAAGGGACACTCTAGCAAAAGTGACTTGAGGAAAAAAAGAAAAAGAAAAAAAAAAACCTTTTCTCCATTCCACAATTCTCTCCCAGTGCCAGCCTCATCCCCCACATAACAAGCTGTAGACAAAACAGTCAGAAAGGAAGCAGCCTGCTTGTTCCAAACCCGCAGCTGCCTAAGAACTGTTCACACACACACTGCCTCAGTCTCTTCCTCTGCAACGGAAAACAGCACCATCCGAATAATGCCAAAATCGAGATGAATGAGAATGACCTTGAGGTCATTAGCCCAGGTCAACCATCAAGGAGTTGCTTGTAATCTAGAGGTAATCACTTTCCGTTTGGGCTTCAGTGTCCCCATCTGCAAAATGAAAAAATCGAGCTATATCTATGGTTTTAGATTTTTTTAAAAGGAGTCCCTTAAGTTGTTCGTGTGTGCTGAACACTCATGTAAAATAGATGAAGCAGAGATGCTGGGATTGAGTAGTTTGAGGCCCAGTTGAACCTGTTTTTCCAATAAAGTCTTTATGGACTTCTCCGGACCACCAGGGTTCCTTAGAACACAGTTTGAGCACCACTAATTTGGATGACCTCCGAGTGTGACATTTTTCTAACAATCGACACAAATCCCCTTTTGTGTCTCCTTCTGTGGCTTTACACCAAAGAGGTAGGTTAACAAGTAGATGGCACCACAGAGTTCAAAACGACTTTGAGAAGGGAGTTGAGGCCACAGCATTGAAACGAGATGAAGATGGAAGAAAAGAAATGAGGAAAAAGAAAAATTAGAAGGTAGGAGCAGAAGCAGGGAAAACCTAACTCGCACCCAGATTCAAGATGGAAACCAAAGGTTACACTCCTCCTTCCAAATGGTCTGCTAGGGAATTTCAGGCTCCGAATTCCTACAAAACCCCATTAATTTGAAATAGGAGAGACCAGACTGAAAAACAGTCTCTCTTCATCTGCTTTTTATTTTTTAATGCTTATTTTTTAAAATAATGGGGTGTCTCGTCATGAGAGAATAGCAAGGGCCTTGGATCTCACGTGGGTTTGGACTAGCCAGCGGCTAGAGACTTTTGGTGGCTGTGTCCAGCCTTGGCCCTTTACCTGACAGATCAAGCCAGAAACAGCTTTGCTCCTGGAACCAAACTGGCAATAGGATGAAGGAAAAATGCCTAAAGGAGAAAGACCTGGGACTCAATAGGAATGAGACCTGTACACTGTGCATCTGTGCACAGGCAGCACTGTTTAACTCTTGGATATGTCTGCTTTTAATGTGGTCTTTCCCAAAAATATGTAGTTCCATCAAGAAAGCTGCCCATTGACGTGGCTAACGGTTATTAATTCATATAGTTCGTTATGTGCCCCTGTAACGTGTTAAATGCTTTCCTCACAGCAATCAAGGCAGACGCTTGTTATTCTTTTTACAGAAAACAGAAAGCAGAGGATTCAAATAGTTAAACAACTTGCCCCAAATTTCTCATCGAATAGGTGGCAGACCCAGAACTCAATCCAGGTCTGGTTGACTCCCTAACCCACTGGAACCAGCACCATGGGTGGGCCAAGACGGGAGGCCCGAAGTCTAAGTCTGGGGAGGAGGATGTTGCTACAGACAGACAGGGAGAGAGATGAAAACGTCAGCCAAAGTGACCAAAACTGATGAAACAAAAAGCTGGAAGACTCCAAGGATGAAGTTCAGACTAAATAGTCATGGAAACAGGATGATCTGTCCAAAGAAATTAAGTTTCTGCCTGTGCTGTCGAGACAGGCCAAACTCAGTTCTCCTCACACCGATATCGCATTCAACCCTGACTCCAGATGTGGGGTGGGTGATCCCCACAACAAGCAATTCCCTGCAACCAGCTGGGTGTTTCTTAGTTGAACTCAATTCAGACACTGTCGACCTGGAGATCATGTCAGATCCCATAGGGTAAGGGCTCAGTCCTATGAGACTGTCCTCTCTCCCCATTTCAGAGGCCAGTTGCAAGTCCAAGTAGTCACCTGTGTCTCGAACCAATCGGCTATAAATCAAAGGTTCCCTTACTGTTGACTAGTTTAGCTTAAACGGATATGATGAAGGATACAGATGAACATCCAGATGGAAGAGATGTGGAAAGGGGCACAGAGCTTCCCGGCCCTCCCCTGGTGTGCCATTCTCCTTGTCCCTCCATGTGATCCCCTACCCGGGAGCTCTTCAAACCCCATGTTTTTGGGATTTTTTATGAACGTTTCATCACTTAGGTGTGATCACTTTTTAACTCCATTTCCAGCCCCTGGCCCCTCTCTGGAGAATGGGGGGTAGGGCTGAAATCCAGGCTTTGAACGATGCTTTGTTCTTTCTGGTGATCGGCCCCCATCCAGGACCCCACCAAGAATCACCTCAGTAGAACAAAAGACATTGCTGTCACCCAGGAAATTCCAAGGGATTTAGGAGCTCTGGGCCAGGAGCAGAGGCGGAAGGCCAAATATTAGAACAGCAGATGCTCCTAGTGCTCTTATCGCGTAGGAAATTACAAGGGTTTTGGGGTCTCTGTGCCAGAGACGTGTGTGTATGTATGTAAATTCCTATTATCTCACAGTTGTCTATTACAGTATCTTGCCAAAACACCTGGACTGGTAACAAACTAATTTGGACAAACCATTCAGAAAAGATGAACTTCAAATAAGCTCCAGACGACAAAAATGAACCTCAAATTGGCTGCAGAGGAGGCTGTGAGCCTAATGAGCGGAACACAGAAGCCATAAGTATTCTGATGACCTGGACAGGACAAGCCGTCCTGGGCTTTGCACATAAGCCACAAATCAAGTTTCAAAGGCGGCTGTTCGGGGTGATGATGTTGTGTTTGAGCATCTGCTCACATAGCAACCCTGCGTAGGACACCCTGGGGTGAGGGATGAACGACCTCTCCAGGCAGTGTAGAGAGGCCAGACAAAAACGGGTAAAGAGAGAAAGGCTGGAGAGCAGGTTGGAGTATCTCTGAGCAGAAACAGCTTTGGATGCCCATCAGGCCTCTGGCCCGCACGATCAGGCTCCCTGCAGACCTGCCCAGGTGTCACTCTAGTCCGGGGGCAGACCTCCTGTGAGCTGAGTCCTAAGCTCCCCTCCGACTCTTTCTGGGAACCCACAGCTGCTAGGGGACACTTTCATTCAGTCATTCAAACATATGTTAGGCATCTGCCTATTTCAAACCCTGTGCAGGATGCCAAGAATATGAGGATTCGTAGGACTCATAATCAAGTGGAGAACACAGACGTGTTACCAGGTAGTTGTAGGGTCGTCAAAATATACAGGAAGATGAAACATCAGACATCCCTAGGAAAGGAGTGATCCAAGAGATAGAAAGTGAGGGGTTGGAGCTGTGGTCTCAGCCGGAGGTAGTTTTGCCCCCTGGTGGATGGATCTCTGCAACAAAGACTTGTCTGGCTCAAAAATGCTGAGGTTGGGAAACCTCGAATGGGAGAAATATTAAGAGAGTGAACCTGTGGCTTCTAGTAATTGAATGGATGTGCAGATGAGGAAGAGGGAAATGAAAAGGCAAGGAGGACTGGCACGTCCCCAGCTGGGGAGACCGTGGCTGGAGACTAGGGCCTATAACAGAGGTCGTCAGGTCATCCATCAGGAGCAGGTGTCTGGGAAGGCCATGACTTCGGAATGTGGGACACTTGGGGAAAGATGGATAACTGGGCCTAGACCCTCACTACTCAGAGTGTGGTTCTCAGACCAGGAATATGGATATCACTTGGGAGCTTGCTAGAAATGCAGTGTTTCGGGCCCTACACCAACGCTCGTGTATTTTAGGAAGCCAGGTGATTCATGCTCACATTCGCTTTTGAGAAGCGTCAGTCTAAAGCACAAGAGACAGTCTGGAGGGAGGGTCGTTTCACATTTTTACGTCTTATTCCAGCAACCTTGAGACGTCAGTGTGATCAGAGCCACTGTGTCTGCTTGTCCAGGTTGGACACTGCCCGAGGTGCCTGGTTGAGGATGGGGCTGACACACGACACATACCCTGAGGGATGGGATTCATCCTTCTTACCCTACTTGCCAAGTTATGGGCACAGGGGCTGTGTGTGACCACCCAGAAGGTGTATCGTTCTAATTTGCACAAAAGCCCTGTCGCCTAACAGTGGCCCCAGATATAATACAGTTCCCCATCCCCTTACCTGCCGTTTTGAAATCTGCAAAACCCTGAAAACCAAAAGCTTTAATAGATTTGCAGCACGCTCACTTGGCAGCAAAACCTGACCTTAACTCACATGAGACTAATTAGTCTTTATGTATCCCACTTCCCACGAATATTTATACATTGTCCCACAGAAAATATTCATGTGTTTTCTTATGGGGAACAGCCCCACGCCCTGCTGGAGTATTCGGTAATACCTGCGATTTGCAAGGCATTCTTTTTCTAAAAAATTCAAAAAATTCTGAATTCTAAAACACATTCGATCCGAGGCATTCAGATAAGAACTGTGAATCTGTACTAAACTGAGCCTCAGAGATCTTAAGGACGCGAGGCAGCCAAGGCTCAAACTCTGTGCTCTTTCTGTATCACACTAGTTCCAAGAAGCTTATTGAGTAAGACACTGATCACTACACGGCCCAGGTCCTTCCCTCAAAGGCACTCTATGTTTGCAGACAGAACACTGGGTCAGAGGCACAGGAGCCGCCTTCTGTGTGGCTCTCACATAACACCATGCCACTCCCTCCACTTGAGCTTCTCATTTCCAAACAAACCAGCAGGTGTTCTGACAGCTCAGTCCAAAGCCAGATACCCCATGATGCAAGCCTCTATCAACTCCAGCCTCCTTAGCAGACACAGGATCCCAGTGATGCTGCAAAAGAATGAAAGCAATGAATTCCCGTCAGATCCGTGACTGAGATGGGCCAAATGAAAGCAAAACAGCAGGGATGGTCTTCTGTTGGGCTCTTCACATCCCACAGCCGGAGGCCCGCAGTAGCAGCAGCGGGAGCCAGGGCCAACTCCTTCTCGAAAAGACTTTCATGTGTTTCAGAGAACGCCTGTCATCTCTTCAGAACCAAGAGCTGCTGCGGATTCTTCTGCTCCTTCAATAAAGAACATACTGTATTCTCCCGACAGAAATGTACCTGGAGCTATAAAGCATCAGCCTCCACTCTGAAATTCTGCAAATTCTAAAATTATACTCGTGTGATAAGCTCATGTCTGTCTGATGCCTCACTTTCGAGTTTACATGTGGTATTGCCAGGTGGTGAATGTTGGAGATATGGCATCTGGTCTCCAAAATCAAGGATTATCTATTATCTGTTTAAATTAACTTATGCTTTTATTTAAACAATGTTTTAGCAAACTCAAAGTCATCTTCTGATTCACTTCTGAGCCTTGGCGTTATGTGTACATGAATTACACATTTGTGGCTATCACTTTATATGATTTTTATATTTATATATCTTCTCTGAAGTGTTTATTCAAATCTCTTGCCCATTTAAAAATTAGCTTGCTTATTCCTACGTTGTAAGAGTTCTTTACAGATTTTGTGTAAAAGTCCTTCATCAGAAATGCTTTGAAAATATTTTCTCTCCTAGTCTATGGTTTGCCTTTTCATTTTCACAATGGTCCCTTTCAAAGAGCAATAGTGTTTAATGTTGACGGAGCTCAATTGATCAATTTTTATTAAATGCATGTTATGTCACATTTAAGAAATCTTTTCTCAACCTGAAGTCTCCATGATTTTGCCCTGTGTTTTCTCGTGGAGGTGTTATCATTTTAGCCCTTACATTTAAGTCTACCTCCATTTAGAGTTAATTTCATATTTGGTATTAAGGGTCATAGTTAAGGTCATCCAGATATTCAGGTTTTGAAACGACATTGTTGAAAGAACTATTTTTCTCACCTTGGTGCCTTTGTCAAAAATCAAATGACCATAGTCTATGGCCATGCCACCCTGAACAAACCCAATCCCATCTGATCTCGGAAGCTAAGCAGGGTCAGACCTAGTTAGTACTTGGATGGGAGACCACCTAGAAAGACCAGGTGCTAAAAAAAAAAAAAAGGATTGTAAGCTAACAAGTTTCTTGCAATCTGTGAGGTCATCCAAGGGTTGCCTTTTCTTAAAAAATAAAATAATAAAAAAATAAAATAATAAAATAAAATAAAATAATAAAATAAAATAAAATAAAATAAAATAAAATAAAATAAAATAAAAATTTTAATTAAAAAAAAAATCAAGCGACCAAATATGTGCGGGTATCTTTCTGGACTCTCTATTCTATTCCATTGATCGACATGACCTTTCTCATGCGGATATTCTGTCTTAATTATCGCAGTTTCACAGTAAGCCTGGAAATTTTCCAGCATAATTTGCTTCAGTATGCTGCTTTTCTTTTTTTTTAACGTTGCACTGCCTATGACCTCCAACACAAGGTTTAACAGAGTGGTTAGGAAAAAAGCATTCGGGTTTTCACTGAGTGCAGCTGTAGGTCTTTTGCAGATGACCTCCCTGAGCAAATTGAAGTGGCCGGTTTACTACTTTATTAAAGATCTTGCACCTATGTTCATGGGAAATACCGTCCTGTGGTTTTCTGTTCTTGTATTGTCTTCACTGGTGTCCGGGGAATTAATTCTGACCTTACAACATGACTTAGAATGTATTCCTTCTTTCATTTTCTGGAAGAATCTATCATCTTGTCATTTGTTTTCTCATGTTGTATCTTCCTTTTTCTTCTCTTTACCTTCCTTTACTTACATTTAATTTTTTAATGATTCCATTTTTTTCCACACTTAGCTTTCTAGCTATTTTTTTGCTTGCTTTCAGTGATTGCTTTGAGATTTATAAAATACATCTTTAATCTTATTATAGTCCACCTTCAAAAAACATTATACTATATGGATATTTAAGAACCCCACAGCAGATTATTTCCATTTATTCCTTCTTTCCTGTTTTGCTATTGTTGCCATATATTTTGTCTTGTCTGTTATAAACTCTATAATGTATATTATATAAACTATATTATTTTTGCTTTGTCAGTCAGTTATCTTTTAAAAAAACAAAAAAAATGAAAAAAATTAATATTTATCCATTTCTGGCATTCATTGTTCCTTTGCATAACTCCAAACATCTGGTCTCATTTTCGTTCAAACTGAAAAATGTCCTTAACATTTCTTATAACGTGGGCCCGCTGACAATAAATTCTCTCATCTTTCGTTTGCCTAAAAACTCTAAATCAAATCTGAACACATGTGGCCATTACTTCTTTAAATAGTCTTTTCTGCCTCCACCCCCTTTCTAGGACTCCACTTTCATATTAGGCCAGTTGATGTCCCATTTATCACTTATGCTTTGTTCATTTTTTCAGTTTTGAATAGTTTTATAGCTATGTATTCAAGTTCACCGATTCTTAATTTTGCAATGTATTTTCTGCTGTTAATCCTAGTGGAATTTTAATTTTAGACAGTATTTTCTGTGCATATAAATTTCATTTGGGTTTTTTTTAAAAATCTATTTCTTTTTTATTTTTTAATAATCACATTTTCCTTTATATTCTTGTAAGTGAAAATATATATTTTTTATGTTCTTGTCTGCTAATCTGTCATATGTCATTTTGAGATCTGTTTCTATTGACTGATTTTTTACATTTTCTTCCCTTTTACATGTCTATCAACTTTTGATGTCAGTATTTTTTATTTTAGGGTATTGAGTGCTAGATTTTCTTGCATTCTTTTAAGGGATATTGGACATTTTCTAGCAGGCAGTTACATTACTTGCAGATTAGACTGACCTTTATACAATTTGTTTTTAGACTCGTTTAGGGTGGGTCTAGAGCAGACTTTATTCTAGAGCTAATTAAGCTCTATGGGTAAAGTGTGGCCTTTCTGAGCCTCCAGCTTAGTGCCCCAAATATTCAACGAGATCTTTCACTCTGGCTAGAGGAAACTCAGATAATTCCTGGCACTGTGTAACCTCTAGGAATTAATTTTTACAGAGCACCCTGGCAAGTGTCCTTTCCTTGAGGTCGTTCTAGTCTTGTCATATTGGATTTGACTCTATACATGCACTCATTAACTTTCAGTCAAAGACTCAAGAGCACCTCTATGCAAATTCCTGAAGCTTTTTCTTAGCGTAGCTCTCTTCACTCAGGGACCTTGCTCTGCCACTTCTAGCCACCTTGGCCTCTCAGGACTTCAGTCTATCTTCTCGACTCAGAGAGAATGGTGGACTGAGTCTGGCATCTCCCTCTGTGGACCAGACAAAAAGATTGAACTGCAATTGCTCCCTTTTGTCAGGGATCACGGTCTGTTTCTGTCTGTTGTCCAATGTCTGCAAGTAGCTGTTTCCTATATTTTGTCCATTTTTCACAGGAAGGTAACTCTAGATGGTGTTTATCCCTCATGGTCCTATGAAGAAATCTGCTTGTTGTTTCAATAGCTATAGCTAAGTCAACATCACATGGCTTACTTAGTTAATCCCTGAACACTAAGAACTCTAGTTTTTAAAAAATTATAAATAGTGCCAAAATCAACATGGCTGTGAAAAAAAAACAACTTTATTTTCTTTAGAGGATATTTTCTTGAGATGTATTAGAGTTATCAGAACAAAGGATGCCAACTATTTTACAGTTCTTGCTGCAATATTTTCTTATTGTCCCTAGAAAAATTAATCCCATTTACGTGTCACTAGGCACTGTAACATGCATTCTTATTTCTCCTGATTACTAGCAATGGACTTTTTCTTTTTAACTTATTACCATTAATTGCAGCCATGAGTAATGGGGCCTAGAAGATAGATCAATTTATTACTTTTTCTTATATTGCTAGAAAAATTGTGCGTTTTCTCATTAGATAATTAAATGCCTGAATTTTCTAGTGTATAAACTATCTGTTCATCAACCTTGATGATGTAGTGAGCGAAATTATGGTATTTACATTGTAGGACCTCGTTATATTTTTTGGAATAATAAGCTATTACCTGTTGTACTTTTCTCTCTTTTAGTTTACATGACTTTCATTTTTAAGTGTCTCTCGAAGTAACAGATTGTTTGATTTTATTCTCAATTCTCTTAGTGGCTCTTTTTTAAACAGAGGCTTTTGTCCTTTTTACTTAAATATAAGCAATAGATTTGTATTTTCCACCACTTTCTAAGTACATTTTTAGTTATTATAGTAGTTTGCTTCCTTATTGCATAGCTGCTGCAGTAAATTTTAACTTTCTTGATTTCTCTTCATTCTATACTCAAACCACTGGGCTTTAAATTCAAGTCATGTCTGTGTTGTGACCGCAATATTCCTAGTGTCTAGCACAGTGCCTGGCGCATTGATTTATTCATTTAAAAATAATTAATGGGATCCTACTATGAATGCTGTTGAGACTGGGTTGTAAATTAACCCAGTTATCTGAAATCTTTATAAGAACCAAGTCTGTATCTTGCGCTTCTCATATTTCTGTGGTCTGATATTAGTGTTCCTTCATTAACCATGCCAGGCGAGAATGCAGTAGGCAGCTTATCTTTCAGAAGGGCCTTCATTCAACTCACATTTGCAATGCCTCTCATGAAAGTTCTTGCAGCTGTGGGATTGGGGGTTAACAAGTTGTTTTAGTATAATTCTTACAATTCCTACAAACCTCCTTTTGGCTTCTAAAAGAAAGGTCAACCTAGTCTATGTTAAAGATCGGGTTAAAGTCAGCTTGACCTTGAAAGGTCAACCTGGCCAACCCTAGAGGAATGCTGACAACCCCATTTCTGTTAGCTTTGTGCCAGTTTTCCTCTCTGTATTTTAAGTGGTAAACTCCAAATTTGTTTTGTAATTACACCTCTGAGTGTTTTCTTTCTTCCTAAATCCTTAGAAGAGCATCAGTTTAATTCTGATGTTTGCAACCTTGACCAACAGCTGTCTTTCTCCGAACATCACTCCTACATGAATTTCTATGTCATTCCCTCCCAGTGACCGAACTGAGATTGTCATTCAGGTTAGAATACTGATCTTCAGTGACTTCCATTTACTCTGGCCTCTCCTCTGGAGCCCTAGACTCTGTGCGATCTGCTCAGTCTAGTTATCAAGCACCTGCCAGCACTTTAGAAGTCTGTCTGTTTGGCTCGCATTACACAACCTGCTTGACTTACGTTGCCGTACAGGTGTGCCTTCCACCCTTAAGTGGCTCTTTGTGCTGATGCAGTCCCCCTCATTTATGCTTTGCATGAACTGACAAATACCAGGTTCAAATGAAATCCTGTGCAGAAGTCCAGTCTGAAAAAGAGCCATGCCAAGAGCTGCTTTGGCCTTTGGTGATGGTGGTAGAAGGGGATTGAAGAGGCCTGGAGCCTTCTCAACCTCTTCTCCTCCAAGAGAAATCAAAATCCAAGGCTTCACTAGAAAGTTCTCTTATGTGTCAAGCCCATGTGCCCCCCTCAGTGCCACCCCCTGGCCACAGGTAAGAGCCTTGGTTCTGTCTTTCACACTTGCTGCATTTTCCTTTCTAACAACCACGATTTCTTGCTTTATCCTTTACATTAACTCATATCTATCTTATCCTTTATACTTCTTTGAGGGTCTTTGGAAATCTGGGCAGATTTGGTTAAGTTTTTTTAAAAAGCTATTTACACTTAGGGATTGTGAAGAAGCCAGGAAAAAGTGTTTTGGATTTTTAAAATACACATATGGGCTTCTTTTTATTTATTAACAGCTTTTATACTTTTTCAATATTATTCCTTAAAGCAGCTGTTTCTTTGGGCTCTCTTTCACACCTGCCTGTCACTTCAAATTTCCATTTGTTAATTTACAAATCTGAATTGGGAGTCGTAAAAGCAAAGCACAAGGTAATTTTACTGATTTTAAATGTTACTTCTATATCTGAGAATCATTTAGAAGCTCTGTGTATACCCAGCTAGGTATAGGTCACAGAGAGACCACTGGTTTATTCTCCGTTCCCTTGATACTGTTTTGAGGTGTTAGAACTAACATAATACTTGCCAAACTTATATTAATTATGTTTGTAGGTATTTCCTCCACTATTGTACTTAGTATGCTGCAAATGAATAACATGTGCTTAACTGGGAAAGGCATCATCTATTTATACCTCCAAAAAGTTTCAAGAAAGCCTATAAAAATGTTAATTATCTGGTGTTGGCGAAAATATGACACAAACTGATTTAAAGAGGGAAAAGCAAGTAGAATTAGCATTCCTTTTCTTGGATGGAAGAGAACATAACTAACATTCGGCACTCGTTTCAAGGAGGGCACATTTTCAGGTGACAAGTGGCCTTGCAGATTGGTGAAATGGCAAAATATCAAGGACGACACAACACTGACAGACCTTCAATGTAGAAAATATGAAAGGGAGAAATGTCCGAACCACATAAACACAAGGGCGGCTCCGGATCATTATAGAGTGGGAAACTATTATCTCCATGTTTAATTTTGGCAAAAAAAGATCCACTGATAAGAATGAGCAGCAACACAGCAGAATGGAGACGGCTCTCCTGCTGCGCCCTGGCCTTGGTCACATTAGACCTGAGCTGCGTCACCTGCAGTGGATCGATCATGGCCTGGGCAGGGGCCTCTGACAGTCAGCAGTTAGTTGGCCAACATTATGATGTTGGTGTTATTCACGATGCTGGTTAGGCTTAGCTTATCTATTCATTCATTCCACACACATCTAGTAAGACATTGAAGAATATCACAGTGAATAAATAACAGTGCTTGTCCTTAAGTTGGTCACAGATTATAAGATAATAATAGTGAAATACGATAAGGGCATAGCTCAGTCAGTGCCTTGGGTGGAAATCATGTTTAGACAACACTATATTGTTGCTGACATTGCCATTCTATGATGACTATTATTCTTTGCTTCTCAATGTGGAAGCAAGACTCTTGCAATATATATATTATTCAAGATCCCAGAGGTCTGACCTCCATAGAAATCTCCAATTGTCTTAATTATTCTAAAGTGAAATCCATTAGTCAACAAAGGAAACCCACGCATAGTCTTACTCTTGCATATAAGCTGTTAAATTAATTAAACAAGGAAACCATTAGACTGAGGAGGTTCGAATGCTTTGGCAGCCTACGTAAGTAAACTCAAACTAAGCCTGTAAATGCCTCAAGGTTACAAAATCCAAACACCAAGGACAACCAATTGCAAACAGCCAACTAGTCTTCAAGCTGTAGTCAATCAAATAATTTCCTTGCTTTGTTTCTGCACCTTCTCTGTATGTCTTTTCCCTGACTTCTGTGGGCAGAGCACCCCTAACCACTGCTGATTTGACACTGACCAATTCAAATACATTTTTGCTCCAATAAACTCTTAAAAATTTTAATGTGCCTCAGTTTAAATTTTAACAAAGCACACAACCAGGAATCTCCAAAGATTTTCAAAAATCCACACAACACAAAAGAAAGTGCACAGAGCAAAGAGAAAAAAAAATAAATAAATCCAGAGGAAATAAAGAAGATTAAAATGAGAAACAGAAATACCAACTAGAGCTGGTATTTTCCAAGAGGTAAGAGAGGATATTGTATTCATAAGAGAAGAAATGCCAAGCATAAGGTACAAACAGTGAATAGAAAAAGCCCTTGGAAATTAAAAACAGAATAGCCGAAAAAAATTCAACGGAAGGATAGAGAGATGAAGAAACCTCACAGAAAGAAGACTTACAAAAAATATGGAAAACAAGAAAGATGAGAGAGGTGGTGAATCTACCCAGGAGGTGCAATTTCCAACGAATAGAGATTCCAGGAAGATAAAACAATGAATAGGGAAATTAACAAACAGTAGAAATTTCCCCAGAAATAAAGGAGGGACTCCATGTGCTAAGCACAATGAATAATAATTTTTAAAAAACCACACCAAGAGGCATATCATTATAAAATTTCATAACACCAGAAACAAAAGCTTCCAGTAAAAGAAAATTAAGACAAGTAGAAAAATAAAACTACCATGTAGAAGGGATGGCAAGAAATGAAAAGTACAGTATAATGGGGTGTCTTTTTCTTGAAGAGGAAATACTGAGCAATTGAATTTACCCAGAAGACTATGAGAGGAGGAGGCAGCGTTGAAGATCAGGAGTTTGGTTTTAAACAAGTTAAATCTGGGACAGCTGTTTTAGTTAGTTATTGCTCCATTACAAATTGCCCAAAACTTAGTGGCTGGAAAACACTAAGCATTTTTTATCTCCTTTTCTATGAGTCAGAGAACTGGGTGCTGTTTAGTTGGGTGCTCTCTGGCGCAAGGTCTCTTGAGGTTGCAGTCAAGCTATCGCTGGGGCTGTGGTCTCATTTGAAAACTCGGTTGAGATTGATTACTGCTTCCCAGCACACTCCCTGGGTTTAGGGCAGGCCTGGTTCTGGCAATGTAGGCCTCTCCATGGGCTGCCTATGACATTGTGGCAGGTGGCTTTCCCCAGGGTGAATGCTTCAAGAGAGAGCTAGAGAGAGTAAGCACCAAGAGGGAGACCACAGTTTTTTATTTACATAATCTCAGAAGTGACATCCCGTCACATCTGCTACATTCTGTTCACTAGAAGTGAGTCAATGTGCCCAGCCTGTCAGCACTCGAGGAAGGAGGATTACACAAACACACGAGTACCAGCAGGTGGGGTTCATTGGTTATCCATGTGGCAAGGGTGTGTGGACAGTTTGAACAAAATCTGGAATCGGGGGGATTAATCCAGCTGGAGAATCATCGTCAGAAAAGTACTTATTATTGGGTGTTAGGCATCTTAGATCGTCTTAGAAAGGACTGGAGGCATCAACTCTGGGCCGAGTCTCCAGGAACATCTCCCAGAACCATACCGCACAGCTATCCTGGTGAGGGATCTGCTGTGGTCCGCCTGCTACAGATCCCAGAGAAACGTTGCCTCTGCCTCCCCCAGTGCAAAACAGATGCCAGGTGTCTTAGCAGTTTCCTCGAGTAACTGACTTCAGAATCCAGGTTCTCAAAGATGCCTGTTCTATGTCCAAGTTACATGAAGCTAGAAAATGTGACTTTTTAAAATTTCTGTTATGGGATGATGGAATTAATACGATGTTAGATATCAAAATATAAAGAAAGTGTTTGAAAGATGTGAAGCATCTATAAAGAGCTATTGTTCATCACATTCTGAAAGGAACTGAGATAATTTAGCAGAAATTGGAGATTGTTAAACAAATCTAGGAGCCGCAAAGCGATGTGGAGAATTATTATATCCATTAAAAACTCCAAGATCTTAAACCAAAAGAACAAGAAGCAGTTTTTGATTAAGATATGAATGCAGGAATTAAGAATGTAATAAAGTAGGTGGAAAAAATAGATGAGAAAATCTCCCAGAATACAGAACAAAAAGACAAAATGGAAAATCTGAGATAAAAAAGATAAGAAACACATAATCTCAATCCAAAAAAGTCTCTATTTAACGAAGACTCTAGAAAGAGAAAAGAGAAAATGGAAGGCATAAAACTATTTAGAACAATTTTTTAAATCCTCAGAATATCCAAAATAAATATAAAGATGATAATGATTAAATTCATTTTTTTAAAAGAGCTAATACTTGTATAGTGCTGACTTTGTACAAGCGGCTATTTTAATCGCTTCATATATATGGCAAATTTAATCTTCACAATAGTTCTATGAGTTAGCTGCTATTATTATTATTATTATTATTTTAAAAATTATTATTACAACTATTTTTTTAGGTGAAAACACCGAGAAATGTACCCATGGATACATAGCTAGCAGGTGGCAGAATTGAGATTCAAACCAGCATCTGGCTTAGCAGTCTTAACCACTACTTCATTTTTCAGTGACACTAAATTCTAGAAGACAATAGAAAAATACCTTCAAAATTCTGACGGAAAATTATTTTGACTTTTAATCAAGTATTAATCAAGTATTAGGGGAGTATAATACATTTCCAGACCTAACAAAAACTCAGATACGCAAAAACCCATTTTCAGACGTGCAAACATCCACATACTTTTTTGGAAAAAAATAAAATAATGATTTCCTGTGGCAAAAGGAAAAATAAATCCAAGGAAGACGATGACATGAGCTCCAAGAACAGTGAAACTAAAGAAGGTGACAGAAAGTAATCCGAGGATAACCTCTAGGCAAATAAGCTTAGGACATCAGTGTATTTTCATGCGCTCAATATCGCTAGCTGAGCGATATTGGTGGCAGCGTAAATTTTTATCCTCTATCGACAAGAAAAAAATAATAATTTTAAAACTCCAGGGGAAAAACTGTACAAGAATATTAACTCCAAAAGCAGAACAAACCGTAGCACGATTCAGAGCACTCGATGGAATTTAAGGAAAGAGAATGGGTTTGCCTCTGACTTGGAATACCTCCTCTGACGGCGCGAGTCTGAGGGGCAGTGCCGCAGGATTAGATCTCCTATTCAGTGCACCCAGTCACCCTGCTCTGGTCCTGCATTGAGCAATGTTTAAACCTAACTTCCTTATGTTTGTGTCTAAATAACTCGTTTATTTAAACTTAACTTTCTTAACTGTTTTTCCACTTTGATAAACTTGACAAAACAACACAGCAAACTGGACTTGGAAAGGAGAGAGGGAGAAGTGGGGGAATATGCAGGGATGCAAACTTCCTTATCATCTATTGGTAAATAAACAACATCCAAAGATTATGGATCAAGAAAGAAAAGTTTAAGTACTTAAAGCTATAAAAGTATCCACGGTAAGACCCAGTCATTAAAAAATATAACCAACAAAATGAGGGGAGTGTCAGAAAAGATGGTGCAAATTAATTAAAATTGACATTTTCACATCGGTTATTAGTGGCTATTGCTTAAAACCCAGAAATCATGAAGCAGAGGGATAAGCACATACAGGCATTCCTTGTTTTATTGTGCCTCTTTCCAGTGCACTTCACAGATGTTGCGTTTTTACAGACTGAAGGCAAAACCATCCACCAGCAAAAAAGTTAATGACTCACGTTACTGTGATCCTCGCCGTTTTGCAGTAGTGTGGAAGTGAACCCACAGGATCTCCAGGGTCCAAGGTCTGTAGTTTAGAGCTATGGAGGTAGCCACAAAAAGACTTTGAGATTAGTCATAAGGGCTTACCTCTGGGGGAACAAGACTTTTTCTCCATAACATTTGAATTTTTAATTTCCAGATGCATCTTGAAAGAATCCTCGAAGGGTGATGCTCCCATTCAAAAAACTCGGGAAATTTGGAACCACTGACCAACAGCCATAGGCACTGGCCGTGTGGCTCCTACTTCAATACTTCGGGGAGAAAACTCATTTCCAGGAGGTGCCTCTTTCAGTGTAGAGCCAATTTCCATTCTTCCTCTTGGATGAGACAGATAAGATGTGTGTGTCTTCGCCAGCCAGTGAGAGCTAGGCCCGGAGAGGGACTGCAGGCAGAATCTGATGTCACTCACACAGAGACTCTGGCGGACGCAGCAAGAAGCAGACAGGACTGCTTCAGCCCCAAGTGCACCTGAGAAGCCGTCTCCCTGCTGTGTGGGACATGGCATGGTGCTGACCCAGGAAAAAAGCCCCGCCTTGGCCACTCAAGGTCCTGCAGCTTTGGTGTGGACCCCAGTGGTGTCAGTTCAGGTACCGGCACCACCTGCAGTGACGCCCCTTTCAAAGGAGTGTCTTGAGCTCTGAGCATTGAACAAGGTGACCCTGAGCTGAGGGCCCTGAGAGGACTATTGTTGAAGTGAGAACTCCCAGGGACCCCTCGAAATAACTGAGTGAGGCTTAAAGAGGGGACGCTGGAGGTTCTGAGACAGGCAAATTGATGACTGAGCCGGAGACATGTGAGTCAGTACTGTAAACATACTGTAGACCCGAGGCCTTGTTTGCACTCTCAGGCTGCTGGGGTCTGGGGAAAGGGGAACTGTGTTTACCCAGCTGTCAATCATCATCATCATCATCATCATCATCATCATCATCATCATCATCCTATTCTGCAAAACCTCATAATAGCACTCGTGCTTGATCTCAGCTTCATTTGGGATGCAAAATGCTTTTAGCGTGTGTCTCACTCCAGCTTCACCACTCTGGCCTTGCTGTCCCCAGTGTAGTCCACCAACTGGCAGCATCAGCGTCCCCTGGGGCATTTTCCAGGGATGCAAAGTGTGAAGCTTCACCTCAAGCCTACTGAACCAGAGTCTTCATTCTTATACGCACCCCGTGGTTAACATGCACATCGATGTTTGCACAGCACTTCTCTGGAGTAGTTCTTAATCTGGCTTCACTTTAGAACCACCTGGACAGCCTGGGCCCCACTTCGAAGCGATGGAATCAGAATCTCCGGGTGTGGAACCAGGCAGCCGCTTTTAATAAAAGATTCCAGGTGATTCTAATGGTCGCCTAGTGTTGAAAACCTTTGCTCAAAAGGGTCAGTCTGACTCGATTTCAGAAAAGCTTTCAGCATGACCACCGCCTTTACAAATTCGTATATTTATCACCTCACCTCGGGCTTAGCTACTTCTGGATAAGTCATCTTTGTCTAGTGATTGATGGGCATCAATCATGGAGGAAGATGAGGAGAAGTGAGCTTAGTTGATAAAATGGAGAATGAGGAGGCCGGCCCTGATACCAGCAAAATCCTGAGTCAAAGTGAAATGAGTGATAGGGAGGGTTACGAAGATCCTTAGTGGTTGGGCAGGAAAGTCCTCATAATGTGGTGGGGCAAAAGGGAACCAATGAAGATTAGAGAGAGACGGGAGAGAGATGATGAGGAATGGTTAGAGTTAAGTTTGGTCAACTGAATTGATCTGAAAATACGTATTTACCCATTTAAAACCAACCATTGAAATGATGACACTTCGGGCATTCTTCTCAGAAAACTACCTACCAAGGTGTTTCCCAGACCAATTTGCTCTGGAGCCAGTAATAAAAGCCAATAAAACCTTGCTAATTACAACCTTTAATGAATTGTGAGACTGCCTAATCCTCAGTCCAGAGCGTCGTGTAGTCAATACGTGTGCTAAACTGCCTCAATTACTCACATATGGTGTCTAATTTGGGTGTTAATTGTATCCATTAACCCACATTGAATAGTTTTAAATTCCTGCAAGATGGTTAATGTACTGATCCCTCAGAGGCCACTAACCGCATTTTCCTTTGCCCTGGAATTATTCAGCCTCTGGATAAAAACAAAGACGTCTAAATTTCTTCCTCATGTGAAACGCTTCATAGTATCTTTGAATTAAAGCTCAAAATCAACTCTACTGGTGTTTGCCCATCACAAGGGGAACTGGAAGATACACCGAAGAAAAGTGAATTGTCTCCCATCCTTCGGATCCCGTTGAAGAAGAATATTTGTCGTTCAAGCTGGTAGTTTCAGGAGCCAAGCTTTCCACCTAAGCAAAATAGGCCCAAAATGTTCCTGTATTTAACAACCCTTTGGTGGGCATCTATTGTTAACAGACCCGAGGGCACCGTCTTACTTCTGAGGGTGCATTTCAATGGATATCGTTGTATGATTGGAGCCAAAGGATGACGCACTCCAATAATCTGATCAGGACTAGGACATAACATCGGAACCAAAGTTGTGTGTAAAATATCTCGTGGCATCCAGGGCTTAAGGAGACACCGTGATGTGTAATAATAGAATAAACGAGAATATATATATATATATATATATATATATATATATATATATATATATATCTCTGAAGAGGTTTTGGAAGCCTAAGAAATGCAGTGAAGTGCTTGTGTCCCACGTGCTCCTGGCCATTTTACATAGAAGGTATCACTTGCTCACCTTAAAAAGATGCGGGAAATCCTTAAATCACTGTCCCGTGACGATGTCAATCAACTGACCATGAGCTATGAGCAGGCCACAAGCATATAGATACCCTCGGTCATAACCACTAGAGCCAAGAGAATAATACTCTAACAACAAATTTCTTTTGAAAACCCCATTTAGAAGGGCAAGATTGTTTTTTAATTTTTTATTTGCAGGATACATAGCTTAAAATAAACAGTAACAATATATGTTCACTGCAGAAAACTTTGGAAATATGGAGAAGCATGAAAAGAGAATCATCTAAAATCACACCGTTCGAGACCAATGTGATAATTCGGATGTTTCCTTCCAATCTTTAAACGTGCATGATGATGTATTTCTGACCTTTCCTCCCACTTCCACACCCTAAACCTCCAGCACAAAGGCACTGCGAGGGCTGTGGCAGGCCCCCTCTCCTTTCTGTCCCTAGAGCGTGTTTGAGCCACCCTTAGGGAAGGGGAAAGTTGGGGTCTTTATTTGATGTCCCCCAACACTCAGCGGCCCATAACGAGGGGGGCTGCCACGGTTCATACAAGGTAGGACAGGGAGCTTGCCTCTCCAACGATGCCGCTATCGACTTCGAACTAGATACACATTCTCCCAAACGAGATCGGATGTCCTTTAATGAGTGATTCCGTGGCTGTTACAAAGTCATAGTGAACTGGGAAGGGGGACAGGGGCTGATTAGCTGCATCCCTGGCTTACTGTACTTATTCTGCACTGACTGCCCTCGCCTTCTGTAGTCGAGGCATGAGGTGGCCAGGCCCGCAGCTGACTCAGTAGGGTCGTGGGATCAGGCACTTAGGCACTCAGGTGACTTTAAGGTGTTGCAGTGAGAAATACTGTGCCACGTGGACCGCACTTAGACCTGAATTCTCCCCATTTCTCCCTTCTCCTTCCTTGCCCTCCCCAACCTGCTCCTTTGCTCTTGGGTGCTGTGCCACTCGTCCCTGCAGGAATAACAAGCAGTGTCACTGCGTCCCGACTCACAGCAGGTGGACTGCCTTCAGGTGGGTTGCAGTTTCTGTTGACTCATTAGGGGCAGCAGTGGCCTCTGACCATGGACTCCAGCTTGCGGTGGTTGAGATGCAGACCCCGCGGGGGTATGAATGAAGTTGAGTTCCGATGCTGTTTTCCTAAAACAAGATCTGAACTTATAGAGCTGACCTCAGTGAGGATTCACTTCCTCCCTGAGGTACTTACCCCTCCTTCCCTGGGTAGTATTAGTTTCCTTGCATTAACTTACCAGGAAAATTGATAAACCCAAGTGGCGTCTTGTTTCCTTCTAATCCCTGGGGTAGGGGTGGCAGAAGGCCATTCACAATAAGAGCAAACTGCATGTGTCCTGACTTTTTTTTTTTCACTTGTATAGTGAGAATTTTCCCCGTGTCATTAAATGTTTTGGGAAAATATAATTTCACGTGATAATATCTATTTTACACATATTTTACAAATTACGTACCTCTATTGTTGGACATTTAGTTGGTTTACAACTTGTTCTCTTATCAACAGTTGCTATAAATTCTCTCATATGTAAATCTTTCACCCTCTCACAGATGATTTACAATGAATGGCCAGTACCTCGTCTCATCCTTTGAACTCTCCTCAATGCTAAGAGCAGAAGCGGTTTCACCTATGGCACTTAATCTAAGCAGCTTCACTCTTGGTCTAAATCCGCTTTCACTGGGCCTACAAAACCTGTCTAACATGAAAAGATATGAAATCAGCAGGTCATGTGCGCACCCCCACAGCTGCACTATATATATGATGGTAATGCCCCCCAAACTGATTCCCCAACGCAAGTAGACCACCAAGACAGGGGAGACCTACAACCCAAAGCTACCTGATGACTGTCTTTGGGGTGGGAGGGAATGATCTGGAAATCACCTTGAAAGCCTTTAGTTTTATTGTCACAATGAAGCTAGTTACTTAATTCGTGTGGGACTTTACTATTTGCCCAACCCCAGGGCCCAGAATTGCTCGTGGAATTTAAGTGAACCAAGATCTAGATTGAATCCATTTCCTCTTTGTCCCCGGAAGAGTTCTGGAGTTGCTTCTAGTCCGTGTCGTTTTAGCTGGTAGAAACTCTCATTTCGGTGAGGGGAAAAGAGATTTGGGCAAAAGCAATCTAAGGCTATGCTTCTTCCTAAACAATTCAGAGGCAGCCAGAGAGTCCCCAGTTAAAAAGTCACCCTAGTATTTTCAATGCACATTCTGCGTGTGCGTGTGTGTGTGTGTGTGTGCGTGTGTGTGTATGTGTGTACGTTACTTTTAAGCTCTTATTATCTCTTTATGTTGTATAACTTTGCAACTTTTTCTTCTCCTGAAAGTGCTTAGTTATGGTAATAAATACAGTATAAGACAAAAGTGGTTTCCTGGTCTATCTTAGCAGCTGATAAAATAACCTTTCGGGTCACTTTCCCTCCGACGTGCAGACTGGCTTGGTGTATGCCCCACAGACGACAATCGATCCCACTGTCTACTTCCCTTTATTAGAGAAAGAGGTGATTCAGTTCAATCACCATGTGATTCCCTGCCCTTACTTGGCCTCAGCTGGTTGGACGTCAGACCTGAGATAATTAGATTTTTCTACCTGGAGGAGTTGGAACTGGTGACTGTGACAGAGTTGGCTTAGCTGTGTGGGTCTCTCTTGTGCTTCGAATACATCGGCCTTCTGGGCCACATCTTCCTTTAACGTACAAATAAAATGTTTTGAATGCTCTGGTGGAGACAAATGCCATGTGTCCAACCAAGTTCATTTCCTTTTCCTCTTCTTGGGCACACAGGAAGACCGCACGTCCCAGCCTGCCTCGCAGTTAAGTTGGGGCCATGGGGAGAATATAACCCACTTCTACTTCTGGTCCTTAAAGAACACACATTCCCCAGTCTTCCTCTTCTCTTTTGCAGTGATGTTAGAGGCCACGTGTTCAAGAGGGTGTAGCTATAGGATGGAGCGGATACGCACGTGCAGAAGGCTGACAGTATGCGTTGTTCTGTACCATTCAACGTAAATGACTCGAGCATCCACTCTTGTCTGCTCTTTGTGGGGGTTTTAAAAAAAGAAATTTCTATTTTTTTTGTCACTTCTCTGGATTTGGTGAGAGGAAATGAGATTTCAGTGTTTGCCATTCTGCCACCTTGAAACTGGTATGTGCGCTAAAATGGAGAAACAAGAGAGTCCTTTCTTTATTTTCTTTTATCCTTAATAGCAATTTCCCCTCCTATAACCAGCCCAATCTCCATGCAAGAACAGTGTATATGGACCAACAGTTTAGTTTCCCAAAGCTCAGTTGTACCCATGTGGGTTTTCCAAATATAAAAGTGATTTGTTTCCAACTCCGGTTTCTCAAAAATTCTTTGACTTTACAATTAGAAAAAAAAAAAATCTATCAAATGACTCCACTGAAGATCATACCTCTTGTCTCAATGTCAGCCGTCTACATAACATCAGTCATGAACACCTGAGCTCAGGAGGACGGACAGTATGTGCAAAACCCCCAGAGTTGATGCCCTTTGAAGAGTTGTTCTCCTGCCCCTGAGTGGGCGTCTTCGGTTCCCCAATTTATTCTCTGAGCCCCGCAGAAAAGACACTTCTGATTGCTTCTCTCACAGATTTTTCACTCTGTAATTCTTGGTTCTACAGTTGTTATTTGAATCTTGTAGAAACAGGCAGAAAAACTAATATTTGTCAAGTATACCCACCTGCTATTTTGTCCCACATACTTTATCTCATTTAATTTTCTCAGCTACCTCATGAGGTAAGGATTACTACCCCCATCTTAAGAGTGAGGAATCTGAATCTTGGAGATTCAATGATCTGCCCAAGGCTGGGCTACTCAGTAAAGGTCAAGGACAGTGTTCAAAGCCAAGGGCAGCATCTATGTCTTTAGAACCCACTCCACTAAGAAGCGGGTATATTTCATTGAAAATGTGACAAAAAACATGTTATCAAAATAATTACCATTCATTCAGCTCTTACAATCTTACATATCTTATCCCTAAGCACAGAATATCGTTCCTCACCTGCAAGAATAAAAAGGAGGGTCACATTTTTAAAAAACATTAAACAATTATTACTAAACAGAACAGTCATTTTTTTAAGAGTCTGAACAATCATTAAATGCTAATTAGAGATAGGGATCTATTGTCTAGAAAAGTGATAATTATAACATTTTAAAAATAAATATAAAATAATGTGTTCATTTTTGAAAATCTGGATAATACAAAAGAGTTATAAAAAGGAAAAATATCTATAATCACATCATCCAGAGGGAGAAATGTTTAAAATATTTTGATGATTTTTAAAATTGGAATTGTTTCGTTTATCATTTCGTACACGGCACTTCTCACACAGTGCCATGAATGATTTTATAACCCATCAAAGGATTTTTAACATATGAATTCACAGACTGTATAATGTAATATTATATATATACTATAATCTTTTTTTTGAACTTTCAAATGAAAAATTTCAAGCTGAAAATTGCTACACTATATATTCTGATTAAAACCTTAGAACAGCTTTCTAGAAGTGGAATCAGTAGGTCAAAGAATATATTTTTCAAGTAAAATTTTTAAATTATTTTTTGAATAATAATACATGCACATCGTTCAATATTAGAATGACCTAAAAAGCCCGCACGGGCACATCTTGGCCCTATGCCTGCTTCCCTGTACCTTATTGCTCCTTGTCTCCTCCAGGGGACATTTTTTTGTTTTAAGTTTCTTGTTTTTTCCTCTGTTTCTTTCTTAAATTCCTTCATTCTCGCAGAAAGGGAGAATATTGTACATGCTCTTCCATGCCTTGCTTTATTCACCTCATTATATGTCTTAGGGAGTTCCCCATATCAGTTTGTAGAAATATTTCTTGTTCCTTTTATCGCTTATTAGCATTATGTTCCTTGGTGTGGATGGACCCCAGTTTAGTCCACCAGGCCCCCAGAGTTTTCCTATCTTCTGCTGTTACAGACAAATCTATAATGAATAACTTCAAGTATGTCATTACATTCATCTTGGGGAGTATCTGTAGTATAGATTCCAAAAATTTGGATGTCGAGTGGCCCCTAGGGTGGGCAGCCTCCATGCAAACATTCTTGGCAAGGCCCTTGTCCTCATAAGCAATTTGATTTTAAAATGTTTTACAAAACTCTTGGGCCCGTGTGAGTTATAGGGACTTATTGGTGAAGCTTCAGTATAATGAGTAGAAAAGAGGTACTTACATATTTTGTTGATTGTCTAATAAATGCAAAAAAAAAAAAGATGAATCTTGATAGTGTTCAGGCACCATCTTTTTGTGTTCTTTATTGCCAAGTGGCTATTCCTGGCTCATTTCTCCCACTGTTAAGATAAAGGTAATAAAACTGTAACCCGCTGGCTCTTCAGAACCTATTTGTATTGAAACAGCATAGATTTTCGGGCCTCTGCAGTTTTCCAATACCATTCAGTTAATGCTGTCTACATCCTTACCCATCTTGCCCCCAGTAAATACTGGCCTCTAATGATTTTCTTAAAATTTACTGTGCTTTGTTACGGAATCTAGAAATGCTAGTCTAACAGGAAGTATATAGGAAAATGTGAGGATAATTTGTTTTCTGATCATGTTGGCTTCACCGTTCGGAATTTGATATTGTAAACGTAGAACGACCCATCCTCCAACCAAGTCTTCCCTTGAATGTTTAGGCTGTGGTTACTGCACTTCTCGATGTGATTTCTTTCAGTGTCCACTGCACCCAGGCAAAGATGCAGATGTTAGTCAGGCTCTGGAAATGTCTATGACCATCTGTAAAATCCACTTTTAGCAAGAACCTCATTAAGTCAATTTAACCAGAACCCCCCACCCTTGACTTGGATTACTGTCAGTATCTGGCTGTCTTCTTCATCTTCCACCCCCACTTCCTGCCCCACCCCCAGTGACGTCCAATCACCCTGGCCTGTCTTTAGCAAAGAATCCTGTGAGGTCAGTTTAGCCAGAATCGCCCTTACCCCTGACCTTTCATAATAGTAATTCTCCACCCACTTACTTTCACTGACACGTGGCTGTAATTCCCACTCACCCACGCTGTATTCACAGTTGAAATCCATGTCTCTCATTGCAGTGGTCCCCATACCTATCATAATGATCTTGAATTAAGGTCACCTTACCATCTTTAACAAATGCCATTAATTTTGTTTTAACTACCCCACCTACCACTGTCACCAGTGGGGAGGTGAGGCGAGGGCCCAGGAGAAGAGAGAGAAGAATGGTCCCATTCACACGATGAATGGCTGTTTCTTGTCTAGTACAATTTAAGACTGACCTGGGAGAACATGGGATCACCGCGCCTACTGGAGGCAAGAGAGGACATCAACCAGAAGGGCCAACAGCAGAGTAGTGGTCTTGAAAGGCTTCAGAGGAGAAAGAAGTGGCCTTTCCCAGAGTGCATATGGGCATATGGGCACAGAGCATGCAGAAGGGTGTAGAGACCTCCTGGGTGCAAGCAGTGGGGGTGCAAAGGTAAAGGACGCCTGCCACCACCCTGCCACACTCAGGTGCACTAGACTAGCGATGATGCTGCAGTCAGAATACTGACAAAGGAGATCTGAGACTCAAGTCCAAAGATTAGCTGTGGACTGTCAGTGGCCCAGAGCTCTGAAGGTGTCCTGTGTGTCATGTGAAAGTCACCCCAAATCAACATGTCAATACTACCTGGCAACCCATTATCATTCTGGACAGTGAGAGTAATAGTCTTACCACATTGTCTTCTTGGAACTGGCAGGGCTGGCCCTAGAGTCCTGGGACTACCCCATAGGCAGGAGTCTGACTTCCCGCACAGAGAGCCCTCCCTGAATGGGAGAAACAGGAACTGGGGCCCACTCTCTGCTTGGCTGGTCCCAGGCATTGGACAGTGACTTACAAAACTCTGACATAGTTGTTTCTTGCAAATGGAGTTCAAACAGGACCAGTTTCGTGTTGGGGCACCCTGTCTGGATGGCACTGCTGATCCTGGCTAGTCCCAGGTAACTGAGGGAGATTTAGAAATAAAGTTTGAGGAATGCACTGTAAAGCAGGGGTAGATGAAATTTTTTTGGTCTATAAATGGGCCAGATAGTAAATATTTAGGCTTCGCAGGCTATATGGTCCCTTTCACAGCCACTCAATTCTGCTGTTGCGGAGGGAAAGCAGCCAAAGACAATATGTAAACAAATGAGCATAGCTGCATCCTAATAAACTTTATTGACAAAAACAGGCAGTGAACAACTGGCTTTGGCCAGCTAGCCAGTTTTCCAACCACTGCACACAGCAGAGGGCCCAGAATAAAGGTTTCGCTTGCCTGGGTCTATTGGTGGGAATAGTGAGACTGTAGGATCAAACATAAGCGCATCTGTGATTTTGGTGTATATGACCAGATTCCTCTCTTATCATGGTAAATTTATCATTTACCCCAACAATATTGTCTGTTTTCCTGTGTGCTTGCCAAGAAAATATTTTATCCAATTTTGGATTTTTCCCAATTTGATAGGTGAGAAATGGTTTCTCAAGGTGATTTTAATTAGCATTTTTTTCCCTTTTGAATGACTAACTTTTTTTTATGAACCATCTGTCTTTGACTGTTTTACTACTTTGATGGTCATCTTTTTTCTCCGATTTATATAAATTCTTTATATACTAAGGAAATTAGCACCTAATGTGTATTTTGTCATTACTGGCTATAGTGGTCTGTCTATATATGTCAGTTAAGTCAAAGTTGATAGTGTTGTTCAAATATTTGAGATACCTAATGGTCACTCAAGTTGGGTTGTCCAGCAGGGATTTGGAAATACAGATCTGAACCTCAGGTGAGAGGCCTGGAGAAATAAATTTGGGAATAATCAGTATGGATGGCATTTGAAACAATGAGATGGGTGAGGTCACCTCGGGAGAAAAAGTAGAGTTAATAACTGAGCATTCCAAAATTTAGAGATTACAGAGGAAAATCAGCAAGACAGAAAAGGGTCTCCTGGGGTATTAGAAAGAAAGCAAAATGCAGACATTTTTGGACAAGCAAAGCAAGCATCCTGAGTAAGGAGACTCTGTCAAACACTTAGATGCTGAAAAAGATGAGAATTCTTGCTGAGATCTGATCATTAGACTTGTCAACATGGAGACTGTTGGTGACCTTGACAACAATACTTTCAGTTGAGTGGTGGGGACAATAGGCCTGATCTCCCAGAAAATGAAATGATTAGAGAAATACCGTAGGCTGCTGAACAGCTGAGGGTTAACTTGATGTCTAAGGTTATAAATTTAAAGATCAGTCCTGGCAGTTATAGCATAAGCAGAGAGCTGTGTGTAACCAGAGCTGTCTAGCAAGTAAGTAGGTGACCTGAGGATTTATGGATTGATGGACCCGGGAATCTAAACTGAAAAATGAGGGGAGTACTTAACAGTGAAAAAGTGACAAAGCAATGAATTGGAGGTCCTGGTATGGTTAAAGCCCAATTCATTATAATCATAAATACCACACACACACACACACACACACACGGACACACACACACGCACACATCACTCTAGTCTCTTCTGGGTGACTTCCACACAGGCTCAATGTACCTCTAGTTTAACAAGAAGTAAACAAGGCTGGGTAAATAGTTCTTAAATTTTATTCTTATTTGAGTTTACAACAATTCAAAGATCCAAGATGCCCATTATAAATGGGTATATTACACCACAGACATATTATAAGGCGAGGAAACCCAATTACTGAAAGACTTTTAAAAACATACTTCATTTGGCTACATCACTGATAGTCTATGATGTGGAATTTTTGATGTCTTCTAGAAGATTCTTCACCCTAAGTTTCCATTTTATCACATTCTAAGAAACTTTTTTTTTAAAGAAAAAAAAATGATTGATGGACAAGGATGAAAAATGTTTGCAAAAAAAATTATCTTGCATAAATAAAGTGTCTGATAGACTAGTGAAAGGAAGAAGTTTAGAAAGCAGAAGTTTTTACTTCTGCTTTTCTGTATAAAAATACTGTGAATTTATCTTATGTAAGATGGATAATAAATGTTCGTTGTAGGTAAATTAAAAAAGTCATCTTATCAGTTGGATACATATGTAAAGGTTTTAAAAAAAACAGTAAAAAATTTTAAAGAAATCTATACTCCTTTTATAAATCAATTCATCTAACAATGACTGATTTTTCCATGTCTTTATTTTTATTTTCCTATTTCATGCCTTTTAGACATTTTGTTGCTGTAACCAAGATCGGGTAGCAAAAGAGAAAGAAGACAACCCAAATCAGTTATCCTAGTTATTGATCAGTATCTATGGAAAATGGCTAGATCTGGGAAGGGTGGTAGCAATTAAATGTTCTATGAAATAAGGTATTGTTCTTTATTCTAATGTTTTCATTTATCTGTGTTTTCCTTGGTCTTAGGAACAGGAATCATTTAGAATTGGCTATCCTTACTATTAAGATACATTAAATGGAGGTTTCCCTGTCAGAAACCTAAAAGATGTAGTAGTACCCTATTTGACTTTAGAAAATCCTGTCTCTCCAGTTGCTCTCCTCTCAGTTAATTAGTCAGGTGCTCCTGGTGCATGTGGAGGGTCATAGAAAGTTCTGGCTTAGGAGAGCAGAAACCTGAAATGGACTTCAGTTAGAATTCGGTCATTTTGCAGCTGTGCAATCTTAGAAGTTTAACTTCTCTAGTTTCAGTTTCTTCTGTTGTAAAATAGAGATAAGAATATTTACCCGACCTATTTCACAGGTACTGTTGTGAGTACTAAATAATACCATGTATTTGCGCTTTAGAGTAAGTAATGCACTAAAAGTTATTGATAAATGCTTTAGAAATGTGGTTAGCTGTGTACTACTTCCTTTTAAAAAATCAAAACAGAAATCACTGGAAAATATAAATGCTTATGAATCATATAGCCCAGATGTAAACAAGTAATTTATAAATGCTTTACAATAAAATCAAATAAATTATTTACGAATTTGTTTAAATAAAAAATCTTTGCAGATAAATATTCATCCACTTAACTTAATCATTCTTTCTTTCTTTCTTTTTTTAAATAAGAATGTTCGCTATGTGACGTTATAACTCTCCAAAGGAGAAAGTCTATAATTAGTTCAGGTCTCTGCCTTAGAAGCTTCATTATAAGGCAGAAGAATGGAATAATTAAAGTTTTAAAATAAGCAAAAATATATCTCTAAACCACAGTCCCCTTATTTCAAAGAGCTCAATAGGAATGCTTCCCTCCATGTTTATAAACTACCTACTATTTATATAATGTTAACACTAGCTCACAATTTAAATCATGATGATCAAAGTTAATGTACATGTTTTCTTCCTCTATTAGCTAAATTATTAAATATCTGATGATCTAAAGAGATTCCACTGCATTTTTTAAAAATGAACTATATGTGATAGAAAAATCCTTACCTATTGAATAACTAAGGTGTTGGAACACAGATCAGAGTTTTTAGAATGAGATGTGAGAGACAGCAGCGTATATCATAAAGTCCCATGTGGAAATAAGCCTGTGCGAACAGGTGATATACACAGACATGAATGATACTGGAGTAACCTGCCAACTTCTCTTTTAAAATGGCAAGCCGAAAAGCCTCAATTCACCCTTTTAGAAGAGCAAATGAACCGCTTGCTCATTCTAAATCTAATAATATCTTGGTTAGAATAAATGGTCCCTTTTTTAAAATAAAATAAAAACTTAATTATAATGCAGGTAAGAAATACTAAATTATGAGCAGTAGCAAAATTTTTGGACCACATCATATAGAAACAAATCAATAAAATGTGTTTAAGAATAACTATATAATACTAATATTCTAATAGCACTATTTTCTTTGCTACCAATTAGCCAAGACTCAGTTCTCCATCAAAAGCTTCTCTGTATCTGTCTCTGGCTGGCTGTCTCCCTCTCTCTCCCTCTCTCTCCCTCTCTCTCTGTCTCTCTCTCTCTCTCTCTCACACACACACACACAGTTCTCATACCATCTTGTTTCCACAAATGCAGCTCAGCTTATCTTCTGTTTTTGACTATTAAGTCTTTGAAAAAGATCAACAGTCTTTCAACAAATCAAAGATCCAAAAATGACCCATTGCATTCATTAAAGATCTCTCAAGGTCATTCTGTTTCAAAGGCAGCTTGCCAAAAATCGGCAGAGTTGAAATTAAATTGGCATTGGCACAGGGAAACTCACAGACGCAGGTAAAAGTGAATTTATCTTATGCTCAGCAGCATTTTTTTAGGTCAGGTTAGGAGCATGTAATGGGCAAACATCCTCAGCTGGCAGAGAGGTAGGCATAATTAAAACTATTAAAAGCTTTGTCGGGCCCCTTGCATTGTACAGTATGCTTTGTGGTACAATACATTTGTGAGATGAGAAAGGCTAAACTGGAATTCTGTTTCCTCTAACCTGGCATTATGAGTTAAACAATAATAAAGTACATTTCTGCTGTGTCTGTGGTTTTAAAATTATTTTTTGTAAACATCCTATATTCTTTTCTACTTAATTTCTGAGCTTGAGCTTCTATCTATGTCTATGTCAAATTATCATTTTTTTCCCCCTACGAAAAGCAGCATAAATACTGTTCATTCTGGTTTCAACACAAACTCTTAAAAAATGTTAAGGCCATTTAATTGAATCAGGGCCAGCCGAAGATTACCCTGGCAGAAGTCAAACTAGTGATTTAAGATTTTTGAGAAAAAGCCAGAAGTGGTTGTCTTGCGTTTTCCTCCTTGGTAACTTGAGAGCAGCTGGTAGGATTTACTAGTCTCCAACATCTCCATCTCGATCTCCAATAAGCCAAAGAAAATGAAAACTTAGCGCTAACAATGCTGTCCCGAGCAGATCGCCCAGTGCTGTTAGGTAGGGGATCGAGAAGCTGTCAGGGTCCTTTCCTTTCCTCCAGAAGTGATGGACCATCCAGTCAGCGATCCACAGCAAGGTGAATACCTGGAAGAGGACACCAGAGATTATTCTTGTCACCTAGACCTGGTAAACAGGGCCATAAACTTAAACTGCTGCTTTCTGAAAGTTAAAACAGCAGGTATCTAAGAACCTGCTTGAAAAGAAGAAATATTTAACTGGCAGATTTTCTTTTCTCAAAAAAAAAAAAAAAAAAAAAAAACTCCATTTCTCCCTGCGATAAAAGTTTTCCTCAATGTTTTATATAGATCTTCTCATTTTCTTCTAGCCTTCCAATAACCAGAATCGCCCTTATAGTTAATAGCATTGTACAACTGCCAAACCACTGTCGTTTCAGCTTCTTTCTATACGATAAACCTGTGAAGAAGGAAAAATATGAAGAAGGAAATAAAAATTAAAATTAGGAATCATTTAACATTCTCTTACTGCAGGTATACCAAGTGACATGAAGGGGGAGAACTGACCATTCATTTACCAATTGTAAGGCCACTGGGGGCTTGTCAAGGAAAACTTCAGTGCAACCGTAAGAACGAGAAATAGAAGGTACATGCATCGAGGAATGACTTGTCTATTTAGATATAGGAACAGACATCGAAAAGAGTTGGAATATTCTAAAGGGCTATTCAAATACTAAGGTGTTAGATGTATTTTCTAGGATACCAGGGCTATAAAGACCTTTGTGATGCTTTGAATCTTGGGATCAGATAAATGTTTTTTTTCTTAGCTCCATTTACAGGAGAAGAATTTTCTAATTATCAGACTCTTGAAGTATTAAAAGGGATTTGGGATTAAAGGTTAATGTTTACTGGTTTTGGACAAGTTGGCAAGTGAACGTCTCTGCCACTATTTTCTCTGAATGAACATTAGAGATAATAGTAACAACCTCACAAGAACGTTGTGAGGATTAAATAATAGATTAAATAAATTAGTGGCTGGCACAATAAACTATCAATAGTGTCTGCTAGTAATTTCTAACAGTGTCACTGCTACTACTATTCATTGCCTCTCAGATTTGGGGGACCCTTGATACATGTGAGAGGAAGCCCGCTCCAGGTCCAGATTCTACACCAAGGGTCTGCTACCTTTCACTATTCTGACAGGTAAACTGTGGAGGTCAGGTGTCATCTGCCTTGGGTTCTGTAATTTAGCTCTGACACCTTTTCCAGGAAGGTAAGTGGCTTGTCCAAAAGGGACATATACCCATTCCAAAGAAGTGAACTTCAGAAGTCTCTGGACATCTGTTAGAAAAAGAGGTGGCATTTTCTGTCCCATGAGGTTGCTTCTTCCTCAGTGTTTCACTGGCAGGATGTTTTGGAATCATAAGTTTCATCAGGACGATCTGTTTTACGTCTGAAGGAAGTATGAAAAGGGTCAGGCCACATCTAGGCAGTGTGGTGGGAACGTGATCACCCCTGTGTCTGCAGGGGCTAGCAAAGGGGACTAGCTTCTAAAGTAGACACCTGACGTCTGCTTGACACATGAAAATCAGCTGGAGACGACGTTACATGAGAGACTCCGATGAGAACAAGAACTACTTGTCCTGGGCAGGGAGGGTGGGAGATGTAAACTTAAGAAGGTTATTGTGTCAGGAGACACTAGTCCATAACACATAGCTTCCAGGGTAGAGTTTTAGGCTACAGGATAAGTTACCAAAAGACAGAACTTAAAACAAACAAATAACAATTTAATAACAAATAATAAATGGAGCAAGGTATGTGCTAAACTCTGTAGTACAAGAGTATATGGAAGTTCAACAAAAACTCCCCCTACTGATTGAGTGAATAACGTATGCAGGAGGAAACAGTTTTAAAGAGAATGAGACTAGTTTCTTTAAGATGGGCAAAAATGTAAACAAACAAATATTATATACGCATTATATTACACATTTATATTAATAATAAATTGTGTATTAATAATAATAAATTAATTTATATATTATATAAGAACATATCATACATGTGATAGATATAGTTTACTAATTCCTTGATCACACCTGCGTTGAAAGGGAGATTCGTCTAAAGCAGGATTGGCAAACTCGAGCCCATGTGCCAAATGGAAACTGTTGTTTGTTTTTATAAATAAAATTTTACCGGAAAGCAATGCTACCATTTTTTTACTTACTATTCAGTCTATTATTCCATCCTCATAACACTCTCATGAAACTGGTACTATTATTATCTCTAATATTCATTTGGAGAAATTGAATCAGAGAGGTTAAGTCACCTGCTTGGCACTACAATGACATGACTATGTAGCTGTGACAGAGAGCACATGGTCCACAATACCTGAGATATTTGCTAGCTGGCCTTTTACAGAAAAACATGTGCTGACCCCTACAAAAATTCTTACTCATACAGAGAGAATGAAAATGGCATCCTTACCTCACACCCACCGAATCAATTCTAGGTAAAGACTCAAGTATAAAAAGCAACACTTAAAAAGTTTTATAAGAGAACGTCATTATGACCTTGGTGTAGGAAATGATTTCATGAATAAAATACATGATATATTAGAGGAACAAGTTTACAAACTACATTGAAGATTTCTGTGGTTCAATAAATACCATAAATTAAAAGTCATGCCCCAGGCTTGGAAAAAAATTTCTACATTGCATATAACTGACAAAAAATTAGTATTCAGAACATCTAGAGAGGATATACAGAGACCTACAATTCATACAAAAATAATCTAGAGAACAAAAAAGGAATCTAAACCTCCAAAAAACATGAAAGATAAGCAACTTCACTAAAAACACAGAAACACAAATTAAAACCACACTAAACTCCATTTCATAGCCATCTGACTATCAAAAATCAACTTTTAAATAACAATAACAGCAAACATTGTTTTTGAAATGGCCTGTTACAGGGCCAGGCACTGTTCAAAGAGGTTCACATGTCTGAACTGATTTAATCCTCAAAACATACCTATAACATGCTGTGAATTATTACTAACCCTTTTTGACATATGAGGAAATTAGGGCATATGCAGAGTCCAAGAAACCTGCCCAAGATCACACAGCTCATAGGTGGAGTCGGGCTCAAACTCGCACGATCTAACACTATCCATCATGCAGTACATAGTTTTGGTAACAAAGAACTTTACATGGCCAACAAGAGTATAAACTGGCACAACTACGTTGGAGAATGATTTGGGACTATCAAATGTGAAGATGTGATCACCTTAATTCAGCAATTCCACGCAGAAACAACATATTTTTTTCCTTCTGCAACATGGAGAAAAGGATAGAATGATTCATGGCCTCCCCAGGTCCCATATGGCTGCCCAAGGATTGAGAGGACCAATAGCTTGGTGTACTTGTGGAAGCTCTGCACACATGCAAACTAAGAGAAATGTGTAAGAATATTCGCTACACCGTTGTTTGGAAAAGTCAAAAATCTGAAATAACCTAAAATGTCTATTGACAGGAATATGGCTAACTTAACTCTTAGGTTATATAACCGAACACTATATAGAAGCTACGATGAATGAATACAAGAATCAATACAAATATGTCTAAAAAAGCTCAAGGTTGCACGAAATAAGCAGTGGAAGACTACGTAGAAAACTCTGATAAGATTTAAAAATATGAAAGACAGTACAATGGTATAGATACATGCATCTGAAACAACAGGAATAGAATGGCAACAATACATGCCAATTTAGAATGCTGACAACTGCTAGGGAGGGAATTAAATGAGACCAGGAGGAGACTCACAAGAGGCACCAACTATGTAGATGATGTGTTTTTATTGATCATTTTACAATAGTTGCTTAAATAATTTGTTAAAGGTCAAAAGCTGAGTAGTCAATACATGGTCATCTTATTTCCTATAACTTCCTGTACATTTGTACTTCGTAATAAAAAAACGTGAGCAGCTGGGGCAGTGGTGGTCCGTCACTGACCAGGGCTGCCGAAGCTATCACCTAGAGTACCTACCCAGAGAGACATCTGAGGAAGGAAGTCAGTACACTCTGTAGAACCCAGAAGGGTTTGAACTTGCAAGTACCAAGTGGTGCTGAGGCTTACTTCAGAATTATTTAAATGTCTGTGTATGATGAGAGCAAATGTGTACATTCTCTCATCATTCTTGCAACTGTCCTTCCCACGTAGGAAAATAAAGATAAGTTTTCTGGAGAAACTGAATGGGAAAGACTTAGGACCCAAGGACACTAGGCACTGTGAGGTAGTGGCTGAGAATGAGGATGAACTGCAAGTCTGCATAGTTACTGGTGGGATTCCTTCAGACCCTTATTTTGTCCCAAGAACAGTAAAGGCAAGTATAGAACCCAGCCCCAACCTCCAAGAGAGATTAGACATTCACATCTGAAGGACTGACTCGCAGTGGAATGGCCCACTCCCTTCACCCCATCCCCCAACAATAAAGCACCCAGTCAGCAGCCTTCCCCCACTTGCAACCTGCTTACCCTCTCATGCCTCAGTCTCCTCCCTATGAAATAAGAATAATAATCTCTACCTCACAGAGATGATGTGAGGATTAAATAGCACAACATACTTGGAACAGCACTTGACACATAGAAAGAACACAATATTTGCTATGCTTCAAAGAAAAAAAAAACAAAAACCAAGAATCTGACTTTTCCAATAGTAATACTGGGAGACAAGAGTGCAATGCTCTCAAAATCCTGAGAAAAAAAGTATTTGCAATCTATAATTCTGTGCTCAATTTATCAACCAAGAGTTAGAGGTAAACTAAGGGCATTTTCAGACACACGTGTACTTAGAATAAGTTTCCTCTCGTGTTCCCCTTCTATGGAACTTCCTTGAAGATGTGCTGATGCAGAGCGAGGGGCAGAAACAAAGAAGAGAAAAACTGGGATCCAGGAAATGGAAGAGCCAGACTGAGATGGCAGCAGTGACGGGAGGCCCCAGCAGCAGAGCGGTACAGTGGCCTGGAAGTGGGTCAGAGCAGGACAGAGTGTGCTGGAAATAAGGTCTCCCAAATGAAGGCAAATTGGAAAAGCATCTGATGTAATAGAGCTTGGGGGCAAAAACTAATTATAGGTATGTGATAGCCATGATAGAAGAATTGGAAAAAATTAAGGATAGTCATTTAGGAAACTATAAAATGAAAAGAAAAAGAAAAAGAGCGCTTTTCTCTGCAGAAAAAAATTAAAAACAGATAAAAAGAAAGGAAATGGGCTCTGTGATAAATGGTATTTACAGTCAGAGAACATAAACACTTATTAAATAGGAACTGAGCATTACAACATTAAGAGAATGAAAGTTGGGGAAATAAGGGATGGAGTAAGAAGATAGCAAAGCTCTTACCTATCATAACTACACATCCATAGTTAACTCACTGAATTGATAAAGTAAAATTAGCAACCCAAGTTAGATATGAAGATAAATAACAGAAGAAATAGTTAAAGGAACACTGGAAGACTCTTAGTATCTAATGTTTTACACACACACAATATCTTTTTCAAATATGTGACCCATGAATGGGTTATGAAATCATTAAATGTAACTTTTCTTTTAAAAAAATGAAATAGAATAAAATAGATAGAATAAAATAGAACATAATGAAATAGACTAGAAAGTATTAGCACATATAGCACATAGTAAGGATATTTCATAAAGCGCTCTGGCTATGACGTTACATACATGTACATATAAATAAAATATACAAAAACGTGTGGTATGTTTTCAATATTAACATATTTCTTAATGATGGCCGTGGTCAAAAACATTTGGAAGCTACTGATCTAACATGTTCTACATGTTAGGTTTTAGGGACCTAACATTTAAATCACAGGGATGGGAAAACCATGTCTTCTTTCTATTTGATTCCTTGATTTCTAAAAAAACACTTGTCTGTGGTCGAAGGGGCTCTACCACTAAATAACTGTGTTGCTGTCGACAAGTGAGAAAACCTCTAAGTCAGAGTTTCTTTATCTCTAAACTGAGGTTACCATAACCTACCTCATGGGCTGGTTGCAGAAGCATATATATGAGATAATATATGGAAAGGGATAGCAAATGTTTGCTACAGAGGAAATGCTCAATAAATTATTGCCTTCATTATTGTTCATTGATTATTACGCTAAGAATTTACGACCTTTACTTTAAAATAGGTTATTGGGATAGAGAGATGACTCTCCACCCTTCTGAGCCTTACTCTGGACTTCTTTAAAATGGATGGATTTATGTCTTCACATTCTGTTCTAGCTCTAAAGTAGAAGGTTAGAAATTTGTTGTCATTAACTATATGGCAATTGCTCTTCCTTGCCTTTGCGTTTCTTCCCCAACCCATCCCACATTCTAACTCCAGTTATGGGATTTGTTTCACTTCCCTTCCCATGCAATTTCTTTTTTCCCCCCCTTTTATGTCAGTGGCTTCATCTTTCAGCTCCTCATTTTTTATTTTTATTTTCATATTTCAAAAATTAAGTTTATTGGGGTAACATTGGTTAATACAATTATATAATTTTCAGGTGTATATTATAATTTGACACCTGTATATTCTATTGTGTGTTTTCTACCCAAAGCCGTTTCCTTCACCTACCATATATTTGACTCCTTTACCCACTTCACTCTCCCCCTACCCCCTATATTTGACCTGTTTACCACAAGGAAGGGAGAAGCAGATGTGGTAGATGCAATTTCTTTTTAAAGGTATTGTGATGACTTAAAGTTCAAGCAGGTTTAAATTTATTAAATTTTTTTTTTTGCAAGTTAACAAAGGATATCTGTGTTTCCTTGGAATACTGTTAAAATGAATTATTAAAATCACAGTAAGTATCAGATACTTTCTAATGTGATTTATTTCAAAACTAAACGATTATTTAAGGAATGCATATTTTTCACAGGGAAATCACATGAAAAATCAAACCAAGGAGAAACTGTTTTTATATCATCTGTTTTTTCATGAACTATGCACAATTCGTTAAGGTAAATATACCTTTTGAAAAGGCAATTTTGTAGTCCAGCTAATTATGCATGTTCTAGATGTAGTATTAAGAATTTAAATAAGTATATAAAGTATGAGAATATATATTTGTTTTGAATGATAGTGACCCTCTAGGCCAGCTCCTTCTCGGAGCTAGAATCAACATTCCATGCACTAGGATCCCCTCAATGCCCCAAATGCCAATGCCAGTCTTTTATAATGTGTGAAGATGATTTCTTTGGGAGAGAAATGCTTAGAAATATGATACCAATAAACACTAAGAAAAGCAAATTAGTACGGTTTTTCCTAACCCCTAACTTACAAAGACTGAATTCATTTCCCCTATGAAAATATGCTTCCCCAATCCAGTTTCCAGACTGGAAACTTTACACATTAAAATCTAATATTTAAATGTCTGTTAGGAAGAATTTAGGATTATCGGTCAACAGGAATTAAATCTACTCTTGATATTCATATAAAAGCATCTTTTCTTTCATCTGAACTCTTCTGGTGAGGTGGCAGATAGGGGAAAGTGGGACATGAATGAACCTTGCTTTGAGAAGGAGCCCATAATATTCACCAAAATCCCAAAAGAGTCCCTGGCACAAAAATGCTTCAGCCCTTCTGTCCAAAAATAAGCCCTTCTGTCCAAAAATAAACTTCTTAGAATGTGTTCCAGAAGACATATGCAACAATATTCACAGCCTTGATTTTTAATAGCAAAAAACTACAATCTAAAAGTTCATTAAAAGAGAAATGGATGAATAAATCATGGAATACTCATACAATGGAATACTATATTGCAGTACAATAGATGAACAGTTACACATGTGAACAAATCTCAAAAACAATACTGAGCAAAAGAAGAAAGTCACTTAAACACATATTATGATTCCATTTTGATCATATTCAAAACCATGCAAAACTAAAAAAAGTTATATTTTGGAGTATCCAAATATATTCAGCAAAATCATACAGAAAAGCAAAGACTTTTTAGCCACAGAACTCAGGATCAATAAAAAAGCCTTTGCCTTGGGAGGATCAAAGGGCACATTGGTGGCTTTAAAAGGGATAGGTGAGCTGACTGGTGAGTGTACTGGTGTGTATTGTATTATTCTTCTTCTTTACACTTTGAGCATGTCATTGTTTACCTATTTGATATTTAATATATGCTTAAAATTTTTTAAATATAATAATTTCAACAGGGTGTTCATTAGATTTGGCCTATTTAATCCTACCATTAATCACCCCCCCACACACACATGTGACCATATCATTCTGTCCCAATAATGCAAAGAACCGGATATAGCTAATGTCACTTAACATCAGGAAATAACAACCTGAAAATCAAGTAAAAAAGTCATACCAAATAAGATGTTTCTTAGTTTCCAATAAAAGAAGAAAAACATGGAAATGAAACATATAAACATCTAAAGGAAATTAACATTGATTTTCTATCATGTACTAAATAAAATTACTTTAATGCTGTTAAAATATGTACAAAATCTAGGAAAGAGGCAATCAGCATGGCCAGGCCCTGAACACCTTAGGTGCTCCCTTCTCCTAAAACCATCCCCTTTCAAAGAAGGGGCCTTTCTGAAAAACATTTCATTGGCAGGAAAAATATTCATTCACTTAAAATTATTTATTGAACACCTTTCCAATATCTTACTCAAATTTCAGAAATAATACTTTTTAAAAACATTTTTGGCCTACGACCATGTCACACTGAACAAGCCCAATCCTGTCTGATCTTGAAAGCTAAGCAGGGTCGGGCCTCATTAATACTTGGATGGGAGGCCACCTAGGAAGACCAGGTGCTGTAGGCATAAAAAATAAAAAATATGGGGTTGTAAGTGGACAAGGTCCTTGCAATCTGTGAGGCCAATAAACAAACAAACAAACAAACAAACAAATAATTCTTTTAACAACACACCAAAACATTTTTTTGTGGTGGTCTTTGAGTGTGGGGATTATGGGAAGTTTTACAATGATGAATATAAGCTGCTTTATGATAAGAAATGAAGCTCAATTAACTAAAGAAAATTCCCATGAAACAATGACCAAAGCCCCTTCCTTGCCTAAGCTTAGTAGTATAGAGATCTGTTTCTTCACTTCACTAGGTGACATGTGGTCTCAGAAAACAGATTTAAAAGGATAACTTTGAAATCTATAGGAACTGAATAATGGATAATGCTAGAAAATGAACTACCTGAAAAATATTTTAATTGCTTGTAAAATGAAAAGTCAGCAGTACAGCTCTGAACTTCTTTGACATGAACACCCCTAGAAAGAAGACAACTCGTTTAATGGGAAAGGATGAAAAAAAAAATAGTAAAGAAACAATTGAGAGATTTGAAATCTAGAAAATGGACCTTTCTTGATATAGAAGGCTCTAAAGTCATTGGTTAGAAATAGAATATGGAGAGAAGCAGAGAGTTGGATGTACAAAAGGAACATTAATCTAATTAACGTCCTAGAAAAATGCAGCTATGAGACACAACAAGTGTGAAAGCCCAAACACAATCAACTTGGACTTTGTAAGTTTGAGATACAGTATCACAAGAGGATTCATAAATATAATGTTATGTTATATTTATGTTGAAATGTTAGCACCCTAAGAACTCTATGCTATGAATAGAGAATAAGAGGATGTTGATTTGGCAGGAACAGAGAGAGAAACGCATCTATATTAGATCTACTTGTTTGGCATATCTGTACCTGTAAAAATACTTTATAAGTGAACTCAGACATACATAAAAAGAGAGTTTGCAATTAAATAGGATGGTAAATGAATTCTTTTTTAGACTAAAATAAAAAGATGTTAAGGCTTGAAAGAGTAGCATAAGAATAAATATATAAATCAATGAAACAGAATAAAATGTAGAAATATGTATATATTTCTACATTATATATGTATGTACATACATATGTACATACATATAAAATTGACTTTTGACAAAGATACTAAGATCATTCAATGGGAGAAAGGATAGTGTTCCTAATATATGGTGCTGGGACAAGTGGGTAGTCATATACAAATATATGAACCTCAATCTATATTGCATGCCATATACAAAAATTAACTCCAACTAGATCAGAGATCCAAATAAAAGCTATAACTAGAAAAATTTTTAAAGAAAATATAGGAAAAACACCCCTCATAAGCTAGAGATAGGCAAAGGTTTCTTGAGATAAAAGTATTAACTATAATGAAAAAATTGATAAACTGAACTCCATTAAAATTGTAACTTATTGTTAAAATACATGGTTAAGAACAATGAAAAGGCAATGTACAGACTAAGAGAAATTATTTCCAATACATTTATCTAACAAAGAACTTATATCCAGAATATATAAAGGTCTCAAAAATAAGTTAATTGAATGTTTAAAAATGGACATTAAATTTGGATTCCATAAAAAAAACAAACCACAAAACATGAATGACCAATAAATCAATAAAATGTACTAAATACCACTAGTCATCAGGTAAAGGTAAATTGTGATCACCATGGAACACCACCTTTACACCCACCAAAATAGCTCAAGATTAAAAGACTGATAATACCAAGTGATGGTGAGGATGTGGAGTAACTGGAACTCCCCTACTAATGGAAACGTAGATCAGTATAATCACTTTGAAAAACAACTTAGCAGTTTCTTATAAATATAAATTTTTTTTCATAAGATCCAGCAGTTCTACTCTTTGGTACCTAAGAGAAATGCAAACATGTCTACACAAAGCCTTGCACATAAATGTTAACAGCAGCTCCATTCATAATAGCCCCAAACGGGACACAAACCAAATATATGTTCATTTGCAGGTGAATGAATAAACCAACTGGAGTATGAATTCATACAATGGAACCCTAAGCGGCAAAAATGGAACCAATTACTAATATATCTAAGAATATGGATAAATTTTTAAAATATGCCAAATAAAACAAGGGGACAACAAAGAGTACACGTTTAGATTCAGTTATGCGAAATTTTAGAAAAGGGAGACACAATTTACAGGGAAAGAGAACAGATCAGAGAAACTGACTGCAGAGAGGCATGATGGAACTTTTTTGGGATAAATGTAACGTTCTATATGTTGATCGTGGTGGCTGCTATATGGGTATACATGTATGTCAAAACTTCAACCCTATGCTTTACATTGCTAGATGTAAATCTGCATTTACATTCTCTTTCTAGAAAGGGAACTCCTAAAAATATATAAGGACTCTGGTAGAGTTTTCTTAGCAACAGCCTACAGGAGTCCACAAATTACAGCCTGCAGGCCAAATCTGGCTCACTGCCTATACGGCCCAAAAGCTAAGAATGGCTTTTACATTTTTAAATGGTGGAGAAAAAAATCAAAGAAAGAACAATATTTTGTGACACATGAACATTATGTGAAATTCAATTTTCTGTGTCCATAAGTAAAGTTTTGTTGCAACACGCCATGCTCGTTTATTTATAAATTATTTACAGCTGCTTTTGTACTGTCAAAACAGAGTTGAGTACCTGTGACAGAGACCATATGTCCTGCAAAGCCTAAAATGTTGACTATTGGGCCCTTTACAGGAAAAGTTTGCTAATCCCTGCCTTAGAATACAAGGTCTCCTCCTGTTAGCCCCCACTAACAAATAATGAAATTAGCAGGTTAAGTTTCCAATCCTTTTACTTATCCTGTGATGGAACAGGCAGAACAGAGGCTTTGGAGTAATACAAATCTAAGTTCAAATTTTGTCTACCACTTAATGCCTATTACTTTGGGCAAATTTTTTAAGTTTCTCATATTTGTCACTTGGAAAGTAGGGAGGAGACTATACACACCTCAGAGGACTGTTAAAGGATTAAACAAAATAATGTAAGTAAAATACATATTGAATGGCATTTAACAGACATAATAAATATTACTTCTTGTTCTTCTACATGAGGTATTCAAGGAATGTGGCTTGTCAAAGGGGATGGAGGGGGGTGAGACTAAACTTGATTACCCACCAGACAGTTTTTGAATTAAAAGGCACAGCTATTGAACCCTACTTTGCCCCAGTCCTATTCTGACAGAAGTCAGTTATCAAACTTCATTTACTTCTTTTTTAAAGCTGTTAGTGCTTCTTTCTGTACTTCACATAAAGGTAAGCATATATTATATGCTCTTTTTGTGTCTGGCTTCTTCTGTTCAACCTTATGTTTGAGAGATTCACAATATTGTGGATTTTTGCATCAAGTCATATATCACTCATTATCCTTGCTGTAGAATATTTCATTGTGAAACTTTATTTACTTTCAAAAATAATTTTAAAGTTTAGTATTCTGTTTCAGTGGCTAAGATGTTAAAATATCAACATTGTTATAACACTTAAGTAGTGATTTATAGAATATTTTACTTGTACTGGTTAAGTGTTTAATACTACTTTTTAAAAAAGCATCATCTGTCTTCAAATTGTGTTATGTGTGTTTCATCTCCTCAAGAAACCTGTTATCTCCTTTGAACCTTGTCAAGTGTTTGCCCTACTACCCATACAAAGTTCACTCAATATATCTTAAATCCAATTTAACAAGTATTTATTTATACCTCACATAGAAAACACTATGATAAGCTTTCTGGAGCATTCAAAGAAGAATAGATAGACATGGTTATTGCTTTCAATGAGATCAGAATCTACGTGAAGAAATATAACCAAAATGCCTAAAGTAACCCAAGAACTTAAAGCTGAATATTCATTTTATAAATATTTGTTGTACCAGGCAGGGGCTGATGCTGAGTCCATGATGATGAATAAACGTAGTCCCAGAACCTTTTACTAAGCACTGGTATGACACTGTCTGGAAGGAATACCCATTGTCCATCAACGACAAAAAATCCATAATCCCTGGATGAACCTCAACTAGCACGATCCCCTGCTATCCTCTGAGGAAAAAATGGAAGGAACTTTAGCAGAGCTGGAAAGTAACTTTATTAGAGAACCTAAATTGAGGTTTTCTAAATCACCTCCAGAAACAGATGACTCATGGAAGCTGTTAGCCGAAGATTGTCAGAAAAAGAGATGACCACACAAAGTAGACAGCTTCCACTCAAAACCATCAAAATAATAGTTAGAGATAATAGAGGAATTCTGGGCTTTTCTTTTGGCCAACCACGACCACTATTAACACTTCATGTTATCACTGAATTAACATTACAGGTGGGATAAAAGAATCCACATCTCAGCTAAAAGAACAGGTAGCCCGACTACCTAGGGAATCACTGGGGCTTGTTTTCTTGGTCAGGCCTGAAAAATATGAGGTTATGGTAAAGAAATATATTCTAGTCCCTTCTTATAATACTCCTTTCTAACTGTTCCTGTTTGTTTCACAGTCGTTTAATATTTATTGTTCAATGTCTCAAATGCTTCAACACATCCACTACCCCAGCAGACATTTCAAGAAAGACAAACGACAAAAACAACAACAACAACAAATGAAGTTATGGTGATTGACCCAAACTGAAAATCAGACCTTCACAAAATGAAACCCCATCTTCAAGAACAAACAACAACAGAGGCCAAAGTCTAGACAATCCTTGATGATATCCTACAGCTTTGAGTCAGTGAAAAATAAAAGTGGAAACTGAGTATATAAAAAGCTCTCACACTCCTAGGAAAAGACTATTCTTTAGCCATGAAAACAAGTCATCAGAACTGGTTTAAATTCATTCAGTCAACAAACAACATGCCGTATTGAACACGTTTTAGAAGCCAGCCAATCAATGGCAATCCTGGCTTATAAAGGAGCCAATGAGAAACAAATCCGGTCCAATAAATACAGCTTGGAGGGCCAATGAAACAGTAATCACACTCAAGTAACCACACTTCCCCAGATGACATCATCCCACTCAGCCTTTGAACACCTGCCAGTCCCTGAACTCTACACTTTCCTAAAACCCTATACCAGGAGTTTGCTCTGCTTGGAGAGATTTTGCTCAATCCCAGCATTGCTCCCTTACAACAGCAAGCAATAAATTCGACTTTGTCTTTTTATTTCTGAAACTGAACGGTGGTCTCATCATCCTCTGATGTCCTTTAAATGTCCCTTTAATAATACAAAAATCTTCAGGGATTTTTTGCTTTAATACATTTCCCTAGATGGCACAAAATCAACAATTTAGATTAGCTTTGTTACATAAGAACTATTATGGATATTTAGCTTTCTAATAAAAAAGTGGAACGGCACTAAATATTTTTTTAAATAGCTAAAATATTTAAATTATAGGATCATTTAAGTTAGTATTTTGGGAGTGGATATTCTGGGGTTAAAATCAACCAACATTTATCCTGGTAAACTTCTTGAGTAATAGTTTTTACGCTTTTCAATTTGTACTTTCACATAGATACAAGATTTTTTTTTGTAGATGATGTGAAAATTCCTCTTAGGTCATGTCTGCAGTCTCAGCAGATTCCGAACACATGCAGTAAGTAACGTCCTAACCTGAACACTAGAAAAAGATGGCTCAGCTTCTCTGGTCCTATCTTCATCTTCATCAGGCTTGACAAGACTGAAAAGAGCTCAATTTCTCACTGCCTTGCTACACAGGGATCCAGGATGCTGTGTCCCTAATGAGGCAGGCAAGTCATTTCATCTTCTGCACATTACTGGCTTGGAGCCCAAGCATACCTATCTAGAGAATTAATTAATCATAAACATGGATTGAGGAAAGTGTCTCAATGTTAAAACCCTACAACCTAAGCTATAATAGCATAATCATACTATTGTATCACAAAAATGCAATCAAAAAGCTAAAAAAGATTCTCAAAAATTCACCTGTTTCAACTTCTTACCTTAAGGTAATCAGAGTAATTGACTCTCAAAGTTAAAGTAAACATTTTTATAAACATAAAAAAAAATCTCAGAACTGTAGATCTTCTCTTTACTTTTTCTTTATCATTCTCTTCACACTTTTCTCTCAGCCCAAGCTAAAAGACAGAAAGCAATTAAGAGACAGAGGCAGAACAGTCACATAGAGAGATGAAGAGACCTTTACTTTCCAGTTGGAATCTGGCAGATTGAAATCCTGGGGAGCAAGAAAAGAATGCGAGTGAGGTCAGGGAACCTATTAATATCCCCTAATTGCTTAGCTCTTTCCTTGAGATGCCATCTGGGAACAGAATTTGAATATGTATCGAAATTAAAAAGATATAACCACACAATTTAATCAGGGCTTACTATGTGCCAGGTATTTAAGCTTTATAACTACTGTGCAAAGAGGAATTGTTATCCTCATTTTACAGAAAAGATGACCCCAAGGAATTAAGTAATTTGCCCAAGGCTAAGCCAATTAACTTGTTTAGCTACTGGGGTTCCAGATCTGGCCATTTTGCCACCATATGGCTACATTCTTCCTTATTTGGAAGAGGAATGGCATGTCAGAATCATGGTAGGGATACTTCATGCTAGATTCCATAGGTTCTGATCCTCTCATGGATACCCTAAGAGATGCAATGCCCCAATATAATCCTCAGCCACTGATGATATTAAAATATAATAGGACAATAACAGCACTTCACATGCATTATCTCATTTCATCCTTATTACAACCCAGGAGGTAGGTCTATTCTTAGCCTCCTTTTGGAGCTGAGAAAGCACAGCCCCTCAGGGGTTGGTTACCTTGCCTAAACTGACACAGGTAGTGAGTGGTAAAATCAGAGCCCAATCCCTTCCATACCATCCCACACGGCATCAGAGCTCTGAAGTCTGCCAGGAGTGGGGAAAATGTCAAAAGCCGTCATTATTATAGAATAAATTAAACTTTTAATTTTGGTCTTCAAGATGCTTCATGATCTTGCCACACCCGTAATTTTCAATCTTATTTTCCATCACATCCTTTCAAAAGCCCAGAAACTTTCTGACTGTTTGTTGCATATACCCTGAGTTTTTGCATTTATCTAATATTTTCTTTGGCTGAAATGGCATTTTCTATGGATTTCACAACACACAACTTCATCCACTATAAAATTTCCCTCTGCACACAGAAAACACTTCCTTATAGTGCTTCGCCATTCTCTCTGGATGCTCAGGACATATTTATATCCTTGACTGGATTCCTACATGACATCAGTAGGCACAGATTCTGTGTATACTCTGGGGAATAAATGCCCTTCTGAGAAAAATGCTTAGCTGAAAGAAATGTGAAGATCTAACGACACCAGAGAGAAGGGACAGCTTTAAGCCTACAGAATTTGCCGTCCTAAAAACGATGACCCTCACTAACAGCAAAATAAAGTGTCAAACATATTCTTGTCAAACCTATTCTTGTAAAACAAGAGCCAGACTCCACCTTGCTGTGTGGATTTGCCTAAGTCACTTAACTTCTCTCCATGCCAAGTGCCTCGTCTGTCATGGAGACTAAGAGTACAACTTACCTCACTGGGTTGTTGTGAGTCCTCAGTGAGTTCACATATGTAAAGTGCCTAGAACAGTGCATGGTTCATAATAAATGCTATATTTGCTATTATCATTTTTGAAACTCTTATTTATACACATCGGAAAAGTGGCTCAGATCACCAAACCTCAAGAAGAGAACAGTCAGAGATGAAAAACTTTCAGAAGGAACAACTGAGGTGATGAGAAGATGAACTGGATTATACATAAGAGAACCAGTATTCTTTTCCTCTCAAAAGTCACAGATCAAGAAGAAATGTAACTGAACACTATAGAATAATAAGTCAACTCATGGCAAAACAAGGTGATTATAGACTTCTTAGTAAAATGCAGAATATTAGAACCACACAGTACACTTGGGAACCTGAAGGAGGCTATTTTAGGCCCAACAAATTTAAAAATAGATTGCTTCTACACTTAAAAATAGACCAGTTCAAAATTAGCTATTTATACCTGGAATACAATTTTTCAGGAAAACAATGTTTTATATATTTCCTGGGTTCTCTGACTAATCATAAAAGCCAATTTAACTTAATATTACTTTAGTAGTAATTATAGATTTTAATATTAATATATTGTTTTTATTGCCAGATAATTTTAATATTAACATATATATTACTAATCACGTACAACAATGCTTTGTAACAAATCACTTATTGTAGGAGTGAGAATTCACAAAATCATACATCATGAATGCAGGAGGGGATGTGCATGATAGCTGCGGTCATATACTTCCCAGTTTGACCAGGATAGTAATGGTTTATGCTCATCACTTGAATTATTAACAGCTCCCTTTCACTCTCAAAGTGTCCCGGTTTGGATGAAAATTATATGGTGATAGTATCTTCACCCTTATATTACAAGTGAGGAAACTAAGCCACAGGATAGTGGTATGACTTGGCCAAAGTCATAGAGTTAGGAAGTGTCCAGAATTAGAAGCCAGAAATACTTGTTCCTGGTCCAGGAGTTTTCCTACTATACTGCATGGACTCAGCAGAAGGAAGAAAATGGTGATGGCTGTTGTGGGCCACACAGTACACATGAAATATAAAGTCTACGGGAGTAAGGCTCTCCCACCCCAGAGAGACTTTATGAAATCAGGAGCTGAGGGCTCAGAGATTTAGGGGATCCTTGTTAGTGTACCCTAAGCCTGGCCTATTTCCATTTTCACTATATCCACTTGCAACTTCCACTCTCTACTGATATGGGACAGATTTGGGAGGAAATAAGGAATTTAGTTTTGGATATGCTAAGTTTGAGATGTCTTTTCATCATTTAGCCAGAGATATCAGTTTGGAATAAGCAATGAATAGGGGGGTATCGAGGCTCACATCACTTATCACAAGGGCAAGAATAGAGTCCTACAGTCAAAAACAGGCCAAAAGGAAGGTGATTGGAGATGAAAAAGGCCTCAGGGCATTGAACAACCTGCTCCAATAATGAGGAAGAAAAAAAAATAAGGCTGATGACATTAATGATAATAAACGGCAGCTATTCCCATTATTAGAAACTTATTATGTTGCAGGAACTTGACCAAGTACTTTAGATTCATTAGCTTAGTACACTGAGGTAGGAGAAAAAGTAAGGCCAGAGAGCTTAGGAAACTTAGATAAGGACACAAAATAGCAGCAGAGCAGAAAAGCAGACTCGGGTCTCACTCTGAAGAGCTCTGGTCTTTCTACAGTGTTACGCACATTGGGATCTTGTTTTCCTTCTTTTTTCTTTTGTCCTTTGTATGTGGTGTATGTGATGAGGGATAGTTTGGCTTATATTTTTCTTCTGTGGAAACATTTATGTTTACGCTTCCATAGTTAAAATAATTACATTGAATCATCAGAACGACAATGTTGTTGGTGCTTCTTTAAAATTTATTTTTCAACTACAGTTTTGCCAATGCTTCTTTCAGTTACGTATGTAGAACATATTTCTGCTCCAGCCATGTTCTACTAGATGAGAAATGGAAGATGTTTGCTCTTAATTCGGACTATTTGTGTTATAGTCATTTTCATATTATAAAATATGTTTCAAAATGACCACGAACCATTATTTATAAAGCAGAAATACTTCATTAATCAATATTAATCAATACTATGTTTTATTTTGCAGGGCATTCATTTGCTCATTTAAGGTGGGCTTGGCATTTGCTGAGAACAATTTTTCTTGAGAGCACAAATCTTTTAGGAAATATAAGATGGTGCAACTTGCCCATAAAATTCAACAACAAACACTGGATATTAGTAAAAACTAAGGAGGCCTCTGTTTTTAAAATTATATTAATAAGAAAGCATTACTGCTTTGTTAAGAGTAGTTTCATATTTTTTATATTAATTCAAGTTTCTCATCAACTATAATACACACTGAGCTTCCTCTCTAAATAAAAAAGAAGAAAACCTATTAAAGCACTTTTAAAGAACGAAAGCCAGGCACAGGCGGCACCGAGTTTGATTCTGAAGTTACAGAGGAAGAAGAATTTATTGTTATAAAGAGGTAAGTCTTAGGCTCTTCTCCAGTTGTTTCATGAACTTCAGTCTAATCTCCCACAACTCAGAGAAGGTCCTGAAGCAGGGTCCCCAACCCCCGGACCACAGACCAGTACCAACCAGTTCATGGCCTATTAAGAACCAAGCCGCACAGCAATAGGTGAGCTTTGCACGCTTCACCTGTATTTGCAGCCACTCCCCATGCTAGCATCACCCACCGCCTCAGCCCCACCTCAGATCATCAGGCATTGGATTCTCATAGGAGCATGGGTCCCTAGTGCCAGAAAGGTTGAGGATCCCTGTCCTAAAGGGCAAGGACAATGTCTCCTATTTCTTTTGTATAGTGACTAGCATAGTACAGTATATGTACTAGGTATCTGATAAAATCATGACACTTGACAAGTCTCAGCTTTACATATTGAGAATTTGTTGTCATTCCACCATTTAAAGGAAACGTTTTGTCTCTCCCACTTAAACAAACAAACAAACAAACAAACCAGATACAGCCAAGAACAAAGCTTTTCTACAACTGAATTTTCACAGTGAGTTTCTTGTAGAACTTGGTGCTGCTGGAATTCTGTAGAGTTCTTCTTAATCTAACTTACTGTAGGAAATAATCAGTACCTAAAACAGGGAACTAAAAATTTCATTTAGAAATGGTTTACATTGTTTACCAATTATATTAAATACTTTGTTGGAATTCAATAGGCATCTAGGACTAGAAAAGTCTCATTTTTCTTTTCCAGTTTAGATCTTTTATAATAGAAAAACACCAATATACTCCATATGTACCTATCTTTTTGCCTCTTGGAGGGTATGCCATCCAAACTTTACATTTTTGTCTTTTCACAGAAAAGGGAGGATTTCTAACATGACAAACTAGTAAAGGCTTTAAATTAAATAGGGAAATGAACGACAAGTACTGCTGTTCCTTTGTGCTCAAGAGACTGCCAGTCTGTGTATCTGAATGATCACCACCTTTGTACCATCTAAGATTTATTACATCATCAGGTTACTATGTCCCCGAAAGACAGAGGGGAACAAGGCAAACGCAAATTAGGAATGGAACACCCTAAAGAAGATTATTTCCTGCTGTACAGCTCAGAAGGAAACCCAGCAAGGCCCATCACAGCCTGGAATTCCATATTATTCTTTTGATTTCACAAATCAGCAGGCTTTAAGTAGTTAATGGATCATCTGCATAAGTAAGATGCAAAGGCACAGAAAATCACTGTTCAGAGAAAAGAATCCAGTTGTCTCTAAGTCTATAGAAGAATGTACACTCCGGTTCTAGCAAAGCAAAGCTGTGGGTTCAATAGGCTAATCTGACATCGATAAAAAGTTGTGTTCTAATGCCAACAGCTGTCCCCTTAACCACAGTTAGCAGTCTTGTAAATGCTGACTGATGGCACAGAAGGCATAGTGGGTAATAGAAGTAGTTAGCTTGGTGCAGGCTCAACTTTACTACTGAAATAAAAAAACTCAAAACGTAATGTGACTGATCAGATACCAAATATGAATGCCTTTCACACATTACTCGGCCTGCACATATCCCAATTACTCTGATTGCTCTCGGGCACCGGGCAGGAACATGAGTAAGAGTACAGTCCATCACATCTACTGTCTGTGGTTCAGTGACCTTGATGTCATCACATAACAAAAACGCATTTGTTAGGTTCCTTCTGCTTGCAAGGCACATAATACCTGTACAACATAATTTGCGACAGGTAAGTAGGTTTTTAACATTTAAAAATAGCTTTAAAAACTGGAGTTGGTGTGCAAATAAGACACAAACTCGATCATTCCAAGTCCCAAATAACTTCACATGCTAGTTGACTTTCTAATTTTCATTTGACGTGAGGAACAGTCAACTTCAGGACCAAAATTAGAAAGTTCATATGCTTTGAAAAACTCCTATAAAGACATCTGAAATAAAACAATTTTAAAGCTCCTTTTATAGAAAAATTCAGATATATACAAAGTAGGCAGAATAATACAAATTAACCATCACTCAATTTCATCAGTCATCAACTCATGACCAACTTTGTTTCATTTATACCCCCTCCTGTGCTTCTGTAGATATCAAGTCATTTAGTCTCTAAACATTTCAGCAAATCCTCAAAATTCTGACTGAATGTTAACAGAATTTATAAGGTTTTGTGTTCTATTTTTCATTGCCTTTTATTTTAAATATCTATGCTGGTGAAAGAGAGCAAATTGGTGTTTACTGAAATCAAGGAGAAGAAAATTTAGATTCTTCTGTTTTTCTGAAATGTCTGGGACCCAAATACAGCTGTAGACTTTCCTCCTCCTTCCAATGAAAGAAGACACAGAGCTGGCAAGATACGACAATTCAGTTTCACAAACATTGACTGAGCACTAGGGATGGGGCTAGGTGCTAGAGATACAAAAATAAGTACAACAAAGACTTTCTCTAGAATGGGTGAGACAGACACATAAGCAGATAATATCGATATAACGTGGAAAAGCTAGGCTAATTGTATTCACAGGGTACTATGGGAACAGACCAGATTAGGTATCCAAGAAAGGCTTCCTGGAAGAGATGGCATGTGAGTAAATATGAAAGTACTGCAAATGACTGCTCCCATGTCATTATCCAATATTGAGCGTCCTTCAAACAGATTTCCTTCATTTAGTTGGCTGGGAAACTAAGGGGTAAGGGGAAGGTTCTTCAAAGAATATTAAACTGGGAAGAGAATAAAATACCAAGAATTCAAAACCCAACCACTATATCATGCCTTGTGGGGAATGCCGAAGGAAAAAAGGCTTGGTCTCTATCCTCAAGGAGGTAGGAATCTAGATGAAGAGAAATTAAGCATTAGAAAGCCTTACTATATGACATTCAAGCAAAATATAGTTTCCAGTTTTCAACCTTCATGGGTCAGAATTTAGACCAGAGGTTAAAAAAAGATATATCGGTATCTGTGAGTATAAGTTGAAACTTAATCTTTTTATAAATTCAGGAAAATTACTTATATCCTTCGTTGGCTTAAGTAAAATGAAGCATGGTAGTGTGTTGGCAAGAACCATAAACATAAATGTCAAGTCAATCAATGAGACAAAGAGGTAGAGTTGCAAATAAAAACATGTTCTAAAAATGATATGTTTATCAACAGACTACAGAACAGTCTCTGAATATTTCTCATGGAATTGAGGAATGTATCTTTTTCACAATACTTATACAATGCTGAGAACACAAATTATAATAACCGACCATATCATATACAGCAACACAGGTAGTCAGCAGTGAAAAAGCATTTGAAATAACTTTTGTCCCTACTGAACAGTAGAAAAATATTACTCCCCAGATAGAGTTAGCTGCTTTTCCTTCCGAGCTCTGACAGCGAATTACATGTAGGTATTTCCAGTGTTTTGTATTATATATCATATCATATTATATTAAATCTTTATGTAGTGTAGTAGTCTTCCCTGCAGACTGAATCCTTGAGGATAGAGTCTGAATTGATTCTTTCTGGGATTTAAAACCCATCCCTGCATCTGCTGGAATGAAGGTTTATTGAATGAATAAATGATTTATAGGTGACTTCTAATAAAAATCTTGCCACTATAAAGCCTTACAGAAAAGTTAAATATCAATGCAGTCATAAGAGGTTTTGTTATTTTAAGAATGGATTCTAGTCTCCTTTGCCTGGCATTTAAGGCCTTTCTATCGTCCTTAATCTCCCTTTTTAACCTTCTCTCATCTACTCCCCTCTCTTAGTCAGATCCTGAATTAATTTTTCCTTCTCTCATCAGCTCTGTGCTTTCTCATTTCTATACTTTTATTCAATAATCTCCAACGTTTTAGATTATGGAGCCCTTTCAGTATAAAATATTTGAGCATACTTACTTAACGCTGTTGTAATATACTATGTGTATTAGAAAGCAATCATAAAAGTAGAATAGACATTTTAAACAAATGAGGTAAAATATATGAATAGAAGTTTTAATCTTTTGATTCCATATACAATGTATTGTTTTATATGTACTTCACTTTAAAAATTACTGATTTACAATCAAAAGAACAAATCTCATAGTTTATGAAAATTAACTGAATGAAAACAACAGCACTGTTCATGCAGGAAACACTATAAATGTAAGTTAATTTCATTAACATCATTATCATCAATGCAGTTTATTTCATCAGTGCAGTTTCTTTCACCCAGAACAATGCCCCCCATACCTGTCCTCTAGCTTCACTCCTACATGTCTAACTCCTTGAAGGCCAAATTAAAATGCTATCTCTTCAAAGAATTATTTGAATGCATCTCTTAAAGGGTTAGGATTTATTAATGTAGAAGGTACCAAATCCTACAGAGTTTAAAAGAAGCTATGCCTAAGACACAAAAATAAAGCTGAAACAGAAAAAATTAAGTATGGGTTTCTAAAAAATGATACGAATGAAAAAATATGATTTCTAACACCAGTAAAAATTAAAATACACAAAAAGGAAATATAAGCATAGTAAATTATCTGACTGTAGAGTAAACAATGTCCAGATAGGCCCAATAATAGAGATAAAATTACTAATTTAAGAAAAACTGATAATATAACTATATGGGAAAAATAGGGAATTATAAGCCTTCAAATCCTCAACTTATATTAGCAAAAATCTTAATAGAGGAGATTAATCACAAACTAAAAATCTGAACATAATACTTTAAAATTTGTAGTTAAATGCCAGAAGAAACAACTTAAATATTTCAAAGTGGTTGTCTCTGAGAAATGTTTGAAAGGTAGGACCCTTTAGTACTATTTAATTTAAAAATTTTGTACATATATTATATTAAACACACATTTTGAAAATAAAGGCAATTTTCTTAAATTTCAAAATTAATCACCTTCCATGTAAAGATGGCAAGTCGAGCATATGCAATCAACTCTACTTTCTCCAGAAACCTCAATAACACAACAGAGAAAAGATTTAGAAAGGTACAGAAATCTCCTCTAAAGAAACAGAGAATAAAAAAAGATAAAAATTTTAATGCAAGAGTTCCAGAGATAAAATAAGATGCCAGAAAGAAAGGAGAGAGGCAATCACCAAAGAAATAATTCAAAATGTTTTTCTAGAACTGAAGATGATGAATTTTTAGACTGAAAGGTCAAATAATGTCCAACAAAACAGACAAAATACACCCAAACCAGAGCACATCAACATGAAAGTTAAGAAAAACAGGAAAAAAGAGAAGATCTTGCAAGCTTCCCGGGAGTTACAAGTAGCTTTGTACAATGAAATCAGCAGTGAGAATGGCATCTGTTGTCTTTCTCCACGGTAATAGAAGTTAAAAGGCAAGGAAGCAATGTCTTTAAAATTCTAAAAGAAACAGAATTCTACATCCAGTCAACATACCCATGTTAAAAAAAAATTACATTTTACAACATGCAAAAGCTCAAGATATTTACTTCTATGCATCTATCAGAAGATTTATTCATACAAAACAAGAGAACAGAAAACAGGAAGGTACGGAATCCAAGAAACAGGAAATCCAAAGATTCTATTGAGCAGATCATATTAAAACTGGTCCTGAGTTATTGGTTTTAAGAAGATCAAGTCAACATGAAGGCATTAGGCTGGTTCTTGAAATGTTAAAATATTTGGTGTGCCTTTAGATTTACAGTTACACTTTTATATCAACCTGAGCATAAAAAGACTGTAAGAATTAACTCTTACCTGTAACACAGCAGCAAATAAGTATACTACTATGAAGATTACAGTTAGAGATGTATGACCGCTTTTCATCAAATGAATAGTGTAGAGGAAAATTAAATGTCCAGGAATCACTAAAAGCAGTAAAACTTGAGCAGACTTATTATTTACTCCTGTAATACAAAATGTAAAAGTTATCAAAACAAAGTCATATTTTTGTTAATAATAGGTCACAGTTCTTAAAATTTGAGGATTACTTCCCAAATTACTATACTGCATAGCATCACACAAAATTTAATTGCTAAAAATAAATTCCAACTATTTACAATTCACTTAATTCTTTAAAATTCTCACTAAATGTTCTATGTTAATTAAATAAAAGGTGGTTGATAAAATTTTACTATGAAGAACATTGGTCAGACTTTAATATCTATCATAAAAATAGAGAGATGACAAAAAAATTAAAAGTTCTTAAGTACAGAAATATTTTAATTTTAATTTTCCTTTAGAGTCCTTTTGCTGACATGACAAGTCTGGGCATTTCCAATTCTCACTCAAAAGTCAAAAATTACATTTATTTTCATCAGGAAATAAAAAGGCCGGCATTATAAGGTTTACAATTGTTTTAGTTTTTTGGCAATGACATGTCTGGTTGACATAAACAATGCACTGGTTTCTTGCAAGTGAGGTTATCAACTCTCATCCTGTTGGTCTGGAATCAAATACCCACATTTAGAAAAGCCAAAAAGATTAATATAGGAAAGACAGTACATCTGTCTCCCTAAATCACCTAGCAAAGTTTTCTTGTATCTACGTGGTTCCTCTTTCCTGACTCATAAACAGGATATCCCAGTGAAAGGGACAAAAGAGAAAAATTATACAAAGTTCTCCAGCAACTGCAGAATTGATAAAAGTGACTTCTTGCTCACTGAGATTTACTGAACAAAATCTATTCTATTTATTCTATTTAAAATTTATTTAGCGATCAGAAATAGAAAAGTGTAACAATCACAAACAAAATATATACTCAACAAAGCTTGCCTGCCTATACTCATAGAGAGTAATAGTTCTTAAAATAAAATATTCAAATATCCAGAAGTACATACCTGGACCAAAAAAAGTTCGAAATGGGTAGTAACAAGTTTTAGGTTCCTCAGGTAATTCTCCTGGAATGCTATGTAAATGGAGGTAGGTAGAAATCCTGCTAGCCTGAATGGCCACCAAATTACCACCAATACCTGAAACACAGGAAAAATAAAGTAGTCATTCTCATATTTTAAACAACTTGTGTAAATTAGGCTCTTTATGTTACATTCTGGGCCAATAACTGTGACATATTATTAACCAAAACATGAAATGCTGATTTATTTAATGTTGAAGTAGATTTTCCAAAGGCATAAAATAAAACCATTGCTACAAAAGACTTATTCATTATTTTTTCAAATCTGACCCCTGTCTGGTCTAAAAGCACACCTAATTAAGTAATTTTTTAAAACTTCTATCACAACCAAGAAATAAAGCTAGGTAACAAGATGTGTCATGTTCCTCATCATAATGAGAAGGAAAATAAGCTAAATTTATTCAAATAGACAAGGCTTGATACTTTTCTTCTTAGCTTACTAAAGAAATTGGTATACTGCACTAAAAATATACTCAAGAAAGTCACTTTTTAACATAGATTATCCTTTCATATACTCCGAGGAAGAGGAGACAATGCTGAGAAATAAAATTAATTCCAAAGTGTGGTAAGCTCCCCTAAGGTGAGACAAGACACCCAAACTCTTTCCTCTTTTACAGAGTATGGGAGAAGAGGCAGTAGCCATGAAAGCAGGAAGGAAAAAACTGAAAATTACAAATACTTAAATGCTTTATAGTAGCAAGATTTTTATTAGAAGTCACCTATAATCAACTTTATTGCCAATAAACTTATAAATTAAAATAAATATAAAAATATACTAATATATGTAACAAAATTAACTCAGGAAGAAATAGAAACTCTGAATCATTCTATAATGATTGAAGAAATTTAATCCAAAATTTAAAATCTTCTGCCAAAATCACCAGGCCCACATATATTTTCTGCTTTGCTGGTTTTTTCCCAAGTGAGTTCTATGAATATTTAAGCAACAAATAATTTCAGTCTTACACACATTACTTGGGATGGTAAAGAAAAGTGTAAAATAAGAATAAATATACCTAACTCAAATAATGAGAGAGTCTAGTATAACTCTGGGTTCAAAATCCAAAAATGGAAATATGAAAAAAGAAAATTATAGGACAATCTTATAAATAAAAATAAATGTAAAAAAAATACTAAACAAATTATTAGCCAATAGAATCCAGCAATATATGAAACGTATAATACATTACGACCAATGTGGATTTATCCTATGAATTCAAGGTTGATTTAATATTTGAAAATAAATTAATGTAACTCACCACATCAACCAATAAAGGTAGAAAAAGAAATAATATCATTATATAAATGAATGCAGAAAAAAATAGTAAAATTCAACATTTTATCATTTAGGATTAAAAACTCTTAGAAAACCAGGAATTGAATGAGGACTTCTTTAGCCAGATAAACACATGCAAACACAAAACCTGAGATATGACAGAGGAGGTACTGCAGATCAATTGAGAATGCTATACTGCTCAGCAAAAAAAATCATCAACAAGATAAAGAGACAGCATCTGAGAAAATACATTTGCAAGCAACACCTCCGATAAAGGCCTAATATCCAAAATGTACAAAGAACTCATACAACCTAATGACAACAGAAAAACAAATGATCCAGTTGAAAAATGGGCAGAGGACCTGAACAGACACTTCTCCCTAGAGGAAATACCAATGGCCAACAAATATTTGAAAAGATGCTCAACATTGCTAGCTATTAGGGAAATGCAAAATAAAAATCACAATGAGATCCCATCTCACACCTGTCAGAATAGTTATAATCAACAGGACAAGTAATAACGAATGCTGGAGAGGATACAGGAAAAAAAAAAAAAAAAAGAACGTTTATACACTGCTGGTGGGACTGCAAACTGGTACAGTCACTATGAAAAACAGTATGGAGGTTCCTCAAAAAACGAAGAATTGATCTATCATAAGATCCAGCAATCCCTCTACTGGGTATTTAGCCCAAAGACTTGAAAATCCATATACAAAAAGATATTTGCACACCTATGTTCACAGCAGTGTTATTCACAGTGGCCAGGGCATGGAAGCAACCCAGTGTCCTACAATAGATGACTGGCTAAAGAAGCTGTGGTACATGTCTACAATGGAATATTACTCAGCCACAAGAAGAGATGAAATACTGCCATTTGTGACAACATGGATGGACCTCAAGATAATAATGCTAAGCAAAATAAACCAGACTGAAAAAGTAGAAAATCACATGATATCACTTATATGTGGGATATAAACCTAAAAGCAATAAATTTATGAATGGGACATACAAACAAAGACTCATGGACATGAACTGTAGACTAGTGGTTGTCAGAGGGTAGGAGATGGGGGGAAGGGGGGAGGTAAATGGGATAAAGGTAGTCAAATATGTGGTGACAGAAAGAAATCTAACTATGGGACATGAACACACAGTGAAAATATATATATGCCTTACTGTTAAGGTGTACAGCAGAAACTTTTTGGATTTCGTTAACCAATGTGACTATAAAAAAATAAATTTATAAAATAAAAAAAAAAGAATGCTATAGACTTTTGAATAAATCATGCAGTGATAATTGGTTATTAAGATCCCCCCCAAAAAAAGCCCCATGAAATTGGACCTTTATTCTCATACTAAACACAAAAATCAGTTCCAGGTGGATTAAAGCCATTTTGTGAAAAGCAAAATTATTAAACGTTAGAAGATAATATAGAATGGATGGAAACAACTGATTTTTTTTAAAACAATAGAAAAACAGCAAACCATATAGAAAAGTGTTGATAAATTTGTCTACAGTATAATTTAAAACTTTTGTTCATCAACATACATCACAGAGAAAGTGAAAAAACAAGCCTCAGAGTGGATGAAGATCTTTATAACACAAAGGACAACTGTCTAGAATATATGAAGAATTCCTACAGATCAACAGAAAAAAGGACAAAAGAATAGAGAGTTCACAAAGAGGTTGATCCAAATTGCTAGTAAACTTCATGAAAAAGTACTTTAAGGTGCTGGTTTAAATACTGGCTACTTAGTAGCCTGCCTTATAATTATTCTTTCAAACTACATGTACTTGTATTTTGCATTTATTCTACATTATTAAAAATGGGGAAACCTAGAAATAGCAAAACCTAGAAAAATACATAAATAAACTAGATACTGGAAAAAATACCCACTATTTATTTACAAATCAGGTTACCAAAATTTAAACTTAACAGACAAGAATATTTTCAATGCAATTATGTCTCTATATACCCACACATAGAAAAACATTTTAAATCTTTTTTATATATTCTAACATCAACAGCAACAACAACAAAAAAATCAAAGGCAATCTGAAAAATAATCAGCAAGAAATAACATCTAAAGAAAAATCTCTGAAAATCAAACAGAACAGCTAAATGCTACGTTGAAGCAGACAAAGCATTAAAAATTCGTACTATTAATACAGATCATACCTCAAGATGAGTTAGTCCACACTGCTCACTTAGGAGGCAGTTACCGTATTATTTTTCGTGAGTGAATGACAGTACAATAGAGTGGAAAGACCACTGGTTTTACAGTCAGAAGATATAATTTGAGTCTCAGCTCTACTTTCTGGCTTTGTTAATCTGGCCATTGTTAGCTGAACCTCCTTAGGCCTCTGTTACTTAATTTTTGCAAAATGGCAATTTAAAATATCTGCTCTAAATATCGTTTTAGAATCCTTAAAATGCTATCAAAACAAACACAACCCAAATTATAGGTAAATGTGCCAATGCAATGAGTTTCCCTACATCACTCCATCTAAAATTGTAGCCCCTTAACCTAACATTCCCAATACACCTGACTCTGCCCCACTATTTTTTAGTAAAAATCATTCGAGTGACGTTAATAAAAATCAAATAAGCTTCAATTGTACGATTCAACAGTACATTGTGTGTGTGTGTGTGTGTGTTGCATTGTGTATTCACCATCCATAGTTAAATTTCCTTCCATCACCAAATATTTGACCTTTTTTACCCCTATCTACCTTCTCCCACTCCCTCTGGTGACCACTAATCCCCCGTCTGTATCCGTGGGCCTCTGTTTGTCATGATTGTTTATTGCTTTCGGTTTTATGTACCACACATGAGAGAAATCACATGGTTTTCAACTTTTTCTGTATGACTTATTTCACTTGGCATGTTTATCTCAGGATCCATCCATCCATGTTGTCACAAATGGCAAAATTTCATCTTTTCTTATTCTGCCCAACTTTTTCATAGCATTTACCATCTTCTAACATAGTCTATTTTTATATAATGATGCTCATGATTTATTGTCTATCTCCTCCCAACTAAAATGTAAATTTCATGAGGGCAGATGTTTTTGTCTAATTTGTTCACAAATATCCCAAACCTAGAATAGTACTTGTATATAATAGTAACTCACTGAATATTGTTGAATGAATGAATCTGACAAATTCAGCTTACTTAGGAAAAAGCATACTGGAAACAACTTTAACAGTTTCAAAATGGACCATGTCCCTAGACTTAGCTCTATGCTTTAAAAGTTGGCAAAATGAGCTCTGAAAGAAGTATGAAATTATAAGAACTGAAAATCTTCCATGTCTGTGCAGGACTCCATTTGAATCACACTTTGCATACTGGAGAGGGAGATTTTTAAACAAGGAGAGTTAGCGAACACTTCCAACAGGATGTCTGAACCAGGTGCTAACAGTCAAAAGTTTTGATGACATCAGAGAGAATCAGAAGCCAGCAACTCTGTGGCCAGGACTGTCACCTACTCTTGATCCAAATTACCTGGATGCAAAACAGATTTTTCCCCAAAAAAGTCTGAGGTGAGACTACCTGTTTTTGTTTGTTTGTTTTGGTTTGGTTTTTGGTTTTATAATAGAAATATCTGGTTGTTGCTAGATAACGAGTTCTTTGCTTGAAAATTTAGGATGTGATTTTTAGGACCCAGCAATAGGTAACTCACTATGGAGAAATCCAGCCCTAGCAGGCTCCAAATCTCAGCAGTTTAACTGGGGTATACGTAAGTATTACACTCAGAAATACAGATTGAGTGATTTTCTTCAAAGTCAGTCTACATGACTTATATGTTGCCTTGACAGCTAGTGCAGTTCTGGCATTCAGGGCATTCTAATAATTTGTTATTGCAGAAATAAAAATTCAATGTTATTTAATCACAGAAAAAAATTAAATAGAGAAACAGGAAAGCATAAACCTCCCTTGCCTTTTTTTAAGCTGAGAAATTGAGTTCTTAGGTCAGTGCATCAAAAATAAATCAATTTAAACATTATTTTTTAACTGAGGTATAACTGACATACATTCTATTAGTTTCAGGTATACAACATAATGATTTAAACATTTATATAAATTATAAAACACTATGTTTTTAAAACAAATTATAATTACTTAAACCAAATGTAACTTCATTATTTCCTTGCCACGTCTCATTTAGTAAATAAAAATTCATTAAAAGCAAATTCTTAAGATAACTTAAAATGCAGTTTATCATAAAAATGACTTAAAAATGGATCTCAGAGAGTTCTAAAATATTTTCTAAAGGAAAATAAATTTCTTTAAAAATGTGTTTGAAAGAGAAACAAAGTGACATTGATGAGGTTGCCTAATTAAGGCTCATAAATGCAGAGCTCTGTGCTCTGCAGAGTTGACTCTGGCTCGGACCACATGGGTTTGAAAACTGCCTCAGCCACTTATGTGACTTCAGTGATGTTTATCCTCCTGGAGCTTAGTCTTCCAATCTGAAAAATGAGGGTAATTTATGTCTAATGCATCAGAGGTAGAATTAAATAAAATAAGGCATGCATGAAAGACACTTAATAGTCTCTGGACCTGGTAAAGCTCAACAAATGTTGACAATGATGATGATAATGATAAAATTTGTACAAATAATGGGATTCTGACTTGGTATTTTCTTAATTGTAAGCCCTAACATTTAACTTGCTGGAGAATTTGTTAGTCAAAGAATGCACAGGAACCATTACTTTTCAATTCATATATCATTTTGTTCCAAAAAAAAAAAAAAAGAAGAAGAATAAATCACTTGGGTGTCCATATTTTAAATAATGATTTAATCTACCTTCTGTTTACTCAGTGAATTTTCCATTAGCAGTTAGTGATGACTATTTCTAAAAATCTGGATTGCTAAATCTGAGCTCACTTTGTGAAGCAAACAACTGGAAGAGAACACTGAATAACTGGCATGTAATGGCACTCATCCAATACTAGAACATAAATAAGGCCAGTAACTTAGACCTCTAACTGGAAGTAAATTAGCATATCCTAGAAATGGAAAGAGGTGGAGTCTTTACACCCTAAACAAACTTTCACAAAGAGTTGCTGGGTAAAACAATAAGAAAAGCCTATTATCGTCCATCGATTTCAATTCATAGCCCCCCAAAAGGAAAAGAATTGAATGTTAAGAATTATGCTACTTAATGCAGAGCAGAAGGTGGTATTTGGATACATTTTTCAATGCTAGGTGATTTGCCATAGGAAAGCACAAATGGTAGTTTCCTTTCTATCTTCATTTACTCTGGGGATTCTCTCGGGGGTAATGTTCTCTGTGGTATTTTGTTAGAAATGGAATGCTTTAGTGCAAATGAAGAAAGCCTGAGCTATTAAACCTAAGAATATCTACTCTATCTGTAACCTCCCTTGGATTGAATTTGAAGCAAAAAGCTATTAATGATTAGTTGTAGCTCTCTTCTAAAAAACCATCGGTAGAACTTCATAGAACTACTTTTATCTTTTCTTTGTTACCATGTCCAGATTAGCATATTGATTATCGATACAAACAAACCCTTATAATCAATTTATCATTTTCCTCTTCCCTACATTCCTTAACCTGCTTCACTGTGTAGTCCAGGAAATACAGACAAAACTGGTGTTAACTTCACCAAACTAGAAATACATCAAACTAAAAAAAGAATGAACTGAGACTTATAAAGAGACAGGTATGATTTTTCCAGATAAAGTGAATAAAACTTTCATGTAAACAACATAATTCGTGTAGGAACTTATTAAAGTTTTAATCTCTCAGGAAGTTAAAACCCCATCATGACCTCATCATGATCACTGGTTATATTTTTAAACTATAGAGAGAATAATTTGAAATAGCTTTCTTTAACATCAAAAATGCTTTCCTGCTATTATGACACTATCCTTCTAAGAGCTAGTCTATCAGTGTTGCTTTCAAATTAGTTAAATTCTTCACAAACTAATTGCATTACTAAAGCTAGTCGAGAGCATCTAAAAATTGTGTCACATAAATTAATAACATTAGTAAGAACAGCTTTGCCAGTATATTAAATAATTAGTGAGATCCCTCAGCATCCACAAGACCTAATTTTTAAGTGCCTTATGCTACAATAAACTCAACAGATAATAAAAAGTTTGATAGTATAAATAAATTATCAGCAGGTTCATCTAGGGACCACTTTAAAATCCTACTTTATGTTTTGTTTAATTTAGAAATACATGTTTCCAGAAAATGTTTAGAGCTCACATAGTATATGTTTCAAATTATATCAAAAAATATTTTGGACACCCGCAAGGGAACTTGAAGTGAAAGTTCATTTTTGTTAACCAGTAAATCTTTATAATCAACAGCATGGCGGATCTAATATCATCTATAGATACCCGCATATTTTAGCCACCTCCATATGTCTCTGCAATTTCACTTATCCTCCCATGACTCGTTATCAGAACTCACATGTAGAAATTACTCTTTTAGTTTTAAGAAATTCAAAGGGATCTGGGAGATGAAACTTCTATTTTTTCCTATCTTTAAGAAGAAATATGCATGCAACCCCCTCATAGTGAAGATCCTTTCATCTAAACAAGGACAGGAACATTCACCTCCCACGTCCCTAATCCATTACCCTTTACTGCTTCCTCCCAGTGCACTTGCAGACAACCTGATGAATGAATGACAAAGTCTCCAAATTTTCTACTTACCCCAGATCATGTATTCTTAATGGGGACAAAAACTGGTTTTGGGGATAGAAAAATTTCTTAACTCGTTTTATCTATAAAGCATGGATATACATACAGTACATAAACAGATAAAAAGGTTATCTGTGATATTAAAATTTCATGGGTAAGCACATTTAGGGAAAAAATAATGTTTCAAATGGGTCCTTCACAGAATAATGAACAACAAAGGTTGAAGAACACTGCCCTGGGTCAGAACTTCTCAACCAGTATTCCTTGACTGGATTAGAGGTGCATCAAAATACTGACCTAAGGTCTGCAAGGGCAGAATAGGCCTGGGATAACAAATAGACCTGGTTACAAACAGCCTCCCTCTTCACCATTATGTGCCACCCAAATATTATATATTTCTATGTGTGCCATGACATGAAAAAGGTTGGGAAACACTGCCCTGGAGAAATGAATCTACCTACTTTCTTGGGACAATTGAGGCTGCCATTATAAGTAAGGCCTTAGTCTCTATCCCCTACCTCATACCTCTGTATTTCCACCTTGAGGACTCCCTTTTCTAGGACATCAAATGAGGGGTACCCTTTCTTCCCAAGGCTTCTTTGTAGTCTAACATTTCATGGAGTTGGTCTCTCATTATTTAACATCTCATCCTCAACTTTTCCTTCTCTATTATTCCTTGCCTCATTACCAACAAACACATCTATATCTCTCCTACCTTAGAAAAAGTTCCTCATTTCAACTTCTAGGTGTTATCCTAATTCTATTCTTTTCACTGTCAACCATTTAATAAGGAATCTAAAAGTGCTACTTCCAATACAAAAATATTTATAAAATACATATAAGCTATAAAGAATCATAATACAAAATCATGTACCACCACCCAATTTAAAAAATACAGCAAAGCTCTAGAATTGGCCCTTCTGTAGGGAGAGATAACAGAAATGCCAATTAAAACTTACTAATAATAGGATTGTTGTAATTCAAATTTCTCACTGAAATATTAGAAAATATAGCTCTATCAGTCATTATTGGACAACATTTATCCTAGTGAATTCATCAACTAATATGCATGGAAGAACATGGGAACAAGTGGAAGAAAAGCAGTAATCATTCTATGCAGTGAAAATTAGAACTCTGTAGGGCCACAATATAAGAATCTGGTTAGAATGACAAAGGAAAAAGTTGCACACATCCAACAGCATAAATAAAGAGAGAATTGAGAGCTAGGCAGAAGAATTCAAACTTGATTTGATAGGCAGGAGAAAACCACTGCCAAGTTCATCATCTTAAAACTGATGTAATAAAAACGAGGTTTAAAAAAGATCATTCTGTTAGTGAAATTTAATTTGCATTGAATAGGGACTAAGTCAGGGAGGTTACTTTATTACTTGAATGATGGAGACATTAGAAGACTACGATGGTGTGACATGCTTGTTATATAAATAAATGAGTGAGTGAATTATGTTAAAGGGAAAAGAGACAAGGTCTGGTCATTGTCTATTCAAAGAGGATGAAGGGCCAGGTTGGATCAGGAGACTCCATGATTTTAAGAGTGGGTGATGGGGAGAACAGGGGCACCAGGAAAATGGGGAAGGGGCTCTATAAGAGAAATTTGTTGATGGACGTTCTAACGGTACACAAAAATTTAAATGTTCAGTAGAAATTTCCGATATAAAATTAGATTTTGGAGAACGTGCCTTTATATAACAAATTTTCCTACACATAAATATACAAAAGTGAGATATGTGTAGTCTATCCTATGACATGTTTTTCCCCAAGTGAAATTACTTTTTAAATTACATTGGCTTCGTTTATACTAAAATCCAACTTAATGACAGCCAGCCCAAAAACCAGTAGGACTGGATTATAATGATCTTATTAAATGGAATTCTTACAAAAATCCCTGTGAATTTAAGTATTATAATTCTCATTTTATAGATAAGCAAAAATATAAGGCAGATTTTCAAGGGATCAGCAGAGGAGTGATAGACTTTAATGGACTGAGTTGACTCAAGCGATGCTTAAACCTGGCTAACTCTAATTTATCCATGAGACTGACAGGTGCGGCAACATGACACAAGGGAGCAGATAAACCCAAAGTATCCAGAACTGAAATAGCATATTTTGCCACAGTGACCTTAAAAGTCAGATATGCCTGATTCTCAAAATAATATCTAGTGATAAGCTTGAGAAATAATTCTTTTCAAAAATGCATTCTACATAGTGAGAAAAGGGAATAACTTTTCCACTGTGAGCAACAAGCTGGGGTTAGAGTAAAAATGGATAGGATGGGAAGATAAATCTACTCTTAAAATCTGAACCCTAAGATTCCTATTAGTATCTAAAGGTATGTAAAGATTTGCTATCATTATGAAATAGCATATCTAATTCTTACCATTAATAACTGGTGTGTAAACGACGATTCCAACCAAATTCGGATCAGATACCGTTGTGTCCAGAATCAGGCCTCCAATGCTGAAAGATATAAAATCATAAATTTAGGGAAGAGGAAAGAAAATGTACTAATTTGAAGTTTTTCTTTACATACAAACATCTCTACTTTTAAAAATAAAATATTTAGGCATTAAAAAATAGAATAAACAAATATTCCAAGTGAAAAATCAATGTCAACAGCAAAAAGTTGAAAATAAAACAAGGCATAAGCTGTAGCCCCACATATCAGGACTCTTTCTTATCTCCAAGATATGCTACTTGTAAAAAGGAAAAACATACACTTAAAGTGTATTAAAATGTGTGGAAAGGCACATAAGAAATTATTAATAATGTCTATCTCTAGCAGGTGAGACTGAAGGAAGAGTAATGGTCATTTTATATCTTCCTGTGCTTATTAATTTTTAAAGACCACGTGCATTTATTGCTTTTATGATTTAAAATAATTTTTAAAAGAGCATCTTTTCATATTTGAACTAAACAAGGCTTTAAAGGGATGATTTTTATTATATTAAAACCAGATATAGTTAGGGTGTGTCTTATCACTGGTAAATTAAAATAATGAGTTGTAGCTGTAGAAAGAGCCTGATCTTGAGAACAGAGGTCTGGAAAAAATGACACACAATTAATTATACAGTGGCAAGCCATACACTTGCAAATGTCTCAGTGGAGTTTGGAGATTTAATTTTTTTAAGTTTCCAAGACCATTATCTATTGGTTAACTTCAGTCTCTTGGTCCACATACTCTGAAACATTGCCAGTCCCAATATTCCATGTGGTCCTATTGCCTAACTCTTCCAGGAAAATGTGATCCACATTACAGAAAAACAAACTATATGCTGTTACAAAATGGGGTTTATGGTCAAAATACCAGATTAAATGTTCTTACTACTACTTGATAATTAACATTAGGAAATTATTAAATCTTGATTATTTAATCCTTTAGTAAAATAAATGAATAGGTCAATATGCCTTAACTGCTAGAAGTTCCCATTAAAAAATATACTACCAAGTCCAAAAATAGTCACCCTTAGAAATACCTAGATATTTTAAGCCCAATTTTTTAAGAGATACATATTTCATAAAACAAACTGGTTATGTATAAAAGAATATATTTCCCTGCCAAAACGCAGAGCTATGCTGTGGACATAACGTGAACACTTGATAAAATACATTTTTTATATTTTTGTTACCGAGGTAACAGAACTTATAGAAAACTTAGAAAATACAAACAAGAAAAAAAAAAGAAAGAAAGAATCAACCACAAGAAAAATCAATTAACATCTTTTAGATTTATACTGTTAGTATGTTGGTATACAGCTTCTCAGATGTTTTAAAACACATATAGGTTTAAAAATAAAGACAAATTATAAAAGTTTTCCCCACTTCTGGTAAATTTTATTTTACCAAACATGTGCATTTAAAAAGTAAAAGTATCACAAATCTTATTATATAGTCTCTAGTCTCACCCCCTGATCCTGCTCTCTACTAGCAATTCTTTTAAACTTCTTTAGCTGTTACTTCTTGCCTTGAATTTTGTTATTTAAAAATAACATGTTTTTATTACTATTTCTTGATTTTTAATTTTTACCTTATGACTTCTACTCTAGCAGATGAGGTTTAGTCTCACTTACCCTTCCTTCCAACTTTAGTCACTTCACAATTCCCTTCCTCCCTCTACCCTGCCAATCTGGTTATAATTTTTGGTGAAATATTTAGGGTTTATTATAATGCTGGAATCAATATTCAAAACTGAGCCACAAATTGTATTATTAGATTTCCTCACTTGTACTTTTTGCTTTGCCTCATATTTTTCTTAAAATTTTAGCTACTTATTAGTAATTCAGCCTCAAATTTGTAATCAAGTTAATGAAATGCCTCTGAAGACCTTTCAGGTAACCGATTAATTCCACTTTTGTTTTTCTTAGAGACATTCCTCCTTAAGTCCAATGTCCTCCTGCTAACCTAGACTGGTGCTCTGGTGCACAGCTGTCATCTGTCATCTTCCCATGCTGGGTCTTGGTCTACGGGCTATGACCAAGTCCCAACATTTCATAGGACCCTGTTGCCTGAACCTTCCAGGAAAAAGCAATCTACATTATACAAAAATGAACCACATGCTATCATGGAATAGATTTCCTCTTTCCTGTGACACCTTATTTCCTCATTTTGATAAGCTCATATCTTCGATTAGCTTTTTTATATGAAATGGTTCATGAGAAATACATTTTCTGAGATCCTGCATTTCTGAAAACTTCTTGAGTCTATCCTTAATTTGGTTGATACTGTGACCATATTTTATGCTCAAAATCGTTTTCCTTCAGGATTCTGAAGGAATCACTTCTGGTATTGCTTTTGGATATTATTGATTCCCAATCCTGTATATGCAACCTGCTTTTTCTCTCTGAAAGATTTCAGGATTTATGATAACGTGCTTTGGTTTGGTCCCTCCTATTCCAATTCATTGTATTGGGGCCTCAGTGGGCCCTTTCAATCTGGAAATGTTCTTCAGCTCCAGGGAATTTTCTTGTATTATGTCTTTGACAGTTTTCTCTTCTTATCATTTGCCTCCAGTTTCCACCTTTTTGTTCTCTGTTCTATTTTCCAGGATAGTTCCTCAACCCTATCTTCTAACTTTCCTACTGAATTTTTTGTTTTTGATAGTTGTGTATTTTTAAATTCCCAAGAGCTCTTCCTGTTTTTCAAGTCCTCATTAAAGCATTCTGTTCTTATACTGTGGATGCCATAGCTTCAAATACGTGGGCATCTTTCACTATCTACTCCTCCTTTAAGGGTCACCACAAAGCATACTTGGAGCTGTGTACCTGGGCAGAGCTTGTCAGCAGGTGCACTTCACTGAATAATGGTCAGCCAGGCATGCAACTCATTCACTAAAAGACCCACAAGGGTCAGTATATATAGTTTTTAATACTGTGCTGATAACTTTCTCCAGGAAGGTGTTATCTAATTTTTTTGCCTGAGGGTATAAGCCTAACTGCCAGCAGTCTACAAGCAAAGAAAAGGAAATGGGATAGGGGTTTTCACTGTGCAGCATATATAGACTTTCTCTTAATCCTATTTTTCATACAGGGCTTAATGCACATCCTCACTTGTGTAGGTGTTTCTGAATCCAGAGCTTCTCAGATTTAGTCTCTCCAGAGTTAATTCTTGTCTTCTGCTAAGGTGGGAGGGAGCAGTCACCTGGGTCATCAAGCTAGAGAAGGGTATTAAAGATCTAATTGCTTCTTATATAAACTTTCAACCAATCTTCCATATTTGAGCTTACAGAAGTACTTAGGGCCTCTTATTCCTCCACCTTTCCGGGTTTCTGAGGCTCAGATCCACTTTGTTCTTACGTGTACTTTCTCACCCTGCAGGCACTTAGGTTTTAGCTTTTACATTCTGTTAGTTAACAATCATCCATCTGAATCCTGCCTTACTAATTTCGTTGACTCTCACACCTGCTGTCGTCCCCTCTGCTCTCCTTCTGTCCTTGTGGTTTTATAGCTTTTTATTCTTTTGCTGTCATTTTAGTAGTTTCAGGAAGGATGTTAGATGCTTATCAATTTACCATGTTTAACAGGAAATTCATACTCATTTTTAGCTTATTCTTTTCATCAAATGTATAATGAACACTTTTCCACATCAACAGAAATATGACAATGTTGTTTTTAACAGCTGACTGATATCCACTTTGTGACCAATGCCATACTGTATTTGATCAATATCGAATTGCTAGGCCTCTACGTTGTTCTCTCTCTCTTCCATTTATTAAAATTTCCATTGCGATGATGATCCTTACAATTAAATCTTTTGCATATATCCTTAATTATATCTTTAAGTCCTGTAAGAGTCCTAAAAGTGGAAGTAGTCAAATGGCATATACATTTCTAAGGCTTTCTGATACCTATCTGAGCAATTTACTATTAAAAATAATGTTTTTTCAGCTTACCAAACACCACTAAATTTTACTCAGCAATCTGATAAGGATTTGGTTAGTGAAAAGTTTGAAACTGGTAGCCAAATAAGGTTCTGTACATCTATCTATTTCAATAATTCCTGTCATTTATTTCCCTTATTACCTAGGATAATACTTAGATGTAAAATAATTGATCCAAAAAATAAAAATAGGCAATTGATTTATTTTAATATACACACAGACATATGCAAATGAACTTCAAACACACACACACACACACACACACACATTTTAATACTAACCTACTTATAACCATAGCTGTTATGACAGGTTCCCAGCCTGAGTAGAGAACTGTCCTCGTGGCTGGATGTTTGGCAGCTATTATAATCCAGATAGGAGTTAGAGCCAAGAAAAAGACACCAACTAATGGAGAAATGTAGTAATAGGTCTCTAAAATTAAAAAAAAAAAAAAAGACATTTTAATCTCTCTTCTAACCATGTAGCAAATTTAAATATTAAAGTAGAAGTTTACCAGAAGATATGTTATCAAACATATTCATGTGCTATATATTATGTAAAAATTTCAAACAAATTTAAAACTATATAGACAAGGTAAAAATATTAAATAATGTAACTGAAAACTATTACATAAATTCAACAAATATTTATTGAAATAGCTATGTGACCTAGATAAGAATAGCAATAATAATAATAACAATAAGAACAACAAAAATAAAAATATTTAAGTTATTTGGTTCCTCTTATTTACCAAGTAATGTGTTAAATGCTTTATATTCACCATCTCATTTAATTTTCCTCACAAGTATGAGGTAGATACTATTGTTTCTATTTTATGAAGAAACTGAGAAATAGCAAGAGTTGGGAGAAAATTACATCTATCTGAAGTTAATGCATTTAATAGGTATCCCCCAAATACTATGTAGTATTCCAAGCTCTAAAACAAACAAACATAGAAAAACTAGGTTTAATAGTGTTAAACAGATTTCTTCACTGCAGAACTACTCAGAACCTTTACTATACTAAGACAGAATATAGTATGCTGTATTACTCAGAGTTGGGCCAGATTGTCTAGATTCCCATCAGGGTGTTCGCTACAACCTACCTTGGAAAAGACATTTAACTTCTATAAACTTTAATTTCCTTCTCTATAAAATGATAACAATAATAGTACCTATTTAATGGGATTATTGTGAGTCTTAAGACAATTAACACATTAACTAAAACAGTGCCCAGGCACATAACTAATGTTTACTGAACCCTTACTATCATCATCATCATCATCATCATCATCATCACTATTAATATCTTGCTCTTCAGGACACACTGAGGCAACAGATTGCCAGGACTTTGTTATACCTCCTAGTGGCAGACTGTCTTGCTTGATCACAGTTATTCATTCTCTCCCCTGTCTTGTGATGCTTTCCTATAGAGTGTTTACTTCTGCCTCACTGACTGTGGGCTTGGCTATTTGTCTTGCTTTGAAGACAAGATATATGCATGATGTATGCCTCTTCTGAACAAAATTTTAAGTACTTTCAGAAACAACTAGAAGATTTTACAGATAGATAGATAGACAGATAGATAAATGGGCAAACAGACAGGTAGATATCAATTGTCTTCAGTCACTAGACAGCAGGAACTGCAAGACTGTAATCCCTGAGAGAAGGGAAGAAATAAGCCCTGTGATAGCTTTCTGACTATAGGCACATTCCAGACCACAGCTCAGGAAGGGAGAACTCCACCAACGTGAGGCTTAGGCAGCAGGAATTTTTACAGGGCATAATACTGGAAAAGAGGAAGCTATCAGAGAAAGAGCTTGAGACCCGAATATCAAGCCATAGGGTAAAGTCCTCAAGGCGAATACAAGAATCACTGGGGATTCATAAACTGAGAAATTCCCAGCTTCCAAAGGGCTGGAAGTCATTCAAGATCTAATGCCCTAGACAGGAGTGGCCTCTTTGAATACTGAGAACATTCAGACCTATGAAGGGTCTAGTCCCAGTATGAGGTCTGCTCTAGATCTGTCCCAAAAGCACAAAACCAAGCCTTGTAAAGCTTAAGCTAATCCAAAAATAACTGCCTACAAGAATGAAGCCTAATATTACATAAAGAAAAACAAAGCAATAGAGCACTTAACATGAAATTCACAATGTCAAGCACCCAACCAAAAATTATTTTTAGAGTTTGTGATATTTGGTAGATTTACAAACTTAAACACCCTAAAGCATTCTTCTTATATTAGACATTTCATGGACCTCATAAAAGTATCCAAGTACTTAAAATAATCTCTATACATCTAATAAATCTAATAAATTACATGTACAAATACAGTGAGTCTTAAGTTTTCATAAATATTCATATAATGTATATAAATTTGGTAAGATTTCTATTTAACAACCACAAGAATAAGTCAATTACTTAATCATAAATTTAAAAATGAAATTAGGAGACTGACATGTTACTTTAATGGGCTAAGTAACAAGTATATAAAAAATATGTACTGCTTTGTTAGCTTAACACTGTTAATATCATGAGTTGAATTCTCAAATATTTTCAAACTTAATTCTAAATCTCTCTAGGATTAAAAAAGTTGCCTATGCCTTCTTAAAACAGTTACATCGTTCCAGGACATTTTGGTAATATTCTTTTAGCTTATCAAAGTTTTATTATTATCAGAGATTTCAGCCAGTACATTCTGGATTCTTCTCAATTATTCTAATAGCTGTTTTGCAGAGTGGAGATTTTCAGAGCTTAAAGATAGAGTTGATCTCATAGTCCTTATAGCCTACAGCCTTTGATTTAAGTTAATGTTACTAAATTTTTCTGACATTTCACAAAATTCTTCAATCTATTCATACTCTTATCTTTAACTGGATTTTGTATTTCTTCATTTTACTAAGATATTTAAAGATCTCATCTATGACTAATGATGTTTGAACTAGATAGAAACTCAGATTTTATTCCTATCAGGTAGGGACAAACAATAAATATATGTATATTAAAAAAATACCCAAACAAATATTATTTTCATGGTTTTATCTGGATTTGCTGTCACATCTTCAAAATAATTATACTAACAAAATTCATTTAAATATTTTCTTCCATTTAAAGAGATATGACTAATGCTACATATAGTGCCATTTTCTCCATGATTTTTAAAAAAGTGCAAAAGCCTTTATTGAATGGATTCCCAGTTTCTTTTTTAAACCAATGAATAAGGATAAATAATATCTTAATTAGAAGCATTCTCACCTCCTGAAACAACTAAGGTTGCCAACAATCTCTTTATAGGATTAAACAGAAAACTAAAAGCATTGAAGTCCATTAAACACAAATGAAAAGAACTATTCTGCTAGGTTAGATCATCATAATATTTCATTTTCAGGTCAAGAGAGGAGTATCTCGCCAGGCTTTTAAATTATTCTCAATATTAAATCTCTGGAAGGTCACCTGAAGTTGAAAAAAAACACCCATCATCCCCAATCTAGAATTGCTGAATTTTCAAAGAGAAAGAAAACTTTCTCAGGAAAGAAACTAAAAATAACAAGTGAGCAGTTCCCTGAAAACAAACAAAATTATCAGATGACCCAGCAATTCCAACCCAGTCATATATCAAGAATACTGAAAACATTATGTTCATGTAAGAACTTGTACAAAAATATTCATATTATTATTTATAATCGCAAAAAAGTGGAAGCAACCCAACTGTCCATCATACGGTGAACAATAAAAAAAATGTGGTATATCCAACAATGGAATATTATTCAGCCATGTTATTAGTCCATATTATTCAGTACTGATTCATGCTGACGTGGATGCACCTTAAAAACATACTAATTGAAAGAAGCCAGACATAAAGGGTCACATATTATATAATTCCATTTTTTGAAATGTCTAGAACAGGCAAATCTATAGAGATGGCAAGTAGATTACTGGTTGCCAGGGCCTGGATGAACGAGGAGTGACTGCTAAAGGTTCCTTCTGGGAGTGATAAAGATGTCCTGGAATTAGATAACAGATTACATAATCTCATGAATGTACAAAAACCCACTAAACTGTATAATTTTAAAAGGTGCACTATATGGTATATGAATTATATCTTGACTTCTAAAAATTCCAATAATGAAAAAAAAAGACTATATTCTTCAAAAATGTCGATGTTATAAAAGACAAAGACTACATACGTTTGTACACACAAAGAAAACAAAAATAAAGCAAACAGGTAAAAATATTAACATTAGGTAAATCTGGACACAGTGTGTACAGGGTTTTTCTTGTACTATATTTTTTTGGCAACTATTCTATATGTTTGAAATGATCTCCAAACAAACAAATAAAAATTTAAACATTAAAGAGTGTGAAATACATGATAAAATAAAAGCTTCTAAAATGATTTACTGTAAATGTATCCTACTTCAATTTCCTAGCAAATCTGATATACCCATTCCTGCCAATTAGGTCATGAGTATAGTTATTGCATAGGACCCTCCTATTTTCCTGGCTCACTTCTAATCCAATTCTAATAGTTAAGGAAAAACTAAAAATACAGAAAAAGGGAAGGTGCTAAAACTTTCCTCTTTTTAGGATATACTGGTTTCACGAATGTCATAAAATTATCTAAATGGCTTTTAGAAAACTGCTAATGACACAATCGGCACAAGAAAATGATCAATTAAAAGTCAACCATAAACTTCTGCATTAATATCAAAACCTAAAAGAATGTCTTCCTCCTAAATAAAATAGATTTAAATGATCCTAATCAAAACAACATTTTGTGTTAATTTCTGAGCATGTCATAATGGGCACTATGGCTGAATAATGGCCCTCGAAGACATCCATTTCCTAATCCCCCAAATCTGTGAATGTTATCTTATACAGCAAAATCCTTCTGAATCAAGGCTTCTGAAATGGGGACGTCATCCTGGATAATTTGGGTGAGCTCTAAATGTAATCGCAGGTGTACTTACTGGCTGAAGGAAGAGGGAGATCTGACTACAGAAGAAAAAGCAAAGTGCCCATAGAAGCAGAGACTGAATAATGCGGCTCAAAGACAGGAATGCTAGCAGCCCCCAGAAGGTGAAAGAGGTAAGAAATGGATTTTCCTTTGAAACCTCAAAGAGCAATTTGCTCTACTGACACTTTGATTTTAGCCCTGTATAACTCATTTTGGACTCTGGCCTCCAGAACTATAAGAAAATTAATATTTGTTGTTTTAAGCCACAAGGTCTGTGGTAATTTGTTACAGCAGCAAGTCTCATGAATACCTGTGAGCATTTGTACTGATCCATGATATAGGTAAACTACAGAATGGTTCAAATTGCTATGATTCCACTTAATCGCCAAACATAACTGCCATCTTTTTGATTCATGGCTTTTACCTTTTATTAGATTGTTGGTGGCATTTTGCAACTACTCAGTTATATAATTTCATTAATAGCACTCATTATTTCCACTCTAAATTCTACTTAAACATGTAGCTGCTATGAGTGACACCTTTAACTGTTTCTGCGTGAACAGTGAAGCAATGAGCATTTTAAGTTGTAAACAATTTTTTAAATGCCATTTTTATCGACCATCAGAATTACCTCACTAAATTGGTCGTCTAGGAACCACTCTAAACTATTACAGCGCTGGAAAATTCTGAAGAAGAGTGACAACAAGCATGATAAATCTAGATCTTACTCACATCATCACATCAAGGCAATGACATTCTATAATGTCCTGTAAATAACCAGGTGGCATCCCTGTTAGTTCCCATAGAACTGGAAGCTGATTGTTATTGCTTTTAAAACGTCAACTAAGCCATCTTTTTCAAGTTAACCTTGAAGAATGAGAAATCAATCAACATTGTGCCTCTCAGATCTTGCCTAAAAAGAGAAAAGCTGGCAATTTTCAAATCAATAAAGATCAGGTACATACAAGAATTATATAGCCATGCAGTTAAAAATAATGGAAAAAGAGTTTTTAAAATCCTCTTAAAATTATGCAAGCAAGAATAAAGAAAGGGCAACAGTTATTGCATAGTTATTTCAGTTACTGGCCCAACCTTAGCCCCTCGTAATACTTTTTAAAGATTATTACATATTTAAAGGTTACTATATGAATGAATTAATGCCTTTATATTTTCTCTGCAAGTCATACCAAAGCATATCATAGTCCAGAGCTTAGAATAGTCTCTATACTTTCTATTTCCTCTTCTATTTCCATTTGAAATAGATCTTTTCTAGCTATATTGTTGACATTTTAATTTTTCTATAATGATACTAATCTCTAAGTACTTTCTGCTAAGGCAAGAGATACCCTTCCAATATTTCCCAAATGCTAAGTCCTCATTGAAAGAATCATTTTTGTTATAATCTATTATGTTATTGGAGCTATATCTATCTTGTATTTTCCAAGCATATATCACTTCTTGAATAACTTCTACCTACATTAATTGGATAGCTTTCAAAAGGAATAAAGCAGTTGATAAAGTGCTATTTGCTTAACATGACTGCGGGATGCTACAAAGATAAATAAAATAAGAACATAGTTTTATCCTCGAGAAGCTTATATTCTCATAAAGGTGCTATATAATGACTGGCCAAATGTAGAGAATGTCACAAGTACCAACAAAGTGTTCTAGAATCTCAGAGGAGAAAAGGATCTTTGATGAATGGGAGAATATATGGATTTAGCATTGAAAAATGAGGATTCTGAGTACCCTTCAAGGAGGGGAGGGGAATGATGTAAGAAAGAAAAGAGAAAAATCACAAGCTTGTATGAAGATCAGTAAATGGCTGAGTTTGGCTGGAATAAAAGGTACAAGGAAGGGAGAAGCAGGTGGGACTTGAGAAGGTAAGTTTCTGCCACCTCCAGGAGGCCTAAATGAACTTTGTTTATTAAGTAATAAAGACTTACTCAGAGTGACTCCAAAAAAATAAAATCAATAGAAATAAACAAAGCTTTGGGCTTATCTTGTCTTTTTCTTTCTTTCTTTCTTTCTTTTTTTTTTTTAGAACTGGAGAGGTGAGAATTGGGGGATAATCCATGTTTGCTTCAGCTATCAGAAACCAGCAAATTTTATCAGGACTAAAAGAAAGGTAGGTAATGAGTCGTAGTACATAGATCAAATCTAACAGTACATGGAGGGAGCTGTTCAGAGTCATTTCCAAAAATCCAAAATCCTAAATAAGGAGTTAAGTGAGACTTTTCTCAATATCCAGTTCTTGGAGAGCCCTATAATGCACGGCCTCTATTTATAACCAAAGCCCACAGCTGCCGTGAGATTCTCTTTTTATCTTTACAGACTGCTCAGTGTTTCCAATATTGTCCAGGAATTAAACTCTATTTCCAAGAACTAGGCATCTCAGCAGGATGAACAAGTCTCGAGGTTTAAACGTGCCAGCTCCCAATCTTTGTGTTCATAATACCACTAGTGCTAGGCTTACAACTGCTGATCTTATGAGGCCCCCTAGTGCTCACAACGCAGATCCTTGAGAAATGCAAACTCTTGACACCAGAAAAAACCTTTTAACTACTGAATCAAGTGGTAACATATATACAATGGAATATTACTCGGCAGTAAGAGAAGATGAGATACTGTCATTTGCGACAACATGGATGGATCTTGAGATGATCATGCTAAGCAAAATAAGTCAGAAAGAAAAAGTTACCCATGATTTCAGTTCTATGTGGGATATAAAACTGAAAGCAACAAACGAACAAGACAGACAAAACCTCATAGACACAGACAACAGCTTAGTGGTTACCAGACGGAAAGAAGGTGGGGGAAGGGTAAAGGGGGTCAAATATATGGTGACGGAAGGAGATCTGACTTTGGGTGGTGAACAGACCATGCAGTATACAGATGACATGTTACTGAATTACACGCTTGGAACGAATATCATTTTATAAACCAATGTCACCCAAATAAATCTAATGAACAAACAAACTATGGAATCGATAAGCTATGATTCTAGTACCAATTCCAGTGTGAGGGTGGGGGATTAGGGGGTTCTCACACCACCAAGCAACCCTCCAACACTAGCTGGATATTCTATCACTCAACTCAATTCTGATGCTGTGTGCCAGAGACAGCATCAGATTCCACAGGTTAAGGGTTCAGTCTTACAAGACTCCCTCCTCACCACCCTACACCTTCAGATGTCAGTCACCAGGTCCAGATTGTCACTTATGCTTCTGGTCAAATGGCTGTAAGTCAGAGGTTTGCATGACCTCCTCCTTGGGTTTAATTCATTTTCTAGAGTGGCTCGCAAAACTCAGAGAAACACGTTACTTACTAGATTACCAGTTTATTATTAAAGGGTATAACTTGGGAACAGCCAGATGGAAGAAAGATGAATAAGGCCAGCTATGGAGAAGGGGTGTGAAGCTACCATGCCCTCATTGAGAGCAAAACCCTCCCCAAATCCCCACAGCACTCTCCAACCGGAAGCTCTCTGCACCCCATCCTTTTGGGTTTTTATGGAGGCTTCATTACAAAGGCATGAACAGTTCTGACCCTCTATTCTCAGTTGGTTCCCCTGGCAACCAGCCCCCCATCCTTAGGTGCTTTCCGAAAGTCACCTCATTATATAAATCCAGTTATGGTGAGAAGGGGCTTGTTATGAATAACAAAACACCTGTTTCACCTTCATGGCTCTGAAGCAATTTCAGGAACTGAGGACAAGATATTATGATGAGATATGACAAAAGATGCTCCCATTGTCCTTACTGCTTAGAAAATTCCAAGGATTCGGGAAGCTGTGATTCAGGAGTCTTGGACTGAGTATAGGTGAGAAATATATGTGATCTGAATGACTAAATATATGTTTCTTATAAATCACAGTATCATAGTAGCCCAATAAAATTAATATCTTTTTAGGGAAATAAATGATACAGATGAAATTTAAAAGATCCTATTTTAATTCATCTTGAATTGCTTTGAGCCAACTTTTAGGAGTAAAGGCCTAGAAACGCCTACACAATATTTAATAATAAAATTGTTTTTCAAAATTAAGGTCTCTGATGGTATCACTCCATTTCACTTTATTTCTTGATCCAGTTAAGCTACTAATCATATATAACACTCAAAAACTGAAAGCTTTAGATGGCAACACATTATGATTAAGTCTTTCATAAGGAGAGTTGATCACTTGTTGACAAGTCAGCACACATTATTTTCCTCAAAAGTTGATTTACCTTCTGGGATCTCATAATACGTAGGTCTGTATCATTATGACACTGTCATATTTATTATGATAACATTCTTTGATGATATTCTCTTTCTTACTTTCTTACCAATGTGGCTTGAACTGAGGAGATGCCCTAGTATTTAGCAAGCAGCTGAGAAATGTGTTACAAATGACCACGTGATAATTTAAGTCCCCAAATCTGCAAATAATATACCTTATTTTTTTTTTTAGGTATGTAGGGGAATTCATCTGAGAACCATTGCCATCCCTGCAGCCCCATTTCCACCTGCACCCACAATGTTTCTGGACTGACCCATAGAATTTCTGTCCTCTTAATATTAGAAAGAAACCCTTTGCCCTCTTATACTTCTCCCTCCTTCTCTCTTACTTGCTCCTCATTTTTTATCTACCAGGTAAGATTTGGGAAAAGCATTCAGCATGCCTAACGCATGCCTTTCTCTTTTGGGATCCAGCCTATTGATGGCAGCCTCCCTTCCCCAACACAGTTAGCAGCCTGTTCCTGCAGGGGTGAGGCCTCCAGCTGTCTGCTTTTGAGCTGGTGAATAAATTTAACAGAGTAGGAGAACAATATGAAGTCACATGATCTGATAATAGCCATAAGCTAGTATTGCACTCCCTGACTTAGTGAGCATCAGTTGCTAAACTGTATAATAATTTAGAGAAGACAAGTATAACCAATTAACCTCACAAGAATACAAATTAGAGTAGATTATCCTTTTAATAATATAACTCTCATTTTTGTGCTGTTTTTTCTTTGACTGGGAGAGAAATTGAAGATTACCCTGAATATACATGAATTTCTATCATTCCTTGTACATTTGACAAAAACAACAAAAACCCAAGACCTAGGAAAATAAGGTCTTACATTCAGGGCATTGGTCATTAATTGTCTTCTACTTTATTTCAAGTGGAAAATCTTTTCTAAATGAGAAGATCAGTTTTTAAACATATACATTGTCTTATTAAATATTGTTTTTATGCCACTCATAAAATAATTAAGGTAGTTTTATATAAATGAAGCCTCCTAGATAGCTCCAAAAGCAGTAGAAAATTCTCGAATTTGTTAGGTTAAAACCTTTTCTCTAGTTCAAAAACACCTGAGGCTCTTCTTCAAACCAAAGTTACTTTAGATTCAGTCTAAAGTGTGCCATAAATCTGCAGAGAATCGAAAATATATGAGGATATATAAATAAATGCTACTGGTTTGGCTTATAAACTCCCTTTTTTTTTTCTTCATTTCTGAAGGTCTCTATTTTCTTTTAATTTTTTAAATTCGGCATCTAAAAAAATGAACCACACCCAACTGTTAGCACTAAACCAATTTTCACAAATCATATTCATTTACATTGATAGTAGTCCCAGAGCATACGTGTGTATTAAAACAACTCATTAGTCTATCAATACTCTATCACTACTATCAGGAATCACATATATGATTCCAACTTCACAGCCTTCAGGTTAATTTTCACAGTGATTTTTTTTCTTTCTTTTTGTTAAAGCACACTGGTTTCTGATGCGGGGGAAATCACTAAGTTTAAAAGCATTACCGTAACTTCATGTTCTGAGTGAGACAGCAGTACCACACACATTATCAGAACCCTATAGGTTGATTCCTCACTCGCGACACATTTAGAGGAAAAGGCAGAAGTCACAGAATACGACAGACCTGTGTTTAACCTTCCTACCAGGAGTGAGTAACATACATAATCTGTATGATCCTCAGTTTTCTCATCTGAAATTGGAGATGATAATCCTTATCTTATAGTTTTAATATATGAGAGAAAAAATATGAGAACCATAACATTTAGTAGGTGTACAACAAATATTCTAATCAGTTATTGTTCTAATCATTCTCAACCACAGCTCTCATACTGATGAAGGCCACCACCGATTCATGGCATTGCTGTAATAATATTTATTTAAAGATACTCTGAATAACACATTATATTTCATTTCATTTCAACTTACCAAGACAGGCGTACAAACCCTGACTTATCCAAGCTAATATGGCAAGAGTTATAAGGTCACCAAAACTAGCAGCAATGGGTGTAGCAACATTATCAGGATTTATGCCAGTCTTCTTTGAACCAACGATAACCCCAACCATTATTATTCCTAGAAGAAAGAAAATTTTATGCTATGATTTATGCTATGATTTTAAAGACAATTAATCCCCCTGAACACAGAAACATATAGGCTGGACAAATAGCATATCCGTTCCAGTCAGACTGCTTAAATAAGCTGACTAAAGAAAAGAAAACATTTTACACTAATGCTTTGACAGAATGCCTTTCAACAAATTCCAAGTGGAGCATCATAGAAGATTTGAGAAGTTCTTTAGAGAACTGAAAACGTACTGTGAAATAACATTAATTTTTCAAATTTATGTATGCCTTAGATGTAATGTATTAGTGTGTATCAAACCCAAAGATTTTATTTTAACCCTCAAATAAAGCATGAAAATGTCAAAGAAAGGTAAGTGATATTTATATGCATAGCAAAAGGTAAGTAATATTTATGTGCATAGCAATAAAAGTAGATTGGTTTACATAGTGGTAGCCAGAAATGTTTGCTTCATTTTATTATTTGAGAGTGTTGAAATATTAAGAAGAGGGAAGTAATTAAATTTTCAACATGAGGACAGAACATAAGAAGCTGTCTTTGTAAAGAATATTCTTTAAACCCAAAGTTTTTTTGTTTTTTGTTTTTCATTTTTTGGTTTTTTTATAAAAATTTATTTGAGCCAAACTGATGAAATATGCTGGGGAGCAAGGTCTCAAAGGCTCCCTAAATCCAAGGTTTCTGTCTAGACACCTATAACTAAAACCAGAAGATGAAAATATGGCTGTGTACTTACTTACACTTTTAAATCTTTATTTTCTTCAATCATAAAAATGGGAGAAAAATTATAACATTTATATCCATACCTAATTGTATAGATTTTCTCATGCCAACACAACTCATTAAGGGCATGCAGTGGAGAGACAATTTAATATTAGTTTACTTATGTGCTAATCAAAACTCAATATGAAAACTGAAATATGGCTATTAAAAAACAGGATCTTAGAGCATTTAGACTAAAAATGACTCTAAATGATTTTATTCTAGCAAACTCATTTTATAGATAACATATCTGACGCCTTGGGAGGGGTTTAAATTCTTGCCTAAGGACACATAGATTGTAAGCAACTCTAGTCCAGTGTTTTTTCTACTATCTTATAAAGCCAAATTATTAAAAGTAGAATTTTTGTTTTGCTTCAAACAATGTCTCGCATATTATGTTCTGGAGGCTTTTTCAATCTATGGACTTACCTTTTTCATAATATCATGGAAGCAATATCAGAAAAGTTTTTTAAATGTATTATGTGATAATCAAGATATAATCATATAGAATTTTTTTCAAAATCAGCACATTTACATGTTGATATGGAAAGTTATATGACAGAATGCCATCTATATCATTTCACTGAAAAAAATTATTTTACCATCATGGACCAATGAAAAGAGCTAGGTGGGGGTCAGTGAACAGGCTTTAAACATGATTTTTCTGTGTGAACAAGCTGATGAAATTGGACAAGTCACTTTCCCTAAGTCAGTTTTCTCACCTGCAACAGGTGGTTAATAGTATCTACTCTACATACATTAAGGTGGTTACAAAGAGCAAGTTACCATAAAATTAGAACATACATTATTCAAAGTAAGAAGCATTAAACAAATATATTTTTGAAATCTGAAATTTTATGGTTTTGAAAATTCTAGGCCATACAGCTTCTTACTAGACTGAAATTTTTAAAGCAATTTTAAGTGAAACAAAATTTAGAAAAACCAAAGCAAATGAGCCTAAATCAAGTGCTAATGCTTTAACATTTTTCCACCAGAAATTAATTTTCTAATAGCTTAACTTTGCTTGCTTTGACCAGTGTTGACTCTGTTCAACCCAGTATTTCTGTGTACAGTCATCTGTTACTTAATGAGGGGCATGCATTCTGAGAAATGCACTGGTAGGTTGTCATGTGGACATCATAGGGTGCACTTGTATAACCTTATATGGTACTTCACCTGGGCTAAATCATATAGCCTATTGTTCCTAGGCTACAAGCCTGTACATCATGTTACTATACCAAACAACACGAAATTAAACCTAGCACCAGAGAAAATGATGCAGTCAAGACACAGTAAACATGAGACGTACAAGGCTGCTGCCCACGTAACACATCGTACTGTTGTACAGCAATTTTTTATAAGTAGAAAGAGTGCACTCTAAAATAGTGACAAATAGTATAGTAGTTACATAAACCAGCAACACAGTTGTTTATTATCATTACCAAGTATTATGTACTGTACTGTAATTATATTTGCTATAACTTTAATATGACTGGCAACGCAGCATCGCCACAGACATGTGTTGCACTAAGACATTACGATGACTATGATGTCACTAGGCAACAGGAATTTTTCAGCTCCATTATATTCCTAGGAACCACCATCACATATGTGGTCTGCTGTTGGCCAAAACATCATTATGCAGCATATGACTGTATAGACAAGAAACTACCCCTGATATAATTTAAGTGCTAAAAAAAAATGTTGGAAAATATTTTAGAAATCAAGTCTTAATTATAATTAAATTCTCTAAATTCTGGGAAAGAACCTAGCCAAACACTTAGCTTCATTATATGATCAACTGATCTGAGAGTATTCTATTTTTAACTTTGCTGGTGATACTGGGGTGAGAAGACAAATATAAAAAGAACCAAGTCTTTCTGATTCCATAAAAATCTAGTTTTCAAGTGTAATGTTCATATTAATAAGTATTAAAAATTATTTCCCAACCAAAAATTTCTAATGTAGTTAACTTTTTTAAACTTTTGGTTTTCTCAAATTCCACGGCCAATAATATGCTGTGCTAAGCATATGGTTATATTTGTATTGCCACAGAGGTAGTGAAGAACTTTTTTTTGAAATCTGAAACTTTAAAAGATTTTAACAGAGGGAGGAACTGCTTTTGGAACTCAGAATGCCTGGAATCCTTGTTACTTAACTGACAAGATGAGTTCCAGAAAGGAGTTTCTCGTTTTCTTAATCTTGTCTGGGAACAATACCAAGGTACCTAAGGCCAGGAGACCCCTTCAGAGAGCCTGTTCTCCAATAAAGTTTATGTATAAGAAGTATAAATATTGGAAACAAGATATTTTAAAAGTCTGTAAATAACGTTTCTGTTTTTTTTTTTAATTATGAACAAGTATCATTTAAATATAAAAGGCATCATCTTAGGAAATAAATCTTTGAAAGGTAAAGGCTTTAGCGTAGCCACCTGTAGATTTACTTACCCTGCAAAAGAGATGCAATGAAGGCAGTTGCTACACTGCTGGAGCACAAAAGGATGGAATGATTAAGGTAGTATTTCCCCTCTGGGATCCAGCCCAATATAATGGCTGCCACAGCTGCTAGAAAACCAACGACTGTTGCTTGAACCTAAAAAAAAATTTTTATAACATCCAACAGAATTATTCATTTTGCAATCGGATTTTAAAATCTGATTATGTAAATGTGCATACAAGAAGTCAGAAGAAAGGATTGCATATGGTAATTGAGCTGCCTTACCTTTTAAAGTAGCTAGTAAATTTAGTTTTAATATTTCCTAAGGCAGAAGGTTCTCAAACTGTCCTTTCTGGTAGCAATAGACATGGAACAGGGTCCAAGAATCTGCTTCTAACAAGTGCCTCAAGTGACTTTGATTATGTAACCCACAGATTGTCCAGTAAAAAAAATACCAACCTTAATACTGAAAAGCACCCAACCCACAAAACTGAAGTCCGGCGCTAGAGGCAGCATGGGCAAGAGGCTGCATTTTATAATCCAATAATAAGAATTTGACTTCTGGCTATGCCACTTAGCTTTGTGGCAAATTATTTAAATTCATTCATTCAACAGTATTAATTTAGAATCTATTATGTACCAGGCACTATGCTTGGTGGTGGGCTACAACCATGGTCAAAAGAGATTTATTCCCTGCTCCCAGAGCTCTTGGTTGGTGGGAGAGATAGACATTAACCAATAACCTAACATGTAATCACAATTATGATTAATGCTATAAAAACTTTAGCTCCTAATCTGAAAAATGACAATGATGATATTGAACTTGAAAGGGTTGTATTGAGATTTAAATGAATTACACAAATATATAAAGTGCTTCCCACAGTGGTAACATAAAGCAACATGCAAAAAAAGAAACAAAAAAACAGCAACTAAAAAAAATGAACACTAATTGTGAATTCTTAGAATGGTTTTAGTCAAATGTTGGGACTAAAGGAAACCCTAAAAGAACTAGTTCACTAATTCTTAACTGTTTTTTGTGTCATGGGCTTTGACAATCTGGGAAAAAAAGGTTATAGATTCTTTTCTCTATGAAAACACAGATGCATTCAACATTTTCAGTGGGATTCCTGGGGGCTCACAGACTCTCTGAAGCCAATCTATGTACTGAAATCCAGGCCTCTGGGTCAAAAAATCCCAAATAGTCTATATCTGTCATATTGTAAATTAATGGAAGAGCCAAGGCTAGTGAGTCCAAGAAGCCTAGATTCTGTCTCCATGATCTTTCATTACAGCCCCACTGACGTCACCCAGATTCAGAGCTGAGATGCAAGCTGTCAGTATCACTATGGCTGTACCAGTTGTTATACTATGTCAGCGTTTCACACTGGTTAGTAAATAATATGTAAACGTAGTCAAATTAATTAATAATCTAATTTCTGACACTGTGATTCCAAGGTTTTTCTTGGAAATAAAACACAGAACCAGGGAGCTCTGGATTTTACAGAACTTTCATTTCTTGGAAATAAAGTACTTATCTAGGGAGCCTATAGCAGACATGATGGCATATGGCACACGCACACGCACACACACTTGAGAGAGAGAGAGAGAGAGAGAGAGAGAGAGAGAGAGAGAGAGAGAGAGAGAAGGGGGGGGAGGGAGGGAGGGAATGAGATAGAGAGAAACAAGCACACAGCTGAGAAGATGAAGTTCTATTCTGTAAACCCGCAAAAGAAATGCCTAACTGTACCCAAGAGAAGAGCAAAGTCTGGGTCAAGGAGTAGCTGAGGAGGTTAATAGGGGCTACAGGCCTAACTAGATGTGAGAGCAGGGTACATCCCTCCTGGAGAGGTAATGGTTCTTCAATGAGACTGGGAACTTTGCTTTATTTGACAATTTACACACTGGTCAAGGTGGCCACCTGTCCAATTGTGAAGAAATCTGTAACAGGTAATCTGCTTGGGGTCCCATTTAATAGGAGAGCACACACCACAGCTAATGGCTAAAGAAAGCACGGGCCTCCTGTGTCCTTTCTATGGCCCCACCTCTACCCACAGCCTGTCTCCAGTCAGAGGAGCCTTTGCCAGCCCATCATGTTCCCCTCCCCTTGCTCATCTCATCCTTCACAAGCTGTAGCAGATAAAGCCTCAGAAAGAACACAACACCTCCATCCACCTGACCTTCTTTTCTTCTCCCTTCTCCCTTAGTTACCTGTGGAGGTAACTAAGGTCCAACCAGTTGCTGCCTCATGGGCTAGCACCATTTGTGTCTGACGGGCCTGTGTGGGGTTCCCTGTTTCTCAGACATTGTTGGTGCAGTGAGACTGACACAAACACAGACACAGACTCCAGGCCAGAGCACCTAAGATCAGTGAGTCCCCAGCCACCTCTAGCTTCCATCCTGACCAACAGTTGCAGGGAGAGAGGATGACAAGGGAAGGGCTGATACTGTGTGGAAGGAAAATTTAAAAACTGAGATGGAAATTATTAGAATGATTTGATGAAAATTTTATACTGTAACTCATGTTACATGGTCAGTGTTTAGGATAGTTAAAATATAAAATGGAATATTTTTAAATTTTTAATTTATAGATTAATTTACAATAGTCCACTGGTTAGTATTTATTTTGATTATTACCACTGCACAGATTCCTACAGTTTCAAGCAAAAAGGGTTCAAAGACCACTCTAATGCAATACTGAGACTTAGAAGAGGAAAATGAAGCCTAAAAAGATTAAGTTAACAAAGGCTATACAGATAGTTAATGTTAGAGCTGAGATAAGACACCAGATTTTCTCATTTCTAACCCTGGGATCTTAGAAGTAGTTGCACAGATATTTTTTTTAAAGCCTTTATTCTAACCCAGGGCCCTTATGACTGTTTAAATTTAACTTTAAATCTTAGCTCTAGAAATCATATCTTTCTATATATTTACCTCTCAGAAACCGAGCCTTTCCCCCAGATAATCAGCAACCTCCAAGGCAACAAAAGACACTTAGCCTGGACCTGGCTCATGTCCCTAGGTCTAGACCTCTGGAAGACTAAAGATATAATCTGGACCTAAGTTATGTTTCAGCTCTTGAGCTCTAAGGTGAAATAACCCACTGGCTACCTTCCCATGAGATCAGACAGAGGGATGCGGGAGTAGGCTTCAGAACTGTCCTAAAGACCTGGAAAAAAAATGATTATTCTGGCCTCATCTTTGACCAATTAGCTGCCAGCATGACCTTGAGCCCCTAACCCATGGTGTTTTATGGTTTTGCCCTATCTAATCTATAACTTACATACCCTCGAAGATTCAGGTCTTTAGAGTAGAAGCTCTCTGCAAATTCGCAATTCAATATTTTCTTTCTACATTGCAAAAACAACAACAAAAGTGCCTGTATTCCAAAAATTTCTTTATTTCTTTGAATTACTTTTATGCAAACGTGTTCTCAACATAATGTCCTAGTTGGCCTAACATTAAAATAAGTATTTCCAAACCTCACACTTGCTAGAGTTACAAAGGGGATACAGTCTTCTCTCGGTGGGAGAGGAACAGATATTCACCTGAGATTAGAAAGAACTATAGATAATCTATATATAATCCATAGTTTAGTGTATATGTAATTGATAACTTAATGCATTCATTTTTATTAACACTAATAATATTGATAAATTAAGGAAAACTCAGCTTAAACAAATATCTGATTGTAATACATAAAAAAGAGCTAAGTTTAAAGGATTTACAAAAAAAACCAAAGTAGAAAAACCACATCTAAGGAATGAAGTGCTAAATATTTATTTATACAGATATTAACTCAAATTTTGACTCTATTACATACTTACAATAGAAAATATTTTGCGTATGTATTCCATATTTAGTGTATTTTATATTTCTTTATGTTTAGAAGAACACAATCAGTTTCTAGAGAAATAAAATTCAGAAATCACGGGTATCCATTTTGGGTCCCCTGAAGCAATTAAGTGATAGACTTCATAGCACTAAAATCTATTCCATTCTTACAGGGAACCCAAGATCTATAAACAAATCTGTGAATCACTTACCTGTTTTAAAGCCAAGTTGCCAATTATTAGGTTCCACTTTTCAATGGGTGAATCCATCTTCCCAATATTTACCTGTTAAGGTGAATATTTTCATGTATCAGTGAATAATTAATATGCTCTCTATTCTGTTTAAAAAGCATGTGAAGTCTTAAAGCCAAAGATAATTCTTCACTAAATCTGATGAGCTCACATTGCAATTTCCAGTCTTGCATCTCACATTCTGCTTGCCTGAGATGTTTATTATTATTATTTTTTGCTTAATTACTAACAAAAAACTAGTAAGTGGGCTAGTTAGTACTATCTGCCTTGTTCCAATGTCATTTTACAACTAACACCATTAAGTGTCATCCTAACATGCCAAATTTTGTATACTTAGCCCAATATAAATACATAATCTTGAGGTGCTAGCATTTAATTCTACACAAGAAAGCTTACATAATTTGAAGAATTACTGACCAAAAAAAAACCAGATATAAAAAATCATTCATATATACATAATTTATATTTGACTCATGACTAAAACTGTTAGCAATAAAAAACTCATTCAGTTCACACATCAATTTTGATCATGGATCTCACTATTAAAGTTTCTACATCTTTCTGCTAAATGGAAAATACTCTCCAAAAAATATTATTCACATATTCAATTGCTCTATAAGCTAAATCGTACTTCTCAACCACTTAGGATTCAAAATAATGTATATCCAAATCTGACAAGTTTTTCTAATGTAGTATTTTAGAAAATAGTGAGCAATCATTAAAAATACTATACTGAACAGGGTTTCAATTACTCATTATCTGCTTTGTCATGGAAGATAGGTGAATGGGTCAAGTGGGAGATATATAAGAATTATTATTTTTAAAATTAAATTTACTTTGGGGTGACATTGGTTAATAAAATTGTATAGATTTTACATATACAATTCAATAAACATCATCTGTATATTGCATAGTATGTTTACCATCCAAAGTCAGATCTCCTTCCGTCACCATAGATTTGACACCTTTTACCCTTGTCTACCAACTACCCCTCTTTCTTTCCCTCTGGTAACCACTAAACTATTGACTGTGTCTATGAGATTTTGTCTCTCTTGTTCGTTTGTTGTTTTCAGTTTTATATCCCACATATGAGTGAAATCATATGGTTCTCAGCTTTTTCTGTCTGACTTATTTCCTTTAGCATAATTATCTTGTAATCCATCCATGCTTTTGCAAATGACAGTATTTCAAATCTTTTCTTAGGGCCAAATAATATTCTATTACGACTAGCATTAACCACAGACAAACTAGAGTTTGGCTCACTGGCTTTAGACCATTAGGTTAAGTTCTACATCAATATTTTCTATATCAATCTTAAAAAAAAGATCCGATTTCTTAATCCCATTCTAGATTATAGTCTCAAAGTATACAGAAAATGCAAATATTAAGATATGTCAGTGATTTATAATAATTATTCATGCTATCTTTACTTGTATACATCTTTCCTAAGCCTGAAAAATCTATTGATGAAATTTGTGTTTGTAGCTCTAGCAACTTGAGTCTTTGCTCAAACAAGTAATAAAGTAAAAGCAATGTTTAAAGAGTGAATCTATTTCAGGTTTAGTGTTCAAAAAATGGGTATGAGACACTGGAAACTACAAGACATTCTTGAAAGAAACTGAAGAAAACACAAAAAAATGGAAAGATATTCCATGTTCTTGGACTGGAAGAATTATCACTGGTAAAATGTCCATGTTACCTAAAGCAATCTACAGACTTAATACAATCCTATCAAAATACTTAAGCAAAATTAGTTTTTAAAAGCAAATAAGATAATTTCATATATCAGTAATTACTTTAAAAAATAATAAATATTTATATTCCTACTACCTGGCTTTGTCAAATATTAAAATTTGATCATATTTAGCATATCAACATACACACACATATATATGTATTTTTTAAGATCACTATAGTACCTCACAGGTATCTGAAGCTCTATTTATATTTCTTCAATTTTTTCCTCTTGGTTCTTCATATTGGATATTTCTACCAATCTATCTTCAAGTTCACAAATTCTTTCTTCTGCTATCACCAATGTGATATAATCAATTCTTTTTTACAGTTTCCATTGCTCTTTTAAGATTCCCCATCTGTTCACTCATTAAGATATATGTTTGTTAAATTCTTTGAACATTTTTTTTCCTTAAGTTCTTTGAACATATTTATACTAGTTGCTTTGAAAGATTTCACTAAATCCAACATCTGGGCCCATTTTGAGTCACTTTCCAATGACTGAACATGAGTCACACTTTTCCTAAATATACATCACACTTTTGGGTTTTTTTTCCACATTTAGTAATTTGAGGTTGAAAACTAGAAAATATTATAATGTGTATAATGACTGGATGTTATGTTCTTCTGAGGATTACTGGATTTCCCTTGTAATGGGCAGTTACTTTGTATAGACTCAAATGACAGACTCTTGTCTGTCTCACAGTGTGCAGCAGCTCATATTTGTTTGGTTCTTTCAGCTACCAACTATTGGTTTTTATCCTAGCCCTTTGAGGATTTCTTTTGCATCTGTGTCATTTAGTGGCTGGCCAAAGATTTGGGTAGAATTTATACTGAAATTCTGGGGCTCATCTTCTCTGCAGTTCTCTTGCAGCTGGGATTTCCCCATAAATTTCCACCTGCTCTCTGAGCTCCAAATTCTGTTTATCTGATAATTCAAACCAATAAAACTTCAACTTTCTGCCACTATAGTTATGCATAAGTCACAGAAGGCACTTAGTCAAAAAACCAAAAACTCCCTAACCTCTGCCACCTCAAGCTAGTAAGACTATAGGTTTTCTGCCACAGGAGACCCAGGGATTGGGTCCCTCTCAGGAAAAAAAAAAAAAAAAAAAGCCATCAACTTTGCAATTCTTACCCACTGTACTTATGGTCTCTTATGAGTCTTTTAAGGGTCTTTTAACTCCACTTTCTACCTGCTTTTGATTACTTTCTATTGCCTTCAAATATTTGGACTAGATTTTGTAATTATTTTCTCTGGAAAGTTTCACTCAATGTCTTCATTCTGCCATTAACTGGAATTGAGAACCCTGATATATATATATATATATTTTTTCATGTTTGAAATATTTTATAATAAAACATAATATACTAAAACACACACATGCTCACATACATGCACACACATTCTATTATCTTTCTGGATATACAGAGGAGGTGCAATATGCTCAAAATCTTGATTGTGGTGATTTCACAGGAACATACCATGAATTGAAACTCAACTAATAGTAGACTTTGAATTTGTGCTGTTTATTCAAAGAGACGGGCCTTACAAGTCTAGTCTATTGAAATGGTTTGTAGTTCAAATCTACAAAGCTATGGCTAGGGGCTGGTATTTATAACAAGAAAAATACCTTAAAATGAAAAGTAGGACTATGTAATGCATACTACATACATACCTAACGATAAGGTATGTATGACAAGAACATGTAAAATTTAGAATTACTCCAAATTTAGAAAACAATACTGAGATTATAACTGTATCTAAATTATACCATGGTTATTAATATCATTATTTGGGCTTTACTTTTTATTTTAGAAGTTTTACAATTTGAATTGAAAAGTCTAACTTAACATTTGGGAAAGAGGTTTTTGCCAACTTCTGCATAACCCTTTATTGGAATGTAACCTCATGAAGGCAGAAACATTTTCTATTTGGTTTATTGCTGATTCCCTATCATATAGAGTAGTGCCTGTCATATAGTGAAGGCTCCAAATATTTTTTTAAATGAATGAATTAAAAAGGTAGAATGTTACAAAATAATTTTAGAGACTCAAGAGTTCTCTGAGAAGAAGTTTAAGGCAAGAGCGACCAATTTTGCCAAGAGTGGAAAAGTGCTCATGAAATTATGGTAGGTGATTCACTTCTGGGAAATAGTTTCACAGGCTTTAAAAAAATACTATCTTTAGGACAATAGATATCATTTTTGACTCTTTTATATCTAGCAGTCCGCAGCAGAAAATTTTAGGCCTCAGGTAATAGAGCTTAAATTCAACAATTTACAGAACACTGTACTTGGCTTATTCTCCAATTATATACTACTGTTATATATCTATAACAATATCTACTATAATGCATATCTACTGTTGAAAAGATAACATCCAGGAGAATTATTCAAGTTAATCATCGCCCTTTTAGAAATAAATTTTGACTCAAGTAAGAGGGCAAGATAAAGTTGATTTGAATTCATCATTATTCAATTTCCCCTGTTAAAAAAGGAAACCTTTTTTATCTTTAAATTTGTGAACATTTAATCTTTAGCTTTATAGAATAACATATTTTAAAGACAATTAACCTTCAACAGATTGAAGGAGTAGACTGTATGAGATATCTTATGTTTTGAGTTCTCTATATTTTCCCAATGCCTTCCTTATAATCTGACAAGCTCATTTATCCTAATTCTCCTGCAGACAATAATAAAAATGAGAAAAGGCCCTTTAATGGAGCAAAAAGATGAAAGTAATCATAGACTGGCCTTCTACAGCTATAATGATTTTTACTTCTACTTTTACAAGTGAAAATTAATACTACGTAGGAACTGTAAAATTTTAAAAATAATTTTTTTGCACATAGATGAAAAAACTGACTTTCAAACAGTGCTTTTTTTAAGTTTAAAAAAAAAAATTACACTCATTGCCCTTCTCCCTGGAACCAGTGAATACAGTTAGGAATCAAATACAGCAGTCCCACTTAGGGAAAATGAGCCACCACAATAAGGTGAGGCATAAGAGAAAGGAAAGAGGGATTTCAGGGGTGGAAGCGACAGTCTAGACAGTAACTGGAGAGAAAGGAGGCATGAGGTGATTGGCAATGTTAATAAACTGATAAGAAACATAGATAAAAGAACATGGTTGGAGTAAAAGAAAATCATGAGTTTAGTTTGAAATGTAGTGAGTGGTGCAGACAAATGAAAATTCAATTCTGGAGGATGTCTAAGTAGTGGTGAACTACATGAAATTACTGACAGCATATTGAACAAGGTACTAAAACTGTAAGAAAACCTCAAATCAAGTAAAAAAAATAAAAAATAAAAAAACTAAGCAGCAGCAATGAAAGAGGTGGGAGACTGAGAATGTGGGGTCTCAAAGCTGAGGGTAATAAAAATTTCAAGGAAAGAACAACCAGTGAAGAGTCTACAGAAGGTGGACGTTTGGGGAGTTTGCTCTTAAGAAGTCATTAAACAAGAGTTGCTTTAACGGTGGGCAGAGTATCAAAATAGGAACCCAGCTGACAATGCTTCTAGTATTCTGTAATAGTGCTATTTCACCTAACAAACTTGAGATCCAATTCTCTAAGCAATTAAAATACCATAAACTAGATGAACATAGCATGTTATTATAGCTTGATGCCATAAGTGACTACTTTTCCATCTACTAATATGTTTATTTTTACTCCTCTCAAATCCGGAGAAAATTGGAAGTGGCTACTCCCACTCTTTAATTTTAGCTAATCCTTCAGCTGATTCTGTTTTCTGTCTCTGAAAAAGGGTTCTCAACTCCAATTATGTCTCGCTACATCTACCACTACTACCCCGATCCAAGAAAACATCCTATCTGGCCTGTACTACTGCAATACTCTTCCCCTGTCACCTTATTTCAGACCTTGGCCCTTTGAAGCCCTGTCTCAACACAATAGTCAAAATAATCTGTTAAAAATATCTATCAGTTCACATCAGTCTTCTGTTCAAAGCCTTCCAAAGGCTTACCATTCACACAAGAGCTAATAAAGTCATCACAATGGCTCTAAGGCAATCTCAGCCCATGTGATTTATCCCTCCTCCCACTCCCCAACACTTGGTCCCAGCCCTACTGGACTCCATGCTGTTCAATGAACACAGTGGTTCTCAAACTTTGATGTGTATCAGAATCATCTGGAGAGCCTATTAAAATAGATTGCTGAACCAACCACACACCCAGTGTTTCTGATTTGATAGCTTTAGAGGGGGATGGGGATTTGCATTTCTAACAAGCTGCTGATCAGAAGACCACACTTTGAGAACCAATGATCTAACACATCAACAACTGTCTGTCTTGGCCCTTGGCACTACCTGGGCCATCCCTATCTCAAATAGTCTCAAAATAAATAAATAAATAAAAGTAAACAAATTAGTATGTGAAAACTTCTTCTCCCTTAAATGTAGCCACATTTGCTTTTTGAGACCTCTTTTCTATTCTCCTCTCTTTCCAAAAAGCCTCTTGAATTGGGTTCTACTTAGGTGATCCACCGGTTCTTAAAACATAACTCATGATAACAAGCTATGGTAATATGGTATATTCATCTAGTGTACGGCACTTTAATTGCTTAGAGAACTGAATAATTCCTTTGGTTTATGGCTCAAATATTTTATAATCACTGACACAATTTTTTTAATTAAGTTTATTGGGGTAACACTGGTTAATACAATTATATAATTTTCAGGTGTACATTATAATTTAACATCTGTATATTCTATTACATGTTTAGCACTCAAAGTCCAGTTTATTTCAGCTATCATATATATATTTGATCCCCTTTACCCACTTCACATTCCCCCAACCCCTATATTTGACCCTCTTTACCCCACCTACCTCCCCGCTCTTCCCCCACACCCTGCCTTCTGGTAACCATTAGTCTATAGTTCATGTCCATGAGTCTCTGTTTGTTTTCCTGTTCCTTTATTGCTTTTAGGTTTATATCCCACATATAAGTGGTATCATGTGATTTTCGACCTTTTCTGTCTGGCTTATTTCACTTAGTATGGTTATTTCAGGGTCTATTCATGTTGATGCAAATGGCAGTATTCCATCTCTTCTTATGGCTGAGTAATATTCCATTGTATGTATGTCCCACAGCTTCTTTAGCCAATCATCTATCGTAGGACACTTCGGTTGGCCTGGCCACTGTGAATAACACTGCTATGAACACTGGTGTGCAAATATCTTTATGGATATGATTTTTTAAGTCTTTGATGTAAATACCCAATAGAGGGATCGCTGGATCATATGGTAGATCCATTCTTAGTTTTCTGAGGTGCCTCCATACTGTTTCCCATAGTGGCTGTACCAATGTGCAGGCCCAACAGCAGCACTGACACAATTCTTGACCTATGGAAGGCAGCAACTCCAGCCCTACCTCCCCAAAGAAAGGCTCAGTTAGATCACTCTGCAGTGAAGATCATGACTAATTAGATGCTCCCATGTGCTGAGTTTCGAAGCAGCTTTGGACTTCCCCTCTCTTAAATATGAATAGACAAATAGACATAACCAGACATTTGAGGAAAATATCTAATATAAAGTATAGATGCCATAAGAAAAAACTAAAATTCAAATAAAAAGATTAAGATTAAATTCACCTTTATTCAGTTTTAATGGTACTATGTGATCATATCAAACAGAATTTAACTTGCAGCCTATTCTTTTTTAACCAGATTCCCTAACTTATGACCCATTTCAAACTGAATTGGCATGTTTAATCTGTGATTTGAATCTAAACAAATGCTGGATAAGGCTCAAGAATGTTGCTTTTAGAACTATTTTCTTTGAGGTAAGCTAGCCAAAATTTGGGTTTTTCCTGGCAAAGTTATCAAGTTACTTCAATGCTTGTATGCTTAACTATATTTATCAGAACAAAGTTCATTTTCCAACAAAATGAAACTAAAGCCATCTTTTAACTCTAATTCTAAAAAGCTTCTTCTCCCTTAAATGTGGCCACTTTTGTTTTTTGAGACCCTCTTCTTTATTCTCCTTTTCTCGAAAAGCCATTTGAATTGGGTTCTACCTAAGTGATCCACCAGTTCTTAAAACATAATGCAAGTTTAGATCCCTGGGAAAAGACAGCAGATGATACACATGCATATAATTTCACTAACTCTGAAAACCTCAGTAAAACTACAGAACAGTTTCTGTTCTTGTATTTTTTTTTTTTTTAGACAAAAGCTAAAGGTATACTAGGCACACATTTCAGCGGGATGTCGAATGGCCAAGCATTCAAATCAATAGCAGTGACACCAAATGTCACCATGATATAATGAACTTCTGGGAAACTAGAATAAATGTAAAACTTATTCAATTTTTAAAAATTGTGTTGCCATTTTATTACTAAACTTTTTAGAAATCATTTCTTAGCACTGAGAGCTTTTAGACTGAGCCTGTGGTCACGATACTTCCTATTTGTAATACTACACAGATGCCCACTTTCAAACACAGTCATTAGAGAATCGAGATTGTTTTTGGCTAGTTTTGCCAGTCTCAATACTGCTGAGAATGATAATGTTACCAAATTATTAGGCATTCTTCCTCTCATATAAGATTTGGTAAGATAAAAGACTTTTCTTTAATTCCTGGGTTTGAAGATTTGGTTGACAGTGACTTCATTAAAATAATTTCCTATTACATTGTTTGATGATGATGCTTTGTAAATATTTTAAGGTGAATCCAAGATTGCTGCCCATTTTAATATTTTTATACATACTTACTGCTTCACATGATAACTTGAGAAAATTTTGTCTTTAAACCTTAGATCTAAAAGCATAATAATAGAGAGATGTAACTGGCTTCTAAGACACAGACACACAAAAAAGAATTTCCATCTATATCTCAGCTTTTATTGCATCCATGCCAATTTCAGTATCTTCTCAAGAGCAGAATAATAGGGTTTTTATAGAAGATGTCATTTAAGACACACTTGTACACTTCAAGGTACATCTACCTGGCTATTTAAGAGAATTCCAGTAAAAAACCTGTTTTTCCCACAAGCAACCACTAGTTATTAGTAAGTCCTGTTATTGTTACCTTCAGAGTAAAATATTAAGGCTATTTTGTTGAAGCAACTCTTTATAATACATAACTTCTCTTCCACCTTGTTTTATTTTTATTTTTTAATTAAATGTATTGGGGTGACACTGGTTAACAAAATTATATAGTTTTCAAGTATGATTCAATAATACATCATACGCATATTGCACTGTGTTCACTGCCCAAAGTTAAATCTTCCAAAACCATATATTTGATTCCCTTTGCCCTTATCTTGTTTTAATAGATTATAGAAATACATCATATGGCAGCTTCAAAACTCTTCTATGTCATGTAATTTTTCTTAGGCCCAAAGAAGTTTTCATTCGGGTATCTAGAGTCAGCTAAGAGGGGTCACAGCTCTGAGATCCATGGCTTAGAAGGCCCTACTTTGGCCCTCTTTTAGCTATGCCCCACCTCACAAGGTCAAGAGCACATAGAGCCCAAGGAATGTGCACACTCAGAGCCTGTGAGTCATCCTCTTCTAGGTCGTGCTCCAGATGACTGGAACCATAAACTTTCCTGACCAAATGGCCTGGAGGCCAATGCCAGGGCCTCATCTTGAAATCAGTCCTCCTGAAGGCAGATCCTGCCACCACTGGTACATGCCCAACCCAAGGGGTACTCAAGGGGTGGCTGTTTACTGGAAGTATAGAAGGAGCTTTGATGTGGAGCCTGAGCTATGTGTGAGGTCTTTCATGGTGCAGGACATAGAGGAAAGGGTGGGGAAGGAAGATGGGCAGGACTCAGACCAAGGACTAGCTCTCTCTACAACATGTTCCAAAGCAGAACCCAAGATGTCCAAGAATTCATTGGACTTCCAGATCTTCAAAAGGATATTATCTGCCAAAGTAGAAAGACAGGTATATTTACTTTAATCTGTAAGTTTGTTGCATAATTTTAAATTATGTAGACATATGGGCCTCCATGAGTGGGCCACCATTTGTATCACTGACCAGGCCCACCTGTTGAAGTGAATCTGGAGAATGCTTATAAACATGACATTATTACACTGATGTCATTACACTGATTAGATACAACAATAACCTGGAATGGTCTTTTCCCAGATTTTGATAGGGTTAACTCACTTTATCATTCAGGTTCCGACTTACACATCACCTTTCAGAGAAGTCTTCCCTAACCACTTAGCATAGATCAGAGCTCATGAATCACCCACCATCACATTAACCTGTTTTATTTTCCTCGTCGTCTTGACCAATATCTGAAATCATTTATGTAAACTCCAAGACAGCAGAGACTTTGCCTATCTCGATAATCATTTATAGACTATGGATTCTTATTTTATGCCACATGTTATTATCTGTAACTATCATTTATTTTGTGGCTCAAATTGTGCCAGATCTGGTTAGTATCTAGTAAATTACCTGTGTATCCTTTTGTCACGTCCTGTCTTTTTTTTTATTTATTTAAACACATCCTTACTTTCTGGCCCCACAAGATATTCCAGGATCATCCTACACCTTTATGCCCCAGCCCATGCAGCCTCGTTTCTATTATTCTCTACTCCCTTTAATATTCAATAATTACAATGATTACATGGCAAAATTATAAACTAGACTAAAGTAAACTTAGCAAAGTAATTCTACTCTATGAGGTTTGGCTCCCCTTAATGAATAGCTGATATCCCCAAACATAATCTCTAGGTCACCAGTTAACTACAGAGATAAGCAACAGGATTATACCCATAAATAATAATTTTTTAAATAATGACTCTCATACGTTTTAAAATATCAAGTACCAAAAATATTGTGTACGGGCCCTAAGACCAAGAGCATAGACAAGCACCCTTACAAGGTAGAAGAGAAGATGATTAAGTTTTGGTCACTGCTGTTATTTACTAATTTTATAAACTGACAGTTTATCCTCTGCAGGTAAAAGAGAATGTTCTAGAATGTAGCTTATTCCCTTATGTACTAGCTCTGTGTCCTTAGAAAAGTTACGCAACCGTACTAAGCCTCAGCTCCTTCTCCCTTACAACAGGAATAATAGAAATAATAATTTCTTTCATTGACATCCTTGTAAAGGAATTAGCACAGTCTTAGCACGTTATGAGAGCTCACTAATACCTAACATTTCATTATTATCCTGGGCAGAGTATGGCTATATGACCTTTACTATACTTGGAAGGGGCTTAACAAGTTCCATAGGGTTTATTTAATGCATTTCTTTTCCAAGCATGTGCTTTATTCAAGAAACCTTGGGGAACTCATAGTTGCCTGTGGGGGAAGTGAGAGGGCAGGAGGAGGAGAGAATGTTCTGTCAGCAACACAGCTTCCTCCCAGTGGTTACCTTTAGATACACAATCTTTTCCCCTAGGTCATAGATGGATTCATTTGCAGTAGCAATAGAAAAAAAAAAATACTTCTTATACTACAAGCACTGTAATCAGTAATACCCTTAGTTAATTTTTGGCTAACAGTCAATGAGGAGATGGCTCATCAGAGTGAACCTGACTAGTTACATGATTTAACCATACTTGGTCCCACAATGGTGAAAACCCAAAGAATGTTATAGTGAGAAAATACTTTGGGGCTTCTAATGATAACTCAGAACTCTGCTGGTGGAGATATTTTCAAAATGTTTAACCTTTCTGGATGACTATTCAGCAATATGAAACTAAAGCCTTAGAAGTATGCATTTTTTTCCGAATGGTAATCACAGTCCTAGAATCACAATCCCAAAAGAAATAAGAACACAAAATTGTATACATAAGAATATTCATTACATTGTTTATAATAGGAAAACACTAGAAAGAGCCTATATATCCAAAAATGGATGGTAGATTAAACTGTGGTAGAATTTTATACCAAAAAAGTACAGAGTCAATAAAATAATGGCATATGTCTACATTTATTGATATGGAAAGTTGATCATGATGTACTGATTTTCAAATGGATATCATAGATTATAAAACATATATTATCCCAGTTCTTTTTTAGAATACATATTATATATCTACATTATGACATACCTAACTATGTATAATTATAGCTATCCATCCAAGTAGAGAAGTATCTATACCAAAATATTAATAGTGATTATGTGTAGATAAAGAACTTGAGGTAACTTTAAATTTTCTTCTTTAGACTTTCCCTTTTCTTCAGCTTTTACAATAAGCATGTATTACTTCTAATTATCACAAAACGTTTAAATACCAACCACTGAATCATAAAGAACCTCAATATCTGACTTGTCCCATGTCTTAAGCACTGATGATAATTGTCAGATGCCCTGGAATAAAAGGGGAGCCTGTAATTCTCAGGACACAGGGGGGCCTATAATTCTCAGATTAGACAACTCAGGGAACTCACAGGGTACCTTATCAAGCATAACTACTTAGCATAGCCCTGAGGCCAGAAATTTATCAGATAAACAGAAGAAAAATTTTTTTCCTGACACAAGCTCTCCTTCATAGAAACAGCATATGTAACATACATACTTTGAGGCGGGCAAAAACTTACTGCAGTGGATAATCTAGATGCCAACGTCATTTCCAAGTTCCCTTTGAGACCAAGTAGCGCAGGAACTAAAATGAAAACTTCAGTTACTTTTTTGAACACCTCCCAGTGCTGTAAGAAAAAAAAAAGTAGAATTTTCTGACATATTTTTAAAAACATTTTAGAACAAAGACATTTCTAAAAAGTCTCAGTTTTGTTCTAATGTTGCATTTACACTTTGAACAACACAGGTCATTTAATCAGTGAACTTTTAGCTAAACACCATCTCCAGAGCTCCAAAGCCTTGAGTTACTTCAGAAAATTCAGTTAGAGTTGAAAGTGACAGCTGATATAGTCACTACATCCCCAAATGCATGTAGCTGGCTACACATCTTAGATACTTAGAGTTTACTTTATCCTTTTATGATGGCAAGAATCAGTGTAAATAGTTGTTAAGAGCATAGACTCAAGAACCAGATAGAGGGGGTTTGAATCCTGGTTCCAACGCCAATTACAACAACCCCACAGAAAATTATAGTAATGTTATTATCTTATTTCACAAATGAAGAAATAAAAATGCAGAGAAGTTAAATGATTTTCTCAAGGTCAAAAGATGGGACCTAGATTTGACCTCGGGAGTTCTGAATCATTCATGTTCTGATCCCAATTTTAGGTTGTGAGGCAAAAGATTACAGAGCACAGGGTCATAAAAAAACCACTAAATTAGAAATTAGAAAATTTGTGATTCTAGGCATGGATCTTTTATAACATAGCTGCATGATCCTGGATGAGTCACTCAATTTCCTCCTTTTCTGTATGATTTCAATTTCTTCATCCATAAAATTATGATATTATCTGCCCTGACCTTGGGGAAATATCATGATAATGAAAATAACAACTATTAAAGTACTTTATGAACCGAAAAGCCATACAAATGACTTAATAATGAAAAGTGCTATTTTAAAAATGCTATTAAAAGGTGATTATGCCAGTAAGAAACTTTATGGACTAAGCATGTTAACTTATGCCAAAAAATAATCAAGGACAAAGTCATCATTAGTACGAAGATGGGGAGAAAAGCAAAATTTGAATCCATCAGATAAATGAAAGAAAAATCAATTTGTCCCCAAAGTTACCCTAATGGTTGCTCCAAACAGGTATAGAACTAGGGCCTAAAGAGGGTTTAGAAAATGTTTATCAGTTCAGACTTAGGTAAAATCCTGGTTCAAAGGATATGCAAGGGAATCCATCCAGGATCAAGCCACTAAAAGATGGGCCTAAAAAAGCACTGGGAGTCCACTGGCATCCCAGATCTTCAATTTGTCAAAAATGAAACATGTTCTTTTTGGGCCATATGCCATGATGAGTTAAGAATTCTGCTATGCTAGTGGAATATGCATCCTATAGAGATGATGGTGGTGGTCTTGGTGATGATGACGATGATGATAATGATGATGATGAATAACAGATAATAACAAATATTAATAATATTCAACATTCACTGATTTCTTGTCATGTGCCAGGCACTGTTTTTTAGGCTTTTACATTTAATCTTCACCACAAACCTATGACATCTGTATTATGTTTATCGGATCAGATATAATTCAAGTATATATTTTACTAGGTTGTAATTTTAAGACACCTACCTATATAAGCTAATTTTCGAAACATCAGAATGATACCCAGATATCTCTATCGGTCACATGCCATCACATTTTAGATTTGTTCGAATGAACTTCCTGGAGTTACTTCCAGCCATTCCAAGTTCAATTCAAATCAAATCCTCCCGTGAGAATTACTGTGAAATTCTTAGCTTTGATATAATAATAACTATTAATTATTGATTTATCTCATGCCAAATAAATTCTACATATTTTCCACTACATCCACAAGGTATGCTTCTACTTTCCTAGTTTATAGCAGCCTTAGTGTCTCAGAAATGTTTTCATGGCACCAAGCCAAAAATAATACTTAACAGTCCTATTAGTTAAGTAGCCAGGTCCAAACAACTTAATAACTATTTATTTAACAATTTAGTAGCCATCTTAAGAAATAATATGAGCAAAGTGAAAGAAAAAATTAATTGACATCACATAACCACAATTCCTTTCTAATGGGATGTGTGCACCTACTGGGCACTGCACAACTTCTCAAACCTTGGAACAGGAGACTGCCACCTTCATTTCTTGTTCTACGTTGATTTCGTATAACACTTGCTTTTTTTCCCAGCACCACTAAACACTAGCTTTGCAAAACTATATCATCAAGAGAAATGGAGTGTGATATAATATTGAACTGTTGAACCACCTTGAGCCACTAGTCTGTAGGGTGTCCAAGTGAGTCATTGTGTTTCCCTCAAAAATTGAAGACATCCAACAGCAAGCCTGGACTGTCCAGACACCCAGACTGGGAAATGTGAGAATAGCGTGAAGCCCTGCACCACGATAGTCAAAGGAAAGGGCTCTGGCATCACATCACCTGAGCTGAAACTCTGTTTCTACTACTTTTACTGATGACTTGGGCAAAACTCTAATTTTTCACCTAAAATACGGTCATAATTATACCTTCCTCTCACGGTTGTACTCCGGGCCACACCTGTGCACAGTAATGAATAACAATATTGAATGTTTATTAACTACAACACCAAGATATAGTATCAGTTAATTTTCCCGTCAGGAGGAAGTAATGCAAAAAAAAAAAAATTCAAAAAGGGGATGCTGAGGCAGTTAGTGCCAAAAAAAGATTTCACCTACTTACAAATTTTGCTGTGGTCTAGACATGTTCTGTGAAACTATGCAGAGTATTATGAACTGCTAAACCTCTCCACAAGAACCTACCCCACAGAAAATCAACTTCTACTCTTACCAAACTTGGGGCTTCTGTCAATATTCAGAATCTTAGCCAAGCAACCACACATCAAATGTAATGTCAGACTGCTTATATATGTACTCGACTTGAAACCTAAAAATCCATTAATGTCCAAAAGGAGAAACAAAAATGAAACTTCAAAAACAAGAGTAACAAAGTAAGTTGAGAAACATGTCCAGAGAGTCCTAACTTAAAAATAAACAGAAAAGGTTTTTAAAAATCTAATTGGTAAAAGAAGTTTTTCAATTTTGAGAAACATACATACCCCAAATCTGGAGATTGTGTTTCTCATGAGTTTAAAAAACTAAACCCATTCACTTTTAGACATGACAAAATGACTAATCTCATTCAAAATTTAAAAAATGCAAACTAAAAGGTGATAAATTTTCATCTGTGAGATTGGTAAAGATTAAAAAGTTGGGTAAACTGTTGATAAAAGTATAAGGAAAGAGGCTACTACTCTACTGGTGAGAGCAAAAAGGTTTAACTTCTTGGGATGACTTTGGCAGTATCTGTCAAATGTAAATGCATGCAAGTTTCAACTCAGGACTCTACTTCAAAGAATGAATCTTTCAAATAAACCTGAACATGAGTTCAAACCCTTACATACGTATAATGCATTTCCTTCATCATTGTTGATGACAGCAAAACATCTGAAGCAATTTCAATCCCCTTCATGAAATAACTTCATAAAAAATACTGCTACATCCTTGCCATGGGGCATTACATAACTAGAGAACAATTTGGGAAATCTGTGTAGGATTTCTCTTGGGAAATAGAAGCTCCACTACAAATTAAAAATAGCCAGGTGAAAGGAAGCATTATAGGGTGTTTTGTTTGTATTTTTTTACACACATACATGTACATGCATTTAATATCTACTGAAGAGGCACAGACAAAATAGTCACAGCAACCTCTAAGGGAACAGGGGAAGAGCACATCCAAAGAGAGAGCGACTTTCTTCCCCATTACATATTCTTTCATACCGCTTAAATATGCTTCACTAGGTACAAATATATTACTTTTCTCATTAAACATTTTGAAATAATTGTAGATTCACATGCAGTTATAAAAAATAAAAAAGAGGTTTCCCATTTCCCTTTACCCAGTTTCCACCAAAGGTAACACCTTGCAAAACTATAGGACAATATCACAAAGAGGAGACTGACACTGATACAGTCAAGACATAGAACATTTCCATCACCACAAGGACCCCTCCTGTTGCCTTTTTATAGCCACGTCTACTCTTCATTCCTAAACCTCTCCGTAATCCCTGGCAACCACTAATCTTTTCTCCACTTCTATAATCGGATCCATTCAGGTATGTAACATAAATGAAGTAATACAGTACCACCTTTCGAGATTAGCTTTTTTCACTCAACATAATTCTCTGGAGATTCATCTAGGTTGCATGATGTCAACAGTTTGTTCCTTGTTGGTGCTGAGTAGTATCCTACCACGTGGATTTACCTAACTCTTAACCATTCAACTGCTGAAGGACAGCATGATCATATCCAGTTCTTGGCTATTATGAATGAAGCAGTTATAAACATTCGTGTAGAGGATTTTTATGAACGTAAGTCTTCATTCTCTAGGATACAACTGCTAGGTTATACTTGATAGGTAGTGTTTAGCTTTTAGTTTTTTTAGTGGTTTTTTTTTTTTTTTTTAGAAATTGTCACAGTTTTTTTCAGAGTGGATATACCATTTTAAATTCCCACCAGCGATGTGTCAGCATTTGCTATTATTACTATTTTTTATTATAACCGTTCTGATAGGCGTATAGTGACATCTCATTGTGGCTCTCATTTGCCTTTCTCTAATGGTTAAAGACATCGAACATTTTTTCATGTTTACTTGCCACACTCTTGGGTGAAATGCATCTTTATGGCTTTTGCCAATTTTCTAATTTTTTTAACTGCTGAATTTTGAAAGTTCATTATATATTCTATTTTTTTTTTTTGTCAGATACGTGGTTTATAAACATTTCTTCCACTCTGTAGTTTGGCTTTTCATCCTTTTAACAAGATCATTCATAGAATAAAAATTTTATTTGATGAAGTCCAATTTATCCAGTATGGATCATGCTTTTCGTGTCATCAAACAAATTTTTGCCTTGTGCTAGATTCTGAAGATTTTCTATGTTTTTCTAAAAGCTTCATAGTTTCACATGTTGTATTTAAAAGTGTAATCTATGTTGAGTTTATTTTTCCCTAAAGTATGAGACAGGTTAAGGTTTATGTTTTTGCCTGTGGATGTCTAACTGCTCCAGCACCATTTGCTGAAGGAGTTTTTTCTGCAATGAATTCCTTTGGCACATGTCAAAACTTAATTGGCTGTACATGTATGAGTCTATCTTTAGGTTGTCCATTCTGTTGTGTTGATCTGTGTCTCCTCTCTGCCAATAACACAGTCTTAATTACTGTAACCATTTTAATAAGCTAAAAATCAAGTAGATTTATCCCTCCCACTTTTCCAAAATTATTATGGCTCTTCTTTTTCTCTTTGCATGTAGATCTTAGAATATTATTTATATGTATAAAAAATCTTACTGAGATTTAGAAAGTTCCATTAAACCCATACATCAATATATGGAAAACTGATATCTTTATTATTCTTTAACAAGAAATGACTGAATGTCTGCTCTGTGTAATGCATTAGGCTGTTTTTTTGGACTGGACCCTACTTCAGTGAGACCAAAGACTATGTGGCCTATCTTCCCTAGCCAACGCCGCTTGCTAGCAGGAATAGAACTTGAATTAGTTTAGATCAGGAGTTCTCAAACTTTAGCCCACATCAAACCACCTGGAATGCTTGTAAAAACAGATTACTGCCCTCACCAAGGGTTTTTGATTCAGACAAGGTAGGATGGAGCCTGAGAATTTGCGCATCTCATAAATTCCCAGAGGATGCTGATGCTGTTGGTTCAGGGAGCACACATTAGGGACCACTGGTTCAGATACAAAGAAAACAGTGGAGGGACCTAGACCTGTACACGAAGAGTCACTGCTCTCTAGGTACTGTTCTTGCTTCTTCTGCACACCTTTTCTTCTCCATTCTCCTTGTAACAATATCTCTCTCTTTTGAGAAGCAGTTAAATTCCTTTTTTGTGTGTGGTTCTGGTGAAATTGCTGATCTGAGTACCCATCTACCTCCAGAAACATAAAGTTGGTTTAATCAAAATAATTCAACACAGCAACAAATAAAGGAGAAACATCATATAATCTTATTGCAGAATATAAAAAAAGCATTTGGTAAGATTCAAAATGCAGTCATTATTCTTTAAAAAAGAAACCTTAGCAAACTAAAAAATGAAACCTTCCTTAATCTGATAAAGAATATTACAAAACTCCACACCAAAACCTATACTTCATGATGAATTGTTGAAGCCTTACTCTTTGAGTTCTGGAACAAGACAAAATTGCTTACTCTCACCACTTCTACTGTATAATGCTTTGGAAGCCCTAGCCAGTAAGAATGGCAAAAAAAAAAAAAAAAAAAAAAAAAGTGTAAGGTTTAAAAAGAAATAAAACTGTCATTCATAGGTAATATGGTTATAATGAAGAATTCCAGAAGAATTTACAGATAAATTACTAACATTAATAAGTGATTTTAGCAAGTTTCTAGATACCAGATCAATACACACACACTCTATATAGACCTGTGACAAACATAAAAAGTTTTAAAAGAACTGTATCACTTACAATAGTATCAAATAACTATACATGAATCTAACAAAAAAATATAAATACTTTTGTTCAGAAACTATAAAATATCAACAAGAGGAATTAAAAATGACCTAAATAAATGGAGGGCTACTCCATTTTCATGTATTAAAAGACTCAACTTTGTAAAGAGTCAATTTTCCCCCTAATTATCTCTAGATCCAGTGCAGACTGAATCACAACTGCAGCAACAGTTTTGTAAACATTTTCTTTTTTTTTTTTTTAGTCTATAGCACGTCATCTTGCTAGTTGGTCCCCCATCCAAGTACTAACCAGGCCCAACCCTACTTAACTTCCCAGATCAGACATTGGGCTTGTTCAGGGTGGCATGGCTGCAGATCATGGACTATGGCTCCACTGGGGTATGAACCCAGGACCTTCTGCATTTAAAGCAGATGTGCTAACCACTATACTATAGAACCACATCCCATTTTTGTGAAAATTGACAAGGTTTTGTACTAAAACATACATGGAAATGCTAAGGGAAAAGAATCATCAAAGCACTCTTGAGGAAAAAAAAAAAACAAGGAGAGAACAGTGTCTACTAGATATCAAGATCTATAAACTAGAATAATTAAAATAGTGTGGTATTCATGCCAAGATACATAAATACACTACAGAAACAGAACAGAGAGCTCAGAAACAAACTTCCACATATATGGGCACTATATGACAGAGCAGACGCAACTGGAAATCCATGTGAAAGAGAAAAACATAACTCTATACAAAAATCAATTCCAGGGAGGGAATGATCTAAATATGAGAAGCAAAAAAAAAAAAAAAGCAAAGCTTGAGAAGTTAATATAAAAAATTTTTAATTACCAGAGGGTATGGAAAGATTTCTTAAAAAGGAGACAAAAAGAACAAACCATGGAAACACAGAATAAAGGAGACTATATCAAAATTAAGAACTTCTGTTCATCAAAATACACCACTGAGTCAGTGAAAAGGCAATCCACAGAGGATAAAAGATATTTGTAATACATATCTATAACTAAAGGGCTTATATCCAGAATATACAAATAACTCCTACAAATAAATCAATAAGAAGACAAACAAATCAAAAAAAAAATGGGCAAAGAAACTTATGAGTAACATCCTAATGATCAGCAAACACCATTAGTCATCAGGGGACTCCCTATTAAAACCACAAGATCCTACCCTACATATGCCAGAATTTATTTATAAAATTAAAGACTGCCAAGAGCTTCTATAAATAAGAAAACAGAGCATTGGGACCTCTTATACACTGATAATTAAGTCTATAATTTGGTACAACAATTTGGAAAACCATTTGAAAATACTAAATTTAAATATCTATGTATCTTCAGGCCCAGAAATTCCATTTCTACATATATACCCAACAGAAATGCACGCACATGTGCACCAAGAGTCCAGAAACACCATTCACCTCAATGTCCATCAATAGTAGAATGGATAAATTGTATATATTCAAACATTGGATTACAATACTGCAAGAAAAATAAATGAACTGCAGTTTCACAAAACTGACATAACGTTGGGCAAAAAAAGCCAGATTCAAAGAAATATATACCCTATACTTCCCTGTATAATGTTTAAAAAAATTAAGTAAAACCAAAGATGGTGTTTAAAGATGCACACTTATAGAGACATATCATAAAATCAGGTTATCTTTGGTGATGGAGGAAAGGGTAGCAGTTGGAAGGGAGCACAAGGTAGACTAAGAAGTACTGGTGAAATTCTATTTCTTGACCTGGTTGATAGGTACATGTGTCATGAAAACTCACTAAACTGTACATTTTTGGTTTTTACACTCTGCGTGTGATACATTTCTCAATTGAAAGGTTTTTAAAAGCACATTCAAATTAAATCTTTCAAAATGCATTGTTTTTATGATTTTTAACACTAAAGTATAACATTATAAAGTCCTTAAGGTTAGAAGTATTAAATTTTATAAAATCATAAACAGAACTTTTTCCAATTATATATGTGCTGGTCTCTCAAATAGTATCAAGAAATAAGTAAATATTACACCAGAGGAATGTACATAATGAACTATGTAAATATTCTGCCTAACAATTTATATGCTAACATATTATTCCTACAGATATTATCATCCTATAGCTAAATGTGAGTTTCTTCTAAATAATTTTCTAAAAAAGGTCAACCAAAACCACTTATTAATTTTAGCAACTGTAATACTATCATAATAACTTGAAAAATTATATTTCAAGTGACAGGAAGATTTGATCCCCCTTTAATATTACTGTTTATTAAAAAATTCAATATACTCCTTAACACAGTTCTTTTCATACTTTTTTACCATTTGATGGTGGAAAAATTAAGTTTCTTATTATGCACATTTTCCATTTAGATAAAAATGTTAACCTGTTGAAAAGTACATTAGAGTCACAAATGATCTGAGATTTCTTTTAGGGAGTAAAGAATGGAAAGACAAGAGGACATTACAAGACAACCTATCTAACACTCCAAGAGCCAATCTTTCTCTGATTGATGATAAAAACTGATAGTAACAGAATGCCACATTTTAACAATTTATTACTGTAGAAAGATAATTATATTATAGGTAATTTTGTAACTATACTTACCTTAAGAAATAAAAATCAATGAGTAGCATATACATTAAGGGTAAAAGATATATAAAAGTAATTCATATAAGAAATATTCACAGAAAAAATAAGGGCCAATAAATATATGAAAAGATGCTAAAAATAATAATTAAAGAATGTTCATTAAAATATAACAATTTCCTATCAATTGGCACAAATGAAAAAGATCAAGAATGTCCAATGTTGATAAGGGCATGGAAAAATAGAAGTACTTATGTACTAATGGTAGGAGTATAAATTGGTACAAACTTTTTGAAAGGCGACTTGACAGTATCTATAATTTTATCTAAAATTATATATAAATTACCTCTAAAAATCTAAACACATACACCTAACCTAATACCCAGCAGTCCATTTTTAAAATCTATCCTATGAAAATATTAGTAAAAGTGTATAAATATATATTTATAAGGATATTTATTATAGTACCAGCATGGTAGAATAAATAAGTAAATTTTCATGTATACATACAATGAGTTACATAGCACTCATTCTTAAGTGCAGAATATCTTTGTTACTAATTTGGAAATATGTCCAAGATGTATTACTAAGCAATAAATATAAGTCGCATAAAAATATATACAGCATCTGTTTTTATTTTTGAAAAAAACTACACATATGAATATATGTAAGCACAGAAAAAAGCCGGCAAGTATACTCAATGAACTCTTAACAATGGTAACCTTTGACATATACTATACTTAACATATCTGTAAAGGGAAAGAGCATTTTGGTTTGAAGAGGAAGAAAAGGGAAGGCTTTTTACCTTATTTACACTATGTATTGTTCTAATTCATTTTAACATGTATAAATTTTAATTTTAAAAATAAATAACTATGTAAAATAATATTTATTAAGTTTTTCATTCAACTAATTTACCCATTTGGGGGTTACTTTACTATTGTAATACTTTTCTATGAAGAGTTACTTTATGGTCATAATGAGACTATTGTCTTAAACTTCTACAGGAAAACAAACAAAAAACACCTAGAAACAGCAGATTCTCTACATCAGAGTCAGCATCAATTCATTTTACTAAGGGGCAGATTAAATCTAAAGTAGGATTAGTAACCTATGTAAAGCATTTTAAACAACAAAGGCAGTGAAGTTAAAGATGAAAACCTACCTGGACTACATCCAAAACCATGCCAGCTGAAACTGTTCCAAAACCAGCTAGCAAAAATGGCACAAGTATTTGCAATGCCATGACACCGCTGGATTCCTTCGGTAATTTGTGGTTTGTCTCCACAGTGACATCTTCATCACCATCACTAGATATATCTTCATCCTGTAACATGGCAGTGGTTTCTGAAGTCTCCCTTCCATCACAGTAATTGTAGTTGGCATAGTCGTCATATCTTTGGCTACAACCTGATGGGGCATGCCCACTATTGCCATGGAAGGACGGCTCTGAGAAACTGTGATACTCCATGTGTTGCTCCGATCTAGTACTAAAAGTCTGTCCTGCCGCTGATAATCCATCTTGCCAGATGCCATTTGCTTTTTTGTGCCTGTCTTCCTGGTTTTTCTGGTAAATTACTGGAACCATACTCAACAGTAAGTTTAAAAACTTATCAGATTGAATTGTATTAAAGCTTAAAGTCCAGTCTACAAAACCTCCTCCGCTCCTAGGACCACCACTTGTTTTATTAGTAACAGATCTTCCTTTACTATTAGTCATATTGTCATCGCAGAAGACCCTGGGCTCCTTAGATCTCAAGCTTCATGAACCAGAGCACATGAATCAGAACCACGCGAATGCTGGTTTAAAGATGCTGACTTCATTTTGCAGGAAATAATGTGTCCACTAATAAAAGATGTTTAGAAGTTCCACACTGGAATTGGAACTGAAAAAGAAAAAATAAAACAATCTTTAAAAATCAGATTAACTATCTTGATACTTAAAATTTTCATAGTTAAAGGTATAAAACACATATGTTCTTAAACCAACCCTAAGCTGCCAACACCACACTTCGTGGGCTTAACAAATAACTGCTTTGTGCTATACAACCACTTTGTACACAAAAATATATAGAGCTATTTTTTGTGCTCAATCTTGGTTAAAAGATTTTTATCTTTGCATATTTTATGTAATTAATACCTATGTAAATCTTGAACTGTCCCTGAAGTTCTATATTGGACAAATTTATTAAAATGATGGCTTCTATTATTATAGAAAGGTCTCAAAATAAAATTGCTACAACCCTTTACGTATGTCAGTACATAATAAAAGGGATATGACATTATGTTTTAAGCATATTAAATATAAACCATGTTACCTTATTTACACCTTAACATACATTTTGTTATTAAATTATGAAGAGACAATGATAATGTTTGCCATAAAAACATTTGGTAAACATCCTGAATATTGAACAGTGCATTTATTTATTATATGAAATTAGGTTGGAATCACATTTGCAGTTCTGACATACAAAAAATTCATAATAATTGATTTACAACTATAATCCCTCCATTATCCAGGAAATAACAAAAATGAAAAGCGATTACAAATACTAACTTAATCCTCTATTTTTGCAAGCCAACCAAAAGAAAGCTTGTAATGCACTTATCACTTACTATCCTTCTCAAAGTCAGCTCTAACCCACAATTCCAGAGTAAGCCCCTGATTGGCTGGTCAACTTTGAACTAAGAGACAGACACACATTCATACTATAGCTAGTTTGAGAGTGATGGGCACTGAAGCTGCAAGGTAATAATACCCCACCTGCCCAGGCAGAGAGCCTATTTGTACAGATGCTTTCAAAGCTGTAGCAATGGATTTAAAGGCTTCAGGTGGTTCTCAGGAAGACCAAAGTCTGTCTTATACTTCCAAGAGAATCCTAGGTCAAGAAATTGTCACTATTTTGATAAGAGATAGATGGCCGCACTGCCTAAAAGGACTGCCCACCCACCAAGCTAGGCTAAAAGTTATTGCTGCCATTACTGCTACTTTTAATGAAAACTATATTCTTCATAATTTGTTTTCAAAGCCTTAGAATACCCTTCTCCTTGGATAAGAAGATCAACACTAAAGAGTGGCAAAGAATAAAAGAGAAGAATCTGTGTAGGGGACAAGTGGGTGGTAGGGCGTGGTTCATCGTTGTCATCATTCACCCTCTTTCTGTCTTATGATGGTGGAGGTGTCTGGGAATTCTTACTGGGGAACATTCTTAAAATACAGATTCTAGGACCCCAGACCTACTGACTCAGAATATCCATATTTGAGGCCTATAACTCTTTTTATTTATTTATTTTGGACATTTATAAAAGTTTATATGAGCCAAACTCGAAGCCTATAAGTCTTTTTTTAAGCTCCCCAAGTGATTCCAGTGCAGACTTCCTTAGACTTGAACTGAGAATTCAATGAGTCAATTAAAATACTAGTTGCCATTTTTTGCCACCTGCAGACTGATTGGTATGGAGAAAGCCAGTGTTTAAAGAAAATTGGATGAATGGAACCAATGTCCACAGTGAAGCAGAGAATAAACTAAGCAGTTCCAGAGAGAGAGAATAGCAGCCTGAGAACCTTCCACGTAATGAGGGGGTCAGCTACATGTCTAGAACAAATGAGATGGCCAGCAACCTGAAATGAGTCAGATTGAGTTTCTCTGTTCCTTTCGTTTCTTTTTACACAGTGAGCATTTCACTGCCTTAAAGACATCTCTAATCAAAATACAAAGCAAACCTCAACGAGATTGAGCTTTCGGACAATTAGATTCCACTGAAGGAAAAGTGATGAATATAGGCAGTTTCTTCTTCCTCTTGAGGTAGAATCATCAGGTTGATCAAAATGGAAATGCAGAGAAATGTAGATAAACCAGAAAAAAAGGATGACATTATCTGTATCACCATTTGGTCACCCTAAAGTTTAGAAACTTGACTAACTAACTAGATAGAAAAATGGGAGAGGGGGAAAGCGGGGCAGGGGGGAGGAATTTCCCATCATCTCTCTTAGAATATTTGCAGGACATGGCTATAATGAGTTGGCCAGTGGCATGCAGATGCAGAGACACATCCAGCTCATACCTTTGCTCCTAGCATTCTTACTTCGTCATAACAACTGAGAAGGTTAAATGGAGATATAGATAGTCAACCAGGGCCACCATACACAGAGCTCATGCAGAGTCTTTGTGTAAATTTAAAAATGGAGTGCCTCCCAGAAAAAGAAAGGCTGGTGAGTGGAGTCTTGGGCTGGATTTCAGCCCCACTCCATCTCCCCCAGCCAAGCGTGCTCATGCACTGCAGAATCTGCAAGATCTTACACAGCAGACTGTGCAGCTAGGTAAAATATTAAACCAGGCTTAGAAAACATAACATACAAGTGGTGGACACGTATCTTTTTTGCTGTATATGCAGCATCTTACCCCAGTTTTTTAGCTAATGGTATCCCCATTTCCTGTGTGAAACCATCCTTCCCCTATTCCATGAGGTTCTGGTAGGTCTATCAATTACTTCCAGACCACATAATCACAGGTGGCTTGAGAAGGATCTGAGTCCTTCCTTGAAATGTGATATATTTGTTGACTTACTTATTTCCTGATTAGATGACACAATTAACAAACCAGGCACCATTCCTGATTCTAATGGGGAGAAGAAAAAATCACATGAGCAAATAAATAAATGAGATAATTTGTGATAAAAGCTATGCAAGAAAGAGTTGATTTAATAAAGAATGAATGACTTACAAGGCTACTTTAGAGTGGAAGGCCTCTGGGAGAGTTTTGTCACTTCCCTTTGAAATAACGCAATTCTGAAGTGGTCACTGTCTTCCTCCTTGAAAGGTTCCCTCTACCACACCACCACCACTACCACCTGGAGGAAAACCCATTAGACGATCCACCAAAAGAGAGAATCAAAGCTAGGCCATGAGGAAAGGGTCCTCACAACATAATCAGAACCTCTATTTCATTTATTTAAGGCCCACTTCACTCTGTTCTTTCCAGTCATAGGGGCCTTCCTTGCTCACACTAGTCTGAGTGGTGTTTCTATCCTAACAGCTATTTTTTAATAATAGAATTTGGTAGCAGAAATTATCTTGCTGCAGGTGCATGACATGGACGACAGGTCACCACCCTGCACAGAGGAAAAAAGTGTTTGTTTTTGTTTTATCCTTCATTTCATTTAGTTATTGAATGATCATCAGTTATTCTAATGCTTGCTTACCGATGAGATCTATTCCATTAAAGACCTCTTAAACGTTCTTCCTTTAAAAAAATCATTTAGAAACTCTTCTTGTTGAATGGGGTTACAATCAAAGTATTCTGCAGTTGATTTAATATGAGTAATGTACACATACAGAAATAAAAATAAGTAAAAATTTATTTCATATGTTGTACTAAATTGTTACTCATCCATGAATAAGTAGAAGTAAAATTTTTAAAAATAAGTTAATAAATCTAGTCAAAGTTTCTCCTGGCTTTGAGGTACTTAAGCTAAAGAATGCTAGTGGAGATACTTATAGGTCACTCTTTAGCTACTTACTAGGTTTTATTAATCAAGTACCAACATATCCAAAAAAGAAAGAGTGTCTTTAAAACTTCAGAATAAAGGCTCAGGTTTAAATTCTGAATTTTCTTTGTAAATTATAAAGTAATCTTTAGGGGAAAAATTTAATCTGTTACCTTATTCATTAGTGGCCAATGTTTACACAGATAAAAATTTAAAAAATAAAAGAACATCTGCAGCAGATATAAGTAGAGTGGTTAAAGTTGTGGCTTGGGGCTTATTTTTTTTTTCCAGATTGCTACATTAAAAAAAAGTTACTTATCTACAAGCTCTTGCAATGTCAATAAAAATATCAAGGATGATTCAAAAATCTTAGTTTGAATTGGCTGTATCTAATGTTGTTATTTCACAGTTTTGTTCCAAAGACTCCTTAGGTGCTACGTGCAGCCAAACACAGGGGCAACTCTATCTTAGTGCCTTACGGATACTGGTTACTCAAAGCATGGCCTGCGGTCCAGCTGCACTGGCATCGCTCAGGAGCTTGTTAGAAATGCAGGCTGTCGGCTCCCACCCTACCCCAACTTACTGAACCAAACCCCTGCTCTATTAATAGCATTGTCAAGTGATTTGTGTACACACTAAAGTTTGAGAAGCACCTCCCTCTACATTCAAAATGGAAATCTGATTTAGACCTGTCAGACTAAAAATTAGGTATTGTCAGACTCTCAAATGTGAACAAGGATGTAAGCACTGGTAACACATACACTGTGAGTGCAAAGGTGAACTGTTAACAACCGCTCTGGAAAACAATTTGGTATTATCTACAAAAACCAGAGAGGTGTATGCCCCACAGTCCAGCAAGCCCACCTCTGAGTACATAATCTGGAGAAATTTGCAGTGTACACCAGAAGACACAAAAAAGAATGTCCTAGCAACATTTTCACACTAGCAGAGAAACTGGAATTCACTCAATAGAAAAGATAACTTGTGGCATATTCATACAATAGAATAGATGAAGAAGGGTATGATAAACACATTTCAAGAGAATGGTTATATTTGGATAAGTGATATAAAGCCCATACAGTGGGCTTTCAAAAGTACTGGTTATTTACTTATTTTTTGAGCCTGGTGGTAGATATGTAAGTGTTTATCCTTGTTTTTAAACTATTCATATACATCACATCCATGCTTTGTATAAGTGAGTGTGACAGCTTTTATTATTATTCCCAATTATTGCTCCCCTCCTATAAAAGGATGATCGCCACCTGTTGCTACATTACTTGCAGGGTCTTTGAGAGGATTATAATTCCTCATCTCCACTGACATCAGGTTTGGCCAATGGAATGAGAGCAGCAACGGCACCTACATGCAAAAACAGTTCAGCTATGTCTCCTTTTCCCTCTGCCACAAGAATGCATGTCCTAGGTAGGTGCTACTTCTTTAAACTGGGTCCCTGGGCAATTACATGCAGAGCCACAGATACTGCAGCTAATTCACAGCAACCCACAGACAACGCGTATCATGAGGGAAAAATAAAGCTGTTGCTGAAAGCCACTGAGAGTCTGGAATAGTTCATTACCACAGCACAATCTAATGAAAGCTAAACAAAAAAATTATATATTTTAAAAAAGGAATCTGACCTACATTCCTACTTATTTTAGTTTAAGCGAGTCTCTCTGATATACTGAGCATTTAAGGGTTTCATTTTCAGTTAAAGAGTTTTAAAACAGTTCCAAACATTTAGATCTCATTAAACCAAATTTCCCCTGTGATTTTATCAAGGTAAAAATGATATTTCTCACTCATGCCTGTTAGAATAGCCATCACCAAAAAGAAACAGCAAATGCTAATGAGGATGTGAAGAAAAAGAAATCCTTATGCACTGTTGGTTAGGATTGTGCAGCCACTATGGAAAACAGTATAAAGGATCCTCAAAAAATTAAAAATAGGACATGTGATTCAGCAATCCTATTTTCAGGTATATATCCAACATAGATTATCTGCACTCCTCGTGTTCCCAGAAGCATTATTTACAATAGTCGAGACAAGAAAACGACCTAAGTGTCTATCAAAAGATGAATGGATAAGAAGTTGTGGTATATACATACACAATGGAATATTATTCAGCCACAAATAAAAACTTAGAAAAGCTGGGCATTTGCAGCAACATGGATGAAACTTGAGGGCAGTATGCTAAATGAAATGTCAGATAAAGACAAACAATGAATGACCTCACTTACATGTAGAACCTTTAAAAAAGAGAAAGAGATTAGATTGTGGTTACCAGAGGTGGGCGGAACTGGAGGAAGGGGGTCAAAAGGTACAAACTTCCATTTACAAAATACAGAAGTATGAGGGATGTGATGCACAATGTGATAAATTTGTTGCCATTGTATAAAATATGACAGTTGTTAAGAAAATAAATCCTAAGAGTTCTCATTTCAAGAAGAAATTTTTTCCTGTTTCTTTTTATTGTATCTATATCAAATGATGAATGTTACCTAAACTTATTGTGGTATTCATGTCACAATATATGAAAGTCAAACCATCATGCTGTACACCTGAAACTCATAGTGACATATGTCGATTATAGCTCAATAAAACTAGACAAAAATTACAAGTACATACATAGAATCTAAAAATATTTTTTAAATCTTTAAAAATTAAGTTTACATTTTAACACCAAAAATGTAGAAAGTACAAAAATTTCAAGACTAACAGACAGCTTTTCTATTGAACACATTTAGATCTATGAAAAACTCAACCCATGCTCCCTATAAAAACTTTGTCATGGGCAGCACTGGTCTGTAGTCGTGTCAGGGAACAAATGACTTCAAGGAAAATAAACTAATACTACAGTCTTTATGAATTTTATCTAGTTACAAAAACAAAAAACATTACTGCTAAAACTCTTTATTTTTAAAGTTAAGAAAAAGAAGTGTATAATATGTGTGTTGATTAATATTAAACCAGTATCTCGGAGAAAATCTGCCCGTTGTACTAGATAGAGTAGGCATTCTGTTCCACTGCAAAGGTTAAATAATGACATGAAAAATCCAGCAGCAATGTGAGTACGCAGGCCTAAATCATGTCAGATTGCTAAGAAAGACATTATATGGGAGTTTAATACTTTGTTATCTTCCCATAATAATAAAAAGGTTTCGATATAATCTATTATCAGCAATTACCATATTTAGTAAAAAAAATTCTCAAAACCTTTTGATCAGGTGGGTGTTTTACATCTGTATAAATAAACAAAACCACAGTACTATCACACACATACATACACACAAAAACTAACCTAGAATCCAAGTCACATAATGGTTATTACTTATTCTTCCTTTTGCCATTCTACTCTTTTCATTTCCTCTTTGAATATATATCTTCTATGTTTCTGTTTGCTATTAAAATGTAGATAGTTACCAAACAGGATGTATTATGTGGTCAGTTAGATTAGCTTTCTGTATGATCATGCCAAAAAAAACTATATCTTAGTTAATGTTGTACAAATTATTTCCTTGTTTTATTAAAAAGAAAAAGGTACATTCTTTTGAATCATACCTAGTAAGTACTTGTTTAACTGCATAATAGCTTCATAAAAAAGGATCATGTCTATTTAATTTGCTTTTGCAGCTCCACACGGCAGGGCGACTTTATAACTGCTCGATTTTCTTTAACTGTTTTCATTTAGAGATCCCAACCTGTGTAAACTTAAATCCTCGCCAATTTCTATCAATGATTAACTCCTATTCAAGCAAAAATTATTTTTAAAAGCTTTTTAGATATCAATTTTATCAAATGAACTCCTCAGGTTCTCCTTTTTTCTTCCAAAATTCCTTTTTCCTGAAGAATTTACCATCAAATCACTCCTCAGCACATACCCCAAACAGCTCTTAAACAATCATTCTTTGGTTTTCTCATGCTTGCTCTAGCATCAGTTTCTGCCATCCTTTACCCTTGAGAAGTTATCAGAACCCATGAGGACACCCTAGTCTCATCTATGGGGATCATGGCCCTTGATTACTGAATTATGTTAAATAAAGAACCCTCTTCTCAATGTGAACTAGCCCTACAGTTATTACTAAAATCATTTCTCCTTTTTAGCCCTTTGATTTCAACATTCTCATCCACTGAGCTTCCCATATTGCTTATTTTTGGTTACCAATTATTTTACACTGACTCAATGCCTTCTGCTAGACTACTGGAGGCAACTACATTATTCTCTCTTATTCTTCCCTTAGCTTCTTTTATTCAAGCAAATTTCCTCTATTCAGCTTTCCTACTACTATACCTTCTGCCAAATATTCCTAACACCCAAGAACTTCTTCATTCAAAAGGTCACAGTAAAAGGACACTACCTCAAAGAAATCTACCCAAAATAATATAGGATTGAAGGAACCAGAGAGGAAAGAAACAGTCAAAATTAAATGTCCAAAACACAGTTAACAATTTTCATGTCACTTAAAATGAAAAATAATACAAATAAAAATAAAAGATATCTCCTGAATTCTAAATGTACTATTGCTGCTAGGCAGAAGTATAATTCATGGTATCCAGTTAAGAATGTATGACTAATACATCAAAGAAAAAGTGTTAGCGAAGATGTGGAGAAAAGGGGACCCTCATACACTGCTGGTGGGATTGCAAATTGGTATAGCCACCATGAAAACAGTCTGAAGTTTCCTCAAAAAGTTAAAAATGGATATACTTTTTGACCCAGCAATTGCACTTCTGGGTATTTACCAAAAGAAGCCCAAAACAATAATTTATAAAGATCTATGCATCACTATGTTCATGGCAGCACTATTTACAATAGCCAAGATAAGGAAGCAACCTAAATGCCCATCAACATATTGCTGGATAAAGAAGTTATGGTTCATATATATATAGGAATTTTAACTCAGCCATACGTTGAAATCCTACCATTCACAACATGGATCAACCTAGAGGGTATTATGCTCAGTGAAATAAGTCAGACAGAGAAAGATAAATACCATATGATTTCACTTATATGCAGAATCTAAGGAACAAAAAAAAAATGAACTAATTGAAAACAGACTCACAAATACAGAGGACAATCTGGTGATGGCCAGAAGGGAGGGGGCTTGGGGGCTGGGAGAACTGGGTGAAGGGTTAAAGAAGTACAAATTAGTAGTTGATAGATGGTCACAGGGAAGGGGAGCATGGCACAGGGAGTGTTGTCAGCAGTGAGGTAAAATGGCTTTCTGTAGAGCCAGAGGGAAGATAGAGCAGAGGGATTGTTTTGTAAACTATATAAATGTCTAACCAATGTAGTGTATACTTGAAACTAATAATAAAATAAAATTTAAAAAATTTATAATACCTGCATACTCACTTCTAAAAGATCATTAGATATCACAAGACTTTGACATATGATGTTTCACACTTTGTGGACATAGATGGGTAGTGCATTGTATCAGTAGAAAACTAAACTTGGAGCATAACTAGATGACCTTGGGCAAGCCACTTAATCTCAGGATCATCAAATCTGTAAAATGGGAGCAGTGATAAACTATTTTTTGTACTCCTTACCTTGGGCGAGGATGTTGAAAAATGAGAAAATATAATTTTTGTGGACACTTCTGAAAATGTAAACTGACAGATTTAAGATAATTCTCAACAAGGAATGATTCAGCCCCACCCCACCCACCAGGGGATATTTGGCAATGATATGTGGAGACATTTCTGGTTGTCACAACTAGGAGGATGTTATTGGTAAAGGCCAGGGAAGCTGGTTAAAAATCTACAATGCATGAGATAGTCCCTAGCCCCTCAACAAAGAAAAGAATCATGAGGCCCAAAATGTCACTAATGCTAACGTTGAGAAAGCCTGATGTGATGTATACTGTGATGTTTCTTAACATTCAGTTCTGTTAATATTTGTTCTTATATCTCTACTTGAAGACAACAAAGGATGACAAGTAATACTTAACTTTCACACACACACAATATATATATGCATATATATATAATGTATATGTATATATGTGTGTATGTACGTGTGTGTGTGTGTGTGTGTGTGTGTGTGTGTGTAAAGAATGTTGACTAAGAAAAACAAAAAAGTATATGGACCTCTTCTTTTATCTCCTGTAGTTTTCCAAGGAAAAGAAACTACTTTCCCATGGTAATGATGTAAAGAATGTTCTAAAGAATGTTCTAAATTCTAAAGAATGAAGATAAGATCAGCCAATAACTATCCCACAAACTTCTTAAGGTGTTAAGTTTCAAATTGGAACAGCTAAGTTGTAGTAATTTACACACCTTATCCTATACTGTTTGTCATTGTTCAGCTCATTGGAAAGTACTTGGAAACTGAAATATAAGAAATGCTGCCTCACAAATATTGTCTTCCCAGATTAAAAGGCTTGCCACCTCTAAAGCAGAATGGAAATATCTCCCTTCATACCATCCCCCTTTTTGGCTGATATACACAGAATAGCTTTTTTAAATCTTCACTTCTTTGGCTTAAACTGGAAACTGTCTACCAAAAATGAATCCAAGCACTCACATTGGTTTCATTAGGTAAGAAGTAGTGATGTCAAATATTCCTGACGAGCTAGGAAAAGTGGGAGAAAAGTGAAAGGGCAATCAACTGCTATTTCAGTCACAGTGGATTGCCATACAATGATGGTCTTCATATTGTCTCACAAACACAAAAGCTTGAGAAGTCATGGATATGATCATGCTACTCATATCCAAAAGCTAGCTGATTCCAGAAAAAAATCTCTCATTTCTAAGACTGCCCACTGACTGACGAAAAGACCAATGTCATAGAAGTTAGCAATCCTAAAGTGTCTATATGCCTACAAGACGGCCACACATTTGCAAAGAATGAGTTTAAGCCCAGAGAAATAATCAGTGGATATAATAAACCTTCTGTATAATAATAAATCTTCCATGCATCTCAAATAATGTTTCAAAGGAAACCAGACCCAGAGCAACTGATTTTGTTTTCAGAATCACAAATTTCAGCTCCACTAAAAAAACAATTTTTTAAAAGAATGTTTTATTTGGAAGAAAGATACACCAAAAGCAAGCCAATGAATCAGCTAAAACACAATCTACAGTTAAGCCATTTCTACTTATTGAGAAAAGGCTGACAGGATAAATATGGTGTGTGTCCAAGAACTAAGTGTGTTACATAAACAAAGTACAATTTATTCTATCTAGTGCCATCAATTAAATTAGATCTAGCTCCTATCTAACCAACCAACTGAAAACTGTGGGGAAAAAATCAATCATTTAACTAGGTATTCTGATTAAATTGATAGCGACACATAAATAGTTTTTATAATACAGAAAGCAAAAACTATGAGAAATATGAGTTAGTGCTACTACTGGAAAACAACTCGATGAATGGCTAAATAGCAAGCAAGGTGAATCAGAGAAATGTTTTGAAGTTGATAAACTGCTTTTAAACAATAACAAAAAAAGAAAGTCTTCCCTACATCTTAATTATTACTTACATATACTTAATTTAAAAAAAACTATCAAACAACTTTCTTCTGTAATTGATATGCAACTGACATTCATTAATTACATGTAAATTACTACTGAGAACACATCCCCATAAAGTCACATGATGCTTTATTTAAAAATTATAGCTACAGAAAGGCTTGCTACTGAAAACTGATATTTTTATTTTCTTTTAAAAAGACTGAGCTGCCTTTTTTAAACTTAACCAGTGAGGAAATTTACAGCTACATCTGAAACTGAAATCTACGCTCAGTTTATTCATCTTGACTTTATACTCCTATTTTTATTTTCTTTGGTACTGGTTTTATAATTCTTTTTTTTTAACCAGTATTCCTTGTAGGTGTTGTTTTTATAAATTGACTTAACACTTTTGTGTAAAAGATAGTGTACATAGAATAAAACACAAATATTATATTTCCTTAGCAGTTTTCTCTGGCACTTATAAATCTGAAATACCTAAATTTAGAAACTAGGTAAACAGAGTTGATCACCATTTCAAATGAGTAGAATTATTACTCAGAACTTATATAAAAGTATACTTTCACGCTTTTATACTGTTAGGATTCAATTTTTAAAATACAAACCTACTTCTGGGACCTACTCAAAATAAATACTTTACTTTTTGTATAATTAAACTGAAACCTGAACTCTGAACATGCCCAATCTCATCTGATCTCAGAAACTAAGCAGGGTCAGGCCTGGTTAGTACTAGGATGGGAGACCATCTAGGAAGACCAGCTGCTGTAGGCATTAAAAACAAACAAACAAACAAACTGAAACCTGAAAATAAAAGCTTCCAGAATTTTAAGGTACAGAAAGGATACCAATATGCCAAAGTTCAAAAGAAAAACAAAACTTTCTTTTTAAGAAAAGTGAGAGAAAAAAATGATTTGCCACAGGTAAGGTTAGCCTTTTTCTTCCACATTTTAAGACAGAGCGTCTCATAATTTTCAGCTATTCCATTTCAAATATTTACTCAGAGCACTTCAATTCATCCAGGGCCCTTTTCTTTCCCCCATCCTGGTGAAAAGCAACACCCACCCCGATGAGCAGGCCACACTAAATTACGTTACCTTTCATAAGGTGATGAAACAGGACAGCTCCTCCACTGCTGTCCACCTCAGGCAGTGACCTAGCACCTTCCCTCACTGGGACATCTTCACCCAGGGAGATAAAGTCAGATCTTCTACCTTCCCCAAACTGTATTTTCTCTCAAGAGTGCTTCCTGGTATTGCAAAGTGCTGCAAAGTCTGTTCTAGTGCACAAACTCACTACATGAGACTGTAAGCAGATTAGATAACTACAGGTACACAGTGTTATATTACTCAATTATGTTGGCATCAAGCTGAAATGACGACCTAACTCACTATTATCTTTACTCACTGCAATCAAGTCTCTCCTCTACCCTTTGGTCAGGCTGTGCACTTTTTTACTCAAATGCCAGTTTAAAAAAAAAAAAAAGGAGCCATTTTCTGAAGGGCTTTAAGTTCAACTTAAATTCAAACTAAAACTACTGGCAAAGCCACCCCCAATCCAACTTAGGTGCCATTTAATGGTTTTTGCCCATAAAAATGTCCCTGCCACCTTGTTTCCCACCTCATTTGAAATTGTTTCTAATGTCCACTTGTATGGAGTGCTCTTTTATTATTTTTCTTTTTTTTCACAGAAGCAGTAGGAGTTCAGTGTGTAAAAAAAAAAAAGCAGAGGATAAACAAAAATAGTTTATTCTGGAAACCCACCATTCACAGATAATCACTGATCATATATTGATGTACATGATGACATTACTCTCCCTCCCCCCCTCACTATATATATGTATATGTTTAAAACATATATATGTTTAAAACAAGAATAGGCTCATATTGTATATACTGTTTTACATCTTTCTTTTTGTATTTCATCAAATATTTAAAAATTCCTCATCAGTATTATTTTACGAAGTTATTTTTAACAGCTAATTACAGTTTCTTCTTTCTAAAACTCTCAAGGGCTCTTAAATTTCTTCTTTCTTCCCCACTTCTCCCTTTCCACACATTCCCCAGTAAGTACAACACAATTAAAAGGCAACAGACTTCATTCGATCAGCATATCCTAAACACTTTCAAACAACAACCACATCGGTGTATTCATTTTTCATAGCCACGATTTCATTTGGATTTGTTAGGTGATTGTGAATCAATATCTACCTCTGCCCATCAAGCTCCAAGTCAAGGCCAGATTACCACCTTTCGTCTATGGTGTCACCCTACAATCCACCACATAATTCAAAACGATAACGCCAAACAAAGGAAGAGTCACAAAATGGTATGATTTTTCCCAGAAAGAAGACATTACTGTTTCTTTAAAAATTACAAAACGATAAATGATTTAAATTTTTTTTACTCTCTCTTGCTACCCCCTCACTAATGCTCAAACACATGCTTAGACTGACTATTAAACACTACCCCCAGGGACTAGAAAAAACTAGGGTTTTTGTTTTTGTTCTAAAGAATAATGAGTCTAAATTCAGATTATAAAATCTATGCACAATCAAAAATTCCATTCCTGAGTGAGTATCCAGATTTCAGTGAAGTGTATTTTGAAAAGGAGAATATTAACTGCCTGTTCAGAGTTGTATTATTCATGTGGAATCACTAGTAAATGCTTTATGCTATGTTTGGAATTGTACAAAGCTTTACCAAGATATTTGCTATGCTTTCAGTAGATGAATAAATCAATAACATGATTTGTGTGGTCTTATGGAGGAACTTCAAGTGACTTACTCAGCATATTGTCACACTCCGATTAAGAGACATGATCTGCTTCCAAAAAATTAAATGTCAAGAAGTGTCAACACACTAATGAGATTGATAGCAGTTAAAAGCTTGGGCTCCCAAGTCAAACTACTTTGGCTTAAATTCTGACTTTCACAATCTGTGGGACCTATGCCTCTGTATCTCAGTTTCCTCATGGTTAAAAGTATCTCCTTCATTGGGTTATTGTGAAGATTAAATGACCTAATACATATAAGGTGCTTAGAACAGTGTATTGAGTCTTCAATGAATGTTAGCTAATTATTGTCATTATTATACATTTTTGTAAATGGCTCAAAACCGAACTTTCCACCTCTTCCTCCCCTTACTAAGAAATAGACTTTTACCAAACAATCACAAACATGTTATATATTACTGTCTCAAACCCCTGGCTTATAATTTTCAGATCAACTATTTTGTTCCAACTTTCTCTAAAAAATGAACTAAAGTTTAATATTTACATTTTATATAATTTACCCAGCCTACTTATAAAGTATTTTATATACACACACTGATACATGAAACAGTATCAATTTATACTGAACAATACAGGTTTTCAGGAAACCACAATGTTTTAAAAAGAAAATGAAAGCTGGAGAAGGAAGTAGCTGATACTGTTGTTAAATTGAAATATTATATCTGATGTATCTTTTAATTTTAAAAAGATATCTGAATAACATCTTTGCCATCAACAAATAAAACAGACTATCTTAATCCATACCATAAATTTCTGTTGGACTAGAGAACTAAGTCTACCTACAAGAAGCATTAGAAAGATGGACTCCATCATGAGTTTGCCTGGGGTTATTTGGAAACTTTATAATCTAGAAATGCTAGTGTTTTTTTCCCTTCTTAAAGAAAATTAGAATGTTACGATAAAATGTCTTCACTGTTTGCTATCTGAAAGATAGAGGAAAGTGGCAGATATAATGAAGAAAATAGCAGGCCAGGCTTTGGACCTGAGGCTACCTACTAATTTTGTTTTCTTGATCATAGATATAACAGTCTGCTTGAAGTCCCAAGGGAAATAACTGAAAAATGATGAACAAGATTGATTTCCCCACTTTATGTTCCTTTGGTCCTATTACTTTCCTATATTGTTTATACTTACCAGAAATACAAATAGCTATCAAACAGCCACTCCCAGATCACCCCCCACCAAAAAAAAATTTTTTTTCAAAGAATTAAGAGTCTAATCCATAAATCCTTCAAAATATATAAAAACTTAAACCCAAGGAAAAGAGAACAATCTCCCATTCTATAAAACATGAACTCCACTTAAAAAGAATAGACTTCATTTCTATGTATTTATCTCATATAATCTTTTTTTACAACCCTACCATAGAGACAGGTTCATACAGTACAGTTTAGGAAAACAGTCTTAGAGAAATTAAATAAATGCCCAAGTTATAAAGTTAGTAAGATAAAGACACAGGACTTGAATTCATGACTTCCCAACTAACCAGCTAATGATAAGGGAGATGCTACAGGCATTCTGTGTGTTGTGATCTTGTACACCAGCGTAAGTGGCCACGGGGGACAAGGATTACAGAACCAGGGTCCTTCCAGTGCTCCCTCCCAAATTTTCTCATGCCCAACACTGGAATCTAGTAAACTGGATTCAAGTTATTTTTTAACACAGCTGATTGCTCAAGAATGAAAACAGCTCCTTCCTAGGTCTCATCTCCGATTCACAGGTAAACTCTCTCTGTATTATCTTCTATTACTGGATCAATAAATGAACAAATAATTACCAAAAACGCAGAAATGTAACCATATCATAAACTGCCCTTTTTTATAAGTGCCTTTTTTATAAGACAGTGTAAAGGAAGAGAAGTATCCGCACTCCAAATTCTTACTATAGAATACACTACTGCCCTTATTTACATGAACATCACTTTTATTAGTCTATGAGCTTTAATACAAAATTCTGCTTATTCTCCACTTAATATTATTCAAAGAACAGGTGTTCACTACATGCATTAAAAGACGGAATGAACAAAACGATGAGGAACTGAACCTTAAAGAGCATGTAAGACTAGAGAGATGGAGAAAAAAGAAGGTCTGAGCTGATTCTTTTGACCAAACTGCAACATGGTAAACTGACAAAGATCTGGAATTCCTGACTAGGGGGCTTAGGACTTCATTTTTTAAATTAGGCCAGTTTCTTTTAAATTTTTATTTTTAATGCAGAGGAATCCTTGTTGAAATTAAATCGTTATGTGAAATCTCAATATATAAAGCAGGTAAAAGCAAAGCAATATTGGTTGAAGCACTCTGGTTTCCCCCAACTCACTACTCACCTTACCTAACTTGAGAAGACACTGAAATCTCTCCTTGGAGCAGTTTAAAAACCACTGAGTTAGAGAAAAAGTCTAAAAGGACAGATACCAAAGTGCTCTGAGCATTGAGTTCTGGAGAACTGGGTTGGCCTAGGTTGGCAGGGTAAAAAGAAGGACCTATAATATCAACTTCACTTTTAAAATCCTGCATATTTTCATCTTATTTGAACTTCTGCTTATATTGAGTACTTTTTACTTTTCAATTTAAGAAATCATAAATAAGAAACTATTGCTCTATAAAAGCATTTTTAACGGTACAGTTTCTTCAAGAGAATTGCCACATTTTAATGAATCATTTCCCTATAGCAGGACATTTTCTTGACTAAATTACATTGCAATGAAAATGAACATCTTTGTGCATAATACTTTCCCATATCTAGAATTATTTCCTCAGGATAAATTTATACAAGTTAGCTTCAATTTAAGTTCTATGATGTATGGTTTAAAATAGGACTCTATAGAACATAAAAATACAAAAATTCAGCAACTTTTAAAAGCCATTCTATATTAGCAAGTTTTGATTTTAGCATTCATGTTTAAGATATATGAAATCTAAATTACAACACTAATTAGCAAAGTTTCCACATCTCAAAAGTATATTAAAAAGAAATTTGATTCAGAACTTAAAATTGCTCTACCTTTCATGAATTTTTCATAACTTCTCTTGCCACTTATCAAAACCATACCCTGGAAGAATTTTTCCTTCACAGTTGGGTTTCACAATCTAATTCTGTGAAGTCACAGTACTGTGACAGTACAATCATTCTCTGGCAACAAACTGACATCAATAAATTCTTATTTGTAAGTTCTTTGGGGTATACGGATGTTCTATTTTTACTTCTAAGATCAAAATCTGTTTTCTGTTTCCTCTCCATTAATCTCATATGAATAATACATTTTAATCTAATTTATTCCCTTTGTTCCCAGCCATCTTTATAAAATTACCTTTTGCTTGGAGAATGCATCTCTGTTCAAACAAAATATAAACAACTGCTGGATTGCTGCCTCCTATGACCAATCAGGTATTGCTCCATATCCTTGGGAGAAACCCCCAAATCAGAAAGTTTGATGTACTTTTCCTTATTTCTACTTCTGTCTTCATAGAACCTAAGTACTTTTTGTTAAATTATCTTTTAAATAATTGAATGTGGCTCTATCACATGGTTCCAACTGAGAAAAAAGAAATTTCTAATAAAACCTCTTTCAAAAGCAAGTATTACTAGAAACATCAATGTCACTTCTATTACTATGTAACAGTTCTCATATTAAGGGTATTTACACTCCATCAACGAAGATTTGCTTAATCTCTACTGGTTACTAAGCACAATGCTAAATGTCATAGATTCGACATGAACAAGACAAGAGGCCAGGGCTGCTATCTCAGATCTTTCAGTCTTAATGCAAAGGCACTGAGGCAAACAAGTACTCTTTATGAAGAGTCCAATACAAAAATAGTGTAATCATTCTTTAGAAAAGAGACTGGAACCAATACCTGTAACACTGGGCCAAGAAATTTGAAGTTTATACTCTAAAGACTAAGCATTCAAAGGGACCTTTAGAAAATATAAATCTCGTCAGGCCCTGATTAAAACTTTTCAATGCCTTCTCATCTCTGCTAAGATAAATCCAAAGTCTCTAGTAAGATTATCTAAATCCTACACAATCTTCCCCATGTACCCAAGACCTTTGGCTGTGGTGACACTATTTCCTCTGAGGTAGGAATTTTCCAACTTTATACATCACAATCTAATAAGTATCTATGTGTGATACATTCTTATTTTTTATTTCATTTCTTTTTTAAAACATAGGTCACAACCCACTAAACTGATTGTAAAATCTACTGGCTGGTGCCAAGGTGACTGAAGCTTGAAAACTACTGCGTCAGTTACACCACACTCTCACACTATTGGCCTTTCTCCATGTTCTTTTGCCTGAAAAACACTGGCTCACCCTCACTCTCCCCTTTACCTGGCTACATCGTATTCTACTTTATACATCACTTTCCTGACCCTCTCAGATTAGTTCCCCCTCATCTGTGGTCCCAAAGCACCCCATGCTTTCTAACATTTACTATACTTGACTGTAATTATACTTGTGCTAGTCATCTTTCAAGGCTGTAAATTCCATGAGAAAGGCCTCAGTCTTGTTCATAGGTGACTCCTGGGGGCCTAGCCCAGTGCCTATAACATATTGGACAGTCAACAAATATTTGAGGAGTAAAACAAGAAAATGGACTTGAATCATCTATATATTTAACCACAAATGAAATGAGCACCCACTTAAAAACTGTTAAGCTATTTCCAAAGAAAATATGTTCTCCGTTCCAATTTTTAAAATGGTCTTTAGGTTCCTAAGGCAGCCTACAAAACACCATGAACCACAACACACTTGACTGATGAAAAGATGGCTGCCTACGGCCCTCTCTGCAATGACAAGGGAACTCAGGATAGAAGGGATACTCTTCTTTCTCTCCAACCCATCATTAGTTCCTTCTACAGGAAAGTGATTTATCTAGTGGCTCAAATAAGAATAAAGGTCAACATTCTAGATAAGATCCACCCCTGAGCTTTCACTGGCTCCCTTAGATTTGCAGGTGAGAAACTTTTCCTGAGATAAACTCCCTGAGTCAGGACTTTCACCTCCCAGTGGAAGGAAAGATCAGCAGTTTTTCAGGGGCTAAGGTTTCATCTGGATAGGTAAATTAAGAAGGAATACAGTAAGCATGAGTTCATGCTAAATTCTCCAATCCAGCTTCATCAGAAAGGACAATTAAACTACATTTTAATATTTTAATCCTTATCTGGCTTCTTAAATCTGATCTTAATTTGACCAGAACCTGGAGAGAGAAGCGGGTGTAACTAGCACACTGAAAAGCTTCACCATAAACAGTAATCCCAGTCTGATTCTGGGTCTTTGGAGAAGAGTAGGAAGGGGAGAGCAAAGTGGTGCAAAATGGAAGAGGAATGGAATGAAGGAAAAGGTATCCCCCACTTTTTTAATTTTAAGTTTTTCTTGGGCAAAATTGTTAAATAAATTAAATGTCTTTGTATCCTACAAACTTCCCTTCCAAATTGTTTCTCATTCATGCTTTTATCTTCTAGACTCCTTATGCTATCCAAAGATCTTCGTTTTCAACACCCACACTTTTAGAAACAGCAAGTTTTTCCCAAACCTCTGAAATGTTCCATGACCTCATACTACTTACCTTTCCTAGATTTCCTCAAGTTCAAAACTCTCATTTCCTCAGTGGAGATAATCAGTGGGAAAGAAATCTGATTAAATCCATCCGCATTAAGACAGAATATATGACTGCCCGTCTTAGCCTTTGAACCCTACTAGAGATAGATTTATTTTAAAGCTCTGAAATCTAACTATGGTAATTTCAGAGAATGATGAGGAGTGCCTAAAAGTCTACCATAAAGAAGTCAGGTCCACTATGAGCAGCAGTTTCCAGAGATCATGTCCCCAAAGTTGTCCTCTCTCTGTTTTGCCCTCTACTTTCAGTCCTTCTCAATAAGTGACACTAAAAACTCCAGCGGGGCAGAGAAGGCCACCTTGGGAAAGCATTGTAGCTACAGGATATTTATACACCCATTGGATGAGTCCGTAACAATCACTATTAGGTTGGATAGGTTGTATTTTCAATATGTTTGATAATCATTGTATTAGCTAAAACAAAAACATGCACTCAGGTTCTATACTGAAATTATTAGCCTTATTTTACTAATTTATTTAGCCATTTTGCTCGTCAATGAAGTCAATGAACCATAATATGATCGTTGCAAAGCAGATTGAACTGCTCTTCACACAATTTTAAAGAGTTACTTATCCATTATTTCCACTTAGAAATCTTTAATTTTATTTTCTATTAAGAAAATATTAGAGTAATAAAAAATGGCCTTGAATTCTTGGAAGGCACGTGTCATGTCTTTTTCAGTGGTTCTTGCTATGACAGACCTGAAGCTAATGCTGAATTTGTGTGCACTCAGAAATTAACCACGAAAGAAGCACAGCAGCATTCATTCAGCTGTGGCTCTTAAAAGTGGCGCTTCAGCACCACCGAAAATATTTATTTGCCTCCCACATATAAATATACTGTAATAAATACTACACAAACGTAGGAAAATAAGATCTTCCACTCTGCCTGAGAAGCAAGCATAAGAAACTTGAATTGAGTAATTGGTGTTTGCTACTTTTCATTAGTTTAGCTGGCTACCAAAATAAATTTGTCATTAAAGTGATAACCGGGATTGTTTTTCAAATCAAGTACGGAATGTATGAAAATGTCAACTACGTGTCCTACTTACTGACTATAGTCGTAAACACACCTTTTGTGACTTTTCTAAAAATTTCAGAAAAGGGAAAGGGGCAGTCAGTAAGATGCCCAAATATTGACAGGGTTCTGAAAGACCTAAGTGGTACTTATTTAACTTTCTCCAGTAGAAGCATTATGTTGCTTAATATCAGATTGTGTTTTTCAGTCAATTCTAGCTAGCCCCTAAACCTAGATTTATTTTTGTCTATAAATGAATGTTGTAAGTCAACAATAGAGACAAATAACTCAATTAAAATACAGGCAAAGGATCTGAATAAACATTTCTCCAAAGAAGACACAGGAGTAGCTCATAAGCTCATGAAAAGATGCAAAGCAATACCACTTCACACTTTCTAGGATGGCTATGATTAAAAACTAGCCAATAGACAATAACAAGTATTGCTGAGGATACAGAGAAACTGGAACTTCACAATGTCTGGTGGGAACGCAAAATGGTGCTGCTATTTTAGAAAAGTTTGGCAGCTCCTCAGAAGTTAAATATACATGTATAACCCAAGATAAATGAAAGCATATGTCCCCATAAAAACATACACAAATGTTTTTAGTTTGCATTCTTCATAATGGCCAAAAAGCAGAGACATTCTTAATGCCCATCAGCTGGTGAACAGATCAAGAAAACGTGATGCTGTGGTACACCAACACAGTGGAATATTATCCAACCATAAAAAAGAATAAAGTGCTGATGAACCGTGAAAACATTATGCTGTGAAAGCAGCCGGTCCCCAAAAGCCACACATGATATGATTCCATCTCTGTGAAGTTTCCAGAATTGGGAAATCCGCAGAGACAGAAAGCAAATTAGCGGTTACCAAAGGGTGGTAATAAAAAGGGGAATTAGGAGTAACTGCGAGTGGAACAGGGTGTCATTTTTGGAGTGCTGAAAATGTGCTGGATCGTGGTGACAACTGCAAAACTTTTTGAATATACTTTAAAAAAAAACCTACTTTGAAAGGAGAAATCGGATGATATAGGAAGTATATCTCTTTTTTTTTTACTCGCTCAGTTACAGGGATTACATATACGTGCACTAGACATGGAAATGTAACATGTCTGATACATCTCCTTCTGTACGTGAACCTTTTTACCGAGATGTAATTTCACACACGTAAAGAAAAGAACGAAGGACACGGTGACTCAGAGCCACCGCCAAGCCCCGAAGCGGGAGATCTGGGGGGGGGCGCCGGAGGAGCCGGCCTCGCCGCCCCTCCCTCCCTCCGTGCTCGCCCCCCACGCATCACCCCGCCGCCGCCCGCTGTCCGGCGGGGCGTCCGGGCCGGGGGCGACCCGCCGCGGGCGCCCCGAGCCGCCCCGCCCCCGGGCCGAGGTGGGGCCGGCGCTGGCCGCGGGCCGGGGCGAAGGCGCCCGGCGGGCCCGCCGCACGCGCCCCCCACCCCCGGGCGCCGCGGCCGCAGCGTCCCGAGCCGGCATCCCGCCCCCGCTCCCTCCCGTACCTGGGATGCGCGCGAGCTCGGCGGGCGCGGCGGCCAGAGCCAGGACGTCCCTCCATTGCCACCTGCCGCGGAGGGCGGCGGCCGGGGTGCGCGGAGGGGGCGCCGCCTCCTCGGACCCGACAGACGCACGGCGGGCGGGGATGGGTGGATGGGGCGTCCACCTCGTGCCGCTGAGGCGGCGGCGGCGGCTCCCCGGGGCCCACGGACCCTCCTGCTAACGCGCCGCCTCCCCGGCTCGCGGCTCCGCGCTGACAGCCCGGCTGCCGGCGCCCGCGGCCCGCGCGCTCCCGCCCGGACGCCCCGCCCCGCCGCTAGCCCCGCCCACCCTGTCGCTAACCACGCCCTCCAGACCTCTAGTCACGCCCCTCCAGGCCGCTAGCCACGCCCCTTTATGCCTCTAGTCACGCCCCGCCGCGGACGCCACGCCCATTCCCGGCCGCCCCGCCCCCGCGCGGATGCCCCGCGCATGCGCAAAGCGCCGCCGCCGCCGCCGCGGGATGGGGGGGACCGCTAGCGCCTGGTGATGTGGCCGCGCGGGCGGCGGCCTGCAGCGCCAGCACCGCCCCCTCCCGGACCCCGGGCCACACCCTGAAAGGCGCGGGCGGGGCATCGGGTCGCGCAGAAAAAAAGAGGGCGGGGGGAGGCGTCTCAGGAGAGAAGGGGCTGTGACCGCTCTTCCGCAGCCCACTCTCTCTCCCCGCGGGCGCGCGCACAGCCCGCACCCCCGAGTGCGCCCGGGTCCGAATCTCCAAATCTTATGACTCTTGATCTGTGCGCTCAGGCCGAGGGTGGGCCGGGTTCGTTCTTCCTTCTCGCGGACGGGGATTGAAACCGAGGCTCGGGTACCTCGCTGCGCGCCTTTCCGCAGAGCAGCGCAGAGGGTCCGAGAGCGAGGGATGATGGACCACTGCGGACGGGGATGAGATGTAGGGCAGCTCCTTCGCCCCCTCCCAGTGGGGGAGAGGAGGAGACGCAGAGTGCGTGGGCGCCGTGGAAGGGGCTGGGTGGGATGCCTGATTGTTCAGGTTTGCTCACACCTGTGTTTAAATCTAGGTAAAGGCGAGTCAAAGTTTCCCATGCAAAACCAAGGACTCGCTTGTTTTATTTAACAGCTCTTTATTGGGTACCCTTTGTATAGGACTCAGCTATGCCTGGGGAGGTATTCATTCCAGTGAGCAAAAGTGTCAGTCCTCAGGCACATACTTAGTCTAAGAGGGAAACTGTAATTTTAAAGATTACACAGCTAATGACAGTCTTTTCCTCAAATCAAAGCTTCCACCAGCTCTGTCACCACTAGCGATTTCGTAGCAGTTTTTCAGGCGCTAAAGGACACCACAGCAAACTTTTATCCAGATTTTTTTCTTGGCAGTCAAACTGAGTTGACTTTCACCTTCAGGGTGAAAGGTTCCGTATCAGTCTTGGACCTCTGCAGTCATGCTTTTTATAATGACCCATGCGGGTGTTCTTCACCCGTAAACGCCATGAGGAATGAAAGTATAATGTCAAGGAATATGAAAAAAAAATCTTTTGACTGTATTTACAGTTGTTTCTGTCGTTACTGTTCTTAATTGAAAACCACTCAAAAGTAATTAGCTGTTCTTGCGAGTTTGCCGGAAGCAACGTTCTAACCAGGTAAGAGTCCCTCCACTGAGTCATGTAGTCTTTCAGGATTTCTACACGATATACATGTCTCTGTCTATGGGAGGCCACCCTTTCTGGGTTTTGAAAATCCTACCACCATTTGTTCAGAGGGACCTGATGGTTTCACCTTCCCTAAAATGCATTAGTTGACATGTGGTGGGCAACCTGTTTATGCAGTGCTCTTCATTCTGTATGCTACAACATAGTGTGTTTGGTTTTTGTTTTGTTTTGTTTTTTAGATATTTTAAGCTTCAAGTTGGAATCCACATTTAAATTACATTTGACCCTGAAATAGCCCAAGGAGGAAGCAGATGAAGAGATAACCCATTCTAAAAAATTAGGTCCTGATGTGTCCAGGGCAAGAACCGTGTTGCTGCTTCGTCTTCTGCCAGACCACCAGCAACTTAAAATGTGAAGGAAGTGGCTTAGAATTGAGGATATTTATTAATCACTGTTGTGATGATTGCTAGAAAAAAAGCCTGGGAGTTATGAGATTATGTAACAAAGGGACCTGTCTGCTCTACAGGGTAAGAAAGATCTCTTTGAGGAAGTGACATTTAAGCCAAGCCTTGAAAAATGAGGAGTAGGCCAGGTCACAAAGGTAAGGGAGTGGGGGTGGGGAGGGTGTGCTTGGAACTGTAGAAACTGCAAGTATGAAGGCCATTTGGCATGAAGGGGTTCCACCTGTTAAGACCTTTTGAAAAAAGAGAGTGTCTAGGGTGAGATGGCTAGTTCTGCAGGAGAGGTGAACAGGACTTTGGACTTAATCCTAAAGACAAAAGGAAACCAGTAAAGAGTTGGAGAGGGTCCATCTAGACATAATCAGATTTGTATTTGTAAAAGACATCTCTGGCTGCAGTGTGGGAAACAGATAAGCAAGAAGCAGGAGAGGACGTGCAAAGACCAGCCTGCAGGCAGTGGAGATGGGAGAAGATGGTGGATCAAAGAAATAGATGAAGGTTGGAACGGTAAGAACTTGATCTTTGACTACAAGTGGAAGATGGGGGAGAAAAAGTGACAAAAAAAAAAAAAAGACTCCCAGGTTTCTAGCTTGAACTTGTGAAAAATAATATAAACAGAGCACTTTAAAATAGAGTAGGAGGTGCCATCCCAGAACTGCTTTGCTGGTCTTATTCCTCAAACTTCTGGAATGTTAAAACTGGGCAAATAACCTTTGGGCTAGGCCTAAAGAGGCATTGTATTCCAAATGACTGGTTTTTTGTAAATTCGTTTGTTTGTTTGTTTGTTTGTTTGTTTATGATTAGGACTGGAAATAAAAACATTCTTCAGAATTAGCATCACTATGTCAGCTTATCTGCACCTATAAAAATTCCTTCCTTCTAGTCATCTAATGATTCCCCTTCCCTTTTTCATAAATTTCTCTTTCCTGCACCTTCTAATTGGAACACTTTATGGGTTTCTGTCTGAAATGGTGCTTCCAAAATAGCTATTCTTTAGATCTCAAGTAAAATGTTGTTGCCTCTCATTTTGGCCTTTTATTTTAGGTTAACAGTATGAATATATAGATGTATATCCCATATGGTGATAACTCCTGATGACAATAAGTAAAGCAGGGTTAGAATCGGAAAATTTGGAAACAGTGTAGGAGAAAGGGGTGGAGAGAGAAGGGGAGACTTTTATAGAGTGGTCCAGGGAGGTTTTGCTAGTTTAAGCAGACAGGAATAAGGGAGCAGCTATGCTATCTGGGGGAAGTACAGGAAGCACAGAGGTCCTCAGACAGAAGTATGCATGTCCTGTTCAGAAGATAGCAAGAAGTCCTGTGTGGCTGGAGCAAAATGATCAAGGAGATCGTTACAGCAGATGCAGTCAGAGAAGTAGCAGGAGGCCACTGTAAGGCCTTTGACTTTCACTCTGAGTGAGACAGGAGCCACTGAAAATATCTGAGCAGAGGAGGGGCCCACTCTGACTTAGGTTTCAATGGGATCACCATGGAGAATGACTGAGCGGAGCAGGAAGACCAGCGAGGAGGCTTCCACAACGAAACAGGTGAGAAGGAGGGTGGTTATAGTGGAGTGGCGAGAGAGGCTGGGCTCTGAATATTTTTGTTTGAGAGTGGAGCTGACAAGCAGGATTTGCTAATGGATTGATTGAATGAGGGGTGTGAGAGAAAGGTTTGGCTCAAGCAGTCTGAAGGATGGCATTACCATTTGCTGAAATGGGAAACACTATGAAAAGGAAGTCAGGAGACAGGGATGAGATCACCTAGTGAGGTGCACTGTTCTTACCTCGTCCTGTAGGAGCTCATTCCGTTCTCACCACAACTCTCTAAGGTTAAGAAAGGAAGAAAGAGAGAAAGAGAGAAAAGAAAGATGGGGGATTTTGAGGAACTGAAAGAATTTCAACATGTTCGTATCCTTTTTAGAGTACTGTCTTAATTGGTCCCTTTTGAGAGTTTTTTCCACAAATACAAGGTAATGTTATTCCTATTTGATAGGTGAAGAATTGAGGCATTACTCTACAATGTGCCTCACACCCCATGGCTGTGATGTGGGGATAGTAATCCTCCCGAGTTTACCACTGCAAGTCTTCAGGGAAGTCAGACAGCTAAGTAAACACAGCAATACCTAGCGCTATGGAAGGGAAAAGCTGAGGGGCTGTAGTTGTACAAAGCAGAAGTGTCTCCAAAAGCCTGGAGGTCATGGGGACAGGCAGGGGTCAAGGAAGACTTCTAAGACGAAGTGATATTAGGCTGAAAGCTAAAGGATCAGTAGGAAAATTTTAGGAGAGGCTGTAGGAAAGGAGGGAGGGAGCATTTTAGGTAGAGGGAACTACTTGTGCAAAAAAGAGAGAGAGTGAGAGAGAGGAGGAGGAGGAAGAGGGAGGGAGGGAGGGAAGGAAGGAAGGAAGGAAGGAAGGAAGGAAGGAAGGAAGGAAGGAAGGAAATAGAAAGAGAGAGAGAGAGAGAGAGAGAGAGAGAGAGAGAGAGAGAAAGGAAGATAGAGAGTGAGGGAAAAGAAAGATGGGGGATTTTGAGGAACTGAAAGAATTTTAACGTGTTCGTATCCTTTTTAGAGTACTGTCTTAATTGGTCCCTTTTGAGAGTTTTTTCCACAAATACACGGTAATGTTTCAAGAGTTCCCTCTTCTTGGTATCTTTAGACTGTCTCTTTGAGGAGGCAGAGGTCTGCTGTCCTTGAGTGCATCAGGTCTTCATCGTTCCTCAACCATGGCCACGGGTTTTTGCCCCTTGACTTCAGACTTGCTGTTTGTTAACTGAGACACTCCATTCTGCCATACACAGGCCTGAGTCTGCACCCACTAGGTGGACTCAAGGGTCTTTCCTCTTTGCTTTCCAGGAAAGGCAAGATCATAACACTTAAAAACACCACAAGGGGGTGGGAATGGGGGTGAAAAGGTGAGGTGCAAACTTTCAGTTCTAAAAACAAATAGGCCATGGAGTTATAGGGTGCAGCTCAGGGAATATAGTCAATAATATTGTAATGACTTTGCACGGTGACAGATGGCTACTAGACAGTGTGGCAGTCACATCGTAAAGCATATAAATGTTGAATCACTAGATTATACACCTGGAACCAATATAATATTGTGTGCCAACTATACTTTAATAAAAAATTATTTTAAATATATAGCATACAGGTTTACTTGTCATTCCACCTCCCTGCAAGGTTATCAGCAGGGTCTTTATATCTCAGTCTAGCTCAATGTCATTAGCCCTGAGTGAATTCTCAACAATTTTCTCCATGAAACGAATGAACGGTTACATTTTAACTGACCTTTCTTTATTTCTGGTGGTGCTGCTACTGGCATTTTGATTTTCTGTTCTGGTTCCACTTCCGATAGAATTATTAATATATTTTAAAATTTAATTATACATTGCATCGTTCTGACTTCTTTAACCTGACTTGTTGGATTTTAGCTGGGAGACAGGCTTTCGGTAGCACTGGGATGCTGATGGCTGAGGTATTTTTCAGGGACATCTGGGCCTTGATGGGGGTGAGGATGTGGACTTGTGTTACTGTTTGATTTAAGGACCAGACAAACCCAATATCTGTAATTGTTCTCTTCAATGGATCCTCATATATCAAAAGAAGAAGAAGAGGAATAAGAAGGCGATGACAATGACTATATAAAACTGTCCATAGCACCTTTATTATTGTAGTCCAATAATCAAAAATTCAATAGGAGAATGGAAAAACTAATTTTCATATGTTCATACAATAGAATACTACTCTGCAATGAAATGAATCATAGATATGCTCAATGGAATGGATGAATCTCACTGACATTTAGCTGAGAGAGCCCTGACGGAAAAAATATATAAACATAGTATGTGTATACCCTTTTTCCATCACTGCTATACCAAATTACCACAAACTTAATGGTTTAAAACAAAATATTTGTTATATTACAGTTCCGTAAGTTTATAAGTCCAATATGAGTCTCACTGAACTAAAATTAAGGTGTCAATGGGGCTGCACTCCTGGGGAGAATCACTTTCCAGCTTCTGGAAGCCAACCACATTCTTGGCGTGTGGCTTGCTTCTGCTGTCTTCGAAGACCGAAGACCGCAGTGTAGTGTAGCATCTCTGACCCTCCTTCCAACCTCGCATCTCTTTGTCCTCTCTTCCACTTTAAAGAACACTTGTGAGTACAAGAACCCGCCCAGATAATCTAGGATAATCTCTCTATTTGAAAGTCAGCTAATTAACAACCTTACTTCCCTTTTGCCATGTATTTAAGTATTCTGAATAAATAACTGAGGATAAGGGAAATCACATTTTCAGTGGAGCGCTGCTAAAATGACACTCTGGGGGGAAAAAAAGAGAACACCTTGATTTGTATGTAGCATTTGCTAATTGGTTAGAGATGATTGAGAGCAAGGCCTGATTTTACATTGAATCCTGGACTGGGAAACAAATAAAAATTATAAAGAGTATTATCGAGGCAGTTAAAATTTGAATACAAACAGTGAATTACATAATAGTTCTATATTCATGTTGAATATTCTGATTTTATTCATTGTGCTCTGGTTACATACGAAAATATCCTTGTACTTAAGATTTATACCCTGAAGTATGTAGAGATAAACAGACATGAAGTCTATAATTTGCTCTTGAATTAAAGAAAGATTGTGTGTGTGGTGCAGGGAGAGGGAAAATTATGGTAAAGCAAAAAAAATATGCAGCAATATGTATCCATTTTTGAAGCTTGGTAAAAGATACTCAGGAATTATACTACTATTGCAACTTGTCTATAAATCCAAAATTATGTCCAAATAAAGAATGACCAAAAGTTGTGCTGGGGGTTACAGGGACATAGGAAGTTACTTTGACAGCATCCCACCAATGCAGAGGAAAAAGCCATACAAGATGTGCTGGTTCAGCTCTTCTCTGTTCTATGTAGCCACCTCGCTTCCAATACCTTTTGTATTCTTGGCTAAATAAATCAGGAACTTATAGCCAGTGTGCAGGTGGTCTATTTTGGGAGCTTCCAAAGAAGACAGCTTTTGTGAAAATGAAAGCATTCATTTAAAAATAATAGAGACCTCTTTGTCCTGGATAGCAAAATGGGGGCCCTATAACAGTTTGTGATCAGAATGTGTAAACATGCAGTGCTCTTAACATGAGACAGATGAAAGAGGTGGTGTAGGATGAGAAAAGGGAACAGTACGAACTGTACACAAGTCACCAATATAAAAAAGCAATATTTCCTTCCAGTCTTCTTCCATGATTTAACTCTTCTGATCGTTTCTGTCAGATCTTAAGCCTATCATTGAATGATATCATATTCTTAGAATGCTTAGTTATTGACTTTATGTTTGGATCTTCTAAATACATTTGAGGAGATGCTGGTAATCTAGGCCTAGACACTCTGTTTTGTTAGAGCAAGATTTCGCTCTTAATGGGAGCAAGACCTAAGTTTCCAAGATCCTGGAGACATGACCCAGGCGAATGAAAGGGTATGAAAATAACTAAAATTGATTAAAATGAAAAAATACCTTTGATCAAAAACCAATGAATTATATAAAATAATATTGGCTCTCCACCCCCTTTCTATGCACACTTCCCCTCTTTGTTAAAATACTGTAGTAATGTAATTTCTGATTCATTGATATTTAGCAGAATTTAATACAGATCTTATTAGTGCCATGCTAGAGATAAAACTCTGAGGAAGAAATGATGCCTTGTTTTATATTCAAAATTCAACCCTTAACAAAATAATTTAAACATTTCAGCAGATGAGGCAGAGAAATCAAGGAAACTCCATTTAAGGTGGCTCCTCTTCAGAATATTAGTCTACTAGAAATAAAATCTGCTCCCCCAATTCCTGAGTGAAAATTTTGCTTTACCATAATTTCTCTCTCTCTCTCTCTCTCTCTCTCTCTCTCTCTCTCTCTCTCTCTTTTGCTGTACCACATTGCTGGAAAATAAAGCATTTCATTGGCACAAACATTTGACTTTATTCATGGGATTAAAGAATTATATTTGCAACATAATTACACCATAATTTTCAGCATTAAGTATACATATCTCTAGAGATAAAGGAGTTTTGATCGCAAAACTGGGTAATTAAATTAAGTAGATAATTGTTCCTAAGGGCCTGGGATCCAGGTAATAATAGCAATTTGGAAAGTTACCAGCATAAATAATCAGTTTGGTTAGTCTGCTGGAGGTAAAAAAAAAAGTCTGAAATAATGAAAATTATTGAATGTAGTAGATACTGTGGGTGCCTCCCTAACTTTCTCTACACCCTCTCCCAACCACTGTATCTCTGCTTTCTGGATGGTATCGACTTCACTAGGGTTGACCAGGAAATTCCAGACTGATTGGTTTAAAATTCCACTCTTGCGAGAGGCTGAAACTGTAGTTAGGTTAACTATTAAGTCTTGCTGGTGCTTAGCAAAAGTGACTCCATTTTGAATCTGTTGTTTCTTTTTAACATATCTAATCAGCAAATCAGGGCTACTACAGTTCCCTTATGATTAGAGCTTGTCCATGTAATAACTACAACACATATGCAAGTGAACAAGTTTCTTATATTTATGTGCCTTTAAATATCTTATAATTTAACAGTTTATCTTCTTTCCATATCATTTTCCTGTTGAATAAAACAGATATTTGTGGTTCTGGTCATTGTCCTTAAGATATATGTTGCTAAAGATATACTGTTCAAATATTGTGTTTTAAAGTCACCTAAAATACTTCTTTTTTTGTGTGTTATCATACCACAAACTTAATATATAGTTAAATTCATTAATTTCAGTTCCTTTTCTGTTTTGGGAGGGTTTTATTTCCTTTTGTACTTAATTTTTAAGTATATGATATATATTTCTAAAGTCAAAACTATAAAGCAAAGTACATTCAGAGAAGTCTAATATCCTTCCTCGTTCCTTCCTTTCTTTTCTAGATAATTATTTTATTCATTTTTGGCTTATATTCCACTGTTTTTTGTTTTTGTTTTTTGAAAATATAAGCAGATGTGCATGTATATGAGTATGTATCTATACGCATATATAGGTATTTTCCTCACTTTATTACACAAAAGGCAGCAGACTATAAACACTGTTTCATACTTATTCACTCATCAATATATTCAGATTACTCCATAGTAAGATATGCAGACTCCATCGTATATGTATATATGGTCATCCAGGTTATTTCAGTTTTTTACTATTACAAATAGTGCCACAGTGCATATGTTCTGTATTTGATCGCATCCCAGAATACTTAGAAATTCTGGATAAAAAAGTAAATGCATATGTAATTTTTATAGATAATGCCAAATCCTTTCCATAGCAACTTCATCATTTTGTACTCCCAACATCAATCTATGTCTGGTTCCCCATTCTTGCCAATCTGATAGATGGCAAATGGTTCCTTGATATCATTTTCTTTTGCATGTTTTTTTAATATGCCCACGCATCATTTGTATTTCTGTTTCTGCGAATTGTCTGTTCATTCCTCTAACCCATTTTTTTCATGGAGTTATTGGGTTTTTTTTTTTTTTTAGTTTTTAGAAGGTTTTTATGTTATGGTTCTTAGTGCTTTCCAGTAATATAAGTTAGATATCTTGTTTTCAAGATTGTCATTACCTTTTTTACGTTGCATATGCTAATTTTTCTTATGTAAAAACTTATTTTTGAATTTTTATATAGTCAGATTCACCAGTCTTTTCCCTTACTGCTTCTTGATTTTGAATTATAGTTCAGAAAGTTTTTCCCATCCCCTAGTTATAAAGAAACCTTTCCTCTACTTAGTAGGCAAATAATTTAAGGTCATGGCACTAGATGGAGTTACCCAAAGTGTGAGCACTGAAGGGAAGCAGAGTTTGGCACCCCAGAATATGCCTTTGTGGGATATTGATCATTTTAAGCTCATTATTTCCAAGAAACAGACTCAGGAAAAAAACAAAACAAAACAAAACAAAACAAACCTTTGACCTTCTTTTTAACTGGTTAAAAGAATTCAGATAGAGGACCTGCTCCAGAAAGGGAGATATCCCCATAGATAGCTATACATTTTATAATGAATAATAGGTATCAATTTTTATCTTATTGGATGTTGACTTTTGTCAAATATCTTTTTGATATCTATGGAGGTGATTGTGTGATATTTTTTCTTAACTCTGTTGAATGGATGAATTGTGCTAATGATTACACTAACATAATAATGAATATACTAATATGCACTCTTGCACTATTGGAATAAGCACTGCAGTTTTGTCTTGTTTTATCCAATCTAACAATTTTTGCCTTTTAAATCTTAGACCAATTTACATCTAATCTAATTACTGGTATGGGTATAGCTTAAGTCTACTATCTTATTATTTGTTTTCTAATTGTCCCCTGTTCTTTATTCCTCTTCACCTTTTATTCTGTTTTCTTTTTGGATTAATCTCATGGCTTCATTTTATCTCCACTATTGGCTGAGTAGCTATCCATTTTTGGTTTCTTTTTTAGGTATTGCTCTAGTATTTACAATATAAACCTTTCAATTATCACCATGTACTTTCAAACCCTGTTAAAACCCTCCATCTTTTCTGCTATTCTTGTCATATATTTTACATGTACATTAGATATAAACTCCATCAAACTGTTTAAAAAAATTTAAACAATTATCTTTCAAAGATGTTAAAAGTGAGAAAAACTAGTCTTGCATTTATCTTCACACTTTATAAAACTGCTTGCCTGGTTAGCATATTTCTCTAGGAAGGAGACTAAATTCTGCCAGTGCATCTATTACTCTATTTTGGCCAGATACGAATATCTTAATTTCCAAGTTATTGTTACAAACCAGCAATGCTCCATTAATTTTGTACGGTGTCGTACCTGTGGGATGATTCTGATCTCAGTCAATCAACAATTCGCACAAAAAAATGTGAGCACATTTCTGGGGCTAGACTCCAGGTATACTGAGGTGATCCATTGATCGGTGAGACAATGAACAATTATTCATTTGTTTAACTTTTCTCTGGTCATTCATTAGTTGAACATGGATTAATCATTAACTATGCCTAACTCCAAGTGAGATATTGACAATACAAGGAAAACAAGCTGCTGTCCCTTCCCTGAAGGATTTCTAGACATAGTAGGTTTTAACTAGAGTAGAAGCAGCCTTAAAAATGAGTTAATCAGTGTTTTCCTCCTCAGCACCCACTGTCATTTCTCCCATAAATTTTATAAGTTTTATAACTTGGCAATAATATGGTACAATGTTAAATTATTATTATGATAACAATAATGCACTACCAGCTTAATTATATACATTCTAATTATCTTCCCCTTGGGACAACGTTTTTCCCCTCAGGACAACCCTGTGACATATTAGTGTTCTGATTTTACAGAGGACAAAACTTTTATAGTGGCTCAGAGAGTCATCTGTCCAAAGTCACAGAAACTAAGTGAATGATCTGGGACTGGATTTAATCCAGATCTGGCTGACTTTGGACAACCTGTTCTGCCAGACATGAGCAGATAAAGGTTGGTCCAAGGTTTCTGCTTTTGCTTTGAATCCTGCAGCAATGATGTCAGGGCATACTGTGGGTGGTAAATAAATACTTTCAAAATAATGAAGAGAAAAAGAAACAATTGACAGAGTAAAAATGCAACCTACGGAATGGGAGAAATGTTTGCTAATCATATACCTGATAAAGGGTTAATATTCAGAATATATAAGTAACTAACTCCTTCAACTGGACACCAACAAAATAAATAGCCTTATTAAAAAATGGGTGATGGATTTGAATACACATTTCTCCAAAGTAGATATACAAACACATGAAAAATGTTCAATATCATTAATTGTTAGAGAAATGCAGATCAAAACTATAATGATGTATCACCTCATACTCACTGGGATGGCTACGATACACACATATGTATATATGTACACTTATGTATGTATGTATGTATGTATGTATGTATGTGTTTGTGTGTGTGTATGCATAATACACCAGAAAACAACAAGTGTTAGTGAGGAGCGGAATAATTGGAACCCTTATACATTGCTGGTGGGAATATAAGATTGTACAGCCACTAAAGAAACCAGTATGAAGGTTTTTTCAAGAGTTAAAAATAGAATTACCAAAAATTCAGCAATCATACTTCTGGATATAAATACAAAGGAATTGAAAACAGGATTTCGAAGACATATTTGTTTACTCATATCATTGTAGCATTATTCATGATAGCTGAGAAGTGGAAGCAACCCAAATGTCCATCAGGAGATGAATGCATAAAGAAAATGTGGTATATGCATAGGGTGGAATATTATTCAGCCTTAAAAAAGAAGGATATCCTATGGCATGCTACAACATGGATAAATTTGTAGGATATTATGCTAAGTGAAATACACCAGTCATGCAAAGAGAAATACTGTATTATTCTACCCATACGAAGTATCTGCAGTAGTTAAATTCATAGAAACAGAAAATGAATGATGGTTGCTAGGGGCTGGAGGTAGGGGGCAATAGGAGCAATTTCTCAGTAGACAATGAGTTTTAGTTTTGTAAGATGAAAAAATTCTAGAGGTCCATTACATAACACGATGAATATCGTTAACGCTTCTGAACTGCACTTAACCACAGTTAAATGGTTAAATCTGATTTTTAACGCACTTTAAAAATCTTATTTTAAAGACTGAAGAGGAGGGTAGCCAGCCGCACGGTGAGCTCTTCAGGTCCATATTTGCTTAGCTAAACCAATAAAGCCCGAGAGCCTTGCCATCTGTTATCCAGCACAGCAGCCTCAGGAACCCCCAACCTCCCTTTCGGGACAGGAGAAAAGGCCTGCAGCCTCCACCAGGTGTCACTCACGCGGAGGGGCGGTCCTTGCCCCGCCCACCTCCGGGTTTCGCCCAATCGCAGCCCTGGCCCCGCCCCCGCCCGAGCCTCTTCCGGCATCCGGGCCTCAGGGGGCGGGCCCTGACGCTCGGCACCCGGCATGGAGGTCCACGCGGGACTGCAGACCGCCCCGACCCCCTCCCCGGCCTCCCGGGATGGCGCCAGCGCCTCGGTGTCCAAAGAGCTGCTGTCGGCAGGGAGCGGCGGCCACGGAGGTACCGGGCGGGTGGCAGCCGCGTGGGGCGCGCACGTGCGGCGGGGGCGCGGGCCCAAGCAGTCGGGGAGGGGCGGGGGCTCCTCGCCTGGGCCCCGCACCCCCTCGGGGAGCCCTGGGGGTGAGGGCGGGGCGCCGGCGTGCCCGCTGCCTGGGATTGCGGGGTGCAGGGGAGATAGGCCGCGGGGCCGGGGGCGGTTCCTCTCATCCGCGCAGTAGTGACCCCTCTCTCTCTCTCTCTCTCTCTGCCTGGCCCCCAGCAAGACACGTCCCCTAAAGGGAAGGGCCTTAGGGCCTGCCTTTGGGGTCCAGGCCGTCAGCTGGTCTGGGGAGCAGATAACTTACGGATTCCCACCCCCCCGCCCCCGATCCCTTGTCCCCGCCTCTCCATGCGCACTGAGCCAGCCCTTAGTCCCACCCCACCCGATCCTAGAGGGAGACCTGGGTCCAGGGGATTCACTCACCCTAGTAGAGGGTTTTACAAGCGGGGGTCCGAATGCCCCCAGCTCCACCCGTCATTAGCAGGGGCGGGCTGGAGGAGCGTCGCTTACTCTCCTCTACGCCCCAGCTTTCACGTTTGGAAAACAGAGGTCGTAGGGCCTGTGGATTTCTGTGAGGAGAATGTGCTTAAGGTCTCGGGTACATTCTCAGCAAATGTTAGCTTGGAGAAATGATTCTGTGAGAAGCCAGAGCATCTGGAGGAGTTCCAGGAGTAATAGCCAAAATTTACGTAGTGCTAACTGTGCCCCAGGAAATAACTCATTTAATCCTCACAACAGCCCCGTGCAGAAGGTTGTTACCTCCATTCTATAGGGGAGGAAACGGAGTCTTGGTGTATCGGACAGGTCAATAACTTGCCCAGGGATCCCGTGGCTGGAAGTACCAAAACTGGGATTTGAATCCAGTCTGACTCCTGAGTCCAAGCTCATTACACTAATCCAATTGCGAGGCCTACAGGAGTAAGCAGCCGAATGTTTGTTGAGCTCTGCTTTGTGGGTGAACAGGATTTTGGTACCAGAGTGAGGAGATTGTACAGGTGCTGGAAACAGCATGTCCAAAGCCCTGAGTTTTGAAAGACAAGTCCTGTTCTCTGAGCTCTTTTAAGATGTTAATTGAATTAATTTGAGGCGTAGTGAATGGTGAAGCTGAGTAGATAGTGGGGGGGACAAAATTTCTCCAAAGGGTTCTTTTGTCGAGGTTGGACATCTTTTCTGAAGAGGAACTAACCAGGCAGGCATGTTTTACAAATGAAGAAACAAATGCTCAATGAGGTTGGATAATTTGCTCAATATAATGCAGTTAGTAATTATTTCTGGCTTTGCTTAACCATTCTGCCCTGCTTCCTCCATTATGTCATTGTGTTTCAGTGATGGATTTCTGATCCAGGAAGGTACAGTCTAGTGTGCACTTATTGCTCAGCATTGGTGATGAAGAGCTGTATGATATGAGACAGGCTGATGAAAGGGTAGATGGATGTGCTAAAAGAACTAGAATGTTGTGCTGGAAGTTGGAGTGCTTCATTTAAAAAAAAGAAAAACATCTTGGGAAATGTAGAATTGTCAAGACTTGAGAGGGGTCATGAAAAGTTAGTCACTTAAATTCATGTGTTTTCAGGTATATGGGACAAGTTGCTCATCAACTCCAAGCCAAATTCCAAAAAGAATTCCACTCTTCAAACAGTTCGGATAGAGAGGAGTCCCTGTAAGTATCCTTCCTTCTCTCTCTCTTTCTGTCTCAAGCACTTTCTCTGATGTTAAATTCTGACTAATTAAGTACTTATTTGATGGGTAAGTACTTTCTGCCTTTCTGGTCATATATTAACCTTTAGAGTCAAGTATTACTTGGGATTTACATTATGGAGTCTATGCCCAAGAGTAGAATTTCTTACATTATTTACTTGCTTTAAGACAGTAACTTTTTCCAGAAAAATTCCCTGTGGGACGAATTTTTGGAAATCAAAAATAATTATTGGTAACTTCATGAGAAACTTTTAGAGGCTACTGAGCCCAAATTTATTATACATGTATGAGAAAATACCACCATGTCCCATTAAATTGAATACAATTACTTAAATGATAAATGTTCCTGATAATATATATAACAGGACCAGTTCTGTGCATTACTCTATAATATTGCTGTACTGCTCACTCATAAATATGTACCACACTCAGACTTTGTTCATGTAGTATTTATGTAATAGTCAGCATCTGTGTTATTCACTCTTAATGTTGGAAAAAAAAAGAATCAAAACAAGAAGCCAGTGAAAACACTGTAAATAATGCACCAAGTTATGTCTATAAACTAAGAAATCAGAGAATTCTGGGTTAATCATAGTTTGCACTAAATCTGCAAGAGCCAAAATGACTGCTTAATGGCTCTCCATTCAAATACAACCTTTTGTTTGGACATAGGTTTTCATTTGAAGAGGGGAGGTACATACCTTAAGGGAATTTGTTGGGTCATATGGAAAGCATATTTTTTTTATAAAGAGGAACTGGCCAAATTATTTTCCAAATTTGGGTATGCTATTTTGCATTCCCACCAGCCTGATTCAAGAGTTTTAGTTCTTAGTTGCTACACATCCTCAGCAACACTTGGTGTCCTCTTTTAGCTATTCCAGTGTGTATGTAGTGATATATCACATTGTGATCTTAGTTTGTTTTTCCCTAATGCTTAATGGATGTTGAACATCTTTTCATGTGCTTGTTCATCATTTATATGTCTTTGGTGAAATGGCTGTACAAATCTTTAGCTCATTTTAACAACCTTATTGATAAACAACATTTCTTATAGTGAAGGCCTGCTGGTGATGAATTCACCAGCCTTTGTATGTCTGACAAAGTATATATTTTGTTTTCAGTTTTGAAAGATGTTTTCAGTGGATAAAGAATTCTAGGTTGACTGGTTTTAAAAATGTTTTATTTGAGGACTTTGAAGATGTTGCTCTGTGGTCTTCTAACTTACATTGTTTCTGATGAGAATTTTACTATCATTTTTATCTTTGTCATATGTATAATATTTACTTTTTCCACTGACTGCTTTTAAGATTTTCTCTTTATTACTGGTCATCACCAATTTGATGATGATGTGCCTGGTAATTTTCTTTGTGATTCTTGAGCTTGCGATTTGTTGGACTTCTTGGATCTGTGGGTTTTGCTCCACATGATCCATTAGTTAAAAACAAAAGCAAAACAGAATCTAGCGTCATCCTTCATCTGAGGTAATAGATTTAAATCTGCAGGCACAGAAGTACCTTTATTTTTATCCGTAATTTCTCTTTCTATCTGAAGGGACATGCGAGTGCACATTTATTTACTATTGGGTATGTGCCAGATATTGTGTGGGGCTTTGTAGATATGCGACCTCATATATACAAACGACCTTCCAACAGGGATAAATTTTACAATTAAAGGCCATTTCTTGACCTTTACCACCATTTTCTTTTCTTCTTCCATACTCTGGACATTTTAGTATCAGTGGTGTAGCTGCATCAGTGACTTAACAGTTGGTTATGTTCTGGGTCTTTTGAAAGAGAAAAAAATTATTATGCCTTGTGTTTTTGGTCTCTCCTGTACTTAGCACAGTGCTGGCAGTTATCACCCCTGCTTTACAAATGAGGAAACTGAGGTTTTGAATGGTTAAATTAAATGCATTAGTTCTGATTCCTGTGGTTGAAAATAACTGAAACTCAGCTAAGATTGCTTTAAGCTAAAAAAGAAAGAAAAAAAAGGGAGGAATGGAGGGAAAGAAAGAGAAAAGGAAAGAAATTTTGTTGGCCCGTGTTAGTAGGGGAAAAAACCTTAGTGAGTTCAGGTACATCTGCATCCAGGTATTCATTGTTATCAGGGTTCTGCTGCTCTGCATCTTCCTAGCTGTTGGCTTGATCTAGAGCAGGCTTTTCCCCACATGTGGCAGGTTGGCCAGATTTCAGAAGCTCCAGGCTTACAGCAGCTAGTTCAGTTACTCATTTGGAAAGAAGGTTCTCTTTCTCAATAGTTCAAACCCTGCCCCAGGGCTATCTCTCATTAGCCCAAGTAGATCATGGTGTCACGGTGTCCCTGTGTATACCACTGAACCAAATCACGATGACCAAGGTTGTGAAAAGTAGGTGTGCATAGGTTGAGAGATGGGAGTGACTAAGAGTGACAGTTTAAGAGGAAAGTCAGGATTATGCTCTTAGAAGAAAGGGGAACATGCTGGGCAGGTGTAAACAACCCCTACTTAATTAACACGCCAGGGGTAATTCAGATAGTATGTGGTGGAACTAGGATTCTATTAATAACCTTGTCAGTCTGTCCCCATAGCTTGGTGCACTTAGCTGTGGAGTCATACTGCCTCCTTATTAAGTTGCTGTTGGTTGAATGCCAGCCTTTTTGGAGGTTACAGTTCTGGATGTATATGAAAAACAGAAAACATTGAAAAATAATTGCTGAAAAAATAAGCCCTACTGCTTGTAAGAATTCAGAAAAGGTGGAAGTTTTTGAAATGGAAGGAATTTGAAAGACTTTAAAATTATAAATGTTGTCATTATTACTATTCAAATGTGTTTTATAGGAAATTTTAGATTTAAAAATTTTAAGTTTGGCTAAATACTGAATTTCGATAAACTATACTTTCTCTCCTTAGTATTGGACCAAGTACAGACCTTCCTCCCACAGCTGGCTCAGGCAAATGAAAAGCTAAGAAAAGAAATGGCAGCTGCACCACCTGGTCGTTTCAATATTGAAAATATCGATGAGACACTTGGAAAAGTGATACAAATGGTAACTAGGCTTTGTTTTCACTTCATAGAGTAAAATTACCAGTGTGCCTTGTCACCTAAAAAGAGACTCTTTCTTTTAGTTCCATGGTCATTTTCCTTCCTGGAAAATCAGTGCACATTTCCAGTACTGCATAGGTAATTGGTCATTGTGTGATTAAAAATTTTGTGGGTCGATGAGCTTTCCTGGGTGAAGTTTAGGGATTTAGTAATACAGAGTCATAGGAGGGCTTTCTCAAGTCAAATATTTACCTTTGTTATCTTGAAGCATTAATTTATTAAATGTCCTACCTGACTTTTTTTTCCCCATCCAAGGCCCAAGGAGGTATTCAATCACAGTCTGATGCATTGAGATGCAAACGTTGATGATGTGTTTAACGGAGTACATTATCTCACAAAATAAATGTACACAAGCCTCATGTGAAAATTGCCTCTCAAGTTAGGCTCATCTCTTATTTCTACGCTGGAGTTCCTCTATTTATGGACAGAGCTGACACCATTGTTAATGATATCTATGTAATTCACCAGCAAATCTGGTCCACCCTATCTCGATAGTATATCCCAAATCCAGCCACTTTGCATGACCTCCACCACTGCCACACTTGGTCCAAGTAATTATGGTCTCCCCTTTGGGCTGTTGCAGTAATTTCCCACCAGGTCTCCCTGCTGCCACCCTTTTCTTCCTCAGAGTCTGTTTTTCACATTGCATGACCCAGTTTGGGAGCCAGTGTCTTCTCATCACACTGATAAATTCGATGTCCTTCAAGGGCCTGTGTGATCTGCCTCCAGCTCTCTCTGACCTTATTTCCTGCCCAGTCCCCTCATCGACTGCATTCTAATTTAGTCCCTCACTCCAGGCCTTTCCCTCTTTGCAGAATGCTCTTCCCCAGATTTCTGCATCTCAACTTTCTCCATCTCTTACCTCATCAAGTTGTCACCTCATCAAGATGCCTTTTCCAGTGGCCCTTTCATTACTTTATCCTCCTTTTTTTTTTTAATGACCCTGCACTATGCTTTATATGTAATCATTTATTGGCTTTCTTTCCCAACTTGAACAGACGTCAGCACACATTTTCTGTAAGGAGCCAGATCGTGAAGACTTTAGGCTTTGAGAACCATACTGTTCTCTCTCATGACTGCTCGTACTGCCACATTGCATGAGAGCAGCTGTAGACAGTATTTAATAGGCAATTTTTATATACCTTATTTATGGACACTGAAATTTGAATTTTAGATAATTTGCATGTTTGATGAAATATACTTTTGATTTTTTTTTCCTACCACTTAAAAATATAAAAACCATTCTTAACTCATGAGCTAAACAAAAATAAGACAGGCTGTGTTTGGCTGGCAGGCCGTAATTTGCCAAATCCTGCTCAAAAACCTAAGTTCTGCAAAGGCAAGGGTTTTGTTGTTGAGTCTCTAGTCCCTAGTGTGGTGTCTAGCTCATGTCAACATTTGTTGAACGAATGTTGTTGATCATATTCAGGATACATGGAATTGGGTTGTAGGGGACTTCTTAGACTTGTAGCGAGTGTACATCATTATGGTGGACCCTGGTTCCTAAAAGAATCAAAGTACCATATGTATTAAAGACATTCCTTGTCCTTTGTGCTTCAATGTTGTGCTAAATGTTGGTTGTTTTCAATGTTTTCTTATTGCAACTTTTTTAGGAAACTGCCCTGAAATAAATTTCCCTCATGGTATTTTTTTGCAGGATGTGGCCTTGTTTGAGATGGATCAGTCTGACTCAAAAGAAGAGGACAGTTCAGAAGAGAATTCACAAGACACTTCAGAGAATAGTTCGGAATCTGAGGATGAAGATGACAGCACCTCTTCTGAAGTCACCATAGACAACATCAAGCTTCCTCATTCAGAAGATGGAAAAGGCAAGATTGAAGTTTTGGACAGTCCTGCCAGTAAGAAAAAGAAATAGTGAAATAAATGATCTAAGAGACAGGTGATCTATGCCGGTAAATTCTGTGAAAAAGAATGTGGCTTGCTGGGTATTTTGCATTTCAGGTAATATCTATGGTGCTTTTATGTCAGTCATATTGAATGTATTTTGTTTCTCAGAGAAACAGAAGCTGCCTTTTAAAGAGTTGGAATAGATAACATTTGGGGATCTGCTAAGAGCAGACTGTCTTTGATTTTATTATGCTAAGGAGATTTAGTTTAGAAAGCTTACTTTTATGTATGGTGATGAGTGTATTTGTTGGGATCATAGCCATCCTCTTTCTTCATCTTAGACCTCAGACATGTCAGAGTTATTTTAAAGGAAAAATGCAAGTCACCCGTTTGTTTTTGTTCTAAATTATCCTCTTGGATAAAACAACCTAGGTGTTTTTTTTAGGTTATTTTAGCATCAGAATGGGTTTAATAGGAAGAAATTTTTTACAATAAAGTTACTTAGATTTAGCTGCCCTCAGGCATATCTCCTTTTTATTTAACCACAGAAAATGCTCCTTTCCAGTTTGAGCTGGAAAACATTCTCTGTGGATTTAATCACTGTTGGTGACTCTACAGCCACTCAGTGGATGTAGAATTTACTTGTTGGAAAATTTCATAGTATTTTTGTTTGTTTGTTTTTTCATAAAACAATTTTTCCCCTCTGCTATTAGAACTATTTTACACAGTTGCCCACAAGTTTGAAACCTGTCAAATGTAGAAAATAGGGACACCACAGGAAAAAGAGGGCACAAAACAAAAAATATAAGAGCTGGCTTTCCCAAAATGGTCCTACACTACAGCTGCCTTCCTGCTTCATTCAGACCTTATTAAACCTGTTTCAGATCTCATCTGCCATGGGACTGGCTTTGCTCAGGATATGGACCTGAGAATTTAAAGGACTGTCTCCAGGTGGGTTGAGCTGATGAAATGTTTGTCCCCTAGATTTTTAGGGCTTTTTGGAACTATTTTTCCCTCCTCACATTAGCCTGAGACATCTTGTAAATACTCTAAAGATAATTCTCAAAGTTCTTTTTGGTATTTCCTATGGGAAATTGGAACCAGGTCTCCCAATCCATATCCAGCTAAATGGAAGAAGAAATGAACAGATCTGGGAACCAGACTTCTCAGCTGGAAAGGGTATTAGTGACATACTTTGTGGCACCAAACAAACTGTGATGAATTGTTGGCGTAAATATTGAAAGATTGTCTTGTACCAGATAATTTATTGATGCTGCACTGTGGGAAGAGTTGCATTTGTCTGGTTCAGCGTGGTGCATGGTACACAGGAGGCACTCACTGAGTATCGTTAATAAGTGAATTAACAGCTACATGAGGGTGTATAGGACATTTTATGCTGGTAGGCTGCGCCAGGCAGGAGAATATGAACATATAACTACAGGAAATACATATCCGTGTACAACTGACTGCTTGATCAGTGAAAGAGACTAATCAGTCTAGAAATACATACTAGTATGTAGAATTTTAATATTTTTCTCCTGTCTTGGCTATCTCATATAGTAGAACTGGGCTTCCTATGCAGTTAAGGAAGTCAACCAAATTTAGGTTCTCTGAACATTCTTATGACAGGAGAAAAAAACATAAAAACTATATGATAAGGATATAATTTTAAATAAATAAGTTTAAAATAGAGTAATTATTTAATGTGCAATGTCAGGACTGGCTAACTTTTTAAGCAAGGTCAGTGTCTAGCTTCATACCATGTACTAAGATAAATTATATATGGATTAAAGATCTAAATATAAAGAAATAAAATTATAAGAGTTCCATGCTAAAATGGCGAATATTTAAAATGAAGTTGGACAAAAGCTTTTAAAAAAAGAACATTTAAGTCTGAAATCGCAAAGGAAATAGAAGAAAATTCATCTACATAAATATTAAAAACTAGTAGGTGACGGAAATTTAAAGAGCAAGAGACAAACTGGAGAAAATATTTGCAGTATAAGACTGAGTGCTGTTAGTATATAAAGGGCTCTTAAAAATTAGTAAAAACAACAACTAATAGTGAAAAGGCTATAGGATGTGAACAAGTAATTAACAGAAAAAAAGGATTATCCCCATTTATCAAAAAAATGCAAATGAAACCAAGATTGTATTTTTTAACCTATCAAATTGGCAGATGAAACACTAGCCAGTATTTACCGATTCCTTTCTGCGAGTCAGCCACTATTCTAAGGGTATAACGTTTAAGAGTTACTACCACTCATATAAAAATTCATCAAGTTGTACAATATTCGTGCACTTCACTGTATGTATATTATACGTTAATTAGGAAGCTATTTTGTGTGTGAGCAGCGTGCTCTACAGTCTGTTGGAAACTAAACCTTGATTGTGCTTTGGGCAGTCTGACCGGCGCTTTCTCCGCCTGATGCTGAGGCGTGAAATAATGGCAGCCCTTTGGAAAATGGTTCTCTTCCTGCTGAGGCTGATGAGAGGTTCTTTTCAGACTTGTGGGGTGTTATATCTCCTATGGCTCTGCGATAGTTATAAATCAGAAAATTGGGTAGAGTGTAAGGGGTCTTTGAAGTAAAACTTTTATGAATGAACCTGCCATCTGTTCTCATACTTTAATTGCGCTTCAGGTATGGTACTTTTACAAAAAAATACCTTGCAGAGTAGTTTGTATTCTTGTGCCTGTATCTATTACTACGGTAGGAAAGACAAGAAAAAAGGTTGAGTCTTATTATCGTTTGTATTTCCCTCAGTGCCTAGAATAGTGCCTTTCGGTTGGAATGTATGATAAATATTCATTAAACAAATTTTTCTCTTTATGTCAATAAAGTAACTTATCTTAAACATGAGTGGTTTGCAATGCATAAGAAAAAAGGATAAATGTGACCGGTAGATTTTTCCTGCAAATTTAACGTTGGAATCTTTGTGGTTGACTGCCCACCATCCATTCATGGAAAACCCTGGTAATGGTTGTTTTGGGAATGGGCATATGGGCATGGACCTTCCCAATGAGGCAGGAGCAAAGTCTTGTTAGTAGACTTTTAAGGGAAAGTATTTCTCATTCCTAAAAAGGAGGCACATGAAGAAATGGATCCTTTGTTCTTTCAAAAGAAAGGACTAGATATACTGAATATGATTCCTGGAACTCCTGTCTAGTGACCATAAGTGTAGCCAGCTCTGAAGGGTACAGTCAGCACATCAAGCGTAGCAGAGAGAAGCAAGAGCATCATTGAGTCACTGCATCAAATAACTGTAGATTGAACTATGGTTGAACTTCTTGTTATGTGACAGTAATTTCCCTATTAAAAAAAACTTGCCTTATGAGATATTCTGCTTATACCCACTTCACAGGTGACAAAACTGGCATGGAGATAGCAAATTCTCTAAGGCCTCGAAAGAGCTAAGTGGTGGAGCCAAGTTTTAAGTTGAGTCAGCTACACCTTGTCATCATGGGTCTACTGGTCACTGGGCTATGAACGCAGGCTCTGATGCTATCAGGGTCATAGCCCAGCTCAGCCACTTATCTCAGTTTCTCTCATCTGTAAAATGGGTTTGACAATACTTCCATCATGGTGTTTTGGTAACAAATTAATGAATTAATACACATCATGTGTTTACAACAGTGTTCAGTGAATGCGAGGTATTATGATGCCATGAGAATACACAGTGGTTGCAGTAATTTGGGGGAACTTGGTAAGATGATAGATTGCTATATCCTTTGACTCAGGTATTCCATGTCTAGGAATTTATTTAATTAAGTATAGCTTTGTTCACAAATTTCTATGTAAGATTTCTTGCAACATTTAAAATAGCAAAAAGCATATCTAAATATCCAATAATAGAAAGTGAGTTGATTAAAACCATTGCACATGTGCAAGGTATGTTTATTGACATAGAAAGATACAGGCTACTATTTGAAAAAAGCAGGTAACAAAGTTATGTACAGTAATAATTCTGTAAGAAAGTATGCATATAAAAGACAGTGAGTGCTATTAGTATATAAAAGAAAAGTCTGGAGCAATCTCAAATAGCTGGTTATTTCTGTGTGGATAGTTGATGGCTGAGTCTTACCTTCCTGTTTTATATGTTTTTACATAATTAGGTATTATTTAATCATTTAAAAATTTACTTGGGTGGTATTTGTAAAGTAGTAATGATAATGATCCATCCTACCCATCATGTCTCATGTCTGATAATCTCCTAGCTCAGGTTTCCTTCAACAGCTATTATTTTGGAGGGCTGCTTTGGAGAACCAAATTTGATTCCTCACCCTGTCTCTAGCCACTTCCATGAAAGCTCTTGCAGATAAGGTCCATTCTCCTTAGTTTTTTCAGTTTGACACATATTTAGTGTGTACTTACTATACTACCCAGCCCATGATTTTAAGCATTGACAATCGAAACTATCTCAGCTTAAGACCATCACCTTCATCGCTTGCGTGAACTGTACTGCCACTTACAGTTGTGTGATTTGGGCAGGTTACTTAACCTCTTTCATTTGAAAGTAAATAAAGTTCTTTCTACCTATTAGGTCTGTAGATAAAGCATTGAACATGTTCATGAAGCTTACATTTTAATGGGGAGAGATCAATGATAAATAAATATATGCCAGGTTGTGATGAGTGCTGTGAAATTAGTACAGGATAAGGAGAATTAAGTATGACAGGGGAGATGAAGTATGAATGTAGAAACATATGTGCTGTTTTAGAATGAATAGCCAGGGAATGTATCTACTAAGATGATATTTGAGGAAATACCTGAAGAAAGTGAGGCAGGCAGCCAGGAGATAGTGTGTGGGGGGTTTCAGGAAGAGGCAGTGGTGTGCTGGTGCTGGCTGACACTCCTTCCAATTGTGTACCTCTCTTCCCAACTCTATGTTTAGGGAAGTCAAATTGATAGATTGAAATCAGCCTTGTTAGGAGCATTTATACACACAAATCAGCAAATACTACAATCCCCCCCACACACATACACACCCAGAGAGCCATTTGTTAAATGTTACACCACTGGGGAGAGGGAGCAGTAAGTAAGTGCAAAGGCCCGGAGGTGTGTTTGAGGAACATCGAGACAGAATGAAAGGGAAGTTGATAGGAAATGAGGTCAGGACGCCAGGAGCAAGACCGATAGGACTCTTCTAGGCCATGGTAAGTACACTGGACTTAATTTTAAGCAACATGGGGGCCTCTGGAAGGTTTTGAGCAGAGAAGGGACACCATCTGACTTAAGCCTTGAACATAACCACAAAGAGAGGAATCAGGAAGACTAGTAGGGAGGTTTCAGTGGTGGAGGTTTTAAGATGGTCACCTCAATTGATTCATCTTTTTCAGATGTGAAGATTAAATAGGATAGCATTTTAAAAATGCATAGCATAGTGTCTAGCACACAGGAGGCCATTAATAAAGGATAGCTGTTACTATTATTGACGGGATACTAATCCCGAGGATGGGCGGGGGTAGGTGCTCACACCTAGTTTAGAAGGCAAATAATTTCAACACCAAGTGGTAAGTGCTATGTTCCAGACAATTGGGGCCACAGAGGAGAGGCACTTACAGCAAATTGAGGGTAGGGAAAGCCAGGAGAGGTGTTTGAGCAAAAGGGGATGCTTTAGCAAAGGCCTGGGGAGATGGAATGAGAAGAAATGCAGACTGCACAGTGTCGACACCTCCCCAGATCACAGCTTTATCTTTAGCAAAACAATCAGCGATCTGAAGGAACGGTGATACTCTAATTACTCGGTGTGTTAATTAAATCACCTAGCAGGCTGTCAGGCATTATGTTCCAACTCAGATTCACGGGTACTTTTATGAATTTTCCTTGGAGCCTTTGATTCTGATTAACAGATAAAACGACTGAAGCCGGTGAGAACATTGGAACTCAAAATGGAAAAAGGAGCTTTAAACCTGACGCCCCACCGTGGGCTTCAGGATGTCTGTGAATCCTTTGAAGATATTTGCAGAATTATGTGTGTGCAATGAATTTGGGAAGTAGAACAGATTTTCAAAAGAGGTTTATGGCCTGAAGAGGATTAAACACACTGCTTCTGAAATCTCAGAGGAGAAAATCAGTGCATAAGAAAAGGTATGTTTTTGCTTGCCATTTCATCTGTCATTAAAATATTTGGTAAAGTGATATTTCAAGTCACATGAAATCAGTTAAAACACATTTAAAGTGTTTCCTGTATAAGACTGTTGTCATTTTATTCAAATATGATTTGTCAATTTGGACCAGATAACATCATTCCAACTGAGAATTCCAGCTGTGCCAGTCTCTGATGGTAAACGAGCTACAGTATAATCAAAAATGCCTACAGGGCAAATTTACTCTATTGACCATGCCAGGATCCCCTGAATGTTTTCTGCCTCTGATTTTGTTGTTGATCATTGATATTAATTTCCTACATTCCCGATAAGCTGCTGAGTCCTTGAAGTAACAACCACACCAGAAGGGCTTCTTCAACACCCATGAGATAGGAATGTTAGCAGAAATTTTACTTTGACAGGAGGAATAATAGAAGTTAATTGCTCTGAGTATCTTCTAGAGACTGTGATGCAGGAACTCACCTAGTCACACTTGGATGGTGATTATTTATCCACTTAATTTTTTTTTTTTGTCTTATAAAAGGCAATTTTGTGCGTACTGTGTGGGTTGTAAGGTAACTAACTTGCCTAATATTACACAGCCAGAGAGCAGTAAAACCAGTCGGTAGAAAACAAAACAAGATGGATAAAGGGTGAGTGAGCCTCAGAAAGGAGAGCAACCCTTTTCCTTCATCATTTTTCATTGCATGGCATTTTCCAGTGCTGCTGTGTTGGGTACTGTGTCAGGACAATGGATGAGAAAAGGAGTATAGGAATTGAAGACTACTGAATATGGTTTCAGGGAAATGAATTAATTCATCTAGTTAATATACCTCAATATATCGTTTAAACAGTGACAGAGAAACAAAGTTAACTTCTATGCATATTTACCACAAACAAAACACAGTACAAGGTGCTTTAATTAGGTTATTGAATTAAATTTTCATCACAGGGCTCCTGAGGGAGGCGTTACTGTCCCCATTTCACAGATAAAGAAGCTGAGGCTCAGAGAAGTTGCATAAGTTTCCCAAAGTCACACAGATGGTAAAATGGCATGATACGAACCAAGGTCAGCCTCCAGAAGCTATTTACACTGTACTATATCATACTGTAAAATTTACTTTCAAAGCTATTGGCTAGAATTTAAACTTTTTGGGGCCAGAGATCATAACAATAAATTTTGTATACTCCTCAGGATATATCTCATCTCATACCTTAATAGGCACTTGAGAACTGTTTATGGGTTGGTTACCCATCACAGTGGGTTGAAAAATAAAATATCAAAGGCACAAAGATGGACCTTATGTCCACATATGAAAAAGGGAACTTCCTTCATGATCCTTATAGAATTTACTGTTCCTTGACAGAAAAATTATAAAAAAAATTTTAACAACCCAAATGTATGGGTCAGAGGTTAAAACCTGTATGTATTATCCAAAGCTTCCCCAAAAGGCACCTTGTGCATTATAGCTGCATGATATTGATGTTTTCAAGAGGAACAGCCATGACTAGATTAATTTTGGTGGGGAAAAAGGCAGCTTGGCATTTTAGAAATATGCGTGATATACAACGTAGTCAAAAACCAACAAGTGGAAGTCATTTTAAGGTATAAAAGGTATATTGCTCAGGCACATGTGTAAATGCTTAGACATGTGGCCTGACCGTCTTCATGGTCCATGTGTGTACTTTTTGGCTTGTGGCTGATATGTCCTTCCTCAGCACACCCAGGCATCTCAAGTATGTTGAGTCTTGAGAAGCAGTGCCTTCTGCTGAGGGATTCCTGATGATGGCATCGCTCTAGTATTCCAGTGTCACCGTCTTGGTTTTGAGGTATTCATTTAGCGCATCCTCACCTAGGGAGGAGAAAAACAGGTGGGTGTGATGTCACCAGACGCAGGTGTAGGTACATAGGTCACTAAGCAGATAGAATATGGCCAGGACCAGTTCTTGTCAAACTGTAAAATTCATGTGGATTACCCAAGGATCTTGTGGGACTGCAGATTCTGATTAAATCAAGTCTTATGAGGGCCCTATGACTATGCCTCTTCTGCTTACTGTGTCTCTCGATTGCATCATATTCTCTTCTGCTTGATTTAACCTTGTGTTGTTGTATAACTTCAGTGTAGCCTAACTGCAGAATTTATAAAGTCTACGGTGGTCTATTACGGTAATACCTAGGCCTTCACACTCACTCCCTGCTCACTCACCCACTCACCCAGGCTTGCAAACTTCATTCATGATAAGTACCTTATTCAGGTGTGCCATTTTTATCTTCTATTCCATATTTTTGCTGTACCTTTTGTGTTATGATTGCCTACAGTTTTCAGTACTAATCATATTTTGAAGAAAAGGAAAATGCAGTTTTCTTGATTTACAAAGTATCTTAGAAACCAGGCAAAATATAAGTAGGTTTTTTCTGTTTCTCTTCTGAGCTAAGTGCCATCACTGCCTTCGACAGCAGTTAAAGGGCATGAATGCCACAAGTGACGCCAATGAGTTTGTGATTCCGGAAGTTGAGTTGAAACAAGGGATGTAACCTTTAATTAGGATCACCATGTAAAGCTTTTAAAACTGATCCTAGGTCACACCCCAGAGCAATTAAAATGGCACCTTTGTATTTTTTAAAGTTCTTACATGATTCTAATTCAATGTGCAGCTGGGAGCCACTGGGCTAAGCAAGTTTAAAGTTGGGAGAGGAAGAAAGTATTAGGCAAATTCTACTTCTATAATAAAACAGAGGCTTGGAGCTGGTGTTATACTCTATCAAAAGACAAGTGGAACATGGCTGCCTTGCTTTATAACAGTAATTTTCTTAAGAAAAATCTCCCACTGTGTTTTGGGTGCAGAGATGAAAGCCAGAATGAAGATATGAAAGAAAAAAAAATTTAAAACAAGAGTTACTTTTTTTGCTGCCAATACATTGCCAAAAGTCATCAGGAAAGGGAATGTGGAAAAATAGCCCCAAATTAACCGAACGTATTAAAGGACTGTAATTTCAGTAAATCACAAATATTTTAATTTTTGAAACAACACCCCAGCCTGTGGAGAGTAAAAACATGGGCTTCGCAGCCAGCCTGTGTGGCTTTGAATTCTCTTTGCTAGTGGCTGGCTATGTAACTTTGGCAAGACACCCAGCCTCTCTGAGATCCCGTTTCCTCATCTATAAAATAAGGATAAATGGTGCCTATCTCCCAGGGCGATGGTAGGGATTTCTTGTACTCACACAGTTAGCACTTGTGCTCACATAAGCAGTTAGGATAGGGCCTGGTTTAGTGTTCAGAGTAAGCTGCTACTTGAAATGGGATAGTGTCACTGCCCATCATGAATCACATTTTGGGTTTTCTACAAACTTGAAATCAGAGTTCCCAGATTCCCAGAAAGCCCTGCCAGTTGCACCCTTGACTGAAAGATCGCCAAGAAGCTCAGGGACAGGATCTATCCCTGGAGTTAGCTGGTTATTGCCCTCGATCCATTTTCCTTCCTTGGTTCCACTTAGCCTCATGAATGTCAGGTAGAAAACCAGATCTGTTTTAGCCAAAAGATATTGTCAGAGTTTCTTTTTCCCTTTAACACTAATCTTTGAAAAGGAAACACTTTTGCCACACAATTTGTATACTTAAATGTTTAACATTTTAAAAAATTGTATCATCCTTGTAAACTCAGATCCCCCTAATTCTCCCCCCACCCCACTCCCAGCTGCCATGTAGGAAATGCCCTTCCAAACAGTACATGAGTGTTGCATGAAAGACAGAGCAGATAAGAGAATGTGCGACAGCAAAATAAAGCTTACCTAAATCTTTTCCGAAGCCAGATTGTTTAACTCCACCAAAAGGGGCTGCCACGTCCGTCTTGTTGTATGTGTTAATAAAAACAGTTCCTGCTTCCAGTTTTTCACTCACATACATAGCTTTGTTTATGTCTCTGGTAAAGACCCCTGAGGCCAAACCGTACTCTGTATTATTTGCTCGCTGCAACACGCCATCGATGTCCCTGCAAGGTGTATTGAGGAAGACATAACATTTCATTAAACGTAAAGCACAGCCCTCCCATTTTATGTTCTCATATTTTCCCCCTCTATGCTAGTAACGGGAAAACATTTCTGACAACCTGTTTAAATTTTTATAAATGAAACAGTCCAGGCTTATACCCAAAGAAACTTCCAATGAAAAATCACAACGCTAGTATTGTATTTCTCACATATATAATGCAACACCTTTAAAAATCTGATCTGAAGTCATCTTTTCAATCTTCATCACTGGTTCTTCTCCATTTCCTCTCCTCTCCCTTGAGTTCCACTTCCAGATATCTTCTCAGAGCACAGCCCTTTTTCCCTCCAGCTCTTCATAGTTTATGCACACAGTTTGGTGCCTCACCCATGTGCCTTCCTAGCTCCCACTGGTGCCACAGCTGAGGTGTGAGAATAGTGGCTCAGTGAAAGTCCTCTGCAGCCAGTCTATCTTGGAGACCTTGGGCAAATGACTTCATCTCCCTATGCTTTCATTTATTCTTGGGAAAATGGAAATAATATTAAAAACACCTGGCTCATTTTGAGGATTAAATGAACTAATAGTGTCTGAAACAGAGTAAATATTTAAGAAGAGTCAGCAATAATCAGAAAGCACAGACTCCTCCAACTCAATATTTTAGTTTGACTCTTCATGTGATTCTGGTTCACCTCTTAATTAGACTGGAAAACGTCTTATTCTTCTTTATACTGTGGTATTGATTCAGCAAATAAGAGTGAATTCAATTAATATGCTAATTAAATAAAAGGAGAGTAAAATCATCCCTTAAATCAGTCTGGTGATTTCCCTGCCTTTTGATGCAGTGTGTGTACGGGGTCCAGTTCCAACGTGTCTGTCATAGTGTGACTATCTCACTTTTATGACTGTCAGCCTAATGTTTAGAAATGCATGAATTTTCTACAATGTAGTCAGTGGATGCAAGCCAAGTATTTCACCTGCTGCTCAGGTAAAGAAACAGAATCTATTCCAAAACTAGAGGAAAAATTAGTTGTGCTGAATTTTTTGAGAGACTGCACAAGCTTTAAAGTGGAGCCTTCCGAAGGTGTTTTCAAAGGTAATATTGACTACACACAATTTAAACTTGCACGAGAAATCTGGAACCCAACATGGAATGAACTGAGGCTCTGCTTAAACACTCACACTGCTTGATGCATCATTGTACACTGTAGGGACCCGGATGTTTATCGACTAGACTGAGGCAGAGAGATGGTTTATGCCATTGCCTGTTGATGACATAGCTTCAGAGTATACCTTGCCTACTTTTAGAGTAATAACAAGCATAATGAAAGCAATGGTACCAATAGCACTACTTACTTAATCCTTAAAATGACCCAACTAGGTCATTTTAATAACCCAGTTGCACAAATAAAGTAACTGAGGCAAAGAGTGATTAAGTAGCTGGCCCAAGCCCACAGAGGTGGTCAGGTGTGGGTTCAGAGTGTAGACACTGCTCACTGCACCAACCTGCCTTTGGCCTTCAGTGGCTAATTCCCCACATCCTTGTTTGTCTGCCCCCATTGGATGGTAAACTTCTTGAGGACAGGACCTGTGACTTACCCTGGTTTATGTCCCCCAAACCTGGCTTCTAATACCTGCATGTTTAACACGAAGATTGCCCTATGGGGGAATTTATAATGAGAAAATGAGGATAACAGCATCTTTGAATCAGTGTGTGAATGGTCACTCATTACATCTTAGCATCCCTGCAAGTCTCTTACAGTACATCTATCAAAGGCCACCTTTCCCCCCACCTTCTCATTGGCCAAAGGAAAACTAAAGCCAAAAATTTGTGTATTATACCATGAGAGTATTAAATATTCTTATATGAGTTCAGTTACCATATGGCCTTCTTTGAGATGCTGAATACTTTGGAAAGTGTCATGTACTATAACAAACCAGTATCATTTACATTTGATTATATGGTGGTTGTAGACATTTCTATAAAAAGTCGAGTACTGGGCTTTTGGGAGCATAATCCCCAATGAACGCAGCACTGTTTCTTTGAGAAAATCAGTTTTTATAGATGCTGCCTTTCCTAGGAATGTAAATGTGAAAACTAGTTCTGTTATTCTGTTATTTACCTTGTTCCTGAGACATTTCAAACGTCAACTGTACAAAAGCTAAAATTTAGTCAGCTGAAATCCCAGGATGTCAGCCATTAATTTAAGCTGAGAAGCGAAAATACATTACAATGTTTAATGGTTAGCACTCATTTCTAATTATTTAAGTAAATTATTCTTATGGTAGAGGATTACATGTTCATTGATTCCATGCTCTGTATATAGCTCAATGACAAAAGAAAAAAAAAATTTGTCAGTCAAAACCTGTTAAATTGTGCCTAAAGAACATACCCATTTTGAAATTTAGAAATGACCATAATAGGCCCAAAGGATTCCTCTTTGGCAAGATACATGTGGTCTTCCACGTCTGTGAAGACAGTTGGTTCCATAAAAAAGCCTATTTGAAAAACAGAAAAAAAGAACATCAATTACAGGGTTATTTTCAATGAACAGTTCTCTCCTTTAATTACATTATATATTTTTATTCTGTATGGGTTAGTAAAATCAAAAAGAGCTTCATTTTCCTTAGCATTAGCATTCTGAGGTTATTATTTTTAATGGGTTTGTTAAAAAGTTTCAAACATATATAAAAGTAGAGAATGTAGTATAATGAATAGTAAAATAAATATTCACATTTCACTGTATTTGATTCCTTTTTTCCTTGATGAAATATTTTTTTGAAAATTCCAGAGGTTACAACTCTGACCTCCAAGTATTTCAGTACAAATTTGTAAAAAATAGGACATTTTCTTCATGCCACAATACTTTATCACACCTAACAAATGGAAAGCTAATTGCTCATTCATAATTTATATTTCAATTTCTGATTGTCTAGAAAGATTGTTTTGCAGTTGATCTGTTTGATTCAGGATTCAAATAAGTTCTACACATTGCGTTTGGTTGTTAGTTTCCTAAGTGTGCTTTCATCAAGAACATTTCCCACCTTATCCCTGCCCCTTATTTTTCATGCCATTGACACGTTAAGCAGACGGAGTCAGTTGTCCTGTAGAATATCTTGCATTTTAGGTTTGTCGTTGCTTCCTTGGGATGATATTTAATTTGTCCTTTTATCCCCTGTATTTCTTGTAAATGGAAACTTTGATCTAAAGGCACGCTTAGATTCGGGTTTAACATTTTGGGCAAGAATATGTCATAAGTGATGCTGTGTGGAGACACATCATATCCAGTTGTCCTGTTTTCACTGATGCTAAGATTGACCAAAGATTCCAAGTAGTGACAACTTGACCCTTTTTGTGCTTTTCTCCTTGTGACTGGCAAGCAATTTTGGGGGTGATAGTTTGGTATCTTACAAATACTCAGGTACCCATCAACCTCGCACCTAATAACTTCTGCCTTCCTTGATGATCATCACCTGAATCAGTTATTTCATTCAATTAGGGAGTGCAAAATGGTAATTTTCCTATTCTGTCATTTTTTCCTACATTAATTAGCAGGGATTCTTCTGCAAAAAAAAGAGTCTCCTTTACCAGTTACTTGGTTATCCAGAAATTCAGTTTATACAAGAAACATGGGATAAATGTAGAATTTTTTCCTTCTAATTACCAATTTTCAGAGTAGTGTGTTGTATACAATCTACCTACAACAGTAAAAGATGAATTTTCATAGTTGTTTGCCTTTTTCTCCTTCTGGGTATCATGACAGTGATCCATTCACATATTTCAGTAACAGATACTGCTTTAGCCAAGAGGGATGAATCCTTCTCGGTGATGCTGGCTGAGATTAAATCTCACAGTGCCAGGAATCAAGATTACCAGCCCCTAAGTAACACAGTTATCCATTACACTTGTTTACTGTACTGCTAAGGGCCTATCATATCTAGTTGGTTATTTAATTTTCATAATCTGGTATACATATTTCATCCCATTTTACATAGAAGGCTTCAGAAAAATTGTGTTGTCCAAGGCACCACACCTCATAAGCTGCGAAACAGGATCTAGAAATTATTCTTCTGATAAGGGATAAGGTGGGAAATGTTCTTGACTTTTGAGGTAAGCTGGTGCTGCAAGGAAAGCTGTATTGCAATAACTATGTATAGTACCCGGTGGGTACTAGACTAATCAGAGGGATCGTTTCATAAATTATATAAATGTCTAATTACTATGCTCTACACCTGAAACTGATATAAAATAAGATTGAATGTCGACTGTAATTAAATAAAAATAAATAAACCTTAAAGGAAAAAAAACTGTTACCATCTATTCTAACTTAAGAAGCCAGGTGCTCCTTATACTTCTTTCACAGGCGATCTTACCTGGCCTTCGGACTTGTCTTCCCCCGTACACCAAGGTGGCTCCCTCTTTCACTCCAGTTTCACAATATTGCAGAAGCTTTTCCAGATGGGCCTTATGATTTTGGGGCCCATGATCAGTAGATCTGTCAAGTGGATCACCAATTTTCATCTTTTTAATTTCTTCTACCTGTATGTCACCCAGTTCACAAAACACAATGGACTGTTAATGATAATAATGAATATCCCGGCCTGAGCTTCTACCACATGGTAAATGTCGTATTAATCTGTTAAAGGAAATATGATCATGTAGTCTTCACAGCAGCACTGGAGGTAGGTGTTTATTATTTCCATCTTACAGATGAAGAAACTAAAGTGTAGAGAGGCAAATGACTTGCCCAAGGGCATCCAACCACCAAATGCTGTAGTTTTCCTGACTTGAAAGCCTAAGCTCTTAACCAGAGTTCTAACAGGACATAAGCTACATACACTATTTTAAAATTATCTTGAATGTCAATCCATTAAAATAGTAAACCTGATGTTCTGGAATTTTTGTTAATATCTCATACATATACCCCTCACAGCAGCAGAACTTCCCAAATAGCCATATTGTTATATCCTTTTCCTCCCCCAACATGTGGCAGGCTGCACTTATGAAATTCTCATGGTATCGCCATGCCAGAGGAATTGCTAGGATGTTTCGATGAAAAGCCATCTTTACTGAGCAACATTCATCACCGACACGTCTTTCTAATCGCTTCTTGTACACCTCAGTTATCCTGATGTATTCCTGCATTTTCTAATGTTAAGTTCAATTCTAGTACAAAGAGAGAATGGGAGTTTCTATGACCCACAGGCCCGTGAATTTGACTTTGAGCCTGACAATAATCCCCCAGTAAGTGCCCAAGAAATCACTGTTGAATGAACAAATGAATGAATATAAATTGCATGTGTACAAAATGTATTTGTTGATGGACTGACAGCAGTAAATCCTTGAAATTTCAACAAGTTATAGTTGCAAAAACCTATGACATGTAGTAATGTAACTATTTACTGAGGCACAAAGCTGAATTATAGGAATATTTAGGAGGCAGCTACTGCCCACCATCTGCTTCTCCATTCAACTTCTTTGCTTTTAACTGTCACTGAGAAAGATGTTTGCTTTTTGAGGGTGGTGTAGGAGAACTGGCTCTGAAAAATGGGCTGGGTGCTGGTTTGAAAATATAAACAAATTCATGATTACTATTACTATCATCATGATATAACATAATGAAATTTAGAGTTAATTTTAGTCACAGAATCCATCTTACTATTTCTATAAATGGCTTTTAATTCCAAATTTGTAGATTCATGACCAACCTATCATCTATCTATCTATCCATCCATCCATCCATCCATCCATCCGTCATCTATCATCTTAGTGGAGGAAATGATATGCTGTCCTGTTACTGTGGATTAAGGATTTGTAAGGATCTAGCAGTATATCTCTCATTGTCATTGTATAGGGATTTATAAAAACCTCAAATGTTAAGCATTTAATATACTATAAATGTAGAGCAAGGTATAGGTAGCAACAGTTCTTAAGGTTTTTTATTTATATACAGACCTATAACATTTTACAGTGAAAAATTATAAATGCATATAAAAGTAGACAATATAACAAAACTCCATGCATCTCCAAACTTCAACAATGATCAACTCATGCCCAATTTATTCCACCACTCACCTCCTGTCCTCTGGGGAACAAGAGGGAAGCAAAGTCTAGAGGTCATGTAATTTAATGTGTAAATATGTCAGAAAGTAGCTCAAAAAAATAAGGACTGTGTTGTTTTTTAAAAAATATATAACCACGGTACTATTATCACACCTAAAAACTCATTAAATCTCAGAAGTAAAAGCAATTTTTCTTCAACTCAAGGAGCAAATCTGAAGGTGCCTTACCACTCTTGTCACGAATTCGTCGTGGATGGATTCTTCCACAAACAACCGCCCAGCTGCAATGCAGTTCTCTCCTTTGTTGAAAAATACTGCTCCCATGCCCTTCAGCAGCAGAGGAGAAAAGATTGTTAACATTACTTGGAAAGTCAGGATTGGCACAAAACTGCACATACTGAGAATTAGATGTTACTGGAAGACAGCAGACGACACAGCGTGGTCACAGAAAAACACAGTCCCTTAGCCTCGTTAGTGATGGCAGCTGCTCCGAGATATTCTTTTGATCTGGTATGTTTTTAGGGATTTTATTTCTCCTTTCCCCTTCTTGGTCCATGAACACTTAAAAAAATGTGTAGCAATTTGGACATACCACTAAGGAAAAATTTTGTGTTGCAAGAAATTCCAGATTATTCTATAAATTTAAGTGTAACATTTGTATATCAAATTTTGCTTTTCAGACCTCTATAATAGTTTGTACAAATCATGAATGTTTAGAAAGACTCCCTTGAGACATTTTAAATGATAAAGACATTTTAAAAATTAAGTGCTCTGAGTATTCCCAAATATAAGCATAAAGAAGATAGTTTCTATTTATGACTAGACAAAACCAAATCTCACTTTAAGATTTCTGATGAACACATAGATGAAATGTGTTTTAGAAGTAGGCCCCGGTTTAGTTGGATTTGACCCACTCTTACCATTCTCACAGCCTTGTCAAGTTCACAGTCATTGAATATTATAAGTGGGGATTTGCCTCCAAGTTCAAGGGAAACCTTTTTCAAGTTGCTCACTGCACAGCTAGAGAAAAATAAATGGGAAATGAGCATTTAGCCTCTCTCTCTTTCTCTCTCTCTTTCTATTAACCATAAATTCTCATTTGACATGGAAAATATAACTGAGCCTCAGAAATATTAAGAAACTTATACAAAGACAAAACAAATGGTAGAATTTGTGATAATTTTTGAAGCTGGGTGGCAAGCACATGCAAGTTCATTATGCTATTCCATTTGCTTTGTATATATTAGAAAATTTCCATGATAAAAAAATTTGTTTTAAATTCTGTGATAAATGATTAGAGATCCTCCTAGGTAAATTCAGATATTTTAGGTTACATAGGATTTTGGTTACATAAAGGCCTGGCAAGGAATTTAGCTTCAAGACAGATTACTAGAGCACTGGGAAAAAAATACAGATTTTTAGAAGTATGTTATTCCCCCCTTCTTACAAAAGTATTATTTAAAACATTTTTAAAATTAAAAAAAAATGCAGAACCAAGACAATAATCATAATGCCATAGCTCAATGATCATTGTTTTTATCACTTTGATATGCTTATTTATGGTCAATGTCCAACCATAGCCTTTGCCTTATTTAACACAGTTGGGATTACCCAATAACTATAGTGTTATACCTTATTTTTCTTTCCATTTATGATTTTAATGGCACTTTTCAATGTTATTAAAAATGCTCCATGGACATGACTACACTGTATTCTATTATGTTGACATATACTTTAGCCACTGCCTCATTTGGGACATTTAGATTATTTATAATTTTTAAAAAACGAATGTTACTGCTTTTCAGAAATTCATGTTATTAAGAATTTAAATTTGTCATTTTTATGCCTTTTGGGTTTCTTACTTATGCCCCCAAAACAATTTGGGCCACAGTTTTAGTATAGAAAACGTTTTGTGCTGGATTGCTGATGCTACCTGTATGTAGGGTGTAGAATTTCAAAATGGGTCTAGCTTGATTGATTGTGGGCATTATGTTTTAGAAAGTGTTTTATTATATTTGAATATGTCAAAACCCTGCAGAGATAAGTAGTCTTCTCTTCTAAATCTGATGTGGTTTTTCTCTCTCTAAAGCACCCTATTTAAAAAAGCAAAATGCAAGCCAAAAACCTGGTTTCATAGCATCTGTAGCGAATCAAGGTACTAAAATCAATACCTCTTCATGATCTGTTTGCCAATGAGAGTGGAACCAGTGAAACCAAGTTTGCGGATGTCAGGATGTTCAGAAAGGCGTTGTCCTGCCACGCCACCTGTAGAATTAGAGAATCAAACATGATTGAAAACATTACTCAGGTTCTTACAGTTAAAGGTACCTTTAAATTTATTGAAGGATATTTCTAAGCTCTCATTTAAATCTTAGTTTTACATTTTCTGTATTAATTGCAAAAATGTAAATAATATCCTCCATGTAATTATCAGAACCCCCCAAACAATGGGTAAGTCTTGTTGTTTTATCTTCCAAGGTAATTTTTAAAAAGTGAAATGGGCCACCCTAGGGTAGTTCTACAACATTGTATAATTTTTTTATCCCTCCCACTCTTGCATTATTATATTTCTACTTTAAGATTTTAGGGTGTGGTAAGTATATTTATTAAGTTAACTGTTTGGTAAATTATATTTAGTTTTAATCTAGTTATAATTCAGGAAAGACTCCAGTGGACAAAGAGCCACTCAGCTATCCCTGCACCATTCATAAGCATGGCAAAGCTTGTCCTTCGATGGCTTACCTGAGCCTGGAATGATGTTGATTACCCCTTTTGGAAAGCCTGCTCTAACGGAGAGCTCTGCAAATTTCAAGGCAGTCAAGGGCGTGACCTGAGCAGAAGCAGACAGCAAGGACCTTCTTCAGATTCTGTCTTGTCCTTTAGATCAGTACCTAGCTTTCCCTCTATGAATGTCCTAGGGTTCATTTTATTTTTTTCTTCTATTTTGACATCATTTCAGACCTACCAGCAAAGTTGCAAAAATAGTACAAAGAATTCCTATATAGCTATCACCCAGATTCCTTAAAAGTTAACATTTTTGGTACATTTGCTTTATCCTCTTTCTATAAACATATATAGGTAAATATATATATATATATGTAAATATATATATATATATATATATATATATATATATATACTCTTTAAGAGTTAGAAATAGGCCCTTCACCTCTAAAAATGTCTATGTGCATTTCTTGAAAACAAAGGATTCTTTTACATAATCACAGATCAAAATCAGTAAATTAACTGATAGAATACCCAATTTAAACTCCTTATTCAGTTTTCACTACTCATTCCAACAATGTGCTTTATATATAAAAAAGATGAAATCCAAACCATGCCTTACATTTAGTTATCATGTCTGTAGTCTCCCTTACTTAGGGAGTGTCTGAGTTTTTTTATATATTTTATTACATTGTCATTTTTGATAAATAGAGGCCAGTTATTTTGTACCAGGTCCTTTTCTCTAGATCTGTCTGCTGTTTCCTCATGATTAGATTCAGGTTACGCACTTTTGGCAAGAATGCTGCAGGAGTGATGCTGAGTTCTCAGTGCATCAGACCAAGAAGAACAGCGGTCCCAAGACTGAAAGTGTTAATTTTGATGATTTGGTAACTTTGATAATCTGCCAGGTTTCCTCACTGTAAGTAAGTTACTGTTTTACAGTTCATAATTAATCAATATTTTTAGGGAGATATTTTGAGACTATATAAATCCCAGTTACTCTTCAAAATCCCATTCATCCACTAGTTTTAATATCCATTGATAAGTCCTAGGACTTCATTTATCTAAGGAGGTAAAAGGTCTGTATTCAGAAAATTATAAGACATTGAAGAAAGAAATTGAAGAAGATACAAATATGGAAACATATACCGTGCTTGTGCATAGAAAGAATTAACAACCTTAAAATGGCCATACTACCTAAAGCAATCTACTGATTCATTGCAATCTCTATCAAAACACCAAAGGCATTTTTTAGAGAACTGGAACAAATAATCCTAAAATTTATATGGAACCACAAAAGACCCTGGATTGGCACAGCAATCTTGAGAAAAGAGAACAAAATTGGAGGTAAATTGGTAGGGGAATTGAATAAGAGACTGTTTACTATCTACCTCTTAGTATCTTTTGAATTTTGAAAGTTTTTTTTGAAAATTTTGAATGTATACCTATTTTTTTAATGAAATTGTTTCCAATGAGTAAAATAAGATGGCCATAGTCCCAAGACTATTAGGTATGCCCAATGAAATTGTAATTTTTTTAAGTCCTAAAAGAAGAAATAAAAGGAGGGTTGATTGTAGCAAACTATAAACTCTTCTAGAATAGAGACCAAGTTTGCTCAATAACTTGCACGTCTCAGAACGTCAACTGTGTGTACACTGTATGTAGTAAGTGCTCAGCCAGGTGTTAAGTTGGCTACCATATTTTTTTCTTGAAAAACTATTAAAAGACATTTTTGAGAACTCTAGCATCTGAATTACTTTTTCATTATTTTCTTGTTATTTACAAGTATTTATTTTCACACAGTTGCCACAATTATGTATATTCTTTTATATGTTTTCCCCTTATCCTCCATATCTTTACAGTATTTTTGATAATTAAAATTTGAATGTCTGCATAAAACTTTTTAATTTGATGTCTCATAATTCCCTAATTATAGGGAATTTGGCATTTTGCAAGAATTGAATCAATTTGTAGAAATACAGTGGATTTGACTGATGCTTGCTTCCACCGTCAGTGAAGTTTTAAGTTATGCAATTTCCACAGAATACATTGGGTAACTATTAAAAAAGAATATTTTCTAATGTGAAATGATGCTTGAGATATATGAAAAGCTGTCATAATATATGATCCCATTTTTGTTAAAAGACATAACATTTGTAATTGTATGCCTCTGATTTAAGTTAATAGGAGAGGAGGCGATATTAAACCCAGCCCCTTGCATCTTACCTGTGCTGGCTTGAGCACTAAGGTGTTGCCTGCTGCCAAACAAGCAGCACTCTTCCATGCCAGCATCATCAGCGGGTAATTCCAGGGGATAATAATGGCACAGACACTACAGAGGAAGAAAGATGACATCCTTAGTTGTCTCAAACTAACACAAATCACTCAGAGGCTTTCTCTCTGTCTTACCCAAGTGGCTCCTTCTTGGTGAAAGTCAGATTGCGATTTGGACGGGCTTGGTTGATGGGAATTGTAGAACCCTAAATAACAAAAAAGATGGATACATATTTTACTCATTTAAATGAGTACATTTAATCTCAGTTTCAAAATAGGTTAGAGATTTGGGAACAGTATAGGTGATGTAAAATTTTTTTCTTTAATCTCAAAGACTAATCTGAAGGAATCCATTTTCTGTCTGCCTCTCTGTTTTTTTTTATTTTTTTAGCTGATATGAAAAGGCAGTGTTTGACTTTTAAGAACTATATCCGAATCAAAAAAGGAACTGCTATTCTTTCTTGAAAGAACTGAGACACAGGAGAATGAGCATTATTTTAATTTAGTCACCTCCATTCCAATTTCTTGGCTTGGCAGAGAATGTCAATTGCCTGCCCCATATCCATTCTTCTCTCTGTCCTTAGTAACAGAAACTCTATATCAATAATGAGGATGGTAATGTGCCCAGACAAAATACTATACTTCTCAGTTGAAAGGGTTGGTCAGTGGAAGAAGTAAGCACAAGGCATTGGGAGGGGAATGCTCTCTAAAGTGGGCTAACTTAGCTCAGACAAGTGTTCTTATACTCTTCCCTTTACTCTCACTTCTTCCTTTTTCCTGCTCAGAATGTTGGTGAAGTGGCTGGCACTGCAGTAGCTATCATAAGACCATGGGCAGCCTCGAGAGGAGATCATATGGTACTAAGGATGGCCTGGCAGAGAGAGAAAAGGAACCTTCATCTCACATACTAGACCTGACTATCTGCCTTTGTGCTCCTTGAAAATGAAATAAAAACAATTTTTTTTTGGGGGGGGTTATTATACACAGCCAAACTAACACCAACTGATTTAGAATAATAGTCTTTAACTGAAGCTACATATTTGTTTACCATATAAAATATTATTGCTGTTACTAATATAAGTAACTATACAATCTGTATCTAAAATCCTTGGGGCCAAGTGTGTTTGGGATTAGAAAAATAATATAATGCATATACCTTACGTTATATTACCTAGTAAGGTCTGGGTTAGCCTCCCATAATCTAATACACTAATATTTATTTAGTGAAACACATGAATATTTACCCTAAATGATATAAATAAAGATTATAGATTCATGTTGGCACCAAATGAATTACCAATCAAACAAATCAATTTTCAGGTTTCAGAGCAATTTATTCATAACCGAGAATAAAGAAGGACTCGAACCACCATTACTAAACACTTATATATGTATGAATATGTGGGTGAACCATAACACTACATTTACGTGCAAGATCAACTATTTTATAGACTATATCTAATTTTGTAGTATATAAATGTTTGCCCCTAATCCGCATTATATAACTTGCAAGGTATGTATTATTGTGACCATTTTCTAGATGAGGAAAGTCAGGCTCAGAGAGGTAAAAACCACCTTAACAGCATTAGCTGATAAGCGGCCAAGCTGAGACTTAAACCCAGGTCTCTCTGACTCTATGTTAATACTGGTGTTAATAGCAATGTGCCCAGATAAAATATCATGTTTCCCAGTCTCCTTTGCAGATAGAGAGGCCAATGAGAGAGAAAAGCACAAGGCATTAAGGAGGGGTGGGTGGGAATGCTTTTTAAAGTCCTTTTGCTTTTCTACCCCTTTCCCACTTTTTTTTTATTCATGGTGCGAAGGCTAAATATAGTTGCCATTTGTCATCACACATGAGATTTATTTTCCTACAATAAAAGGAAAATGAAATATTTATTGTACCCATGTCTTAAATTGTTTTTCTCATACCCTGCCTGCTTAGCCCACCTATATTAGCTCTCCTGTAGGCATTTGAGTTTGTAATCCTCCCATGATACCTGGCTTCTCCCTAAATGCCCAGATAATTAGATGTCCTTGGGAGAAATTATAGTAAAGTACAAAGAACATCATTAGACTTAAGTTTAAAAAAATCTTAAGTTTGAATCCTAGCTCTATGGTATACTTACTGTGTGATCATAGGCAAGTTGAACTTTCATTTTCTTGTAAAAAGGGATAATAGCTAGTCACCCACCTCTGATAATTGTTAACAAGGATTTGATGAAGAAACCTCCATAAGAGGTGGCTCTGACACAGTGTCCTTAAAAACTAATAAATGGTTGTCACTTTTTCTATTGGAATAATCTTCATGGAGACAACTAACATTTGCACTTACCTGGATTTTATCACACCAGCCAGCAAAATATCTGAAGGTCTGTACGGACATTCCAATGTGAGTCTTCAGAGCCAAAGTATAGACAGCGCCTGAATCGAGGGCTTCAATGGTTGCCAGTTCTTCTTGGTTCTCTTCCAGTAGGTCTGCAAGTCTGTACAGTTGGTGAAAGAAATCCACTTAACACATGTTGATTGAGCCCCTATTATCTACAAGGAGCATCCTAAGGGCTGAGAATTCAGAGGGGAACATGAATGGACTGGGTTTCTGGCATCATGGAGAAAATGGTCCAGTAGGGAAACAGACATTATTTAATGTCATAAAGTATTTATTCTAAGACTTACAAAAGAGATACAGAGGTGTTGGAAGACTGCACAGTTTGCTTCATAAATTTATAAGAAGTAGAACAGTGATGAAGCCATGGAAATCTAAGGTCAATAATAGATAACAGTGGGCACGTGGCTAGTTCGTGAATATACAGGGAGATGTTAGAATGCAACCTTCACCCTTGGAGGATCCGTGAACGCTTGAGGATTTCTGGTTGGTACAGAAATATTTCTAATACTAACAGAAGAAGACAGGATAGACATGCATGGAATGAACTGCAGACATCAGAACAGATTTCTGTCTAGTGTCCAATTTCTATGGGACTGTCCAATAAAGTAACAAAAATTCACCTTTTTTCTCTCCTCCACTATTCATTTTCTTTCCTTCCTTTAGTGATTTTCTGAGCTGTTCCATGTGGACCATTCCAAACTCAGACTTGAAATCCCCTTCTCCTAATGTTTCTTCTAGATCTTGCTCTAAAAGACCTTTTGACTAAGATCTGCTCTTTGGTTTTAAGTAAGTAGGAAACTGGACTTATGTTTGAATCTAGTTAATCTTGCCATACTCAGTTACTAATTTATAATTTTAGGCCATAGTATTTTCCTCCTTGCTTTGATTCCCTACACATCATGTAGATTTCAAATTTATCTTTGAAAACAACAGGGTGCTGAATACTCTCTCTGGTGGGTATTCATTCTCCACCCAGATCTGTGACCCAGGAGGGTGGCCTTTATAGACTACATCAGTTGGCTTCCTTGCTATCTCACTGGGCTTGACCAGTGAGAGTCCAGTGGGTGACACCCCCAAAAGACTGGTGAAATGGAGGCAAAAGTAGCTGTGGATTCAAATCCCCTGTCCATCTCCCTGATGGGCTGTGGTTGAGCAGTTGCTGTGTTCCTCCACTCAAAAGCACTCTGGTGTGGTCTTCTCCTGCAGCCTCAGATCTTGCCAGAGTCTTGTAACAGCCCCTTCAGATCTTGGAAAGGCAGCAGCTGCCCCTGCTGCTACCCCTGCCTGGTACTTCATTGTGCCTTGACCTTGCCCTCATCTTTGTAAGTAGTCCCTTATGAAACTTCTTTTCCTATTGGGACCTCAACTGATACAAGCAATAATACAAAAGTTAAGAACTCACATATATGAAATTTTATATGATGTAAGCAATAGAAGATACTATACGAGGTGCATATTAAATGTTCTGAAGAAATATTTTAAAGCTTCACAGTGTTAGTCAATGTCGAAGTTCGCAGACTTGCATTTTTAAAAATCGTACCTGTACATCAATCTTCCCCTTTCTCTTGCATTCATTCTTCCCCATTCGCCATTTTCAAAGGCATCTTTCGCTGCTGCTACTGCTTTATCAACATCCACCAAAGAAGCATAGGATACTTTGCATATTGTCTATTTCAAGGTGAGTAAAAATAGGTTATAGGTTATTTATGTAGAGGGAAACATAAACGGGGTTCTTGGAATTAATATTATAAAATCCAGAGAATTTTATGATGTAAAACCAATACATCCAATAACATAGTAAAGAAAAAGAAACAATTTTAACTGAAATTTGGTACTTCTCATGTCACACTACACTATGGAAAGACACATTTAGGAAAACTGTAACTACTTCTTCTGGTGTTTTAGGGGTGCTGCCTTTTTTTGCCATGAGCTTGCAAAGTCTGAAATTTTTTCCTACATATAGCTTCATGTGGAGGTGTGCCTCTGATGTGTATATGCATAGCTATCTGTCTAAAGTCATCATAAATATTCATCTATAAAATAAGTGACCATAGTTAACAGCAAACAGTACCAGAAGTGAATAGTTGAAAGAAATGCATGAAGTACATTTATATTAAGTGCTCAGAGGTGGAGTGACATAATAAAGTAACTTCTTAAGACTGTTTTACAACTGTGAACTATAAACTAAAAGTCCCTGACCAATGGTCACGTCACTATGCACACCAAGTAATTACTCACAGAACCGTCTGTTGGGTTGATGGTGTCATAAGTCTTCCCGTCGTCAGCATCTGTGAACTGTCCATTTATGAAACACTGATATGGCATTTTCACTGTCATTTCATTGACCTCCTTTGAAACCTAAGACAGAGCATTATATTAATGGATTCAGTGGATGCCTGTGCTTATGCACTGGATACTGAATAGCAATAAACCTATTCGCTAATGCTGATGGAGAAGTTGATTCAATGAGACTCTAGTGCCTACTGTCCAGAAGAGACAAGGATATGTAAGATTGGGCTTCGTGATGATCAGATTGGCCACCGAGACAAGAGGTTAGCATTTGTGATGACCAAAGTGCTCTAGGCTGGGCTGATTTCCTTCCTAACACAAATGAGGGATAACTCAAAAGACCTCCATAGTGGAAATACTACCATCTAGTGGCAACATCTTGGGAGTGAAGCCATTGCTTTCATTTAATGCCTCAAAATTGCCTTTGGCAATAGGTTTCTTTTTATACTAGTGCCCTTATAAGTTTTCTTTTCTTATGCTCCTCCTCATTTTTACTTTCTCTCTCTTATATATGTGTTTCCTAAACTGTACTCTCTACCATTAGCTAGCAAGTAAATTTAGGTTAGTCCATTAACCTCTGTGAACCTCTGTTTTTTCCAACAATAAAATGGGAAAATAACACCTACTTTATACAATTATTATGAGGAATAATTGAGATAACATATGTGAAAGAACATTATTAGTATAAAATGTCATATCAATGCAAGGTATCACAAAGGAAATTTAATGATTTAAAAAATATTTCATATAGAGAAATTGATGATGTTTAAAAAGAAATAAAAAGTAGTAAGAGGGTATCTTGCCTATACCAAAGACTCAAGTTCAATAAAATATTTCCATGTGTTTATGTAAGATATAATGAAGGAAACTTTATCTAAATTGATGTGTTCAGTCACTGCATATAGTCCAATTTTCTAAACTCATCATTCTGGGGATATACTCAGTGTCTTACATGCGTTACCTGATTTGATTCTTTCAACAATCCTATGAGGTAGATATTTTTACTGTCTCATTTAACATATGATGACCCTGAGGTTTATAGAAGTTAAATAACTCTCCCAAAGTCACACATCTAGTAAGCAATGTTACTTGGATTTAAACCAAGATTCATCTGACTCCAAAATTCATGTTCTTAACCAGATGATGCTAAACTGCTTCCTAAATGTACCTAACTCTTATTAAATACAAATAGCTAGGAAGCACTTCTGCAGCAGTGGATTAAAAACCTCTGAAAATTTGCTCCTTCATAAAAGTAATGGGAACACTAGAAATTATTGTCCAAATAGTTTTTCTCAGAACTCTAGAAATAAATCAAAGGTTTGCAAGAACCAGTTTATTCAAGAAAAAGAGTTTATTCAAGAATCTCTGTAAGAACAGTAAGCTTTGTGGTATATTAATTTGTCCTTCTCTCTCTTGAAAACTCTGCAGTAACTTGAAAACAAATATTCTTGCAACTATAGTAGCTGTGAAAACCAGAAGTCTCTTAGCCACTAGAGGGGGGAAAATGGGTCTGGAGCTCTCCAAAAGCCTCATCTCTAGAAAGTTATTACTGTTAGACATGGCAGCTTCCTGAAAAGCTCCATTCTCAGGGCTTGTCTTTATTTGACTTGACTCAGAGCTTGCTGTGCACAAACAACCCTATTCCTAGGGAATTTATTCAAAATAATCAATGGCAATTGTTTAACATGGCAGCTGCCTGAGGCAAAATTACCAATTGGGGCTAACAAATGGGTGACCAAAGAACTTAAAAGAAAACCATGCATGAGATATTCCTAGGAAGCTTTAAGAAACTTTGGTATGTTCCTGGAAATCTAGAAGGCCAACATATGTGCAGGCTTGTGTATGTGCCCAAGAGAGACCTGACAAATCTCTTATCTCTTACCTCTGGCTGACCTGAGGCTTTGTGCAAGCAGGAAGTATGTGAAGACTAAGGTAGAGTTGCAAATTGGTTGGTGGAGTTTTCAAGGTGTACCCCAACATGCACAGAGTCCCTCAGTAAAGGCTGGGAGACATTGGTTCAAGGATATTTCAGAAAATCTATGTTCAATCATTAACTGACCACAAAGATAACTGAGAGACTTCAGTGGTGGCAAACAACAAAGAATAAAGGCTTTACAGAATTAGTCCAAGAAAATCACTAAATAAGGAAAAAGCAACAATAACAACCAGCAATGACAACAATGGTCCCTGTGAAGGTAGGAGAGAGGGATCTGATTTCCAGAATTGCCATATTCTATTACTAAAAATGTTTGGTTTTCAACAGAAGATTATAAGATGTACAAAGAAATAGGAAAGAGAGGTTCATACATGGTGGTGGGGTAGGAGTGGGGAAGGGTGGTGGGAAAATGGTCAACAGAAACCATTCCTGGAGGAGACAAGACATTGAACTTAGTAGACAAAAATTTTAAACTTTTATAAATGTGTTTAGAGTACCAAAGGAAACTGTGTTTAAAAAATTAGAGGAAAATACGAAAACGATGTCTCACCAAATGGAGAATATCAATAAAGAGCTAAGATTTTTTTTTCTCAGAACCAAATAGAAATTCTGGAGTTGAAAAGTCAATAACAGAAATTCAAAAATTTAAAAATTCACAGGAGCTCAATAGTAGATTCAAGCAGGTGGAAGAAAAATTTAGAAACCAGACAATAGGTCAACAGAGATAGACAATCTGAGAAACAAGAAAGAAAAAGAATAAAGAAAAATGAACAGAGCCTTGGAAGACTGTGGGACACCATCAAATGTACCAACACATGCATAATGGAAATCCAGAAGGAGAGGAGAGGGGGAAAGGGCCAGAAAAAATATTTGAAGAATAAAAGCTTAAAATGTCCCAAATTTGATGCAAAGCATTAATCTGCACATCCAAGAAGCTCAACAAACTCCAAGCAGGATAAACTCAAAGAGATCCATTCTAGATACATCATAATAAAATGGTCAAAATCTACAAAGAGAGAATCTTGAAAGCAGCAAGAGAGAAGCAACATGTCACATAAAAGGGATCCTCAATAAAATTAAGTGATGATTTATCCTCAGAAACTGTGGCAGTCAGAAGGAAAAGACTGAAAGAAAAGATTGTTAACCAAAAATTTCATAGATAGCAAAAATATTTTCCAAGAACAAAGGAGAAATTAAGTCATTCCCCAAAAAACCAAAAACTGAAGAATTCATTGTTAGCCTGTTGCCCTTAAAAAAAAACTAAAAGGTGTCTCGTAGGCTGAAATGAAAGGACACTGGACAGTAACTTAAATCTACATGAAGAAATAAAGAACACTGATGAAGGTAAATATAAAAGTCAATATAAATGTATTTTAGTTATTCATTTTTTCTTCTCCAATCTGATTTAAAAGACAACTGCATAAAGCAATAATTATAAAACTATATTAGTGAGCTTATAATGTAAAAAGATGCAATTTTTATGACAATAGTAGCAGAAATGAAGGTATAGGGAACCGAGCTATATTGTAGAAAAGTTTTTCTATGCTATTGGTATTAAGTTGGTATTAATCTGAACTAGAATATTTTAAGCAAAAATGTCCATTGTAATCCTCAAGGAAACCACTAAGAAAAGAACCAAAAACATATGGTACCAGAAACAGCACGGATTAAACTGGCATACTAGACAATAACCATTTAACAATCAAAAGAAAGCAGTAAAGGCAGAATAGAGGCACATAAATAGCCTAAGACAAGACATATAGAAGCACAAGTGGCAAAAGAACAAATAGATAAATTTGATCAAATTTTAAAATTTTTGTGTGTCAAAGAATACAATAAAAGTAAAATGGAAGTCCACAGAATGGGAGAAAATATTTACAAATCACATATCTGATTAAGATATAGTATCCAAAATATACAAAGGCCCATTACAACTCAAAAATTAAAAAGACAAATATGCTAACTTAAAAATGTGCAAAAGATTTTAATAGACATTTCTCTAAAGAAGATATACAAATGGCCAATAAACACTTGAAAAGATGCTTGTCATTAGCTTTTAGAGAAATGTAAATCAAAACCACAATGAGATTTCACTTCACACCCATAAGGACAGCTAACATAGAAGACAGACAATAGCAAATGTTGGTGAGGACACTGCTAAGGGGACTGTAAAATGTTATAGCCACTTTGGAAAAGAGTTTGGTAGATCCTCAAAGTTAAACATAGTGTTACCATACGACTCATTGATTCCAGTCCTCAATAAATACCCAAGAGAACTGAGAACACATGTCACAAAAACTTATACATGAATTTTTATAGCAGCATTATTTACAATATTGAGAAAGAAATAACCCAAATGTTCATCAGCTAAGAAATGGGTAAACAAGGTGGTATATCTGCACAATGAAATATTATTTGGTCAGGAAAAGGAATGAAGCGAAAGCATACTCCACAACATGGATGAACCTTGAACACATTATGCTAAGCGAAGGAAGCCAGATGCAAAAGGCTACATGTCATATCATTCCATTTATACGAAATGTCTAGAACAGGCAAGTACTTAGAGACAGGAAGTAAATCAGAGGTTTTCAGGGGCCAGAGGCCGGGGGAGGAGAGCAGAGAATGACTGCCAATAGATACAGGGTTTCTTTTTGGGGTGATAAAAATGTTCCATAGTCAGATAGTGGTGATGGTTGCACAATTCTGTGAATACACTAAAACCCACTGAATTCCACATTTTGAAAGGACAAATTTTATGGTATCTGAATTATAGCTCAATAGAACTGTTATTTTTAAAGGTTATAAAGATAAAAGTCAGTGGATGAAAGACAAAACACATTCTTCTATAGCACAAGGATCTTGATGATTAGATTTTAAACACCATGGAAACACTTACATAATCTACTACTAGCTCTGCTTCCTGGTCTTCTCCTCTCAGTTTCCTCACAACTTTTTGGATGAAGTCTTCAAATTTGGTGGCCATATAGACATCTTCATTCTGCAACTGAAGCCCACCACATTTCTGTCTGATCTCTTCAACCAGCCTTAAAGTAAGAACCAGTTCATGTTACATTTTTAAAGGGATTGGGAGGACTGTATTATTATATTTGTCAAGTTACTTTGAACTAAGACTTACATCACATGCCTATTTAGATCTTATGATGATGATAGTCATCAGAGAAGTTGAGAACACTGTGAGAAAAAAAATTAAAAAGCTGTCTTGAAGGACAGTGACAATTTTTTTATTTGTTTTGAACTTTATACATGACTAAAAACAAAAGAAGTCAAGGCAAAACATTTTAATTACTTGCAATGCAAGTAAGATAATAAAGGACTGATATAATTAGTTCTTTTCTTTTCCAATGTACTCAAGGAATAAAGAAAGAAAGAAAATTTCCTAACTGTAAAGATTATGAGAAACTTAAGTCATATAAGATTATGTATAAGAATAAAACAGACATTTGTTTGTATCATACAATTAATACAGGCACTAACTAGAACTGTACATCAATATCATTTTTGAAGTCCTTTCCAATCCTTTGATTCTTCACTTTTAATTTTTTAAATCACAGCTGTTATTTGACATTTCTTGAAGAACAATGGTGTACTAGATGAAGAAGAGAAACTGTACCACAGTTGTTCAGTCCTTTATTCTCTAAAAGAGATGAGGTGCCTTGCTAGTTCACAATAATAATGTCTGATTATCACGGTAAGTCAGATACTCAAACAAGAAATGGGTAATTCCTGCAGGAATGTCTTGCTAGCAAAACAAAACAAAAAACAAACAAACAAACAAAAAACAGTACTAAAAGGACAGTAATAAAATCTTTAGTGGAGCAAGTTAGAAGTTCCTGGGAAGTTATGAATCATAGCTGAGAAATCTGTAGTTTGAAGAACCCAGACTCTTGACTTCTGATAAATGACATTTGTTCTTGAGATGATCATTCTTGATTACTGGGCTAAAAAAGCTTCATGAACAAAAGTACCTTGTCTTGTTTATGACTGTAATCCCAGTGCAAAACACTGATGTGCAGTAAGTGTTCTATATATTTTGTTAAGTCAATGAGTGGATAAATGAATAAACAGAATTCATCGAGAACACTTGCTTTATCAAAATGAAGTATTATGCCAAGAGGAGTAACATTCTTCACCTTGTTTAATTAGTGAGTGGCCATAGTATGGCCCTCAAAGTAAGAACACCTCTGCGACACCTTCCATTATTAGGATCCTGGTACACACTTGGTGTCATGGGAGGGTGGTCTTTCTAGGACTCTAGCCCTTTTAACTTGCTGTAAACCTCTGTAGAGAGATTCTTTCTATAGGGTAATGATCTCTACTCTGGCAAGTAGCCAGATAATCTTCATTCTAGTAATATCTTATTGAGTAATTTGAGGGGATAAGAAAGGAAGATTTTGGTGGGAAATGTAACCAGTGTCAGGTATCCTTCTGGATCAGACTAATCTGGAAATTCCTGATTAACATTCTCACCCAGGACGTCCCAATTCCAATGTCATATTGGAGGAAAACCAGCTAAGAAAGGCAAAATCTTAAAAGAAACAATTAGCAGGGTTGGTATTCTAGGTAGATAGAAAATAAGAAAACGACTGCTGGTTAGCAACAAAGAGAAGGGAATAAATATATGTGTTTGACCATGGAAACAAACAAACCAACCAAAAAAGATGAATAAAAGAGAAATATAGTACATGGGTAAGATAGAGTAATAACATCCAGAACAAAGGATTTAGATTTGACTTTCAAAGTCAAAGTCAGAATCTCTAGTGGAGGGGTATGAGTCAATAGGGTGGTGGTTTTACCTGACAACGTCCATTGAGCTTGCTCCAGATTTAAAGAAGTCTGTTGAGTCTTCAATAACAGGGACATTGCTTAAAATTCCAGCCCAGATGACCTACACACCAAGGGCAACCTTTGTAAGTAAGGGCTGTGCCACATAGAATTCATGACCAGAAACTGGCTAGCTTCTTACCAAACCTGTTCTTCACCTTGGACACATAGCTTGACTACATTTCTCAGCATCTCTTCAAGTTAGATGCAGCCACATGACTGACTTATAGCCAATGAATACGAGTGGAAATGATCTGAATTCCAAATCTTGGCCTGTGGAAACCTCCCTCACACAAGTCTTTTGTCCTTCTTGGCTGTCTGGAATGGATCTGACCCCCAGGGTGACCTTGAAGATAGCAGAGCCTGATTCACTGAATGAGTCCATGCCTAATCCTCAGGTCCCAGCTTCCCTGCTAATCCCCATGCCAAACTACAACTGCTCTGGATTATTTATGTGAATGAAAAATAAGTTTACATATAAATTTTGGGGTTGGTTTCCTATTGAAGCTAATACAAAAGATAGAGGAAATAAAATTCCATTCTCACTACTCTGAGGACCAAGGGTACCAGGTACAAAAATGCTTTGGTTTTCCAAGGCAAAAGCCATGGGAAAAATGTCACACGTTCACCTTGATGGTCTCTGCCACCTTCACCTCTTCGGCTGTAAGTTCTAACACTGACGTCTCGCCTGCTGAAAAGTACTGAGAGGCAGGAATCATTTTTCCATCTTCGAACTGCAGGTTTCTCACCATCAGCTACAAATCAGCAACACAACAAGCGGAAAAATTGAGGATTTGGACAATACAAAAGTGAGGTTGATTGGAGAAGGAGTCATATGTATTACATGAGTATCAGGGCTAGCTTATTTGGAAAATATAAAAATATGGTTTAAGAACCCTCATCATTATGTGTAAAAGGGCTGAAATGGTATTTTAATAATGGTAGCAGAGAGGGAAAAGTTAAGTCTAGGGATAGACACATCTCAGAATGGACAATAAGCCCCTGAACAATTGGCCTCTGGATGCATCTATCGGACTAAAACCTACTACGACTACTACTATTGTTCCCACCATCTGCACACTTACTCTGTAGCATGAGCAGGGCTAAGTATGTATGTACTGAAGTATCTTATCTAATCTCATATATCCTGATGGAGGAGGGTGTCATTATCATCCCCATTTTACTGATGAGGAAAAGGAGGCTCCATGAGGCTAATCTGCCCCCAAGCCACACAGCTGGTAAGTAACAGAGCTGGGGTTACAACCCAGAACTAGCTGCACTCTGATGTCCAGAATCTTAATAACTGATCTGTCCTGCAAACTAATGGAAAGTATCTGTAAGCAGCAAATTCCCTTTTGCTTTCTCTTTTGGGGGAGCTGCCCAAGAGCCCCTGTGGCCAGAGCCCACACTGCCAAGCATAGGCAGTGTGGTTGGGCTAGTGTGCGGTGAGGCAAAGGCAGGGAACGTCTGGAAAGGACCACATCCAATTCATTTGATCCTCCCAGACTCTGGCAGTGGGAAGGCAGACAGATGGAATTCCTTTCTCTGTTTTTTTTTTTTTTTTAATTCTTTTTTTAATGGAGAAACTGAGACTCAGAGGGGAGAAGCATCCTGCCCAAGACCAGTTAAGTGGCGGAGCAGGGATTCTCATCCTATCTCCTGACTAAATTCCAAGCTCTTACTACCAAATCACAAAGCAGGCTGTGCAAGTCCTCAGGACCCATCGAACCTTGCTCTCATCCAGGCACACAGAGCCAGCTCATCCCGAGAACTAAAGGGGGCAGGTACTTTGAGCCTCCTGCATCCCACCGCAAAGCCAGATTATCTTGTGAAAGATATTCTCTTGATAGTTCGGGTAATAGAAGAACACCAAAACAGTTATTTTATAGATGACCATACTGAACACTCACTGCTTTTCCATCGTTGCCAAAAAGAACAAGTCCGTTTTTGGTAACAAGTCCAGGCTTCGTGGCGCCTTTAATTTCCAGTGGTTCTCCAGGAGGCACGGAGCTCTTCAGTAATGATGAGCCATAGAAAGTGACCATCTAATAAACAGATCAAACCAAGACTGTGAAACAAGGAAGTTACACCTAGGAACAGGGGTGGATGCAAGCAGCACTCCCTGCAAAAAAGCTGGAATTATCATTTATGATACAATTGGGACACCCCAATGCAAGAGACTGCACCCAGCATCTGTAGAAATGACACAGAGCAAGAGATCGTCTGTGAATGTATGGTGGGAGTGTTTCAAAAACGCCTCGCATCCAGATGACGTGAGCATACCTTTACCATTTATTTACACTGATAGAAAGGAGAACTAGACCAAAGCTTTCACAGACTGCAGGCTGAAGGTAGGGGTTTTAAGGGGTGTAGAGGTGTTGGTGGGGGGTCAGTGAGGGTAGATGCAGAGAAGAAAACAGACTATTACAATGCAGTGGGATCACTGCTGGCAATTATAGGATGCCTTGTGGGTTAGTTCATGAAAACAAGGCTGGATTTAGAATGTAACCAAGAGAACTCAACACTAATTGATTTATTACAATTCTATGACTATCAGCTATCCTTTTTTGAGCATATAAAATAGGTAACGTTTACTGAATACTTATTTTATGGCAGAGACCAAGTACTTACATGAATTAACATGTATTAACTCATTTAATCTTCACAACAGCCCATAACCTATAAAGGAGGTGCTATTACATAGTCCCATTTTACAATGAGAAACCAAAACACCCAAATGGTTAAGTATCCTGCCCCAGGTTACACAGCAAATAATGGCAAAGCCAGAATTTTAACTGAAACATCCTGGCTTCAGATCCATTAATACCTGAACTAAACTTCCTCACTTGGTCCTTCATTGATCCCTCATATTTTTATGGGCACCTAATGTGCACTAAGAACCCTGCTTAAGTGCTGAGATTATCAAGACAATAACATGAAGCCCTTGCTCCTAGGGGTTCCTAGTCTAATGGGGGAGGAGGGGTAAATACATAAAGGGACACCTACAATGCGTAATATGCAATGTCAGAGGTAGGCAGAGCGTTGTTGGAACAGAGAGGATGGACACCCAACCCCACCAGGGTTTGTGAGGTCAGGAAACTTCTTAGAAAAGGTGAAACCTGAGAACCTGAGTTGAGTTGAGGTTCCCCAGGGATTAGAAGGCCCTTCCTGCTCCTGTCCTTGCCCACCTCCCCCTGCTTCATCTCTCCTCTTGCCCCTTATACACCTGCTAGTCTTACCTAAGGCTCCAGCTTCATTGCAATTATTTTATTGGGTAAATACACTTTCCTGTCTCTAGGTTTTCACCTCTTTTTCTCATTCTCTACCTGTTGACCTTGAAGTACAAGCAGGTAGGTCAGCTTTTCTAGGAAGCCTTACTTAACACTCCTACATCTGGGCCTCAAGGATGTACGGCATTTGTCTTAAGGCATTATTAGTGTTTATTCACTGCTCTGCTTTTTCCAGAAAACTGCACTTTGAGAGCAGAAGCCATGCCTAGTGTCTGCCTCACATCAAATGCTCAATACATGCTACGTAAAGAAGGGTGGGGGTATTCTTTTTTTTTTTAGCAGGTCACATATACCGAGGATCACAGACCTTCCTCATGACCAAAGGAGGCCAGGGGAAGCCTAGACTTTTGTGTGATATCTCTTATGAAGGTAATATGAAAAAAAAAATTGGTCCCTAGAACATACCTGTCCATCGATCTCTGCCCAAGCTCCAGGGACTTTGTCATGGCCCCGGATCCAGTTATGTAAAACTTCAGCAGGCTGATCCCAAGAAATCTAGGAAAGCACAAAGCACAGGCTGACCCTGCTAATGTTGACAGTGTGGAAGGCAACAGAAACATTTTTCTCCATCAGAAGCAGAAGTGGGTGGGGGGTGGGGCTGGCTGGCTTGGAGATCTACCTTTTGGCCAGGACACAGTACCCTGGGGGCTATTTAAAGATAGAGGGCCATGAATTCTGAGATGGGTTATCGACTTGATAGAAGTACCTCGGCATTTTCTTTTTTCTGGATACCTTCATATGTCACCCCTTCTTCTGTCTGGGGAATCCGAAGAGCTTTTCCATCCGCTATGAGTTGGACAGCTTCCACCTAAAGCCAGAAACGTTAACTGTGTTATAGCCCCGTGGGCAACAATGGCATGGCTGTTTGACTGAAATTTCTGCCTAACAGGATTTCTACATATAAATCTGTCCAGAGAGTCAGACTGTGAGAATGACTATCAATTCTTCAGATTCACAGGTATGTGCCAGGCAGTGTGGTCGCTACTGTCGCACTTGCAGCATCATACCAATCCTGCAAGATGGACATTATTACTCTTGTCTCACAGATGAGAAAACTGAGGCTTAGCAGAGTTAAGCAACTCGTTCGAGATCACAGAGATAGCATGTAGGTGTCAGAAGCAAGATCTGCATCCAAGTCTGCCTACTGCCAATATCAAGCCTGAACTCATGAAATGCCTCCCTTGTTTAAATAAATTTTAGTCTCCCTTTGATGAGTCAATGGAAGTTTTTGGAATATAATTGTAAAATAGGTCATTATGGTTTATTTCTGTTCATCACGACGATTTTAGTAAGTGATACTATATTTAAGTAATTCTGCCTGCTTTCTAGCTGAGTACACCTGGAATTACAAAGAAGTTAACATCTACCCATGAGTCTGATTGCCTTTGGAATGTGTCTTGCATTCTCTTCTATGCCATATTTATGTTTGCCCTGAGTTCAGCGCCCCACTCCTTCACTCTTTCTCTCTAAGCCCTCACAGCTGCTGACCAACCTCCCCAAGAGCACACGGAGGGAGCCAAGAAACAAGGCCAAGTTCACAGCTCATTCATTCCACCCACTTCTAGCTATAATATCACCCAGGCTAAGGTACAGGATCGGGGCTTGAGCAAATGCCACTGAACACACAGTACAATTTCTATTGTAATTATAATTTTTTGTAATGATCATTTTTATAATTAGAGCTCTTTCTGTGTGCCAGATGCTTTATACAAATGCCATTTAATTTTCACAACAACTTTATAAGTCAGGAAGTATTAGCCACATTTTATAGATAAGGAAACCAAGGCTAAAGAGGCTGAGTGACACGCCTATTGTCATATGACAAATAAGTGGTGGAATGAGAACTCTGGTGTCATTAAATCATTAAATTCCTTCAAATACTTTTGAAGAAAGTCCAAATTACACAATAAAAATTCTCAAGATTCTGTACACTTCTTTATAATTAGTCATTATAAACAGGGTTGGAGATTTAAGTATTTTGTAAAATAATCAAAGCAGTTTGATTGCTAGTTCATCTATTTGATCACTGCTCTCAGAAGAGCAAGTCTGCTTCAAAGACTAATACATTTTAAAGTTTAGGTAGGTAAACATAAATCGAATTTTGTTTTTCAGATTTATATTTTTAGTTCATATGGGCAAATTTTCGATAAAGGAAAAAAACTTCAAAACTGTAAAAGTTCACTAAATTCTTCTTGATGGCATATATATATACTGACCATGGCCTTGATTCCTTCCGGAAAAAGAAATCGATTATAAAGTGTATCCACTGTGTCATTGGGTTCCACATCACATGATCTCTGAAGAAGGATGGGTCCTGTGTCTAAACCATCATCAGCCCAGAATACAGAAAACCCAGCTTTCTTATCTCCCATAATTAGAGTCCTGTGAAAAGAAGAGTTTCAACTTAAAATGTTGGTGAGCTGTATCATAAAGTGATGAATAAGTGATGTTAAAGTACGAGGTAGTTACAAAGGAAAGTCGACGGTGAATGAAGCTACTGTGAGAAATTAACAAACAGTAGAGCTGCTGTTTTATGCATCCTCATATCTAAAGTCTTGTTAACACAAGCTGATGACTTACAGTCTACTCAAACAGGCATGGGAGTCCATCATTGTTACTACTGACTGACTCCTTGGTGTCAGCTTTCTACTGCAGCATCAAGCAATTTTGCCCACCCGGGTCTAACTCTTACATCAAACTTGACCCTGTATTAGGCAGAATAAGATAACGAAAGATAAAATAGAGGATACTCAGTGCAAGATGAAGAGGAGAACTGATTATTAATTTAAGTTGTGTAATTCAGGAATAAGCCACTTAAAGCTAGAAATAGTTCTAGATTGTCTGCATAAATTGTAGTAAAAGATGGTTGATTAATTGAACTGTTTATATTTTGTGTTCTATAAAGCTTAGCCTAAGAGAACATGCTAGCCCTGTAGGAATTTGTCATATATATTTGGATAAATACATAGAAAGACATATCAGAGAGCAGGCTAACATAGACAGAGTATAATGCAGTAAGTCAGCCATGTTCACAGTCTAAGCCATTTTTACTTGAGTAATTAATCAAGCCAGACTTAAATCAATCAATCAATCAGTCAATCAGTCAGTCAATTAGTCAAGCACTCTGTTCAGAAACGTTCAAGAATTAATTGGCATTATGTTATCAAGAGCCTTGAAAATATTCATATACTTTGACTCAATGGTTCTGCATGTAGAAGCAATATGAAATGAGAAAAAATACAAGTACAAAGACATCCACTATAGTAATATTTAAAGAACAAAAGAGAAATCATTCATTAATCAGACTTTAATTAATCAGACTGAAATGTCTTTTTGTCACATTTAAACTGAATATCGATGTTCTGCCTGTTCAATAACCTGATGCTGAGGGATATCTCGGAGATGTGCAGGTAAAAGAGAGTAGAGAGTGAGAGGGAGAGGCCCACCTCAGCTCAAAGCATAGTGTACCTATGGTACTGGGTACCTCCGGCGTAGCAGGCATTGTTCTTGTTAATGAGAAATACAGCAATAAAATTGTTAGACCATAGTCATCCTGTCTTCCCTCAAGAGGCTTAAAGTTCAGTGGAGGAAGACAGAAAATGAAGAAGATAATTTCAGGTAATCCAGCATTTCCTGAAATGTACTCGAGATGTTCTATGCAGAAATGTTCTACGGTAAATAAGTTTAGCTACACTGTGTACTCAGAATCCCTCTTGAAGATTGTGATCCTCACCTCAAAGCACATGTTAAAAGCTCTAAGAAGTTCTGTGTTAAATAAATCCAGCATAAACCAGGCTTGTCTGACCATAGAACCTTTGTTTGCTTGATACCTAGCTACAGCCAATGGAGCCAGTACACCATAGACTATTTGTGGGAAAGGCTATCCTGGCTCCTCTAGCTCTCAGGGGAGTTCAAGCAATAGTAGCAATCACGCAGGACTTTACAATTGTTCAAGCACACCTAGTTCCTTGATCACCTAAATAAAAAAAGAAAGATTATGGGCTATAGAAATAGGCCCATCTTCTCTGTTATTAAAAAAAAAAAATCTCACCAGTTGATAGCAGAAGCTCCTCTGTGCCTGGGAAGAATGGACGGGTGATAAATGATGGACCCGTGCTTTGGGCTGTCAATGACATCCATGGGGATGAACTGCGTGCAGAAAGGAAGCACATTTAGCTCGGCACTCACGGATCTGTAGGCCTCTGCCACCTCCTTTATAGTCTTGCCCTTGACTCTCCATCTAGGAAACTTGAACACAGGGGTCCCATCTCTCTCTGCGGCCAAAGCTGAGCATGAAAGAGAAGACTATTTTCATCAAAAAGAATTTTAGCCATTATTTTATATTGCTATAGATTTACACATTGTAATTTTACAGTTTCATGAAACATTTACAAATAAAACATGGTAAAGAACAATGTAGATTCTGACCAGGATTTTACTTGTTACAGTTTTACCATGATCCATTCATTTTTCTAATGTGATTTTTTATCTATATATGTAAGGCATAATATTTTTGAACTTAAAAGTTTGTGGCTAGATAACATTTTGAGATTTTAACTGAAGCATTTTCTTTTATAGATTAAAATTTGTACCTTTATTACTGATACAACTACTTAAAGAACATTTGCTTGTTTGTTTTTAATTTTGGAGCAAAGTGTCAATACATCACCACCCAAATCAGACACAGTCAGCCTCTAACACAAATAGGGAAAACTAGATCAGAACACATTCTCCCCACCAAATAGGCAGATCCCAAAAGATAAAGGGAGAAAACAGCTGGGCTGAGCCTGTCTAGTTCCTTTTCCCAAATTCACCGATCAGAAAAGCTAGTGGAGGAGAGAGGCCAAGGATTGAGAACGCATGTTCCCTGTGAGGGTTCTGCCATTCTGGAGCAGATCTGAGGCTCTTCCCTAAGGAAAATATTCTTTCCCCAAGGAATGGATTCATCCTACCTCTGTGTCAAATGGAATGGCACAAGTCTGTTTTTTCCATAACAAAATATCACTTTTACTAACTACATACCTTACACACACACACACACACACACACACACACACACACACACACACACACGTGTAAGGTATGTAGTTAGTAAAATATATATGTATTTTCCATCAATACCAAGGAACTACATTTTAGGCAATACCCAGAAGCCTTAACTAAAGCTTTTTCCTGCAATTTTTGGTTCCCTTTTCTTTCTCCCCATTTGATCGACATTCATTGACTCCACATGGGTGATGCCTCCACTTCAAAGCCTAAATCCTGAAGCCTAATAAGTCCTGAAGGACTCCAGCCATCAAGGTGATAATCACCTTGATGTTCCACTTGGAAGAGTTTGAGAGACCAGCATAATAATGTTCACAAAATGTAAATGTTCATAAAATGTTCAAAAAAACTGTAAACCACTCAAACATCAGATGATACGTAAATATATCAATAGTAGTAAAAAAAATGTGGTGAGAGTGGGAGAAAATTGTGAAAGGTTAGACTGGGAAAGAAAAAATGGGGTCTTCATTTTAAAAATCTACTCCACTGAAATAGGAACCCTCATACATTGCTGATGGGACTGCACATTGGTACAGCCACTATGGAAAACAGTATGGGGTTTCTTCCAAAAACTAAGAATTGATCTACCATATGATCCAGCAATCCCTCTACTGGGTATTTACCCCAAAGACTTGAAAACCCATATTCGAAAAGATATTTGCACATCAATGTTCATAGCAGCACTATTCACAGTGGCTAGGACATGGAAGCAACCAAAGTGTCCTATGATAGATGACTGGCTAACGAAGCTTGGTACATATATACAGTGGAATATTACTCAGCCATAAGAAGAGATGAAATACTTGCATCATCATGGATGGACCTCAAGATAACCATGCTAAGCAAAATAAACCAGACTGAAAAAGTAGAAAATCACATGATATCACTTATATGTGGGATATAAAGCTAAAAGCAACAAATGAACAGGACAAACAGAGACACATGGACATGGACAATAGACTAGTGGTTACCAGAGGGGAGTGGAAAAGTAAGGGTGGGGGGGAGAAATAAAATGTTCAATCTGTCAATCAATCAATCAATCAATAAATTTCCTCCACTGCAACAGGTTTAAAGGATCCAGGTGTCGGTTTTCCCAGATTAATTTTCAGCCACCCCAGAGCTATTTTTGTCTGATAACAAGAATAGTTGGCTGCTGTTGTTATTGATCAACCAAGCACCTAACATATATTATCTCATTTAGTTTATGTGTGATGAGTACCATTGAAGCCTAGTGATTTTAAGTAACTTGCCCAAGGTCACACAGCTAGTAAGTGGCAGAGTCATAATTATTACATGATTCTAGAACATATGCTGTTTATCATATCCTATGCTGCTCTAGTGACCAACCCAGATTTGGGAAATGGATTTCTATTTTAATTTAAGCTAATATTATTTAGGGTCCTCTTGATTCAATAGCCGATCCGATATCCCAAATATGAGTCTTCCCAAAGATCGCACACACAAAACTGGTGGAATTAGATAACGATGAGACACGTCATTGTTCTAGCAACAGGAGTCTTGTCCCCTTCTACCTTTGGAGCCAAGTATAAGAATTCATGAGGCAGGTTCCCTCAGAATTCCCCAGACTGTGATCACCTTTCTCTGAAATAAGGATAATTCTAAATCAAGTGATTAAATTCAGGCGCATATGTGCCCTTGTCATGACATTTTTTTTAACTTGACTCTTGAAAAATAATATTAAAATATAATACTTTAAAAAGCAGTAACAAGAATTAGGATAAACCCCAGAGCTGCTCCTTTCAAGAAAAAAAGTAAAACTTAGGGTCATTGTTACACTGTTTTCCAATATAATAGTAACATGCTACATTGTACTGGTGATAAATGAAGATCCATGCCATAAGCCAAGATTTCTAGACACTAGTTCTATTCCTGACCTGTGTTATTTATAGACTGATTCTATCTCTATGTCTTGCACTCTTTCTAGATAAAACTACGGCATGCAGATCAGAATCACACTGCGGGTTTGCTCTGAGGATGGCTATTTTCTTCACCTGCCTTCATCACCAAGCAGCATAGCTATAATTTGTTCTGAGATAAATGCATTTTTATGATCCCACATCAATTTCTATTATTGGGTGTGGCCTTCCCTTTTTAACTCTTGCCACGTCTGTATCAGTCATTATTCTGGATACCCCACAGCACCTTTAGAAAGTCACAAGTGTAATTCAGGAAAAATAGATGCCTATAAATTCCTCTGATAGACCTGATGATTACCATGGAGAAAAGGAGAGGGACTCTTAATATGACAGGGGCTTGCGTCTTTGTCTTGGGGCCCACAAAGAAGGGAGAATTTTTGAATCTGTAGCCACTATGCCATTTGCCTTGGCCTGAGAAGGTTTTCAATAGATAGAGCGGACATGGCAGAGAGCCAAGAGGGGAGGTGTGCAAGTCTGGGTTTTGGGGCCTGTGGCAAAGAAGTGGAAGTACAAAAATGCTAACGAGGGATGAGAGATGTGAGCTGGGCTGGAGACAGAATAGCTGAAATGCCAGCGCAGAGTCCTTGATGCTGTCATTCCAAGATACACTCACCCAGTGGGTCAGCTTTTCCATCCTTGTCTGGAACAGTAAACACGCCCACAACTCGATGGCCCTCTTTGCAGAGCTGGCTGTAGACTTCCTGCCCAAAGACACTCTGACCAATAAGGGCCAACTTCAGCTTGTTTTTGAAATAAACCTGTGAAATAATTCAATGATGATGGATGTTGACAGGGATAGAAGACATATGGATAATAAACATTTTTTTTTCAATCATACTAGATAACTTGAGGATGACAAAGGGATCAAAGAACTACAAGATAATTTTTTTACTGACATATACTGAATGCAGACTACATTATATATAGATAGTAGTGAAAGTATCTCACTCTGAAATATTCCTCATTTTCTCTTTGCTCTAATACTCTTGATTATTTGCTATAATCTTTGGGATTGCTTATATTTTTACAAGCCACTTTACTTCCTTGGTGCAATGAGGCAAGATGTTAACAAATAAATGTAAGTTTCATTTAAAAGCAGTTTAAATCGGAGCAAGATCTACTTCAACATGACAATGCTTTTATGCCCCTGCAAAGTAGAAATAAGAAGCACTCATATCTCCAAACAAGGCCCAGAGCTAACATCTAGTAAAGCATAGGGGTCAAAAACAGACCCTAGAGCTAGACTATCTGAGATCAAAACTTAGCGCCATCTATCCCTTATTGTGTGGCCTTAAGCAAGTGACTAACTTCTTCAGTTTATCTTTTTTCCTCATCTGTAAAATGGGAATAATAATGTCACCAACCTCGATTGAAGATGACTTAATATGTAATAGGCTTAGTGCAGTGTCTGATACCAAGTACTATTTAAGTAAAAGCTTTAGTAATGTTTTGAAGATTTTGCTCTATACTAAATACTAGTATACTAGACACTGTCTTATATTTTTTCATATAGTCTAGAATTCCTAAATCCTTGGTAAGTCACCCAAACTCATTTGGCCTGAAAACCTGGATTGATTTAATGGAACGTTTTTATGGTCTTTATAGGTTTCTTATAAGTTTGTGCAAACTCATTTGGCTTTTTTAAACCTGACCTGAACTGACATAATGCTATTTGTACTCTTTATAACATTTATAAAGACTATGTGAATATTCATATGCTTTGCTGCTGAAATATCAGTGTGTTTGGTTATAAGTACTATTGCAGACCCTGCTGTGAATTTTATGCAATAGATTACCTACATGCCATATTGACTTTCTAAATGTGAATGATTCCAAACCCCAAACAAATTTGGCTCCATACTTTTCAGATAAGGAATTGAGGCTGGCACCTCATTTCATTTAATTTGACCCACATAACTATCCTATTATTATCTCTCATTTTGTTCCATTTTATGAATGAAGAAACCAAGGCTTAGAAATATTAAGTTTATCCCCAACATCATATTGGCAGAAAAGGGAAGAGCTGGGATTTGAACCCAGATCTGTCTGACTCCAAAGTCCACGTATATACGTAAAAACAAAATAATTAAAATGAGCTGCCATTACCCACCCATCTCTTGCATCTTCTTTTTAGAAGATTAACAGTGGTGCACAAAAATACAGTGGTTATCAAGAAATATAAACACCATAGGTAAAAGTGGCACGAATGGGGTTCAAGTTTTTAAAGGACCATCTTTAAGCAATTACACCTTTTGCAAATTCTCCCTAAATGGAATCTTTTTACAGAGCTTATAGAAACATGTTGACACGATGATTGTTAAGACAGTAATGAAAAACCATCAGGTGAAGCAGGCTAGAAGAAGAACTGTGGGTGTTGAGACAATAATCAAAGGGTCATGACCTACTATGCATTTCCTGTTTTGGCAAGGGACCAACTCCAGCCCCCAGAACTCCTTCCATCATTCCTTCATGATAGGATATGGCTCCACAGGGTTCTGACTTAGAATTTTTTTCCTCCTCAATCTAAATGGGATTCTAAATTAGTAAAGCCTCACTGTGAAAATCTAATTATGAGGAAAATTGATGTTCTCTTATTTCCCACTCTATTAAGGGCATGATGGCATCCTTTTTTAGACATGAACTTAAAAGCATATGGGTTCACACCTTCTCTGTAATTGAGCTGATAATTAAACAATTAAGGTTTCAGTTTAAAAGTCCTTTTCTAGGGCCAGCAGAAGTTTCTACCCCAAAAGAACCTAGAGTTTCAAGGTCTAACAGATAACAAGCAAGCAAACAAATTAATTCTTTAACAACAGCATAATTCACCTACAGAAAACATATGATTATTTCATTTCCTCTAATGAAAAAATCGAAATGGTCTGTAAACATTCTATCTTCAAATCTTATAGTTAATACTGTGGCTTGAAATTGAACTGACCTGTTAGCTATCTTACAAAATTTGTCTTTACATCATACCATAACCAACATCGGATATTTTAAGACATCTAAAATACTACCCTTAAAACATACAAGAACAAAGAGACTGAGTTGACTCAAATGCAGTGTGCTGCTCAGCTGTCATTTGGTTATTTGGGGTTCAATTCCAGATTCAACAATTCCTTCAGAAAGATGACATTTAAAGAAACTGTCCATGTCTGAACTTTTGGAAATACTACATTTGTTGAAATATTTTCTGAGCTCCATGCTAAATTTGAAGCTACAGAGCGAGTTTCTACCACTGAGAAATGTTCAGATTTTATGATTTTAAATGCGGTTCTAATGAGTTAGCATAATTCCATTAAACTGGACTGAGCTATGATATCTTAGTCTTATTTTTCCAAGTATGATCTGAGAACTGACTGCCCATGTCAGCAGAATCAGCTGGGAGGACGTGTAAAAAAACGTGCATTCCTGGGCCTCATTCCAGATCTACCATGTCAGACTTTCAGGCCTAGGAAGCTGCATTTTAACAGTGACTCACAGGCACACAAAGTCTGAGGATCTCTGCCGTACGGATAGTGTGTGTCCGATGACTACAAAATAGATTTTACAGAGCTTACAGAGCTTGACTGCCTTGGGAAATTTGGATCAGAAAGAAGAGGTGGAAATAATAGCAAACAGTATAATGATACCCTAGTATGTGCCCGGCATTTCACATATATCACCTCATTTTGATTGCCCAGTGACTCCTGGAGATAGGAATTGTTAAGCCATTTTACAGATGAAGAAATTACAACACAGAGAAATTAAGATACAGCCTGGATTCAAAGTGCTACTGAGTGGCAGCCCGAAGATTCTAATTCTAGTTATTATCCTAGTGCTCATCGTTTTTCTGTGACACCAGCTGTTCGATTATAAGCTGGGTCTCATCTATTAAAATCTTAATACTATTAAAATAATAATTGTATCTATCTCATAAGGTTGTTATAAGGGTTTAGTGGGCTAAAGCATGCAATGCATTAGTGCAGTGAATGACAATAGTAAATGCCCAATAAATAGCTACTATTATTATTACACCACAAGTAATACCTAGGTCAATGAAAATGATGAAAATGAATCTCTTCTACATGAGCCTGGCATTATTTGGAGCCCTTTTCATTCATTCAAAACTTTTAACAAAAACTTATCAGGCATCCTTACTTTAATACTCACAGTGACCCATTTTACAAATGAGAAAACGTAGTTGTTCTGAGAAGTTAAGTAACCTGCCCAAGGACAGGGATATTAAGAGGCAGAGGCAGGATTCAAACTCAGGTCAACCTCACTTCAGCAGATGTGCTTTTGTGCACATCTTTCCTATGTTAAAGCCACCCCCAATCCCCTTTTCTTAAAAAAAAAAAGAAAAAAGAAAAGAAAACATGGCAACAGTTTGACAGGTCAGTTGTAAGAAGCAGTTTCAGCAGACTTACTAAGGGAACCTTCGTAGCCCTGACATGGGAACAATATGGGTGATAAGTGCTAGTGCCTTGGGGTTCTCTAGAGATAATATTCTGAATTCAAAGAGCCGTTTGCAGGGAACAGAGTTTTGATTTTAAACTGGCAAATATTGCATTCCCACACTATCCACACTCTGGTGGAGCCCTTCAAGAAGCAAGTTAATATAGACTCCGATTATGCTCTGAGGATTAAAAATAAAGCAAAAGAACAAAAATCAATCATAATTTTCTGTAGAAAAATGTAAAGGCACCGTGCTAAGAGTCTGCCCTGATCTGAAGCCCTTTTGTGAAGTAGATGCTACCATAATAGAACCTTTTGAGCAGGGTGTAAAATAAGGCCAAAGCTATCCACACCAGGAATTGTGAAAATTAGCAGTTTTACATGAAGGATCTTTCCACAAGAGAATAAAGTGAAGTAAAATTTTCTGAGACACCCAGATGCCTAACACTTAATGGAGCATCCAGTATACATGGCCCCAAACCATGCCTGACACTGTGGGACATTTGTTCAACAAGCACATTTTGAGTATTTACCATGTTCTGGGCACAGCCCATGATAGAGGTTGCAAATCAGGCACGTGCCCTTTTTTTTTTTTTTTTTTTTTGGCTCACAGAACATTTGTAAAATAATCAAGAGAATTCATATTAGCAGGTTGAATCTCTCACTGCTCTTTAAAAGTCAGGAGGTTTGTCAAACCTGATCCGCATTCCCATATAGCAATATCTGGAGTTGAGTAGTGGGTGCCCCCTTTGCTCTGAATACGGTCTTTCACTCCATCCAGCTCAAATCCTTGACTTCAAATCCCAACTTGTTTGGCCTCTGTGGGCATTTTTCTTTGAGACCCTTACACTAACAGTACAAAGAAGACGTGGTCACCATTCTCAAAAGTACATTGGTTAGTTAGTAGGGAAGACACACAAGCAAACACATAATGGCATCACAGAGCTGAGACAGGAGAGCACAGTGTAGGTCTGAATGGAGAGGACATCCAAAGAGAACTCCTGGAAGCCCTTCCATAATCCTGCCCCACTCAGCCAATTTCCAAGATGAGTCTTCTAAGACTCATAGCTACTACCTGTTTATTTTAATTGCATAGAATTTTAAAATTGATTTAAATTAACATAAAACATAACGCTTCTTATTAAAACATGGAAATACACACCTAAAATATTATTTTGTGTTTTTAAAAGTAACACAAATGAAATTATATTATGTGTAATGTTCCATAACTTTGCTGTTGGTACATATAATTCAAACTTTTAAATTGCTGCACAATATTCCATAGAGAAGCTATGTCTCAGCTTATGCATTCATTTCCCTATTGAGTGACATTCTGGCTTTTAATATGTCATTATTACAAATGCCATGGCCATGAATATCTTTGTACATGCTTCCTGTGCTCATATGGAAGTGCTTTCTCAGATATCTACACAAGAAATTGCAGAATCATTTTTGAACTTAAATGTTATTGGATAGCATCAGATTGGCTTCTGGCGTATTTGAAGAACTGTTTTTTCATCCCTGCCAATACACAATATTGTCAAACTCTATGATTTTTACTGACCTGATGAGTGAAAAACTATATCTTTTTCTAATTTGCATTTTCCTGATTACTAATTTAGTTGAGTGTCTTCATATTTTATTATCCATTTGTATTTTCATTTGGTGTATTATCTTTACTAACCTTTACTAACCTATGAACTCCTTGAAAGAAGGGACTATTTATTTTTTAGTTTATCCTTTTTGGCTGTAAGACTCTAGAAAAGTTATTTAACACCTCCGGGTCTCAGTTTCCTTATCTGTAAAATGGGAATAATAACAGTACCTACCTCATTGAGATATCATGAAAATTAAATGAATATATATGTAAAGCATTTATAACATGCCTGGTACATACTAAGTGCTATACCAATACTATTACTATTTTTATTTCCTCAGGATTTAGACAAAGTGCATAGTACACAATACATAATTTAATATGGTTTGAAGTAGAATTTGGGAGTTTTAAGAATAAACTAGACAACAAAGAAGGGGTCGGGCAATAAGGAAACAAGTTAAGGATGTGGTTGCTAGAAATAGTGTATAAAGCCAGAACTTGGTTCCAAGAAGCAAGGGAAGGTCCAAACTCTCAAACTGATTCATAAGGTAACCTCAAATCCTGAAATGAGGCTATGAACCCATAACCACAAGCCAGACTTGTCCTAGAGGCTGGCAGAGGAAGCTAAATAATAGGGTGCCAAATAAATATGAAGGCTGAATAAACCCCATGATGAGGAGAAATTAAGAAGCAATGAGCCAGGCAAGAAATCAGAGGTGGACCATAAAACTGACAAAAGGTTTTATTGCTAGATACAGTTGCACCAGTTAAAAAGATCCAGCCATATCATTAAAGCTGAAATCATTAGAAGTTTCTAAATTCATTTCTTTAAGATAGAGAATGGGAAAAATTAATCCTATCAGGAAGTGTTAAAAACTAATTTTCCCCTTGTATTTTACCAGGTTCTGAGATTTCTTTTTCATTCTGCTTTAACATCAAACTCAAAAGTGCTGTGTGACTTTTTTCAAGACGAAAGTATAATTTACATACAGTAAAATATGGCCTTTTGAGTGTATGATTCTGTCAGTTTTAACACAGCCATGTAACCACCATCACAATCAAGATAAAGAACGATTCCATCCACCCACGATTCAATTCCCTCATGTCCCTTTGCAGTCAATCCTCCTCCCATCTCCAGTCCCTGACACTGATCTTTTCTCTATCATTATACTCTTTCAAAATGTCAGATAAGTAAAATCATACAATATATAGCTTTGAGTCTGTCTTCTTACAGTTAGCACACACATTTCAGTTTCGGTATGTATCGGTATATAATTCCACTTTTTCTTTTTCCTGAGTCAGATTCCATAATGTGGATGATGTACCACAGTTTATCATGTCACCAGCTAGAGGACATGTAAATTGTTTCCAGTTTTTGGTGACTATGAACAAAGACTCTGTAAACATTCATAAACAGGTATCAGTGTGAACAGTTACGTTTTCATTTCTCTTAGGTAAATACCAAGAAGTGCATTTTCTGGGTCATATAATAGGTATATGTTCAATTTTATTAAGAACCGCCAGTTGAACAAAAATGTTTGTACTATTTTATGCTTCCACCACCCATTACATGTTTGATTTTGGACAATTCTTATAGAATACAGTCCAAAGGATGGACACCTATTTGCTGTGGAGCTAAATACTCCAAATTCTTCACTTATCATTCTATGTCTTCCTTTCAGCCATTGAAGAACCTGCCTTTTTCCCAGTCACATGTCATTGCCCTTCCACATGCATTCCTGGCTATAGTCAGACTCTGGCCCCTCACCCCTCACCATGCCTGGTGATTCCCCACATATATATTTATTTATGCCATTTGCCACCTGGATGTTCATCGCTTACTACTGAAATCTTATGCAAACCCCACTATTACAACATTTTCATTCTTCAAGACTCTTCTGCTCTCCAAAAAAGTTGGTTCAATGAAAGGTGTTGACAGAGGAGGTCAATAAAACAGGCTGGCACAACCTGCTTCCTCTCTGTGCCATCCAACCCCAATTTCCATGTGACACGTGTAGGGAGAAAGCTAAGGAGTGCAGTGCCCTGCTTAGGAGACCAAGAAAAAGCTCTCCCAAGCTTTCCCAGCGCAAGTCTCTTTTTCCTTATGCTTAGAAAGGTGAATACTTTCAGAATAACCAGAACTGATTGCATGGGGTAAAGTGAATTCTCATTATTTGGGGGTTGACTGGGGGAGCGAAGCTTTTCCATTTATGATACCTTGGGACAGTTTTGGGTGCTACTCAAGACATCTCCCTGCCTCTAAATTTTTTTTTACATCTGAATATGTGCACTTATGGCTTTAGGGCAGATAAGATGAATCAAAAGCAAATTCTTTTATAAGAGCAAACATGTACTTCCTATAAAGAGATAATGTACATGGGGCAGATTTTTTTTTTCTCTTCCCTGAACAGCTTGGAGTCCGCTTAGATAGAGGGAGGCATCTCTCCCGAGGCCCCCGCAGCGCTGAAGGCAGCGTCACACGCAACGTGTCCATTCTTGTTCCATTTCTGGAGAAGCTGATGCAATTTCAAGGCTCGGGGCTGGGCCAAGGCTCGGTCCTTGCGCTACAGTTTTCAAAAGTTCAGGGTGCCCGCTTCTGCAGCGCCTAGTCATCCTAGAAACCTCGCCGCCGGCAGCTCAGGAATGAGCTTTCAGACGCCGGCTCTGAGTGCCACTATCTGAACGGGCCCTGCATGCCAGTCCGAAAGGGCTCGCACCTTTCCGGCTGCCGAGGAGGACCCGGCTGACTTAATAGATACCATCCACCCTCCTTTAGGAGAGGGGCTCAGTCCTGTACCTTGGCTCCAGGTCGGAACCAGGGATCTCACAAATAAAATGAAAAAAAAAAAAAAAATGAAAAGGAAAAAGAAAAAAGGGAAAGGAAGCTGCCTGCTGTCCCCCTTGGCCGAGGGGACTGTTCCCACCCTGTCAATGCCAGCCAGACCTTAGATGTTCAAAAGCCGCATCCTTGGTTGGCCCTTTTCCCCGTAGAAAACAATAGCTCGATTGACCAGTCCCATCGAGGACCCTCCCCGGACCCATCTCTGTTGTCTCCCGTTTTACAAACACGCTTCTTAGCTTTTGAGCTGTGTACACAGCGCTGCCCACCCCCAGCCCCGCAGCCCGGCCCTCGGGCCCCCGGGGAGGGGGGAAGAGGGAGAGCCGGGACGCTGGCCTGGGACGGACTCACCCGGCCGGTGGAGAAGCGCCGGAGCGCCTGGCGGCCCCAACGCAGCATATTCTGGAAAGAAGCGCGCGTGCAGGGCGGGCGGCAAGCGGGACGCTCAGCCTGGACGCGGCCTGCAGCCTGCGAGCCCCGGGCGGCCGCGCTCGCTGCTGGCTCCGAAGGCGACTGAGTCCCCGGACCGGACCCATGGCCTCGCCCCGTCAGCTGGCACGACCCCGCCCCCTCCATGTGGCAGGGCCCCGCCCCTCCAGCTGGCGGGCCACGCCCCCTCCATGTGGCAGGGCCCCGCCCCCAGCTGGCGGGCCACGCCCCCTCCATGTGGCAGGGCCACGCCCCCTCCAGCTGGCCGGGCGCCGCGGCCAATCGCGTGCGACTGGGCGGGGCTTCGCCGGCCGCCCGCAGCCTCCGGGCCTCGGACCAGTTGCTGAACCGGTGCGGAGCGGGAGGGACCGCTGCCGGCTGGTGGCTGGCTGCCTCGGTTCCAGTCGTGGGCCAGGTGCTTCCTGGCTGTGGGACTAGCCCCTCTGAGGTTCGTAGGGATCCGCCTTCATTGTCAGTCTGACCTTCCACGGCATGCCTGCCTATCACACGGTCCTGAGATGGGAATGAGATGCGCCAGGGTGCGTCCAGTTTACAACATCGAAGGGGGCTGGGGGCACCTTCTCTAGGTGAGGATCTTGATACCTATCTCATGGGCTGATAAGATATAATGAGAGTACATAGCGCTGAGCAAAGAAAGGGTCTGGCACAGCGTTGGTTCCCTACGGATGATAGGTAGGTAGGCTTGTAGGTGGGTGGGTGGGCAGGTAGGTAGGTAGGTAGGTGAGACCCTTTTCCTTCTCCTCTCTAGAAAGAATGCTCATACATGCTTGGGCTGAGCGCTTGTCTCAAACAGAACTCCTCAGCCTTTCATTCAAGGCCACTTGCGATTTGGGATTATTCTTATTTCTCGTTGCTATTTTTTTTCGCACGTGTAATTCAAGTATTTGCCAACTCCTTCCTGGACAATACTTCCCAGAAAAGCTTGTCACCTGTCACTTACCATCTCGGCATGACCAAATTCCTTTTCTTCTTAAAAGTTTAGCTCAAATGCTACTTCCTGGAGTCATTTTTTTCCCCTGAGTCTTTCCTTCCTAACCTACTATTCCCCCACAGTAGTATTTTACTTCTCAGAACTGAGGATTTTTGTCTATGCATCTCATCATGTTTTAATCTGTTACTGGTATTTATGTAGTTGTTATCTTCTCTACTGGAAGCTCCTTGCAGACTGAATCCATGCTTCATTTATAAAGATTTACAGTATCGAACACTAAGCAGAGCTTAAGAAATATTTGCTGAAAGAGAAAGTGAATTAATAAATAAATGTGTTTAAGAAGGTAGGAGAGATTAAAAAAAAACTCAACCTCAAAGCTTGGAGAATTGCAGATAACATCAGGATTTTGCTTTGGGAACTACCCTTCACCAACTCGACCCACTTCCCTGACTGCATTTTCTGACTTTTTGCTTCTTTTAAATGTCTGTATGTTGATATTCATTTTATTTGTTCTGATCTGTGTAAAGTGGGAGGAGTGGAGAAGGAGTGTGATTTTTCCTGAGTGAGGTTTCCAAATTATATACTCCAACTCCTAACTTTAGAAAATGAGTTTATGTTCACCCAAATATAACAAAATTCATGATGTCTAAGATTTTCTTCTGTAAGAAACCAAAAGTGTAGTTCTTTGGATAATTGGAAGTTAGACCAGATGCATTTAGAGAGTTAACAAACAAACAAACAAACAAACACTCCTGTCTGTCTGTCTATCTATCTATTTATGCCCAGCAAAATGGAGATGAAATGAAGTCAATTTTAGAAACAAAAACTTGAGAGAATTTGTCATCAGCAGACACTCAATAAAGGGAATATTAAAGAGTATCCTTCAAGCAGAAGGAAAATTACTCACATGGAAGCCCGGAAATGCAGGAAGGAATGAAGACCAAAAAAGAGCAAATATGTGGGTGAATTTAAGTGAACATGGCCATATGAACAATGATAATAATGCACTTCTAAGTAATGACAGGGGATATTCCTGGAAGAGATAGGATGTTATTTGCTTTTCCTAGTGTCTGGTGCATGAAGGAGCATTGTATCTGCAGATACTCCCAAGATATTTGTGCTGAGATGAAGAAAATGAGAGAAAAGTGACTAGTCTAGAGCAAGCCAAAGAAACAAAGTTGAAAGCAAGTTATCCTTGTGAGATAAAAGTTTGGGCCTGAAATAAACTTTTTCAGTTTTTTTTTCTTTATTTTTCACTTGCCGAAAGCCTTCCAGCTTTTGAACCAGACATTCTTTTTGGATCTTGCTTCCATTGATATAACTCCTTTCCTGTCACCCAAAATTGTAGTAGATGGTAACCTTGAGCATAGCCACTGACAAATTGGCAACTGCAGGAACCATGACTAACTTATGACTTTAGCTGCTGTACTCTGAAGTTTATTTCCACATTCAAACTTAGTTTATGCCTCCCATGAATTGCTCCCAGCTAATGACTTGGGTCGGGGGAGAAAGAATAGTAAGGCAGGTCATTCCTGGGAGATGCAGATCACCACTGATGGGGTGATTCTATTGGCCTACCAGATTTTCTTTGAATGTCATAGCAGTCTAGTACTCTTCCCTATCCTACCTTCCTTCCCATCGTCTTCACAAAGAATCAGACCTTAATTGCAGTCAGATGGGTCTCTTAGCTTTCCCTGGCTCCCTCCCTCTTTCCCCTCAATAGCTGTTTCCTCTAGAAAAGCTCTGGCATATCTAATCTCATCTTGACATCTGCTCATTTAAGAACGAAATACATTTAATAAAAATGACCAGCAAAACTGAAAGTTGGTTCTTTGAAAATACTTATAAAATGGATAAACTTTTGGGGAGATTGATAAAAAATAGAGAAAGCAGGAATAATAAATATCAAAAATAGAGGAGTGGACATCAGTACAGATCATATAGACATTAAAAACATAAAAAGAGACTTCCTTTTCACCTATGATAGTCCTTTGTAGCATAACAGCACCCATCAAGAATAGCTAGTACATTTAGATAAAGCTATTTAGTTTATCTGTCCAAAGGCATCAGAAAGCTGATGCAGCAGTCAAGTCTTGATATTTTAAGGTCTTAGAAGAAAAAGAAGCTCACTAAATGCAATCCATTTTGCATTCTGCTTTCCAATTTGCCATTTATCAATGCTTGATTTGGGAAGAGATGATGAAAATCCAGGTAGGGAATAGATGCCAAAAAGCAAAGAAACCAGCAGTTTTCAGCAATCTTGTGGGGGTAGAAAGATAACAGTTGGAGTTAGAGCAGCCAGGACTTGAGGAGCAAAGATCTTAAAGATAAGGGAGATGCACTTGGCTTAGGACACCTATTTTCTGTTTGAGGTATTTGCTGATTCTTAAATTATATGCGATTAAGGCTATAAAACCAAGAAAATGCTGAAAAACAAAGCAGAGTTTTCAGTTTCAAGAAACAGAGTTCAACACCTGCCAAGAAGAAGAGAGTTCAATATACACCCCAGGCTCTCAACTGGTACTCTTGGAAGACATCACCCTAGGAGAGAGAGTAATCTACAGGAAGCACAATTGCTGTAAGACCAGCCCATCACTTGGGGTAACAGTACCTGGTTGTCATCCGAGGATCTGCTTCTCCCCATTTCTTAGGCCCTGTGGTTCCTATGAAGTTACCTCTTTCCCGAACCCCCACCACCCCAGGATCCAGGGGTGGAGCACATGACCTAGACTAAGCCAATTGGTGCATCCCTCTCATCCCCTCAGTTACAATGATTGGTTCAATAAGGTGCACAATGTCCTAGTAAGGTTAATTAAGGCCAGCAAAACTTAATTCTGAGACTTCTGTTTGAGGTATCGGTTAAGTGTGTTCCTTTTCTCTCTTATGATAAATCTGGTATGGTGATGAGCCTGAAGCTGCCAAGGGCTACCATATGGAACCTAAAGAATGTAGCAAAAACTGTGAAGAGACAGAAAAGAAACAGTGAAAATCCAAGACCTGTCATCCTTTGAAATCTGAAGCTGGATGTATGTGAAGGCCAATCCCACAACCAGGTGTGTTAAACTGAACATAAGTAAAATTGCCTTTTTTGCGGGGGTATACATTTCTGAGTTTCAACAAATGTACGGATCCATGTAAGGAAGAGCACAATCAGGATACAGTACAGTTTTACTTCCTACCTCCCCCCGCACAAGTCCTTGCCCCATCCATTTTCAGTCATGTCTACCAACCACCACTTAACTCTGATAAACACTGAAATGTTTAAAATCAGTATAGTTTTATCTCTTCAAGAATGTCAAGTAAATGGAACCACATAGTGTGTAACTGTTTAGACTGGTTTTCTTAATTCAGTAAAATGCTCTTGAGCTTTGTGTTAATATTTAGGGAATTCCAGGGATTTTGAGATTTTGTTATTGATTTCTAATGTAATTATGTTGTGGTCAGAGAATATAACTATAACATTTTAATCCATTTAAGTGTATTGAGATTTGTTTTAATGCCTAGCATATGGCCTATTTTACTGAGTATTCCTTGTATCCTTGAAAAAATGTTTATTTTGCTGCTGTTGGGTGAAATGTCTTATAAATGTCAATTAAGACAAGTTGGTTGAGAGTATCATTCAATTCTTTATTCTACTTGTTATATCATATGCCGAGAGAGAAGGGTTAAAATTTCCAACTATAATTAAAACTTCATCTATTTCTTTTTCTGTTCTGTCAGATTTTGGTTAAACTTTCTCACTCATTGTTAAAACATGACAATTCAGTGACACTCTGGATTCTGTTATGTTCTTCAAAAAATTATTGGGGTTTTGATTTAGAAAAAAGTTAATGTGCTTGGAGTCAAGCCTTGAAGAGTGCAGCAGGTTATATTTCTGCTTAGTTCTTCACATAGACAAAGATTTGGCCAGTGTTTTTGCTCAGATTTGGGGATTTACTCCCTTTGCAGTTCCCCTGTTTATCAACTTTTCTTTCTAAATTTCAAGTTGCTCTGCCAGTTCAACCTCTGTTCTCTGTTATCTTAAATCCACAGGGCTTCAGCCTTTGCTACCTGAGGTGCACAGGTAATATGCATCAAATGGCAGGAAACACACCTTTTGACCTGTATAGTTGTTTTTCAGACTCCTGACTGAGGTTTCAGCAGGCCCTCTACATGTGGCTTTGTGGTCAGCCAGGGACTGGGACAGAATCTATACTTGGATTTTAGATCTCATCTATTCTGTGAGTCCCTTGTTTCAGGATTTTCCCTTTCCCAAATGCACCCTCAATTTCCAGTTTCTCTTCCAACAGCACTGAATTTAGTTTGCTACCATCTCGAGCTAGTAACACAGCAGGGTTTATTACTTTATTTGAAGGGGTGAGGGACAGTCAGGCAAAAAGCCACAAACATATAATTATTACCAGTTGCTGAGAGTTTTCCTATGGTTTCTGTCTGCTTTTATTCTCTTTAAGATCTTTAAAAAGTTATTTTTATTATATTTTGTCTACTTTTCCTAGTTATTAACTTCAAGTGAGTTCACTTGACTATTTTAGGCTGAGTCCATTGCCTCCTTACAAGGACAAAGATCCTTGTCAATTTCTTTGATATGCTAATTATAAGATTTTTCTAAGATAATTATGCTTTTTAAATTACGTTATTTCAACCCACTTTGTGGACCATAATTTATATAACAAGACTTTTTTTCCCCTTATTTTGCTCTTTTGGATTTTAAACAAGGGTTGGCAGACTTTTCCTTAAAGGGCTCAATAGTAGATATTTTAGGCTCCTGGGCCATATTGTCACTGCTATGACTACTCAACCTGCCACTGTATTGTGAAGCAGCAATAGATAATATGCAAATAAGTGGGAATGATTGTGTTAATAAAACTTTATTTGCAAAAGCAGGTGGCAGATCTGCCAACTATGCTTTGTTGATTCATAAGTTAATTACCTTAATTTCTCTTACCAGACAACTGAGCTCTTTGAAGGGTTTTAGTCACTGTGATATGTCATTCAGAGGAGATCCGGATTAAACATTGGTCCTGATTAAATATAATTTTCTCATGCCTCTATAAATCTGTTTCCTTTAACAGCTATCTAATATTTCATCATACGGATTATTAAACGTTATGCAATCATTCCCTATGGATGGACGTTTCGATCTTTTTCTCTTAGTATCTATTAAAAACCATGCAGCAATGAACACGGCTGTAAGTAATGCTGCTGGGTAACATATTCGCGTAAAAGCCAGGTGGCAGGTAGGAGCATTTAAAAAACACTTAAACAGCCCTTCTTTCCCCCACCCACGCCCCTTTTTAAGAGGAGGGGGTGGAGATCGAGCGAGTGCAATGTAAGCAGGTAGTAAAATTCCTCCCTAAGGTGTTCGTAAAGTAACTCCTCTTCGCATTTTTTCCCCCCCGAGAACAATCCGTACAGGACGCTCAGGAGGAAAGCAGCAAGCTCTCGGATGATGGCGACAGGGAGGGCGTTAGAAATACCGGCTTCTTGGGAGAAGGTCCTGGACAGCGACTTTTTCGAGGACCACGCCTTCCTCCTAGGCCCCCACCCCATCCATTTTGCTCCTTTTTTGTCTAGACGGAGGGAGCAACTTCCTTGGTCTCCCTGGAGGCGGCACGGCGACATTGAGGCTATCGGTGTGACAAAAGAAAAATAGTGGACAGGCCCAAATAGAACCGGGAGGACACGAAGAGGACCGTCGCCGCCGTCGCCGCCCTGGCAGCCGCCTCTGGCCACCGCGGAGGACTCGCTTTCCCAGCGGCCCCCGCGGCCCGCAGGGGAGGGCGGGGGCGTGAAGCCCGGCGGGGGCGGAGCCAGGGCCGGAAGTCACGTGCCGTGAGCGCTGCTGGGGCGAGGCCGCCGTCGTCGTCCCGGCCGGTCGGGGCTGCGCGTGAGGGAGGCGCCAGGGTGATGGCGGTGGAGACTGTGTCCCCGGACTGGGAGTTCGACCGCGTGGACGACGGCTCCCAGAGTAGGAGAGCGACGGGGCGAGGGCTGCGGGCGGACGGCGGCGTCCCCGCGGGAGGGCGCCGCGCCGCCGTCGGGGTCCGGGTGGACAGGGACGCGCCCTCGGGCGTTTCCTTCTGGGTGGGGGGGCGGGGTGGGTGGTCTCAGCGGTGCGGGTCCGGTGGGCCCGGTCAGGGCTCATCTTTCGGGGCGGGGACTCCCCCACCCGTCGCCGAGGCGCCAGGGGTGCCCCTGGGGGCGCGGCGTGCACTTGCCGCAGCCCTGGGGCGCGGGCGGGGCGGGGCGGGTCCAGGGAGGCCCCGCCGCCGGCACCGGACTCCGCCGCCCTGGCTTGGGGACTCCTGGGGCTTCCGCCAAATCATCGGAGCGTTCCGTTTCTCGCTGAGGCTGCGATCTGGGTTCCTGTTTCGGTTTCCTGTTTTTTTTTTTTTTTTCTCCTCCTCTCTCCCCAACCAACTTTTTTGGAAGTCGGACTGTGTTTTCCTGCAGATTCTTCCATCTATTCAAGATAGCGAGACAGAGCCCTTCAGACAGAAACACACACACACACTCGTGCATGTCGATCTCCTTTTGTTGCCGTGAAAGGAGCGCTGTCCGTCCGCTCGTCCCCATCGCAGCCAGAAAGGGTTCAGCAATGACCGCAGAACCTGCTGCGCGTTCTGTCTGCCTCGTGAAAGCGGATTGTCCGATTTTAGCCCGGGAGGCTAACGGCACCAGCACGTTCCGTTCCTTCCACGCAGCAGAATTTCGAGGCCAAACTATTGCGGCGACACTCACGACGTGTCAGTCTGTTTCTTACCCTTGCTGGATATAAACCTGTATACACGACACCGGAGATATTGGGACAGACTGCTTGTGAATTTGTTTTTTTTTAATGTCGTTTTTCCCAAAAGGTGGACGTGATTTAAAATATTGTGGATTTTCCTTAAATCTGCAAAGCAAGACACGTGTCCAAACTTGGATGTAATTGGGTTTTAGTCTCTGGAAGAAACCGTGAGCTTAATTCAGGAGGATTTGCAGTTTTTCACACAACATTTCCTAAGATATTATTAGCCCTTATGCAGCGTAAAAAAATCTGGGTGGTAATAGCAGAATCTTTAACTTTTAAAGTGAACTCCTTATCTTGGACAAAGTTTTATGGGCAAAGGTCCCTGACTTTGCCTTTGTAATAAATAATGAATTACTATGTATAAGGTAGAATATTTACTTTCATCTTCAACAAATTGGAGTAAAACATGCTATTGGGTTTGCAAACGGTTTGTTCACTTTAGAGTGAGTGATCTGATTCACTGAGGAGACGTTTTTTATATTACCACTATGCTAGGTATTAATACAAAGATAAAACAAAAGGATGCAGTTTGTTGGAAGGGATAAGCATGTGAATTTCACTCTTGAAGAATCACTTAGTTTTTATTTTAAATCTTTATATGTTAATTTTTACTAATTTTACAACTATTTCTTATCAGCAAGGAGCTTTAATTTTATTACAGGTTTTCTGTTGCCTGCTACTTTGTGATTTCTCAAATAGACTAAATGAATAATTTATTGACATGTTTTTCTAATATTGTCATTAAGAACTCTTGCTGGTTAAATACAGCTAAGGTCATTTTCCATATAACAGAATTAGATGTGTGTGTGGAGTTTTGAGAATCTTACCCGGTTTTTAATTGAAGCTGTAGAGAAGACATCTCATGTCTTCTCTGTGCCTAATTTTCATTAATTTATGGACTATGAATCACATCTAGACTAAACGTTTTTCAGAATTGCCTAGATTAGTGCTATAATGAGAGAGAAACCTTAATGAACTAAGTTGATCCACCTGAGTTAGTGAATTAGTTGCAAAATAAGGGAGAATGGGGAGCTAGGTCTTTATCCTTAATGAGAAGATACATTATCTTAGAGTTGCCTTGCATGGCTAATTTCAGGAGAGAAAACTTTTACCTTTTTTTTAAGAAGACAGATTGAATGTTCTGCCTTTGTAATAAGTATGAATTCTTATATACAAGGTAGAATATTTACTTTTGTTAATTTTGATAAGTAGCATACTTTTATTCATTTTATTCCAGTGACTCTTCAGTCTATTAATAGGTAAATTCCGTAAATATCACAATATTCTGTACTTAGTTATCTTTACTGGGTTTTCCAACTCTATTATGATAGTTAAATAGTTAAAATAATATCTTGGTAAATTTGGGGCATTACAGGAATATCCATTATGATAAAGCAGACCTAAACACATTTTAAAAACACTATATAAGTGTGTTTTTAAACAGTTTACCGTGCATAGAATTAAGAATTATGTTTTAAATTTTGCTTGTATGACAACCAGATTTTTGCGCCTGCTTCAGGTCACAATTTTATTTTTGCAAAAATGTTTATGACTAAAACATGGATCTCAGGATATTGTGTTGTCTAAGAAATTAGCCAAATTGTTTAAAAGCTCTGGATTACTGAGTAAATGGGATAATGATTTTTTCATAATAAAGTTTTAAGATGATCTATATCTCTATATTGCAACATCTACTGCTTTTAAAATTATGTGGAAAATAATTATTGTTTAACTGAAACTTTATTTTCAAGAAGTCTAGACATTCTAGAGGAATAAATTTAAGAGGGCTTAGTATCTACTTTGCTGTGACTTTTGAAATTATTTGAAGTAAATATCCTGTAATTTTTGTACTTCTCACGTACTATTTTAAAATTTAAATTTAGAAATTCATGCTGAAGTTCAGCTTAAGAATTATGGGAAATTTCTTGAGGAGTATACGTCTCAGTTGCGAAGAATTGAAGATGCACTGGATGATTCAATTGGAGATGTTTGGGATTTCAATCTTGATCCTATAGCATTAAAGGTTTGATTTTAATTTTTAAAATTTATGTATGTATTTTCAGGACATACTATATATTGAAAACATAATTGTTAAAAATTGAATGTATATTATTTGGAATCTAGAGAACTAAAACTTGGAGGAAAATTGTTAATGTCCTTTTCTCTAAGCCATGCAGGTGTTTTGTATGATTTTGTTTTTTTAAAGAATGACACAATCTCAAAGCTTTTAGTATCAAGACTGACACAGACTCCAACTCTTTGAACAAGCCTTTGTTTTTCATCATCAAGAAAATGAAGAGGGTTGGAATAGAATATGGAGCCGTGTTTGTTTCTTATTGAGGTTATTTTACATAGAGTGAAATGCATAGATTTAAAATACACTGTTCAGTGTATTTTGCCAAACACATATATCCATGTAATTCATATCCCAATTAAGATACAGGAGATTTTCATCATTTCCCAAAAGTTCCTTTATGTTTCTTAGGATCCTAATGTTGGAACAATTTTTTAATGTATAAATTAGGTCATTCCCGTTTTGTTCTATTTTGAGGTAGTTCTTTCTTGTTTTATGTCTTAAACTGCATCCTGTTACCACTGAAATAATAGCTAACATTTAGTATGTACTAAACACTTTCCTTAGTCACATATTGAGTTTTTAAATAACAGCTTTCTTGATATATAATTTGCATATCATTTAATTCTTTGTTTTTTAGAATATTCACAGAATTATGCAGCCATTACCAGAACCAGTTTAGAATATTCTCACCATTCCCAAAAGAAATCCCGTACCCATTAGTAGTCACTGCCCATCTGGTATGGTGCTGCTGAGTGGAGGGTCTAACACAAATTTAAATAGAGTAGAACTAGAGTCAGTTTGTATTTAAGATTTCAGTAACCCTTTTCAAATTAAAATGAATATTCTTTTTCTTGTTTCTATAGCTTTTGCCTTATGAACAGTCTTCCCTTTTGGAACTCATAAAGACTGAAAACAAGGTACAGATTCCTAAACCTAAAAACCTATTTTTAAAATGCTTTAGTTATCTGCTATCATTTACTTTTTCCTTTTGTGTTTGTACTCTTGAAACTAGGTCTTAAACAAAGTCATCACGGTTTATGCTGCTCTTTGTTGTGAAATCAAGAAGTTAAAATATGAGGTAATAATTTGTATTCTTAAGATGTTAAAAACATGACTTAAAAAGCAAAGACTCTTATAAGTGTAGCGTCTGCATGAATATTTATTAAATGTTTAATTAATAAAGCAGTTACAGTAGTATTAATAACAGTACTTACTACGTACCAAATATCATGCTAACTAACCCAGTTAATACTTAAAACAACCGAGGGAGGTATGTGAGAAACATAAGTAAACCGAGATTTAAAGAGGATGTCGCTTACCTAACATTTTACTGCAGTAAGGTTAGTGTCTGGGTTAGCATACCTTCAAAGTCTCTGTTACCTGCCATATATACTGGCTTTCTGGATATAACTGACTTTTAAAGAAAGCTTTGAATTTTCAATATGCCCATGAACAATTAAAACTCTGGAAGTTAGTACACTTCATTTTTTTCTCTACTTTTTTGTTACCATGTGTTTGCTTTCCATCTCACATGAACTAACAGGAGGATATGGGGCAATTACAGTGGTCAGATGAGACAAAGTAAAGGCTAAAGAAATCAAGAATAACTTTATGTGATGTTTTTGGTACTCTAAAGATACATTGAATTTATCTGTATCGTAAGCAGTTTTGATTTTGAGTGAATTTATAAGTGATGTAGTCTCTGCTTATTATTAGATATGGATAACTAAAAAAGCCTAGGAATTTAAAAACAAAATAGCAACTTTTGAAATTAATTTTTAATTTTTTTTAAACAGGCTGAAACGAAATTTTATAATGGTCTCCTGTTTTATGGAGAAGGAGGTAAGTTTTAAAATTTTACATTGTAATGTTGCTATGCCTATTTTGAGATTGAAATGAACAAAAACTTAACAGACAATTCTAGGACTATCATAATGTATTGGAAAAAATAAATATTCACGTATTTTTGTTGGTTTGGCAAACGAGAAAAAAACCCTGTGCTATTAGAGTAGCAGCAAGTTCTCTAAATTCTCTATGATATTTTTATTAATTACAGAGCACTGTAGCTAGATAAGAATTTTCTTTGAATTCATTAAATAGTGAAACAGATGGTTATTTTACTTGTGTGATTGATGATTGTCTCATTTTTTTCTTCAGTGTAAAAATTCTGTTTTCAGTGCTGTGCAGATGAGAAGATGTACTAATGATTAAAAATCATATTCTTATTTTTTGGTGTCAGTTGAGTTTATATAAAATAATTGAAATACTATTCTCCATGTTGCCTTTTAAAGCAACAGATTCCAGCATGGTGGAAGGCGATTGCCAAATTCAAATGGGGAGATTTGTTGCATTCTTACAGGTAACTGATTTTTACTTTTTATTGAGGTTTTTCTTGGAAAAGTTTGAGTAAAGTACACATAATTCAAAACGATTTCTCAAACCTTCAAATGCTTAGAATGTATACTGTGAGGGTAAGACACCTAGTCGTTATTGGATTATAATTAAGGAGATCATAATTCCTGAAAGATTTTCATAGCATTTCAGGAAGGTAAGGATCAAAATTAAGTTTATATGATTTCACTTATGAATAATTTGTCACTGTGCCTTTTAAAATAGTTTAAACTTTGTACTAGGTAGGAAAAGATAATTGTCAGGAAAAAATGTAGACGATTAAGTTGTTACATGAGCAATGATGAGGTAGTTAAAAGCAACTGCACTTGCTACTTCTAATGAAATTTTTCAGTTTAGGTATGGTTTTCCACATTGCAAAATTTTAATTATTCTAGATCTTTTGTTTTAATTTTTTAAGAAAAATGAAATTACCTGTATTTCTCCCCTCCGCAATATAGAAGCAATGCTTGTATGATGCAACAAAAGCAGAAATTGGAGATAAGGAAAAAAAATACCCATAATCCCACCTACCTTCTGATTGTTGGATACAAGATTTGATTATTTCATTGAATCAAGCATGCTAATATATTGTTCAAATCTTTTAGATCTTCACTACTTTTTTGGTCTACTTGACCTAATTGAGAACATTTTGTTGAAATTATCCTCTACTATGGTATGTGTCAGGGTCCACACAAGGTATTTCAAAAGAGGGCAGAAAACAGTTCACACAGGCTATTTCAAAAGAGGAGAGTTAATATAGACAGTTGGTTACATAAGAATTGGAAGGCTGAAAGAAAAAAGAGAACAGTGAGGTAATCCAAGGGAAGAAGATACCACTTCGACATCTAGGGGGAAAAAGGGAAAAAGTTGGGTTTGCCAGAATCTGGGAGCTTGGAGAAGGAGGCCCCTGGAATTAGTACTCGTATCTCTGGGAAAGCAGCTTCCTGGCTGCTGCTGATACCTTTGAGAGGGCAATACAAGCGAGGTTGGTTCTGTAGTGGTGGAAGAAGCTGGAGGCTGTAGCAATCTGCCATCTCCAGGGTATATTGCTCCTGCCTGGAGTAGGTTGATAAAAACAGGAAGAAATAAAAAGGATGTCCTTTTCCTGCCTTCTAGCCTCCTTTTATTGCCACTGTTGCCAGAACCTAACAGGAAGATTGCTGGGCAGAAGTCTAAGAAATTTGTAGGAGTCAGTGAATGTGTCAGTTTCTCCCCTTAGTTTTATCCAATTTTGCATTTCTTATTTTGAGGATATTTTATTTGGTACATACAAGTTTATCATTCCTGATAAATTGAATTATTTATTGTTATGTGGTGACCCTCTTAAGCTATGATAATAATTACATATATAAACATATAGTAATTAGCCATAGTAATGTTAAGAAGTCTACTTTGTCTTATATTAATATACTGCCCCAGCTCTGAGTTAACATTTTCTCGATTTCATTCTTTCAACCTTTTGGTGTCGTCATGTTTTAGTAGTGTTTCTGTAAAACTGCATGTGTCTGGATTTTGATTTTTTTATACAATCTGAAAACCTTTTTCTTTTAATTTTTTAATTTATTCTGTTTCATATATAAAATATGTCTGGATTTGTTTCTGCATTTTTGTGTGTGTTCTGCATTTTCTGTTTTCTCTGCTGTATTAAACTTTTAGAAATTTAATAAGAAATGTAAAACTAGAACTATTTAAAATTAAATTGCATTATTTTCGGTTTCAAAAATGTTAAAATTTCTTTATCTCACTGACAGCTGCGTAAAATTCTATTTTTAAATATTCAACAAACTTTTATGAGCCTAGCATATGTTAGAAACCATTTTTGGTGCTAGGGATACAGCAGTGCACAAAACCAACAGAAATTCTTGCCCTCATAGAGGTTAAAGTTTAGAACAGGTTTTATCCAGTTTTAAATACTCTGGGATGCAGACTGTAAAGGTTTAAAAGTTGAGAGCTGAAAAGAAATTTTTAGGAGATGTGGGCCATGGTAGATGCCAGTTTTTTAAATGACAAACCTATTCCTGGTAATATTTCACTTGCTATGTGCCAAGCCTGTTTATAGATAAGGTTAAAGGTAATAAACATTTGAAGTTTTATTAGTGGCTTTCAGAGATTCCTCTCTCATTGTCATACTTTATAAACTAGCACTTTTGAGATTATTCATTCAATCAAATGTTCATTCATTTATTCATTTGATAGGACGGAAATTTATTGAGAAGCAGTTTGAGGGTTAGTTTAGCCACTATGCTAGGCAGTGGATATTCAGAGAAGCAAGGAGGTGGTGGTCTCTGTCATTTAAGAATTATATGAGTAAAACATAAGACTTAAAATAGAAGTGTGAATGAAATGCTGTGGGAGCAGAGAGGTAGAAATGACCTTGGGATGCAGGGGGTGAGTTAAGAATCGATTGAGGGATGCTTGAAGTTGTCTGGCTACAGGTTAATTGGAGTTTTTACTGGAAAACTATTTTGTTTTTGTTTAATATTGTTACCATAAAATTCAGTCAGAAATGGAGACATTAAAAAAGCAACTTTGTAACATATACCCAACTTGTCATTTCAGGAACTGTCTTGTTTTGTTACCAGGTGCTATGAAGTGGTGATGAATGTAGTCCATCAGTTGGCTGCCCTCTATATCAGTAACAAGTAATGGATTTTAGAAATATTTTTGCATTTATAATAGAAATGTAGGAAATGTTTTTCTAAAACTAGTTAATTACTTGAAATAGTTATTTTGTTTGTTCATTCATTCCTTTATTCACTTATTCAGCATTCTTTGAATGCTCATGCTGTTTCAAATATTACTTGATATGTTTAATTAAGAAATGATAGGTTAATAAGACACAGTTTCTGCCACGATGAATGAACCCATTATCTGTCTGAGAATGTTGACAATAATCTTAAATATAATTATATAGAAAAAGGCTAACGTGCCATGTTCTTTCTCATTCTTTTCCTCCTTCCTTTACATTGAAGATTCCATAACTCATTGGAATCACATGAGATTTTTCTTAAACCACAGAATCTTGGGGAGTGAGGTTATGGAATCTATGTTGAAAAACTTTGTAATTCTCATATTTGTTCAAGTTTGGGAAACAGCCCTAAATTAAGAAAATTGACCATATTTTCATTGCGTCCTTACCATTCTTACTACCATGGAATAATATCCTGCATGTTTAATACTTTATACTTAAAAATTTCCCACTTACTATAGTCATGTGCCAAATAATGACATTTCTGTCAACCACGGACTGCATATATGAAGGTGGTCCCATAAGATTATAATGGGGCTTAAAAATTCCTATCACCTAGTGATATCCAGCAGTGTTGTAACACAACACAGTATACAAATGTCATTGTGTTACAGTTGCCTGCAGTATTCAGTACAGTAACATCCTAGGTTTATAGCCTAGGAGCTGTAGGAGAACAGAATTTATCACTCCAAAGGATGTTTGTTTGGCTTAAGGATTACTTTAGGCTGGTTAATTTTAAGGTACAGCAGACATAGGAGAAGCCCCGAAAACTAGATAGAAGTTACCCTTTGTAAAAGACATTTACATTGGTAAGGGAAATCTCCATTTTTACGGATATTTCTCCCTGTACTAAAATACAGTCAGTCTTTTATTACAAGGATATCTCAGATAAGAGCCCAGAGGGTAGAGGGAAAATTCTTTCTTCTCCCTTATGGAGAAATGGGTTATGCCATATAGCTTAAGCTTATAGTAGGCTATCCTATCTAGGGTTGTGTGAGTGCACTCTGTGATGCTTGCATAATGACAAAATCACCTAGCAATGCATTTCTCAGAGCATATCCCCATCGATAAGTGGCGCATGACTGTATTATAACTTTACGATAACTTTGTTTAGATTTTTGACTAGAGATTCTTAATTATGAGAAGAGATACTGAGGCCCCCCCAAAATTTGCCAAGGTTCTGTAGTGGTTTAGGTACTGTTGCTTTTGTTCACCAGTCCATTCATTGTTATTCTTATTATTTCATACTTCATCTTAACTCTCTTTTATAAACTGGAAGAAATTGTTAACTCTTTCCCATTCTCATGTTTTCCCCCTTAGTCAAATATTTATTTTATGTTCTTTCACTGAAACTCTCCTCATGGCAGAAAGGGAATGAGAGCATAATTCCCTCAACCCCTGCAGTACCAGGTGTATAATTCAAGAGGACTCTCCGCCACCATACTCTTGCCTGAGAAAGATGAAATTTATTTGAATTTTGTATTTAATTTAAAAAATATTCTAGTGGAATATATGTGCTTTGATAGATAAGTGCTATTTCAGATTATTTACTGTTGAGTAAATTGAATCTCTAGGAAGTAAAATTGAATCTCCTGGGGCTTTTGACTTTGGTATAATCTTAGCTGTATGCATTGTTTCTCAGTAGGGATGACTGCTCAGAAATAAACTTCACTAGAGAGGACTGGTTCCCAAATGCCAGTTTTGGTAGGATAACCAAGATTCTGGCTGGGAATTGGGGAAGTCTAACAGTTTAGGAAGGAATGAGTATCAGTTTTGTTATTTCTCTACCTCCCTCGCAAGCTGGATCCTTTAGGTTTAAATGGATAAGGTTATACATGGACCACGTGTTGTCTTGTCTCTACTCACTGAGTTGGGTATAAGCTAGGATAGCCCAGACTATGTATGTACAAGTTAGTTCCCTTCTTAGGAAAGTGGTACGAGGTAGTAATTTCATAGATCTCTTACACTATAGGGACTAAAGCCTAAATAAAGAAAAATAAGCATTAAGCCCAAGAGCTCCTGCTGCTATGTGTTTTTTTTAAAATAAAAATGAGTTGTGACAAAAGAGATTTTTTTTTTTAACTTGGGTATTATTTTATTTTAGGGTTGCACCCAAAATTATAGAGACAACTGGAGTTCATTTTCAGGTAAAAGTAATTTAACTTGACCCGTAAAACTGTAAAATTTACTGTATTTTACTTTAGAGTTCGTGTGATTGGGGAGGACAATTATAGCAAGAGTCTTAAAGGATTTATTTTTTTATAATTCTCCTTCATTTGTGAAGTTGATGAGGCACTACTGACCCACTATCAGTGTAACTCTTAGATTTTCTCACTAGTAGTTCAACGTAGATTCTCCAAGTGGTCTCTTGGATATAAAAATTTCCAGTAATCACAGTTAAGGATGAAATATTGGGCAAAGTGTTTCTCTATTTAAAGCTAATTATTTCATCTGAGGATCAGTAGTTTCATCTGTAGCCTAATAAACTGATTTATCACTGCTTTAACTAATGCAGTAATTAGCTTCAATGTGTATAACTTTAAAAATCCATATGAAGCTGAACTTCTAACTAGTGATTAAATGGTAATTAAAGGTTTTTTGACAGACTATGTATGAGCACTTGGGAGAACTGCTAACAGTTTTGCTTACCCTGGATGAAATTATTGATAATCATATCACATTAAAAGACCACTGGACTATGTACAAAAGGTGAGCCAATTAAAATATTTAAGATAATACTTCGTGTAGTTAATATATTAGTCAAAAATAGATATAAATACTTCATATCCTTTAAAAGACCTGGGGATCTTTATTTAGAAGGATCTGATGTCAAATGTTTTTATGAAGACCCTAACCATTTCAGATGGGTTTATTCAAGAGTGTGATATACTTACTTAAAGCATCCTGATTCTTGACTACCTTAGAACTCAGATTTACTTTTGCCGTGGGTTCTGTTCAAGTGACAGTTTTCCTGAGTTTGATTTTATTTCATTGTATACTCCAAGATTTTTTTTAAATTAAGGCATTTTATTTTATTCAATTCATAAGTATTTAGTAAATGGTATCTAGAGATCACCAGGTATATGAATTTAAGATGGTATAAAAAGCTATAATAAGAAAATTAAACATATTAGGATTTTTTGTTCAAATTTTCAGATGTGTAGAGCCAAACGAAATACAAATACAAACTTATGATTTCTGGGGGAAATTTTAATTTAAGAATTTATTAGGCAAATTTATGGTCTTTCCTCTGATCTTCCACAAGGTTACTGAAATCTGTCCATCACAATCCTTCAAAATTTGGAATTCAGGAGGAAAAACTAAAGCCATTTGAAAAATTCTTGCTGAAGCTAGAAGGGCAGTTACTTGATGGAATGATATTTCAGGTATGAGAACTGTATTGGAGTATAATAAATGGTCTTATATTAGTTGATTCAGCTTAGAATTATAGTAGGACACTTTTATAGCATAGTGTTGAATATGTTTTTCTTAAAAGTACTGTGTCTTAAAACATTGTTAGTGTACTAAAATATAATTAGTTCAATTTCTAACGGCAAACAATAATGTTACTAGTTGTATTTGAGGTGAGGGTTGTTTCTTTTTTAATTATGTGAAAAGAGAAAGCTATTCAACAATTAAGATCTAAGCAGTTGTGTTAAGTATTGTGTTTGTTAACCTCTAGATTTAGGTTTGTAAGACTACCTTTTAAAAATCTGTTTAATTCTCTCTAGGCTCAGAGAATATAATGGAATGTGCACAGTCCAGGTAGCTTCTAACCACTTGTGGCTATTTAAATTAATTAAAATTAAATAAAGATTTCTGTTCCTTTGCTACACTAGCAACATTTCAAGTGCATAATAGCCACATGTAATCTAATTGCACTGTACACCTTAAGCTTTTATATATGTCAGTATCTCAAAGCTCGGGTAAAAAATAGTCACATGTATTTTGTGGGCAGCCATTATATCAGACACCACAGATGTAGAACATTTCTATATCACAGGAAATTCTGTTGAACATCAGTGCTTTGCATAGTATCCACCAGAAAGTGCATTATACTTCATAGGAAATCTGCTTCATGTGAAATTAAAGGTTACCTTTAATTTATATTTTACATGATTACAGTTTAACAGGTTGATTCCAACTCTTCTTTAAATCAATCTAACTTTTAATCTGTTAGATTCAAAAAGTAGTTTTTTGTCATTGATTCTTTTTCCAGGAGACATTTCTACACATGCCGTAATACAGTGCTAGAAAAGTAATTGTAAACAGAAAAAGTAAGCTCTACTCTTAAAAGTGCAAAGTAAATAATAAGATATATTTTTCAGTGCTCATGAGATATGCTGTACATCACTGAGCCATCACGCTTCATGTTGAACTACAAAATTTTGATTCAGTTTTGTTACTTTCACATAACGTGTACTCAAATATATAAGTACATACAAATTTTTCATTTGAAAGGATTTAGATATTAGATTATTTTAAGGTAAAAACCTGAAGTTCAGTGTTTGTAAAATTAAAATGATGAATGTAGACATTTATCACAGTACTGTAGTTAAATGTGTTTAACAACTTATTGAGAGTCTAAATTTCTCTTTAAATGTTTTCTCTCTAGGCCTGTATAGAGCAACAGTTTGATTCTCTCAATGGGGGAGTATCTGTGTCAAAAAATAGCACTTTTGCTGAAGAATTCTCACATAGTATTCGCTCAATTTTTGCAAATGTAGAAGCCAGACTTGGTAATGCAAAGTAAATTTTTTGGCTTTTGTTTATAAAGTTTGAATTTTCTTGAAAGCAGAATTTAAAGTATATTAATTCTGTTTTTCATGTTATCATTTTGTAAGGCGAGCCTTCTGAAATTGACCAGAGAGATAAATATGTTGGAGTTTGTGGACTTTTTGTACTGCACTTTCAAATTTTTCGAACGGTTGATAAAAAGTTTTATAAGTCTTTATTGGATATTTGTAAGAAGGTAAGAACTTGGAACTTTTATTTTCTTAATTTAAACAGATGAAAACATTTTGATTAGAACTGGATATTTTAAAATGTATGTTATTCCTGTTTACAAAAATAACTTTTGTAATAATACAAAAATATTATGTTCATTTTAAAAACCCAAGCATTCCAGAAATAAGTAACATATTAAATGAAAATACCTTAATTCCACATAATGTAAGTAAATGTTAGTGGTTGTGTTTCCAGATTTTTTCCTGAACATTAGATTTCTATTACTATTACTACTATTTTCTTTTTTTTCTTTTTGCCACTCATTCTCATTTTTAAGGTAGAAAAAATTTTTATATCTTACTATTTCCATGATGTGACACCGATTTTAAAATTTTAAAATGTGTGAAGAAACACAGCTATGTTGGGTATTTATTTTTTATTTTTCATTAATACAGAGTGAAAGTAAAGGTCACGAGGATTTCTGTTTGATTTTTTGCATATTTTTATTTATCTTAAAATTCATGAGTATGTGTATACGTGTGTGTGTGTGTGTGTGTGTGTGTGTGTTGTTCAGTATTTAGGCAGAATAAAATTATTGGCATGCTTCATACCAGATACAGGAATGCCATAACTATGTGTCATTGTAAGATAATTCGTCTTAATGAATATTTTTTAATGGTTGATTTTTCTTGAATAAATTGTCTTGTATATTGTAGAACTATTAAATAGCTTATTGTTTAGCCTCAGTGTAATGATTTGTTTTCCCTTATGTTTACTATTTCAGGCACCAGCCATTACTCTAACTGCTAATATTATTTGGTTTCCTGATAATTTTTTGATCCAGAAAATACCAGCAGCTGCCAAACTTCTAGACAGAAAAAGTCTTCAAGCCATTAAAATACACAGAGATACTTTCTTACATCAGAAAGCTCAGTCACTTACCAAGTAGGTTTTATAAGTATCCATAATGAAAATGTTTAGATATTTTATATGTTCAAATCTTATTCTGATTCTAAGAATAAGTATTTGAGTTATAAAAACAAACATATTTATTACCAAAGTAAAGGTGGGACAATCTCTAGGAAGGTTTATTTTTTAGAAGTTTCTTTTTGTTTAAAATGTTTTAGGTTTAAACTCAGTTTAAGATTTAGGCAAATTATACTTTCGGAAATATATGTGTCTGTGTATGTGTAAATACACACAAACATGTATGCACACTTTTACATATACACACATATATACTTTTTATCAGATGCATTAAATATTTTTTGTTTCGAGTGAAGTCTCTGCAGTAGATGTCACATGATGACATTAAAAACATTGCATGTCTATGATTCAGTGATGATTTCTGGAGAAGTTGACTTTAATTTGATGAACTCTTTTGTTTTTATTTTTATGAAAGTAATGTATGTAGATATTTAAAAAGTCAAAAAGTACTTTAGGGTTAAAGGGAAAAATAATTATCCCTTCTATCTTCATCTTCCTTAAAAGAATGCTTTTAACTTTTAGTTTCCTCTGATATTTATCTTATTTTTTGTTTAATTCTTATTTTATAAATTTTTAAATATACACAAAATAAAGAAAATATTATAAAGAGCCCCAGTGTTCTTATCACTTAATATCAATAATTAAATTTACGGTCCAGTCTTACTTGAGTACAGTGCTAAAATCATATGTTGATCTGGATGAAGATTTTAAGTGAAGTGGCACAGGACTGCCACTGGCCTTGTACTGGATACAGTTTCTTTCTGTGACATAAAGTATAACAGGGGTGCTTACCCACTTTGTGTTGCTCTTGACTGCTGAGGGGAAATTGAGCCACTGCTGCACACTGGGGAAAGGGGGATATGTCAGTATAGGAGATTCCCTAAAGCATCTCTTAGTACTCCACTATCCCATGACTAAAATCTGGAAAATGACAATTTAGGCAGGACTATTCATGGCAGAGATTTCAGAGCTCTCTAATACATTTTAGAACAGTTGAGAAGAGATAAAGACGTAAGTTTGGATTAAAGAAATGAATTCAATAAAATGGAGAGAGAAGGATCAGGTTTAGTATCAGTAAAGATGTGGATATTTTAGTTATCAGAGAGGCCTAACGTTCTTTAAGAATGTGATGCAGTTACTAAAAAAGCCAGTACATACTTAGATTACATTCCAACTTATGGAAACTGGTAGTTATATCTAGGCCATGGGAATTGGTAATTCCATTGAATTCTTAGTGGTCAGATCATGGTTGATGTTTGTTGGTGCCATGTTTTAAGAGGGCCACCAACTGTAGTATCCCTAGGTAAACTGAATAGTATATCAGAAGATCTGAAAACCATGCCCCTTGAAGACTAATTAGAGAGTTTCTGTATAGTTTGGCCTCTAAAAGAAATCTGAGGGCTGGCTTAGTGCGTTTAAGTATTTGTGGGTCATTCAGGCTGAAGAGGGAACAGATCTGATTTCTGTGGCTCTAGAAGGTGGAACTAGAACCAAAAGAAGAAAATGAAGATATTAATAGTAATAATTGCCAACATTATTAAGCTTTTAGCAGGCATGCTAAAGGCTTTAAACACATTATCTTATGTAAACCTGTAACAGTCTTCTCGTGTGGGAAATAATAAAGGTTACAATTTATCCAGTGCTTTCTTCAAGCCAACAGCTATTCTAAGACTTTTTCACATGTATCATCTCCTTTAATCAGAAAATGATAGGAAGTAAATAACTATTGTTATTGCTGTTTAATAAATGGGAAAACTGAAGTGCAGAGAAATTAAACTTGCCCAAATATAAACACCTGATAGGTGGAAGAGCTGGGCAGTCCAGTGCTAGAGCACAAGCTGGTAGCTATTATTCTAAGGTACTATTTTTATCCCATTTTTAAGATAAGGAATATGAGGCTTAGGGAAATGAACTTTGCCAGGGCACATAGCTAAATATGTGTCAAAGAGGGCGTGCAAACCAATGCCAGTTCTACTCTAGAGTCTCTGCAACAGGTAGCATTGTGTATGTAGGCTGTTCTGAGAGGTAATGTACACTTTAACTAGACCTGCGTAGGCAGAATATAGATGACCATCATCACACGGTGCTGTAAGAAGTGTCTTATTAAGTGAAAGGTAGAATATGCTGACTTTCAAAGACCCCCACATGATAAAATTTTTTGTTCCTAAATCCTTTCATTCCAAAGATATAGTTACTCTAGAGCTTTGTGGAGGTGAAGGGGCAGTGTCTTTTTCATTTTCTTTGCAGTTCTGCCTTTGAAACCTAAAATTCACTCTGCTTAAGTGACACCCAGGAGAGGGTAGATGGTTTGATCAGCATGGGTTTTGTGTAACATTTTAGGAAAAATTGAAGGGGTAACTAAAAGGTGTCCAAGTCAAGTTCCAGAGTTCATTATGTAAGTGAAGAGGAAGCAGCTGGGGACAGTTTCCCTGCCCCACACTATATACTTGACCCCAACTGACCAAGTGCCCCTGCCACTTCTTTGGGGTCCAAGGTTTGTAGGTTGCTGCATTTTGCTTTTCACTCAAAACCATTTTGATGCTGGGTTAACTGACTTTGGAGGATAAAGGCATGAACCTTCTTTTCAAACCCCCAGATGACTTAAAAGTGTTGACCCTGTTTACTGCTTTAAATTGGTAAAGAGATTTGTTTTTTTCTTAGGGTTTTTTTTTTTCCTGTTTGTACTTTGAAATTAAACTGATAATCTGACAGGACTCTTGACCATTTTTGGACTCCCTTTGTCAGTTAACTTGCTTTTTAAAACTTGAAGTTTTATTTATATACATTTACAAGAGACAGATCAGCTGGAGTCTGGATGTAGAATTAATGGGCAGAGTGACAGACCTCTGTTTTATCCTGCATACTCTGATCTAAAACTGAGTGACTACTCCTGACTGTGTGTTGGCCTTCTTCATAAAGTTATTGACATTGTTACTGTCAGGGAGGGCTCCATAGTCTAAGACCCTTTCTTGTCTTTGCTCATGACTTTTCTGTCCCCTCTTGTACACTGTATCCACCTGCTGAGTCCTGATCATAGCCTTCTCCTCAAAAGTGGAAGTGTTGCTCTGAGACCCCTGTTTTTTTTCTGTGTTCCAAACTTTTAAATTGAATCATCCACAAGCCGAGTAATATATCTTAGCACCATTTAAAGTGAAGCAAAAAGTAAAACTGTTGGTGTCTTTTGTCTGATGATTTCCTGGCTCAGCTTAAAACACATTTATTAAAGATTTTGGCATAATTCCTCTTTAAACAGTTCTTGAGATTATCAGATTGCTTGGCAGTATGGCTAACCAGCAATCTCTTGTGTGGAATTCTACATTTAATCAAGTGGGGCTTTCAGTCCTTTGCCCTGAGGAGCTATCCGTTAGCAGTAATAGAACCTCTACCCTGTCTAACTGAAGATGGTCTTTAGAAAGAGTTGGTAATGGCAGATCCCTACAGAGGGAATTGTCCATTTTTTTTCACAGTAAGTTTTTAAAATAAAATATAGTTTAAGCAGCCTGTAGCTTAAAAGTTCCTGTCTTGAGTGATTTGAGATGCATTGATGGAGTGATGTAGTGTTTGTTATAAGCCTGCATTGTAGAATTATAGTATTGATCTAGTCTTTCAGGATGGAAAAGCTCCCTAGCTTTAGACTTGAATCTTAATTTACAATTACTTCTGTGTGTCAGTTTTCTCTGCTGTGAAGTGGAAATCATAAGACCTTGCATCATAAGGTTAATGTGACCATTGAATGAGTTAATTTGTGTAAAGTGCTTAGACCAGTGGCCAACTGTTTAGTAAGCTTTCAATAAATACTAGCTTTTATATTCCGATTCCGACCACTTCCACTTTCCTATTCTGGTTCAAGTTGTCTTCACTTTTCTTCTGTGTTATCACAGTAGCATCCTCAGTGGTTTTCCTGCTTTTAACCATTGTTCCCTTTATAGTTTACTTTGACCATTATCAGCCAAAGTGATATTGATCTTCAAAGGAAGCTCAAGTCACTCTGCTCAAATCCTCTACCAGCAGTTCCCAACCTTTTTAGCACCAAGGACTGGTGCTCCTGTGAGAATCTAGTGCCTGATGATCTGAGGTGGAGCTGAGGTGGTGATGCTAGCACTGGGCAGTGGCCGCAAATACAGATGGAAGCTTTGCTGGCCTGCTGCTCACCACTTGCTGTGTGGCTTGGTTCCTGACAGGCCATGGACTGGTACTGGTCCGCAGTCAGGGGGTTGGGGACCCATGCTCTAGGCCTTACTCCGTCTAAGGTCTTACATAAATTCCCTCCCCATCTCTACTTTTTCTACTCTCCCACCCCTGTACCTCTCTGATCTTTTCTGTTTTCATTCCTGCTTTCAGTGCTCATCATACTGACTTCTTTGCTGTTACTTGAATGTGCCAGACACTTTTCCTGTTTTAAAACGTTTTGCATTTGTTATTTAATTTTCTAAAATTATCTTCTCTTTTATGTTTGCATGGATTATTCATTCATCTTCCTCATATATTGCTCCAAATCACCTTTTCAATAAGCCTGCTTTGGTCACTGTTTTTAAAATTGTGCCTGCCACCCTAGTCTCTATCCCTTTATTCTGCTGTATTTTTTCCATAGCACATACCATTTGACATTTTAGAGATTTTAATTATTGATTTCTTTATTACACAACTCACCTTTCTAGAATGTAAGCTTCATAGGGGCAGGTATTTTTTCTATTTTCTTTACTGCTGATTTTTGTTTTCGGTCCTGAGAAACAGTGTCTGGCTTGTGGTATTCAGTAAATATTTTTCGAATAAATATGTATATATTTGTATATTTATTTTGAAAACCAGAGAAATGAAGTGGCTCTTGCAAGGAAATATGTTATCTCAACCCAAAGGAAGAAATGGAAGTAAATTTTTTTTCCTGTGCTGAGTAACTCCAATATTTTCCTTTGTTAGAGATGTACAATCTTACTACGTCTTTGTGAGCTCATGGATGATGAAAATGGAGTCTATTTTATCTAAAGAGCAAAGAATGGATAAATTTGCTGAAGACCTCACCAATAGATGTAATGTGTTTATACAGGTAGTTGCATCTTCTTCTTTAGAATATTTTGGGGGTAATTTCTTTGTTAATGTACAGAAGTTACACTTCAAAAAAACTGGAAAGAATAGGATATATTCTTTTTAAATTGAAATTGATTAGGTTATGTTTGGATCTGTGTGACTTAGATTTTCTAAATGTACATTTAAATCTGTATTCTCTTCAAAGTACGACTTTTTGCTATATCTCAAGTTATGTGTTGTATTTCCATTATCTTTTAATTTAAAATATTTAAAAGTTTTTATTGTGATTTCTTTCATTGGTGGGTTATTTTGAGATTTCTTAATTTCTGAATATATGAGGATATCCTAGTTATCTTTTTATTGACTTCTAGCAATAATAAAATAATTTCTATGTTTTGAAATTTGTTGAGAGTTATATTATTGCCTAGGCAATGATCAACTTTGGTAAACATTTTATGGACACTTAAAAAGAATGTAATTTGTATTGTTGGTTGTAGTATTCTGTATATGTCAAGTAGGTCATGTTTGTTAATGATTTTGTCTGCATATTCTGTCAATTACTGAGAGAACTGGGTTAGACTCTCACTGTTACTGTGGGTTTGTCTTTTTATCCTTGTAGCTCTGTCAGTTTTTGTTTTATATATTTTGGGACTCAGTGCATAATATTTAGAATTGTTATATTTTTCAGGTAAATTGATTATGAAATTTTCCTTTTTATCTCTAGTCATGCTTTTTTTCGTGGGTCTCTTATGTGTGATATTAACATAGTTATACTAGTTTTCTTTTAGTTAAGGTCTATATAGTATGTCTTCTTGATCCTTTTATTTGCAACCTCTTTGGCTGATGATTTAATGTGTATCTCTTGTAAGCAGCATATATTTTCCCCCAATCTGAAACCTTTGTTTCTTTCATTTATTAAACTGTTTTCTGTACATGTCATTACTGATGTATTTGGATTTAAAACTACTGCTTGACTAATTGCTTTCTATTTGTCTCACTTGTTCTAGGTCTGTTATTTTTTTTTTCTTTTTGAATTTGAATACTGTTTTTTTGTTTGTTTTTGTCTTTAGTGGTTACTCTAGAGATTATAAGATGCATGACATACTCATTCAACTCTGACATAAATTAGTAGTTTTACGACTTTCCAAACAGTGTAAGGATTATAAACCGCTTTAATTTTATCTGGCTTTCACTGTGCTGCTATTGTGTATGTTTCTCTCTATTTTAAACCTCACAAGTTATTGCTGCTGTTGTTTTTATAGTCAATGTTCATTTAGATTTACCCATATTTTTTTACGCATTCCATTGCTTTTCTTCCTGTATCTTTTTGTCCTTCTCTTTGTGGAACACCTGCTAATAGTTCATGTTGATGAATCATCACAGTTTTAGTCTGAATATGTCCTCATTTCAACTCCATTTTTGAAGGTAGTTTTATTATGTTTAGAATTCTGGGTTGGCAGTATTTCCCTCCACACCTATCCCACCCTCTGCTTTTAAAAGGTGTCATTATCTTTTGGCTTCCTTTGTTTTGTTGAGAAGTCAACTGTCAGTTTTGATTTTTCAAAATGTATCTTTCTTAAATTGCTTATAACATTTACTTTTTGGTTTTTAGCAGTATTTGATGCAGCTAGGTGTGGGTTTTTTGTGTGTGTGTGTTTGTGCTGCAATTTGTAGAGTTTCTGGAATTTGTGGAAATTCAGCCATTAACTAACTCTTCAAGTACTGTTTCTAGTGTCTTTCTGTTCCAATTATTTTTTTTCAGCTATGTATAATTTGCTCTTAAACTCATTTACCGAGTTTCATTTTACTTTTTAGTTTTTTTGTTGTTTAGTTTCCAGTTCTCTTCTGAAGTAATTTTTGGTGTTGTTCACCATATTCAGCATAATAATTTTGAAGGCCATGTCTAATAATTTCATTATCTAGACATTTCTGTTTTCTCTTGTTTCTTTTGGGATATGTCATCTCTTTGTAGGCCTGGTTATTTTTTATAGAGTGCTATATATTACATGTGAAAAACTGTAATATGTCTTGAGGCTCTGGATATTGTTTTTATTCCTCTTGAGAAGATTTATCTTTGCTTCTGGTACACAGCTAGTCCAGGACAACTGGTAATACAGATGATCTCAACCCAGTCACAGATTGAGATGATTTAAAGTGAGACCCTAAGTCCTATGATAACTATTCTAGTTTACGTGTTCTTGTTAGGAAGTAGGTTTTCAGGATCCCAGCTCAGAGCCTCGATGGTTTACCAGGACTCCCTCTCCTTCTGATAGGCCATGAACTCCTTCCTACTTTTATCCCCTTTCCTTTCCTGTGAGTTGTTGAAAGATACATTTGCCTTTGTCTTTATTTTCTTCTTTTGAAGTGGGCAGATGTCTCTAAGGGAAAGCAGCCTCAAATGCCAGGCTCACTTCTCTCAGTTTCTGTCTTCTCCCATACCTTGGCCTTCCTTATATTCCCTTATTTTCTCGATAGCTTTGATGGCCTTCCTAAAGATTTAAAAAATGTCTCACATTTTGAAATTTAAAATTTAAAAAAATCTCTCGCAATTTAAAAAATGGCCCACATTCTCTAGTTGTTGTCAGCAGAAAGGTTGGTCCAAATGATTTATTTTGCCATTAACAGAAACAGACCCCAGACCTCTCCCTCTCCCCCATTTAGAGTTTTAAAATACTGTACATCCTTCACAAGTTACTGACTGTCAGGAAATTGTGTGATATTGGCCTGAAAGTTCTGTATTGTCGTTCTTCCCCCAAGGAAAAGACCTCCCCCTCTGCTTTTTCTGCCTGCCTTAGAGTTACACTTGCTGTTCCTTGTTTTTGCTTTCTAACTTTCCCCAGCGCCGCATAGGGCAGAATCTGGTGTTATAGTTCTGTAGCTGTCAAGGTAAGATCGTGGCTCTTTCCTGCATGTAAACCCTAAGCTTTGGTCTTATTGTCACCTTTCTTAGGATGCTACCCTCTCATTTCTTAATTCTTTTACTTTAGCCCATCTCTTTACCACAGACCGATTACTGGATGAGAGAAACTCCCACCCCACATTGAATATCACTCCCTTAGTGAGCTGCTGTTACTTATGGGCAGGAGACAAAGGTTGAAAATCACTGGCATATAGCCTCAGCCCCAGCTCCTTTGGTATGTCCACAGTAGTATAGTTTCTTTTTTGGTTCTTTATAAACCCAAAGAATCTCCATCATCTTTATTTCTGTGTCTTTTTTTTGGTCTAAATGAACAAATATTTGAGAGATAATATCCTTTGTCCTATTATTCTGTATTTCCTTGGGTTTATTAGCACTAAAATTTTTTTCTTTTTTAAAACCTCACAAGACTTGCATGTTTCCTTCATGAATAGAAGGGTAGGAGAGAATCTGTCCTTACTGGGCTAGAAGGAGACAAAGTCTGATTCGCACCAACAAAGGCAGGGAATATGGTAGCAGATGGACAGTAGGGATTGGCCTAGGTGACAAGAAAAAGGGGAACTGGCTTGGAACTGAGGAATAGCTTTGGATATCTGTATTGGCCAGAGAGTAGCTCTCTTTCTCCTCATTTTTCAATTCCTAGTTCCTTAGAGTCCTCAGCTCTGGTCTTAGCTGCAGCAGGTAGGAGTATCTGTTCTCTTCCTTGGCAGGTAAGATAAGGATGAATAAATACCTTCCTGACATCCAAATAATTTCTCTGAAGTTTTTTCTTTTAATGGAAGAATTTTAAAACTGATTATACACTGTAATTTCAACAGTACTAAACTGTTATGTGCTAGATTAAATAAACTTTTAAGGATGGCTTTGAAATTTGACTGCCATGTTTAACACTGAGGAAGAGGATTTCAGAATCATAAGACATGACTTTAAACTTAGAAACACTGGTTATTGGCTTATTGAGGAATATTTATTATTACCTAGAAATTGAACTTGTGAATAAATTAAATCTTTTCTTGCGATTGTAACCAGTGTTTTATTTATTTTTTTTTTTAGGGCTTCTTATATGCATATAGTATTAGCACTATTATTAAAACCACAATGAATCTCTACATGTCCATGCAAAAGCCAATGACCAAAACTTCAGTTAAAGCACTATGCAGACTTGTTGAACTTCTCAAGGTTGGTTGTAGATCATTTTATCTTGTGTTATAATTTATATTAGGATGATCTTGTAGGATTTAACTTTCTGATTATATGAGAATAAAAAATTATGAGAAAGTATACATATCTCTCAGTTGGATAAAGGAACTAACTATTGAAAGAAATTTCTGAGTAACAGTCTATGAATAGGCAATATGTTTATATTAAAAGTTAGCATGCAGTGAGACAAAAGAAGGAAAATGAAGAGATTAGGCTAAGTATTAAGAAAGTTTTACTCATGACAAATTTTAAAGATGTTGTGAGTTAAAAATATAATACCCATGCAACATTATTTGTTATTTTATAGTGTTCAAATGCATATGGGGCTAGTCAATATGAGCTATCTATTTTATAATTTAGAGAAAGTGACATCATCTTGTAACCTGAATAGTAGGCACTTTTTTTAATGGTTAGATAAATTAAGAACCAGAGTATACTTCTGGAACTATGGTAGAATATTAGCATATTCTATATATATATTAAAAATAGCTTTTAGGCAGGAGAGCCCACTTAACTTTTTTTAAAAATCGAAATTAAGATTTGCTAGTAAATAGAGATTTTTTTTGAGATTGTGCCTCTTGGATTTTCTGCCTTTTTTCCATTACGATGTATTATCAGTTACATTTATTTTTTATGAAATATAAACACAGAAATGTATATGTAAACATGTACAGATACATATATATCTAATATAGCAGCATAATTAAAAAAATAAACACTTATAAACCCACATTCCAGTTAAGAAATAGAATGTTGCCTTTATTTTCAAAACCCTTTGTGTTGTCCCTACCAGACTGTATCTTATTCTGACCTGCTCAGAGGAAACCATTGTCCTGAATTTTATGCTTATTTTTTGGTTTTTCTTTTTAGTTTACCAAATAAGGATGTATTTATAGACCATTCATTGTTTAGTTATACATGTTTTTGAAGTTTATATTAATGGAATAATACTTCATGTATTCTTTGCCTTGCCTGTTTCACTCAGAAATTTTTATTTGAACTTATCCATGTTTAGATGATAGTGCTTTTTGCATTTCATTTGCAAATGTTTTACCTAGTCCAAGGTCATAAAGATATTCTATAATTTTGCTTAAAAGTTTCAAGTTGATTTTTACAAATTTTGATTTTTTTCAGGCAATTGAACACATGTTCTATAGGAGAAGCATGGTTGTGGCTGATTCAGTTTCACATATAACACAGCACCTTCAACATCAGGCTCTTAATTCTATTTCTGTGGCCAAGGTATGAAAGTGATTATATATTCAGCATAATTATATTTTTAGTTTGCTTTTATGTTGCTTTATATGTGTTTTCTAGTTTGGCCTGTTTACTCCATATCTTCGAATACAATATTCTCGTCATTTGCCTTCATGGTATTTTATGATTTTTACTTAGAAAATGATTAAGGTTATCTTTCTCCAAACTGTGGTATGTAAAATATTAACATACCTCTTACAAAGTGATATTGTATGCAATTTTAAAATATATATCTTTTTTAAGAAGTGATTTCCTTAATAAGTTAATATTGAAATTTTAAAGTATGTCTAATACATTTGTTGCCCCTGACAGTGCAAAGCAATGTTACAGAAGTACTGAAGCATGTCATATTATCAGAAAGAAGCTCAACAGGGAAAGTTACTGTCAAAACTCTTAAAGTGAATCATGGAAAAGATTATCAAGAAGTTTTTCTTCTGAGTCTCATTATTGCCTCAAATAAAATGAATATCTCCTGTTTTCTTTTATCTTTAAGAAAAGAGTAATTTCTGACAAGAAATATAGTGAACAGCGTCTTGATGTGCTCTCTGCTCTAGTTTTGGCTGAAAACACTCTAAATGGACCAAGCACAAGGCAACGACGACTTATTGTTTCTTTGGCACTAAGTGTTGGCACACAATTGGTGAGTATGTTGCTATTAGTTATGTCATAAAAATGTGATCTGAGATTTTACAGTTCTCTTTTTTTGATCCAAGAAACTTGTCCTTAATTGACTGCAGTTTCTCTGCCTTTTTTTCCCTTCTCTGATAGAAAACATTTAAAGATGAAGAACTATTTCCACTTCAAGTAGTCATGAAAAAGCTGGATCTTATCAGTGAACTTAGAGAAAGGTAAGTAAGAGTATGTAATGATACTCAAAATGTAGGGCTGATAGAAATATCGATTTTCTTTTTAGCATAGCAAGAGAAGAAATATAACTCAGATGGGCCCTTAGTTTTTTTCTTTAATTCCTTTCACTTGAACAAAATGAGACTGACTAGGGATCATATTTTTTTAGCTTCGCTTCTACAGTAAGGATGTAGCTTCTAGAAGAACCATACGAGACAATGTGAAGTAGCACTTAGAGCACCTGGCAGACCCTGATGCACACTGTGGCTGTTGTGATGTGTATCCCAAATGGACATTTAAAATTGTCACTTTTTAATAAGACTTCATCTGTTTGTGAGGGACTTAGAGATCCATGTCAAATAGTCTTGTGTAATTTTATTTTGAGATAAGAATTTGAATAATGAGAGCTGGTCATTAAGATGAATTAGTTTTTGGAAGGCTTATTTTGTAGCTCCTTGTGGCTTTATTGTTTTTGTTTGTTTGCTTTTAAATTAAAGAGTAAACAGTAAGTTTCTAGAAGGGAAAATGAGTCTTCTGAATTTTAATTCCCATCCAAATTAAGGTTACAGCACAATTTCCATTTAATGCTCATATTTTTAAGTTAATGTTTTTGTTCTCGGCTTCTCAGAACAATTTGTAGTTAGTGGCATTTAGTATGCCATCCTTGGAAGAAATACTGAATTGTCTTCATTTTAAGATATTTAATGATCATTTTGTTGCCCCAGAAGTCACTTGGCAAAGATTGTAGACAGGTAACATTTTTTTTTTTGATCACAATTTTAAATTCTTTTTAATTTTGAGATGAGTAAAATAGTACATGTGGTACAAATATTGTTAAGTACAGACATATCAAACGATATTGAAAATAAATTGATTTTAAACTAGTCTATTTAAAACTTACATTGTTTTTCAAGTATGCTTTAAAACTAAAGCATGTTTGCAGAATTCTGACAAGTGTCAGATATTAGAGTGTTTTGTTACCTTTGTTCAATTTGAAACATTTATTTTGTAGCTTTTCTGTACTAATTTTGGGGTGATATAGGAAATCAAAAATGAGTAAGATGTTATTTTTTGGGGTTACTTCAATTTTAGTACCACTAATTACTACTTTTCATTGTAGAGTCCAAACACAATGTGACTGTTGTTTTTTATACTGGCATCGAGCTGTTTTCCCAATTTATTTAGATGATGTATATGAAAATGCTGTTGATGCAGCCAGATTACATGTAAGTAAAGAATATAAAGAATAAACTTGTCAGTATTTTGGTCACTATACAAACCATTCTAATGAGTTTTTAAAATAGACCATACGATTTAAGAAATCATTTAAAAATTGACTGCTAATACTGTTTTGTACAATGCCATGCATATTTAATAAGCATTTATATATAGTAGTTAAATTTTATATTAACATTAATAAATTTTAACATATTAAACTCTTCCCCTCATGTTCCTAATTTTATATCACTTGATTTTAGTTTATGTCACAATTTTTTAACATTTTATTAGCAAGGTACATTACTCAGATCTTTCTGCATATGGAAATAAGTCTCAGTTGTTCAAGATAGGAAAAGAATAAGTGAATAAATTTTTTTTGTAGATTTAAAGTATATGCTTCAGAGCAGGAGTCCCCAACCCTTGGGCCATGGACCAGTACCCATCCATGGTCTGTTAGAAACCAGGCCTCATAGGAAGTGAGCAGCAGGTGAGTGAGTGAAGCTTCACCTGTATTTGCAGCTGCTCCCCAGCACTAACATCACCACCTCAGCTCCACCTCAGATTATCAGGCATTAGATTCTCATAGGAGCACCAGTCCCTGGTGTCAAAAAGGTTGGGGACTGCTGCTTTAGAGAGTAAAATCTGACTTATTCGGGAAAGAAAGACAGTCATGTGTAAAAAAACAGTTAACCTTCAGATGGAGGTTTTGTGTTTCAAGACAGATAGTTAACCCTTGTAATATTTAGAATTAGAGATCTGGTTTTTATAAATTCATGTATGTTCTAATTTTCTTCTTAGTACATGTTCAGTGCTTTACGTGACTGTGTACCCGCTATGATGCATGCAAGGCATTTAGAATCCCATGAATTACTTCTGGATTGCTATGACAAGGAAATTATGGAAATTTTAAATGAGGTAACATCATATATGATATTGAAGCTTATAACATGTATTTGGAATGCAATGTTTAGAAAAACTTTTTGGATTGAAGCACATTTATTTAGCATAAGTTTGTTTCATTGCTGGTTTTATTTAACAAATAAGCAAATAATCTTTAAAATTAGTTACAAATCACTGTGTAGAACAAGGGAATGATTTTTAGTTATAGTATCACTGTTGTGCTAAATTGATCTTTAATTAAAAAAAAATTGGTCTTTAATTCCTAATTTTTATGTAGAAATCCAGACTAGGAATTTGGGAAAAATTTTTTACTTTAGTAAATAGTATATTTGAACTTGAAGTTATGTTTATTACAAACTGGTGATTGCCACATAGGAGGATGGTTTGAGGGCTGGGTGAAAAAGGTGAAAGGATTAAGAAGTACAAATTAGTAGTTACGGAATAGTCAATGGGGATGGGGAATACAGCATAGGAAATGTAGTCAATAATATTGTAATGGCTGTGTGTAGTGCCAGGTGAGTACTAGAGTAATTGGAGCATTACTCCATGAATTATATAAATATCTAACCACTGTGATGTATACCTGAAACTAATACCAAAAAAAGGTTCTGTTTATTAGAAGAATGCTAATCAAAATTGGTTTGAATATTGAATGCTGCTAATGGTAATACAGTTAAGGCAATTTAACTATAAATATTTTATTGAATTTCATTTGGAGATCTACTTACTAAAAGGAAGTTATATTAAAAAATATACATGTATAACAGAAATAATTTACATGCAATATATTATGTTCCTCCCTGCTTTAATGATGTTTATTATAAACACTGATATCTTTGAAACCTGGCAATATTTTTATTTAGAGGGAGGAATTAAAAATGAGTAAACTTCACAATATAAACCATATTCTGGTTTGGTAGAATTATGAAGAATTTTATATAATTTATCTTATTTAGAAAATAAAATGCATGTCTTGCCAGTGTTTAGTTAGCTCCATGGTAACTAGAAAAGATGAGTTTCATTACTTTAAGCTCAATGAATTTTATGATTTTTTAATGGTTAGTACAAGGAAGCTTTTAAAAAATTATCTCTCACATGTTCTCAGGACCTTCTTTTCTTGATCCCATAAATTTTGTGCTTTGTAGTGTGCATTCAGGTTCTTTATAATGAAGCTGTCAGACATTAGCTTTTGATTTTCTTTCAAGGGTGTTAAGTAAGCATTAATGAAAATAAAAGCTTAGAGTTTACCTAACTGCTTCCTAGTCAGAAAATCATTGGTTTAAAATTAAGAGCAAAGTAATTTTCACTTTCCCAATAAAAATAATGTTTACCATAGAGCATGTAGACCCTTAAAACAGTTTGACAAATTTTTTCATGATTGCACTGATTATAAAACTCTAATGGTGAAAGCATAGACACATAGAGAAATGGTACAATTGCAATATCATTTTGAAAAATCAAAGTATCAATTCTTTTGTGAATAGCATTTACTGGACAAGTTGTGCAAAGAAATAGAGAAGGATCTTCGACTTTCTGTACATACTCATTTAAAGCTGGATGACCGAAACCCTTTCAAAGTAGGCATGAAAGACCTGGCCCTTTTTTTCTCTCTGAATCCAATTCGATTTTTCAATCGTTTCATTGACATTCGAGGTGAGTGTTCTGTTTTCTTTTTAAAGTCATATTTCGCCCTAACTATAAAATAAACAACAAAAATAGAATTTCGAGAGTATCTTTTTTTATGTTAGTATATTTATTTTTTAATTCTTTTTGGTTTTATTCATTTTTCTTTTTTAAGCACCTTATTTTAAAGGAAGAAATTTAATGCTCAAAGGCAAGTTTCCTTTTTAGTTTTATTTCTCTTCTTTTTATGAATCAAACATTTAAAAAAAAATGTTTTTTTTTGTAGCTTATGTAACTCACTACCTTGACAAGACTTTCTACAATCTAACAACAGTGGCTCTTCATGACTGGGCCACTTATAGTGAAATGAGAAATTTAGCTACTCAGCGTTATGGATTGGTTATGACAGAAGCACATCTTCCTAGTCAGACTTTGGAACAGGTATGGTCTAAATGTTTCTAGCATAGTCTGATTGTAGCATAACAATGGTATTTAAGAAATCTTTTTATTTTATTATTAAATGTTTATTTTTTAAGGCAATATTTGCTATAGAAAAACCTCATACTTGACAACAATAACAATTTAGATAGTGCTAATTGGCTTTATGAAAGAATTTGTCACAGGCTTCCTGTTTACATTTCACTTTTGTGCATCTGAAATAGAGGCGTACATTGGAGATGTGATGGGTTTGGTTCCAGGCCATTACAATAAAGCAAATATTGCGATAAAGCAAGTCATACATATTTTTTGGTTTCCCAGTCCCTATCCAGTCCACTATACGGTAATCTATTACATGTACAATAGCATTATGTCTAAAACATGTATATACCTTAATTTAAAAAATACTTTATTGCTAAAAAATGCTAATCTTATTAGAGCATGTTGGAAAATGGTGCTGATAGACTTGCTGGATGCAAGGTTGCCACAAACTTTTTATAAAAAAACATAGTATCTGCAAAGTGCAGTAAAGCAAAGCACAAAAAATAATGAAGTATGGCTCTACACATCGACTTAAATATAGCTTTTCAAAGACATTGGGATAGTGAGGTGACTTCTGTGGAATTGTGAAAAGTTTAGTCAAAGTCACATAGTTGAGGATTTAAATATAGAAACTCCAGACCTAGATAAAATATGTAAACTTTAATATCTTAGGGAAAATAGTTAAATTTGTATGATTTTAAATATGTTTGTAAAATGAGTGCAAAGAAGCATTTAGTCCTGCTAATTGAATGAGCTAATTGATAATATGGCAGTATCTCATGAGAGCAAAAGTTTGTTTTCAGTTAGTGTACGTGTAGTTCTAAGATAATATAGATAATATTTACCAAAAAACATTCAGTTCCAAGATCTGAGGATCATAATTTTTCCTTCATTCTAATGCATATATGAACCATTTTTTTGGATCAATGTTTATATAATTTCATTCATTTATTTATATGTTTAATATTTACTGAAAACATGGCTAGGCACTGAATTATGTTTTGGGATACCGAAATAAATAGAAATGGTTTCAGCTCATGTATTTATCGTCTAGTGGGAGAAAAGTGAGTAAACAGAATTTTTAATTAAAACATGAGGAAAACTATATTAAAACTTAAAGGGCTATTTTGAACCCCAGTTAGAAAAACTATTGAACAATTTATATGATGCCATTAGATATTAGAATAATAATTTAAGAATGAAAGATTTTTCATAGGTAACTTGCACATTTGGTCGTCTAGTGTAATTAAAGGAAGCATAAGGATTTGGATAAAATTACGGGGTTCTGCCTTTTCCTAGCTATTTAACCTTGGAGAACTCCCTTAGCTTCATTTTCTTCAGCTGTGGAATTTAGAAGACTATTAACTCATTTTTAGACAATTATATATAAAGAAACTTGCACAATGCCTGAAAAATAGTATGTGTTTTATAAGGATCACCACATATCCTGATGACCTTTTAGAATCTTTAGTTTACTTTGTAAAAAGTAAAGAGAAGATCCCTGGGAGGACAAACAAATATTATCAAGAATGGTGGGGAAATGACTGTGAGTCATAGAACTTTGAATATTTAAACTTAACTGTTTTTGTCTGTTTACAAAAGAGTAAGATAATAAGTAGCCTGGTTTACCCCAGGAGACAGAAGGCCCTTTAACCTTTGGTCATACTTTTTGTATAGTTTTTTTAAATAATTAAAAAATATTGGGAAATGTACTATATGCAGTAAGTCACTATACACAAGCCTGACTGACTATCTTAAATGAATAATAATAGAGCTTGTGTGTGGATTGTTTCGTAGGGCCTGGATGTTTTGGAAATTATGAGAAACATTCATATATTTGTGTCTCGATACCTCTATAATCTCAACAATCAGGTGAGTGGGTTTTAGAAAATTTTCTTTTACTGTGGGTGGATATATAGTAGGAAGGCTTAGAAGCAATCAATTGGTTCTCTATAGTGAAAATTGCTTAAATAAACAATGGAAAAAATTGCTTAGAGATCATCTTGCTTATTTTGCTCTGATTGTATTATCATCTTGAATGACTTTCCAATTAAATTATCTTTAATGAAATATATTCTAAAATATTCTTTGGATAAATGGCCAGTGTTTGCTATGGTTGTGTTGTTATTTAGCACAAGTTTGTTTTATTGCAGATTTTTATTGAACGGACAAGCAATAACAAACATTTGAACACTATTAATATTCGGCACATCGCTAATTCAATTCGAACACATGGAACAGGGATCATGAATACAACAGTAAGAACCTTTTCTGGGAGATTGAATGGGTAGTAGACCCTTGTTTAATTGATAGTTTGAAAAATACTTTTCTGATAGAATATTCTGTTCAATATGTACTACCTGTTTATATTATACTGGAATTTTCGTTTTTCTTGTTGGTATAATTAAAATGTCTGGTACTAAAATTGTGTTGTATGCGATGGAAGCTCTATGATGCAAAAGATACTTTAAAATATTTTGTTATCTCATGGTCATCATTAGAAATAGCATTGGAGATTTGAGGACATTAGCATAAATATATACATGTATATTTCTGTTGATTTTCTTTGAAAGTTGCTTTTGAAAGCAAATCATTGACAACAATTTATTTAACATCAGTCTTGCTCTATTTTGGGGGGATCTTACTAATTATTTAATATCCATAAAAAATAGCAATTGACTAAAAATATCTTTGAATCTGCCTATTAATGGGCGTTCAGTCACTTGAGGAAATCAATTGAACTTGTATGCTATTTTTCCATATATGAAGAATATTTGAATTATCTGGTTTCAAAGCTTCTTAAAAGAAGAATGTGAATGCTTAAATAATAAAATATTATTAAGCGTATTTGGGAGTAAGGGAATAGGGAGACGTTATATAGCAAAAGTTACAAAAGGACCTTTTTAGTATACAGTGGGGGGAGCCATTGAAGTATTTGAGCTGATGAGTGATGTGATTAGAGCTCTATTTTATTGATTGCCAATAAGGAAATGAGATGCAGAAAGTCAGTTTCAAATTGAAAATAAGGAGTCATCCATAAAGAGATCATATCAGAAACTTTAAGGATATACCAACTTTTTACCTTACCTAGCAAACATGTGATATATATAATTATGAATATTTTTCATATGTAAGGTACTGTGCTGGGCATTAGGGTGAGAAAAACAGACATTTCCTGTTCTCACAGGAATTACAGTCTGGCAGGGATATAGTCATTAATCAGTTAATTACACTAATGAAAGTAAGTTCCTGATGTCTGATGATAAAAGTGAGCATAGAAGAGTATAATCAGAGGCTGGCAGAGAGTACCCACTATCAAGAATGGGAAGATAAAGGGGAGACTGCTTCTACTAAGACTACTACTAAGATGATTGAGAAAAAACCATGTTTTAAACCACAAGAAAAGTTCTGAAAAATCACCCGTTTCTGTAATTGGCCAAATAAAGACTGTTAAAAAGAGCTAAACTGGGGTTGTGGGGGTGGAATTTACTACAGGGCTTCCACCTGTAGGTTAAAATTAATCTTATGTAATTTTGACTTTAATCTCAGCTCAGATTTTACTTTTTCAGGGTTTTCCGAGTCTAGATCAGGGCCTTGTGTTATTCTCAAAAGCACCCACACTTCTCATTTCAGAAATTACTATAGATTTAATAATTTATTTAACATATACTTGTTTAAAATGTCTGTCACTCCTATTATAATATAGACATCATGATGACGAGGACTATGTCTAGTGTGAGAGCAGGTACATTTTTTGCGCCTAATGTGTTCAGAATATTTATGGATAAATGATGAAAGTTTACGATCTTTCAGGGAAGTTAAAAGAGCACCACGTTTCTTACTTTAGTATCATCCTAGTCATGAAGATTAGTAATAAAGAATCTTTTGTAGATGGAGGAGCATAGAAACTTCTGTGGTTGATGACATAAAAACTAGTGTTTAATCTGTGATTCTCACTACAGTTCTTATTCCTATAATGAATATTTTCTATTTTTTTTTCTTTTGTAGTAAAAGTATTTAAGGGAAGTTGATAGGAAGTTCTGTAAACTTGGGCAATAAACTTCATTTATTGAAATATTTTAGGTCCAACGTGATTTAGACTATAAATATTAGACTTTTAAAGTCTTATATAAATGTTATTCAGTAACTGATTTAAAATTAATTTTTAACTTTTTCCAACTTTTTAAATTTAATTTTATAGGTTAATTTCACCTACCAGTTTTTGAAAAAGAAGTTCTATATATTTAGCCAATTTATGTATGATGAACATATCAAATCCCGACTGATTAAAGATATTCGGTTTTTCAGGGAAATCAAGGACCAAAATGATCATAAGGTATTGTACATAGTTTGGTTTAACCATTGAGTATATAGCAAATGTTTATGCTAAAATTCATTACAAGAGTCTCTACTGGGGTTTTAGTTTTATTTTTCACAAAGTATCTTCTAGAACTGGCTTCTAAGTTTCTTGTATTTTTTCTTATAGTTTCTTACTTTCTGCATTCTCTTTAGTCTAAAGTAAAGTAAGAAAAAATTAAATAATTGATGTAGCCAGGTGTTACTTTCTTAATTTTAAAATAATACAATACATGCTCTTTTTGAAGCATTTAAACAATACAAAGTGCATAAACTGAGTATCCTCTCTCATTTCTCTTTCAGTGCCATTTTCTAGAGGCAGTTGCTATTTACAGTGTGATGCATTGCCTTTCAGGTGTCTGTGTAATAAATGTATATTTGTGTGTATGTGTGTGTATATGTGTGTGTGTGTATACACACACACACATACCTTTTTTCTCAATGTAAATGGAGTAATAATATACATACTGTTTTGCAGTATACTTATCACAGCAATACATGTAAAACTACCTCATTCTTTTTAAGAGTTGATGGTAAAGATGTATACCATAACTTATTTAACTTTCTCCTACTAATGAAGATTTAGGATTTTTCTGATTTTCAGTGTTACAAACAGTGCTATAGATGATATCCTTATACATTTAACTCTGTGTATTTAAAGACTATTCCTGAGAGATTTCTTGAAGAGAAATTTCTAGGGCAAAGACTATTGGGTATTTAAAATTCGGATACATTTTGCCAAGCACTCTGAATATACTGTACCAATTGACATTCTCACCTATAATTTATGAATGCTGTTTTCTCTTCATCTTCCAGGCTGAGTTTTCTTATACTGAGGTGAAGAATTGTTAAGTGGTAACAGTACAGATATGTAGCCATTTGGATAGAAAACCAACAGGCTTATTTAGAAGGGTCACATATTTGATTTGCCACATCCAGAACTATTTTAATCAACATTACCTGATTCCAGCATTCTTGTATACTAGTTGGAAGTTCTCTTCATTGTCAGAGTAGAACAATACTTCTTTCTAATAAAATAGTAAAATTACAGATTACATTTATCAGTGGAGAATTATATTAACTATCTCATAAGGATTGTTTCCATTTGTGAATGTAAAATGAGTACTTTTCTGAATCTTTTAATCAGCTAAAACTTGAAAAATCATTTGTTACTGGTGGTGGCAACTAGAAATTTCAGCTTAGCCGGTTTGCTTTTTGGGAAGAAGTATGTTTATATAAGTACCTAATATTAATATATCTATTCATGTCCACAGAAACGTGGTCACGCATCTCTGAACAGAGATTTCTAGGAAGAATTGGTTTCTTCTATCTGATAGTTGGGGTGGGAAGTTTGACGGCATTAATAATTATTCCCCTTAGCTAATACCAAAGAAATTTATTTTTTACTGACCTTGAATATTTGTATTTTTTCGTACTATACATTTTTTGTCATTAGACTTCAGTGAGTTTTTTTCTTAAGCACAATGACAACACAAAATTAGAAAGGAAGGTGGTACTGGTGGTGTTGATTCGGTAGGCATTTGATGCTTTATAATAAGGGTAGTCTTTAAATTATCTCTCTAGTATCCTTTTGAAAGAGCAGAAAAATTCAATCGAGGCATCAGAAAACTCGGAATAACTCCAGAGGGACAAAGCTACCTTGACCAGTTCAGGCAGCTCATCAGCCAAATTGGTAAGTTGTTACCAAAGTATTGGGAAATAAAGTACAAATCCCAAGACTCTATCTCATGTATTAAATATGGATAATAGGTGAGCATCTGAATTCAACTTTATTCTATTGGAGTAACTTTTTTTCTTTACCAAATATTTTTCAAGTATGATCAGACTGTTGGTATAGAGTAAGTGATAGTCTGCAGACTAATGTAAGTTAAGAGAAACTTTAATTAAATTAAAAATACATTTAATAACGAATTCATCTCAAAGACCATGCTCATAGTAATAGTTAACTAGTAACTACTTATTGGTTACCTACTCTGTTTAAGGCACTGTTTTGGGCTTGAAAAAGGTTTTCTCAAGTTACAGCCTAAATGCAAAGGTGTAAAATATTTATGTGAAAAGTTAATATCAGTTAATAAGTTACATATAAATTTAAAGAGGAAGTATTAAATGTTATAATTCTTCTGTGGTTCACCATTTCATATTATATGTGTTTTTTTTTTCTTTCAATTGTGAGCTCAGATCAAGTGTAGAAATATAATTTCTTGAGTTGTCTTCTACCTTACAAGTAGGTTCTTATCTTCTGAAATGTGTTACCTTATATTTAAAACCAAAAATTGCATTTAAAAATAATCACAGATTAATAAAACTATATTTAAGCTTTTCACATATATTATCTCTATGTCTTCACAATAATTATGTGAGCTAGGCATGTAATCACCTTTATAAATATGTTAAAGAGAAATTAGAAAAATAAGTGATGTTGCTCAGACTTAAACCAGAGTTTTTTGGCTCTAAGTCCAAAAGTATTTTATATTCTTCACAGCTGTAGACACCAAGCAGTTAGTAAATTCTTATTGACTATAAATTGGTAAAATTATGCCTGCTGAGATTCATTCATTTATCAAACATTTACTAAGAATTGGTTACACCAAATATTCTAGGTGCCAAGGATACAAATAGTTTTCATTCTCAAGGGCCTTTACATTTCCTGTTGGGATAGATGTCATAAGCATTTGGTCTGGAGTAAAGTCACTGAACATTAACTTTTATAAATTAATTAGTTTAAATATTAGACATTTCTATTATGTATTAGTATAAGAACTTAGAGAATTTCACCTTTATAAGTTTATTATTTTAAACAGTTTAATACTGAGGTATTGTCAAATCAATACTCTTCTATTTATAGGAACATTTGATATAAACTGAAGCAGTGGTTCTTTACTCATTTTCAGAATCTGATGAAATCTCTGGATTAATTCCCCCAGAATAATGCCTATATGCACATACACTATGTCAGAGTGCTTCAAGTTAGAGTCTATTGGCCTCAGATTATAAGCTGTTTTTCTAGAGCAGTGTTTCCTAAAACTTTAATTATTTATATACCAGTATCAGAGTTTTTTTTACTCACATGTGAATACTGCCTGTACTATTTATTTTTATATTTTTCAACAGTATAATTTTTATACTATGAATTAATTGTTAAATCATGAGATTATTAGTAGATAAATGACTAGCATACTACAGTGAAATATACATTTTGCTTCTAATACACAAAAAATAATCTTACCTCAGATGCCACCAGGATCCATTCCACAGTTGGATAATATTACCCTTTTCACTTTACTCCAGCATTTTATTTATCTCTTATTAGAAAATATAAGGTCATGCAAGGCCATGTTTGGATGTCATTTTTCTCTGCTTATATAAACATTGTAATGTGCTGTTGAGTCTGCTAAATATTTTGAGAGGAGTAAGGAACCTCAGAACTGCCTCCTAAACTAACAAAAACCACTGCTAACATTTATTGAGCATTCGCTGTATTCCAGGACTGTTGTGAGTGCTTTATATATTCTAACTCACATAAAACTCAACAGTGCTATGAAGCGTTATTTTCATTCATTCATTCCATAGATATTTATTGAGGACAACAAATGTTTCTAGGTATGGTGATATATATAATAATCAAAGTCTCTGCCCCTTTAGAATTTAACAGATGAGGAGTTTGACGTACAGGTTTATAACTTGATCTAGGTCTTATAGCTATAAAGTGGCAGAATCTGGCTTTGAACCACGTAGTTTAGCTTCCATGATTTGCTCTTAACTGCTACTCTTACTTGCCTCTCACCAGCACATTTTGATCAGTCAGATATTAGTCTGACAGTTTTGAGGAAGATGCATATTAAACCTTTTTAACATCATCTTTCATATTGAGATAGGCCCTAAAACAGCTTTCAGCAATACCTACTTTGAGGCTTGTTAAAAACATCAGATGAGATAATGTATGTAAAGCAATTGCTGCAATGTTTATGAGATGTTAGCTGCTGCTTACCTTTTTGTCCTTTCTCCCAAGTAAATGCAACTAGATTGCACAATATATATTGCATTCCTACTATGTGCCAGAACATGTTGGCATTAGGGATGGAGCAGTGAAGAAAAACGCTGTGTCATGGATTTGCATTCTGGTTGGGGGAGACACAAAAAGATATATAATGTATGAGTGATAGGTGCTGGGTAAGGAGATGTAATGTAGCTGAACAGTGCTATTCAGTGATGTTCATAGAAAGCTCTAAGGAAGCGATATTTGAACAGGGACCTAAATAACACAAGGGAATAAACCATGTGCATATTGAGGAAAAGAGTATACTAGACAGAGATGATAGGAAGTGCAAAAGCCCTGAGTCTGCTTAGCATTTTTGGGAAATAGGGGTTGGAATGTGGGTGTTAGGCCATGACATCACAGCAGCATCATGTGGCAAGGGGCAAGGTCATGCAAGGCCATGTTTGGATGTCAGTTTGGACTTTATTGTGAGATGGAAAGCCATGGTAGTTTTCAGGAAAGGAATGATACACTTCAACTTAGTTTTAAAAGACTCTTTAAAAGACTTACTGGCTGCAGTGTAGGTGGAAGTAGGCAAATCAGGAGGGCATTGCATATTGCAGTGGTCTTGGCAAGAGTGGTGGTGGTTTGGAATAGGGTGATAGCTGTGAAGGTGGTGACAAGTGGTTGGATATTGGTTACATTGTGAAGGTGGTATAAAGTGGATACTGGCTAAACTTTGAAGGCAGAGCCAACATATTTTGCCCATTGATTTGATAAAAGTGTGTGAGAGAGAGAGAGGAGCCAGGGATAACTCAAAGGCGTTTGGCCTGAGCAGTTGGAAGGATGGAATTGTCAGCTTCTGAAATAAGGAACATAATTGGAGAGTGAAGATCTTGAACATACTGAATTAAAATTTCTTCTTAGACATGTAGGTGTAGGCATTGGATAAAAATGCCTAGAGGAATAGTGTGGTCTGGAGATGGAAATTTGGGAGGTTTCAAAAAAAGATTTCTTGATGACACCTTCAGCTGTGTGTGTGAGGGAGGGAAGCTGTGGGGCTCTTGATATAAGAGTGAAGAAATTGTTGATACAGTAATTTTTTTAATAGCATTGAATTTTATCAAATGAATACATTTATTTTTAAAAGGTTTAATATAGATGTGTATAAGTTTGTACATTTATATTTTTTAAGTGCACAAATATGCTTTATGGAGCAAGAACTGAAGTAAAATACAGAATATTTTGTTGTGTGCACCTTGTAACTGACTACTATATATAACTGTATTCCCGATTATTAGAATTTAGGATTATTTGTATAAATATCTGATCTTTTTTGTGTTTTTAAGGTAATGCTATGGGCTATATACGAATGATAAGATCCGGTGGCCTTCATTGTAGCAGCAATGCCATTAGGTATGGATGCAAACATCATTTTTACCTTGTTTATTCCATTAAAAATTTTTATGTTCTTTAAATATATTATAAGTAATATTATAGAGCTATATAATTGATATATTTTGATACAAAATATGCACAAAAACCATTAATTATAGTTCATTTTTTTCTTAAAATATAGCAGTTCTTTGAAAATCTGTTTCTCTTGAAGTTACAGTTATTTTATCAGTATAGTTTGTGAATAGTTCTAAAGATTACATGGTATTAAGGATTAAAATTGGATTATTAAATATAAAATTAAATTTGGAACTAAAGTGGTGTTATTAATAATATAACAAATGCAAAATTCTTTTCAAATATATAGTGGAAAAATTTAAGAGTTCTAGAGTACCACTTTCATATCTGTCAGTTGTACAAATCATCTTGCCTTAATAAATTCCTTCCCAAATTCTTATGTAGATTTGTGCCTGATCTTGAAGATATTGTTAATTTTGAAGAACTAGTTAAAGAAGAAGGTCTTGCAGAAGAAACATTAAAAGCAGCAAGGTAATCTAATTTTGGAATAATCCGAATTTGGAGTTTTAAAAAAGTATGTGTTTATGAAAGAGAAGAGTAGCGGGTAATATATCAGTGTTTTTATTATACAAGTTATGGTTTCAGCTAATGAAATGTAATGGGCTTTTTTAAGACTGTAGTATTCTGAGATCTTTACAACTTCACTAAAAAGGGATCTTCTAGATACGATGTCCAACATAGTAGCCCCTTGCCACATGTGGCTGGCTATTGAGCACTGGAAATGTGGCTAGTACAAATGAAATGTACTAAAGTGTAAAGTACTTACCTACTATTGAGTATTTCATATAAAAAATATCAAATATTAATAAAATTCTTTTATTTCTTTTTACTTTTTAAATATTTGTCTACTAACACTTTTTGGGAATACCAGTCCTTCATTTGTGCAGCGTGGAGCAGCACCGTTCAGAACAGTAGTCACTGCCACGTGTAGCTGTTGAACACTTGAAATAGAGCTAATGGAACCGGGGAACTGAATTCACAATTTTATTTCATTTAAATTTAAATTATAATGGCTGTCATATAGTGCAGATCTATAGACTTGAGTCTGTAGTGATTTTGGAACACAAAACTTGAAAGAGGAATTCAGAATTAAGTTCTTTAGAAAACTAAGTTTTATTATTAGTAATTATACCAGTTTATTGAGTCAGACATGAGGGGGCATCCCTAGAGAAAGTGGAGATAATTTGAGTATCAAAAAGAATAATGGTAGAAATCGATTATAATACATTGAACAACAAAGCCATGTATCATAGTGATGATAAGAAAAGTTGGAGGAGCAGAGGGAGTGTGCCTTTTTGCAGAAGAATGCCAGGTAATAAATATATGAGGGATGATAAAATTTGGGGAGTGGGGAAATCACTGTTTTGCAATCACCACTAATATACTTAAAATCATCAATGAATTCTAAAATATTTTTGGGTAATGGGGTATTCATTTATAAATTGTTTATTAATTACAAAGGGGGGGAAACTGTCTTTATAATGGAGAGATTGCTATATTATTCCACCTTAACTAAGTGATCAAACTTATCACTAGTAACTGGACACACTGACATTACGTGGCCTTCTGATGCAATGTAATAGCAAGTACCTGTGTTCTTGCTAGAAATGTTTGTTCTGAATTTAGTATGAGAAAATCATCTGAGATATCCAGAATGTGGGGGCATTCTACAAAACAGCTGGCTTGGACTCTTAAAAAATGTCATATGTCATGAAAGTCAAAAAAAGCAAGGAAACTGTTCTAGAGGAGGAGAGTAAAGACCCCTGACAACCAAATGCAGTGGGCAGTTTCTAATCATATCCTAGATAAAGAAGAAAATATAACTATAAAGGATATTAGTAATTGCAGAAACTTGAACATGTATGTTAGATAATTCTGTATTTTGGGGGGAGGTATAGTATATTGTGGCTTTGTAGGAAAATGTATTGGTTCTTTAATAGGTTTATACTAAAGTATTTATGAATAAGTGACATGAGGTCTGCATCTTTTAAATGTTTTAGGAAAAAGAAATGTAGCAAAATGTTATATAGTGAATTGGGTTGAAGGATATACAGGTGTTCATTATACTATATTTTAACTTACAATAGGCTTAAAGTTTTTTTTTTAATGAAAAAATGTACTGGAAATGGATGTGTTCATTTTTGTGACAAGAAGGTCCCAACATAGAAAAATTGCTCTGAAATGAATAGCTTAGTTCTTTGCCAAATTAATTAAGCCATGTACAATTAATAAGCTCTTTGAAATCATGTCATGAAGTGATTCGTTTGTGGCTTGTGTATCGAAGAAAATCAGATCATTATCTCTTGTTAAGTGATATTATTCATTTCAAAATTGAAGACCTTTAAAAACTATTTTGAAGTAGTGCAAGGGAGTCAGAGTGGGATATTGTCTCCAGATTTGGGCAAGGGAATGTATGACTGACAACAAATGAAGGAAAGTTCATGGCAGGTGAAGTTAAGGAATTGTGGGGTTATGAGAATGAATCAGTGATCGCAGTATACGGTGACCTCTTCCACAATGATGGAGGAAAACTGAAGCAGGTATCACAATCTGAGATAAATGTAGGGCAGTGGTTAGTAGCTTCGTAGATGCCTCCTTTCAGGAGGGAGTAATTGAGTAGTTGAATATAGGTGGATCATATGTATCTCAAAGGAGAGTTTATCACTTTCTTGTAGGTAGGGAAGTAATAATTTGAAAATGGTAGTAGCTATACCTGAGGAAAGCAAGAGAAAAAACAGCTAATGTTTCTGAAGGTTTTGTGGGAAGCCAAGTTCTCAAACCCAGGTTTAAGTTGATGTGAGGGGGTGTGGAAGAAGCATCAGTGAGATTGAAGATAAATTTATAATGAAATGGAGTTCTACAGGGCTCCTTGTAGGTAGAAGAAATACAAAACTGTTAAGTGCCAAGATACCCTACATATTCTCTTTTAGAGACTAAGTTAATTAAACAGTATTGATCAGCTCATGTCATTAAGAAAATGAGTTCAGTTTGAACTGGAAGGAAAGTTACTTAGAAATGGCTTATAACATTTCATACTTTTGAGTGTTCTCAACTAAGCTGAGAGATGGATTTAAAAAGCCACATTTTCTTTTGAGAAAAGAGTCAAGTAAATAATTTTTGCATTTTAGGCATTTAGATTCAGTCCTCAGTGATCACACACGAAATTCTGCTGAAGGCACAGAGTATTTCAAAATGCTCGTAGATGTTTTTGCGCCAGAATTTCGAAGGCCAAAGAATATTCATCTCCGAAATTTCTATATCATTGTTCCCCCTCTGGTGAGTATTTTTAGTATCCAAAGTGAATTTTTTAAGAAGTATTAATAAATATAATTTCTTTGTAGTAGGGCATGCACACAGATTGTATTACTATATATCTGGTTATATACATAAAACTAACTGTGATCTCAGTGTAGCCTAGAATTTTTACTTATTAGGTATGCAGAATGAGACTGACTTATAGTTAGATAAATTCTTATTTGTTAATAACTGCCAGAGAAACCTAGTGTGATTTAAATTACTTGAGTGTACACTATTTCATATGTATAATTTTGGGGCTGAAATATACAACATAATCATTTTAAGTGATTGATGTAGACTAATCACATCATATTTTAACACATCTCTTAACACAGATTAAGAGGACAACTTCTCTCTATTGAGTAGTAAATATTAACATCTAGACTAAATTTTTAGTGCTTCCTCAATATATAGTGTGTTGTACTCTAATTCTATAGTTTCCATCAAAAATAGCTTAAGTGACCCAAAACTGCATTATGAAAACAATTGTCACAGTGGAGAAAATGGAGTTAAGAGATTAGAGAAGTATATATTAGCTATGAGAGTTATTTTTTCCTAAAGGTTTTTATATAAAACTGATTTTTAAATGGATAGGTCTAAAATCTAAATATCATGGAACAGATCTAGTTTTTGATTACATCTAACTTTGACCAAGAGTAATAACTTCATATTGCTGCCTATATTAGCACATCTTACATGTTATAGTCATTATTATTCATTTAAAGTGGCTGAAGGTCTGTCTATTGACAGCTTTTTCTTCATGAATTTTTACCATTTTTTTATACATTTATCATTAGTGCTTTATCATAAAAATTATAACTGATGTAGCAAAAATGTTCATGTTCTTCTAACAAGCATTATCTTTTCATCTTAAGTTACTGTCAGATCAGAGGTGAGTCGAAGTCTTAATTATACTTTGTTAACAGTATAGTTACCTTAGGGTGAGTTCTCACCACATTTCTTTAATTTGAAGGGTAGTATACTCAAGCCTTAGTAAACAGCAGTGGGGAACCACTTGTGAATTTGAGAAAGAGTGGAGTTTTGCAGGGCACCTGTCAGACTTCAGTTAGTGATGGAACAAATAAGGTGGCTTAAGAACACTACAAAGAATTATAGAACTTGAGTTGATGATCTGATTCCATAAAAAAAGACAATCATAAATGAGATAACGGTTGATAAAGATTTCACAAATATGAAATTAATTGCCAAGAAATTGTTTTGTAGGCAATAAAATGAAACTTCATATGTTTCCAGTGTAAGCTATTATAATATTTATCACACTGTATCATAAGTTTTAAACAGGTCTCTCTTTACCTATCTAGAGTTGTGCTATCCATACGTAGCTACAAGTGACTACTTTAAATTAGTTTAAATTTTATAAAATAAATCCAGTTCCTCAGTTTTATGAGCCGCATTTCAGGTTCTCATTGGCCTTCTGTGGCTGGTGGCTTACTGTATTGGACAGTGCAGATATATAGCATGTCTGTCACTGCAGAGAACTCTGATGGAGCTCTTTTTTTTAATCGTAATTAATCTTTGTTGAATAAATATATAATTAGGCATTTTGGAGGAGCTGAATTTTAGGAAAGCACTTTTTTGGGTCATTCCTTTATCCAAGTGACTACTTATCCTTTAAACCAAGAATATAAGAAATAGAGTTTTAGCATGAATTTGGTGGGTAGAAGTAAGGACTGCCATGCTTAAGAGCACTTATGCTTTGAGGTAAAGCAGGCCTACCTTTCTGACTCCAAATTTCACTTAGAGTACAACTTTGGTCAAGTTATAAACTTCTCACACCTCAGTGTCCTTTGTATAAAGTGTGCATATTTTATGACAGCTCTATAAAGGCACTGTGCTTGGGTAAGTGACTGAGGGGGCAGTGCTCAAATTTAAAGGACTTTGAAAGAAGAGCCACTAAGATAAATAGGACATGTTCAGGTTGTGACCTCACCAAGAGGCTATATGAGGCAAATGTTTCAAATTAAAATGACAAGAACCTAGAGGAGATCCTATTTATAATTTCTGAAATCTCTGTTTTAGGAACTTAAGTTCTCAAGATTTTTTAGCACAGTTGTTTCTCTAACATGTCATTATATCTTTTTAGACCCTCAACTTTGTAGAGCATTCCATTAGTTGCAAGGAGAAATTGAATAAAAAAAATAAAATAGGAGCTGCTTTTACTGATGATGGCTTTGCAATGGGTAAGCTTAATGGAATTGTTTTCCTATTTATTTTATATTCATCTTATAATGCTTTTTTAGAAAGATTTGCTTAAGAATAAGTTTGTTTTACTCTTTATAGATCTGTTTTTTACAAGTTGTGTTTACTTTTTAGCTGGGTCATCTGATACTTGTTTTCATAATTTATAACTATCATCATTCTCTTGCCCCTGTGGTGTATGGTATTGCTAATCACTTAGGCCAGTTGGACCTGTATTTAAGTTTTGTTTTACAGTCTTAGCATCTTGTAGTTTCCCTGATTTCTCTGTAGCTTCCTCCATTGCTGTCTATTCAGCAGTGGAAGTTTTTCCCCACCCTTGTAAACTATATGTTATCTCCAGGTGATTTTCATAGCCATGTTATTTCTTTTATCTTCTTGCTGCTTTTTCTCCTTTATACTTTCACTTTTTTTTTTTAGGAGGAATGAAATCATGTTGCTAGACTTATTTATGCTGTAAAAGTAATTTAAGAGAGGATAATTAAAAATTCCTAGCTTAATGTTAGGAATTATTGGTGGAGTAGAACACAACTTCTATACTCATTGTAATTTTGTTCCGGTTTTGCTAATGTCTGCAGGTGTGGCTTACATTCTGAAGCTTTTGGATCAGTACCAGGAATTTGACTCTCTTCACTGGTTCCAATCTGTTAGAGAGAAGTACCTGAAGGAGATAAGAGCTGTTGCTAAGCAACAGAATGTGCAGTCAACTAGTCAAGATGAAAAACTACTACAGACTATGAATCTCACTCAGAAGCGCCTGGATGTGTGTCTGCAGGTTAGTGAAGAATAATAGTTAACTCCATTACTTGTCAGTATCTGAAAAAAACAAATCTTATGAAAACCCCCATTTTAATGAGTGAGATGAATAGTGTTAATAATCTATTTTAAAATGAATGGTATTTCGAAGCCATTTGACTCAGATCTTTAAAATGGATGGATTACTTAGTTCAGTTTCTGTATTTATGATTTCAACTAGAACTTTTTAGAAATAATAAGCCATTAAATATAATTTTGATATTCTGCTACAATAAGTATTTTCAGCTTTTATTTTAAATTCTTTTTATTTACTTAGGAATTTGAATTGCTCTATTTCTCACTGAGCAGTGCAAGAATTTTCTTCAGAGCTGACAAGACTGCGGCTGAAGAAAACCAAGAAAAGAAGAAGGAAGGTCAGTGAGTGGCTTAAATTTGGCAAGACCTTTCTTTAAGAGTAGACACCACCCCCCATTTTATCTGGTCCCAATGTTATTTTCGTGTATGCTTCCAGAAGAGACTACGATGAATAGTGGAGACCTGTCTGACCGCACTGTTCCTGCAGATCCTGTTGTCAAATGATGTTGATGGTACGCAGTGTTCCTATGAAATCATCAATGAAATCATCAGAATTGTGTCAGTGCTATTGCCAGTGACATGGACATTAGTAAGCTAATGAAGAAGTGTTTCCTGGGTCACATCCCTGGGAAATGTTTAAATGTTGCAGCTCTTTTAAAGCACTGCTGTAAAGCTAAGTCCATTCTTCTTCCAAAGGCTCTACTTTTCAAAGATTGAGAATGAGATTTTAAAGTTGTATTTTTTGCCTGGACTTCAGGCTAAAAGATGTGCCTAGAAACAGTTATTTTAAGTGAATTTATAGAAGGGCCAATCCAAACACCTAAACTGCCACCTCAGATCTCTTGTAATCTACGTGAATGTTTATAATTTGTATTTGCATAGGTCTTTGATCCATATTTGTCCAGTCATTGGAAATTCAATGCATATACTATGTACAGCCAGTAAATACATGTTTAAACAAAAGGAATTGAGCCTAAAATTAATGGAGCATACATAACAATGTTCTCATGAAAAGAATATATGAAGATGGTTTTGATCCTAGAGGTGAGGCACAAGTATGTTATGTACCCTTTATGTATAGTATAAACATTCATTGTTAATTTGTGACTCACGAGCTGCTGTCGTCCTTGGTGAGATATTTTATAACTAGTTTACATTGTTTTGAGAACATTTAATCTCCAACAACTGCTTTAAATTTAAGATTTACTTAATACACGAGATGAAAGAAAATTCAGATAAAGCCATAGAGTTCTACTTGAAGCTTCACTTTTGGTTGAAGGCCCTATGTATGATATCAGAGAAAAACTGAATGAATTCTTATTTCTACAACCAAACTCAGGTTTCTTCCTCATGAGGTTGAATTGAAATCTTGGTGATGGTTTGGACAGACTTTTTATTTAAACCAAGTATAATCTTACGTCATCAGATTAAGCACTGTGCAGGCTTTTAAAAATTTACCACTGTGAGAATAAAGTGCTAATGAATTAAATCATTTACTGCTTTAAAAAGCATAGAAAGATTTTGAGTAAATTTAGTTCTCAGCAAGCTGCTAGCTTTATTTTTTGTAAAGATTGTCAGTTAACAGTTAAGTGGTTAATCATGGCCTATCATTTTTTAATATATAATACAGTGATATTTTTACAATGAAAACTAAATTTAAAACTTTACATGTAGTATTAACATCATTTTGGGAAATAATCAGATTTTCCATTGCACTTGCCTATTAAGCATTTCTTTGGGTAAATCCTGCAAGTAATTCTAACATTGTTGTTTGATTTCCAGCTTTTGGAACAGGTATACGATGCCTTGTATTCATGGTTATGGTCAGGGTCATTTTCCCAACCCAAGATAAATGCTTTCACGGTTAAAAGTCAGAAGAAACAGAATAGGTAGGAAATGTGTTTTTTTTGTTGTTTTTTGTTGTTGTTGTTTTGTATTATATAAACATGACTTAACCAAATTATGGACAATGACTGGATTAAAGGCATTTAATATTTATAATTCATACTAACTGTAGAAATAGCCCTAAAGCATGCTGCATAATTAATAATTTATATTTTCATTATTGTGAATTTATATTATTAATCTTGCATTGGATTATGTCAAATTTATCACCATTTCATAGCAAACAGTATCGCTTTTCCATTTTTCTTCTCTAACTTACCTAAAATCATCTCCTTTTAAAGGGATAGAAATTGTATTTAGAAGAGAATCAGATGTCTGTTCATTATCCCCATAAGTCAGGTATTTTATTAATACTACAGACTTCACATGCCAACTGTATGGATACCTACAATTGAGAAGAAGGTGACAGGTTATTTTTTTGCCTTTAGTTCAAAATAATGTCCACTGTAGTCTGGATAAAGTATAATAAGTTCACATATTTGAAATAAAATCTCTGAACAAAGATTAAGCATTTAAATGTTATTAAAGTACGGATTAACAGGGCTTGAGTGTTTCCTCCTTAAGTTAATATACACATTTGGATGATGGTTCATGTTAACATATTAATGTTAATATGTTTTCATTTTTTTCAGGCATACTGTAAAGTTAGTGTGAGCTTTCATTGTAAATTCACAGAAAACTTAATGTTCAAATTCTCAGGAATTAAGGACTAACCATAACATGTCAGTTCTAATTAAATTTTGTAAAAGATGGCAAGTTTGTTACCTCACTTAAGTGGGGCTTCCCCCTTCCTCAATTCTAATAGAATACAATATGTATAATAAAACATTAATAAATACAATTTCAAAAATTTACTTCCCCTGGATGTTTATGTTCAGAATTGAATATCTTAAACCAGTAGTTAACATTAACCTTTTTGGAGTCCCTCTAAAGTAATGAAATATATGGATTTTATCTTTAAAAAAATACTTGCATGCACATAGGCACAAATTTCAAGTATAAAATTGGTATTGGCTCTTCTTCATATATCAAGTGAAGATTTTTTTTTTCCTCTGTACATCATTGATCTTTCTATTGCTTGCTGTTTTCATGTAAAAACCACATGAATATTTAAATCCTAATCCTGGGAAGGGATCATTAGTTTGCAGTATTTAATGTTAGAAATAACTGTAGTGCCATTTGCAATCATGAGTTGAACTAAAACAATATTACACTGGAGATGAGACATTAGCCTTCTAAATAATGAGAGAAATCATCCTTGTCGATGTCTGAATGCTGCTCCTTTTCAGAGGTAGTAAATGTTTAAGTTTGTGGGAAAGGTGATATAACACCATCACACATCACCATGTTTCTCTTTTATGCTGGGTTGGCTAAAAGTTACAAGGTAGACATTTTAATTGAAAAATTCTTTTTCCTCCTAAGGTTGCAGAAGTTTTAGACTGATGGTATTCCTTTTCTTAAGAGAGTTTTAATAACATGTCAATTGTTTTTAAACAAAGGTTTTTAGATGTTAGGAACAATTTTAACAGATTGTCAAAGATTTCAGTTAAAAAGGAACCCAGAATAAGAGGGAAGCTGTAGAGATGAAGTGAAGCCACAGGACTATCCAGTAAACTCATACGGTGATGGCAGTTAGAGTTTAGTTTATACAAAAAGTTTTTATACATAGTATATAAAAAGCCTGTAGGGGTAAGTTTGTGGATACTTTCTTCTATTTTTAATAGCCTACCTCTTTAGCACCAGGTTTACTTGATAGCTCCAGTTCTCATTAGTGGAAACATAGGAAAGTAGATGAAATTTATTGTCTGATCAGTGTAGATCTGATGCCATAATTCTGGGATCTTTAAGGACTATAATGCTTTCAGCACCAAAGTGAGGGGGAAAAGTTAATATTTTTATAACCAGAAGCACCTACCTATATTAAATTTTTAAAAACTCAGTTTCTTTAAAAACAAAAACAGTTTATGTATTACTTCCAGCCCTGGCAAGCACTAGTCTGTTCTGTGAGCTTGTTTTTTTTTTACTATTTACTTTTTAGATTCTAAATACAAGAGAGATGATATGGTATTTGTTTTTCTTTTTGACTTATTTCACTTAGCATAATTCCCTCAAGGTCCATCCATGTTGTTGCAAATAGTAAGGTTTTGTTCTCTTTTATGGCTAATAGTCCGCTGTATAGATTTACCAGTTTTCTGTCCATTCATTCATTATTGCACATGTAGGTTGTTTCCCTATCTTGGCTCTTGGAAATAATGCTGCAGTGAACATAGGATTGCATATATCTTTTTCTAATCGGTTTTTGAATAAATACTCATACCCAGAAGTGAGATCACTGGATCATATAGCAGTTCTGTAATTTTTTGAGGAACTTCCCAACTGTTTTCTACAGTGGCTGCACCATCTTAACCTCTCCACCAACAGGGGTCGCTCTGCTCCACGTTCTTGCTAAGTTATTATTATTTTTTTTTTGATGATAGCCATTTAACAGGTGTGAAATGTGGTTTTGATTTTCATTTCTCTGATGATTAATGATGTATAGCATTTTTTATATACCCGTTGCCCATTTTTCAGTTAGATTGTTTTACTATTGAGTTGTGGGAGGTCTGTTATGGGCATTAGTAGCCCCTTAATCAGACATGATTTGCAAATATTTTCTCCCATTCAGTAGGTTGCCTTTAATTTTGTTGATGGTTTCTTTTGCTGTGCAGAATATTTTTAGTTTGATGTAGTACCACTTGTATTTGCTTTTGCTTCTTTTGCTTTTGGTGTCAAGATTTAAAGAAAAATCATCACCAAGACCTAAATTAAGGAGATTACTGCCTGTGTTTTCTTCTAAATTTATGGTTTCAGGTCTTATTTTGAAGTCTTTAATCCATTTTGAGTTAATTTTTGTGTGATATAAGATAGTGGTCCAGTTTTCCTGACCATTTATTGATGAGACTTTCCTTTCCCCATTGTATATTATTGGCTCCTTTGTTGTGAATTGTCCATATATGTGTAGGTTTATCTATTCTATCCCATTGATCTGTTTCTTTATGTCAGTACCATACTGTTTTAATGCTATAGCTTTGTAAGATAGTCTGACATGAGGGAGTGTGATTCTTTCCGTTTTGTTCTTTTCAGGTCTGCTTTAGCTATTTTGGGTTATTTATGGTTCCATACTAATTTTAGGATTGTTATATTTCTATGAAAATTGCCATTGGAATTTTGATAGAGATTGCATCAAATCTGTGTTGCTTTTGGTACTATGGACATTTTAACAATATTCTTTCAGTCTATGAGCATGGAATATCTTTCCACTTAGTTTTTGATATACAGGTCTTTCACATCCTGGTAAATTCATTCCTAGGTATTTTACTCTTTTTGATGCTTTGTTTCTAGTTGTCTCTGTGATACATATGTGTATGTATTTATATGTGTATGTATTTATAGCAGCATAGACTGGAGTCAGGCCATGGTGGGTTTGAATCTTGGTTTGCTGCTTAACACCTCTGGGCTTCATTTCTTCTGCACAGCGGATCACAATGTGTAGCCGAAGGATGGATGATTGGATTAATTTGTGTAAAGCATTTCATGTATTAGGAACAGTGACTGCTATAAATATTAGCTATTGATCACTCATAGGCAGCAATGCATTTGGCATATAATCCTCAGCTGGTACTGTTATTACTCTTTTAGGTGGAAAGTTTAAAGATAAACAGCCTGAATTTGACTCCAAGTGGATCTCATATAAATGATTCCTTTTTTAAATAGCTAAGCGCAGACAATGTAAGGCAGGTCCCACACTTGCCTAAAGGAGGGAATCTGACAGGTGCTAACCAGTCAGGGCAGCACTGGGAAGTGAAAATTGGTTAGGATAGCTGGTTAATAAAAAGGTCCCATTTTCCATCCTCTCACCTTTCTTTTACATGGCACGTGTTAATTTTTCAAAGTGCTTTCATTTGCATTAATACACATTTCAGTAAGTTGAGAGAAAGGGTAAGTCACCTACTGTTTCTAAACTTAAAAATTATTTAAAAATACATGACACATGCAAGAGTATATCTGTTTAAGAACTGTTTATTCTATGAAATGCCTTCATGACCTTTTCAGTTTATCTTTTAATTATGGGAATATTTATATAGTCTGCATAGTAATTTTTTGTTGGTCATGTGTGCTTGCTAATAGGCTCAATTAATTTTGTTTTCATTCTCTGGTGTTTTTGTGAAGTTAGTTTGAATGTATTGAATTTCAGTCTTTGTTTTTCTTATGATTTACATGCTTTGTGGGCATAGTTAAGCCACACATTAATTTTTTTTTAAATTTTTTTAAAAGAGTTTAGTTTCCACCAGTATTGTTCATGTCTTGAGATTCTTTCCCTCCCACCTTGAACAGTTCTACAAGAAAAAGATATCCAGGGGACCATGGCTCTTGTAGCCTAACAGAGAATTCCTGATCCAGTTATGCTCTGCAAATCTGTGAGGCATTAGTTAGCACTAAACTCATAACTTTACAGTGTATCATCTCATGTTGGCTCAGACCAGCCTACCATGTCTCTGGCAGTGTATGCACTATAGACATGGGTTCTTCGGGTGGACCCTGTATAACCACCTAATTTGAGGTTGTAAAAGTTGTTTTATTAATCTACCATTTTAAAAACACCTTTTAAAACGGTATTGAGATCACATTACTCCACTAACATTGAATACAGGTTTTTTTGATCATCATCCCCTCTATTGTGATTTCATTATGCCCTAATTTTTTGGAAATTAACTGTTAAAGCTATAGAACCGACTTTAGTTTTCCTCCAAGGATCTTCTAGAAAATAACCACAGAGAGCAAAAGAAGCAGAATGATAGATTTTATTTGCTAGCATTTACTGCTAGGTTAATTCATTACAAAGACAATGATATTCTGTTGAACCTGGTTATAATTAAACACACTGTACCAATTCATTATACTTATTTCCGGATCAAAAGGAATGGTGGATTGGGCTGAGTTGCCAGGAACTGGATATATCAGGGGTGGAAATAGGAACTTTATACCAAGCCCCATGACCAGCTGTGCTTCAAGTGACTTAAAATTAACTGGTCCCTTCCTTGAGGAGGGTCTGGCTCAGAAGAAACAGGACCTGGTAGCTATACCCTGTCCACGGTGATCCACCACTAAAAACTAATATCTAAAGGACTGTAAACTTCTGAATGCTGGTTCATTAAGGTTCCACTTCTGTCTAATGTAAAATTAAACATCTTTTGTGGTACTCATCTGTGAGTCTTACTGCATGTCTAGGACAATTATTAAAACTAGACCTGCATTTCTGCTAGTGTTCGGGCCTCAAAGCAGGGTTCGTCACCTAACTGCACAAATTAATGCTGTTAGGTCCAATTATGAGACAAGCTTGATTATAAATACAACTTTCAGAATGACAGGCACTTAAAGCTTATTAAGTAAAATACAAAAATAGATTATATTAATAGGAAATATTTAGTGTTTATCAATCTAGGCTTTTACCATTTTTAAAAAAGGATACTAGAAACTAAAAGGATGACATTCAAATAAAGTGAACACTGCATTTTGTCATAACTTTCATTTTGAGCGCTGAACAATAACAATCTAAGAAAAGACTTACCACAAAGCACCTAAATTAACATTTGTAGATGGAATGTTGTCAACCATTTCTTACTGTTTCCCTCCCAAGTCTCTGTACCAAGGCATTGCGAGTACATTCCACAAGTGACTGTCAGCGTTCTGAAACCAGGTTGTGTGCCTGCATATCAGAGAAGTTGAAAACCCTTAAGGAGGTAGCTCTCCTTCCTGGGTGCTCTTCCCCCAAAGGCGCAAGAGAGTTAGGCTTCAGATTCTGCGCCTCTATTTTCACTTGGATTTCCGTCACTGTCATCTGGTTGATCGTTTAATAGTACATATTTTCCATCATTGGTTAGTGGTATGGACAGCATTAATTGAGCCAATGCTTCTGGATCCTGAAGTTAGGGGAGTTTAAGAAGGAGAAAAGGAAATGCTTAAAATGCACTTAAAACCCCTTTAGCTTGGCTTTCATTATGTTCTGTAATCTAGCCACATTCCTTCCTGTCTATGTATGCCTTCAGGTGGGCCTCTGTTTCCCTGGAAAACACTCAATTGCATTACTTCTAGATTATCAGCCTAGGTTTTCCCCTCAGCCAAACAATCATTTACATAGCCAAATCATAATCATCTTCCCAGAAAGAATCCAGAGAGGAACTTCCTTCACAATACACCTTTGCCTTCTGTCTTTAAACACCTGTCTTTTTAAATCTATACTAAGTGTTGGCAAACTATGGGCATTTGGCTCACTGCTTGTTTCTGTAAACGTTTTATTGGAACACTGCCCTGCCCATGCATGTGCATACTATCTGTGGCTGCATCTGTGTTAACAGCAGCAGAGTTGAGTCACAGAGATGTTAAGGCCAAAAGATTGACTATCTGGCCCTTTACAGAAAGGTCTGCCAAGCCCTGGTCTGTAACAAAATACTGACTTGCAGCACTTGTCATTATTTCATGTATGTCAGTCTCAGTCCTTAGTCCTCCTGCCCTCCCTTGCAGACTAGAACCATGCTGATACCGTACCCACTAGCTGCTTGTTACTATTTAAATTTAATTAGATGTAAAAATCCAGTTCCTCAGTCACACTAGCCACATTGGATTTGCATATTTTCCATCACTGCAGAAAGTTTTACTGGACAATGCAGAACTCCGCAGAGCCCCCTGGGGGCAGGAACTGTATCAGTCTTGCTCACTGCTATAACTCCAGAGTTTTCTCATACAAATTTGGCTCTCAGAAACTTATTGGGTGAATGGAGGATCCTAAGCTGCTGAAGGACAGGAAGGTCTAAGCACTTGGTAGATACTTAAGTTTGTACCATCTCAATCTGAAAGACTGGAAATCTAAAAAAACAGCCAAAAAAAAAAAAACTATAGCAGTGACATATATTAAAAACTCCATGTTACCAGTGATTGTGGAACTAGCTGATCAAAAATGTGGTTAAAATGTTTAACAGGAAATCCCAAACTCGGCCACACTGCCAAGTAAGCATTGTTTGTCTTTTTGAGAGAAATCCCAATATGTGTATAGGTATCTTTTGAGCAGTTAAACCACTAAAGTGTACCTTACCTTCTGAACCTCAATGATTTCTTTTCCCAAATTAATAGCATAACATATCTGCAAAAGACAAGAAAAGTGGTGTTTGGCAAAGGTAGAAAAGGATAAAGAATTTTAGAAAAAAAAAAATCGATTATGCAAGTACAATGAGGTCACTGTCTGCTCACGTCAACGTGGGGACAGAGGACCTGGCTGTAGGAGACTCATCACCCAGGGCTCTGAAGGTGAACGTCCACCTGTCCTGGTCTCCTGCTGCCAGTTAGTGTGTACAAAAACATTCAGGTAAGTGGAAATTGAAGTTATTCCAGTGTTTAAAATTCTTAACGGGATACTTATTCCCTTTCTCTTTTTACCATGTTTAGCCACCGCTTATTCATACACACAGTGGCAAACAGGTATTAGCTGAAAGGGTTGATTAATTTTGATTAAGTAGCAAATACTGTCACAAAGTTTTTCACAGGAAACAAGAGAACAGTTTAGATGTACTTTCTTGATGTCTCCTTTCTTGGTTTGCTAAAACTAGGTTTTTCTCCACTGTAACTTTTGCTTTATTTTTATTTTTTTTCAAAAAGAACAGCTTTGAGAACTGCTTTTAAAATTTCCTGAAAAGACTACTAAACAATTATATCTCACCATTAAAGTTCTTCATTCACTCTAATTTGGTTGATATGTATTTCCCCTGGGGAAATTTCACTCCAGATTTCTTTCAGTGGGGTCTTCCTAGGGGGTATTATCTAAACGCAATGGGGACTTGCAGAACGGTCAACTAAGCATCCAGAGGAGCCGTACAAAAAAACACCTTTGAATACATCTCTTTGGAATGAGATATTATGGAATCTTAAGATGAAAAAAAAATAAGACCTTTTCGCCTTCTGAGTTGCTTTCAAAAATGTACGTGCTCAGAGACTCTCCACCTGTGGTTTCAGGCACTCGGACCACAAAGCCAACCAATCTCTTGTTTTCTTGATGAGCAGCAAACTGGGTGACACTGGTAAGCTCAAACTGGAAAAAATAAGGAACAGACTGAATACCATACAATAAACGAATTAAACAGACAAGGCCATTCTCTATGTAAAAAGGACAAAAGTACACTATGACAGTCATTTAACTTGGCAAATAAAACTTATAAAAGTACCTACTCTGTTTAAGATAGTTATAAAGGTGAATGAAGAAGTAATCACTAAAATTAGCATGCATGAGGATACTTACACTGGCCCTTGATACTTGAGTCTGAGGATCTATTAACCTGAAATTTTAAGAGAGTCATTATATCACAAATCTTGCATAAACTTATAAGAGTTCACAGAAATTGAGAATGACATCACAAAAGTACCCTCCAAATATGAAAATACAAAGCCTGGTTGAGGGCGAGGTGAGACAGCTCCAAGTGAGCATCCGAAGGGAGCACGTGCCCTGGTTTCTGCCTTTGCTGAACCTTAGTGACATTAATTTTCCTTTTAAAAAAAGTCATCCTAGTGGTGGGATGTGGTATCTCACTGTGGATTGATGTGCATTTCCTTAATGACTGAGAATCTTTTCACGTCCTTACTTGTTGGCCATTTGTCCATCTTTGGGGAAATACTTGCTTAAGTCCTTCCATTTTTTTGGTGGCTTTGTCTTTCTGTTGAATTATAAGATTTCTTTGTATATTCTGGATGCTAGACCTTTATTAGATATGATTTGCAAATACTCATTCCCTATTCCTGTTCTGTGGGATATCTCTGCACTTATTTTGACAGTGTTTTTTTATGCATTACAGTTTTTCACAGTGCTCTTACATAAATTTAATCTTTCACTGGAGATAAGAACAATGAGCCAATTCCTATAAAAGGTCTAGGACACTCTTGGAAAAAGGCATTAATAAATATAAAGTCTTACTCATAAAAACCTAATTCTAGTATAAGGTTTTTAAGAAATGAAAAGGACTTATTTTAATGGATGGAAAAATGATTCTGATTTTTGAAGCTATGTACAGATCACAGTTGTAAATGTTTTACATGTATTAACTCATTCATTCATTCCTTATCACAACACTATGGGGTGTGGATAAAGTTATTTGCATATTGTAGCTGAGAAATCAAGGCAGAGAGGTTAAGTAACTTGCCATGGTCATGGTCATACAACTAATAAATGCCAAAGTCAGGAATAGACCTAGACATTTTGGCTCTTAACACAATGAATGCTGCTGTCCTACAGATACATAACGTGAACCTCACACATGAAGTAAATTTTTCTAGCAGCCACATTAAAAAAAAAATGAAACAGGTGAAATTATTTTAATATACCTACTTAATGGGTCTAAAATATAAAATTAGAGGTATTTTGTATTCTTGATTGGGAGACGTAATATAAAATTAGACATGCAATGTAAAATTAGAGATATCTTGCATTCTTGCTTGGGAGAGGGGTCATATGAGATCCAAGACTGGTAGGTGTTCTACCCTGACCATACGTCTCAGTTCAGACTTGTTTCAGGTGCTACATGTAGCTACGGTACTATTTCAGGGCCACTCAGTAAAGCCTATGCTAACCATGGCTCGGCAGCTGTTTGCCATTTTTTTATTCATGCAGATCTTATTACCTGAATCCCCTAGTCATAGAGCTAACATTGCCTGACTTCTTTATTTTCAGTCCAACAAATATCAGATTCTCCTTGTGGTAGTCTAATTGTCTCAGGCAGGTTCAGGTCCTGTTTTCACTGTTGTTAATTGTTATAAATAGTACTCTCAGAAATGAAAAACAAAAACAACATCCATTTTCAAGCTCTGAGATACAGAGTAACTCTCAAGTGATGGCAACCTTATGAATAGGATTCACTCACCACTACATATCTCAAGGTATCAGTTCTTGTCTTTAAGAGAGCACGCTCTAATAAGTCTTACAAAGCTGAAATGTAAAAAGGAACAGGGCAGAAACCAGAGGAGCATCTTAATCCAGTTACATATTCTAGATGGGCAAATGCCAGAGGAGCATCTTAATCCAGTTACATATTCTAGATGGGCAAATGTCCCTTAAAGGGGACTCAGATGAAGCGTTAAGTCTAGAAAAGGAAACAATGTACCTCAGAGTCTGACTGGTGATCATCAGATGGGACTCTGTCATACGAAAGATGTTATGAATAGCCCGGGCTGCCAGCACTTGTCTCATCGCTTCATAAATCACTTCAGTAGTGGTGTCTGTTTTAACTGCCATTGATCCCAAAAACCGAACTATAAACATCTGCTGCAAAAGAGAATCTGCAAGAGAGCATTTTCTGCTCAGGGTCATGTTCACCTCCTGCCTGGGGGCTGATCTGCATCCCGTGTCACCCACTGCTGGTCTGAAAACAGCCACAAGACCTCAGGTTTGGCTGGGTTTCTACAGAGGGTTTTCCACCAAAATTTCTCCATACTCTTGCTTTTATAAACCTTAAATTGCCAAAGCCCTCAACCTCCTACTGTCGACATTTTTTCTGTCTGGAACTACCTCCTTAGACCAGAAAAGGGCCTCTTCATCTATAAAATGAGGTGGTGGTACTAGGTGAACATTCTTCTAGCACTAAAACTGGGTGACTACATTGAAGTGGCTGTAGATGCATCGCACTTTTCCCCTGAAAATACGGTTTTCCCACTAGACAATAACATTTATTACTTTGGCCCACTGATGAAGTCTTCTTACAGAAGAGAACTGAAGACAATAAGACCTGATATTGGGTCTTATTCATTACTGAAGGGCGGTGATGACCATCATAAACAGATCTAGCTAGCTTATTCGACTCTATTGAACTTCCAGTATTGGCTTAATAATGGCATGTAACCTGACAAACCTGAGAAACAGCAACCATACCTAGAAGATCATGAAGAAGGTTTAAGAGATCTTTTTCTGTAAGAATGTTTCACTTACCTACCATTTTAAACTAAGAGGCCTTGTGCTCCCTTGCTTTCCCATTAGTTTCCTTGCCCCTAAAAATAACAAGCTAATTTACTAGGAAACTATAACTGATGTGTTGTAAGTGGTTATTCTCATATGAAGAGTTTTAACAAGTTTGGAAGTTTTTGGATAGGCTGTTTACAAACAGTGTGGACTATGTGAAAAGTCAGCTAGATGTAAGTGGAGAGTCACATTTGAGGCAGCTTTTAAGGCGAGGCAACCCTTGGTTGACCTCTCAGATTGCAAGGACCTTGTCAGCTAACATTCCCTCATTTTTTATCTTTTACCCCTACAGCACCTGGTCTTCCTAGGTGTTCTTCTGTCCAAGTACTAACCAGGCCTGACCCTGCTTAGCTGCCGAGATCAGACAGGATCGGGCTTGTTCAGCGTGGCCTGGCCATAGGCAGGAGTGCCAATTCTTAAGTCCTGCTTTTAAATAAGCGCCATTTCATTCTCATGATAGTCTCAGGCCCCAGTCATGAAGCTGCTGTGTTAAAATGAGGTCTTGCTAACACCTGTAGCTCCTAAAATTGCCTTGGCTGGGAATAGCAGGCTATGGTCAGCTCTTTTGAGCATGTTTTGATGTACATCAAAAGTATGAATCTGAACAAATGTCATTCATGTAATCTTCAAATTCAAGAATGAATTTATTTGTGCTGTTGGTTTTTAAAAATGAAACCACACATTTATGACTCACCCAAACTGCATTTTAAGGTGATCATTTTTATCTCCTTTGAATTAGTTTTGTAATAATGTGATACCAGATTTAGATATGGGAACCTCCTATGCAGGAGTTATAATTTCAATTCATACTGGAAGTCACAGCTCTCTAGAACATGATTTCACATCTTATTGACAGCCCTGTTCATTTGCACATGGTAAAGAATAAGCACACCAAATTAACCACTTACCTTCTGCTTCTGGAAATGTGTCATCTTCAGTTTCACCAAAAGGGTTGATACGCCTAGGGGAATAACCAGAGTCAAACAAGCATGCACCTTCAGCTAAAAGGATGCTTAACACTTAAATGCTAAGGCAGAATGGCAAGTCTTTGGAGGCGGGTGGAGACACAGAGATGTCATTTCTTTTTCACTTCTCCCTACCTGCTCCCTCTGTTCTGATCAAGGAATTCTGTAGCAGGAAGCACGATATCAAACTGAATTGGTGTTCCAGGTGCAATCAGTTCTTCAGCTTCAGGTATACTGACTGTTGCTTTGGGAACAATCTTGTCATTTTCCATCTCTGAATTTTCTGAGTTCTCACTGAAGTATAAAAAAAAATCAAACAAATCCCTTTTAATCGTACGCCTTTACAATCCAATGAATACATGCTGAATTGCTGATGTAGACAAGGGAGACGATTTCAATGAAGCCTTCAACCTATTCTACAAATAAAACTTCACAAAACACCATTCATTCCTTCGTAAAGTCCCTCAGATCCTCCCACTACCCACTCTTAGCTCTGCCGCACAGCATTCTGTCCTGTGTTTTACTCCCCATTGCGTCATCTTCTGATTTTCTGTTTGCAGCCTTTTCCCAGTGAGACAGGATTTTGAGGGCAGGGGCTGTAGCTAAATCACATTTATTACTTGGTACACAGGACGTAGTCAAAATGTCAGCTCAGTGAGCAACGATCTTGGCCTACTGTTCACCCACAATCTGGCTGATTTCTCCTGAGAGCCTCCTTCCCCACTCCCTCCACACTCCCTTGACTAGGGCTACACCAAACGCACCCTATGCTTTTCTCCCTGTCTGTCTCCATTCCAGCTCTGCTGCTCAGCTCTCCCATACTCAAATGCCACTTTGAACTCCTATTCGTCCACGAGGCCTTTCAAGCCAGGCTGACCCGCTCCCTCCTTTGCACTTGAGACACAGGGACAGTCTTGTACCTCTGTGCCTCCTGAGCTATACTGGTTCCCGTTATGCCACCCGTTTTCTCCAAGCCTTCAGCTCTGCTCCACTGCCTGCAACTCCTCAGGAGGGCACCTAATTGTCACATTTGGACTCAAACCTACTTTCTGGCCTTATCGTCTACTGCTCGTGTTCCCTGTGCAGCGTGCAAACTCTGGCCTCACACGCAGTCACTTAACCACTCCGATCTTCCTAATGACTCTTCTGGAGTCCCCAGGTAATACTTGTCAAACACTTGGTAAGGCTCTATCAGGCCACTAAAAGGATACCAAAGACAGTCACAATTTTAATTTACCATTTGAAATGCTTTCATTAGCATGATAGATAATACAGCTCTCTTTTATTTAACAAAATGGAAACTCCCATTGAGACAAAAAGGTGGGATTCCTGAACAAATGCTAAGGTAACATTCCAAAGGAGAGAAAAACTACATGCACGAAAATGATCACTATAAGTGATAACAGCAAATGAGGGACAATCTAAATATTCAATGATCAAAAATGGAACAGCATGAAAACAGCGAAAAAAGGGCGGATAAGGTCTGGGTGGTAACATGGGTACATACCAGGTGACTCTGTAGCTTCTATAAAAGAATGTGTTTTGGCTCCATAAGTGCTGAAGCTCATAGAAAACGTGGGGGGAACTGCTGACCAGCGGAGCCCTCACTGCCAGCCCTGTTTGCTCGGGGGGCCTCAGCACAGCACAGTGTGGACCACAGCACAGTGTGGATGTTGAGATCAGGTGTGATCAGACAGGAGGGGCTCTGCCCCTCACCTGCGGTGTGAACCTGGGAAAATATTTAACCTTTCGAGGCTGGACTTACTGCTTCTGTAGAATAGGGCCGACCACCACCCCAGGTGTGGTTGGTGAGGATGAAATAACCTGGGTCCAATTCCTAATACATAGTTTGGCTCCACAAAAGCTACTTCTGTCTTTCAGTTACCTGGGGCACGAGCTTTCTTGTTTTTTTCCAAAACTTGTAATGGGAGTCACTGCTTGGAGAGCCGTCTGATTCAACTTGATGGCGACCGCCTAAAAATCCACAGGAAGACAGGCTCAGTCTCCGGAGGTGGACACTGCCCTCAGACTGAGGACAGGGCTGAGGTGCGGGGGGCGGGCGGGGGGGGGGAGGCGCTGCTCGTTACCTCGGGGTTGTCGGTCAGGTAGATCTGTCTGGAGATGTTGTTTATTGCACATATCCACTGTAGAGGACATTAAAGAAAAACCCTGAATCTCAGCCACCCACTGTGCTGGCAAGGAAGTGAAACAAACAAAATCTTTACCTCTTCATTCTCCTTTCTGCTTTCCGCCTGGAGGATTATTCCCCTGAAACAAAAGTGCATCTCAGTGACTGAGGAGGATTCTACGTAAACTGAACTGATCTGGGGTCCTGACGGGAAAGGACCACGATGGGAAGGAAAGAAAAGGGGTCCGGTTCTGCCTCTTGCTCACTGTGAAACCTTGGACAAACGCTTCCTTTCCCTGGGCCTCCGCTTTCTCGTCTATAAAAGGAACAGGCTGGGTTCAGACCTACTAGCCCAAGTCTGCGATTCCTAAAGCGCTGACCCCCTTGTTGGCCCCTCTTAGATGATCCAAGGCAACTAGGACTCCGGCCCAGCCGCCCCTCCCAGCCACAGCAAAGAAGGAATCAGCAGCCATCCCACTCCTTCCCAAGAACTGGAAAATCTGCAGATGGAGGGCAGGCATGCATACAAACAATCTGCCTGACCCTTGAGAAGGCTTAGCTCTTTACAGGGACTCCGCGTCCGCTAGGTCCTTTGTTCCTCATCTCATCTGTGGGAGGCGGGGAACGTGGATCTTATCCCTATTTCACACCTGAGGAAACCGAGGCCCAGTGGAGTTAAGTGACTGCCTGGGACCACGACTAAAATCCTGGCATCTTCAGTCCTAGGTCACTTGCCATCACTGAGGGAAGAAGGATGATGTCTAAAACTGCCAGTCGGTCCCACAGCACCACCCCAGGGCATGTGAGGACCGGAGCACCTCAGGGGGCTCTGAGCTCCCAGGAGCACAGTCTGAAACCGCTGCTCTAAGTGAGGAGTCCCGCTGGGATGGGATGCGCTGTCAATGACTACAGAGCTGCCATCAGGGCCCCTGAGGGATGGGGACAGCGTGTTAAGAAATGACCCTGCTGCAGCCGAATGCACTGTGCACATGGCCCGTTTAAGCTAGAAAAATGGACTCCAATGTGTTTTCCTTAACTCACTCACCTCCCCATCCCTGCCCCACCACGCAAACCCAAGTGCTTGTGTGGGGACAGGCGAGGGGCGGCCACAGCCTTCTCTGAGAACCTGTGCCGACAAACGGCCACCACTGTCGCTCTCTCACACACCCAGGTCATCTCTATGTTGCACGGCTAATCCTCACTGGGCCTCCTCCACGGGCGGGACCCCACACGGGTCACCTGTGCTGGCTTACAGAGAACACACAATCCTCCTCCTCCCCAAAGGCCAACATCACCCGGAACAGGCCGCTGCCACGGAGGGCGGGCACGCAGGCGAGCCAGGAGGCCCCCGGCAGGGCTGAGCCGCTGCACCCGCTCTCCCCCCACGTAAACCCACGTGACGTACGATTTTCCGTTGGGGGTGGTGATCTGGAAGCAGTATCGTCGGTCTTCACAGTCCACGGCCATCACGGAGCAGTTGTCCAGGTCCTGGATCAGACCTCCAGCCACGGCTCCCCTGGGCTGACACATGAGATTCCCGCCTTGGGTGAAGAAGTAAAGTCTCTCCCAGGTGGTGGTGACCAGCCCTGTTTTACTGTGAGAATTGTGTTTGAAAAGCCCATTAGTACCAGGAAGGCCGCGTGGCATCCCAGTTCTGCCTCCTCGGGGTATCAGTGACGTTTTAGAGACTGTGTTTCTTTATACTAAAGCAAAACTGCTTGGAAAATAAATCAAAAACAAAGAGGGCAGAAGAGATGTGATTCAGCCCGAGGCATCTGGGAGGGTATGGGCCCTGTTCATGGGGGTGCTGGTCCCGAGGGGACCGACTCCAGGATGGGGGTGGGATGTGCCTATCCCCACAGCAGCCAGACTCTGGCCTCTGAACCCCGCATCTGAAAAGAGAACTAGACCGTCACCATCGGGAACCGAAAACCTGGGACATCATTTCTCTAAGACGTGGAGCCGAAGTGCTCTTGCTCTAGCTGGTGTCACCAGGGTCGTCGGCCCCGCGGCACAAACCCCAAATCCCGGGGACTTTACCAGGCTGGGTTTTGCTCCGCCTGGATGTTACTGTTTTGTGGGCTGTTTATAAGAGTTTGAAAATCCAGTTCCTGGCAAATAACACTAGAACCTTGTGGCGTTTCCTATCTGTACAGAACTAAGGGAGACATCGGCGTGTGATCACCCAGCGTACAGACCTCTGGGGAGCACTCCCCCAGCCAGAAGACAGCTGGCCGCTCCTCCCCGCAGACCCTCCGCTTGGGAGAGACCAAACACGTTTACCTGATTCAGTTTTCACAGAGTCATGACCACGTGCGAGGCACTAGGTATCCTGCCTCAGTAATTATCATTTCCAAAAAGGGTAACAGCTAACGCCTGAACGCTCACTACCTACTAGGAATTGCCTCATTCTACCCCTTTACGAAGCAGATGCAGTCGTCAGCTGTTTCACAGATGGAGCCATCGAGGCCCGGCCCAGCCCCAGAGTCTGACTGGCACCAACCACCTCAGTCTCCCTGCACCCGACAACAGCCTCTCTCTGCTCTTAGACACTGCACACCTGATCATCTCTTTAACTAAAGTGGACGTTTAAGGACTCGCGTGTTAAATACGGGATTCCACCTCTAGGGACCTAGACGACGGAAAGCTTCCTGGCCCTCAGCCTCTGTCTGGGGGGCGGGTCCCCAGCACACTGCTGTCAGCTGTCAGGGGCCCAGGTGGGATAACTCTCAATAGTCCCGGATGATGACAGTTAAGAGCGGCCTGCCTACACGTGGCCACGGTGACCAGGCACGGGGTGGCCTATGCTGTCCTGGAGTCTGCGCACTGTTCTCACACGCCTGTCTCCACCCTTAGATCAGTGCGGCCTGGGACCTGCCTGGGCTGAGGCTTCCTGGAGGCTGGGAGGGGAGCTGTGGCCGGAGCCCTTCCCGATCTCACCCACCCCCACCCTTTAACGGGGCACTTAGATGCTATTCAGCGGCTCCCAGGGAAAACCTGTCAGGGAGAGAGGCGGGGGAGGGCATTCTCACGTTCTAAGATTAAGGTAACCAGCCTTCTGGACGAGGCTCCTGTTGCTCTGCGGCGCGGCCACGTCGAAGTCTGGTGTGTAAACGGATTCATCGACAGACAGCAGCTCTTGCTGGGACGCCCGCATCGCCTCCGCTTCGGCTTCCAGTTCCACCTGAATGCTGGAGACAGAAGGGGCCTGGTCGGCCCTCATCACCGGCCACGCCTGCAGGCCGAGAGGCGGATGGCAGAGCCCTCCCCCAGGGCTTCCTGCCTTGCCAGCGGGGCCATGGCTCTCCACCCTGACTTCGGTCCCAGAAGCCGGACATCCCAGGACTCAGGTCACTAGGTGTTTACATGACATGCTGCAGTTTTAACAGAGAACACACAGAACAGTTTCTCTGCGGACAGAGTCCTATCCATGCTCAGAACCGTGGATGCAAATTTTAGGAGAAATTTGTATCAGCACATGTCTTAGTGGCCGCATGCGCGGGTGGTCTGTAAACGTGCCAGGAAAGTGAGACGGAAACAGCAATCGTCCCTGTTCTGCTGTCCCGGGGAGACAGCCACTGGACATGGGACAGTGACCAGAAAGTGGCACCAAGGTGCAGCAAGGGCCAGGCAGTGCTTTTCCTTTTACGACAGCCACACAACTGCCCCGCCTGGTGGAGACAGTCTTGGTTATGACGCCCTGAACACGAGCTGCCGACGCGGCGCGTCCATCTAAGAACGCAAACTCGGGAGGCGCTGCTCCACTTGTCCACTGTGTTAAGGAGACAAGACGGATGACAGATGCTACAATCGGAAGGGACCCCGGGGGCCGGCTGCTCGGCATATGAGCAGGTTTAGGCTCGTGCATCCCACGTCCTCCTCTGGGAGATGCCGTGTCCACCGTGTGTCTCTCGTTTAACTGTCTCCTGTGAAGCAGTCGATCCCAGTTGGCTTTGGCTATCCTGACACTTGAACGGGATGACTGGGGACTCCACCACTGGTGGCTTTAGGACAGGCCAGGGGAAGGACAACCCTCGCTGGCTGACGCTGCCACTGCCAAGGCTGAGGAGGGACGTGAGAAGACAAGCCGCGCAGTCCAGGAGAGGGAGGGAAGGAGCTGAAAGGCCATGAAACCGCTCAGGTGCTCAGCTTTTGTGGGTGAGAAACCTTTGCAGACCCGATGAAAGGTGAGGACGCGTTCCCTGGGAACACACTCGTGGGCACCAGCGAGACATCCGCACACTCGGAGCTCTCGGTGCCTGGCCCTCCGCCACCTCACAGACTGCAGCCCAAACCCTCTGAGCTCCTAATCCCAGGCTCCCAGGAGCAGGGTAGGAAAGTGACTGCTTCAACCGCTTCCCTTCGAAGTAAAAGGCAGTTTCATTTAATTACAAACACACACACACGTACATGAGCAGCAGAAGGAGCCAAGAACAAAGATGGAATTTATCGCTGTAGAGTCAGCGAGGCAAAACGTCCCTGGCTTTGCGGGGAGATTCGAAAAGCCACTGGGGTTAGGCCGGTTCTGAATCCTCCCGCGGCGGACGCGAAGGAGCACCCAGGCAGCCACCTCCCGGGGCAGCGCAGGGCGCTGGCGCCTCCACCACTCTGCTCCCCGGCCTCTCCGGGCGGGCGGGCTGCCAGCAAAGCCACCTGCGGCTCGGAGAGCGGTGGCAGCATTTACCTACGCGCCAGTGCAAGCCCGAAGCGATCGGGAGGCTGGCATCCTCGAACTGAATGCTCTGGCTGTTTGAACCAGGAGGTTCAAGTGCTTCCAGGTTCGGCTGGGAGCCCAGCCCGCTGCTGCTGCCCTTGTCACGAAATGTGCCCTGTCAGGCAGCAGGGGGACCACTGAGAACCAGGCCCAGCCCTTGACATGAGGCCGTGGAGCCAGGGCTGAACGCCCTACGCTCAAACGGCTGCAGTGGCGGGCGCCACCCTTTGGTCGGCCTGATAGTGGCTCAGGGAGGGAGGACACAGGCTGCAGGACCCGTGAACACCGTGGCATCTCAAAAGTGGGCACGGATGTCCTGCCAACCAGTAACGAAACAGCCCAGCATCTGACATGCGAACTCAGATGCTTCTCCCAGAATCACAGAAAGCCATGAAATTCTAGGTAGGATGGGGAACGACAGAGAAGGACTAGAGGACACTGTTACAGCCTGGAAATGTCAGCGCTTCCCTTCTTTTCACTTTCTCCTAACACCCCAGGGGCTAATAATCAAGTTAAAAGGCAAGAAACTGAACTCAGATTTCACAAATTGCTTCCCAACGTAATTATGAATCTAACCCGCATCACCCACTGCCGCCAGCGAACAGAGAGAAAACCGTCTCTGACTCCCAGGAAGGAGCGCGTGCTCCCCTCCCCTAAGGCACACCTCTCTCGCGTTGGTGGGAACGCTCAGCACTGGTTCCTGGGCTTCCTTATTTCCAGAGCATTCTAGGTAGCCTCCTGCGTAAACAAATCCCCCTGCTTGGCCTTCGTGGGGTATGATGAAATGCAACAGCCTCAGGAAAATGAGCAACTTTCTCTTCTTTTTCTCACACGATAAAATCCCATACTCATACTTCCATTCTGCGTATTTTTCAGATTTACATTTGCACACACACAGAGACATACTTCTATACCCCAGAAATCGTGAAAAGCACTTCAGGAACCGTGTCTCTTCTTTCTTTCTGAAACAAGGCTGGTGCTGGAGGTACCCGGACACCCGCTCTGAGCTCAGTGTCACGGACGCCGATAACGGGCATAGAGGGAGTCAGTCAAATGTGCACAGGACAGGCTGCGAGGGGATGTGTTTTTAAAAACAAGCGTCTGCTAGGCTGAACTGCCGTTTGTTAGATTGATTCCCAAAAGGTTGAATGCCTCTTTTATCCATTATAAGTGAACGTGACGACTAGTTTCCTGAAAAGCGGTAGCACTGCTGGCTGCGAACCTCGTCAGTTCTCAAAGGAAAAAAACCCCACTCTTCCAAAGCAAGTCTAACGCCGACTCAGACTTATGTTAACACGAGAACAGGAACTTGGGCTTGACGGGAAAGTACCCCAGTGGACGTTTTAGTCTTTTATTCACATATAACAGTGGAGAGGACTCTGGGCTCCACGCAAGCCAGGAACTGCAGAAATCATTATTTTTTTGACCACAATATGCATAAATATCGGTAGCTAAGAAGATGACACTGTTTCGGAGGGTTCAGGTTGTGGACGGAAGCCCCGCGGGACCCTCTGCAGCCAGAACCTCCCCCACATCCCAGAGGGGCTGATTCGGCAGGAAAGCCAGAGACACCAGATCCACACGCGAGTCCAGCATTACCTGTGAACCATGTCTGCAACGGAAGATAAAAAGCTGTCCATGCTTTGGGAAAACATCTTCGCTCCCTTCTTAAAAAAGCTGATCTGAAAGATATGATGATGGTCACGTGAAACCCATGTCGGAAAGGTAAAGGATGAATGTGGTGGGTGTGAGACCGACAGCTTGGGGGCAGGGACGCTGGCGGGCGGCCCCTCCTCGCCTGCAGCACTGGGGCATCTCTCTGAGCCCCCCCCCTAGCTGAGTTACTCCCACAGCCCCGGGGGCATCTGCAGAAAGCGGGTGGGGAAACCTGCCACCTTGCGGAAAGGCTGTGAAGGTCGAGGATGACACAACTTAAGCGCTTGGTACACACCAGGTGCGTCAATAATTACTCCTGGTAATTACTTCTGATTATCATCAGCAGCAGCAGCCTTTTTCCTGTATGAGTTCCAGACACTGGGTTTCTTGAGGGCAGAGATTAGGTCCTATTCCCTATGCACCTCCGGAGGTTAAAGCAGCGTGTGACCAAGGACATCACAGCACCAAAAGGCAACAAACAGCATGAGGTTGGTTCTCAGAGGAGGGAGGGCCACCTCCGGACCAACCCTGTTCACTGGCCTGCCGGCAGCTCTGAACACAAGGCGGGATGACGGTGACCTGACTGCGAGATTGCAGAGGGAAAACGGCTGAAGACCCTTAAAAGGCTCCTCAAACCCTAAGGTCCACTGACAGGGGACTATGTATGTGAAGGGCGCGGCAGGGCCCTGACACTGCAGATGCCCAACACCGGCGAGGCCCCCTCCTCCTACCCCACGCTGTGGCAGACGCTCTCTCTGACCCCCAGGGAGGGTGGCCCTGAGTGACCCTAAGAGGCTGGAGAACTGTCCAGTCTGAATGAAGCTGCAGGTGCTGGCTTCTGGGAACCAGCAGAAGGAATCCCTCACTTCGTGACTCCTGGGTAGTACTTCCCAGAGGGCGTGGGTCCCCTGACAAACCTTGAGGGGCAGGGGCAAGGGAAAGAGAGGAGGAAGGCCACATTGGTGCTTTACTGACCTCTGCGATCACCCTGGCCTGAAAAGCTTACATTTCCATTTCTTTTTATGGATGGGGGTTTAAAAACTCTGCATATCACTACGAACTGCTCCATTTTACATGCTTGAGTGTGGAGAACTCAAGCCATGGAGAGAGAAGACATTCAGCTTGGACATGGGTGGTGTCTCACACTTTACCCAGCTCATCTGTCTGCTTCCCGCGCCCTGGGTGGGGGGCACAGACGCTGACCTCTCACCCTGAGGCGGCCAGTGGGTGTCGTCAGCACAGTTATGATGGGGTGGGGAAGCAGGGACACCCATGTCCTTACTCTTCACAGCACAAAAACAGATGATGATCAATCAGAATTACCCTAATCCTGGGTCATACAGGGAGGTATTCCGGCCCCATGGTGTCTGAATCCTACAGAGATGAACCCTGTAAATGCCACTTTAAATCCCTGGGAAGTTAACTATCGAAGTCTGTTAAACGAGCATTGGCATTCCTCAGGGTACGATGTCACGGCGGCTTTTCCTCTCTCCCCCCTGAACTTGGAGTTTACGCACTACGTCCTTGTCTTAGCTCCCCCGCTATCCTCTCAGCTCCAAGGGCAGGGGCTCACGTAATCCCTAACAAGACCGATGCATGGATAGATGGAAGGAAGCGATGGGACACCGGCTTCTACAGCCACACCGCACGCTACTTACCCCGTAAATACCACACCAGGGTTCACTTGTGTGCTCTCATGAACCTGTACGCAGATTACCAAACCTCAGTTTGCAGGCATGAGGACTGAATCATGACTTAATTGAAAACCTGCTTAACGAGGGCCGGGGAAGGCAGGAGTGGAATCGAACACCGCCACCAAGGTAGGCTGAGGAGTCTGACTCAGTGGGACATGTCGCCCAAAGACCAAAGTTCACGTGCCTTCGTGAGCAGTGAGGAGTACAAAGGTCACGTGCTCAGCAGCTAACAAGGGCGGATGCTCGGTGACAGCTTTAAAAGGGCTGACGAGGCAAAAGGGGAGCGAATGCTTCGGAACTGTCCCAAGATTCGTGGGGTTCGGTAACAACCCGGTCCAGGAGAAGGAACTAGGGATTGAAAGGTCTGCAGGGTGAGGAACTACGTGGCTGTTACGTCCTGAAACCTGGATGTTCTTCATATGAAGAATGAGATGTGTCATCCTCAGTCCCCAACAACGATGCTGCCGCCACCCAACAATGTCGTGCGCTGTTCTGCTTCCTGAGGCCCGGGGTGGCCTCTGAGCTGCTGCGCCCGCCCTCTCCCCTTCTCCCCTGTGGCCTGCGGCACTTGCTTACAAGTCCAGCCTGGGAGAAGTGGGGTAGTTCTTGGCCATGAAAAAGGATGAGATGAGCCAGTATCCAGCCCGTCCTTTAGATCTTTCAAGGTCCTCCTAACTAACCGGGCTCCTCGAGCGCTGACCGACCAGGCCTGCTGCCCTCCTGAGGCTGCCCCTGACCCTGGGCCTCTGATGAGCAGGGACTACTGCCCCAAAGGCGGGGCTGTCAGTCCAGGGAGGACAGACGAGACGGGAGGTGAGAGAGAGAGCAAAGGCGTTCTCTAACAGAGCTAGGACGTCTGCCAGCGCAGAGGAGCAGCACTTAATGGAAGGAGGGAGGCGGCGACATGAGCTAGGACACGCGTGGGGGCACACGTGCCCAGCGTGAGGTAGCTGGCCAGCTCCCAAGGGTTGCCGAGGGCTGGAGCCCACAGCTGGACAGCACTCCTTTTGGGCTTAGCCCAGCTTTACTCAGATGACACGGAAAGATTGTATTGCTCTATTTAAATATTACCTCTGAAGGCATAAGCTGACTTTAGTGTCTTCATCATTCAACAACGCAACCACCGTATTAAGAGGCTGGACAACTGGACGTGCATGTTTAAAGGTCCTCTCTTGTTGCCCTTTTCCCTGAATGAAACTGTTACATACTTTTTGAAATACATGTGTTTTAAAAATGTATTATAAAAATAACAGGCGTTCACATGTGGGTTTTTAAAAAAGCTGCTGACGTTTTTCTTCTCGACATTTTGCTTCCCCGCATCCCTTTCTGTTCCTAGATCGTCAACTGAGAGCAGGTTCCTGGGTGCATCCGTCACATGCTGGAGTGAGCTTTGGAGTCAACACTAAGCGGGGCTAAAGCAGGGCAGGGATGGAGGGTGACGGGCGGTGCCACTCGCCTCACATTCACACTCACTCCTGCCCCCACCAGGCAGGTGACACACGGTTGGGCCCCAAACTGAACCTAGAGGCTCCCTGCAGATGTTCTGCAGACCCCTAACTGGGGCAAGAAACAAACCAACACCCTATGGAGACGTCATCAAGGACTAACAACGTTCCCCACGCCCTAGACGCCAAAGTGCTGGCAATAACCTCGGCGACAGAGCCTTTGAGAACAGCCCAGCTCGGGGTGACCTCACCGCACAGAGCGGCAAAGGAATGTGTGGCGTCCCAGGCTGTAAGCCTGGCCCGACCGACCAACCGGCCAAGCGCTTCTCAGGAAATCAGGCCAGGCCTGGCTTGCACTTGGACCAGAGACAAAGGGCCACGTCAGCTCCTCCCACGGAGGCGTGGGATCGAGGCCGTCGTTGCCTGCACGTTCGGCCTAACGAGTCCTGCGAATGCTGACCCAGCCCAGCTGGACACGCTCCAAGTGCCGAGTCTCACCCGGCAGGTTTCCAGGGAGGGCGTGCGTTTGTGTTCCTTCCTCTGCCGATGCCTCCCTCGGCTTGTCCCCTGCTACCTTAGCAGGAGGCCACGCTGTCCTCCACAGCTGGCTCAGGCCTGCGCCTCCGGGAAGGGCTGCCCTACCTGTCCGTGGGCAAAGCCCAGCATGGGCTCCATCATGGCCACGCGCTTCCTGTACTGCAGGGCGTTGAGGGCGCAGTAGTACTGGAGGGACGACAGGTGCTGCTTCCGCCGGGCGGCCACCACCTCCTTCACAACTTCAGCCTTCACCTGATTACGAGGCGAGAGGAGAACGTCACCTCTGATGGACCTGGCGGATCTGCGAGAGTGTGCGACTTCGAAATAATGTTTGTTTCAATGTTAGAACCATTTTTTGTAACAAACAGGATGAGCCACAGGTAAGGTTCCGCCTCCTGTGTTAAGAAACCCAAATTAAAAGCATCAAAGTGATAGCATCTCAGGGTTTGTGAGGCTGCCCTGGGGTGAAGCCAGAACTTTCTGCTGGTGGCAGCACTACAAAGCACTACGAGCCTTTAGGAAAACAACTGGCGAAGGCACTGAAAACCACAAAACACTGTATTCGAAGGACACCATGTCACAGAAATAAGTCATATGCCTAGAAAAATATTAAAGTAGCCAAAAAGCTGGGAAGCAAGGGTTAAAGTACCAGGGTCAACACCCAGGGCAAAGAGGTCAAGTGCCGGAGTGTATATGACTCAGATAATCACGTGAAGTACCAAGCTTACGTTAACATCATTATGTGATTATAATTTTATAATTTCACCGTGGTTCCAAGTTGGTGTTTGAAAACCAGTTTGAAAAGCTGGCACTCGGAAGCGGACATTTACTTGTCAGAATCAGAATAACTTAAAAATCCATGTATAGGGGAAAAAATGAAATTCATCAGGACACCCTCAGTGCCACAAATTCACAATGGGAAGACACACGAAAAGACTTGAAATGAAGTGAAAAACCGTGTGGAAGGCAGGTGTTCCTACCTTTTCGTTCTCCTTTTTTTTAGGAAGCCTGCTATATTTTGCCATTGAGAGGTCGTGCTCTAAAAGTAAAGAGACAGTTTAGCCCCCGGATGGGTTAAAAGACCAGAACATTCATTCAGCGTCTCTGCCCACAGACACAGTCAACCCCCAGGCATCACGAAAACCAGACGGCAAGAATGGAGAGGATGCCTACCACTGCTGGCGAGTCCGAAAAGGTCCTTTAAGGTGCTTACTTCTGAACAAGAGAAAAGAAACATCTTAGAGCAAAGGAAAATAAAACAAGTCAACCCAGAGCTCCATGCTTTCCCAGGAAAATAAAAGGTGTGTGCCTGGAAGAGGGTAGGCTTGGCCGGTAGCCCCTCGGGGCCCGGGCCTCCTGGGGTGGCTGGGAATCCTGGCCTCACCGGAGCCTGTGTTACATTTCTAAAGAGGAATTACTACACTGAGGAGACCCTTTAGTACTCAGGTTTAGAGCTTTTGGTCAGCATTTTTCATATCAGTGTTCTGAAATACTGATATGAAAAATACAATTCTTTAATCTCTAAGCAATGAACATTTTCTACTGAAATAAGAAACAAAATAGAATATTTGGATTCCTTTTTGTAATGTCGACTAGTTTTTCAGAATTACCTGTTCCCTGTTATATTCATTTTTGACTACCTTGACTTCAAAGAGTTGCAGAATTATTCCAAAGTGTTTATTTTAGTGGGAGAAAAAATAAATTAGTCCAAAACGGCAACCTTTGCTCACTCAGAAGTGAGCTCCAGGAGAGCAGACACCCTGTCCGTTTGTTCACAGCTGCACCCCTAGAGTCTCTCGTGGATGAAGCATGGGCCCCACCCCTCCCTGTCCTCTCCAAGCCCCCCACCTTACACTCCAAAGCATTCACTGTTCCACAAGAACAGTGTGCCCTTACAAATGCTCCCAGCCGGCAACACAAGCCTTGCCATCTCTGTCGTTGGTAAACACTAACTCCTCTCTTAAAACCCAGCTTAGAGCGCATCCTCTCCAGGAAGCCTTCCCTGGTACCTTATCCTCAACAGGGCTGTGAAGCCGGTCTGTACTGCTGCTATTCCCTGAACATCTCTGCCCTGCTGCCCTCCTCACAGGATACCACAATCATCTGTTTTATTAGCCTGGGGCCTCCTTGGGTGAACCAAAAACAGAGGGGATTCAGTAAAAGTTAGCTAAATTAAACTGTGCAAAAAGAAAGGGCGTTTCTCAGTGAGCCACACATTTAAAGAAACTGGTGCAGTAAGAATTACTATTAAATGAATCAATATTTTGGAAGCAATCGGCACTGAACTCAGTTACGTTACCTGTGAGATCCTTCTCTCGAAACTGTATTATGGGTAGAACCATCGTGTCGGCCAACTGTTTAGCCAGCTCTGTATGGAGAACGTTAAGCTGAAAGAAAGAGAAACCTATTAAAGAAATTCGTATCCTTTATTACTGGAGCTGCCTTATTTCACCAAGGAATCAATCGCACTGAACACCGGGGTGGCTAAAGCACTCAGTTACACTTCCTTAGCCAATAAAGACCCTTCCTAAAGCAGTGAACGATAAAGGCCTGGAGGTATTAAAACCTAAATGCGAGCTTCCAACTGACGGGTTCTGTTTGCTAAAGGAGTGAGTCCCCGGTAATTGTTTGTTTACTGTGCAAACTCTGGTTCTGTGTTTTCCGTCTAAGTCACACCCTCCTGGGGAAAGAGAATGCTTTGAAGGTTTTGCAGGAAACACAGCTCAGCACAGGTGGGCACCTGACCAGGCCACTGGGAGCCGCACTCTCAGAGGGGGCTGAAGGCGCATTTGAAAGGCAGGCCTGCTGGGAACCACTAAGCCTGAACCACGGCTGTGGGCTGTGGGCCTCGGAGTTACTCTGGAGAGAGAACACTCCCTGCTGAAACAACTCTGCTGGGTTTCAGGCCTCTGCTCTTTAGAAAAGGACAGTTCTGAGAACAAGACGCCTGTATATTCAAGTGTGATCCCTCTCACCAGATACTTTAACAGCTCTCGATTCTTTCCTCCTCCCCTTCTACCTCCAGGCCTCACTAAATTCTGTCTTTGACGTTGGTCTAGGAGAAACGAGTTATTCCCACCGGCACTACCGTTTTGGGGGACTTTTTGTACGCCAGTTTTATGTGCTTTACACCGTTTTAGTTCTCGCCCACTCTGTGAGTTAGGTACCATTTATTATCCCCATTTTACAGACAGGCAAGGAAGTCTCCAAATCCAGAGAGCAAATAAGTGGCACGCTCACAAAGCTGCCAAGATCTCAAATGTCTGGCGGTCTAGACAGGAGCAGTGAACACAGTGGAAGGGATTCTTCCACCAGGCCCCACGCTTGCAGAGATTACTGAGGATGCCCCAGGATTTCTGCTGGGTGAACAGGGGAAACCACCCAGAGATCATTTGTCAAAGTTTCCCCAGCTGTGAGTGATACGGCCACACACAGGAATCCCTCTTCTGCACACAGACCTCCCCCATCAGATCCAGTCCTTCTGGGCTGTGCCTGCAGAGGCTGCTTTGATGAACTTAAAGACCTGCCTAAGGTCAACGATTTGCCAGGCAAGGAGCTATAGGCCAAGTTGGTAATGGTGTCCCAGTCTTTCAATCAGGTTGAAGCACGGCAGCTCATTCAGCTGGGAATACGTGAAGACAGCCAGGTCCAAAAATGAGCCTCCAGGATAGAACGTGTTAATGATTTCTCCTGAGTAACTTCAACAAGACGTATTTTTTTTATGTTTACTAACAGTTAAACAGCTGAATGTAAGTCAACAAGTACACCTACCATATGCCTGGCTCCTGCTCCATGCTCTGATGTACTTTAACAGACTCTTTATAACAGCCCAATTAAGACACCAAAGCCCAGGGACATTAAGTGGCTTTCTGATGGTTACGCATTTTAGGAATGGCAAATTTCCTTCCTACTTGTTTTCTTCCCAGCTTCTTAAGGATCAAAGGGCTTGTGTCAACAACTTTTTGCTTTGGGGCTTTTGAGAGTTATGGGACAACCGTTGCTAAAGTGGGGCCTTCACTGAGGAGATCAGAAAGAGCATGGGTCACCCCTTGGCACTTCGGTATTGTCATAAAGAAAATGGGGACACCGCCACCTTCCCTGCACGGCAACTGTGAGGATAAAGCACTAACTCGAACAGAAAACACTAGGATCAGAGGGCCTGACTCACACTGAGCAAATGGAATCCTTGACGACGACGACACCCATCTCAGATGCTCTCCCCGGAAGTGATCCAGAAACCTTGCTTTTGGGGAAATCACCAAGGACAAAAATCTCTGCGTGCCTACGCGGAAGACCTGGTTCCAAGGCATTCCATTAAATATGGAATCTCTGCTGTTAGTGGGATTTTTCTTTAACTTCTGAGTCAAATCACTTGTCTTAAAATTTTTTCAACCTGGTTTAGGCCCAAGCACAGAAAACAACCTCAAAAGCTACATTTTTCTTCCCTCATGAGCTAACTGCTTTGTGCCAAGAGGCTCGCGTGGACACTCTTTACACGGCTCACCTTCTGGGAAGCCATGACACCACCCACAAAGTCACACTTCCAGGCTTCCATCTGCTGGGAGTGCTTCCCTCCCCACTAAAGGCAGGCGCATGCCTGCCCATGAAAACCTGGTGGTGAGGAAGTATCTTAAACTAGAAATCTTGGTTCTGGGGTTTTGACAACCAACCACACTCCCTTAGCAACTCCCTTCTTGCCAAGTAAACACGACTTCAGTGGGTGCAGTGTTCACTTCTCCTCCCGGGCTACTTATTCACTGTTAATAAACAAACATTCTCCTCCTCCTGTTCCAAAAAATTTACTTCTTGCTCCTCTCTAATTACATTTTCTCTTCATCCTCATCCTCCTCTTGAATAGATACCATCCACTTGAACACACATTTTGAACACCTACAGCCACCAGAAGCCAGAAGAGGTGAGTAAGGACTCTGCCTGAGAGCCATGGAGGGAGGAGCATGGCCCTGCCAACGACTCCATTTCACACTCTGGCTTCCAGAACTGAGAGAGAATAAACCTCTGTTGTTTTAAGCCACCTACTTGCCATTTATTACAGCAGCTGTGAAAGACTAATATGCTCTCCTTAGGAAACTGGATTCTTGAAACTCTTTCTTTTGGACTACTGTTCATGCATTAGCAAAGCCTTTCCCCTCAAACCAGAAACAAACATGATATTACACAACCTTTCTTAGGAAACGAACCCTGGGTGACCAGCAAGCTGAGATACCGTCTCAGATGCTTAAGCAGATATCTAAAAATGGAAAGTGGGCCAAAATAAATGAAAGTCCAGAATCGAATAAAATTTTTGCCATGCTGCTATCTTACCTCATCCACCACTTTGGAAAAATAGTGGAGTGTAGAAATTACTTCTTCGTCGCCTTTGCCAAGAGCAAAATTCTACGGCCAAAGAATAAAGGAGCCAGGTGTTAACCGAAAGCTTGGGAATTCAGCACCACAGCAGCACCCACAATACACACCCTTCACATCGATTTCTCGTCTTCTCCCAAGAGCACGTGATATCAGGGTGTCTAACAGCAGAAAACTAGAGCTCTCCCCTTGCCCTGCCCCAGTAATGCACCAACTGCCCCTCCCAAATCCCCTGCACTGGTCATCACCCTCTATCCAGACATAATGGTATCTTTGAGTTTATGTCCCGGAATTGTTGGTGTCGATTCACCTGTAGATTCTTGGAGACTGTGACCCCTCCCTCAGGGGCAGCTGATTACTTCCATGGGCCAATGAGAGTACATCGTACAGACTCTCAGATAATCACCAGTTAGAATTTATCAGGGGAAAGGAAAGGGCAAGAAAAAGAAAGAAAAAAATGGACATGGCATATGGGGGGGGCGGGGAGAAGGAAGGAAGGGGTGAAGGGTAAGAGGGAGGAAGGGAGGAAAGTTGGTCCTTAACACATGCATCCGGAGAACTGCTTTTAAAAGGGTCCCACTGAAGAGGGTCCTGAGCACAGCATCGGATGCCGCGTAAAGATCATCTACCTGTTTCTCATACGCCAGCAACTGCTTGGAGAGCTGCTGGGTGGCCAGGCACATTTCATTCTGCAGGGAGAAAAGAAAAGCCAGTGAGAGCTGTCCCATGCACACACACAGTCACTGAAAAATGGCACCCCCGAGAATCCCTTACAAATAATGTGGGTGTAAAATAATACTGCATTCGGAAATTATGTGGAAAACAAGACCAAAAGACATTCGAAGGTTCAAGCTTTCCCCCTCACACACGCACCCCACTGACAAATTACTGCTCCTTCTGGACATTCGGTCAGTAAGCAAATGTAGTGAGCAATTACAATGCGGTCAACAGAGACATGCCCCTGTCCTCGCAGGGCTCACTGGGCAAGCAGACGTCAGCAGTTACAGCATAATGGGAACTGCAAAGGAAACACTGGATGCATCAGGGAGCTGTGACAGGAAGACCCAGAGGGTCTCGAAGGGAGAGATGTTTTAAGCAGACCCTGAAGACCAGGAGTTAGCCATGCAAACAGCTCTCTAGAAGGAGGAAGAACATGTGGGAAAAGCACACGGCCTGTCTGAAGGGCTGTAAAGCAGAGAACAGCTGGAGCCAGGGGCACAGGGTGTGGGGGTGGAACATGGGTGGCGGCGCGGGCAGAGCGAGGGCACGCAGGACTCTGTGGCCCAGATTTAGACGTTATTCTCAGTGCAGTGGGGATTTAAGCAGCACCGTGACATGACCAGATTCTACTAAACTGGGAACACTAGGTTGGTAACACAGAAGCACAGCTGCAGCGCCTGGGGAGGCCCATTCTGTGCTGTTTTTCACTGGCCAGTACTGTCTGTTTTCATCTTCTCTTATTTAACCCTCTAACCTCAGGCTACACAGCAGTTTTCTACCACTATCTCCCCACCCCTACCACCAGTGCACCCAGCCTAGATGTGTCTTACATTTCCAGAGCTCAGTTAAAACTTTTCATATCCGGGACTTATTCCTAAGTGAAGGGCAGCGCCACTGGGTGTGACCTGGTGCTTATGAGGAGTCACTGGCTGACCTTGACCTTGGCCTCCACTTACTAATTCTCCTGGGTTTGCTGTTCCTTGAGGGGTAAGGCCCGAGCTCTGTAGGAACTAGTTTTATTTTTCATGGTCCTCCTTTGCGAGACCTAGCAGAGCCTAATCCCACTTTTTGGGGGCCTTCTTTGCAGACAACTGGACAACCTGTCCCCTGACTTCATCTTCTCCAAAGAACAGGCATCAACAGATGCTGAAATGTGGCTCTCTCCCTTTTCCCCCCAGAATAAAGTCAGGCAAATATAATGCAAGTTCCTGGCTTTGGCATCCTACTGGGGTGCTACCCCTTTCACAACAAACCAGAGCTGGCAGCCATGCAGCCAAGAGGAAGGCAAATGAAAGCATCCATAAGCACTGCTGGACACGTACATAGGAACATGCAGTAGTTTCTAGCACACAGCAGGCACTCAACAAATGCTTGGTGAATGAATGAATGACCAAGGTTAGAAGATTTGTCTAAATTCCAAGTTTAAAACAATACCTGGGATCGTGGTGTGAAGGGTAAAATACTCCCTAATCCTACAAGGAAACATCATAAGTGAGGGGGTCAATAAAACACAAAGACTGAACGGGGATGAAGCAATCGGCCAGGAAGCAGCCTGTCGACCACCTTCATCAGAGTGCACGAGAAGAACGACCGTCGCCCACTCACTGGGTAAATGCCCGGCTATATCAGAAAGTCCCTTATTCCTCTCCTCTGAGTTAGCAGCAGGGGGCTCAAGTTGAATTTGTTCGAGAGACCTTGGCATCTCCCTGGGTCAGCACCATGCGAACCATGACTTGCAGACCCAGAGCATCACCCCGGCAGCAGCTAACATCAACAGAGCACGTCATTCCTGCCAGACACAACCCTAAGTGCATTCCAGGCATCACCTCATTTAATTCTGTAAGGCAGGTCCTGTAAGGCAGGTCCAATTAACTCAGTTTTATAGATGAAGAAACTGAGGCACAGAGAGATTAAGCCACTTGCCCAAGGTCACACAGATACTTGGCAGCAAGGCTAGGAGGTGACTCCAAGTCTGTCTCATTCTAAAACCCACAGTCTTAAAACACTACTCTCTAAGATCCCAGGTCCTGCTAGAAGGTAAGAGCTGAGAAGGCCTCTGCTTTAGACTAGAGCTGACAGACTTTTCCTGTAAAGGGCCAGATAGTAATTATTTTTTGCTTGTGAGGCAGGTGGTCTCTGTCCTAACTACTCACCCTGCTGTTGTAGCATGCAAACAGCCACAAAAAATACATACATGAATGAGTGCAACTTTGTTCCAAGGAAACTTTATTTACAAAACTAAGAGGCCAGCCCAAGGGCGGTAAACTCCCGATCCTGCTTCGGACAGTAACCGTGTCAGAAGACCCTCTCGGCCACACCTCCCTCAGGAGGCATGCCATTAAGCAACGGTATTTCAGATTCAAGGAACATTTTCTACTCTGAGTCATTCTTTTCTGTATTTAACCGAGTCTAAAATTTTACTCCCCCATATGTGTCTCCTTCAGAGACTGCTCAAGGGATAAGACAACCCCACCCCCCAGCTTACAAAACGGGCAAGGGCCACAGGCTACTTGATTTTTTTTCTTCTTCAGTGCTTACTGGCCACTGCTCCAGACGTCATGGAAAAACTGGCCAGGATGCTGCCAGCGTCAGACTGCACCCAGGCTCAAGGAGAGAGCACCTACGTGTCACTCCCACAACGCCACCACTGCTCAGGGAAGAAGGGGGCACAACGCACAACAGCTGCTCTCCAAAACTGCTACGTGTAATCGTCTCTGCCAGGTCTCTCCTAGAAATACCTCATGAGTACAAAATCGCCCGTCACCTGCCCTGAAGAAATGAACCTTTCCTTCCTGTACAGAGCACATTCCCTGAAAAGTCTCTGAACTAGACCAGCTGTAATCTGACTCAACTTCATCTACTGTACACAAAGGTTTTATGAACTGCTGTACCAACCTCAGCTAATTCATCCACACCCTGCCAGGTAAGCCCATACAATTATCTCTGGAACACGACTTGCAAAACTGGAGTTTGCATGGAGCAAATATTAGCAATAGCAATAATAAAAACAGCTGCTCACATTCACTGAGTCGCCTTTCTGAGCAGGCACTTGACATCGCTAAGTGTTTTTCACGTATTATCACACTTTATCCTCGCAATGCACCTACCTACGAGGTAGGATTGTCAGAAAGTATATAACAACTTTCTAAAATCCCCCAACTAGTTCCTGGCAAGGCGAAGACTCAATTCGGATCTGGCGGACTGGAAACCTACCTAAAGGCCAAGTTCTTCATACTATGCTATTGTATGTAGTTCAGAGTCTCAGACCGTACCTGGTTAGTCCCCACAAGCCCTATGATAGGAACATAAATCCCACACTTTTCTAGCATAGGCCAACAAAAGAGGTTGGCCTAAAATTTAGATTCTCAATAGCTTTCTGTAAGATTCCTTTAACGCTCTGGAATAGTGCTTTGGTTGCCATCTATGCTATTTGATGCCTCATATTTGAATCCTTTGAAAAGACGACCGCAGAAGAGTTTACAGACAGATCTCCTACCGTGTTAGACAGAACCTCCCAAGGACTTGCCTAGGCAGAAATACCAGTCATTAGCAAACCCAAAAGGAAAACAGAGCTTTTGGCAAAGAAATGTTTATCTCACAGTGGCAGAGAGTGCTTACCAACTGCAAATGTCGCCTGAAACCCCCCAAAAGCCTCTGTGGGTGGCACCATTCGTGGTTAATGGGGGGCTAGGGGTAGAGGAATCCACCAGAATCAAAGTCAGGATGTAGGCACCTGCTTTGGTCTCTGCCAAGAACAAATCACAGTGCTGACCACAAAGCCGGGTTAAAGGTCACACTGGTTCAGGGGACCTCCAAGTGGAGGCATGGAGGGGTAGGCCCTGCGTGGATGGAAACCTGCTGAGTGACAGGTCCACCAAGTTTGAATCTGGAGGCAAGGCAGAAGCCCTGAGGGACTTAGGTGAGACAATGACAGGATCAGGTGAGCAGAAGAAAAGTCATGGGTGGCTGTGGCATGAAAAAGCAGTGAAAAGAGAGAATGGCCCAAGGGTCAGAAGACCATCTGAAGAAGTTGAGAGAGAAAAACAGGTCGAGCCCCAATCGACAGTGAGGAGGAGGATGGAGATCTGCAGGGGATCCCTAGGCAGAAACAACAGCATGTGGTGAGTGGGGAGGGAGGAGCCCAAGAAAAGTGGGCCCCAGTCTGGGTGGCCCGGTGGATGGCAGTGCCCTCAGCTAAGAACCTGAGGAGGGGATATAGATTTGGGAGTGACAACAAAGTGCACAGGTGGCCTGTGCTGGCATCTAGGTGATGTCCTGAATTCAGTCCTTCATTCGACACCTATAAAGGGAACTGTGGATGGGGCCAGGCACCGTGCTGGGCACTGAACACCAAGAGAGCTGCTCTCTGGGAGCTGAGTCCACAGGGCGACAAGGAAACCCCGTCGCTGCTCCTTAAGTGCTCCGATCGACAAGTACACAGGACATCTGGGCACACAGGTGCACTCTGGCCAGGAAGGGAGAGAAGAAAAAAGGAAAGGCGCCAGAGACACTTGGGACTGGAGGTCAGTCTTACAGGCTGGGAAGACCATTTGCCAGGGCAGGGGTTCGTGGGGATTTCTGGTGGCAGGAATGGCATAACAAAGCCTTGAGATGTGTCGAGGGCCTGGCACATTCTGGAATAGCCAAAGGCGAGGCTAGACAAGTAGGTTAATACTCAGCTCATGAAGAGCTTGGTGTGCCTCGCTGAGCAGTTTAACCTCTGCCTAGTGGTTACAGGGAGCTGCAGGAGCATCTGAAGACAGGGAGTGGAGGGAGCTTTGGGCATGGCTGATTAAGCTACAGGGGACTGAAGGGTAAAGACACCTCCCTGAAGGCAGGAGGACTGCCTGAGAGCTCCATAGTCCAGGGAAGAGTATGTACACATATGCACCTATGCAGACACTATGGAGGTTTTTAACTTACTTAGCCAATCGTTTGAAAGACAGATCTGTTTAACTAACCTGTCTCTGCTTTGTAAACATATAAGAAATGTGTACAACTTCCTTCATTAGAATGATCTATAATGCAATACTCTATTCCCACCAGTGCAAAGGCACATCTGACAGTGAAAAGACCAGATGTGACTCTAGGACAGCTGTAAAATGCTGAAGACAGCTTAGAGGCTATAGCTTCATTCCAACACTGAAGCCAAATAAAATTTAAAACTTCCCCTAAACCAGCCACAATCAGCAAAACTGCTCACAGAACTTTCCTCCAGTTTTTCTTGCTCTTCCTCTTTCTAAAACTTAGGTACAAAGAACACTCACTACATCAGAATACAGAAATTTACCACGTGGTTTCATTTAGAATATATTTTATGAACATTTATCATTTATCAGCAGCATAAATCTGGTTTTTAAAATAAAAAAAAAACCATATCTTGCTAAATGCCTGTTTTTAAAAATAAAATTATAAAACTATATTAATCTAATTCAACAGATCTAGGTATGTTAAATAAACCAAGAAAACATAACTTAGGGAAAAAAAACTGAAAATATTAAGAAGTATTACTATATAAACAAATAGGAGGCAGAAAAGTTTTTAAAATTTAAAACAAAATAAAACAAAACAATTAAATCTAAGTCTTCAAATAAACCTGAAAAACCAGCTGACCCTGACCCAGCTGATCTGAATGCCACTGACCACTGCTCGAAGCTGTCGCTGGGTTTGGCAGCACTAACCAGCCGTCCCCGCTAGCCTCTGCTGCAGGAAATGCCGAGGCAGGAGCAAGATTTCTGGCCAGGAGGAGAACCCATGTGATCATCATGTGGTGTGAATTACAGCCCTCTTGGAATGAAAGACCCACTTAATTTTGGCAAAATGTAGTTTTCTGGCTCAAAAGACAAAGTGCGTAAAGAGAGTGTTTGGACATCTCCAAGTAAATGGTTGTGACAGACGTGGAAAGACAGAACAGAGGCTCTTGGGAGTGGAAGAGACACCGTCCCTTAAGTCTGGTGCTCTTAGACCTTAAGTGGAGAACATATCATTTAAGTAACAATATTCAAATTGCTGAATAGCAAGAAAGTTCAGATATAAGCCCAAAATTTGACAAAGTATGTCCCCAGGTTCTGAATGTCTTACTGAACAAGCAAGCTTACAAATGAGCATGATTCGTTTGGCTGTTAAATCATTCCCAATTAATAAGTTATACTTGTATAGTACAGTCTTCAATTCTCTCTCTCCGGCCTGACCTCTGCACCTAAACCTTCGACAAGATCGCTTTCCTCATTCTGATGTCCCATGGACCCTTCAAGATCAGCCTTTCAAGAGACTGACATCCCTACAGCTACAATTAACTGGATTTCGTTAACCGATGTCACCATAAAAATAATAATTTTTAAAAAAGAGACTGACATTCCCACCACACACACACACACACAGCCTACCTACCTACCTTCCACTCCTCTTCCTGTGTTCTCCCAACTGTCCATGCACATGTTCAAGTCAGAAGACCTGCGCATCACCGTTGATTCATCCTTTACCCACCTGCATCCTTCACATTCAATCCATCACCGATCTGCCTCCTAATACCTCTGAAATCCATTCATTTCTTTCCATTTCTCCTGCCATTTCTCTAGGTCAGACTACCATCTCATGCTTGGTAGCTGAGTTTGGGCTTTGACCTCAGGCTGACTTGCCCTGCCATGTATTAAGGGGTGGACGTGGACAGGTTACACATCATCAGCATCTTAGGCCCCCGACCTATGGAAAATGAACATAGCAACATCCACCTCACAAAGGGTTGTTGGGGATTTAAATAAAATGACCCATGTGAAAGCCATCAAACCATGCCTGGAAGCTGTCAGTGTTCAATGAACCTCAACTATCAGAATCATCCTCCCGCTGGGCGCCCAGCACAGCTCCTTTGGGTTAGGTGGCATCTCTCCTAACTCTCTTAGGTGTTTTGTCTCACACTCAACTGTAAGCTCCCTAATGGCAAGGACTGAGTCTTCTTCCTCACATACAACATGAATAAATGACTAATAAAACAATGATTATAAATGATTATATATGAACATTAAGAACTATATAATAATAAATGACTATGAGTATTAATACATATTATTATATACTGAACGTGGTATTTAAAATCATCAATGAAAAAAACATTTAGCATTTCAGATTTAAGTCAGCAAAAAATGAGTAATGAAAAGTATCAGCTGCCATAATATTTTGATGTGTAATATAATGAATTTTATTTTTAACTGAAAAATTCACTTTTGCTACTCAGCAATTTATTTGCCACGGTTTTGCAAGCCAGAGATATTTGTTCCTTAAAACAAAGAAGCTACCCAATAGTTTCAGAGCTGTGACTCAAGGTTTTTCAGAGGAAGCACTCGAAAAAGCATCTCTACCCACCCGCACTGACATCTAAGACTTCCCATTTACAAGGAAGACAAAGGGCATGTTTCAGAATACTGAACCCACTCATTCACAAGTAAGAAGAGGAGACTCAAGTGTTTCCCTTTGGGGTTGAATTTTTTAAAAAAATTAAGTGCAGTGATGTGGTCCCTCTCTACTAGTCTTCCTAGTTCCAGAAAAACTGCCCTCTTTCTCCGGCAATGAAACCAGACTGCCCTTAGTTTTTGAAGGTGAGCAGAAGAGGAAAAAACAATTCTGATTTCATTTCAAAAACTGAAATGGCGGTGTTCGGACTCAGATTTCTCAACCTCCCAAGAGAAGTTCCAGGTGAGGGCTAAGGGGTCCCCCTCTCCAGGTGAGGGGCAGCAGGATACCTGGGCTCCGTAGACGCGCTGCATTGCCTGGAGCAGCTGGTTGGTGTAATCTGTGAGGGTGCCAGCATCTTCTTCAAACACACTCAGTAAAGAGCGAGTCTGCAAGGAAAGAAGAGGTCAACTTTATTTCTAAGTGGAAAAGTTACAAAGGAGGTAGAAAACCCGCACACACACATACAGAAATGTAGGAGGTGAGGGTGGGAAAGGTGCCTGTTCTCTGGCTTTATTCTATTATTGATGATACTCGTATGAACTGATTCCTGCAGCTTTAATTTGGAACTCTCTTTTCTAATCCTTTAGGGGCAAACAATACAATTTGGGGCCAGAAAAGGAAAGCCAATTTTTAAAAGATTAAGATACAAGGGCTAGCATCTGTCTTGACTTTAGCCCCTACCTAAGCACCAGTAAAGTCCATCCATTTTAGAAAAAGTGTTAGGACAGCCTCTTCCTTCAAGCCCATAAACTGAACACATCGGGCCTGTCTGTGCACCTGGGGCGTGGACGCCCAGTATTGCATCATCCCAGCAGCTAACCATCTGTCTGGTTGTCTGCCATCTTGGACATCTTTCAAGATTGTGTCATTCTTTCCTCTTGTGGTACTACAGTCGCTTTTCATGTCTTTAGTCATATTTTTATTCAACCAATTTCAGACTCATGGCCAGGAAATTTCATGTACCCTGGTTCCACTGGCGAGAGATCTGGGCACGAAACTCAAATAGCAACTTAACAAGAATGCTAGCCCAGTTTCCCTGGGAAGACTAACTACTCAGCGTCCCGAGAGCAGTGGAGCATTGTCACTAGATGAAAGGCGTCTCCTATCTGACACGCTGAGCACTGAAGAAACATTTATACATTGGATGGTCTCTGAAGAAGGATCAAGGCAAATTCAAAACTTCTTTGACTTTTGTTAATGTGCCCAGCACAGTGGGAATTTAAAATACGTTAGTGATAATGGGATCTCTATTTCAGAAAATAACCCCGTAGGCCTAGAATGGAAAGTTACAGAAACAACTTTAATAAGGTGATATCAAAGCACTTTACAAAGAACAACCCATCAAGACTCATTATTCCCCTGCAAATGAATTCCAGGTCCTTTTTTCCCCCTATCCTACCGCAGGTAAGAGAGCAATAACTGGCCTCACAGGAACTCCAATAAACTGGAGCAGAAACCTAGGCTTTTGGATTGTCTGTTCCACAAACTCTGGTGCATTTCAGAGCAGCACACGCTCCTCCTGGCTTTGCCCCAGGTAATCATTAAGGCTAAAAATACTTCTTCTGAGACCAATGTATTCTCTTCAGTACCAGTTCTTATCCACAGAAGGACCAGAATGCACAGAATAAGGAAAATATAGGTAGGTTGTTTAAAAGCTCTTGACCAGAGGAAAACATTATGGGGTACACACAGTGTGGAATTCCTGTGTTAGAACAGAGTTCTTCAAACTTTTAAAAATTAAAATCCACAGTACAAGAAAAATTTACCAAACAATATCATAAGTGTGCATACATATTCTGATTTTTTTCTATTCCATCCTTTCCTGTTTTATTCTCTTTTAAATAAAAATAATGGTTGTGACTCAACAGCTCTCATAATCTATTAATGGACGTCAACCAGCAGGTGAAAAACATTGATTTTTAACTCTTCATTCCTTCTCTTTAAACCATATTTGGAAAAAGATAGCTAAAAGACATTCTTAGAATCTACACTAGGTGGTCTATTGCCCTATACTCATTCATTCATGCACACAGCTCTGCCTTCATCCAATATCTGATGAAACATCGCAGTGGGGACTAAGACTCAAAGGTGGTAAGAACCGACTCTCATTCTCTAGGAGCTTATAGTCTGCCGGTTCCTCTCAAAGGATCTGGGATCCCCTGGGTCCATCATCAGTCCTGGATCCAAATTTGCAGAATGAATGACATAATGAATGCACATAAAGTGCCTACCAGTGCCTGACACAGAGTGATAGCAAATGATATTGATTATGAAGAAGACAATGAACTTTCACTGCTTATTATATTCTGCACATGAAGGGCTTTACGTGTATGATTTCACTTGAACACTACAGCAACACTTATCTACACAGCTATCCATAAATGTCATTTAATAGACGACCTTTTGTCCTCGTGGTGCCAAACCAAAGTTTATGATGCTGATACCTTATCTGCTATGACTAGCAAGTCTAGGAGAATGGGAAGGAATGAGTGATACAACTGGATTGAGGATATTTAAGTTTTTTACTACCACTGATAATCCATTTAGTCGCATCGTATTTACTATTTTTAATACTCTTAGGAACAAAAGACAATGGGAAAGAGAAGTCAGATAAAAAGAGAAGCCTTGTGTAAATAAATGTCTTCCACAGAGAGAATAGTAAGAAAACAAAAACTACCATTGACTCTGTACCTACGTGTCAGACACTGCTGAGCACTAAATATTTGTTACTGCATTTAATCTTTCCGAAAACTTTATGAGGCAGGTACCATGGGCACCGTAATCTCATTTTACAAACAATGAAAATGAAGTTCATCGGGGTTGGGAAGCTCAGCTTCCCACTGTTGGGAAGCACAGTGCTGGGATGTAAACCCAGGTCTCTGGCTTGTACCCAATGGCCATGCTTCCTCCACTGCGGGAGGCTGCATCCATCACCTGGCAAGGTGGGTTCTATCAGTGGGCATGCGCTTGGGTCCACAGCCCACAGCCCTGCCTGGAGGCAGGATAAAGGCTGCTTGGAGCTGGCTTCTCTTCAGTCATCCTACTATCATGCTCTCACCTATGATAACTGCCAAAGAACTACATCACAAGTGTTGTCTTGTTTTCTTTTTTTATACTTTGGACAGATTCACTATGAGATCCATTAGAATTGACCGGAAAACTCCAGTCTTCTCTTTCTAATTCAACTAGGCCATGATCACCCCTGAAAATAATATCCTCAGCTATCTCAGACATTGTTTTGATGTCCACATTGATCAGCTCCACATCTGCTTAAACTTAGAGTCTGAACGACAGGAATGTTCTGAAACAAAGAAGGAATGAGACCAAGGAACAGGCAAAGGTACACCAGTTGCTCAAAAACGCTACAAATAAGTTGGAAAGACATTGGTGCATATCGCTTATAAAGATAATAAGGGCAGTCATTTATAGAGTTCTATGACACGCAGGCATGAAGACACTTTATGTATGCTAATTATTCTTCATAAGAATTCCATTAAGCAACTTTTTAATCCTAATTTTACAGATGTGGAAACACAAGCTCAGAGAGGTTGAGTAACTTGCCTAAGGTAACAGTGGTAGAACCAGGATTTGAAGTTCATATTTCACCCACTATCCCAAACTCTCAAGAGTATGCCTGGCCAGAAAACATCCAAACACCGCATGGATACAGCCTCACCTCCTCGCCATCCCTCCATCTTGATGATACCTAATGAAATAGTCCTAGACATTTTTCACTCAAGAATAGCATCTAGTTATAATGGCACAATTTAATAGCTCTGGTTATAAAATGTATTTTTAATATATATATAAATATATATTATATATTATATTTTTTAAGTTAAAAACAATTAAAGTTCTTACACCCATAACTTGGTGGGGGAATAGAAATGTCTCAGTAGAACCAAATCTACTGAAAGGAAAATGTACTGTAAAAAAGAGAACAGCAGGACAAAACTCCACAGTGACACAGACATAGCCACCAGGTCATGTTTTGAAGCATCTTGCTTGAGTTTGAAAGCCCTGGTTTGGTCAGAGAGGGCTGATCCCAGCTGCACCACTCACTTCATAATCTCAGAACTAAGTCTTTAAACTTTCTGTGTTTCAGTTATGCCAACTGCAAATGAAACAAACAAATCAAAACAGCATAGCAATAGTGCTTTTGTCTTTACCTTATCTCAAAAGCAGACAATTTAAACAAAAGAGAATAAACCCTTGCAGAAGAATGAGCTGAAGCAGCTCAAAGCTGCACTTGTGTTCCTATCACAGCAGTACTCACACTGTGCTGGAACTGCTGTTTTCCTTATCTGGCTCCGGGAACAGACTGTGAACCAGTGGTGGGCAGGCACCCTTATCTCATCTGTCACCATTATCTCATCCGTCACTACTTCCCAGCATCCAGCAGCATCTTCCAGGAGCCGAGGCTCGCAAACAGTAACAGAGACAAGCATCTTAATCCCTAAAACATCTGCCTCATATATGAGAAGTAACCAGAAATCACATGTGTATGCAGACACACAAGTCACACAATGCAACATGCAGCACAAAAAAGGAGGAAATGAATAGAAGGATCTAAGGTCAGGCAACTGCTATTCAGTGCGTTCTGGGTCACAAAGTTCAAATACAAAAGTTTTTACGTTTGTTAATGAATCCTGTGCAGCCAGGTTACTGGAGCAACTCTCCTAACTACTGGACATAGATCTAGAGGAAACAATAGGTGGTTTCTTAGGATCTTTTCCTTTTAGTGAAACATTTCAGGTCATTGATGAAAGAAAAGCCAGGTGGTAGGTAGCTGAACCAACTTGAATACAGACAAACTACCTGGGTTCCAACCCTGACTGACACTTTATAGTGTATAATCTTGGGCAGTTATTTCACTTCTCTGCTCCTTGGTAATTTTAATAAAGCACCTATTTCAAAAGACATTTGGGAGGATTAAGTGAGTTAATATAGATAAAGCATTTAGAACAGTGCCTGATACATAAAATGCATGTATGATAAAGGTATCTGCTACTGCCTTTATTCTTTACACATAAAAAGAAGAAATTGGATTAGGTTCCTTCCAGCTCCAAGTCTTATGAATCTCCTTGGGAGTAAAACTGCATTAGGCAGATACCCACACAAGAGTTTTAAATATGCTCTGATGATTATCAAAGACTTTCCTGAAAGTTAGCTTCTATTCAACAATCTTACCAAGAACCCTTACCATGACACCCAAGTCTCAAAAACAATGACAAATTCCCCACATTAGGAGGAATATTTGATAGGAATGACAATGCCTCAACACCTCTTCTTCCACATATAAGCTCAGAGTTATAAACCATGCAGATACGATAAAAATTTTAAGCTTCCAAAGCCCCTTAAAGATCATCTGCTCCATATCCCTCTACTGCAGATGAGAAAACTGAGCCAATCGTAGAATGGGGATAAGCGACTTGCCCAAATCACATGATAACTCAGTGTTAGAGTCAGAATTAGGACCCAGGTCTCCTGACTTGTTTGCTAGGCCTCTTTCTACTTCCTCACAGCTGAGCAAATCCTGTAAACCAGCAGAAATAAATAGTACATATTCATTTACGTGAGATCCCAAAATTCAAAAGGTGACTTATCGGTGAGGGCTACATGGAGAATAAGTTAGTGCAACCTTTCTAACCTGGCTTAGCCATCACCATGTTCAGTGAGGAAAGCAATATATCTTTGCACCTCAGTTTCTCCAACTACAAAGCAAATAGAAACCCTCATTCAAAATGTTATCGTTAGAAATTCTACATTATTATCTTCAGTCCTACACACAATATATGTGAATATGGATAAAATGACTTCTAAGGGCTTTGGTCCCATTAAAATGTCAAAAGTCTAGAGACTTCAAAGAGGGCTTTGAAAAGTCAATCAGACCAGCAGATGCGGAAAAAAAAAAAAAAAATCACAACTTGCTTCACAGATTCTTACAAAGAGATGAGCACAAGACAACTAAGCACACAGCCTTTTCCACTATTTAGTCTAAACTGGACAAAGGCAGAATGTGTGTAGGTAAGCCCATCAAAGACCATCCCAGAATTACAATTCACTAAGAAAAAGGAAAGGAACCAAAAAAGAGAAGGGAAACCATGAAAGGGAAAGATTAATGCCATCCTAATTTTTCAAGAGTTGAGACACTAGGGAATAAAGAAATGTATTTCAATCACCCAGGGATGCAGAATCAGGAGAATAGATGTGAAGCTGGGGAAATGGTAATGGAGGACAGAAGTTCCCTAGGGAAAGGTGCACTGAATTATGAACTAATGTCATTCTGCTCTCGTTTGCTATATTTACACACCAGCTCTCACCTGCGGAGCTCAAAGGACTTGACTCTCAAGTGCACTAATGAAGTTCTCCTGTGCAATAAATGGGGCTGGTATTGTCAATTTTCTCTTCACAAATGGGAAATCAGTGCCAAAGGGAGGCCCGGCGCCGCTAAATCCACTAGGTCCCACCACATCGCTCATAGCAGTAGTAATAACAGTAACAGTAATCATAACTCTTTACTCTGTATCAGGCACTGCCTGCTAACAATTTTACAGGCATTTCCTTAACTTCCAGCAACTCGATGAGACAGGTAAGTGATCACCCCTATTTTACAGATGACAAAACTGAGGCACAGAAAGGTTAAGTCCTTTGCCAGGGGCACTCAGCTCGTAAGTGGTGGGGCCGAATGCAGGCAGGCAGCCTCAGGGCCAGCTGAGTTTGGAAAGGGGTCACGACACGACGACCCCGGCTGCAGGGACTCCCCTGGGTGCTCAGGCTCTGCCTGCGGGAGGGATGCTCCCATCTTGGGCATCCCAGGCTCAGGACGCAGGGTCCAGCCTACCCCCTTTGTGGCCCCCCAGGAAGCCTCCCCGCCTCCACCCCAGGGTTGGAGGGGCCTCCTCGGCCTCAACTCTCGGGCTCGGGGCCTGGGGCGGCGGAGGTACCTGGGGACTGTCCTGCAACGCCTCCTCCAGCAGCAGCTTGTCCACCGCGGGCATGGCGCTGCACGGCGGGCCCGAGGTCCGGACGGCAGGACGGAGGCAGGGAGGCTGGGGCGTGCTCAGGCGACGAGGCGGACGCGCTAAGCCCGTGACAGCATCGCGCGCGCCCACGCCTGGCCAGTGGCCGCCGCCTCCCGCCCGCCCGCCGGCCCTCCTCCCGGCCCGGCCCTCCTGCGAGCCGGAACAACAGGAAGTGTGGCCCGTGTCCAGCCCGGGCCGCCGGAAGTGTGGCCGGTACCCAGCCCGGGCCGCCGGAAGTGTGGCCAGCGCCTGGCCGGCCGCCGGAAGTGTGGCGGCCCACTTCCGCCGCAGGCCGTCCGCGCCCTCCCTGCCGTGCCATCTCCGCGCGGGGGGTTCACCTGCGACCTCGGCGGGCGGCGCAGGGGCCCTCGGTGTCCACGCCCGTCGGTCCGCGCGACGCTCGAGAAGGCGAACTCGAGGGGGGAAAGATGAGATGTCACCTCCTTGCGGTTACCGAGAAAACCTTTGCGCGCCCGGCGAAAGGAGGGAACAGATCGCGCTGCCGTGACTCCCCGCGCTTTTGTTTACCCGAAGGAAAACCCGGCACGTAACAGCCCCACGCCACTTTGTCTAGAGAGATCTCGGTTCCCCCGAACCAGCTCATTTTAGGAAAGACTGGGTCACTAACTCACGGGTGGCACTCAGATGTAGTGACCGCGTTGGAAACCGCACAGCGATGGGGTCTGAGCAGGGGTCCTGAGGTCTCCTCCTCCTGGGCTGTGTCATCATCTCGGAAAATGTCATAATTGGGGTTTTAAAAGCGGAAAGTTTGGCCATGTCTAGTTCAGTGTCGTCCTGCAGAAATTTGAAAACGGGACCCCAGAGAGTGGAGTGATTTGGTCACCAGAGGAGCTAGAGGAAGATGGGAGGGAAGGAAGAGGGAGCAATGAGGGAAGACTGGCAAGTGGAACTTGACATTTTTTTTTTTTAATGCTAAGTTAAGGGTTTCAGAAGAGTCTTCTTTAGAAATAAGTAGGATTTGTCCAATAGGACACATGTCACCAAAATCAACAGGCAGGATGTGAAAAATGATACAAATCCTGTATTCTACAAACACCTAGGAACATTAAGGCATGATTTATTTGATTGTCAAACACCCGAAAATCTGGTTACATGCTGTCTGATCACTTGGAAACTCCATCATGCTCACTGGGCTCCAGCCAGCACCATCCTTTCATGAGCCATTGCATGGCCTTCATGGGGAACTCATCCTGCATCCTTTACCCCACTCTATATAGTTTCTTTTTCTTTGGTAACATCATGCTTACGCCATACATTTTCCTCTTTCTGTGTTTTCTATGAAATGCCATTCAGTTAATGTCACCTCTACACTCTCCCAACTCCCTCCCGACTGAAATCCTCTTCCACAAGGTCAGACTCAAACTCTTCCCACGTTGTGATGGCAAAGATCACGCGCTCCTCTGAACAGTCAGCACTTGGTTATTTGAAGTGTCTCACCCAGGAGCACTTTTTCTTTCTCTGTGTTGATCTTGCTCCCTCTGAAAATAGTAAGTCTCTCAAAAGCATCACCTGTCACCTTCCTTTTGATTCAGGACACAGCAATCCCCCTAGTGGGAAGTTGGTGGGGGCAGAGGGGAACTCAAGCCCTACATTGAGAGAAAAGGTTTCTTGATTGAGTGGAAGGAAGAATTCAAACGCCTACCAAATTTAGAGTTAAAAGGAAAGTTTATTAATAGGGCAGGGGAAACACTCCATAGATGGAACATGGTTTCCTCTCAGAGGAAGAGAGTGAGAGAGCCTAAGAGAGACTCAGAGGGACAGAGGGAGCCGGGGACAGAGGACAGAGTAATGACACTGAGAGGGACCCTGGGAATTCAGTTTTTATATCATTCTTTAGTTTCTGTGAATTATAGTTTAAAGACTATTTACTCATTTTCCTTACATATAGGCATACAGTGAGGAAAGATAAGAGGATGTAGTGAAAAGCAGTAAGACTGTAGTATGAAAGACCTGCTGACAATTCCCAGCCTTTAGTCCATAGGTTCCCCATGTTTTTAGCCACAGGGAATGAATGATTTTAGTTTGTGTAGGACACCACTCAAAGACTCTGTTTTTCCCTCACAGTGTGGACAAATGGTTTGTTGGCAATCCCAGCAAAAATCTTCCTTTGTTCTACAGGTTTCCTCACCGTCTGGCTGCAGTGCTAATCAGCACATTGCAGTTTCTGAATATAGCTTGATTTAATATTTTAGTTCTCTTGCCTTCTCCCTACATTACTTTTATTTTGAATACTGAGATGCGTGATAGCAAATACATGTTTGCTGTTAGTGACATACTCATTTCTTTTCAATTCTCTTCCAATTATTTAAGAGAAAATTTCCCCTACCTTTCACCTAGCTTTATTCCTACCCTTCCATTCAATAGGAAACACAACAGTTATTAATTGCCTACCAAGCAATCAATAGTGATCCTGCTGATGATAAGAACAGTATAAGATTGTACCAAGGAAGAGAAATGCATACATTTTAATTTGAAAATAGATTTAAAAAGGAGACAGAACCCTGGAAAGGCCCTAGAAGTCCCCTTGGGCATCATCACATATCCAACTTATCTACTAATTAAAATTACTTTTACTCAAATGCCAGTATTCATTATTGTTTAAATCTCTTTTACACAAGGCCATTATTTTTTTACCTTTTATTGCTGCATTATGGGCTAAACAGCCTTAGTGGGATTTCTTGACACTTAAGTTTTATTTATAATATTGTTTCTGTGGGAAAATGTATCCCAAATTCAAAACAACTAAGCTACAAAAACCAATTCTGGGACTATAACATATTTGCAAATTGTTAATATAATTCATTTTACTTATTAACTCCCCCAATCATTCATTCATTTAGTAATATGATTGCTCAATGTTGAGCACCATGTCTCCCACTTATTTTACTGTCTTTATTATGACTCATTTAAATTCTAAAGGCAAATATCCTCCTCTTCAACAGATAATCTGTGAAAAACTATGTAAGTAGAACTTTTATATAACCATGAGAAAAATTTTTAAAGTTTCATTAAAAAGTGTCTGTCCCTATTAAACTATTGCGAGGGCGGATTTCAAACATCTACCCAACTGTACCTGAAATTCCTGTACAGCCGTGAAGTTGATGACAGGAAGTAAGAAGATGGACAATTTAGAATTGTCACGTACTTTGGGAAGAGAAAGAATGAACTCTATAAGGCTGTAACCTTTTACACGTTGAAGACCAATGGAGAAAAGTACATGAGCTGTTTCCATAGCCCACTCTCTATGCAGTCCTGTATTAATCAGGACCCTTTCAGTTCCAAATGACAGAAACTTAACTTCAACTAGCTTAAACAAAACATAGAAGTCTGGGAGAGATTAAGTGGTGAAGAGACTGTTTTTCTTAAATTATTTGTGTACTGATGAGGATGACCCAGTAGAGTGGGGGGAAAAAATTGAAGATAACAGGAGAGTGAAGTGACAATTTCAGGAGCATGGTCCTTGAGCAGACAAAAAGGAGTTGGCTCCAAACCACACATGAAGCTTGTAAAAGCAGGGCAATGCATTTGGATTAATACATGTGATAGTAGGTTGGTAAGTTTTAAGTGGAGGAGGGTGAAGTTCTCTTTCTGATTGTTTTTATTTTCTCAGTAAAATAGGGAGCAAGGCCATCAGCTCAAAGCAATGGTGGTGAGAGGGTGTTGGAAGTTTGAGGAGAGAAGAAAGGGTATGATAAAGTCATCTTAGGGTAAGGGAAGATGAGGCATAAATGTTAATATCCCTATTTTACAGGTGCTGCAACTGAAGCTCAAATAATGACAAGGTTCCAAAGGACAGGATTGTGCTTATTGCACCCCAAAGGGAAGAAGGAAGTCTGCTCAGTAGGAAGCCTAAGGCAAGTTGACTCTGGGACCTCTCTCCCCTTACCTTCCAGGTGCCTTACACAGTATCCAACCTACAGGAATGCTTTTTAAATGGTTGTTGAATGAATGACTGTTCCTGTTTTCTCCACCTAAGACTCCTGTGACATCAGGCTATTACTTCACTGACTGTCCTTTTCGTCCATTTTGCCTCCTTACAGCCAGTCCATGTAAGCTAAGAGAGGAAACTGAAAAACCCCAAAGGAGGTCTGGAGTTCTTCAGGTTTGAGAGACTACTATGGAAAACAGTAAGGAAGGGGAGAGAAGCAGAAAGAGCCTCATCATTTCTCAGTACTATGTTCATCTCAGGGTGCGAATTGGCCTGTGACTTTCAAGATACAAATTTGATCATGTCACTCTACTCTTTAAAACCTTTTGGTGATAATAAGGCAATAATATTAGTAGCAAATAGCGCTTGCAGAGTTATTACTGTGTGATAGATGCTACATTAATTATTTTACTTGCATTATTTTCTGGCATTGTATCCAAAGCTCCTTGGTTATTTGCTGTCATAACCCCCATTTTAAAGACGAGGAAACTGAGGTGTAGGAAGCTTAAAGAACTTGCCCACAGTTAGCTAATTTCAGAGATGAAATTCAAATGCAGGCAGTCCATATCCAGAAGATGTTCTTACCCAGCCTATCTGGAGTTCTCCTTCTGCAGCTCCCCATTGCCTACAGTGTCACATCTGTATTCTTTAGCAGGGACACAAGCCCCTGCATGATGTAGCTCCTGATTACCATGCTGACATCATCTCCTGCCATGACCCTTTGCATGCCCACCATATGAAGGTCATCACAGACCTTAAAAATGTACTGTCTGGCATGCCTGTGTCTGTGCAGAGATTGTTTCCCTCAGCCCCAAATGCCCTTCCCTCCGTGAGCCACTTAAAAATTCATTGTCTAAATCTCAACTTAAATATCATTCTGTGGTCGATGAAATTCAATTCAGTGCATATTAATTAAGCATGTACTTTGTTCCAAACCCCAAGCAAGGCACTGGAAGTTTAATAATTTAAGAGACATGAATTTTCTGCCTCCAAAGGAGCTTCTGGGCTAATGACGGCAGGTCATTAAAGAGATGAGCGTTCTGTTAGGGGACACACGCAGGCTGTAGGGGAGCACATGGTGGAAGGCTAGGGCTGACATTTCTGGGAATCAGAACAGGATGAGAAAAGAGGCTACGTTAGTCAATCTTGCTTGTAGTTGTTGCCATGTCTGTGTGTTTGTGGCTGTCTGCTGCTAATGATAAGTCATTCTTGCAGGTAAAATAAATATTAGTAAGTTTATATGTATAGTATACTTTATATAAGTCTTTTGATCATTGCTCCATGACACAAATTTTGGAAGAAAAATGCATCCTTAAATTGGCAATTTTGACACCAGATCCAGGGGGGTGCTATTAGCTTTGCTAGAAGAGATGAGTGTAATGACTTCATTCACATATCACCCCAAAACATTCAGTGGCAGTTCCCAGTGTCTGAATATTCACTATAGGTGACAGTTCTTCATAAATACCACTAAACTTAATTTTTTAATTTATTAAACAATTTTAGATAACAATAATAATATTGAAAGTATTTTAAGAATACCTTATGATAGTAGAAATTTCTGAGATTTCCCCAAAACTCTGATTTCTTATTCCCAAATCTCCCAAATTTGGAGAATTTGGAAACAGTAGTAGGGGCCTATAGGCTAACTTAAGACCTACTGTCTTTCCTCCAAATGCCTACGAGTCCTGAGGAATGTTTTTGTTAGCACTTATGCCACTGTATTAATTCTTTCCATGCCTATTTCTCTTGACTTAGCTGGAAACTTCTAAATTACAGGTCCTTATTTCATGCATCTTTATGTCTTGATACCAAGATCAAGACCTGGCTCTTAATTAGCTTTCAGGGGAAATTTGCACAGTGAACAAAAAAATTAGGTAATGTTATCAGTTAGGGTTAGATTTGGCTGCAATTAATAAGGAAAAATAGTATCTTAAACACGATAGACATTTATTTCTCTTTCATATTTAAGAAGTTCAGAGGCAGTTAGTCCAGGGCTATCATGGGCCTCCACAGTGTCAATCAGTGTCTGTCCTGTCCTCTGATTCTTCTTCCCAAGTCACTCCATGGCCCAAGAGAACTGCCGGCCCTCCAGTCATTAAGTGAACCCTCCAACTAGCAGATTGGAGAAAGCAGTAGAAGTCATGTTTCCACCAGAAACTGTACGTACCACCTCTGCTTATATCCTATCCCCTATACCAGAACGTAGTTGTATGGCCACACATCGCTTTGGGGAAGCTGGAAAGATGACCTTTTCCTGGACTTAGTACACTGTACTGAAAACCTAGGGTCCCCTCATGCACTGCTAGTGGGAGTGTGAAATGGCACAGCCACTGTGGAAATAATCCACACAAAAACATGAACACGAATTTTTATAGTGACATTATTTATAAAGCCAAAAAGTGGAAAACAGTCAAATGTCCATCAACTACAGATGGATAACAAAATATGGTATTATGGTATACCATGCGATGGAATATTATTTGCCAACAAATAGGAATGAAGTACTTATACATTCTAGCATGTATAAGTACTCCTTTTATTTAGCATATTGAAAACAATATGCTAAATAAAAGAAGCCAGACACAAAGGCTTGTATTATAAGCTCAAACAATTAGAAATGTCCAGGGTAGGAAAATTCATAGAAATAGAAAGTAGATTGATGGTTGCCAGAGAGCCTAAAGGGAGTAGAGAATGGGGAACAACTGCTAGTGGGTTTGGGCTTTATTTTGGGGGTGATGAAATGATCTAGAATTAGGTAGTTATGATGGTTGTACAACCTTTTGAATCTACTAAAGAAAACCCCATTTGATTGTATACTTTAAAACGGTGAATTTTATAACATGTGAATTATATCTCAATTAAAAGTAAATAATTTTTTTAAATGCGGGGCTCCATTATTGAAAGAAAAGAGGAGTAAATAACAATTTGGGAACAATGGTCTCTGCCACAGTTCCCAAGAATGAATTAGAAAAGATTCTGTTTAGACCACATTTGGGTTAGTGGCATAGAAGGAAAAGAAGGTTCTTTACAGAAGAGGACACAACAGTAAACAGAGGGTCAGGCTTGAGAAAAGGTCACGGAGAGCCATTCCCAAGTTCTGAAGCCGCGGGCTCAGTTTGTTATCACCTCCTTCTAGCTCTGTTGGGAATTGTGGCTTGACTTTCCATTTGAACTCATAAAACAAGGCAAAGTTTAGGCAAATAAAGTTTCAGTGATAAGGTCGCTGACTTTAAACTTCTGCAAAATTAGCAACTCGGCCCTCTGTTACCAGTGACTTTAAAGTGGGGAGAGTCAGAGCCTGGGAAAGGCTCCAGAGAACTCATGGTGTGGCCCTCACTGCTTTTAGTTATTAAAGAGAAACTTAGAAGTTCAGTAGCAGGAATAACTCTTAATTTGAAGCCCCAAATTTATAGAAAGGAAGACTAAAAACAATGATCAGGTTAGGAAGAAAGTGTAGCATCATAGAAAGATCACTGACTTTGGAGTTAGACCTGCATGCGAGTCTCTGCATTGCGGTTTGCTGGCCATGAGACTTTGGGCAGGTTCTCAAAGCTTCTTGAGCCTCTCAGTTCACGTCTACGTGATATGGGTATAATAGTTATCACATGCTGTTTTCATGGGCACATAGCCATGTGTCTGTATTAATAAGGACTCTTGGTTGCAAATGACAGAGCCCTAACTCCAATTAGCTTTAGAAAAACACAAAAGGCTGGGAGAGCATGGAGGGGAGTGAGGGAAGGCTGAATCTCTTAGATCGGGTCACCAGGAAGGGCAGGGCAAAGTTAGGAACTGTCAGATCTAGGAACTCAAAGCCCTAGGCAGGCTGTCGTCATTCATCTTCCCTGTTGGCTTCACCCTCAGACCTGAGTCTCATGGTCTCTAGACCCAGGTCCACTGGCAGATGCAGACTTACTTGTGGTGTTAAGAGAGGACAGAGACAACCCCAGCTTTAGTTTGAAAAATCCTGAGGAAAGAGTTCTGATTTTTCTGGCTTAGGACACCTACCTGCACATTCCTGGGACCACTACGTGTGTGGCCATGTGCCAGGTACCAGGATGGGTTCCAACTTAGGTCACAGCAACACCCCTGAGGCCAAAGAAGGTGGGGTCTGTCACCAAAAGAAGACAGAGGGAAAAGCACTGCTCATATCCAGTCATGAGAGTTCTACCCCAGGTCCCAGACTCACCTTCACCTTCAACCCATCTTTCCTCCCTCCCTCACCCTGTACTCTCTCTCTTCCCCAAATCCATATCTCCATGGGTGGCGTCACCCAGTGGTGGAAGCCCTTGCTTGCCTCTGCTATGGAGCTAATTACCAACCCGAGCACTCTGCCCACCAACGCCTTGCACATCTGTCCCTTTCTTCCCATCTGCCTGTCCCTGCTCTCACATAGACCTCAAAACCTTCCTCCTCATTGAACTTCCTTCTAGCCTAACTGGCACACTCTGGAGAGAGATATTTTCCCAAAATAATAGTCTCGTTGTGTCTCTTCCCTGCTCAAGATTTTTTTTTAATGGTTCCCCATCAAAGCCAGCTACACAATTTCTGGGGCCTGGAACAAAATGTTTAGAAAGCCAGGAAAAAGTGCCATTAAATGAACTAAAATATGAAAACATGAAGATTTTTCCTCTTCTCTTTTTGTGATATCTCTGTCTCTCAATTTATCATGGTGTTTTTATTTGCCATTTAATGTTGTTCTAAGTGAAGAAGAATTCAGTGGTACTTGCTTCGAGTTGCTGAGCTTTCTCACGCATAGTAGGTGCACTGGAATTCTGTGCTCACGGGGCTCTGTGAATGCTAGAGGCGCATGAAGCAGCAAGATAATGCAGACATGCATACCGTATATATCTTCTCTGCTCATGTGCCTGCTCCACTGTCCCATTGGACATCACTTACAAAAGAAATTCAAAGATGAAAGCACTACAGATTTCAAGCAGGCCAACAGCAAAGCAGTAAACAAGCTTAGGGTTCATCTGAGCTTGGAGTCCCGAGGGAATGCGCAGGTCACATGCCCATGAAGCCAGTCCCGCTTCCTGTTTTCTATAGGGCGAGTTCAAACTACTTCAAACAAAATACCAGACCCTTTGTGGGTCATCTCTTTTCTTTCTCCACTCACTTTCCCACTCTCCTTGCCCCACTGAATTTTTGCTCCTGTAATGATGCATTTCTCGTAATCTTCTCTCACACCATTCTCTTTGTCTGAAATGTCCTCTGCTCATCGTAAGTCTCAGTTCAAAGGCCGTGCCCTCTGTAAAGAGGGCCTCAACTCTTCCGGGGAGACCAAGGTCCCCTTCTGTGTTTCCCCGCATGTGGATGCAGCCTATGGTCATTGTATGCTGTGTTGCCATTGCTTGTGCATCTATCTCCCCGAGATTGTAAGCTCTTCAGGGGCAGGAACTGCCCCTTTACAGTTCTGAGTTCTCAGCATCCACAGTGTCTGGTAAATGATAGGAACCTTGCTCAATAAAATACTTGTAAATTGAAAGAAAGAATGAAACAATGCCTGGCATGCAGTAGGCGTTTGTTAGTTAATTGATTGTTTCAAGAATATCTACTGAGTGCCCACTATATAATGAGTTTTGTGCTATGTCTGTCTTTCCAGCAACAAGCACTTAGTGAGTGTCTCCTGCATGTCAGGGCCTATTTAGGAACTAGGGACACATTAGAAAGAAGACAGGCAGGGCCCCTTCCTTCTAAGACCTTATACTCTAGTTGGCTCTCAGTAAATGTCATTTCACTTCCTCCTCCTTTTCCTGCACCTCCCAAGAGGTAACCAAATCAGTCATACATTTTTAAAGGCTTTCTCTGCTTCCACCTTCTGCTTGGGATTCTCTTTCTCTGCCCCATTCTCAGGTACCAAGAGATGGATGTTTGATCTTGCCAGAGTCAATGTTTTGTTTTGTTTTGTTTTGTTTTGTTTTGTTTTGTTTTGTTTTGTTTTGTTTTCAACTACTTCAGAGGTCAGCATGGAATGAACATCAAACCTGCCCTTTAGCCCCTGCACCAGCTCGGAACTTCTCACTAAATTCTTTCAGAGATTATTTCCCTTGGGCTCAAGAAGGTCACTTAATGCTTTTTCAGTCTCTTCCCCTCACCTAATTGTTTCTCTCACAAATTTGAGGTCTTTTTTCTTATTATGCATACCATTTCTGGTAATCAAAACTGCATGTGTCTCAGCTGGAGTGCCGTTGGCTCCAGACCTCAGCTCAGGCTAATCAGAGAGAGAACCAAACTCTTGTTTGGATGCTTGAGTTCTTGCCGACACAGGCCTATTTTTCATCCTCCCTTCTCTTCTCTCTGACCCTCCCTTGACCTCATGTAATTTCTAACTGTTCCTCCATGGAGAAGAATATCATGAAGGCTTCCTTTATAAAAGTACCCTTACACATACAGTGCTTACTTTCCCCAGTGTTCTTTCAGCTGAGATGAAATTTTTCATGCTTAATCATGGCTAAAATAAGAAATATCTTTTGGAAAGTCTGAGCAAACTCATTTCAGAAACTATTTATTACTTAGAGAATTGAATTGTAGAATGTTTTCAGTGAAGTAGTTGCAGAAGAATCATACTGAATTGTGTCCCCAACCCCACCCCAACTTCATACACTGAAGCCCTAACCTCCAGTGGAGTTGGAGGCGGGGCCTTTGGGAGGTAATTAAGGTTAGATGAGGTCTTAAGGGTGGGATTAGTGGCTTTATAAGAAGAGAGATTACTCACTCTCCAGCATTTGAGGACATAGCGAAAGAGCATCAGTCTGCAAGCCAGGAAGGGGGCCCATACCAGGAACCGAGTCGGCCAGCATTTTGATCTTGGACTTCCTTGCCTCAAGAGGTCATAATTAATTTCCACAGGCCTCTGTAATTGCTGGTCACTGCTGAATAGTGTGGGTCCCTTGACGATCTTACTGTTAAATACTTTGGGCCTGTCCAGGGCACATTAGAGGAGAGATCGACCGCCTCAGCCACTTGCTGTATTTTATTAATTTAAACATTGACCTCAGCTGAACTCTGACACACTGGAAGTGGCAGTGGGTTTCAGATCCAGTGACTGCTTGAAATCATTCCCAATGGATGAATAAGTTTTCAAAGAATCTTTGTTCTTGGATAAAGTACTGTTAGGGAGGACTCGGCTCTTAGTCACAGCACTTTGGCTCACTCTGCTTCCCTGAAAGGTGTTGGAGGAGGTCACTAAGAGGACATGACCATTGGTTGTCTCATGAGCTAGACCCAGGCAATCAGAGGCTTGGCTGCTCATCCCTTCCACTGTCCTTGAAGTACACATTCTGCCCACAGTTCCTTCAGTGGGAGCTGTACCGAAGCTACAGTCCTGGGAGAGCAAGGTGTTGTTGAGACCATCTAGGTGGTACACCTGGCTGAACACAGTTAAGGCCCCTATATAAATAAGAAGATTCTGGCAGGTGAGTTTGAAGATCTACACATCTTGCTGCTGCCCAAGACCAGCCTTGAGAGTAAGTTCCCATGCTTCCTAAACCTCCATCTGCCAGTCATTCTTTGGTCATTCTTGCCCTCCATGTATGGGGCCAGTTTACAAACCATTGGAAGGTCACTTAAGATTTAAATAAGTCAGATGAGATTGTCCATCTTTAGTTTAAAACTGTTCTATAGCAACTTTTCTTAAATATAAAATTTTGGAATGCTTAGGATTGAATGATGATAATAACAACAGCAATAACAATCATAGACACTGATAGTTTCCGTACATGGAGGCCTAATAGATGTCACATGTTGTGTTAAATGCTTTATATATAGCGTATGTAAAATTGAAGTCACAACGATCATGCAGATATGTATCATTATCCCTTTGTCATATGTGAGGAAGCAGACGCCCACACAGCTAGTATGAAGGTGGAAATGAGATTTGGATTCAGATCGATTTAACTCCTGTGCATATGCTTTGTTCACTGCATTGCACTGGCGCCTGTACCAACAATGTGATTCGATACCTGGATCCTGCTTTCTGGGTTATTATCTAATTGAGTCAACGTTTGATGTTAGAAAAGTACAATCCCGCTGGTCCAGGGAACAATGGAAATGTGTCCTGAAGTAGGACTCTTGCAAAGATTTCTTTGATCTTGCATTTTAGGAACAGGGTGTGTTTCCTGTATCATTGAATTGTTGCTTTGTTTTTAAGAGAAAACTTTGGTGAGGAGAGTCAGAAGAACTTGGAAAGAAGATCCTTTGTTCTTCTTTGCCTTATTAAACAGAGTAGACTGGGCGTAACTAATTCTATTCTTGTGGGTCAAGGCCACTTTTTAAAAGCATGGATTGTGATTATCTAACATAAATAGTGTCACCCCAGGGACACTGTAGGCTACTTATAGAGAGTTTTTGTCTGTATTAACTGGCACTAGCTACTTTTTGTAGTTTTTTGCTTGTTTCTATTTCTTTCTTCTTTCTCTTCAGCAGTCACCTGTCACTTCTCCTGATGTCAAAGGGACTCCTTCAGGTAGTACTTTCCCACGCCCCCAATTTCCAATTTACTATATCTAATCTGCTATTCTTTAAAAACCATCTTGAGTTTATTAAATTAGAAATTCTATTTTTCTAAAAATTTCAGTCGACTGTGCATAAAGGGGTGTGGTTGCCTCTAGGTTCTCCCTGCAAGCAGTGTGTGGGCTCCTGATGGTGCTTATTTTTACTATGATCTCATTTCTTTTATTCTGGGTTTGTGACTATGCTTTAGGTATCTGAGCCTGCTGTGAATCTGGCCTTTGAAAAAGATGGCCTTACGTATACAGCAGTGATGGATGCTTTTACTTCCAAGTAAGAGACAGCCTTACCCAAACTGACTTAAACAATAAAGAAATGTATTAATAATCTTGCATGGCACTGAGTCCAGAGTTAGGGCAAGCTCCTGGGTTGATTGATTTAGTGGGGTTACCAGGGACTCAGATCTTTCCATCTTTTGGTTCTGCCATCTCTAGAACAGCTCATGGTTCTAAGATGGCTGTTAGCAGCAACTGGGATATCTGATGGAAATGAGAGAATCCTTCCTCCAAGCATAAATTTTTTTCCTTTAATCCGAATGGCCGATTTAAGCAGCAAGCCCACCACTGGACCAATAACATCTGCCAGGGGAATTCAGTGCTCCAATTGGCCTAGACCAAGGGTCAGCAAATTTTTTTCTGAAAAGGCCCAGGTAATAAATATTTTAGGTTTTTCTAGTCATGCAGTCTCTGTCTCTCAACTCTACTGCTGCATCATAAAAGCAGCCACAGGAAATAATGGGTGTGGTTGTTTTCAAATAAACGTTATTTACAAAAACAGGTAGTAGGCCCATGGGTGGATCTCTGGCTTAGACTAACAAGGATCCACCTCTAAACCTGGAGATGAACCAGCATCTCCAGAGTCATAGGGTAGGAATGGGCGTGTGTGAAGAGCTGGGAAATGAGTTCTGCTAGAAAGAAAAGAGATGGGCACTAGTAGCGGACAGTGGTCACTGCATTGTTCTTTGGAGGAGTGAAGTTGAAACTACTACTTTTCAATTACCATGAAAAACAAAGAAGACAATGAATTCTGGTTGACTATATAAGTTTAATGCTATAGCTTATCATTAAACTGATCGCTTTAAGAACCACTCTTTCCTTGCCTCCTCTTTCCTTACACCTGGGCTATAGCCTTGCAAAGGAAACATGTCCCCTGGAAGATGACAATGTCTTGAGCTGTGTACTTGCTCCTCCCTTTCTTAAGAACATGCTTCCCCTCCTTATCAATGCTTTTCTTGATTAAGTCCTAGTCATCCTTTGAAACTCTCTTACATCACCCTTGAGATCTTCCCTAAGGTGGGATGCTTCTCGTTCAGTGACCACACAGCCCTGCACATCCCTCCATTAGGGCATGTGGCATCCTGCACTGTAAAGGTCTGTTTACAGGTGGGTCACCCCCACCAGAGGCTCTCATTCCACTGTGTGTCCCAGTCCCTCCTTAGCACAGCCGCTGTACATGGCCGTCCCTCAATATGTATTTCACAAATGAATGAATGTTTATGCTTTGGATAATGAAAGGGAATTAATCATTTTAATTATGTTCGGGGTGTTACTATTGAGATCAGAGTAGCAAAATGTAGAAATCATTTTCTGAATGCCTCTCTCTTGTTAAATATGAATTTCAGGTGTTTGACCTTCTGGTCTTTAAATATAAATTGATTTGATGGTTTCCTTGTGCTTGTGTCATTATGTCTGACGTTAGACTTCAGTTCTGTGCCTGTGCAGCGAGACCCCACTCAATCCCATGTTCATACCTGCCGCCATCAGTTTGCTCATGAAGAGGCAAGTATCTCTAGTGTCTGGATCTTGATCAAGAGTTCAGCTGAGGGGTTCCTTACTTCTAGTTTTCTCTGGGTCTTTCTCTAGGGTGTACCCAATAGTCCCCTGGCTGATAGCAGAATTCCATTCTTGGATAACTTGGCATTTGCAGCATGGTGTTCAATGGATTTGTGAGTAAAGCTTCTAGCAGGCAGAGTAAGCATCTCTCCTCCCGCGGGAAGTACCCAGGAGTGGTTAACTTATGGGCTTAGAGGGAAGAGCCCTCTGTCTTGGCTACTGGCCAGCAGGTTACTTAGCTTCTCTAATCTATGGCTACTACACTGATAAGTTGGAGATAATAATGGTCCCTACATCATATTTTTATGAATATTAAATTAAATAATCTCTATAAAATATAGCATAGTATCTAGTATATAGTAAGCTACTATTTGATGCCAAAACATGTGTGTTTGTGTGTGTGTATGACAGATGATATTAGTATATTTAAGTGTTCTCCAGGTATGACTCATCTAAACCTCTGGAAAAGTGTTGTTTTGCTTTGTTTTTATGAAAAATTACAAAATACACCAAACAAGAAGCAGAAAAATGTAATATAGTATCAGGATCAGTTTCAGCTGTGAGTAACAGTGACTTCAAACAACCATGGCTAAAATAACATAGACATTTTCTCTTCGACGTAGAAGTCCAAAATTGGCAGTCTAGGGCTGGTTAGTGGCTTTACTCTATGAGATCCTCAGGGATCCAGGATCTTTCCTTTTTCCTCCAACTTTATTGAGATACAATCAACAAATAAAATTTTATATATTTAAAGTACACAACTTGATTTAATATATGTACACCTTGTGAAATGTTTACTACAATCTTGTTAACACATTCATCACCTGATATAGCTATCTTGTTGTGTGTGTTAGAACACATGAGCTCTACTCTCTCGGGCAATTTCAGTTGTACGATACATTATTAACAATACTCCATACTGTACATTAGATCCTCAGAACTTATAACTGAAGGTTGACACCTCCCATTTCCCCCACGCCCCTGGCAACCACTGTTCTACTCTCTGTTTCTATGAGTCTGATTTTTTTTTAAACAAAAGATTCCATGTCTAAGAAATAACATTCAGTATTAGCCTTTCTCTCTCTTTTTTTATTTAGCATAATGCCCTCTAGTTTCATCCACCTTGTTGTAAATGGGAAGATTTCATTTTTTCATGGCTGAATAATATTATATAACATATATATATACACACACACACACCCATACACACCATACACACATATGAAATTGATAGGTAGGTAGGTAGGTAGATAGATAGATAGATAGATAGAAAGATACCATGTTTTCTTTATTTATTCATCCATTGATGGACACTTAAGTTGTCCATCTCTTGATGCTCTACCATACATAGCCTTCCTGAGTCACTTCATGACCCAAGAGGGGTGCTTAGCTCCAGACATCAAATCTACATTCCAGGCAGTATGAAATAGAAAGTGGCAAACAACAACAAAAAAAAGCGTAAATGGTACATGTCAGCTCTCTTTTAAGGAGGATTCTTTGAAGCTACCACGTGACACTTCTACTTACATTCATTGACTAAAACTGAGTCATATGGCCTTATCTAGCTGCAAAGGAAGCTGAGAAATGCAGTCTGTATTCTGTATTGCCATGTCCCCAGTCAAAAATCAAGGATTCTATTATAATTGAGGAAAGGAGGAATTAATATTTAAAATAATCTCTGCCACAAATACCCATGCATTTCTCCTCATAATATTCATTATACTCAGAGATCTTAAGGAAGGTCCCTAAAATTTCACTGTATTCTTATTGATAAATTCAATAAATAGAGCCCCGCATTATGCTTGACACTGATCCACATGCCATAAATCTAGGTCCTGGAGATACAAAGATAAATAAGAAACAGTTCCTTACCAAATAAAAATAGTACCTTGTTTTATGTGCTGTACCGATGGTTACAAAATGTTATTAGACATGGAAGAAGCAGTGATTAAACTTTCTGAAGGAGAAGGTCATAGAGGACAGTCTGAAGAGTTCTCACAGAGAAGAACTTTTGTTTAGGACCTTTGCAGATAAAGAGAACCTTCTTAGAAACGAGCAGAAACAAGCCAAAAACAACCATTTCTAGCATTCTCAGCTGCAGGCAAGAGATTCTTGGCTCAGATAAGTGGACTCAAGCAAAGTGGGAGAAATCTCTCTCCCTTTTATGTACCCTAAGGGACCATAAAAAAAGAATGGAATACAATGATTATTCCTACTTTCAATGATGAAACTTGGCTAGACTACTTATTGCCTTAGTTTAGTTATTTACTCTTGAAATATTGGATATTTTTCATACTGAAGAACAAGTCTAGCATAATGTAAATGGGGTAGAGAAACATTTTTAGGGACAAATTGAAATTGTACTATTCACATTAGCTGGTATGCACATGATATGAAACTTCTGCTAAAATAATAGAAAATAATCTCATTGAGAGACTAATCAGAGCTCTGGTGAAAAACTAGCAATGGCAATAAAAGCAATCACACAAATAGGGAAATGGAATGATAAAGTTAAACAGCTTTCCAAATCGTGAGCATTATTGTGGAAAGAACTCATTTTCTCATTCCTGGTTTGTTTGGCTCTCTTAGTAACTAAGTCATTTTTGAAGGTGGACACAGAATTATTTTCTATACTGCATACATATAACGTTTTAAATTACAGTATGTTCCATTATGCATACATTCTAGTATAAGCTCACACGTACAACCTGAAAAAACTTATAATTTAAGGTGAAAAACTTATAATTCAAGGTGAAAATAATGCTTTTCATCATTTTTATCTAGATAACAATTTAAACAGCCTAGATAGAGATGCTACAAAACCATCATTATAAACATAGAAGCCATCACATGTCAAAGCTAAATTCAAAATAATTCAAAGATGCTTTTTTTCAGAAGAACACAGAACATCTTCAGTTCATCAGAAGCTAGTGAAGAAGAGAAAACATATATCCAGCCTTCCAGGGCACTGCTGAGTGTGACATAGACCTTCCCGGGGTTTTGTTGGGGAGTCTTTGAGAAACCTGGAGTACATCCAAGAGAAAGATACAAGGTCCATGTGCAAAAGATGCTGCTCTCAGCAGGAAGAAAGGGGCAAATAAAAGTAGCCATTGTCTTAGGCCATTTTGTCCTAGTTAGTGAGATTTTTTTTAATGCTAATAAACTTGAATGGCTCACGTTGAAATAATTTTACCATGTAATTGTCAAGGAAATGCAATACCAGCTTCCCAGACAATAAATATCACCTTTGACTTATAAAACTCCTTGTTGCCCAGTGGTTTCGTATTCCAGATTGTTTAATTCTCTTTCTCTATTTTTAAAGTTTGCTTTTAATTCCATTCTGCTTTTGTATTTCTGAGAGGTTGTCATTTCATAGGTCAGATACAGTATTGCTCTGATTTTTTGGGATTTTTATGTCCCAGGAACTTGTTTTTGACACTGTTCAGGGTTTTCCTCTCCTGAGCTATGCCTAGGTTTCCTGCATAATAGTATTTGAAATGGCAAACAGCCCAAAGGGCTGCGTGACATTAAACATACAGATCCTGGATTTGGATAATTCTCCTGTCACTTTCCAGCTGTGTAACTTTGGACAGGTTACTTAACCTCCCTGTTTCTCAGGGGCTTCATTGTAAAATGGGAAGAATGAGAGTATCAACCTCATAAGGTAGCTGAGAGGGTTAAATGAGTACCTTGTGTTAAAAAACCCCCAAGTTTTACTAAGTAAATTACACAGGTCTTATTGGCTTTATTTGGTGATTCATAAATTAGGCAGCATCCAGTCTAGCAGATAGAAAGGAGCTTAAAGAACTCTACAAAGCAAGAGGATTTGTAGGCAAAAGGGAGAAGGTATAAGGAGGTTGCACAGGGCAAAATATGCAGATTGGTTATTGCAAAGTTACTTTCCTTATAGGGCGACGCAGGGGTTTATCAAGTAGATTACCGAAGGCTTATTAACTAATGCTGATCAGGCAATTTTGATCAACTGGTTTAAGATTCCATTTCTGGAAAAAGAGAACTGTGATTAAGTCTCACTTTGGCGACATGACACTTAGCATAAGCAACTCCATTTTGGGCCTGTTGTCTTGTCTTTAGCATATAATGAGTGCTCAGAAAATGTTATCTGTTATCATTATTGTATTCTAACATCCAAATAAGCTATTAAAGTTTGTCGAAAATGCTTCTTTAACATTTTAACATAAATGTGTACCGAAGTGGAAAGTCTAGTTATTGAATCAAAGGATCTTGGCTTGAAGCTCAGCATTGCTACATTCTAAATGTGTGACCTTGGGTACAACATATAAGCCTCCTGAACTTCAGTTTGTCAGCCATAAAATGTGTGGGGTGGGAAACTGAACAATTTTTCATTTGTTTTGATGCAGGATGGGGCAAATTTCCTTGTATTGAGGAGGAGACCAAACCCTGCATCGAGAGAAGAGGGTCTTTTGGTGGAGAATTCAACACACATGCCAAAGTTAGGCAAAGGAAAGTTTATTAGAAAAGGGGGTAATGCTCCACAGACGGAATATGGTTGTCTTCAAAGCGGGCCTGAGACAAAGACTGGAATGTAAGTTTTTTATTTGGCAAGTGTACGGAGCATTGGGGAAGTGAGCAAGTGCTACAGAGAAAGGAAGGAAGCTCGTAAAGAGTGTGTTATTAAACCAACTACCTCTGTGAGCATTGAAATTTAATCCCACAAGGAAATTCTGGGAAATGGTATAAAACATACATCTCAGAATAATCCTACCTGAGGGACAAGGGGCTTGCAGTGGACAGTGCTAGAGGGCTATTTAAGGGAGGTGCAGCTGCGGTAATGTCCTGCTGCAAGCACATGACAGTTAAAGTGCCTTACTTCGTTCCAAAAAGTACCCCAGGTCCTGAGATGCCCATGCTGGGAACACCATCAGCTGGAGCACACTGAGCTAGTGAGGACTGTAAGTGGGACAGGGTAGCAGCTGCTACATTAGCCATTGCAATCAATGCAATGATGCAGGCTAATCTGATTTATATCCCAGCCCTACTACTACCAGCTGTAAGAGCTTGGTCAAATTTTTAACACCTCTAAAACCTCAGTATTTAAGCCTAAGAATTAATACCAGCTTTACTAGGTGGCTGTGAGCATTAATTAAGAAAATGTATATCAAGAAAACCCTCCCACCTTGCAAGTCCTCAATACATATGTAATATATAATGTTATAATATATAATGTGTATTACATATTGAATAATATATAATTATTGAATACAGTTTTAATAAGGCTTACTTTGATCTACTAGTGCTATATATTATCTAATACACTAGGAGAGAAAAGACCCCGTGTCACTTCATCACCCCATTCTGAGTATCCAACACAAATGGGATCTAGATCGTTATGCCCAGAGCTTTAAGCAACTTTTGAACAAGTAACACAAGAGAAGGGAGAATGTTTTGTAGCCGGGTAGGTGACTTCATAGTTCTCTTTGCCCTCAGTCTGTGGTTTAGTCCCTTAGGCAAGCACCAATCCAAGCCTTTGAGCTACTGATGTGTGATCCCCCTCCCCTGGGCAGTGGACTTGAGGAAACAGGGGGTGTTGCAGGTTTCCAAGGTAACCATTTATCTCAAGATGCCTCTAAGACCTCCATGTTCTCTTCTCAGTTTGTGGCCTTGTGCCACTCCACTTCTAAATAATAAAATCTGCCCCCTGGGCAGTAGTTTTATTTTTAACAGAAAGAAGAATGCTACCAAAAGAAAAAATCATCATTGTTTTTGCAAAGCCTCTAAAAGGAACCAAATATAAACTTGTATGCTTATTTTTCAAATGGAAAAAGAAATATCATTTTTAAAGCTACCCTTCATATAAAAGATATTGACATTTTCCAGGGTTTTTATTTTTATTTTTTTTTACACTATGTATTGACATGCTGCATTTAAAATTCTTTTTGTATTTAAAAAATGGTACTGTAAATATCTGCATTTGGATGTTCTAGCTTGAACATCAAGGTAAGAATTTGATTTGGATTTTAGCCATTCTCCCAATCAACATTATTGAAGACTCACTTCTCAAGGGTACAAACTGACAAAAGGCAAAATAATCAATAAAAGTAAGTGATAACTGAGTTTTCAAAAGAATGTTACTTTCTAGCAATTGTTCTCAGTATCTTCTTAGTATTTTAAAGCATTGGGCCAAGATTAACTTTCTGGTGTGATGTAAAAGCAGTTTGAGCCAGAACCAGAAAGTATAACCAGTTCATGTTTACAGTCTCTCCTTATCATCATGTGCTCGTGTGGCAGCAAAGAACACCTTGGCAAGTTCCCAGTTCAGTGGCTTGCCTTTCCACATTCATTAGTAGTATTATTTTGTCCATAGATGGATTTCTTTCAAGCCTAGAGCCAGAGTGTTTTTTCCTTTTCTTGTTTTTTACTTACTCATTTCTCTTAACTTAGATTTTATGTTCTGTTTCTCATGATAAGTTTTAACCTTTCTTAATTTTTGTCTTTTTACTTAGTCACTCAATTACTCAAATTGTCTGTTACATAGGATACTCAGGGTCTCATGCCCTATTGTGTTCAGAGATATGACCAGAAAACCCAAACTTAATGCTTTCTATTTATAAACTCACTTAAGCCCTGCTATAGTGGGACTGAGGTTTCTTAATTGTTTCTCTCTTTGGCAGAATTTTGATTTTTAATCTTTGTCTGTTTGGTTCCAAAGTTCATGCATTTTCTCATATATTATATACCTCTCTAGTTGACTGTAAAACTAAAAAAATATATCTTTACCTTTTTTGAGGAGTTTGATTAGTGCTGCTGACGTGTCAGGACCAAGGAATAGGAAATCCACAACTAATGGCCAGCAATAATCCCCTCTAAAGTGTTTGAAATTGGTTGACCGGAATTTTCATAATCTGAACAAAAAATTTCATTTACCTCCTTTGTCTTTCTCATCTAGTCATTTTGGAGCTCCCCAACATAGATATTTAAGATGAAAAAGAAATGTTTATTCCTTATTCTTTGCATGTGCTTCTATATTTACTTTCATTACCATCGTTGAAACATCTTGTTCCTGCAATTTTTCTTGCAGGTAGAATTTGAACAACAACAAGGCATAAATAGGTCTCCGTGGGTTGCTCTGGGGGCCTTACCCTTTAGAAATGGTTTCTGTGAGAAAACATGTTCCAATTCTAAATAAACAAATAGAACACAGTCCTTTTGTACATTGGGCAGGGCTGATTTGCACCAGGTTGAGAGCGTGAATTGAAAGAAGGATGAATGGAATTCAAATCCTGACTGCTTTCCAGCTAGTGTTATTTAGGGCAGGGTTCTTAACTATTCTGAACCTTGATTTCCTCTCTTATAACATAGGAGAAATGAGAACCTACTACAGAGGGTCACTGTGAAGCATGAATGATATAACATATGTAAAGCATACATTAAATGTATGTAAAGCATACTTAGTAAATGCTCAATAAAAATTACCTATCATGACCATGTTCTTAAGGTCCTCTTTAGACCCTGGACTACACAAGTTGGAACTAGAAAGATCAGGGCTCAGGCCCAAAGTCCTTTCTAGCATGAAACCCAGTGGCTTACTACGGAGAGATTTGCACCAGTAGAATTCCTTATATGACCCCAGAAAGCTTCACAATCTCTGTATCTCTTTTTTCTTCTTTAGGATATGTGTAAAGTAGTAATAAATTCTGCCTCTCTTTTTTCCCTCCAGGTTTATTGAGCTATAATTGACATACAACACTGTGTAAGTTTAAGGTGTACAACGTGATGATTTGACACACATATAGCTTGCAAGATGATTAAGACAATAACATGTCCATTAACTCACATAATTATCACTTTTTTGGTGGTGGTAACATTTAAGATCTACTCTCTTAGCAACTTTCAAGTACATAATACAGTATTATTAACTATAGTCACCATGCCGTTCTAGGTCCCCAGAACTGACCCATATAATATAACTGGAAGTCTGTACCCTTTCACCAACATCTCCCTGTTCCCTGCTCTCCCAGCCTCTGGCAACTGCCATTCTATTCTGTTCCTATTGAGTTCGAAAACTGCCTCCCCTGAAATCACAGAACCATTGATAAAATGAAGAAGAGAATCTTCACTCCAGGTCTTTGAACTAAACAATGCCACAAAGTTTCATGAATCTCACACTTGAGCAGCTTTACGCATATAGTCATTCTCCTTCAGTGAATAAGAGAGTGAGAGACCAAACTACATCGGCTGTGGTTCTGCCCTGGGATGTTTGAGTTTTTCACATTTCAGCATTTCCTCACAAGCTTCAGTTGCATGGAAGAATTTCGGAGACAGGTTGACTTGAGATCTGACCTCACATCTGCCACTTACCAGCTATGTTACCTTGACCTTGAGCAAGTCAATCACTCAGGGATAATATCAGTACTTCCCTCTGAGAGCTGTGGTGAGGGTGGAATGAGATGGTGTGCACGACACGCTTAGCACAGCGTCTGACATGAGTCAGGTCTCAGACCATTAGAGATGATGATGGTGATGATGATGTTGAAGATGGTAATGATTTTATTAATTTACTACTGAAAATTGTCTTCCCTAGAACATCACAGCTGCTCAGTTTTCTCTGGAGTTGCTGCTGCTGCTACTGCTGCTGCAGCCACAAGGACTTAAAATACAGACCTGAGCTCTTTAAAGACATTCCTGTCTCTATTTTTCTAATATAGTCTTTTTGAAACCTTTGCCCTACTCAGATTACAATGTTGGTGCCATATCTAGCTTCTGTTTTATAAGCCAAACAATTGTTAAATCAGAGAAAAAGAGGAAGAGAGAGATAATGTCAGCTGAATCTTTCTACATTTTCTTTTTACATTTATTGTAATGAATTTTCTGCTTGTTTTAAAGAAATAATGATGCCAGCAGGTTGTGAAGATTGACATTTTGATAGATCCTCACAGCATGTGACAAGATTTGACAGAGAGTGTTCAGAGAACTGTCAGGTTTGTCAAAATTCTATTCTGTACTTTGTCAAGACCTACTATCATATACCTCAAATCCAAGGACTTGTCAGATAAAGGCGTTGGCATAGCAAAGGTTGGCAATTTGTGTTCCTTAGGCCCCTGCACCACCTTCAAGCTGAAAAGCTACAATTTTACATCTTGAAATTCCAGATAAGATTTCATTTGAAAAGAGTTTCTACACTAAAATGTTTGTGTAAATGTTTTGTACATGTATGTCTTTATGTAGGCTCAGACAAGAAATATATTTTCAGACAAGAAAAAATTCTAAGTAGCTATTTGTAGTGAGTCAGAAAGGTAATGGAGGAATGAGGAGAAGTAGAAGAAAAATAGGAAGAAAACAGACAAGGCACAGTTGAGCAAGGACACATAATTTAAACATTTTTTTTATTTGATATAAGTTTAACATATTTATGAGATCTGGGTTAAACCACCTGCTCCATGGGGATAGGAACTGTGTTTTGAATATCATTAGGAACTGATCTGGCAGAATTCAGGCATGGCTGGATCCAGAAGCTCAATGGCTGATTAGTTATTGTTCTCTTTCATTCTATCTCTAGACTCTGCTTTCCTGTGTTGACTTCATATTCAGAAAGGATTTCACCAACAGCAATGATGCCTGCTGCTTCCATGGTCCTCAGCTAGTGAACCCAGGGATAGGAGAGTAAGAGGTAAAAAAAGTACTGTTATTTTCCAATATTACTAGGAATAGTCCTAGACTTGATGTTCGTTGGCCTTGTGTCATGTGACTGTCTCTCAGCCAATCATTGTGGTTAGCGTTCCCAAGTATGCTCATTGGACATTTCTGGGTCACATGTTCACTCTTAAAGCTAGAGTGGGAAGAAGGTAAATCCTATTTGATGTACATGGACCTGAGAGCAAAGGTGGGGTGTTATCCCAAAGGGGAATTAGGGTGCTATTCTCAAGGGGCAAAACAATCAATTTATATTATACTCCTGAGGCTCCTGTCCTCTCTCCTCTGGTTTACTCCCAAAATTCCCAAAAAGGAGTATTATAAAGAAGTAGTCAAAGACACCATCTTTAGAATAAGACATCCTGTGTTTAAATTCTGTTAATGTCACTTACTAGCAGTGTATCTTTGGACAAATGACTAAATTTTTTTAAGCTTCAATTTTCTTCATTTCTTTTCTAAAATGAAGATGATAATAACATTTACTTCACTGGTTGCTAAGAAGATTAAATGGGATGAGGCGAAAGCAATGCTTGGATGCTTGGACCTAGTAAGAATACAATTAATATTATATTTTATAGAATCTCTGTTAACCACCATCTACTTAACTCATCCATGTGATTAAACTCCACTCTCCATTACCTCTTAAAACATACAGATAAACACCCATGACATGCCTATGGCATGTGGAAGATCATGGACACTTCTGTTCTCACCCTTGGAGGTGCAATTGGCCCCAGGCCTGTTTATTTCAGTTGTGCTTGTTATTATAATTATGTAATCAAGTAGTACTAAACGAATGTCATGTAAGTGCCAGAAAGAGTTATTTCTGCAAAACGTCATTTGAATGCTTTGTAAATGTTTTGGAAAAACTTAATGAAATTGAATTTCCAAGAAGAAGTGTTACAAAATTAGATATGTACAAAACTAGTGTAAGAGATTGGGGAAAACGGTAAAGCTCAGGGAGAATTCTGCCCACAAAATGGTTTGAGAGTATGGTTTATTCTAGAAACATGATGCAGAACTCTAATCGCAGACTTGAATAAAAGGCTTTGACCAGTGACTGCATATACAATTATGTGTTTTAAATTCAAATAATGCCTAAGTATTTATATATTTTTTGATTCCATGCTCTAGCTATTATTTTAAGTTAATTAAATAATAACCAATATCAACTGTTTAAATAGATAGAAAATGGCATCTGCTGTATTATTATTATTTCTACCTTAACTCATTGCCATCACTTTTTAACCTCCGATTCACTCCCAACCATTTACAATCTGCTGTTTATAACCATCAATCTTCCAAAACACGTTTCTAAGAAATTGCCAACCTTAATTCTCTACTTGCTCTTTAAACACTGAAGTTTCTCAGAATTTTGCCTCCTCTGAAATATTCAGACTCCACTTCCAAATGCCTCATGGAGCTGAAGAACTAGATCTGTTCAGTCTTTTAGGGGGGTCAATTTTCAGTACTACAGCACCCTCACTGACAACCCACCTGGCACAGTCATCGGGCCCTTGTCCTCTGCAGTAGAATGCCCAAGTTGGCCAAAGTACCTGCACAGGCCTCTTTTGAGGCCTCCAGCGTTCTGGGTCCTAAACTTACACTCAAATGCTCTGTCACTGTTCTTGCAGCATGTCCATCACACCATCGACTATAGAGCTTCAGCCACATGCCAGGACCAGCCTCCCAGACCCTGGCATTGAGCCTGTGTCTCCTATTCCCTCTGGAGAGTTCCTCCCTGCCCCCTTGCTGCCTTTCTCTCTCAGCTGGATTCTATTAGGATGATCTCGGTGTCCCAGAGAGCCTTATAGGAAAAATTGCCTAAGACTTTAAAATGAAGCACAAGATTGCTGAGTATCTTTGATGAAAAACAAGGTGTTATTCTGTGCATCTTTCTGGATTTTCTGATTGTACGGCACATGTGTGTGTTTGTATGGGGGGTAACTTTTCTTTTCTTTGAAGGATTTTATAACTCTGTAATTTGGTAACAACTGTTAGAAATGTAAAATACACTTTTCAATCGATATGTAAATTCTGTCTTCTGCAAGGACAATCTCCCCTACTCAAAAAAGAAGCCAGATTTGCATCTATTCATAAATTCATTTTAGCATTTATGGTTGACCTATGCAAGCATGGAACTTTGAATTCCCTTTTGAATTGATTGCAATGACATGGCTCTATTATAAATTAATGAGTTAAAAAAGATCTTTGATAAATGTTCATTGTACATTTGTATGAAAGTCACGATTATACCCTCTTTAAAACATTATTCTTTAATAGCTTTTGATGCTTTTGATCCTCCAACAGATATCCTCTGTCAAACCAGAGTCCTGTTAAATCCTCCCCCAGGACAATAGGTACCAACTTTCTTTCCATTTATACCTCAAGGAGAAGCTGCCTGCATACCTCTTCCCAGGACAGACAGACGTCTCCACACAAGATGATTTACTCTTTCCATTTAGAGAAGCAGCCAGCAACTCTTACATGGCAGCTTTTCTCCCTCAAGTTCCTTTTAACCAGGCAGAAGTTCACAAACTCATGTTTCCTATTGTGCGTCAACCGGTTTCTTTGTATCCATCGGTGTACCACCCTCTCCCACCTGTCTACTCTCGCTCTTTTAGAATGAGGACGCATCTTCATTGTTTCTTGGGTGCCTAAAAGCAGACCTTGCATATAGTAGGTGTTCAGAAAATGTTTGCTGAATTTATATCTTAGTGTAGAGTGAAGACAGCCAGTTAGAGCAAGGGTCTTAGAATATTAGGCTGCTGGAATTTCAGAATTAAAAGCAACCTTAGCCATCTTCGAACGGTCTATCAACAGTTTCTTCAGATGGTCCTTCACAATGCCAAGGTCTCTGGCTCCCTCCCTTCTCCAAGGGACCAACATGTCCTGACAGTCCTATAAGGCTTTCACTGTGCTAGGATCAAGAATGGGCCTTTTCACAAACAAGGATAACACTTTGTATCATTTCAAATCTGGGACATACCGAACTAACAAAGGCTGAGTAATTATGAGCCAAATAATAACCTGGCACTTGCTGTGCAGGGAATTCTAGTTAAAGAGAAGAGTTTTCTGTAATACCCTGAAATTTTCTTTTTAAGCCAAAACTCAGTGGTCTCAGAGATTAAAAATACCACTAAGACTTTTTTTTTTCTTTTTTGGTGACACTAGGCTACAATGTCATCAGCTTAATGTAGACAACGTGAGTTTGACCATTCTTCTGAAATTTATTTTTACTATAGCCAAATCTAAGAACAGTGGCTGTACATGGGCATAGCAGTGAAATCTTTGTTCTTTACATACTTGAAAATGAAACAATATTGAATAAACTAATGAGTTCAATTCACCTTTGGGATTGTCAAATTTAGAATCACAGACTTTCAAAGCCGTAGAGCTAGGATTACCTTGGATTTTCCAATTTAACTCCAGTGAGAAATACCCTGTTTATATTTTGTGAACAGGTTCCCACATCAGAAGAAGAAGAAGAAAAAACGAACTCTCCACATGATAACTATTATTGATTGAGCACTGTCAATGTCCTTCAGCAAAAGGAGCTTGTTTGGACCCCCAGGAACACACCTGTGGTTGAACAAGCCTGGGTTTATTGGTCACTGCATGCAGGGAGAACACACACCATGCAGAACCATGAGGCATCTCAGTAAGAAGGTATTAGAAAGAATCTTTTTTAAGATTTGGGCTCTGATTGGGTAATCTCGGAGAGAGTCTAGTGAAGCAAAGGTCCATTCTAGATTGGGTATTGTCAGAAAGCAGGGACAATCTTATGAGTGGACATCTCAATAAATCTTAGCACTGCAGAGGGCAGATTAGAGTGCAAGATAAAGATGTAATTGGTAAAGAAGTAGCAATCACTTGTTTTAGCAGAGTATTTTGTGGGCTGTACAGTGACCTTGTTTTGTTTCACTTTATCATGGTCTCAGAGTTGCCTTGTCTTGTGTCCTTGTCCTGTGATATTATTTATGTTCAATATGAGAACAATCTGACCTGGCTGTGAGGGTCACAGCTTTCTCAGCAGTAACGATGTCCCAAGTGCTTTTGCATGCATTATTCCTTTTAATCTCTAAGATTTTATTAGGCAGATACTATGAGTCCTAATTTACAAGTGAGATAATAGAGAATTGAAGACATTAATATTAGCAGAGAGAAAACAGCAGCCCGAGCCAGGACTGACACAAGACTGACTCCAAAGCTCACATGCTACTAATATGTCACAGGCGTGATTCTTGGATGCCTTAGAAATGGAGGAAAAACAGGGCGTATGTGTGAGAAAAACAAACTGCATTACAGAAACTTGGCAGAATGTCTGGGGGGAGCTATAGTTCATCAGGGATTCTGATATCTCTATAATTCTCTGTATTTCCATTTGTGCTCTGAGATAACAAGGCCTATTCAATCATTAACTTGGTTTGGTTTATTGGACACCAAACCTTCTGTTCCTCTATTTGGTTAGGTGAGCAGGCCTCAGCATCAGACTACCTAGATTAGAATCATGGTTCTGCCACTTTAAGCTCTCTGTGCCTCAGTTTCACTGATACCGTCACCTGCCAAATGCCATCTCTTCCTTCCTGTCTGCTAACAGAACATGGGTCTTTTCAGATATTGGCAAAATATCCCTGACCTCAAGTGGCCCCATACCCCAGCCCCAGGGAAGGAATCTTGATTGGTCAAAAACCTCCTAGAAATCTCTTCCATTTTGGTTAGGGATTAATCTAAAGGTGGGCTGTGACCCTATTATGGTGAGAAAGATGGAAAGACAAATTAGCTGATAGGTGAGATGGGTGAAGAATTCATCCCAAATATCAGACAAATCATTGAGAGGAGAAAACTCTTCTTCATTATTCCTGGCTGGATTCTTAAATGATGCTAGAGGTGCAGCATCTATCTAAGGTGGCTTGGAAAGACGAGTCAACACGCTTAGAAGGGAGAATTGAAAACAGAAAGAGATTAGTAGTTTGTGTTATGGAGCCTCTGCACCAGCTCTGGACTTTGGACTTCTTATTCAGTGAGAAAAATAAACAATTCATTTGTCAAGCCCCAGTAAATTTTGTTAGTTTCAGAATGCATTCTTATCTGATATGCTCAGTTTCTAACTCACAAAACAAGGACAAAAATAGTAACCACTACAAAGGAGAAGCAAAATTATCTCCGTTTGCACTTAACATGGTCTTATATGTAGAAAATCTAAATATTCCATGAAAAAAAAAAAACCTGTTAAAACTAGTAAACAAATTCGGCATAGTTGCAGGATAAAGTTAACGCACAAAAATTGGTTGTGTTTCTTTACATTAACAATCTGAAAAAGACATTAAGAAAACAATTTCATTTACAATGGCATCAAAAAAAATACTTAGGAGTAAGTTTAACTGAGGAGGTGACATACTTGTATACTGATAAATACAAAATTGGCTGAAATAAATTAAATAACACCTAAATAAATGGAAAGACATCCTGTGTTCCAGGACTTGCAGACTTAATGTTGTTAAGATCAATACTACCCAAAGTAATCTGCAGATTCGATGCAGTCCCTACCAAAATCCCAATGGCTGTTTTATTTTTTTTTTCAGGAATATAAAATTGCATCCTACAATTCATATGGGATCCTAAGGGACCCTAAATAGCCAAAACAACAAGAAAGTTGGAGATCTGACACTTTCTAATTCAAAACTCACTACAAAGATACAAAAGTCCATAGTATTCACATAAGGACAGACAGACGTATAGACCCATGGAATAGAACAGAGATCTCAGAAATAAAGTCTCACATATATGGTCAAATGATTTTCAACAAGGATGCAAAGATCATTAAATAGAGAAAGGACACACTTCAACAAATGATGCTGGGAAAACTGAATATCCAAATGAAAAAGAATGAAGGTAGAACCTTGCCTTACACCATATGCGAAAATTAAGTCAAAATGGATCAAAGACCTAAACCTAAGATCTAAAACAAACAAACAAACAAAAATCTTGGAAGAAAATATAGGGTAAAAGCTTCATGACATTGAAATTGTCAACAATTGCTTAGGTATGACACCAAAAGCACAGGCAACAAAAAAAGAAATGGATAAAATTTCATTAAAGAAGGACTTTATCAAAATCAATAACTTTTGTGCCTTAAAGGACATTATCACTGCAGTGAAAAGACAATCTATGAAATAGAAGAGAGTGTTTGCAAATCATGCATGTGATCATGGATCACTATTCAGAATACATAAAGAATTCAGCTACAACTTGACAACAACAAAAATCAACCCAATTAAGTAAAATTAGGGCTTGAATAAACATTCTCCAAACAAGATATATAGATGGCCATGAGCACATAAAAAGGTGCTCACCATCACTATTAGGGAAATACAAATCAAAACCACAATGAGATGTCATTTCACACCCATCAGGATGACTGTTATTAAAAAACAAAAAAGAAAAATAACAGGTGTTGGCCAAGAAGCAGAGAAATTTCAATCCCTGTGCACTATTGGTGGGAATATAAAATTGTGCCACCACTGTGGAAGTCAGCATGGTAGTTCCTCAAAAAACTAAACCAAACTACCATATGTGCCAGCAATCCCACTTCTGGGTATGTAGCCAATAGAACTGAAAGCAGGAACTCAAAAAAATATTTGTACACCCATGTCCATAGCAGCATTACTCACAATAGCCAAAAGGGGGAAATAATCCAAGTTCGCTGACAGATGAATAGATAAACCAAATGTGCTATATAGATATGATGGAATATTATTCATTCTTTAACAAGAAGGAAATTCTAATCTATGGGACAGCATGGATGAACCTTGAGACCATGCTAAATGAAATAAGCCAGACACAAAAAGGACACATTTAATGACTCCATTATATAAGGTAACTAGAATAGTCAAGCATATAGAGACAGAAACCATGGTGGTTGCCATGGGGTTGGAGTGAGAGAGGGTATAACCAGGGAGTTATCATTTAATGAGTGTGGAGTTTCAGCTGGAGAAGACGAAGAGGTTCTGGAGATGGATGGTGGTGATGGTTGCACAACAATGTGAATGTACTTAATGTCACTAAACCATACACTTAAAAATGGTTAAAGTGATAGATTTTATTTTATGTATATTTTAGCACAATTAAAAAAAATAGCAGCAACCCCTCAGGAAAGTTGCGAGCACTAAATGAGGTAACTCCTACAAAGCACTAGACATTGTGCTGGCCATGTACATCACACTCCCTCCATGTCCTGCCTCTTCCAGCTTCAATAACCAAAGTCCTGACATTCCTAGGCTTAGCCGCCTCTTGTCTCTGAAACAAGGGCAATGACCTTGGCTGGAAAGAGTCCCCCATTCCCAGAGAAGGTATCCTTCTAAGCACCCCTGAGAGCTCCAGGCCACAGCATCCTTTGGTCCAGGGACATAGTTCCAGATTCCTATCCACGACCTGAGGAGAACTGGTGCTGACCTTGAGTCAAGCAGGTGGCACATTATCTTTGACCACCTTCTATGTGGGGATATGGCAGAAAATAAAACAGACTTTCTGCCCTCCAGGAACTTAGTTTCCAGTTGAGAAAGATAGGCAATAATCGCATGACTAAAACCAAGGTAATTTCAGATCATGAAAACAAGATAGCACAGTGTGATAGACAGTGAGTGGAAAGGCTGTTTTTAAGCAGAGTGAACTGGGGACAGCTTTCTAAGTAAGGGGTGACATCCAAGGTAACATTTGAACTACGAGAAGGAGCCATGTACAGACCAGCTAAATGATTGTTCCAGGCAGAGAGAATGACAAGCACAAAGTCCTGAGGGGAATACGAGCTTGGCATGTTTGAGCTTCAGGTCCATATCATCCGAGGTCTGTTTGGAATTTATATAAATGAATGAATCCCTTCCTTGTGAGTGGGCTAAGGTACTTGATCATTAATAAACAAAGGCTACATGCCCAACAATTTACGGGCAGGGTTTAAATTGGTTGTGCGTCTTTAAAATCTAATAAACCAAATATTAGCTTTCATACCTGCTGTGCTATACCATTTCTGGCTTCTTAAAAAGCCATTTCTTATTTAGTAAGAAATACTCTCTACTGCCAGCAGCTTTCTTTCAATTTTCTTTACAAAATAGCAATTAGCATGTGCTGTTTTGAGTTATTCGAATGAATTAGCCTCAATTTATATACTCAGTTGTGGGAATTATTCCAGTATTACTTACCAGTCTAAATGAGTTACAGTTAAGGCATGAAATTAAAATTGATTATTAAAGTTTAGCCAGAAAAAGGAAAAATTAGCTTTAATGATAATTCTTAATTGAAAAAACGCTTACATAAGAACATCCTTCCCCTAATTTTTGAGATTACTCTGCCAATTTCAAGCATCCCCTGCTTCTAAATACCACAGATTTCTTGCTTTTGAAATGCATTAGTCTATACAATAAAGTAAAAGAGCTGAATATAAATTTACTTGGTTTAAAAATCTAGAAAATAATTTCAAAATAATTGCCAATGCTTTCCCCTGCAATAACATTATAAAATCTAAAGGGTATTAAAAAATTTGTCAGTATTCCTGGAAAGGAGAAAAAATTACGTTTAGGCTTTACTGATGATTGACTGCAGATTTCTTTAACTTTTGTTCCAGTTCTAGGTACTTCTTTTTATTAAGCTGTGATAAAAATGTTCATTTCAGCAAATCGGTTTTAAAGAAAGGGCAAAGCAAACAGAAGAAAAGGCAGGCATTTCTTTTCTGGAGTCTAAAGAAGAAAGCTCTTCTTAATGCTCGTGTTCACATTCTGAGAAACCCAGGGTTGTAACCTAATGTTCATCTGTGCTTTCTATTTTTCTTCCTTCATTTTCATCAGGTGCTTTCACTGCTCTAAACCTTGTTTGAAAAGCCAGTATTTTTTTTAAGCAAGATTTTAAATTCATGAAGAACAAAAGGGTATAAAAAATATCATCCCTCAGTTCCCCAGCCACTTAATTTTTCTTCTCAGAGTCAACCAATGTTTTCATCTACACAAAGCTGTTAATAGTTGTTTCTGGGGTATGGGATTGCAAATGAAATAATTTAATTTTCTGTTTCGTATGTTTCCAAATTGTCTAATTTTATTTTTTGCAAAACAATTAATACTGTGATATTGATGAAGTAAAATGGAGTTTAAAATGTAAAGGGAAGGTAAATTTATAGAGACAGAAAGCAGAATATTGCCAGGAGCTAGGAGGGAGAAGTGGGAAGTTGTTTAATGGATATTGAGTTTTGCAAGATGAGAAAGTTTTGGAGATTTGTGGATAACAATGTAAATATATTTAACATTATTGAACTGCATAGTTAAAAATGGTGAAGATGGTAAATTTTATGTTATGTGTATTTTACCACAATTTAAAAAAGATGTAAAGAGATTTTTTTTTTTTGACATTTTAAGAGGCAGAGTTTAATTCACCTTTGGAATGAAGCCAAGATTCAGATAAGAAACCTTCCAAATATTTTATGACCATATATGGTAGGGTCCTGAAGGCTCATGATTATGTGAAAGTTTTAAACCTTATACTTCTCAGTGAAGGAAAATGAGAGCTGGTCAAAATTCTAATGATTATTATTCAAGAAAATGCCTTTTGATATTGACCATGGTTTTAGCATATAGAAGGAAAATATCTTGAATTTGTTCTGGTGATAAAGAAGGCTAAAGGTCATTTTGTATTAATAAAAAGGTCAAGTAATCAAGAGGACAAAATAATCTTAGATGTTTTTAAGGGTCATGTGCCCATCCCTGATATTCTAATTGGGAGCCACTAACAAAGCCACCTGGTTGGAGCAGGGGCGGGACCATTTCTTACAAAGCAAGAGCCTAGACAGAAACAACGGTAGAAACCCATTACAAAGACACATGTTTTGACCAGTCCAAGGGTGTGAACAGAGACATGGTACAGAATATTGGATATTAGGATGTTTTGGGAAGTTCAGGAAATACATTAAATGGATCTACACAATGTTCTTTTCTTTCTGCTCTCGAGGCTGTTTATTACTGGCACTTACAAAAGAAATGAAGAAATTTGTGGAGCTGTCAACTTCAACTCTAAGACTGACTTATTTACTTATTTACAAGCCAAATTATTTTATGATAGGATTATGGCTGCTAAATGGTGCATTTTATCTATCTGTCTGTCTGTCTGTCTGTCTAAATAAAAGACAATATGCTTTCTACTACTCAAAGAAAATTACCTTTTGTAAAGTTCTTTGACACTCGATTATTTCACACTTTGGTTACTCTAAACATACAGCTGCTCAGTTTGATTTTTATGGAGACTTGACAGAGGAAGCACCAGTCTGCATTCAGTGTGATCACAGTCTCTTTGGTGAGGGAACATTGTACATACATAAAGAGTGTTTAATAAGGAAATCATCTCTATCACCATTTTGGAATTCCAGTTTGCGTGATTTGGAATCCAGGTTCATATTTACTTGAGACCTTAATGGGTCCCTTGGGAAAAATAATAAGGGGACATTTGGAACTGAGGGATGAACATGGAAATATTTGTTTTCTCTTACAAATACTTTTTCTTTTTCTTTTTTATAAATAACTCTCCTTGTTCCAAAATAGATTGCTATTTTGTCCTTGAAAAAAAAATTGTCTGAAAAACTTGATTTGCTGAAGCAAACATTTTATTTCGAAAAAATAATCATCTAGAAAATTGTTCCAGCCAGTATAATTTCCATTCTCTCTAAGTGACAAGAAATTTTCAGCAAAACCTTTTTTTTTTTAATCACTTAATCACTTGCTGTCTTTGCAATGTTACATAAACATTTTAGGCTTATATATCTTTTATCCCTTAACTCCAGGGAATAAAGTGGATTTTATTCTCTTTGCATATCCTTTAGTGCTAAGCACATCCTTCTGCAGATAATATGTATGCAATAAGCATTTGCTAAATGAATGATTAAATTTATAAAATAATGACTGCTAAAAGCTTAACAATTTTGAGGCTATCTATAAACATTCTTTTCAATTTATTGTGAATTATATTATGACTTGTTTTATGATAAAGCAATCTATGAGTAGGAATCTCTCATTTAGGTTAGGCATATTTATATTTTGAGAATATTAATTACAGGAAAAGGCAGGACAAAGTTTTGGACTAGGGAGAGATGATCCCCAAGATTAAAACTGTGAAAATACGAAGAGTCTTTGGGAACAAGTGTGAAAGAAAGCTTTTTGAAGAAACTGGTGGTCAACAGGTACGACACTTAAGTGAGGGTAAGGGGAAAATTGGGTTCGGAGACTCAAGTTTCAATGTATGGAGGGGGGCAGTTTCCTACACAGCACCAGGTAATTCTCCAGGCACCAGTGGGATGTCCTACCTTTCAACTCGATTCTGACACTATCTACCAGAAGGATACAGCATCAGATCCCACAGGTTAAGTGTTTAGACTTACCAGACTGCCTCACCCCGACCCCCCACCCCACTTCAGATGCCAGTCCAAAGCCTAGGTTGTCATCTGTACTTTTGACTGATCAGCTATAGATTGGACTCCCCTTGGACTTCAGATGCCAGTCACAGGTCCAGGTTGTTACCTGTCCTTACGGATGATTGCCGTAAATCAGAGGTTCCCATGATCTTTTCCTTGGATTAGATGAATTTGCTAGAACAGCTCACAGAACTCAGAGAAATGTGTTACTTACTAGATTGTCAGTTTATTGTAAAAAGATATAACTCAGGAATGGCCAGATGAAAGAGATGCGTAGAGCAAGGTACAGTAACCCACCCTTATCCATGGGGAATGTTTTCCAAGATACCCCACAGATACCTGAAACCACGGATAGTACCAAACCCTATATATGTTGTTTTTCCTATACTTACGTATGTGTGACAAATTTTAACTTATAAATTAAGCACAGCAAGAGATTACCAATAATAACTAATAATAAAATAGAACAATTATAACAATATACTGTAATGAAAGTTACGTGAATGTGGTCTTTCTCTTTCAAAATATCTTATTGTTTTGTATTCATCGTTCTTCTTGTGATGAGGCAAGATAAAATGCCTATGAGATTAGATAAAGTGAGGTGAATGATGTAGACATTGTGAGGTAGCATCAGACTTCAGATGGTTCCCGATAAGTACTCTAAGGCTTCTCTTTGGCCTACCTGAATTGCCAACTTCAGTACTCTGGTGCTTTGGGGCCATTATTAGGTAAAATAAGGGTTAATTGGACACAAGGACCAAGTTAATGTTGACGTGATAACAAAGACAGCTACTAAGTGACTATGGGCGCATACAGTGTGAATATGTTGGATTTCACATTCAGCGTGAGATGAAGTGCGATATGGAAAGATTTCATCACGCTACTGAGAAAGAGCGTGCAATTTAAAAGTTATAAATTGTTTGCTTCTGGAATTTTTCATTTAATATTTTTGACCACAGCTGACTATGGGTAACTAAAACTGTGGAGAGTGAAACCATGGATGAGGCAGTAGGAGAGTACTGGGAAGGGCGCGAACATTCCATGCCCTTTCACAGCTCTCCACTTTTTCAGAACATTCCATGCCCTCTCTGTCCTCTCCACTCTTCCAGAACATTCCATTCCCTCTCCCAGCTTTCTGCTCTTCCAGTTGCTTCATGCAATCACCAACCCAGAAGCTCTCCCAGCCCCACGGTTTGGGGTTTTTGTGGAGGCCTCATTACATAGGCAGGATTGATTAAGTCATTGGCTGTTGGCGATGGATCCTAGGTTGGCAGTGGCAGTGGTGGTGGGCTCCTGAAAGTCCCAACCCTCTAATCACATGGTTGGCCCCACAGCCAACCAATCCCCATCTCATAAGGTGCTTTCCGCAAGTCACCTCATTAACATAACTAAAGACACCTTTGTCACTCTCAACACAGGAAATTTGAAGGTTTGGGAAACTGTGGGCCAGGAACCAGGAACAAAAAACCAAATATACATGAAAAATATATTTTTGTTATCTGAATAATATATATCTGAATATATATATATATGTATATTCTTATGAATCATTATATCACAGTGGGTAACATTGGCCTGATAAGATGTGTATTTTATTGAATTTCACAAATAGCAACAACAACAAAAATCCATTTGGTAACTCAAACACAGAAGTTTACTTACTGAATCAAAATTTCCAGGTATGGCCACAGGGAATCTGAATGTTGGACTGGTACTACATGTTGTTCTGATGGAGAGCCCAAGTTGAGAATCATTTGTATATTTCTAAGTTCCTAACTATAGGAATTTCTGTCCTGAGATTTCTTCTGCCTGTTTATAAAGTTGTTTTGATTGCTAAATGGCTAATGACAGAGTGTCGGGCTAAGAATCCTTCTCAGATAAGAATGAAAGAAAGCAAAAAGGTTTTATACGTTTTTGTGTCTCAATGCTATAACTTAAAGAGTAGAAGGTTCTTATTCTTTAGCTAATTTTATTGTTGAGGAATACTAAAGAATATCCTGTTTGGGTTTGACTCTACCTATTTCATTAAGATCTACGTCAAAATGATAAATGATTACAGTTTTAAATAATAACACTCAAAAGTTGGCCACTGACAATCCATCTTTTCAGGAGGAACCAAAGCAGTAAAAATTTTAGCTTGATTTATGGATCTTTTCATTAAAGGACGTGAGACAAAGCAGCACTTAATATGTGGGATGTATAAGATGGTGGATAGGAATTTAGTTTGCCAGCTTCCATCCCTGTAAAAATAGTTTTAAGGCTTTTTTCTCCTTGAACTATATTGTTTCCACCTCTAATTTCAGTATAAGTTGTTTATATTCCATCACCATTTATTCTCCTTTATTACTTTTTCTCTGTAGATAAGTGCTAGGAGATGTCAACATATTAGAAACTTTGAGGACTGGTACTTAAAGAATCATTAGGAGAACTTGCATCTTGAGAGAAAATGCAATTTCTTTAATTGAGAAATTAAACTAATGGACTTGTATCTCATTTGCCTGGTGTGATGGTCCCTGAAACTGGCTGATGATTAGAATGCCCTGGGAAGCTTTTCATGTATTTTTCACTGTTGATTAACTAATTTCCACGACAAAAGTAGTATGTGTTTTTGGTTAAAATAATTCAAAAAGTGCAGAGGGGTAAAAAGTGGAATGTAAATCTCTTCTCCTCTATTTAATGCTTCCTAGAATAACTCCCCTGTTATTAATTATTGTGTGTTGCCTTCCAAAAACTTTTGTACATAATACAATCATATACTTATTTATATCTTTTTTTCCCTCGAATGGATTATTCTGTATCTACCGTTCTGTAACTTGCTTTTCCAGGCCAGTCTTCTGAACACTTTTTAATGGAGCGTACATAGCTCTACTAGGGTCTTTCAAATGAATATGTTTTCGATTAAAATGATTCTTATTCATTGCATCAGAAGAGACCCAAGAACTTATGATTTTCAAAGAAGCTCCTCCATTATTTCTGATATAAGTAGTCCACGAACTAACATTTAGAAACCACTGTATTAGCTCATGAGGCAGAACGTGTTTTAAGATATATTATTTCCATGTTTGGCTGAAACTTTTCCTCATTCATATTAGAAACTGTTTTCCTTCTGTTGCATGATAAGAATGAGAAATGAATATGGAACTGCCCCCAAAGAGACTTTTTTAAATGACAATAAAATTTTCTTATACACAAGGAAGAAAAGGAAGAAAAGTTTCCTTGGCAACTGGTAGCAAATATGGAAGATAATAGGTGGAATTTATCATAAGAATAAGGCAACATTTCTACTGAGAGAGTATGGGAATGAAGCAATCTGTACATGGTACTTACAGGTCTGCATGCAGAGCCTGGAATGAACACCTGATGTTCATAGATAAATAGGCAATAATGGCAAAGTAGTTAAAATTAAATCCCCACCCCCTGCCCCACTTTCTTTAAAGCCAAAGGTATTTTTCTTCTATCAAAATCGTCTTTACCTTGAACTTGGATTCTGGTAAATTACCTTAACTATTTTTTCCTGTCAAGAGATAAAAACTTTATTTTTGAAAAACACTATCCAACGCTGTAGGTGGGAGTTTCGAATAGTCTTCTAGGAAACAGGTAAAAGTCAATAAGCCTGCCAAGGAGCTTCTCCAGGGCTCCCCTGTGTTGGCCACTTGTCATACCCAGCAATTAAATGAGTTTTTCTGCAGGATCAATCATGGCTGGTCAAATTAAGACTTGCCAAGAACACTAATTAAAGTAATGTAAGTTAGAGTCCATTTTCCCCCTTAGGAAACATAAATGATGGGGGTAAAGGGACTTGAGAATATCGTGTCCATTAAATTCCTTAACTTAGAGGTAGGCACTTGCCCCTCCTACCTGAACATCTCCCCAGCTTGTGACAAGTAGCAGAAATGATGCGCTCCCAAATCATGAAGACCAAGCTTTATTTTAACTGCATTATATTCCTCTAAATAAAAAATCAAACCCAAAGATATTTTAAGCACTTTTTTTTTTGCCATCTATGTACAAGAACAATTGGAATAGAAGCTGAACACTTCAATGACCATATTCAGAGATTCCATTTTGGATTTTATCAACCATGGGACTATCTCATTTTGGAAATTACCACTTTAAGTAGTCTAACAGATTGAGAATGCATATTATAACTATGAAAGTTATGGAAGAACTGCATATTTCAGTTTGTTCTAGGTTGGCTTCTGCAGATATATTCATTAATTGATATATTTATTAGTTACTATGTCACTTATATCCCTTGGGTTACAGTTAGAAACCAAGTCAGGTTAACTAAAGATAAAATGGGATATATAGAAAGGAAATCATATAGCTTTACAAAATCAAAGAAGAAAGTTGTCACAGATAAATAGATAAATAATGCAGAAGTAGTTAAAATTAAATAAACTTAAAAAAAAATCTAAAAGTATTCCCTTCTATCAAAATCACCTTATATTCAACTTGGGCCCTGGTGAATTGCCTTAATTATTTTAGTTAACAGCAGACCTCAGGGAGAAAAAAGAACAAGAAAAGCTCTGGAGATTTCAGGAACAGGCACTTCAGGGCATTGTCATCAGGATGACTTGGCTCCAAACTGCTTTCCACTCTGTGCCACTCTGCTCAAGATTAGGATTCCTAGGAGAGAGTTGTATTGGCCCAGTTTGGACCACAAGTCCATCCTCAATCAGTTCTCCATGGTGAGCTCACGGTCCCCTCAGGACCACATTGAATAGGAGATGGAGAGTTACCCCAACAAAAGGTGGGTTCTTGTGGCAAAGAAGAAGGGTTAAGACATGGGGGACAGGCTGAAAGCAGAGCTTCCCATCACTTTCACCTGTTATATCAAACTTGATGATTTCATTGGCAAGTAGCAAAACCTAACAGGATTGTGAATAGTAGAGATTTTACTTGTCTCACCAGCTAACAAGAAGTCCAGAGATAGGTGGTTCCAGAAGATACTCAACAATCACTCAGGATGAGTTGACTCAAAGGTTGTGGAAAGATAGGAGGTGGGTCATAGACTTGGAAAGTGAGAACAACTGAAAAGAGCAGTGGGGATGGAGTAAAAAATATTTCTCCCCCTGGGGAAGATATTTATACTCTTAAACTCAGGGAAGAAGTAAAGACTGATGCTCCCTGTGGGAGAGAGGGAAGTGGTTAAAGTGAGATGTCTCTTTTGGTAGCATGGGGTGGAGTCTAAGGCACAGGTGGAAGGTGATTGACTTGCAGAAAAAGTACACATGGGCGTTTTCACATGTGGTGTGGGGTTGATGAGTATGACCACATTACGTGACCAGAAGCCCAACCCTGGTGACATGGCAAGTAAGAGAGAAAAAATGGTGCTAATTCTAAATGTTCTTATCCTACTTTTGGAGTCATAGGCTTCTCCTGTTAGGTGTGATTCATTTCCAGTGACATTGGTGAATCACTTCTCAGCACCATTCAGTGTGGGGAGCTGAGAGCATAGTTTCCACTTCTAGTTGCAGAGCCTAAATTGGTCTCATATATGTCCCTGGCAAGCTATGGAGGACAAGACTTTCATCCCGTGCCAATATGCGGGAATTACTTCCAGTTTGTTGTGCAGGGAAATCTAGGTCACGGTCTCTGATGAACGATGGTAGCTCACTGCATGGTAGGAGAAGCTCAAATACTGTATATTTATTTCATGAAGATGTGGGACTCCAAAGCTGTAACTTCTTCCAATTACCTTTTCTCATTGGCTGTACATTTAAAAACAAATGCTTGGGAGACTAAGGATAGGAAAAATCAGGAAATGCTGCTTGATTTTTCCTGCGCAAAATTGCTGGGAACACTCTGATCTGACTCCTTCCTTAAGTTCTCCTTACACTGACTCCATGACTCAGCGAACATTGCTCAGCACCCCTCAAGGAGACTAGCTCAAGTTTATTGAGAGCCTATCAGGCACTTGGCTAAGTTCTGGGAATGTAAAGTCAAGTAAACCCTTGATCTCGTGGAATTCATATTTCAGCAGTGGTGGGAATTAAAGATGTAATGATACAATGTGGGAAGGAATGTAGCTACCGTATATAGAGAGGAGAAATCATTTCTTCCCAAGAAGATAGGAGAAAACTTGCTAGGGAGGTGATGGGGTTCAGAACAAGTCTCCCCAGAATGTGTCACTTTGGCATGCAGGTTATTTTGAGATAAAAATCAGTCAAGGCCCAAAAAGACTCAGGAAGAGCTTATCACCTCCCCTTTAACTGCTTACAAGAAAGAAAACCTTTGCCAGAGATAACTGCAAAGAGTGGGTGAGGTGTGGTGGGTTGCGGGGAGCTAGGGAGGGCCTGGAGATCAAAGCCTTCTCACTGTTTCACTGTCTCTGAAGTGATTTACACATACTGACTCATTTAATTCTCATGGCAACATTCTGATGTAGGTCTTATTATTTTCCTCTTTTTACAAATAAGGAAACTGAGACAGAGAGAGTGACTAAGTTACTTGGCGGTAAGTGGTGAATTTGGATTTGCACCCGGGGTGTCTGGTTCTAGAATCTGTGCTGTCTGTTGTTGAGATTGTGTCCATATCACAGGTTTAAAGAGGTTAGGGGTCTTTAGGTTATTCTGTTATAAATGTCAGAAGCTGGCGCCGTATCTGTCTGGCTCCAAAGTCCTAAGCCTTGAACTTGCAGCCCTGTTTCATCTTAAACATAATATGAGTGTTCACCAGAGTTAGCAAGCAGATATCCAGAAAACTATATTTCTGCAGAAATAATGGTGCACAGTAGAGAGACTTCTGATTCCTAGTGGAAGTTGTTTGTGGGGGAGGTAGGAGAAACTCAAGGTGGGTGGATGGAGAGTCTATAGGAATTTGGGGTTCAGGATGCAGCTTCAATCTATGAAGTTTCAGAGGCATTGTATCAGGAACACATTTTAACACCTTTGAGTTAAGAACTCCACTGTAGTAATTTAGTAATTTTTATTTGGTCATCTGTTGAAGCATTTAAAATCAGAAAATGATGTCCCTCATTATCTCTCTGAATCCTAGTAGATCTTCTCTACTAAAAGGGCCTGAATTTGGAAATGACTTTTTTTTTAGGAATCCCTTTGAGTCCAGACACAGGAGTCCAAATTCAGTGTGCTTTAGCTAACAATCAAATGTCTCCTTTTCTCCTTCCAGTTCCTTCCTTCTTTACCAACTGATTTAATCTTAACTATTTATGTATGTTGTTTAGTTAGTCATGGCAACAAAGCCACTTAATAGGCCAATTAGCAATTAAATTTAGACACAATATTGACAGTTCAGCTGTGTTAGCCAAAATTTTAAGATTCCGGCATAAAGGTTTGACTGATCTCCATGAATTGCCAAACCACTTGAGAATGGTGGTGCCCTAACTGAAGGAAGTCTCCTTAGCATGTTAGAATATATCACTTTGGCTTTCGAATACACTTGTAAAGAAATCATGAGGCGTGAGAATGCAGCTCATTTGGTTTCATTTAAAGCAGTCTATGAAAAGATAATCTGAGTGGGGAGAGGAATTCCTTTGGAAGAAAAGGACTTTTTAGGAGAAACAAAGATTTCGGAATTTCAACATCAAGCTTCCTTTTATTTTCCTGTTTAGAGTAACAAATATGTAACTGTTAAAATCCCATCTTTAAAAAATCGAACTTATAAAATCACAGCCTGTGGTCACTCTCAGTTTGCCCTAAGGTTTGAGAGTGTTTTATAATTTCCAATATGTGATCTTAAATGTGATCCAAGTGAAAGGGCCTTTCCAAGTTTAACATTCAATTTACAAATGAATATATAACATTGAAAGAGTCTTCCTGTGTGTTGTTTTGAAGCCACCAACGATTTTTCAACTATGTTTCACATCTTCAAAAATAATACGTAAAATAACCACATAAACAAATTTTTTTTTTCAGGCAAATTACTTCCTGCTTATGGTTTGAATTCTAGCTTGATCTCTCTTCATCTCATCTGGGCAAACTGGTCCACTCTGCACAGGATCATAGATGTTTTTCATATCCTGAATGTTCAGATAACCAAGGAAAACGCTAACAGCTCCTTTAAGGAAATGAGGATATTTGCTTAACAGTTCACTTCAGAGAAAAGTACATGACATTATTTATTTTACATGTGCATTAAACTTCCATCATGGTAGTTATTAGGCACCAAGCAACAGGTTTGTCACCTGCCTGCTGGAAATCTTTTCCTAGTTTCCCCTCATTAGTGCAAATAACCACTGACTCTGAGTAAAACCTTTTATTCTAGATCTCAGTTGGACCTCTTCAGCCTGTAAGTTCACGGGAGCACAACACAATGTAAGAGCTTGCATACTGTCAAAACACTATGGAAAAACCCCAAATTTAAAATGCAGTAACATTTCCATTCATGTGAAATATCCAGAATAGGCAAATCCGTAGAAACGGAAGGCAGATTAGTGGTTGCCAGGGACTGAAAATGCTGGTGGGGAATGGGGAGTGACTGCCTAACAGCTGCAGGTTTCTTTTTGAAAATGGTTTGGAACTAGATGGTGGAGATGCTGCATAACGTTGTGAACAGCAAATGCAATTGCATCGTATGGTTTAAAATGCCATGTTTATGTTATGTGAATTTTATGTCCATTTTCTAATAAGGGTAATAACATCAAAGTGTGAGAGCTGGCAGTGTTTGGGGAGGGAAGAGGGTGCTTTATGAGGAGAAGGAAGTCACATGCCTACTTTTGGCCTCTGCCCAACCCCCTCCCTTTAAAAATGGCAAACTAGTTAGATGTCCACCCAGAGGAAAGGAAGTAGATACTTCGTGTGAACTCTAAAATGGGGTCTCACTGGATGGCAGGGCACTAGACCATATTTCCTGGAACCCTCTTCTTGCTCTGAAATCCTAGGAAATTTGTTCAGCACACTTTTCTCTCCACCCTTGGGCCTCCACCTGTTTCTTGGATCCAAGCCGGGAGTCTTGGCACCTTGAGGTGACCACATGTGATGGAAACACAAGAAGCTTTAAGAACCCAGCGTCTTCTTATCATCAGGTGTCACCTAAAACGTCACCATCACCATGTAAGTAGCTTCTCCACTTGTGTTTTTAATCTCAGCCTGTTATGTGGCTGAGTATCTATCTTCATTGTACTTAACCCAACTGGTGATTTGGGGGCATTTTTTTTTCTGTCTCCTTCTCCATGGCAGCATGGATGGATGCTCACATATATTTCTGGGCCCCTGCTTTGGTCCAAACACCAAGCAAGGTGCTGGAGAAACAGTGATGACGCCAAACCAATTCTGATCTCTGTGCTAATGAACGAATAGTCTAGTGGGAGAAACAGATGTTAAGCTAAGAATCACATAGAAACCTGGAAACACAACCATAACAACTGCTTTGAGGACCAACAGGCTCTGTTATAGGGAAAATTTTTCTTGTCAGGGAGGTGAGAGAAGGTTTCTCCGAAGAAGTAACTCTCGAGTAAAGTGTGAAGGCCAAGCAGGAATTAATTTGGGAAAGAGGAGAGAAAAGAGCATTCCAGGCAGAGGGAACAGCTTGTGCAAAGGCGTAGTCGTGGGAGGGACATGCCCAGAATGAGAGACCCAAGAAGACAGTGAAAGGGATGCAGAAGAAGGAGAGATGGATGGAGGTCAGACTAAGAATGCCGAGGTTAGGACTTTTATCTTTATCCTAAGAGTAATGGGAAGCTATTGAAGATCTTTAAAAAGATGGGCAGGGGTGATTCGATCAGATGTGCAGTCTGAGAAGACTCTTCAGTGCAGAGAATCGAGACGGAAGGGCAGTTGCCCTCGACGGCTGCCTAAGCTCTGTTCTCCCCCTTCCTCTCTCTTAGTCCCTGCAGTCTGGACAGTGACCGGGGTGGAGCAAGCCTGGCCAATCTAATTGCCATCCACTTTTGTTCTTAATGACTGGTTCCTGGATGAGCATGGGTTGAAAAGCTGGCTCTGTTGGAGTGACTCTTGGGAATTTAGCAGGAATTACCAGAAAAGATGCATATGGGCTTTCTCTTTGGCTTTGAACTTGAGCCCACACACGAGGAGCTGCTGAAGCTGTCTTGCCACCATGATGTGGAGAGTCTGATGCTACCAGCAGTTACTGAGTGGGACGCGAGAATGGAGAATGGGGCTGAGCTAAGATATGGTGCGAAAAGCTGAGTCCTGACGACTTTCAGTATCTTGCAAAGCACAGCTGACGTTGTCCTTGTTTATGTACAATTCAGTTCCATGAGCCAATGCTTTCTTGTTTTGCTTATGCCAAATCTCATCCAAAGAGTGAGAGGGTTGATGGGCAACAGGGGAGCCCGGAGGCTGTCTCCATCTGGGTGTGTCCATCTGTTACATTAAGACTGTGGAAGATGGGCATTCCTGTTTCAACTACTCCTTCCCAGCAGGGTTAGGGGGAAGGAGAAGCAGGAGGGAAATGGCTGCCAGGCTCCCAGGAAGATGTATTTTCGGGTACCTGGCAATCCAATCTAGTTAGAATAGGTTGTGTAAATTTATCCTTTTTTATGCTGAAAAGTGACTGTGTGGGTGCTGCTGTCTCTTGGTTTCTCAGTACAATTCTTCTTGGAAGCTTGGGTTTGCTCTTGGTTCATCTGAATGGGAAAGAGAGGGAACCAGGGAACTAGAGAGGTCAGGATAGGCTGAAAACTGTACGGTGGAGAAGGGGGTGTGTGGCAGCCACTGAGGCCAAGCTTCATCTCCTAGAGTGTGCCTGTGGCCAGGAACCAGGAACAAATGGGACAATCCTCCTCTCCTACCCATGATGAGGGCTCCCTGCTAAGTTACTTTCCAACCCCACCTCCAAGGCCAGCAATTTGGGCAAGTGCTCTAGGTTTTCAGAGTTAAAGCTGCCTCCCAGATCTGATGGTTACTGAGGACCCAAAGTTGGCACCCCTCAATCTCTTGTTCTCCCAAAGGAGGAATTATATCTGCAGGGGAGAAGGATAAGACCGAGAGATGCCCTCATCACTCCAGTCTGTCTTTCAGGATAAAAGAAGAAGAACAGTATCATCAAGAGAGCTGGACAGGAAGTGAGAAGCCATGTCTCCAAGACAAATTAAAATCAATAGTAAAAATATTAATACATTTTAAAAAGAAATTCATTCATGGAGAACAAAACAGTTCTCAATGATTCCTGGATTAATAGGTAATGGAAGTTACAGAGTGTTTATAACTGAACAACAGTGAAAATACAAAATATCAACACTTTTGGGATGCAACACAAGCAATATTTAGAAGAAAGAAAGACTTAAATGAGTTTGGTTTTTAACTCAAGAAGTTATCAAAAGTAACAGAGTAAACTCAAGTAAATTAGAAAAAGAAAATAATAAAGATGGCCTGAAATAAATGCATTGAAAACAAAACAAAAAAATAGTCAAAGAAATTAAAAGTGGACTCTGAAAACTCTAAAAAAAAAAAAAGGACAAATCAAGAGCAAGCCTACTCAAGAACAAAAGGAAGAAAAAGGGCAAATAAACACTCTGGGGAGGCAAAATAGGGCAAATATGAAAGGGATCAAATTACCACGAGAAAATACTATGATCACTTTGGTGCCAGGACTTTTGAAAGCATATACTGTAACAGACACATGTAATTGCCGTATCTGTGTAATGATACATTATGAAGTGCTGTGCTCTGATTTGTAAGGATAGCGCAACCCTAACATCTCAGTGGTTTAAACACAATAAGAGATACTTTCTTGTTCATGCTGCAGGCCCAGTGTGGGTGTGCGTGGGGACCTGCCTGATGTAGTGATTTAGGGAATCCAGGCCGAGGGAGGATGCAGCTCCCCCAGGAGGACTTCCAGGGGCCTCAGAGCTGGCGAACCAAGCACTCGCCATCAAGAACTTCTCGTGCAGCAGGCTTGGAGACGTGCTGCCCAGAGCTCCCTTTAAGAGAGAACCTGCGGTGAAGTTGGCTGACAGCCCCCAGTTCTTGGCACCTTCTGGCTCTGCTGCTGTGTTCAAGCTGAGGTCAAGATCTCTTTGGGAGACTCGCAGCCCAGTGTGGTTACTAGGGCCTGTCCATCTCTGCCCAACCTGGGATTACCCTTATGTTTACAGGCAATTTGAAGTTCCTCTTGGCCTTGGCTAAGACTTTCTCAGAGACGTGTCATAGTCAGAGCATCTTCCTACCCAGTTCTCCTTCTGTATCTCTCCTCTTATTTCCCCCATGGGTCTCAGACCTGCAATGCAGCCTGAAGACTTTCCCTGTCTACTTATCGATCCCTTTCCCCTATATATTTCAAGCATTACCCATAACAAATCTCCGGCATTCCTAACTCCTCACTCCTAGCAGACCAGAATTCATAAGGCTTGTAAGTCAGATTTCAATTTTACTCACATTTCATTGGCCAGAACTAGGCATATGTCCATGCCCGTCTTCAAGGGGGTAGGAAGTCATTTCTAGAACACAACTAGATATTAGGTCACATTTGTAGTATCTATCACAACTACTGATTAAACAACTGTTAATCATCCCCTCCTCTTTTTTACTTTCTTTGTCTTCTTCCTTCCTTTCTTTCTTTTTGCCAGCAAAGCCCCAGTTTTGTTCAGGTGTCTATTCTGCACTCCCTGTCATGACTCAGGGGTAAGTTGTATTTACCAGAGCCAATTACAACCGTTCTATTCACCTCCTCAGTGGTTGGATCAGGAAGGGGCATGTGACCCAATTCTGACCAATGAAATAGGAGAAGTGTCTTGGCTTTAAAAAGAGAGAGGAAGGGTGAAAGCCTCCTTTTTATTGCTGAGATTGTTGTGTGTGGGCGCACCACTCAGAGCCGAGGTAGCCATCTTGCAGCTTGTCATCTGGGGGAAAAGAGGAAAACAAAAATAAAACTCAGGCTGGCAAACTTTTGTGGGGAGCTTTTTATGGAAGAAAAAGCATGAAAATTGAGGCTCATTTAGCTCTGTGTTCTCCTACTTCTTGATTTTTTTTTTCTTATCAAATCAATTTCAGTCACACATCTCTTCTCTCTCCTTCACACCACATTAGTTCTTATTTGAAGAATGAAAACAACAGCTAAACAGTGTGATTTAACTGGCACAGAAAAAGAAGCTAGAATTGACCAGTCAGGAAATGAGGCATGCATTAATAATTTTCTTTTGACTCATTGTTTTTGAAAACATCCAAATGCAATGAACTGTTGTCTATCAAATAAAATAAATTCCGAATAAAGGAAAAAGGAAACACTAGGCTACTTTTTTTAACTCCACATTAGGGAGAGGACTGATATTTATGCAGCACTTATTATGAGCCTGACACTTTATTAGGAACTTATATTGTTTCAACGAATGACTTTGCATTTCCCTTTGCATAGAATTTTAACTCCATACAAAGCCCAACACACTCAGTGTGATCCAGCCTGTCTCTCCAGCTACTCCCCTCCATCTCTGCTCTAGCGTAGCCGTCCTGGCCTTTTTTTCCTGTTTATGAAACATACCCAGCATATTCCTGTCTCAGGGCTCTTATACTTGCCATGTCCTCTGTCTAGAATGTTCTTTCCTTGGTCTTCACATATCTGAATTCTTTTCATCATTCAGGCTCAACTAAAATACCCCTTCCTCAGAGAGGCCTTCCTTGACCCTCCCATCTAAAATAACATCTCTCTCTTTACTCTTAGTCACTGATTCTGGAGCCCTGACTTACTTTTTTTCCCATTGAATTTATTATAATATCTGAAATTATCTTTTGTTTGATTTTGATCTGTCGCCTCTGACTAGTTTTTTCCTCTGTGCTCTGTTCACTGCTATATCTCAAGCATTTAGAAAAGTGGCTGGCACAAAGGAGATGCTCTATGCGTTTGTTGAAAGAATGGAGAGATCACATACAAGGCAGAGTACATATTATTTACAAGGGTCAACATCTTCCAGCCAACGACCACCAAGAACATATCGGTAGTTGAACAAATTGGGTTTATTCCTCATTGCACAGTGAAATAGAATGGACACCATGGGGAACCATGAGGTATCTTGGTAACAGGGTGACAGAAAGGAACTCAAAGGATTTGGATTTGAGAGAGGTGATTTTGGTTAGGATTTAAGAAGGCAAGATTTTTTTGGATTGGATGTTGTCTGGAAGCAGGAACAAGTCTGTGTTGGGATATTCTTAACAAATCTCACCTATAAGGAGAAAGACTGAAATGAGGCTACAACTGTAACTGGCAAAAAAAATAACTGTCATTCCTGTTACCCAGGATTGGGTGATGTTTGGTGTTTTTGTGGTTTGCCAGTGACCTTGTTTTTGTCATACTTAGACAAGATTACTGAGTGGTCTTATTTTTGCTCTCACTTCAGCTATTGAATGGCCTTGTCTGATACTGGTGTTCTGTGTAATCGTGTTTAATGGGAGAACACGAAGGCCTAGCTGTGAGTGTCAGGCCAGTTTTTGGATGTCAGGGTCTATTCTTTCTTAAAAGTGGAGCCCAGTGCTAGACAGTTCAGAAATAAGCAAGAGTATTTCTTTTGGCTGTCTGATAGTCCCCTCTTCTTGCCTGCTAATTCTGGATTTCTGTGGGGGTAGCCACTGAACCAAGATAGTGAAGGCCAAGGAAGAGAAACTGCTTCTCCAAGTCAAACAACTTGAAAACACCCTTATTTGCCCAAGAATGAATTACCATCTCAGTACATGCCCAGGTATTATCTAATTGTCATATGGTGGATGGTATATCTTTTGTATCCTGAGCAACAGAATTACCCAGTCCTCACTATTGCCTTGAAGGTCTACTGAACAGTCTACCAGGGCCTTCGTTCTGAGTCATAATTTTCTCTAAACACAATTGTATGATTTTAGGAAAGTTTTTTAACCAGATCCTAGCATCTTCTGAGCTCCTATAGCATCCTTATTCTTCTGTTAACATCCCTGCTATAGTGTAATTAATTTGTTTATAATCAGTCTGCCTGGTTAGACTGGCTGCCACATGTTCGTACCCTTGGAACTTAATTTTAATAAAGGGCTTGGCACAGGCTAGGCTCTCTATAAATATTAGATGGATTTAAAATGAAGATTTAATTCCTGGCTTGAATTCATCTCACAAAACATTTATTGAGTCCGTACTATGAGCCAGGAGGACATTATAATAACTCAGCTAGTCCCTACCTCCAGGGAATTAGTATTCATTTCTAATAGACTTAAGAAAAAGAGGAATAGCTGGCATCTATTTAGGCACTGTGTTAGGTGCTTTGCATGTGTACTGGAATTGTTATGACCATTTTACAGGAAAAAAAACTGATGCGCTACTGGTTTAAGTACCTTTGCTGAGGTCGCGGGAGCAGAGTAGTGATTGCAAGTCGAACCGTCGGACTCCAGTATCACTTGTCCAACTCTCAGGTTGAAAGGTGCCATGTAAATTCACAGTTCTGTCATTACTCAGTTTGGGTCCTGTACCCAGGTCACTGAAATTGTGGCACTTCCAGGGAAGAAGGTTAATATGACTAACGTGGCGACAAATGTTTGTCCTTTGTTAGCCAGTGTAGATGGGGGAACAGAGCCGAATTAGCTTTCCGCTCAAGCAGAAGTGAACTTGGGTCTGACTTCAAACCCGAACACCATTGAGTCAGTGGCATTTATTGGGCTCCCCCACCGTCCGCCGAACAGGTGTTCCCCGCCACTTCTTCCGTGCCCCGCCTCCTGGAGCAGGGAAGAGCAGTGGGAAAAAGAACAGAGAAGGCGAAGAGGGCGCGGACGGTGGGCAGGTGCGCATCCCGGGCTCCTCCACGCCCCTCGGCCTCGCCCTCGCCCCCGAACCCACTTTAAACTCCCGCCCCCTGCGGACGGCGACCAATGCCCGGCCGAGGAGCCCGCGGGAGGCTGCGGATTGGCCGGCGCCGCGGTTGCCGTGGCGACGGGCGGTCCAGGCGGGGTCCCGGAGCCGCGCGCGGGGTAGGGATGCCCGGCGGCTTCCGCCCCGGCCCGCCGCGCCCCGGCCCACGCCCGTCCGCGGTGGGAGGGGGCGCCCCCCGCCCCGCGGGCCTCCATCCTTGGGGCGCCCCGCCCTCCGCCTCCGTCCCCGCCCTCGGGACCCGCGGCCGCCGGCTCCGCGCGCCGCGTCCCCGGCAGCGGCGCGATGGGCTGCGGGAACTCCACGGCCGCCAGCGCGGGCGCCGGCCGAGGTGGGTGCCCTCGCGGCCGGGGGCGGCGGGACAGCGGGGTGCGGGGGTGTCCCGGGAGGGAGGGCGGGCGGGTAGCCCCTCTCTCCCCGTGCTCGCCTTTTCTGGACAGAAGCAGCAGTTCGCAGGCTCTGGGAACGACCGAAAGCGGGGCATTTCTCCACCGCGCGCGGGGGCGGGCACCCCTGGACCGGGAGAGCCTGCGGGGCGATCGTGCGGGGGACCGCGCGGAGCCCTGGGCTCGGGGCCTCCCCCTCCGCGGCTGGGAGGGTCGTTGCCAAGGGTCCCGCGTCCGAGTCCTCCACCCGCTTCCCCCAGGCCTCGCCCCCAGACCCCTCGGAACCCAGACGCTGCCCCTGGAAAAGTGCAGCAGAGCAAGCAGTTCAGGAGTTTTTTGGGTGGGGGTGCGGGGGCGGGGATTGAGTGCGGTTGAGAAGAACTGCAAGCAGGGCTCTGAGTGTTCATCCGAGTCGGTCTTGATGCTTAAGACCCGCGGGGCTGTTCGTAGCATTTCTTCGAGAGGCTGCAGCATAAAGGATGCTTTCGATACGTGTGATAGAGTTTTAGTATTAGCAGTGATGCGTTCCTGTGGTTTTCATTAAGAAATAAAAAAAAAACAAAACATTTTGGAACTTTTTTTTACACCACTTCGTTTGGTTGATTGGCAGGCGAGGTCTTCTAGATTCCCTCCAGTCCCCCAGGCTTTGTATCAAGTGACTTATTCTACAATTCAACCTTTCTCAGTAACCCAGCTACTTCCTCCTGATTTAAGAGTCTGAGTCTGTTTTGAGTAATAATCTGCTGACCTATTTGAGTGTCTTTTATTCCTCCAGCTGAGTTCAATCAGGTGCCACTTCCTCTTCCAACCAGCAAATCTATAAACAGTGGTCTGATGCTGCAGAATTTCCTAGACTGGAGTGGATGCCCTGTCAATGACTTTGTGACCTGTCACTTCCCTTAACCCAGACATTAGTGGAAGATGCAGTTTAAAATTCAAGCTTTATTTGTTTGTTTATTTTAAAGCTTATTTTGATCTTCACGTAATGGGATCAGATGTGGAAATGTGCTCAGTTAATAGGCCAGGTTTGTTTTTCCTCTGTGGCTGCCCGTGACCACACATATGGAATAGTTTAAGAGAAGGCACTAAAATATTTGAGATTCTAGTCCCAGAATGAACCTAAGTAATGATTCATTGAAAAGTTCATCCCTTACAGATAATCTTCATCATCTTGAATTAAATTCTCATTCTTATGACATGCAGAGAGTCACCGGGGAATAAATTTTTTCTAGTCATGTAACAGTAACACAGGTTAGTTAGTGCCTTCTGCTAAGGAGGACAAGGAAAGAATTCTCACCTGAGAGTAGCTGGAGAGCTCCACATGGAAACCTGGAACAATGTCAAGGCCACATTGCACACCATGAATTACATCTTTCAGCCTAACCTAACGTGCCGTGAGGCCCTGTGCGATCCACTGCATGCACACCCTACTTTACAAAAGTTTAAGGACAATTATCCACATTAAAAAAAAATCATAAGAAGGATTCCTAATGAATTTCCTTTAAAGGTGAGCTGGTTTAGTTCATTTCCATTTTTTTTTTTTTAATTAATGAACTGCTTGGCAGGTTTGGGGATAGAGGGAGGAGTCACATGGCTAAAATCAGAATGATAAAGTAGCTCTGAAATGGTAATGTAGAGAAATGGGAAAATATTCTCCTTACAAATATTTGGTTGATCTCTTTTTTCCCCCTAGGAGCACATTCCTTATTACATAAAGAGATATTGTTATGTTGAAAAACCACTCGAAGCTCATGTCTTCTTGATAAGTAGCCTCATTTTTGTTTATGAAGGACAGCTCATGCAAGAGCATCTTGTTCTCTCTTCTCGCTTGCTCTTTGCTAAAAATTACTCTATGTTCAGAGGAGAGCAAGATAAGCGAGTGCAGACTGTAAAACATTAAGGAGAAGAAAACATCACGAGCAGGGAGTTATTTCATTACCTCTTTGCAGGATCTGCCCTTGTCTTTGAGAAGTAATTCCCCCAACATTTCCCTGCTGTTGAGTCCAGCTGGCTAGCTTGGGGATTTGGTCATTGTTATTTTGAAATTTTCTCGTAGCTGGTGGTAGGATTCAGTTTCAGAAAGGAAATGCATCAGGATAAGAGATGGAAGGTTAAGGAAAATAAATCAGAGTGCAGAGGTACTCAAATTTCTTTCAACTGAGGACTTTGAAATCAACATCAAATATGCTGTCAACCAAGCTGCAAACTTATGGTACTGAACTCAGGCTCAATGAAATGCATTAAATGGATGGTATCCCTGGGCTCCAGGTACTTATAATGTGCAACTTCTGAAATGCCCCAGAGGTCGTACAATTCTATAGCTGCACTTAAGAGTTTCAGAAAAAAAAAGAGAGAGAGAGAAAGATGTTTGGGAAGGATGCTATCTTGAGCCTGGAGAGTGAGACTTAAGCTTGACTTTGGCACTGTGCTGGTTGCATTACTTGTAGGCATTTCGTTTCACTGTTTTGAGTTCCAGAGTGAAAACTCTCTGTGCTGAAATAATTATAGAGTAGTGGAATATCACCATGTTGAAAGTGAAATGACCGTCCCTGAATATTTTTTTTTTTTGAAAAACATGCATGGCAAATCCACTTTTAAAGGATGCATTAGCACTTTGTAATAATGCCCTTGAACTTGAAGTCTCCATTATAAGCCCTGCTTTACTCCCTAAATATCACAGGTGAAACCAGATAATTGTTTTTCCTTTTCCCTATCTGGACAACTACTTTTCTTGGCTTTTGTCTGGTTAATATGACACATTGGTATTTAGTAGTGTACTTGAGTGAATTTGATTCCATATGTCATGTATGTGGAGGAGAAGTTGATATGCAGTGAAATGGTCAAACAGCCAGAAGGAATCATCCTCTCGATCAGTCAGGCCCTAGAGCATTCAGGTTAGATTTCCTTTACAGGAGATTTCTAACCACGAACATAAAAACATGTGTGGAACACTGTGCTCTCCTAGGAATTTAGGGCAGGGGTCAGGACAGCCAGCAATGGATGGTGTAGAGTGAAATAAAACTTTCTTGCTCTTGAGTAGTTGATGATCTAGATAAGAAGATTAACCATGTGAGGACCATTGCAAAGCAAAGTACATAGAATATACACTGCACATCTACATGCCCAGGAGATGTTAAATAATATAGTTTAATCGGGGAAAGGTTCTGGGAGGAGTTGAACTATCAATTTAGATGGGATCATGAGGATTAAGAACTTTTCTGCGTTTTAATGTTTTAGTAAGATCACTCTCAGTGTAGGAATTTGATTTTTCCTAGTCAAGAGCTGTAGTAGGAAGACGTCTTGTATTTTCCATTCAGTACATTTTTCCTGCGTAGTCTAGAGTCTAGACTCTAAACTATAGAGAAACATCTGGATCAAATGGTCCATTTTTAAAGGGTTACATTTAATGTAAGGTAGGAAGCTTTTGCTGTCTGTCCCCCACCCCCACCTCTCTGTCTCAGCAGTCAAATTCTCTATCCCTTTGTTTTTCTTTTGAACATACTCCCTAACTAGGCATTGGAATGAGTAAGCCTGCATTTGAGCTAATGATCTGCATGCGACAGGTTAGTCATTCCCTCTTATGCAGTCATACGTATAGATTAAGTGAGTCTGTAAAAGTTTGAATGGTTCCAAATATCTACAGTAGCCTATTTCAAGGCCAACTAAGGCTGTGGAAATTATTTGCAGCAGAATTATTTCAGAAGCATTCAGGTCATGATAGTTTAGTTGGTTAATTCTAGTTTTCTCCCAGAGTTGTGTAACTGCCAACTATCTGACCTTACCTTTTGTGCAGTTTATAATTAGAATGAGTCTCTCGGGGTTCTTCTGCTATTTCTATAACAGTAGTCTAAGGAGGAAGAGTTTGCTAATTATTTATCTTATTTTATCAGTGTACCCAGGGAGTTAAAATAATACTTTTGGGTCCAATTATTTAGATTAGTTATCTCCTTATTCTCAGTTAGATAGATAATTGCATCTTCTTTCGATGTAGCTGTATGGTCCAGGCTTAATACATCTACAAATGCTTTGGTAGTACTGAAATGCCGCCGCCACTGTGCTTGGCTTTAGTCTAGGCCTAATAATGGGGGTAAATAAGGTAAAATTTTGTTGATATCATCAAGAAGTCATTTGTATCTTGTGCTGCTGAGCTTGATTAGTCTCCAGCCCCACCATCCTTCTGTTTTTTGAACATGCTGAACCCACTCTTATTTTCTCTCTATTTGAAACACTGCTGGAGAGCTGTTATTTTGTTTATTTAGTGTCTGTTTTGTTCCCCTCCCGCAAATGTAGGTCTTATAAGAGCCTCATGCATCTTGCTCATTGCAGTACCCTCAGTGTACCCTCCTCAGCATCTAGACCAATATCCAAACTTTGAATGGGATTTTTTCGCCCTCAAAAAGCTTTTTCATTGAGAGAATGAGTATGTTTTAGAAACAAAGATGGTACAAAATCAAGTCCTAAATTGTGTGTACACACTGGGACTGATGTAGCGATCGAGAGTAGGAAATAAAATCTTAAGCAGTAGGGAAGCCTGCTTAGAAGAAGTGGGAACTGATTTCACTTTGAAGAATAGGTCAGATTTGGATAATCAGAAAATGGGAGGAGGGCATTTTTAGTGCTGTATGAAATTCCAGGGAACAGATATGTTCTTCATGCATTTCCAGGCATGAAGTGAGAAATCTGGCCTGACTGGCTTTACTAGTTGGTTCTGGGGTCTTGAGAAGGAGGTGAGAATCGTTATGATTGGGGTGGGAGAGTGGGAGAAAAGAAGCGGAGTTGAGAGTGGGCTCCAAGGCCAAAAGGCCCCAGTTGGAGTCCTGCTTTTGTCATTTGTCAGCTACATGACCTTGGGCAACTTGCTTAAACTGTCTGTACCTTAGTTTCCTGTAAGATGGGGGAGTAATTACAGAACCTACTCAAGATTAACTGAGTAAATGTATGTAAAGTGCTTAAAACAGTGCTTTGTATATTGTGAGTATTCAATATGTTATTTATTATTAATATAGGGAAAGTCAGTCATAACTTGTGTAGAAGGAAAGAATGAGCATGTAGGGCATAAAGTAAAGCTGCGGGAATGATGGAGGCATTGATGTCAGAGACCCCTGGAAGACAGACAGGCTGAGGATGGGCTGTATGTGAGAGGGGAAGGGGTGAGAAGTGAAAATGAACCCAAACTGTTAAAGCCTGGGTAACTGCAAGGAGATGCTAATTCCCTCTGAAGGGAAGGTAGCAGATGCAGGTGATCAGTACCTCCTTGGCTGCACCGTGTTTGCAGAGATGGCGAATGACAGGGGCTGTGGAAATCCCTCTGCTCAGGCATTACCACTGATGGGACAGAATCAAGGACTTCGCTTGTTCCAGCTCCCCAGAATTGACCTTGCAACCACGTGAATGGTTCGTGATGGTGACCTAAGTGTATTATTCACTTCTACCATTAGCTGCTTAATAGCTCAGTGTGGACGTGGCTTAGAGTATAATGGCAAAATGTCAACATGTTTCATTACCTAAGGTCTGTACTTATGTGGCTGCCTTTGTTTATTGATTTTCACCCACCTAAGGTGTAGATACTCAAGAATGAAAACCTGTAAGCAAAGAGATTTTCTCCACGAGCTTCCACATTCATTAACATAATTTTGTATTTCTAGGACACACTGGCCTGATTTTTTTCCTCCATTATTGAAGAGGTGACTTACGAATCTGTGTCTTTTGTTGGCTTCTTGAAAAATAAACGTTGTTTTGGATGAACTGAAGAGCTATTGTTGTTTCTTTGGGCCAAACTAAGACTCTGACAGAATTTTATAACTGGTGTGGGTCGGAGGAGACATAGCAAGCTGTCAAACTCAAAGAGAATTTTATTTTTCTGTAGTTATGCTTATGCAGTTCTCAGAGGAGCTGTTAAATAAAGCAAATAAAGAGAATAACATTCCTGTATATTTTTGTTATTTCCCATAAGAGCTATAATGATTCGTTTCTGATTACTTAAGCAGAAAGAAGAGTGATTTGTAAATCTTGAGTACTTCTTAGAAATTCTTTATGTATATAACTTTTTTAGTGTGTTTGTTTAAATAATCACCACTCAGCTGGAAAAAAGAAATATTATTTATCATATAATTTAGCAATTCATTTGCTTGTCTATTTCCAGTATATAAAATAAACTCTATAAAAGTGCATATAAAATAATGAAAAAAGTTATTAATAGGCTTTTAAATGTAAAAATGTACATGACCTTTTCTTAAAATAGGTAAAATTTTTTATATTAGAATTTGGCATGTGTGAGAAACTCATAACAATAAATATATGAATCTGAAAAATATTAAAATCATACTAGGCTCACTCTTCTGAACTCATAAGACTGATTAGATTGCAAAGAAACACCTCTCAATAGGAACCCAGATGTTATATGTACATCTGCTTAAAATTACTGAACCAATGTGGCTTACTTTATCGTTCATTTGGAATAAAATTTTGTCTGAGTTGTGGAATGTATGATATATAAAATTTAATTCTCCCTCAAATATTAATTTACTGTATATTTCTTTTCAAAACAACATTTCTGTATTTGGAGGGCTGGGGTGGACAAGGATAAGAAAATGTCAAATGTTGATCTCTAAAAGGTTATGTCCATGTCCTAATTTCTGGAATCTGTAAATGTTATTTGGAAAAAAGGGGCCTTTGCAGATATAATTAAGTTAAGGATTCTGAGGCGATTATTTTAGATTATCTGGGTAGGCTCTGAATTCAATAATAAGTGTCCTTATAAGAAACAAACCCATTAGAATAGCTAAAATCAACAGGATGAGTAATAACAAATGTTGGAGAGAATGCGGAGAAAAAGAAACCCTCATACACTGCTGGGGGGGCAGCAAATTGGTACAGCCCCTATGGGAAACAGTATGGAGGTTCCTCAGAAAACTAAGAATAGATCTACCATATGATCCAGCAAACCCTCTACTGAGTATTTACCCTAAAGACTTGAAAATCCATATTCGAATAGATATTTACACTCCAATGTTTATAGCAGCATTATTCACAGTGGCCAGGTCATGGAGCAACCAAAGTGTCCTACCATAGATGACTGGCTAAGGAAGCCAGTGTATGCAATGGAATATTACTCAGCCATAAGAAGAGATAATGTATATTTGCGACAACATGGACCTTGAAATAATCATACTAAGTGAAATAAGTCAGACATAAAAAGTAGGAACTCACATGATATCACTTACATGTGGGATATAAACCTAAAAGCAACAAATGAACAGGACAAACAGAGACTCATGGACATGGACTACAGGCTAGTGGTTACCAGAGGGTAGAGGGTGGGGAAGGAAAGGGGAGGTAGACAGGCTAAAAGTGGTCAAATATAGGGGGGTTAGGAGTAGGGTGAAGTGGGTAAAGGGGGTCAAATATATGGCAGCTGAAGAAAACTGGACTTTGGGGTGGTAATCACACAATAGAATATATAGATGTCAAATGGTAATGTACGCCCTAAAGTTATATAATTGTATTAACCAATGTTACCCCAGTAAACTTAATAATAATAAAAAGAAACCAAAGACAGATATACAGAGAGGGAAGTGGTACAAATCAAAGGGTCCAAGGGACGCTCGCTGCCACCAGATGCCGAGATAGGTGTGAGTGGATTCATCCCTGGAGCCTCTAGGGAGTGTGGATGGACCTGCTGACACTTTGATGTGCACTTCTGGCCTCCACAGCTTGAGGAACGCGTATTTCTGTTGTTTTAAGCCACCCAATTTATAGTGATTTGTTACAGCAACCAGAGGAAACTGAAACAGAAGGTTTTTCTGCCATCGTCCAGGAATGGGACAAAATTAGAAAATAAGAGAATGTTAAAAAACTCTATACCTGGAGTGTAAATAATTATTTCTTAAACTAAAAACAGCACAGTTTAATCTTGGTGTGACTCATTAAGCACTTCAGGGTTTTTCAGAGCCTCAGTTACTTATTAGGATACCAAATTTTTATAAAATGTGAAGAATGTCTGAGTATTTATTTCCTCCTGGCACCATCCAGTTCTCCAATTCTGCGACATCAGACAGGTGCCTGATAGTAAACTGAATTCCCATACTACTTGGAGTTAGTGTCAATCACCACTGGTTGAAGACTCAGTCCCTCAAGAGGACCTTGCTTCAGACACCAGGTGCAAGTATTGGGTTCCCAGGTTTCTTGCATTTCTGTCTTCACTACAAATTTTGGGGTTCCCACAGCCCCTTCTCTCAGATTTGATAATTTTCTGTGGTTCACAGAACTCGGTGACTTACCGATTTAAAATTACTGGTTTATGTAAAAGGTCACAAGCGAACAGCCAGATGGAGAGACACACAGGGAGGTGTCTGCATCTTGAGTACATCTGTTGCCGTGCAGTTGGGGCACACCCCCTCCTGGCGTATGCATGTGCTTGCCAACTGGGAAGCTCTTCGAACCCCATCATTTAGGGGTTTCATGGAAATCTCGTTATGCGGGCATGGTTAACTAAATTTTGGCCATTGGTAATTAACTCTCCCTCCTGCCCCTCTTTCCTCCCTGGAGGTGGGGGAGTGGGGCTGAAAGTTCCAAGCTTCTAATTAAGGGTTGGCTTTTCTGGTGACCAGCCACCAGAAAAGCTAGGATCCTGCCAAGAGGCACCTCATTAGAAGGCTCCCATCATCTTCATCGTTGAGGAAATTCCAAGCTTTTCCGCAGCTCTGTGCCAGGAAGGGACATAGACCAACTATCTTGGTATGAATCCACAACATCAGATTAAGTTTCTTGAATATTTGAATACATTGGATTTGCTATGCATTTTTAAGCAACTGAGACTTGGGCCTTGAGACTCATGAATAAAATATTAAAATCTTTTGAAGTGCATAGAGTAAAATTTTGTATACATAATCACCGCGAAATGAAGTGATATTGTGAACAATCAATGTTTAAGTGTAAAAGAAACAGTTACTTTCAGTTGCTTCTTGTCACTAGAACTGCATACTATACTTTCCCGAAAGCAAGCCTCCCCTCCCCGCTTTCTGTTTTTTAGGAAGATATTTAAAATGACCATTGATACAGTTGGAAAACAGTCATTAAATCTTCTGACTTACAGAAATTCTAACTTTCCATATGTTTTGTGGCCCTTTTATTCCACCAGAAGCATTGTTACCTTCCCTCATCTCTGTTTCTCTTAAGGCCATTATAATAATGCACCAAGGCTATGTTTAAACAGTAAAGAGTCATTTTGGCAGGAAATGAAGTGTCGTTAACAGGGTTGATTGCGCTATCCCCTGGCCTGGAAAGAATTATACACACCACTATGCTTGTTTAATAAATGACAAATCACATGAACCATAAACACTTTAATGCTAATAGGATTTTGCCACTCTCTGACTAGTTCCAGTTAAAGTAATTTTTGCATAAATTAGAGTAGAGACCTCCAGCTGGTTCATTATAATCAATATATAGGTAAAGCGTGATTGAAATGTTGCAGTGGGAGTAATGATCATTTTCTTCTAATAATAATTTTAGGATTTTATACTTTTGAAGAATGAAGAGAGATTTCACATTTTACGTACCTAGATATTCTGGTAGTTTTGCTCAGGGTTTCTAACAATTACAATTTTTTTTTTTTACTCTAAGAAGTTGTATGCTGCCTTGGGTTTATAAACTTATCATTAAAACCATGTTACCTTGCTTTGAAGATGCACATTTTCTGTCCTTAAAAAAAAAATGGAGCATATACTGCAATCATATATACTTGATGTAGCGTTTTGGACTTCTTTGCCATCCCCACCATTGCATTCATTAAAGAGATGGTGCCCTTTAGATGAGGGACATTTGAGAAAAATGATCTCTGACTCCCTTTTGGAAGACAACACCAGGTATCTGCCTTGGGCTTGCCGGGATGTTAGATGGCAATCGAACTGGGTGCGCGCAGCTGGTGCAATCAAGGTGAAGTGGCTAGAGGGCTCCTGGTGACCTTAAAATGAAGTGCGGATTGGATAACATGGTGCTGTTTGGAAACTAATTCCACACACATTATTGTGCTTTGTCTTCTCAGCTGCCTTTATCAGCCCAGGATTAGAAATAGAAGCAAAGTGATTTATTGACTTAAATATTGGAAGAAGGACTTAGGTTTTTTGCCCTCCGATTCCATGGCGTCCTTTGCCTACCACCCTGCTTCACCCCTGGAGCGGGATGGCTTCTGTCTCTCTGCTCTGCCTGTGGCAGATGATAGATGGTCTGTCATCTCTAAATGGGTTCATGGTCCACATTATATCCTGTTCTCCCTGTTAGACTTCACAGAACACAAGTTTCTGACACCTCTGGTCCCCTGCTCCCCCCAAAACACCAAAACATTCCTTATCCTTTTCCGTGGAAATAAAAATTAGAACACGAGGGTATTATTTTTATTCTAGACTTCCTTCCAGATTCTCACGCTTGTTTTGACTCTGAAGTAAGATGTTCGTTGTCATGGGTTTTTGGTGGCACTGATCCTTTGTTTATTATTTCTTTTTTCTATCAGAATACTATACTGTTGGCAGTGTATTATGTCAAGATTTTTTTTTTTTATTATTTCAGGATTTTTTGGTTTTATGATCCCAGATTCCGAAGCAGTTTTTATTTCTATAAATTAAATGATGGTTATGGCACAGAAATATTACTCTTCCCTGAAGGAAGGAGCTGAGTTTGTTATAAAATTCAGGTTCAGGCAAAGCCTTGAAAGTATTTGTTTGTTTGAAACAATCTTGATGATCTTTGTGCTCTGCTTTGACTTTGCAGTATTACAGATTCTGAATTAGTGTCACTGGTGTGTAGTTCTTGCAACCTTGACAATAACTTTTCCTGCAGACTTACTTTCTTTTCTAGCACATCTTTCTTTATTTTCACATTTCTGCGACTCCGGCAGAAGTTATTTTAACTTCCGTCATAGGTATGGAGATACTAAGTTAAATGTGACTGTTCATAATAATTTAGCTATTTTTATGTGCCAGACTTGTGCTGTGTTTACACATTTAAAAAAACGTATCTTCAAAATAACCTTTGAGAGAGGTTCTCCTATTACCCTTATTTGATACACGAGAAAAGCGAGGTTTTATGAGGTTAAAGGACATTTAATGCCATGTGTGTAGTAAAGTTGGAGCCAAGTTCTCGGTCACCAGATAAGGTTATTAGGAAGAGGGAGAGTGGGGATGGGAACGTGTGGTAGGTGGAGAATCTGGGATCAGTGATAGGAATGGCTTCCCAAAGAGATGGGTCGTTTCTGGTATGTGGTGGGGAGCAGAAATAAGAGGGTTCGATAGCAAATAGAGGCAGAGTTATTAATGTGTGTAAGTCCTTTTAGAGCTAGGCTGGTGTTCTTGACACTTCCTAGTTCGTTTAGGACATCACCTCCGTTTTGTTTTGTGACTTTGCTTTACTTTGTGACCAGTGCAGGTTATAACAATGCCAGGCAGACACCAGCATAGAAGAGGTGTGGCTTAGGGAAGAAAATATTCCTCAAATCCATCAGCTTCATTTTCTGTAAAGTGAGGGGGTTGGATTAGGTGATCTGTAAAATCCCTTTCAGAACCAATACTTTCTAAATGTAAGATTTGGAATTTACAGTTGTGTTGCCTTTTTTTTTTTTTTTTTTGAAATAATCTTATTAAAAAACCATATTCTCGATTTGCCTCTTCTGGCATATTACTTTAGTTGGAAATTGGGCTTACAATTTTTATAGCTATCACACTGATACAAACTTATCTCTCCCCTTTTCCCCCCTAGGCCCTGCAGGAGCAGCTAAAGATGTGTAAGTACTTAATATTATGACTTTCTAAACTCTTTCTGAGGAAGACGCTATTTTTCATGATTATGACCTTTAGCTATATGTAGGTATGTCTGAAAAGACATGAAAATACTTCCTGCACTAGGCACAAATCAAGATTATCATTTGTGCTATTTGAAGAAAAATGTTATTTGTGATGTTTCATTTTAGCCTTTCAGTAACCCTATACCTTTAACTCAGAATGTTAAGAAAGGGAAATATTTGTGTTTCTGCCCCAACTTCTATTGATTTCTTCTAGGTGAGAGCAAGGGACTATGGGAGAATTAGGCATGTAGCTCCAGTGACTGTGCAGTGTCTTACAGTTAGCCAGTAGGGAGGGGCTGGAGCTAGGTATTTACTAAATACACAGTCAGTTGTTTTAAAGTTAATAACTAGATATTTGAGTGAATGTCTGACAATGCAGCATAGCCAGTCAATATTGCGTTCATTTTTAGACCACAGGACACTTAAGAAAGGGCCCTCTCTCTGTGAGAAGTTTCTGGAGCTCACAGAGCCTTTCAGTATTTCCATATGCCCCTTCTCTGCATCTCTCTGCCTCCAGTTTAGGTAAAATAAGGACCTTGCAGCAGGTCACTATTTAAGTGCATTTGTGGTTACTCTGTGGACATGGGATCAACTCCTGCCCAACGTACCCCAAACTGATTTGGTGTCAGGACTGATGGAGCCACAGACACACGCACCAAGAGAGTACGACAGGATTGATCACTCACATAATGAGGCTTTCTGGGACAAGCAGAAGGAGGCACCCAAACTGGTCCATCAGCTCGAGTGAAGGGAGGGGCGGGTAGCTTTGGTTCTTATTGAGGTTGGAACATGGGCAGGGACAAGGGCTCCTAAACATGGGCAGAGTTTTGAGTGGTTTGATCTTCTCTACCAGCACAAAGGAAGAGGTTCTCTAGCTTTTTTTTATCAGCTCGCTCAGATGTGGGCCAAAAGGAGAGTGGTGGGACTTGAAAGCTGTCAGCGGTTAAACATCAAAAACAGAGTCAGACATTATTATTATGAGGAAGAATTCAGAGAAGGCTGTAATGGGAATGTAAAGTCTTTTGGGAGTTAAATGTGCATTTTATAAGGGACTTCAGGCACAGAAGAAGCAGTGTAGATTGCTCCAAACTCCTGGTTGCAACGTCTGAGTTTATGATGAACACATTTAGCCACGACGCGTTGAGCGTCCTTACCTTATTCGTATCATCGCAGTCTCTCGGTCCCTCCTTCATTCTCTCCTTTCTATTTCAGTCTGTCATTGCCAGACTAATTTCCTCAAACCCTCCACGGCCCTCTTAGGAGACCTCTGTTCAAAACTTTCAGTTATTCTCCATTGTCCACTGGCTCGAACCCAGAACGCTTTGGGAATAGGAAGGTCACCTATGTTTCAGCCTTTAGCCAACCGACTCTGCAAGAGGTGGAAGGGCACACTGCCACCAGGGAGTGAGAGAGGCCAGGGCCTGAGAGGGGAGCCGGCGGCCAGCTCAGGGAGGTCTCTCGCAGGGGCCCAGACCGACATCATGCTTTCTGTCTTGGTTCCTTGTTTTTCTTGATGTTCCCTCTGCCAGGATTGGCCTTTTTCCCAATCCTGTTTGTAAAATTTTATCTATTCTTCTGGGCTTATATCTTCTTCTTTGGGAGAAGAATTTTCTGGATCTCTCCACTGGATGCCAGACCAGAAATTGTACGTGATTTTGCATGCATTTAAGAGCCATCAGAAAGGTTAAGGTGGGGGAATTAACTGATTCTGTTTGAGCTGTATGGTGTTAACCCTTCCAAGGCAGGGCCCTATGTGAGATAGAGGGGTGGAGGCACGGAGGAGGAGTGGAGTGAGGCCACCAGAGGGTCAGACAGCAGACAGTGGCAGAAGGAAAGGAGAAGAAGTGATGTTCAAGGTGCACTTGTACATATAATTGAGAAGATTTGTTGAACCACTGAATGGGGGAGCAAAGGAAAGGAAAATCTGAGGATAATGTTACAGTTTCAAACCTGAGCCAAGGGAAAGGGATGGCTGATAATCCATAGAGGCTTATCAAATGGGCTAAAGGGAGAAGAGAAGCCAGTGGTTATGCTGTGATGGCCACAATGATCACCTGGGGTGGGGGGGGCTATATTTTCAGTTGAGCGATGTAATAATCGAGTCCGAGTGGAAGTGAGCAAAGAGCAAGGAAGGGTGTGTGGTCTTTCATTTAATGTCTGCAGCAAAGGAAGGAAAGATGTTGGTAGCTGAAAGAAGAAGTGTATTTTAAAAAATATATATTTTTGTTATAAAAGCAAGACCAAGAAAATTTCAAAAGTACAGAAAAGTATTTTTTTCAAGAAAGATAAAGTCAGCTATTTCTACCACCAGAGACAACCATCTTTAATATTTTATACTATTTTCTTTTATTTTTTTTTCTGATTACTTCTGCCTGATGGCATGGGTGTATGATTTTATATATTGTAATCTCTTACTTTCTCTTTTTTGATTTAATTTTTGTGTGGAGGAGACTTAGGTGTACTTATAGGCTGAAAGGTAGGAACCAGTAAGAAAAGCTACGGGTGGTTTTGGGAGGGGGTTATCAGTAGTGAGGGAGAAAAATAATTGATGGAAGTAGATCCTAGAACAGGCAACAATGATTAAAAACTTAGAAAGTTCACTTTAGAAATCGGAGATCAGGAGGAAAGTGGTGAAGATAAATAGAAATTTAATTGCCTTAAGGCAGACTCACATGCACATCAGGGAATGAGCCTTTTTCTCTTTCCCTCTGTCTTTTTTTAAATTAAATCACAGCGCAGTAACATGCAGAACAAAATAGAAGTGAATTCAACGTGATGACATTTGGCTGCTTTCACGAACCTGCAGAAATCAGCCATGCTTTTTTTGCTTTTTCTTTTTTTTTTTAGATCTTAGCTCTTTGGCACAAATGGGTTGTGTTGGGATATTTTTGGTTGGAAATGGCAGAAGCCCAACTTAAACTGGCCTAAACAAACAAACAAAAAGGAATTTATTGGCATGTGTAATGGAAAAGTTTCAGGGGCCTGGCCCTCGTCGCAGCTGGATCCAGGTGATCGAAGGACAGGAAGAAACTTCTATCTCTGCCTTCCTGTTTTGGGCTCCATTCTGAAGCAACTTTCCCCAGTGATGATGGAGATCAGCTTAATATTTCCTGTGGAAAAGGGCTTTCCTTTTCCTGCGGTTTGATTAATAATCCCTGGCTAGGACATGCGGTCATGTGCCTCTCTCTCATTTAGTCAAGGGGTCAGGGATACATGAGCTTCTCGTTGGCCGGGCCTAGGTCATGTGCCCACTCCTGGAGCTTGTCAGTGCCGTTCGCTCCACCTGACCACATGGCCAAAGTCTGGGAGAGTGGTGGTTTCCACACTAAATTAAAATTGGGATACTGTCCCCAGAATGGAGGGTGGTTATGTCTGGGTAGGCAGACACGAAGCATGTTCTCCACGTAGGTCAATTTTCACGTTATTTCAAATTGATGTAAAATTTTAAGCAGTATTTACATGGATATTAGAAATCTGTTTCAAATAAGAAGCGGTGTTCAACAGTGTGACTCAAATGTAACGTTTCCTGTTTAAAATTAAAGACCATAGCCACTCAATTTAAGCAAGATAATTAAAAAACTTCTTTCACGTAAAACTTGTAAAGTGACGTTTCATGAAGATCCCATTCCTGACAAAGCAGTTTCATTGTTGTGGACGGTGGCAGCGGTAGAGAAAAGTACCTCGGAATGAATTCACACAAAACATGGAAGCTCCGTCTTTTAAAAATGAAATTATGGCGCTCTAATCTTGTGTTTTCTTGGACTCCTTTATTAATTTCCCAGGTCTGCAGCACCTGGTTCAGCCGAGCTCTTTCTGCTCCTTGTTATAAACCTGAGGGTGTCTGATGGACTCACAGCTCCTCTGTGAAGTAGCAGGCCGGGTGAGGAGGGCGGGGTGAAAGTAGCATGGTCAAAGCATGCATTTTGGAAGCAGAGAGGCCTGGATTTAAACTTCCTCCTACTAGTAAATACTAGCTGTGTGACCTCGTGTCTTTGATATTCCTGTCTGTAAAACTGGAAGAGCAATCACTGTGCAGGGTAACCCTCTTTGTCCTTATCACCATCATTCTCAGGTAGAAGCTCCTCTTGATTGAGGATTATGTGCCATGTAGGGATTTCTAGCACTTCATGTACATTATCTCATTCCGTACCCCCGACGCTGATGGAGACAGTAATGCTCTTTCATTTTACAAGTGAGGAGATGAGGCATAGAGCGGTTAAGTAACTGCTCAAGGGTCGTGACGGTCATTGGCAGATTCAGTGCCTAGGATTGCTTGGCATTATGCCGTGCTGTACCTCGGTAAATGGTATGGAATTATTTGGTGGTTTAAGGGTTATTGAAAAGATTCAGCAGGGTCTCTGCGATGAATACCTGATGGCAGGAGACCCAGTGTATTGAAGGCCTTGCTGTGGTAACGCATCACACAGTCCCATTGGCTGCCCATCAGTACACAGTTAGGTTTTCCTTGGGAAGGGCCCAGTGGAAGAGAAACAGGAAAAAGGGAAAGCAGATGGGTGGGTTCATCCGGGCACAGAGAGGGAGAAGTGTGACCAGCAAGTGTTACTAAAATGCTCGATTGCAAGGCACTCATTAGAGAGGGGCGGGTGGGTCACCCATAGGGGCTGATGAATGGGGAGAGGGGAAAAGTGGATGGACTGGAGGTGATGGCACAACCAGAAAGCAGGCTTTTTGGGAATGGGAACTTCAGAAGGAAGATTCCTTCTCCTGACCCTGCATCCCTCCTCCCCACCCCACCCCGCCCGGCCCAGGCCGTGGGATTGTCTACTGTAAAATGTCAGAGGTGAAGCAGTTTCAGGGACTAAGCTCCACTGAGCAGCCATGGGAGTTAAGTTAGTAGAGCAGCAATAAAAGTCGTTGGGTTAGAAGAAGTCAGTAAAACATGAAGCAAGAGGTCGATGGATTGGGTGATTTTCATGGATTTTATAATAGTCCAAGATGATGATAGGACGATTTTAGGGCATTGGGGTTGTTACAGCCGGGTTTCCAGTGCCAAAGGGGAGAGTTTTGGGGTGCAGGCGAAGTTGGCTCCATCTGAAAGAGCTCCGCGGGGAGGTAGGGAGCACGCTAGCTCCCTCTCCTGTTTGGAGACACTGGGATCTGGTAAACAAGCTGCCCGTGCCCCAGGTTTTGAGAAAAGTGATACATAGCATCAGGGAAAAGCCAGGTGTCTTTAGGTAAAGAGGTGGAGAGAAAATTCTTCACTTAGAGCAAATGATACTTCTGCAGGCAGTGGTTAAACCACCTCGAACACTGGGACTCCTTGGAAGGAGAGCAGAGAGGGGCAGGGAGGTCGCAGCTTAGCTCTCGTCCATCGTCCCCCCCATAAGGCGTCAGTGTTTCTTATGATTTCTAGTAACACATTCTGGAAGAAAGAAGGGGACCAATACGGGCCAGCAGGCTCATCCAAGGACAGAGGTTTAAAGGTAACTGTCCGAAGAAGTTTTGAAATTGTGGAGAAATGAATGAGATTACATGCAGGCCAAAACAATCCATGATAAAACATGAATTCCGTCTAAAATCACATGGATTCAGGTGTTTGGGAGAATTGATCGGAACCACTTAAAAGGCAGGAGCCGTCATAAAAACTTATTGTAAAGAAAATTAAAATAATTCTACTTTATATTAGAGAACTGTGGTGTGAACGGAAGTAAATATTGTCAATTGATAAACCTTTTCCAAAAGATTATCATGAATGGGAAGTAAAAGTAGATCATTAGAGCTACACACAAGGCCTCCAGCGGTTTCCCTATTAAAAATGGGCTGTTAACAAGTCGAAATAAGTTTCGCCTCTTTAGTGGCGCTGCCAATATGGAGAAAGAAGAGACTGCAGGCTGTTTTTCTGCGTCTTAGGTCATCACTAATAAGAATAGCTCTATATTTAGAACATTTTTCACGATAAATAAGTAAAAAAATAAAAACAAATCTTTTTTTTTCTTTCTTTTTCTTTTTCTTTTTTTTTTTTTTCTTTTTGCCACATGAGTATGTTCATTGTAGAAGGTTAGAAGAATGAGAACTTTGTGAATTTTAAGGCAGGCTGTAGCCAGGATGAGTTATGGATGCTCATTGGAGTGGCTCGTTGATAATATTTATCATCTGTATTTGTTCTTGAGAGGGCACATCGTGTACCCATGCCGTGGTTCCTTTATTTGACTTTTGAAACCCTTTTTTTTTTTTGGTCTCTTTGGATAGCTGTTTTATCCAACCCAGAAACTAAGCAAATAATAGCGAAGAAGATATTTTGACCACCATGTATTACGGAGGAAGAAAAAGGGGGCTGGTTTGTATTTGATATCGTAACTCTGGGTAAGGCTTCTCTTAATTAAAGTGATGGTTACTGATAAGAGGAAAGCTAGTTGTAATAAACCGATCGAAAGGTTTAAATGTTCTGCCTGGGTATTTGGTTTTAAATAGGCGGGTACAAAATACGATGACCACTAGGACAGGCAGAGGAAAGCCATCCTGCCCCAGACACCGAGCTGGTTTCGAGACAGCTCACCTTCTGGAACTGTGACTTAACAGAAGTCAGAGCTTATTTCTGGCCGGAGAGGAATTCAGTCAGTCTCTCGAGTTCATCTGGGAAAGGTCTGCAGAGCTGGTGTGAAGCAGAGAGATGGGTGTGCGCTTACCCAGGGACTCTGGATCAGGATAGCCATTCGATCCGAGAAGGGTAAGAAGAGCACGGCGCTGACATTAGCAAGTTCGCAGGAAGTAGGCCAGAGGTATTTGGTGGAGACTCTGAGCTAGAAGGAAGCCGTTTTGAAACCTGAAGTTATCCAAGTCTAAGCTTAGCTGTGGTTGCCGACGGTTGGCTGCTTTTTTCTTTTTTTCTTTTTCTGACGTACCTGTCTGTGGCAGTGCCAGGTGTTGGGCCAACACTGGAAAGGTAGATACCACTCACCAGTGTACTACTCTGCAAGGGCGTGTCCTTTTTAAATTATCAACCGAGGATTTATCTTTTCAACACTCTTTTAACAGGTGGGGGAAATATGAGTAACTGGTGGACCACCCTCAGTAACACTTGTCTCTCCGCAAACATTTCTACTGATGCGATGACCGAGAATTTGAATCAGATCCCGCAAGCATGTATATGATCTCACTCAAGGAGAGTCTCATGGTGCTCAGTGGGTGGCTTTGCCCTCGACACATTTTTTTTTTTCTCTTTGAACATCTGTTCTTTGATAAAAGAAGCTAAATCTTTGCCAACAAAAAAGAGATCCAATTCTAATTAAATGCCCGGTGTGTTTTTTAAACCCAGTCTGAAATGGTTAACACAGGGTCCACGGTTCTTGGGAAATGTTCTTCTGATTTAAAAGGTTTTCTTCATCAGGTGGGAGGTGCGCTTGTGATTAAGATATAATTGTGTTGTTACATTTTTTTTTTTTCAAATATCACATCACTTTCCACAGCGTTTCAAATGATGCAGGTGGTCAGCAATAAAACACTATCGTGATATCAGAGAAAGCACTTTCCCGTTAGGCTTTCAGTCATGCTCCCTCTGGAAAAAACAAGTTGATCGCATCAGCTTCCCCTGTAGAGTGGTGGCTCACACATACCCAGAAAATGACACAACCACTCATTAAAATTAATGCAAGTCTTTTTTTAGTGTTACTTTGCTCCTTTACTCTCTGAACTACATAAATAAGTCTCCCAGGATCGATTCTGGGCACAACTGTGACATGGACGATGTTGCCACCTGGACCCCAGCCTTAGTTCCAGCGCCTTCCCTGGTGTCTTCCCCTCTTCTCTCTCTCTCTCTCTCTCTCTCTCTCTCTCTCTCTCTCTCTCTCTCTCTCTCTCTCCTCTCTCTCTCTCTCTCTCATTCCTTTCCCTTCATTGGCACTGAGGCACACGTAGCTGATAGACTTGAACTTGTAACTTTAGCCAACAGGCACAATTAAATGATGTTTAAATCATGACCTTTCCAGACTCTTAAAATCATCCAACAAGGTCCTCGAATACATAACTGATTAAAGAAAAGCCAGTCTGCCTGCCTCTTTACACCTCTCCCTTTCTCTCTTCAGCCTTTACTTAGTCGGGAGGCCAGAAGTCAAGGTGGGCCATGCCTTCCTTGTCTTGCTGCATTTGGTCACCTACGAGGGCATTGGAACTGTGTTAAGCAAAGGGCCTTCTGTGACCTGTTTTGGATTCAGTTCCATACTGCAGGAACATTTAGTGGCTGTTTAGTCCTTGGTTAGATTAGAGACGGAGGTTGTAGCCTCTTCTGATTCCCATTGCTCCTCTCAAGAGCACTGGTGTGGCCTAAATTAAATTGCGTTGAAACTAATGATGGAGAGTTGACTTTCTTTCCCCATCTTTGCCAGCCAGAAGCTTTCTCTTTTCCTGGCAGTGCCTTTGAGAAAGGGGTAGGCCACTCGGATGGGGAGGCTTGGAAGTGGGTCCCCTCATCTAGGGTGGTTGCCTCGTTAGGGAACACTTATCCTCCTTGAGACCCACTCCAGACCTAATCACCCTTGATTGCCACGAGACCCACAGAGTCAGGTCTCAGTGTGCCCCAAAGGGACAGGTGCGCAGTCAGACCTGAGAGAAGAGCTTGTACTGTAAAATAATGGCAGGACTGCATAGTTTATGTTACCAGAAACCTAGGGAATGTGTGTGGGAGCGGATTCTAAGGGTGTGAGAGAGAGACCAAGGAGCAAGGTGCATGTGCTGGATCTGACCAAATTTATTGTTTTATTCAGCAGAGATTCCAGATTTCATAATTTCGGTGCATGGCTAGGATTTCAACAGTTGAGTTAACTTGGTAGATTAAGGGGTGCTCTTGTTTCCCTGCATCCATTCTCTCACATATCCCATTTTTCAGTGCCTCTGCTTGCGTGTCTGGGCCTTGACTCCTGATCTCTGTTTTGGAGCTCTCATTTAGAAGTGTATTACTTCCAGAAGATGCATCCTGGCTGAGGGATGTCCACTTGCTCCTTTTTTGAGGGAGCCAGCTTGTGGATAGGCTGGGTCTGTAGAGCTGCTTGGGCCAGTTAACCCCTCGGGAGTGGGGTCAAGCCCAGGAGAGCAGTTTGGCCAGTTTTCCAGTTTACCTATGGTGAGCTGGCCTCCTTTCCATGTCATCTTCTCCAGCATGGAATAATTCAGTCTTCAGGCTCTCTAAGGAAAGATGCTAAGGTGACATCACATTCTTTGCTCTCACTGATCTGCCCCAGCACTGGCAGAAAACAGGACAGCGATGCCTATTTCTGGGGACCTTCTAGACTTTTTCAACATCGTGGGAAGGTTGCTGCTCTCGCAAAGCTGGGGGAAGGTGTGTCTTTTTGTGTTTTGTTCTCCCTCCCCATTCCCTTTGCTGGTTTTGGGGACACATTTTATAATGCATCAGCCATCACAGCTTCAGGCCACACAATAGTTACTCTTCTCCCACTTAAGATGTAGTGACAAGAAAAGAAAAATAAGTTCAAAGTGAAACGCAGAATGGCTCATGCAAGAACTCTACAGTATGGTGGTGGGGGTGGGGAGAATGGTCAGCAGTGGCCTGAGCATGGTTCTAGCCTGCCATTCTGGATCTGCGAGGTCGAAGGACCACAGACTACTTTCATCACTTCAGAAACGGAATGGAAATCTGCACGTGACTACACAAGGCCGCACAGGCTGACCAAAATGTAGGAAATTTACTTGCCTCCGATTCACATCTCATAAGCTCCCTGCGGGAACCTTGGTTATCCCATGTGCATCAGAGGCTCCCCGTGGCGCTCGTATGTCTGAGAAAATGTCAGCAAGGGAATTACTAAGGCCAGTCGATAACAAAATCTTTCAGAATATGTTTTGTGAGGAGAAACAAAGAGCAATGATTCCTTAAATGGTGTGCAGATGGGGCAGCCCGACATTTGGACAGCCAGGGCATGATTCAAAACTTGAGACTCTCCCCAAGGGTTAATTAGCATCCCAGAGACTCAAGGTTCTTGTTAAGGTGCTTAGTGCTAAGGCAAATTCCACACCCCAGCTTTGAACGGCCTCAAGTTAATGTCCACTTCTCTTATCAGCAAGGAATGACCCTTCAGGGAAGCAGTGTCCCAGGCCAGAAGGTGGGTGTTTTAGACTCTCTGCTGGAGAGAGTGGTGACCATGAGGCCATCCCACCAGCTTTTCAGGGCTTTCGGCTTAAAGTCTCCAGCCTTCCTTTTCCCAGAAGCTTCATTACTGCTTGATGAACCATTTCTTCTTCTTCTACAGCCTGTGCAGGTGGAGCAGGACCACGTCACCCCAGCTGGTCAGATGCTGTTCTCTTGGACACGAAAAGGGCAGCATTTGGTCCCCAGTCAGCTAAACACAGTGGCTTAGACCTATCTGTCCCCAAGGAGATTCCGTTTAGACCAAACACCATTTTCTGATTTCATCTTAGTGTAGACCTGGTTTTCCAGGTGAATAGATTCTAATGTAACTTCTGATGAGGGTAGCTTTGATGCTCCATAGTGATTTGACAAGTTCTACAAAGGTTGATCGTCCCTGGCAGATGGTAGCAGTTTCTTCTAATCCTCACAAAACATTGACTTACACTCTTGTACCATCTTGGTTTCCTCTTTCCCTAAGTGGGATGATAAAACTTGGAGAGATTCAGCTTGGGAGGTGGAGTGTTTCTCTGATTCAAATTAGCATGGGCTGACAGTTGATGAAGCGTGAGTTGGAAACACACAAATTGGACTTGAATTCTGGCTCTATTGCCTGGCCCTGTAACCGTGGTCATGCAATCGACCTTTCAGAGCCTCAGTTTTTCATCTTTAAAATGTGGTGATTACCCATCTTGTAGGATTGTGATGAGGACATATACAATAGCACTAAAAAAAAAATAATAATTGTGGCAGGTACAGTTCACAAGCGGGTCATGGCCTGGGGCTGATACTCACAGCTTTTCTAAGAGTGGTGTGGAGGCAGCTCCCATTGTAGTGAAAGCCACCATGGTGGTTTGTCACTGGAAATGCCTTTGACTTTTACGTCTTCCTATTTGAGAGGCAGAGTGGTGAATTAGAATGTGGAGCATGACTGTGGTGTCAGATAAACGGGGTTTAAATGTTGGTTTTGCAGGTTTATTAGTTACATGGCTCTCTCAACCCATTTCCTCAGGCCTGAACTCTCAGAGCTGCCGTGAGGAACAGCATTCACGCACGAGAAGTGCCCTGCACTGTATTCGATAGACAGGAGGGACTCATTCATGATGCCATTTTTCCTCATCCCATCTTCATGGTGTAGAATAATTATTGGAAGAAGGCATGGCTGAAGCAGCAGTCTCATACATGGGATCACATATTCAAAGTCAGACTTGATAAATTATTTGATGGTTTAAACGAATAGACATGTCTTTGTAAATGGTATGTTTAAAAACATTTTCAATCATATCTGAAGCTTAGTTTATTATCCAACAGATGTGGCAGCTCCATTATCATTGCCTGCCAATTAGATGTTTAAGAATGTTGACCGATTTCATGATAGAGTACAGACTGGGTTTTAGAATGTTGAATAATTTGTAAGAAATAATAAGTTAAAAATTATTTACTATTTTCTTACATTTGGGGAAGTTAAAATGTATTTTAAAACCTTGACTGTATCCTTAAGCGGAATTAGGCAAAAAGGGAAAAAGTTAAAATAAACAGACATGTAATTGGATCTGAGAAGACTGCCCGTTGCAGAAACTATGAGACGTTGTATATGTCCAAATCTACTGCTTCTTTATAACTTCAAAAACAATTTCATGATGGCCATAGTCACATAGGATTGAAGTAAACAGTTCTTATAATCTTGAATGAGTTTATTACCATCATTTTCCTATTATCTATACTAATGGATTATAAATCCATTTTAATTACAAGTGGTAAACAAAACTTTGTTATACTATTTCAATGAGCATAACACCATTTCGAATTCAGTATGACTTTGGCACCTTCCAGTTAAAAAACGATCCAACTTTAGCAAGAGATAAATGAAGTTGATAATTATCTGGTGACTTGAGGTTGTGCGCTCAGTTTGGATCAATTAGATCTCGAGGAGGATTTTGCACTCTGTTGGAGTATTGGCTGTGTGGAAATGGCCAGTGTTCAACAGATAATAGCCTCATTTATTCTCCCCTGCTTGGTGACCTGGAACTGGCTGTTGCAGAGAAGCAAAATCTCACATGCATATACATTTGAAATATTTAGAACTTTTAAATGGGTGAAAGCACAGTTAGTCCTAGAATTAGAAGATTCATTGTAACTGTTTGGATGTTTTCAGCTTGTTTTCTTCTTGACTGAAGCCTCTTAGAATTAATTACACGTTGAGTTCAGCCAGCTACATTTGGATCTTGTTCAGTTTTTATTTTCTTTCACAGAAATAACTTATGTATGTTAACTAGTGCTTCAAGGAAAGTGTTCTGATTCTTTCAGAAATATGCCAAGGAATTCTAGTAGAACACGGATTTCTCTTATGCAAGGAAAGAGATTCTGCAAATTTCCTTTTAGAGCTTCCTCCTTCTCTTTGCAGATCATGTGTAAAACGGCTGGAGTTTTCTCTTAAGATAAAAAATACTGAATTGATATGAACTTTTTTGTGCTAAAGAAATTGTTTATATCTGGAGTTATTCCACTGAATTGGCCTGAAAAACAGAAAACCATAGTGCATTAAGACTGGAAGGGATCTTCGGAGTCATCTGGTCGACCCCCTTTTTTACAAATGAGTTATAGGCAGGCAACTTGCCCATAGCCTGTGTCACACGGGGCGGGTGGCATAGCCAGGACAAGAATCCAAGCTCCCTGGCACCTCATTTATGTGCTCTTTCCAAATTCGGCTGTCCTCAGTTTTTTATTTTGTTTGGCAGTTGGACTTTTTGACATTTGCTGGGCCTGCACATTTTGATAAGTAGAAAATGTTTTAGCGTATGAATGATGGAGGTGGAGACAGAATACTGTGTTACAGAAATACTTGATGGGAGAATTTGAAGTAAAATAAAAGACTTTAACTCAGAGTCCCTTTTCTCATAACCGAAAGTGAAATCTCTGACGACGTAACCAAGTAGCTTATGGCAAATGTCTTTGACCTTTTAGAACAGAAGAATCGATAACAGAAGATGACAAGAGGAGGTAGGTTTGATATCGAAGCTGGCCTTAATTTGAATGATTTTGGCCACACCTCATGGACTTAATTAACCTGCATTAATTCACGGGTTTAATTTAACACTTGTAGCACACTACCAACCATACTGATTCCACTAGGAAAACTTTTGGCGCAGAATGCATGATCTGAAAAATCCCCAGGACTTATTATGTTTGCTTCTTTCAAGCAAGTTCAGTTTTTGTCCTGTGCACATAGCTTGCAGTAGTTTCCACCTTGTGGCCTTTGGATGTGTCATTCTCCCTAACTGGATGAATCCCCTCCATTCTCTCGGCCTTCTCTGTCCTCCCATTCCTACCCTGGTTAACTGCACCCTACTCTCATCACTTCTTAGCACTCTCTCTCTCCTAATTTTATGTTTATATCTACCTACAGATGAAATATTTTTGTGTATCAATAGCATTGAACACTACCTTCTCGACTGAATTCTTGTAAATGTTACTTGTCACTCCAACTGGTATTTATTACTATACTAAATTATAACATCTCAACTCCTTCTTTCTTATTGCAAGTAAAATGTCTAAAAATTCCAGCTCAGTACAGCTTTCTCTTTTTATACATAGCTCCTTTTTAACAGAAAAAAAAAACAATTGTATTTCGAAGAGTGACCATATTCCGAATTAAACTCTTGAAAAATTATCGATTATTTTAATAAACCTATGATTGTTTGAAGTATTCTATGTTTCTATCACTTTCTGAAAATAGTGTACCGTTTAAATTGGTCTGTTTTTTCTATATCTGCTTCTTTTTATTAAGAAACTATGGGGGAGTATATGTCGGTCTCCCATCTGAAGCTGTCAGTATGGTATCCAATCAAACAAAGACTGTTCGAAAAAGTAAGTAAAAGCATGTGGCATTTATTTTCTCTATTTTATATTTTGTGAAAAAATATGAAATTTATTTTTCAGCTTGCTTGACTTAACCTATATGTTACCGAGTGGCAGTGAACCATATATATGAACCATGTATCTGTTCATTCTAATCATTTGTTGACATTGCCTCCCATTTGATGATATTGTCGTTCCAAAGCAAAGTCTAGCTTCTCTTTGTGGTTATGCTACGTGGGTATTTTTAATTCCTTGTTAGTTTCAGTGATGGTCAGCATGAAAATGAAAGCTAATTTAGGGTCAGTTTATGGAGTTTTTGCAGAATACAAAGGTAAATTCTTGTGGTGCATTAAGAATATGACTTTATTCCCTAGTGCCCATGGTCATGTTAAGCTGATAATCAATCACTCTGGTGATTAGAGAAAAAATAACTCTGTTGTCTAATTAAATGAAGTAAGTCTCCTTTTTCTGAGTTGTAATAGTCATGGTGGGGTGGATGAAGTCCTTTTGACTACAGCCTTGTAACTTCTTGCTTACATAAATTTTTAAGTGAGGCTTGTGGTAAAGAACGTCGATTTACCACAAGCTGTACAGCTATCTCATGTATAGTTTTAAAGGACTATTAATATGTTTAATTTGCACACCAAGCTGTATTACATTAATTTGAACATTCTCTAGTGATTTGTTCCTCAGTGCTATTTCTCTATGATTTAGACTAACAAATACACATATGTCACAACTATTTGTAGTTTTATAGAAAACTCGAATATGTTCTTTATAATCTGAACATTTAACTTTTCTTAATTTTCTCTTTAAGATTAGAAGAAAATATCGTGACTCAGTAATCAAGAGGTACTGTATACTTTCCTAAATAATTGTGCATATTTAGCCTTCATGATGATTGAACTGTAGATATTATTGCTATGTATTTCTAAGAAATCTTGGACTTCAAGATTAGGAGGGGATTGCACCTTGTGGTTTAATCTATGGAACCAAAGACGGTTTATTGTAAAGAGGTCTTTCCTTAATGATTAGATCAGTTGTCTTAGCAGTTTAAAAATGTTTAATTTTTTTTTCAAGTGCAGCTTAATTCATTTAATAAGAACAAGCCAAGTGTTTACCAGAAACACTAAGGTTTTATTTTTTATTGACAAAAACTTTGAGAGGCTAGGACCTTGGAAATGACAGAGAGAGTGGAGAGGCTGGGGCTGGGAATTAGATTAGGATGAACTTGAAGAGTTTGATGATAGCCAGGTGTTCATTAGTATACAGAGAGGAGATGTATCAGTACCAAAACTCTGCTAGAGATGGGCAGTTATACAGGAAAGGGTAGTAAAACCATAGGCCAAGTTTAAGGTTGGGTATCATAAAATATGTCCGGTATGGACAGAGGAAACCATGGTCTGAAAGATGAAGCACTGTGGCCCTGGGATCCTAGTGAAGAGTTTGGAGTTAGAATTACAATAAGATAAACAGGAATTTAAGATTGTTGTTAGTATTAAATAGGAAATAAATGGTAGCTTCTGCTATCAGCAGTGTCATCACCATCATCACTATTGTCATCATTAGAATATCATTTGTTTTTGTAACCAGCATCCAGCCATTGGCAGACCCAAAGCAGGACTGATTTGCTATTGAACCCACTTCTTGCTGAGGGATGCCACTAGAGCCTGGGATGGGGCAGGGTCACAAAATAAGCTCACAAGTGAAAACAAATAAGCTTTCTCACCAAGGAATGGGGATGCAGAGGCTGTAACCAGTTCTTTCCTAAATGACCTTGGGTAGCCACTTCTTTGAAGGCTTTCCCATCAAGGTGACAGCATCCTGGAGCTTTATTCCCTAGTGCCCATGGTCACGGTAGGTGTTGAGTTTCTCTTTGGAAATTTGCTGGAGATTTGCTAAGTTCCCTGCCAGTTTTCCCCATATGCAGGGAACTTATATTAGTTGTATCAAAAAGAAAATATAATCTAGTTGAAAGAAAGCATATGCTACTGTTTACCCTGCTGAAAACAGGGTGTATTTCAAACCCATGAGAATAGAATGGAAAAAAGTGCCTTGTCAATGAGGTCCCGAGACTTGGTAGCTGTATTAACTCAGGGCCATAGTTGAATCCTATACTTTCCCTAAGCTTCTCTGTGTTAGTTTTCTCATGGGAGACAAGATGATTGCTAATTTTGTGTGTGAATCTAAAATTCCCTGATAACAATTTAGCATTGTTGCTGGTAAGCCAGCCCAGATAACTTTAGCTAGCTAGCTAGAATATTTTCTTACTGCTCGGGATTATAAATACATATTTTATTGCCATCCTTCTCTTTTCTCAGTTTCCCCTATTTCTACACAATGAATTTGATCCTGATCCTTCTTTTGCCTCCTTTGAATTACCTGAAAAGTTTTCTAAGTTGAAAGGAGTATCCATTTTCTCTAATTGTTAAACATCCATTGTGACATTTATTGATAAAACTTCTGAACTCATGGCTTTTGGGGCTTAGATTATTGGGCAGGAACCCTGATAGGAAGACAATCCTTTGGAAAGAATTGGAGACACTTTTTTTGACCTAACGTTAAAATCTCTTTTGAGATAAAGCCACTGAACTCACTCAGTGACCAAAGTCCAAAGGTGACTTGGTTACTTTTTGAAGCAAATTGAGGAGTTATTTCAGAATCTTTTAAAAATACTTGCATCATGATACAAATGTATAGTTTCTTCTACAGATGACTCGAGGGTGAAAGGTATGCCCATTTAGATGTGTGGAGTACCGTCAGCACAGGGAGCTTAAGTGACAGCTCTCAGATGCCACTGGATGGACTAGCTACATAGGAAACCCCTTTTCCCAGGGAAGCTCAATGTAGTGTGGATGGCTAGACCCCTCCCAGTAGGGTCTACTCAAGGTGGGAAGGAATGGGATTGTGGCCGAGCAGTCTGTACCTTTATTTTGGGTGATGTTGACATGCAGCTAGGTTTGCGCATTATCATGGTGTGCTTCAGTTGTAAGTGTACAAGTCTCTTTCTCCACCTGACTTTGTCTCTTCATGAAAGTATCATCAGTGGTTAGCGCTATGTTGACCACATTTTAAGTCTTAAATAAATATTAAGCGAATGTTGAATGTGTATTTTACTTAAAAGAAAACCAGCAAATAATTTATGGCCTTAAAGCTTATATATTTTTATTGAAGTTGTACCTTTTCAAGGTTGCTAACTCTTTTTTCTTTTTTTTTGTTTGTTGTTTTCATAGCTTGCTCATCAAGATTTAAAAGGAATTTCACTCCATGGAACATTATCATGTTGCGCATATTTCCAAGGAAATTCTAAACAGTCACCTGCCCCCCTACAAAAATAAAAATTTTTTTTGAAGTCTATAGTCAAAACCATGGGTGCATGTTGAATGGCATGGCCCTAGAAAGGAATTGGTTAAACAGTACATTTGTGTGTGGAACTCTCTATGGTCACCTGTGATAGACAAGCTAACAAACCACTGCGACCAGCCTGCTCAGGCCTCCAACTGGACTTTCGCCCTGGTCATTCAACACCGTCGTAAAGATCATGTCTTTTCACTCATTCCTTTTTTGATAGTTTTTATATAACCAAATCCTTATTCTATTTATAACTTAAGATAATAAGGCATCATAAATGAATTACCTGAAGTAATATATTTGTTGGTTATCTTTCACTCTTTCTACTTCACATTAATTTTCAGCTGTAAAATTGTCAAAATTGATTCTTACTCTTATCTCTTTCCCTTTTTTACTGTTTGGTTTTCAGCTTTATGTAAATGTCAGAATTTTCTTTATTAGGAACAATGGACTACATTGCAGTATTTAAAAATAAATCACTGAAATTTGCATGCCATGTGTACATTTTGATTAACCTCCTTTTTTTCTTTAGTCTAAGGCTCTGTAACTACAAATACTTTATAGCCATTGGGTCTCCCATTCTGCCTTTGATTGATCACAGCATCTCATCATGTGAATTCTATACTATTTTTTAAGGACTTGTGACTGATGGTTAGTGGGATATTTGGAAAGTTCTTAATTTGATAATGACCATGTATATCCACCTAGTATTTCAATGTAAATTACACAATTTACCAATGTCTTTCAACAATTAAAATATTTTTATCCCTCTTTACCTGGATTTCTTAATTATTTTTCAGAAGAACACTTTGAAGTAAGTCGTACATGGCATTGTGAAATATAGATACAATATATCAACATGTATAAATAGATTACCATGAAAAACTGAAAGTTTTCATAAGAAAAGCATTATCTTCCATATTAGATCTCTATGACAACCATAGGGACATCATGCTGATAAAAAATATCGAAGGTAAAATCACTAAGAAATGATATGTTACACATATTTCTGTCCCATATCCACAAGTTTCTAATAGAATTTAGGTCGATCATCAGCAATTTATCTCAATAATGATAACAGATAGAGTCACTTTTGGAAAACTTTTAATTTTGAATTAATTTTAGATTTACAGAAGAGTGCAAAGGTAGTACAGAGTTCCAATAAATACACCCTCACCCAGCTTCCACTAATGTTAACATCTTCCATAAACATAGTGCATTTGTCAAAACTAAGAAATTGAGCATTTGTGTAATGCTGCAGACTAAGCTACAGCCTTTAATTGGATTCTATTAGTTTTTCCATTAATGTCCTTTTTCTGTTGTAGGATCCAGTTTGAGATTCCATTGCATTGTTGCATTCGATCATCCTGTTTCCTTGCTTTTCGTGACCTTGACACTTGGGAAGCCTATGGCTTGATATTTGCAGCATTTCCCTCGATTTGAATTTGTCTGATGTTTGCTTATGACTAGACTGGGAAGAATACTGCAGAGGTAACGTGGTCCCTGTCCTCAACTCATGTAATATCTCACGATCTTGATTTCCAACATGGTTATTGGGGGAGCATCTGTCAGATTTCTCTACCATGAGGTTTCTTGTTTTTCTTTCCCGTCTTCTGTTCCCTATAAGTGAGTCAGTAGGTTCAGACCACACTCAAAGGAGAGGAGAAGGAAGGTCCACTTCCTGGTGAAAAGAGTATCAGGGGATTTTTGGACACTTGTTAAAAGCCATAGTCATTAATAAATATTTTGGAGAAGATACTTTGAGACTCCATAAATGTCCTGAGTATTTTGGAGGAGGATTAAGTCTCCTGCTGACTGTTGGCTTCTTAATTAATTTACATATTTAAAAATAAAAATTGTACACATTTAAAATATACAACATGATGATCTGATACACACACACAGTGACATGATTACCACGGTGAAGCTAATTGATGCATCATCTCACATGGTTACTTTTTGGTGTGTGATGGGATCACCTGAGATCCACTCTCAGCACTTTCCCATATTCAGTACACTACTATTAACTCTAGTCACTATGCTGTGCATTCCATCTCCAGACTTAATCCGCTTACACAACTGCAGTTTGTATCATTTGACCAACATCTCCCCATTTCCCCCACTTTCCCAGCCCTTGACGACCACAGTTCTGCCATTTGAGTTTTGTTTTTTTTTTTAAAGATTCCACACATTAAGTGATACCATACAGTATTTGTGTCTCTATGGCTTATTTTACTTAGGAAAATCTCTCCCAGTTTCATTTACATTGTTGCGAAAGCCAGGTTTTCCTTTTTCATAATAATGAAATATTATAACGTGTGTCCTGTACATTACACATAGTATATTATTATGTATCTTCCTTGATGGATACTTGGATTGTTTTCATATCTTGGTTACTATGAATGATGCTGCAATGAACATGGAAAAGCAAACATCTCTTTGAGATATTGGTTTCATTTCCATCAGATAAATACCCAGAAGTAGGATTGCTGGATCATATTGCTATTTTGATTGGATGTTGTCTGCTACCTTATCTTGTAAATCGCTAATTCGATTCCCTGCTTCATCTAATCTGTTGATTCCCTCTAATGTAGTCTTCATTTCAGTTATTGTATTTTTTATTTCCTACTGGTTCTTTTTATGTTTTCTATCTCCATTTATATGTTCCCTAGCTCTTTGTTAAAGTTCTTACTGAGTGCACCTACTCTTCCCATTAGTTCATTGAGTAGCCTTATAACCAGTGTTTTGAACTCTGCATCTGGTGGATCGCTTGTCTCCATTTTGTTTAGTTATTTTTCTGGTGCTTTGTTATGTTCTTTCATTTGGGACATTTTTTTTTTGTCTTCCCATTTTTGCTGCCTCCCTGTGTTTGTTTCTAGGTAGAGCTGCTATGTCTAGTAGAGTGGCCTTATGTAGTAGGTGACCAGTCTTCCCTGGTCACCTTTGCTGGGTGCTCAGGTGTGTCCCTTGTGTGGGTTGTGTGTGCCCTCCTGTTGTAGTTGAGCCTTAGTTGTTTGCACATCAGTGGGAGGCATTGACCCTTGGGCTGATTGGTTGTGAGGACTGGCCAGTGAGGGGCTGACCCTGTCGATCAGGATTCACTTTAGCAGGGCTCTGGTGTCTGCTCAGTCTGTCCTTTGGGTGTTTTGTTCTCGGATGTGGCCCCGGGTGGTGCTCCAGCTTGGTCTGAATCTGGCCACCAGGTGTGCAGTCCCCTGGAACCTCCTGAGTGGGAGCCCTGCCACAGGCCAGGTTCAGCTGCAGCCTGTGCCCTGCCCAGGGCCACCTGGCAAGAGTCACTAAGCACTATGCAAATGGCTGACACCTGTGCTGGGCTTGAAGTTACCTTGAGAGGCCAAGCCGTGAACTGAGGCTGACTGCTGCTAGCGCTGGGCTTGGAGCTGCTCAGAAAAAGGTACAGGGCATGCTGAGGCCACATGGTGCTTGTTTGGGGTTTGAGAACCTTTGAGAAATTTTAGGAAAGTCTGCTGCATGGCCAGGACAGGCCGTTCCTACAGAAACACCCCTGGAAGCAGGTTGGTGGGCTGGTAAATTGGGAGGGGTGGAGCTTCAGGGAACCACCAGGGCAGGGCAAATGGTGTTAGGCAGTTTGATGGAGACTCAGATGTGGTGGCCACCTGCGTCTGGATGCCAGGAGCAGGTAGAGCTCAACAAAGAGACAACAGCTTCTGGCAGCACTTCTGTCTGGGAGAAAGCTATTGCTCCAGTCTTATCCCTGAAGCCAGACAACTTAGTTCCTCTCTGCATGTCCCTAGTCCCTTTCAAACTGCTGCCCCAGCTCAGGAACTCAGAGTGAGTCAGTCAGCGGGTAAGTCTGTGTGTGGGCCCTTTAAGAAGGACGCCTGAGACTCCAGCTACTATCTTTGCTGCTTTTCACAGCCAGAAGCTGTGGGGACTTCTCTTCCTGGCACTGGTACTCTGGGCTAGGGAGCCTGGTAGGGGGCTGGGACCCCTCTCTCCTCGGGGGTACCTCCACAGGTTGGTTTACGTCTCTGCCCCTCCTACCAGTCTTGAGGTGGCCTCTTCTCTATGTCCCCAGTTGTAGGACTTCTGTTCACCAAGACGTCAGGTGACTCCCAATGATGGCTGTTCTGTAGGTGTAATTCTGATGTGATTGTGAGAGGAAACCAGCACAGCGTTTACTTATTCTGCCATCTTGACCAGAAGAAGCCTCCTTGCCCATTTTTTTAATTGTTTCCTTTTCTGTGAAGAAGCTTTTTAGTTTGATTTAGTCCCATGTGTCTATCTTTCTTGTTGTTGCCTGTATGTAGACCACTGGCTTTCACTCTGATGGTTTGGAATAGAGGAGTCATGATCTAAGTTTAAATGGGATTACTGGCTGCAGTCTGTGAGGATGAAGGCACGGACATCATTTGGGAGGTGGTGGCAATAATCTAGGAGAGAGAGGATAGTTTGAAAGAAGGTGATAGCATTAGAAGTGGTCAGATTATGGATATATTTTGAAGATAGAGTGGATAGAATTTGCTAATGCATCAGATATGGGGTAAAAAATGAAGAATTAAGGAGTACAACAAGGATATTGGCTGAGAAACTGGGAGAATGGAGTTAACATTTGCTGAAAAGAAAAAGACTGCGAGAGGATCAGGTTTGAGGGATAATCAGGTGATTAGATACATTAACTTAGAGATGCGTCCTCAACTTCAAAGTGGAGACATAGTATGGGAAAATATTAGGAAGGAGGTCAGAGCTGAAGATGTAAGTTTGGTATGTCTATATAAAGTTAGGTGTGGAGATGGTATTTACAGATAGGGTGATGCAGTCATCAGCAGAGTGAGTTGATGGTGAAGAAGTTGAAGGGCTAAGTCCCAGCTACTCAGTGTTTGGAGTCCAGAAGATGAGGAAGGACTGGTAAAGGAGAGTGATTAGGAGTAGCCAGAGAGAAAGAGGAAGAGAGAGGCAGGGGGAAGGAAAACCAGGACTGTTTGGTGTCCTAGAAACTACATGAAGAGACCCCCAAATGAGGTGCTGTATTAGAAGTGCCATACAGTAGGAACTGGTTAGGGTAACTATATTCTTGCAAGTTCAGATCCTATAAGAACAAAGCCCTATGAACAGAGAAGAGGGTCTGGAGATTCTGACGTTGTTTTATGCAGATGGTCTATTAAAAAGATCTCACTTAGGCCTATTATAATTTCTGGCTTGGATATATTTTCAACTGATGTATATTCCATTTGGAGCTAAAGAATAGATTTTATAACTCGGGATTTCCTAATTCCAAACATAAACGTGGTGTATTGAGAGGGAGTGATTGAAGGAGGTTGTGTCCTTTAGGGGAAAATTATCCTCCCACCTGTCTTGAGTGTTTAATATTCTTACTTGGGAAGGAGGGAGGGTATAGGTTTCTCTCCTTCTCCAGCTCATTCCACAAGCCTTCCTGGATATCTTCCTCTTATTCTCCAAAGGCAAGGGATGTTCCATGGTCTGGAACCTTTGTCCAGCGCATTTCTTCTTCTTGAGACATTTTCCCATTTCTCTCCATCTCCCTTGCAAGCTTTTCCATCTTAAAGCTGAATTCCAGGGTCACCTCCAGGCAGAATCGGTCATTCCTTCTGCACTCCTACATCACTTGGCCTATCGGCGCTAATGCAGCACTCATCACACTGTTTTCCGAATTCAGTTTTATTCATTTTCCCCAAATATGTACTGAACTGATCCACTTCTTTTTCTCCCTATTGCCACGACCCTAGACCAAGTCATCACCGTCTTGTGCCTGGATCGTTGCTATGACCTTTTCCCGCAGAGTAAGGGTGAGCCGAGTATAGTACAGTGGTGTGGTGGGTCCTTGTCTCTTGCTGTTCAGTGAACATCATGCCTGGTGCACCCTGACCCCCAGCAATGCTGCAGTGTCAGGCTCACAGGGGGGAATAATAGCGGTTTATTGACTGTCAATGGAATGAAGTCCTTTCATTTGCTTGACAGTTTACCAGACACTTTTAAATATGTGACGTCTAATCCTCACAGCAATCTTCTACATTTTAAGGTAATAGGAAATAGGAGTTTGGATTAATATCTTCTTTAACAAATGGCATAAAAGATGCAACAAAACTTTCAGTGTTTTAACATCTTAAAAAAAAATTTTACGGGCTAGCATCCTGCCTATGTAACGTGTGCGTCTACTGTCCTCTAGTGGAACTAGCTTCTCATAGCAACTTTATTTTCCCTTCTTCGTCGCTAGTGGGAGTAATTTCTTTCTTTACTATATTCGTGGAATCCAAAATTCTTCAGCAGTTTATTCACAATAACAGGGAGTTTATATCCTGGAATTTATATAGTTATTATTATTCATACTTATCACTTGTGTATCTTAAGCAGTTTTGTCTCAGTTTTGTCTCTTTGCCTCAGTTTCCTAATTTGTAAAGCAGAAACACTTACAATGGGGTCTTTGCAGATGTAATTAATTCAGATGTAGTCATACAGGATTAAGTGGGCCCTAAACCCAATATGACTGGCATCCTTCGACGAGAAAACAGTGACACAGACACACAGGGAGAATGTCATGTGAAGACAGAGGCAGAGATTGGAGTGACGCAGTTGTAAGCCAAGGGATGCCAGGGATTGCTGGAAGGCACCAGAAGCTAGAAGAGGCAGGGAAGCGTTCTCTCCTAAAACCTTCAGAAGAAGTGTGGCCCTGTTTAAACCTTGGTGTTGGGTGTCAAGCCTCCAGCATTGTGAGAGAATACATTTCTGCTGGTTCAAGCCACCCATTTTATGGTACTTCGTTACAGCAGCCATGAGAAATTAATACACCAGTAAGACAGTTTGGAGAACAGGGGTTTCCATTCGCAAAGGAAGTGGGTCTGTGGGTGCCTCATCTCTGGATATAGACTTTCCCATCTAGCTATGAAGCATTTCCCATGGGCCGGGCAGGCTGGCTCCAGAGCGGTAGGGAGATTAGCTGAGCCCAGCCAGTTCCTTCTCCAAACTCACCAATCAGAGGAGAAAGACAGGAGCTTGAGGGGAAAGTCTAGCTGAAGTTCCTCCCACAGGAAACATGAGGAGTGGGGAGCAAGAGTTTCTTCCTGATAATGGACTGCAGATGCCATTTTTTCTTTTTTTGCCAGCACAGTGTTTTTCTAAAAATGTTTGAATCAATTCCCAACATTTAAAAGTTGGGAGATTTCATATAAAATCCAGATTTCAAGCTTCTCTTTGAAAATGGAAAATCCGGCCACACTGGGTCACGTTTCTGCAGAACTATGACTGGCTGTTTGCTGCAGGGGCTGGTGCCTCCTTGAGATGGAGTGCTGGCTCTCCAGCTCACCACTCTGCCCATCGCTCTCCATGTCTTACCCCTGATCCGTGCCACTCATTTCTGTTTTCGCCCATCGACCTTAGACATTTTGGTGTGGGATTCCCAAAATAATGGTTAAGAGCACAGACTCAAGTCAGACAAGCCTGGGTTCAAATCTGAGCTCGGTGATCCCCCAAATTTGTGCTCATGGGCAATTTACTAAACTTTCCTGAGCCTTGGTGTCCTCATTCGTAAAATAGGAATGATAATAGACCTATCTTATGGGGATGTTATGAGAATTCAATAATGTAATCACATGAGTCTTTTTGTACACATGCAAGGCACATTATAAGGCCCAGTAAATGGGAGCTATTGTTAACCATTTGAAAAGCAAAACCAGGCAACGTGTGAGGAAACCTAGAAGAGGGAGAGCCTCTGGCTTCAAGTATGCTTTGTCTGGTTTTAGCACTGCCCGCTAGTTCCCCAACTTTCAGAAAAATGTTTGAATACGTCAGCTTCCAAGGAGCCCCCTTCCTGGAGTCAGGACCAATAGCAGTTTTGGGAATTGGAGGCCCAATTAAGGTGGTTTTCTCTCTTGCCCACAATTTAATTCTTTTCTGAAAAGAGGTTGCAGGGAAGTGGCAAGCTCTGGATGCCATCCAAGTACTTTGATGTCTGGGTTTTAAAATATTGCGATGTTAGGTGGCTTTGCAGACTTCCTAGTGGCCCTCAAAGGACAGATTCTGTTCTGACTGATCATTTCTCCTGGGCGGCCCGGAATGATGGATGATGCCAAAGGAACCAAGAGCCTTCCAGAAGCCTCCTTCCAGAGGCGAGAAACCAGATGTAATTGGGAAGGAGGCAGTGTGACAGAGAAGACAGCTTTTTTGTTGTTGTTGTTGTTTTATGAAGAACATGTAAACTTCTCACTTGACAGGAATCTCCAGTTATGAGGCCGTTGGCCTCTAAAATGATCGTAAGCTACAGAAACCAACTCAAGCCAGTCCCTATAAATATGTGAATTTATTTGAAAGGATACCGAAGTATTTTATGGAACCCCAGGACAGTGAGGCCTCTCCAAGGACTAGGACCAGGGACTGGAAAGTGATCAGGGCCAAGGTGTGACAGATTGATACAACTTAGTTATTGCTACTACAGATGGCTATCCAGTCGGTCAAATACCACGTATGGGGTAATCATCTTTTCTCAACTTGTTTGGAAGCCACGTTTATCATATTCTATTTTTTCATGTTTTTGGGTCAATTTCTGATAAAATTCCACATCGTCTTTTATTCACAGTGGTTATTGGTTGAATTGTGCCCTCCCCAAAAGAATGTTGATGTCCTAACCCCCAGTACCTCAGAATGTGATTTTATTTATTTAGAAAAAGGGGTTTTCCAGAGGCAGTCAAGTTAAAATGAGGTCATTAGGGTGGGTCTTAATCCAATATAACTGGTATCCTTATCAAAAGGGAAAATTCAGACATAGACACATGAATAGAGAGAAGACAGCCATACCAAAAAAGAAGATTGGATGCATCTGTAAGCCAAGGAATGCCAAAGATTGCCCACAAACCATCAGAAGACAGGAAGAGGCAGGGAAAGATCCTTTTCCAACAAGCATCTGAGGGAGCATGGCCCTTCCAACAGCTGATTTCAGACTTCTAGCCTCCAGGACTCAGATGATAAATATTTACCTGGTGTGGTGCTGTGTAAGGCAGCCATAGCAAACTAAGAGGATGCTCCAGTACAAAACTGTTCTAATTCTTATAACTTCATACATTTAAAAATACCTGGTCACATTAACCCCAGGGAAGATTATCATCTAGAACGATACTCTTTCTAATAATTAAAAAAATAAATTTTGATTATTTAGAAAGCTCACTGAAGTATACCCTTAAAATGGGCACATTTTACTGCATGTTAATTATACCTCAATACAAGTGATTAAAAAGAACTATAAAATCAACAGTCTCAAATGTATTATATACCACAACGTAGTAAATTGGGAGCACCATTTTGCTTTTTAATGTATGCTGTATGGTTTAGGCAGACTTTGGACCAGAGCTCTGCATGTACTTAAAATTCTTGTGGAAGTCTCGTTGACGTATGGGGCTAGGGTGTTAGACTAATATTTAGAAACCGTTTAGGCCAGCACTCATCTACTTGCCTAAAACTGTACAAATGTATAAATTCTTTTCACACATGTGCAGACCATTCCCAAGTACAGGCTGGGTGAGGCTCTGTCATAACTTAATAGATCAGCTGGGTAGAAACAGTAGAACGTAAAACATGCTGAGTTGTGACCATATAATGTCATAGATCATTTCTGTATTTAAGTTTTTGTTACAGTTCTGACTTTAGTAAGCAGAATGGTTTCAATATGGCAACGTGGGGCTCCCATTTCTGTGCCTACGCGTTAGCTAAAGCTTCCTTAAGTAATCGGAAGATGGCATTTTGGACTCAACATTCAAAACAAATTGGTAGTTTTGAAGTTTTTCATGAATGTCTAACAGAACAGGAATGAGATGTCTAATAATTACAAATGCCATGGAATGTTTCAAGATACATTTGAAAAGTGTTCTGGTTTTTCAAAAGAGGGAAAATCTGAATTAGATGAGGACTTTGTTCATGAATCCATTCCCCCACCCCGCCAAGGCAATACGTAATAATTAAGAAATGTGAGTAATTGTGAGTTGTTTAGTTCCCCGTTTTCCTTACCTGAAGTTTTTCCTTCTGAGGTCACGTGTCCTTAGACTGCTCCATCAGTATCTTCCCTGGATTTTCTCCAGACTTTAGGGAGATGAAGAGCATTCTTTTCCCTCTAGGTTGATGAGCTTTAACTGTAATGTTAAGCCTAGAGCTTCTGGGCCCATCCTTCCCTCCAGTACAGGGAGGGTCTCTGAGAATAAAGCCAAGTTAGGGAGAGCAGGGTTGGGAAGTGGGGAGGGGCGAGATGGAGAGATTGCCACCGCCTAAGCACCTGAAGCCCTTGACTTTTCTTCCTGTGAGCTGATAAATGCTCTCCTCTACTCCCCCCAACCCCACCCCCTTAACCTAAGTTAAATTGAGTTTCTCTCACTTGCAACATCAAAGATTACCAGCAATTTGTAATTACTGGCAAATTGCCTGATTGTGAAAATCAGAATTTTCTCGCAAGTGTACAGCAGCAACAACCACCATCAGGTAATGCCACTAACATGGGACTAATATTATGCAGAATTCATAATCTGCTGATATCTGCTAATATTATGCAGAAATCAACAGTGTAATTGGTTGGATCCATCAAAGGAAACTCAGGCAAACTCATCGACAGATAACTTGAAATTAAAATGATACATTTATATGAAAAATATTACTTTATGTCTCTATTTTCTGCATTAAATTTTAGATACAATTTCATTTGACAAGTGTTCTCTTGCTATAAATTATTTGAAAACGGCTATATTGGATGATCTCTCAGCGCTCTCCTAGGCTTGAAGTTTTGAGGTTCAAATATCCTCCTCTAGACTGAATGGAAAAAAGAAAAAGAAGAAAAATATGGAGAAGGGAATGTTAGTTTCCACCCTCCCCATGTCCCATAACTACTTTTTTCCTCAACTAACTACCTGGGCTATAAAGCCATGGAAGAGGTCCCTTTCTGAAGAATACATAGAGTCATTGGAGCCTGAGGCAGGGATGAACTGGCCAGAGTAACTTTGGAAAGGCTGTTAGTGGAGATTATTGAGATCCTTCCATTTATATTATTTCTTACTCAAGTTGCTCAAAGAGCTCTTCTCACCAAGAGTTCTTTGGTTAAGGACATACATGCCTATTTATTCAATATTAGTTTTCCTTTTTCTTTTTTTTCCTTCCTTCCTTCCTTCCTTCCTTCCTTCCTTCCTTCCTTCCTTCCTTCCTTCCTTCTTCCTTCCTTCCTTTTTTTTAATGATATAAAAGAAAGTGGACCGGTTTCCTCTCATTAGCAGTAGCAGGATTTTTCTTAAACCTTCCTTTATTGGCTCCCCTTAAACACCAGGAGGCCTCTCTGCTGTCCTCTTCATTTTCTCTCTGAGAGGAGCTGGTTTCCTACCCCTAGTTGGCTCTGAGATAGAATGAATCACAGAAACACGGGACAGGAATGGCATGTCGAACAGGAAACATGGCATTCGTACGCTTGTCAGCCCCCTAAGGCTGACGTCTTACTGGGTTGAATAACAGAAGTAGACTGTTTACGAAGCTCTGGCTTTGAGCCGGACACTGCTCAGGCTCTCACTCTCATCTAGTCCTCATGAGCATCTCTGAGATAAATGTAATTATTACCCATGACCATGTCAGACTCAATTGGTCTCTCCCACACTCTCGTGTAATATTCTAACTTTCTCTTAGAGACTTGCCTCGATTCGGGATCACACAGGTCTCCCCTCTGAGGACGTTAGCTTAGCAATGGCAGGGATGATTGATGTTCATAATGGGTGCCTGGAGCTAACACAGTGCCTGACATGTAGCAGGCAGTTAACATTCGTTGAATAATTTGGAGACATTAACACTCAAAGAGGCTGTGCACCTTGTGAGGATCACTCATCTGGTAGGCAGTACGCCTGGTGTGGGAACCCATGTTCTTTTTTTCTCCCCACACTGTCAACCCCCTTCAGTGCTCACAGCCCACAGGCGAGGGGCTGGACAATGGTTTGAGGCTGCGGTTACTCTGGCATGGGTCCACTGTGAGAGGCCCACGGAGGAGGGCCTGTGCCAACATCCCGTTAACCCCCCGTGGACCCCACATTCTCATCACTGCCTCTCAGAAGGGAAGACTGTTCTCTGCTGAGGTCTGCTCTCAACAAGGAAGCGACTGTGTCCAGGTTAGCAGCAACACTGTGGTACTTGAGTAACGGGGTAAGAATCCTGTCTTAAATGATAGGAATCTCAGGATCAGCGTGGAAAGAGTAGATTCAGCATCACTGTGAAGCAGATGAACTTGGCTTTTGGTGCTCACCCAGGGACAGCCCCTGATGGTTGACATACGTTGTTTCTAGAAGATAGTCACCTATTATACTATTTCCCCTGCCCCCCCAGAAGTACTTGAATCGCAGTCGGGGGTAAGTATTTAAATTATAGGCAGGCTGATCTTGAATAGAGATCTCTAACCTATTAACTGAATAACCTGTTAACGCTTTGCTTGGGGTACCATAGACTCTCCTAGCTCATGTCCATTTAACACTCTTGCCAGAGGGGCTGGCAGGCGGACGTCCACACTTCCCTTTCCGTCTCTTGAATTTGCTGACCGATGCCTGAGTTGCACTAAGTAGTCACAGCTGTTGGCCTAGTCTTCAGAACCTGATGCTTTTTCTCTAGTCCCCGTGTTCTTAGCAAGAGGGAATTGTATTTGTTTCCAAACCTATTCAGCCAATTATATTTAATGCAATTAAATTACCATTAAAATATATTATAAAATGTTAAAAATTGATGAAACAGGAGTGCAGAAAAAGTTTTTTTTTTAAAAATAAAAGCTAGACTAAAATAAAATGAGATGCTTAAAAATACTGCTGTCACAAAAGTTGTGAGAAGATTGAAAAATGGATCAGCAGTTTAGAATGATTCTGAAATTGAATTAATCTGTAAGCATCTTTAGGTTCTTATTCCATTTTAAAGAAAAAATAGGATATCTTATATAGTGCAAAATGAATATGATTTATGCCAGAATAATAAAGCAGAACTCCAATCAGTGGGTCAATATTCAAAGAAAAATTCTTGGCCCAAACATCACATTAGAGTATTTTCCTTTTTTTGGTTCTTTATTTAAAAAGAAGAAGAAGAAGAAGAAGAAGAAGAAGAAGAAGAAGGAAGAGGAGGAGGAGGAGGAGGAGGAGGAGGAGGAGGAGGAGGAGGAGGAGGAGGAGGAAGAAGAAGAAGAAGAAGAAGAAGAAGAAGAAGAAGAAGAAGAAGAAGAAGAAGAAGAAGAAGAAGAAGAAGAAGAAGAAGAAGAAGAAGAAGAAGAAGGAGGAGGAGGAGGAGGAGGATGGGGAGGAGGAAGAGGAGGAGGAGGAGGAGGAGAAGGAGGAGGAAATTAACTGGTGGCTTCTCAGTAGCAATAGCAGAATATTTCAGAAATTGATAAGTGTGTTTTTTTGTTCTTACATTAAAATACTCAGGGTATGTATGCATCATTAACAAAACAATTCCCTGCTTTAGCCATCTTTCCTGATTGACACTCTCGGGAGTCATTCAAGAAGTGGGATCTTATTGTATCTATAAAGTTCTATAAGAGATTTCCGTATCCTCCCAAGATGGTGAATTAGCATGAGCTCCCAGCTTCACTGTAACCCAACCCCCAATCAATTCTGGACAAGTTATAGAGGAAAAATGGAATACAGAAAATAAATCAAAAGTAAAACAAAGCAATAGCAACCAACCAACTCAACATACACACATCAAGGCACTATGAGAAAGCTCTGGGGAAGTGAAAAGCTGCTTTGAGCTATAGGTTTGGGGTGGGAAAAGGTGGGGGTAAGAGGATGTGAGTCGGGTTAGAAGTGGCTGTAGCCTGGGGCAGAGGGGCCTATGCTCAGATAAATTAGATAAAACTGGTTCGATCCCTGTCCTTGTCTTCCTCCTCCACCATTGATTCAGGACAATCATGGTGTCCCCTGCAACTGTGGAGATGGCCATGTTGCAGGTGTAAATTATGACAGAACAAAGGCCCTTGTGGGGTGAAGAGTTGAGGAAAGTAAGTGGGTGATTGACTTTTTCTGGGTGTTCATTTCTCTCAAACTCCTCCCAGCGATGTTTGCCCTTGAAGGTGTAAAGGTGAAGTCTTGGCCAGAAGAATGTCTTGCTGGGCAAGACTAAGGAGTGATCACAAGCTCCATCCTAGGGCTTGTCTCATTCTCTTTCCTAAAAGCTGATACCCTGGCTGATACCCTAGGGTCCGACCTTCAGCCCTTTCTTAGGTAGCATAACAGATACCCTTGAGGGACTATGCACTCAGGCCAAAATAGGACACCTGGAGTGTACAACCTAAGGAGTGCAATTATCTCAAAGGAAAAGAAACTGAACCGAACATACATATGAACAAAATTATTAGAACAAGGATGTTCAACACAGTGAAGAGCCCAACTTAGATAAGGACCTAGGATAACAATGAAAAAGGAGAAAGTCATGCTATGGAATGAAATGGAAAAAATATAAGTTAAACTCATTGATTAAGATAGGTGAGATAGAGTAGAATTCAGACAACGGAAAACATGAATTAGTGAGTTTAGATCATCAGATCGATGAACCCTGCCAGAAGGAAGCAAGGATAATCACAATATTTAGAAAGCTGAGAAGTATGGAGGTAGCAGCTGATTTTGGCTTTGAGATCAAGGTTGCATTTTTACTAATTGGTGAGAGAAGTCATGGGGAGGCTTTGGCTGCAGAAACTAGATTCTTCTTTGCTGACCTATGGAAAGTGACTTTCCTGGCCAACGTTTTCTCAGATGGCTTTTTAAATGGTGTTTTTTTCAAATAAGGATGTGTGGTTGAGCGTCGAGCTGTAGGCAAAGGCTTTTTGGTAGACTTGGCAGGCACTCCCATGAACTCCTGTCCTTCCCCCTGAATTGTCGGCAGTACCCTGTTGAGTTCTAACGAACTCCCGGAAATATTTGCTTAAGTTGTTCACTTCTGATGGTTGGGGATGTTGTGCCCATTAGGATCAGCCCTTTTGTCTCAGCCTCGCCTCAACATCTGGACATAGTTTTATGTGAGGAGTGTGAAGGTTCTCATCTCCAACTGATCTTGAAGTCTCTGCTTTTGATGTTCTCTCATTCTTTGGGGGCTGTGGTGGGTTTGGTAGTTTCTGTGCTAGAAGGCTCTTGTGTCTTCTAATGAAAATAAAAGCTGCCGTTTACTTAGTGTTCACTCTGGGTCATGTACTAAGCCAAGTGCTAGATCCGCACTATCTCATTGAGCCTTCCACAAGGGTGAGGACCACCACTGCCGTTGTGTAGATGGGGCGCCGAGGCTCGGATGGGTGAAGTGTTTTATCCAAGGTTATGTAGTTGTTCAGTGCATGGGGAGAGAATTGACCCCAGGCCAATGGGACTTCAAAGTTGATTCGTTTAATCACAGCAGTAGAGGGCCCCCCCCCCTGCTGTGCGAGTACCCTTCTGCCAGGACAGTATCTGGAAAGCTGAGGGTGATGGAAATGAAACAGAGGCTGCCTACCGGCCCAAGCTTCTCCGAAGGTTTCTAGGACTCCTGCTTGAGCAAGTCCTCCAACAGCAAGCATTGCTTTCCCACCTGGAAGAACTTAAAACACTAATCACTACAACCATGACTTCAGTGACAGCAAAAACACAGGTCATTCAGCAAACTATTGCTTTCTCCAGGAAGGTCCACATCGAGGAGGCTTGATACATTCCATCCTCTGTGTGCGTGTGCATGCGTGCCTGCCTGCGTGTGTGTGTGTCTGGGTGCGAGGGTGCACACATTAAACCTTTACTCAAAATCCCAGTCAGCTCCCCTGCTCTCCACCCCACCCTGGCCTCCTGGGTACAGTCATCCCGGTGGTCACTTCTACCTGCGAGAGCACCCTGCATCCGGGGTATGCCGGCCACTCCCGCTGGACGTTGCCAGTACTCGCTCTGCTGCACAGGGCCTTCCCTTTTAATGTTTCGAGTGCGTCCTCTGTATCCATGCCCCTGCTGAGATCCTCTAGCGGGAAGTCCATCTTTTTAGAGAACGAGCTCCTCTCTTCCAGAGGCAGGATGGCGTGGCGCTTCAGCAAGGGGCTGTGGAATCAGGTGGCCCTTGGTTGCTCTCCTGCTTCACTCCCTACTTACTGTGCGTCCTTGGGCATGCTGCTTAATGTCTCTGAACATTCATCATCCCATCTGTGGAATGGAGGTCCTGATACCTATCCCGCAGCTGGTAGTGAAGAGTAACTGAGATGATGTATTTAAGCCTAATAGATAGTATCTAGGAAACTGAAGGCTTTCATCTTTTTTTTCTAATTTAAACATCTTATTTTCTTGATTCTCATCATGTCTTAAAGCTCAGAGGGAATAGGTTCCAGCAGCTCAGGCTCCCTGGGGCTCTCAGTTCTCTCAGACTGGGAACAGGCGGGGCCTTCAGTAGCACCCAGGTGCTTTGTCTTCCGTTTCCTCCTGGTCCTTCACAGGCTTCAGGGTCTATCTCAGCGTTTGAGAACTCAGCAGCTCCATACCAGCATTCATCAGCCTGGGGACACTCTTCCCTTCTCCACTCTGCTCAGGAAGCCAAGCATGTGACATGGACATGACATCTTGTGGGGCACCTGTGTTGTGCTGGCTGCAACTCTATTCAGTGTTGCTTGTAATTAGCCCAAGAGACACAATTATGCTTGTGGAAGGGCCCAGGGAAGACATGCTGCCCATCTCCTCTTTCCGTAGGCGGGAAGGTGGTGATTCTGGCTGAAAAACATTGTCAAGATATTTAAAATCGTGGAATGTGAATGCTACAAAGGCTTTTGGCGCAAATCCCGTTTTACAGGTGAGACGACGGAGGCCAAGAGAAGGGAGGAGGCTGTGTGTTTTTAGAAGACAGTGCCGTGTCATCACGGAAACTACTCAGGTTCCTCCCCATACTCGATATATGTCCCTGAGCAAGTCAGAGAACGTGTCTACATCTTAGGCTCCTCGCCTGTAAAGCAGGAATGGTAGTGATAGTACCTGCCTCGCGAAGTCATCGAGAGGACTGCATGAGACTGTGTGTTTGTGCATGTGTGTGCGGGCATGTGCATGCATGGGTATTGTGCGTGCGTGCATGTGGTTGTGTGCATGTGTGTGCATACGTGCATATGTGTATGTGTGCATGCACGCTGTGTATGTGTGTGCTCATGTGTGTGCATGTACATGCATGCACATGTGCGTGTGCGTGTGTGCATGTGTGTGCATGTGCATGCATGTGTATTGTGCATGCGTGCATGTGGTTGTGTGCATGTGCGCATGTGTGTGCATACATGCATATGTGCATGTGTGCATGCACACTGCATGTGTGTGCTCATGTGTGTGCGTGTACATGCACGCGCATGTGTGTGTGCACGTGTGTGTCTGCATGTGCGTGTGTGCACATGCACACATACGTGTAAGTAATGCTCAGCTCACTCCCTGGCACTGAGGAATTGCTCCACAGTATTACCTCTTGGCCTCCCCCTTCTGCTTCACTCGTTTCTTCCATCCGCACCCATGGCATGCGGTGCCCTCCCTCTGACAGCCCCCGAGCAAGCTGCGGCAGAAAGCTCACTCCTTCCTCCCACGATGCCTGCATTCTGGGATCTGCGTGCCTGGGGATGTCCCCATTTTGTATATAAGGTTCCCATAGAACCCATGGTCACATCGGCTGCTTAAGCTCCAGGCAAAACTGGTGTTTCTTACTTATAATCATGTCACAACAATCACAACAACAACAACAACAATAATAATAATACAATAGCATTTATAATAAAGAGTAGCAGCGAATGTCTATGGAGTGTGTCCAACATGCCGCCGTGTGTGAATCTTCACAGCCACCCTCTGAAGCAGGCTCTATTTTTCTCACCCTCATGATACAGACAAGGAAACTGAGGCACTGAGAGGTTAACTGGCTCACGGTCACTTGCTGCTGCGTGGCAGCGTCCAGACGTGGTCCCAGAGCTATCCGATTTTAGACTTTCAGTCTAAACACTCAAACAGCATGTTGCCTTATTTAAAGGGGATCATCCTCTCTTCCTTTGTCTTTTAAAATCCACCTCGGCTTTCCGAGTTTTACGGGCAATTATATAGTTTCCCAGTTGTTGATTCTCGGGGCGTGGGCGTGGGGCTGGTGGTTTCTCTTGGGATGAAACTGGAGACGGCTCAGGGCCACCAGTTAGCTGCAGACGTTTGACAGCTGGTATTCTCTGCTACATTTTCTCTTTCCACTTAACAACTTTTGTCTCAAGATGGAAAAGTTTATAGTTTTTTTTTTAATGACTTTTTAAAAAATGTGAGGGTTGGAGGTTGTGGGTGGAAAAACAGGCAGGGCGAAGGAAAAGGTCTTTATTTTTCAGTCTGGTCTCATTTAAAAACCTCTTTTTGTTCTGTTCTTAACATTCTGGCTTTCCAATTTTTCTCTCATTAGTGGTTTTGCCCCGTCTCTGTTTATTCTGTGACTCGTGCCTGAAGGGATGTTTTCTCAAAAAGGAATTATCCGCGCCACATCTTGTTCTGGCCACGTGTTGACCAGTCTCTCGGTCAAGGCCTTGGTTCAGGGGAGTGGAGGGTTTATTCTGGTTAGCAGGGATGCCATCTGGAAGCAGCCATTCAATGGGGCAGGGATGGAATGAACTGCCATTGGAAAAAGCAGACATTTGTTGTAATACCCACGACACGATAATTTTCCTGGCACCAGAACCACTTAAGCAGAGGGTTAGCACACAGATTCTAATCTGGGTGACTGAAGCACATCAAGATTCTCATTGTTTTCATCATAACTAAGAACAAGAACACTTCACTCGCCTGGGGGCTACTCACTCCAGGGCTACACCAGGTGACTTCACTGGAAGACAAAGGTGCTTGGGCCTCCCCGGAGCTGGAGTTGGACGATGGAGGCACATTGCACCCTCTGGCTTTCAGGCAGTGCAGGGGTTCCCTTTTCCCCCATTTTTGGGGGTTGCATGATCTCCTCTGAGCCTTGGTTTTCTCATCTGCATAATGAGGCAGTCACAGAGTCACAGGTGAAGGGTGCAGGCTCGGAAGGGGGGGCGTTGACCGTTCCTGTCATCGCCACTTCCTTAACCAACTGACTGACTGACTGACGGACTGACTGACTTATTGATTTATTTTCCTTCCTAAACTTTTGGCAGATCAGTTTGTTCCTTAGTTTCCTCATTGGCGAAGTGAGCCTTGCCAGACTCCGGGGTGGCTGTGAGGTTTCAGCACTTGTCAAGTTCCTTGCACAGTGCCCAGTCCTGAGTGGCGCTGCACCCACGCTCGTCTCGGCTGTCCCTTGTCACTGGCTTTCTTTGCTCTCCTGCGACCAAACAATGCCAAACCCGAGGGTAGTCTTTATAACCTTGGTAGTCATTGAACTTTTACTAGATAAGTATTTCATAAATGTTTTCATTTTATCCTCGTAAACATGACACTGATATAGTGACCTTTATTATCCCCACATTAGGAATTAGGGAGTTTAGGTTCAAGGAGACCAAATGACTCACCCAAAGCCACACAGGTAAACTGGAGCCAAATTCACATGCGCACTGTGGGAACACGTGCCTGTCTTTCTCTGTCCAGGCGGCTGTCACAGCCTACCACAGACTGGGTAGCTCATCGACAATAGAAGTTTATTCCTCACAGTTCTGGGGCCTGAAAGCCTGGCATCGGGGCACCGGCACGGTCAGGTTCTGGTGAGGCCTCTCTTCCAGGCCGCGGACTTCTCACTGTGTTTTCACATGGCAGAAGAAGGAGAGGGAGACCTCTCCGACCCCTTTTCTCAGGGCACTAATCCCATTCCTGAGGAGTATAGCTCGGCATCCAAACACTATCACACTGACTAGGGCTTCGTTTTCCAGGGGGACACAACAACCCCATCCACTGCCACGGGTTCTAAACGCCTCTACTGTCTGATGGTGTGATTCCCAGTTCTTAATCTTGGTTTCTCAGTTTACGAGTTCACATTCTTGAAGATTCTGATAGACTGAGCTCGGTCTATATGAATCCACACCCCTGGGGTTAGGTGTGCATTCATGGATCAGTCAGCTGTGGCCAGAGGGGGGAGTGATGTGGTTCCAACAGGGCAGTCCGAACCACATAGAGGCTGAGGACTTTCTCAGAAAGGGAAGGTAGGCAATCAAACCTTTCTACTATGCACCTGCCGTTCAGTCCTAACCGTCTGTGTTCTCTCCAGAGGGTTAAGGCGTTGCAGGGTTACTGTCTGCCTTTTTCCTGCTAAGCGTGGGGGACCTTCACTGGCAGGCTCTGTTGCTGGAATCAATCTATGCAGTGTTGGCAGTACACTGAGTGCCCTGTATCTGCCAGGAGGTGGGGTCTGAAAGTTAGTCTGGCAACCATTAAGCAGCAAGTGTCTATGGGCTCCCCGCACTTCTCACTAGGTCTTTCTGATGACATTTCTGTCTGGTTCTTTGGACAGTATTTCAGCGTTTCTGCTGTTGTGAGAGCCCTTCAGTGAGCCTGACCGTTTCCTCCCCAATCTCGGGGGCCCTGACCACCAGCTGAGCTGCCGTCTTAATCCAAACATAAGGCTCCAGAGGCACAAACTCCTCCTGCAAAAACCCACCCACCCGTCCACCCATTAAATCAGGCCCCTTTGTAAATTTTTCTTTTAACTTTTATGGTGGAAAATTTCAAATATTCATGAAAATATAGAGGCTCATATAATAAATTATTTACCCATCAGCAGCTTCAGCAATGATTAAGTCATGGCCAAACATGTTTTATCTATATACTTCCATCTAATCGCTCCCAATATTAGTGTGAAGCAAAGTCCAGATCGTATCATTGTTTCTGTAAATATTTCGGTGCACATCTCTACAATATTAGAAGGATTTGTTTTTAACATCGTCACGATGTTATGGTCACACCTAAAGATGTTAGCAGTGATTCCTGAAGATCATCAAATAATCCAGCCAGTGTCTATATTCCTAGCTGCCTCATTAGTGTTTTGAAGGTTTTTTCTACTAACAGTTTGAGTCAGCATCCAAGTAAAGTCCACATCTTGTGATTTGTTAATAAAATCCCTAGATGTCTGTCTCCACATCTATTTTTTTTCCCCTTGTATTTTATTTCTTAAAGAAATTGGGTTATTTGTTTTCTAGAGTTTCCCACTTGGGACTGGCCGATGGGACATCCCTGTGTACACCAGTATTTGATTAGAAAGTCTTGGTCATATTTAGATTTGATTTCTCTTGGCAAGATCACTTCATAGGTGGTGCTGTGTTCTTCCACCAGAGGCATAAAATGTATGGATGACTTCTTTTGTGGGTGTAGCAGCTGTCGGTGCTCAACATTAAAATTTATTAATTTACTAGAGTTTGCGAAATGGTTAGGTTTGAATTTTACAACTTCTTGTTAGGGAGAAAGTTTTTCTTAAAAAGGAACTAAATCTCACTGGTCACCCAATGGTATAATCCACATAGAAAAAAACAGAATAAATGCTTGACTCTTTTTCTTTATTTACTCGCTTTATGAATATGGAGTTAGTCCATTAGCATCCTCCGACAGTGAGCAATTATGGTTTTTGAGAAGCGTCATTAAAATTCCTAGAATTAAATATACTCGATAGGTTTCAATCCATTTCAGTTATTGTATTTATTTATGTTCAAATTGTTTCACCGTTGGCCACTGGAAACCTCTTCAAATTGGCTGCTGAGTCCTTTTAACAATCCCCCTTGCTCCCTGCTACCTTGGCATATTGATGCAAGTCCAGACTGAGCCCAGGTTTTTTTAAGCCGTGTGTACGTTTAGCACAACGTCTGAGTGAGAATTCAATAAATGGTAGATGTGACTGTTAGGATTGTTTAATAGAAATCTTAGCCTCCACATCCTGGGCCAGTACTATAACTGGGTTTCTCTAATACCCAGCCTTGACTTCTGGTATGAGGGGATGGAGCAGGGAGTCCCTTATCTCTCTTTTGATGCACCTACATCTTATCAATCCCTCTCCCTCTGGGAGCTCATTGGTGAAGTTGAAACGAGGGAAAGTGAGCACATAGGCCTTCCAAACACTCTTTCTTGGAGACGGAATCTGTCCACATGTTGTGTGAAGTTTATTTGCACCTGCCTCACACATGAGGCAAGCAGCCAGGAAAGGTCTAGCATGGGAGGCGTCGCTTGGCATTGATGGGGGGAGGAAGGAGTGCAGGGTTATCTGCGGCTGAACCTGACTGACACTGAGTGCGTAAACTGAATTTAGGCGATAAGAGGTAGCGTCCGGCTTTTGGTTTCATACCTAAGCTGTGTTCTCTAATCCACAGCATCCGTGAGCCTGATGACACTGGTCCCTATTGAACTCCCCTTTCTGTTTCTCAAATGGGTTTTCATCCAAAAGGAAAAGAAGTATGCTAAATCAGCACATTAGCAATGCTGCCAAATGCCTTCCTTTCCCCACCAGCCATTGGCTGCTGAGGTCCCATCCCTCCTCATGGCCAACCTTGCCCAAGGTAATAGAGAAGACTCCTGTTAATGTGCAGATACCACCTAGAAGAAGGGCTGTCAGGTATTACACCCAGTTAGCAAGTATCCAGCACATTCCTTAAACAGGCGTGGCTGAGGCAAGTGCCCTATTAAGGAGCAAAGAGAGCTTTTCCCCTTCTGAACCTTTTGGAAAATTGAAGACTCTGTGCAGCTTATACTGTGTTTTCCAGCCAGCCCTGCAGCCGGGAGCACTTGTTTGCACACAGACCCTGAGACTGTTAGTGCCACAAACCTGTCATCCCGGAAGCCCCAATTCTGCTCTTTTTACGTTGATTTTAAGCGAGCAGAGGGCTGATGGGTTGGGTGTGTCTTAGCCCATTTGGGCTGCTATAACAAAATAACCACAAACCGGGTGGCTTATCAGCAACAGAAATTTATTTCTCACAGTTCTGGAGGCGGCCGTCCAAGATCATTGTGCCTGCACGGTCAAATTCTGATGAGGGTCCTTTTCTAGGCAGCAGACTGCTCGCTTCTCTGTGTCCTCACATGGTGGAAGAAGTAAGGGGGTTCTCTGGAGCCTCGTTTATAATGGCTCTAGTCCTGCGCATGAGGTCTCCATCACGATCTAACCCCTGTCCCAAAAGTCCCACCTTCTAATACCATCACATCGGGGGTTAGCCTTCAACATTTAAATTTTAGGGGACACAAACTTTTAGCTATAGTATGGTATAACTTGGACTAGATATGAAATAGACCCTTAAATAATGACATATTAAATTAGGTAGAAATTTATTTCTCATATAAAAATCTGAGCCAGCATAGTGGCTCTGCTTCACAAAAGTATTGGAAGCCCCACCTCCTTTTTTTCTTTTTTCTTTTTTTTTTTTTGGATGAGAATTTCATTTTTCTGGCTGCAGGAGATGAGCATTTCTTTATATGGGAACAAGGAGGCCCTTGTGCTTTTGCATTTAATTTTTAATTGACTATTAGTCACTCTCAGACTTTTGTTACATTTTCCCAAAGCATACATTGTTCCAGCAACAGCCATTCAATTCTATTGTCCTTATTATGCCTATTTCCTCCATTTCTTCAAAAGCCTGCTCTGTCACATCCTCCAGGACCTTTTCTTCCACCACTATCCTATTCCATTTCACCACTGGCGGTTTTACCAATTTCATCACTATCTTGTGTTGGGGGCTAAATAAATCCCACAGTATGTATCAACAGTAATGGTGTTCTCGTTGCCTGTTGACTGGCAAGTGATCCAGCTCCTTAGCATCTGCTTCTGCAGACTGCCCCTGGTATCATCTGGCAGGTTGAGGTCCCCAGGAAGCAGTTGCTGGTGCAGAGATGAGACTGTAGTAGATCTAATGGAAAGCATGCTCAGGATGGATGCCTGTGGTAGAAGGGAAAGAAGCAGGACTGAGCAGAGAGAGGAGCTAGATTGCATTCAGGTTCAACAAAGGCCTCAGCAGACCATTGGGGAAACTCTGAAGCTGGATGACCCCCTCACACTAGTCTCAAGTTTGGACAAGAGGCTACGCCTTTGAATTGATCAGTTACCATTGCACAGGCTGCCCTGGAAAAGGGCAGCGTCCTTGAGTGAGATGGCTTTCTTCAGGAAAAAAGGAGCAGTTTCTGAGATGGCTGATAGTCGAGGGCCCTCCGCCAGCCAGACTCCTAGCAGCTGAGGGAATAAGGACAAAAACGGCCACAATAATTTGTAGATCCACCTATGAAGAAGTGGAGTCTATTTTTCCTCCCCCTGAATTTGGCCTGACCTTGTGGCTAGCTTTGGCCAATGCGCCTGTAGCATTCATGATACGGGAGCTTGTTCATTTAGTTGCTATTCTCTTTGTGTTGAGAACCCTTCAACCAGCATGTGAAGAAGCCCAGGCTAGGCCCTTGGAGAGTAAAGAGGCCCAATTCACCCCAGCTGATTCCCATCCATGTCAGTGTGGCATCCTAGCCCATCCAGGCCTGGCCACAGAGACCCCGATGGACCACCCAGCAAATCCCCAAGAAATAATAGGTGTTTGTTATTTTCAGCCACTAAATTTTTGGGGCCATTCGTTACACAGCAAAAACTTATTGATGAGTAAAGTAGGTCAGCATGAACCTGACCTTTGGTCTGATCAAATAGAAAAAAATGTTTCGAGGTTTTGCAGACTTATATAATTTTATTTCCCCTCCCCAGGTTTCTAGATTTCTAATAAAACTCTAGCCAAACCCTCGTTTTTTCAGAGCCTTTACAAAGAACCCTTTCAATTACCCTCCTCAGCTCAGAAAAGGGACTATAAGAGGCCTTTATCATTCGTGTTTGCTAAAGAAAATAATACATGCTTTCAGAGCTGCCAGTGTTACTGAACAGAAAACACAATTACTCCTGCAAAAAACCAAGGACTGCTATTCGATTGTAAATATGCTAAAGATAGCAGTATGCTGATTATTCGTTGACCTGAGCTTCGGGAGGAACATTGGAAGACCTGATGCAGTAAATTAAGTGAAAATGTGCTAAAATGAAAAAAAAAAAAATCAAAATAAAACACAAATTGAGCACCTTTCAGTTGCTTACTGGAAAAATATTTTCATACTACATAGTTTTTGCACTTGAAAAACGTTTGTTGAATGAATGCATGAATGAGTGAATGAATACATGAATGGTAGGAATACGTGCTATGGTGCTTGAGGCCTGCTTTGAGATCTTGGAAGGTTCAAAATGGCATTGAAATAAGAGTTGGGTTCCGTAATCTTAAAGATTTTTCTTCCCAGACCCCACAGAACTCCACTCAGATTCAAGGGACACCACTTCCAAAGACGTGACCTCCTCTCTAGTCCCCATTTTTAAAATTCTATCCATTAAGCCTCAGTTCGGGGATTCACCAGGGGGTAATGGAATATGCCTGGAGAAAGAGGGACCTGGGTTTGCTTCCTTGCTTGGCCTTTCACGAGCACTGTGTATGTGACCTGAGGCAAGTTACTCAGACTCTTTGTGCCTCGGTTTCCAAATCTGCATAAGGAAGCAGCAATCCTACTAGCAGAGCTGTTGGGAGAATTGGGAATAATACAAGTCAAGTGCCTGGAATGTAGGTGCAAAATCGCTGGAAATTATTTATACTGGGCAAGTTGCTGATTGGTGGAGAGGAGGGGGAAGAAATTTGTATGTTCTAGCGGACCTTGTGAAGTCTAAGTGTTTCCTATTTTAGTCACAGTTGTCAGTCACTGGGGAACACCGCTGTGTGCCCATTCAGCGCCCCATCTTCGTTAGAATTCGGACTCTTTCCTTCTGACCAGTCCCGCCTCCTAACCCCTATGGGGACGAGTCACATTTCTCAAGCTGCTAAATCGAAGGACAGCTGCCTTTTATTCCATATGTTTCTCATTCCAAAATGTTGTTTTGAATATTTTCAGCTACTAAGCACAAACTTAGTCGGCTCCGTGTTGCCTTATAATAGGGTTTTTTTTTTTTTTTTTTTGCACATTTCAGATGCCTGCTTTGGGGTTTCGCATTATTCTGTGGTTTCCTACTCATTTGCTCCACCCTTTAATTGCTCCACCAGCACTTAGTCTCCCCCGCCTGCCAAGACTGTCTCCCCCTTTTCCTAATATTCCTGGCTCTCCCCAAGGACCATCCTGAAGCCAAGGAGCTCTTGAATGCTTTGCAAAATTGAAACTCCTCTGTTTATCTTGCTCCCTCCCCTCAATGTTCGGGGCAGTTATCTCACTTGGGCTCCCATTTCCTGCTCTTATTCTTGGCTCCCAGCCAGTCATCACACATTCACATGAAATCCTGCCTCTCCTCACGAAAGGGAAAGGCTGTTTCCATTCATGGAATGCTCGTTTGCCACAGAGATGCTACACCCTCACCACAGGCAGGGTGTTCTCTGGTTTCCTGACATGCCCAGGGCAAGGTTGGAGGGCTCTGGTCCTAACAGCTATTTACAGTGAGGGCAAGTCAGGCTAGAGAACAGTGTGGTCTTTGTGGTGAAGGGGAGAGAACAGGGATTTCGATTCTTAACTGACTCAGATTTTGGTCCAAGTGTCATTACTGAGCCTCAGTTTGTTTATCTGTGAAATGGGAATCAGGACGATGCCCACCTCACAGCATAACTGTGAGGGTTGTGAATAGAAAGGGCTTTGCAGAGGGCCTGGAAAATGGCATTTGCTCTATAAGTATTTTATTTGCTCCCGGTCTTACTAGGTGTTAAGCCCTTCAGGCCAGGCAGAGTCTCAGCAAGAAAGAGAATGGCACCTCAGATGAGTTAAGTAGAGAGAATGTAACGGAGGGATTATATCTAGGTTCGCAGAGGTGTGGGTAGGGGTTGAGAAATTCCGAGGGACCAGCAAAAACCAGAAACCATGGCATGTGCCAAAGGGCAAGGCTCGGGGGAAGTGGGATGTGCCACCCACACCTGCTGAGAGCTAGAGCCAAGATGCAGGTTGAGGCAAACTGACACTGGGGAGGTGTCCTGGGGTCTCAGCAAACATAACTCATTTCCGACCCCTTTCCCAGGAGCCTAGATTCCTAATAGAAGCTAGGCAAATTCAAGTGCTTTTTAAAAATTAAGGTGGTTAGACAGGAGCTATGGCTCAAGCAGAGGAATGCTGCCATCGTTAAGATGATATCCCGTTGGAGGGAGAGTGGGGGCCTAATAGCATCCTCCCCTCTCTTCCTGCCCATGACTTCTACTGGCCCCAACCACGACAGGAAGCCAACGGGCGAGGGGTCTGGGTGATGCACTCCAGGAATGTTAACCTCCTGGGCATAGAGAAAGGCAGAGAAAAATGGAGAATAAATCTAGGGGAGAAGAGAATCCTCTTGTCATTTGTGGCTTATCAGCTGGTTACGTTGTGTAAGACTCAGCCCCAGTTTCCTGTAAAGTGGGCATAAAGCTGTCCTGCTCATCGGCCTCACAGGGCTGTCATGAAGATCGAATGAAGCCTTTGTAATCATCTGCATGATTTCACTCAATTCCCCCAGCAGCCAGGTCAGATACCACACAGGGGGACTTCGGATTCAGAAAGAGTGGGCCGTCAACGGTGGCTTGGCCAAGCTCTCTCACTGTGGGGTCACGGGCAAGTGACTTAACTCTCTGAGCCTCAGCTCCTCTTTGTGTTCCCCTCCGACCACATCTGAGATGCGTATTTGAGTGCACCCAGTTTGTGGGGCAACTGATTTCAAGAAGCATAGAGAGGGAGTGGGTGGGAAGTGAGGCAGGGAAGGGAGGAAAGCCTGGGTGAGTCGACCCCACGGGGTCCTCCCAGAGACTATGGAGGACATGTCCCTGGATTGTACTACTTCAGAGTGAGGGTGCTGGGTTGCTTAACCCTCATTGGCTGAGGGTTGCTTCTGGGGTTTTAACTCCCTGGCCCTCTAGGGATCTGGGTAGAAGAGACTCAAGGGAGAGAGTCTGGCTAGAGAGACTCAGGAAGCCATATAGATGCCCTCTGGCGAGTGGGAGCCAATGGCTGGGGGTCTGATGGTATCTGCTTTGCTTTTCTAATTTGTACGATGGATAGAAATCTCACAGGACAGTTGTGAGGACTAAATGATTAATGGCCCAATGAATGAATGTCTGACAAGTGCCTGGCCCGTGGTCGGTACCCGATAAATAGGAGGTATTCATAATAAGGTGGGGAAATAGCCACGCATTGCAGACGTTGGCGAATGGGACTCCCAGAAGTTCAGACGTTTGTGCTAACTCACACTTCCAGTTTTTAAGTGGCCAAGTCAGACCCGACTCCTAGTTCGCTCCCCTTGCACTCCGCCGTGGGTACCTCCTGTTAATGGACTGTGCCTGCAGAGTGCTTTTGCCTCATAAAGTGTGAGAAGCTCCATAAATGTAAAATGTTTGCAGTCCCAGACACGCTAACTCCGATCCAGCTTCAATTGACTCTGGGTAGCTCTTCTCTCAGCCACAATCCTCATAAGCTCAAATATATATGTTTTCTTAGTCCCTTGGGGTTTTCCATTCTGTGCCCCAACAACCCCCGGCCTTTCATTAGTGATGCCTAGGTGTCTCCACATATTTCAGGGGGTGCCAGCAAGTCTCCAGACAGAATAAAATATGCCATAAAACACGAAGGGCATAAAACTGTAGACACCTTGTTCTCCATGTAATGTTTCCTTTTAAAAACAAATATTTTGAAACGCCCTCTTTACTATCCTGCTGATCCACACATAAAAACAACAAAAAAATGTATAGCTCTTTTTTTAAAAAATTGTAGTTAAAGGAACAGAACACAGAACTCACCATTTTAACCATTTTTTAAACGCACAGTTCGGTGGCATTGAATACGTTCGCATTGTTCGGCCGCCTTCACCACCATCCATCTCCAGGACTTTTTCCATCTCCCCAAAAGGAAACCCTGTACTTATTAAACAATAGCTCCCTATTCCCTCCCTGCCTAGCCCATGGCGACCACCTCTCTGCTTTCTGTCTCTATGAATTTGAAAGTGGAATCGTGCAATGTTAGTCCGTTTGTGACTGGCTTATTTCCCTTAGCATAACGTTCTCAAGGTTCATTCATGACATAGCATGTGTCAGAGTTTCCTTCCTGTTTAGGGCTGAATAATATTCCGCTGTATGTCTACACCCCATTTTGTTGTCTGTTCATCTACCCGTGGATACCTGGGTGGCTTCAGGCTTTTGGCTTTGGGAATAATAATAATGCTGGGAACAAGGACGTACAAACAGTCCCTTGGAGTCCCCGCTTTTAGTTCCTTTTGGGTCTATACCCAGAAGTGGAATTGCTGGATTATCGGTGATTCTGTGTTTAATTTTCTGAGAAAACTTCAGACTGTTTCCCATAGTGGCTCCAGCATTTAATCTCACCAGCATAACTGCTTGATAAAAAAGAAAACTAGGAAAGCCATTTGTAACTAAATAGTATGTAGTTGTTCAGAAAGGCAGCACTGGGCCTGGGCTGCCCAGAGACGGGGCACAGTGGCTGCACGTCTGCCCTGTGTGCCCCACATGAGGACCAGTGCGCAGGTGGGATGCAGCCATGCCCTTCCCTGAGTGCACTGACACCACAAACACGTTCATCATAGTGTCATCGGCAGTAAACTTGAGACTTTTCTAGAAACCTGAGTGTTTACTAAACATGTACAACAGGTATCTTGGCATTTCTAACTGAAACAAAATCATAATCAGAACATTTTAAATAGGCTTTGCATAGACGTTTCTTCAGCAGGACATGTGAAAGTCGTATGCGACAGGGACACATTTTTTATTGTGCGGAACTGTCCTATGCCTCATTTACTGATTTCTAGTCCCACCCCACCTCTATCCCCAGCACTGGGTCCAAAATTATGTCCCTACAAATTCTCAAAATACCTCCTGGCGAGGTATTTCTGAATGACATACGGCCCCCAGTCAGAAATGCTCTTGCAGCCTTACCTATTGTCTTAAACGGGGTAGATGAGTGACTTCTGGTTGCTCGACAGTGAGAATGAAATTGTTGGAGTAAAGGCATTACAGCTGTCCAAGGATTCCTAGATCTTGGTCACAAGTTTCAGTACCTGGAGTTTTGCCCACTAGTTCCTTACAAGTCTCAGAAGCTTACCTGTTCTCAAACATCTGGTTTGGGTGCCCTGCCCACAGATAAGCCGGACGACAGGCGTGAGCATGTGTGACCTCTGCGGGGAGGAACAATACAAGGTCAGATACGTGACACATTTTCAGGGCTGGCTCTCTAACATGTAAGTGACTCGATGTGGGGAGTGAGGACAAGATGAACTTAAAAGAGGACTTAGTATTTTTGGGACTGTATACTGGAGAACTAACATGCCATGAACGCAGACAGGGTGGAGAGATATTACATCCACGGCCGGCCCCTGAGTTCTGCAGATGGAGAGCTGTGACTGGCCACTCTTGTCTCGAGAGCTGAGGTTGGAGGCATGTTCTGGGAGGATGGAGTTGAAACTAAGAGACAGTGGTTACCAGTGGTTCTGAGATGCAGCAGAAAGAGCTGGGCATTCTGGAGGAGGATTTGGATTTCTGCTTTACCATCGATAAGGTATAAGATGTGGGACAAAATTCTTGGAAGTGCCATTTTCTCATCTGTAAAATGGGCCTCTTTCTAGCCTTCACCTACCAGCTAGGGTGCTTCTGTGTGAGCCCAATATTCTTGGTTTTGTTACTTTGGTGGAGACCTTGCTGCTCTGCTTGCTTCACACCTGAAATACCCCGAGTATTTGTCAGGTTTCTCCAGAGAAACAGAAGTAAAAGGACTTACATCTGTCTATACAAAGAGATTTGATTTTTTAAGGAACTGATGGAGAGTGACACATCCAAAGTCTGCAGGGCAGCCTGGCAGGCTGGAAACTCAGGCAGGATTTCTATGTGACATGGTTGAGGCAGAAGTTCTTCTTCCGGAAACTCCACATTTTTGCTCTTAAGCCTTCAGCTGATTAGACGAGGCCCCCCTGCATTATCAAAGGTAATCCCTTTTACGTAGAGTCAACCGATCGTAGCTGCCAATCACATCTAGAAATACCTTCGCGGCAACATCTAGACTAGTGTTTGACCAAACAACTGGGCACCATAGCTCAGCCACCCTGACACACAACATTTAACCCGCACACATTAGACATGTGGAAAGCTGGACCTGAGAGAGGTCCAGTCCACAGCCAGGAGCTGAGTCCTTGGGGTCTGTCTGCTTCACTTGTCCCATAACCAAGGACATAGCCTGGGCTCTGGGCCTCGTGTCCTGTCTTAGTAAATTGGCTATCAGAGCACAGTTTTCTGAAGCTCCTGGAAGGAATTTCCATGCTGAAGTACCCCTGTCAGAGCCAGCAGTGCTCAGCATCTCCCTGGCTAAGTGTGGTCTCAGTGCCTCGGACCCCATAGGTGTGGGTGGGTAAAGGTAGGGGGCCGCAAAGAGGTGCCCTTCCTTGCTGCCAAGCCTTGTGCATTTCTTTGACATCACTGCTGTCTCTTGCCTTAGTAGACCAAAAGGTCCCCCCTCCCCCTGCGGTGTGCCTGCCATATCCACCGAGGACAGGGCCCACATCCCTTTGCAGCCGCTGAGCCTGTGGAAGAGACGATCTGTGAACACAGGCAGCTGTTATCAAGACTTTCACCAGTTTTGAGGGCAAAAACTCCTATGGTTTGTATCCAAATTTGCTGTCTCTGTTTTACCTCTTGGCACCCCAAGGAAGCTAAACACAGCCGCCTTTTCGGCATTCACAAGGGATCCCCTCATGTGAATTTTCATAGAATTTCCTCAAGACGCGGTGGTGGTGAGGGTGGTTGAAGTTCACCTTCATTCTCTCACACCTGCCTGTAAGGCTGACATTATTAGCTCCACTTTGCCGAGTATCTTGACCACGGCCACAGGGCCATGGCCTCAAGTGAGGGCGGTTTATTCATTTACTTGGAACTGTGTATCTCTTAGGAGCCCAGGCCCCAGGGACACAGTGTCCACCTGTAACTTAACTGACCAGCTGGAAGTAACCACACTTTTCATTGGTTTCTTCATTCATTTATCCTGCACGTGAGTCCCTCGCAAGTCTAGGGAAGGAACCAGCCAAGTTCACCAAGCAGGGAGTGAAGTGTTGTATGCACATTTGTACGTGGCAGACTCAGGAATGTGGAGTTGGCAGGGAACCCTGAAAAAATGCTGACGGTGGGCTCAGCGTGAAACTGCCCTTCCCTAAAGCTCCCCAATAGGAACACTGGTGTCACGGAATGTGTTACTCTTATGTTCCACCCCAGCTGCACGGTCAGCATTGGCCCCACCCAGGCTGGTGGGGAACAGGGAGAGAGAAGGGGTGGGGAAGGCAGAGCCGGCTGAAGGGATGGCCATCTTCCCAGGTGGTCATGCGAATGTATGTGAACGTCTGGAAAGTGTGATGCAGCTGTGAAGAGCTGTCTGGTTGGGGCTATGCCGCCTCCCTGCCTTTGGGTATCTCTGCCTGGGTCACCCTTTCTCCCCGTCTAATGAATGGAATGTCCTCCTCATTCCTCTGTCCCCAGGCAAGCGATTTCCCGGCTCTGGTAGCCACACTCTCATTCTTTTCTCTTGGGTGTGAACTGTGCCTATAGCTCCTCTGAGCTGCCAGGGCCCTCCTGCCTCCTCCACACACTCCTTTTGTCCTGGTTTCCCTTCTCTGATTCTTTTGTCCTCGCCTAACCATCCCAGAAGGAATGGGGCTTCAGCCAGGTTCCCATGCCTGCCCTGTGCTTTCTTGCCCTTGCTGGTCCCCACACCTGCACTGCCTTCACCTGCTCTGCTGCCTGCCCAAAGCCTGTGACTCCAGTCTCCCTGGTTCAGCTAAGTCTCCTTCTCCCTGGAATTCCAGACCCTTAATTCCATTCCTCTGTGGCATTTATAATAGCAGCAGTAACTAACCACTGTCTGGCTAGTTTATCTTGCTTCCTCATATACGACCTTTTCTTATTCTCACTAAATAGTTTTGGTGCACAGCTACCATGCAGTTCATATTCACTAAGAAGAGAGTCTTTACATACACGTCGCTCTTCACGGTCGCAGCAACACCATGCGATGCGCACTAGTGTGCCCATTACGCAGATAAAGAAACCGAGGTGCAGAGGTGCTAGCTCTCTTGCTCACGTTTATCCAGCTAGGAGTCAAACCCAGGTCTGCCTGACTTCAAAGCCTCCTCACCTGCCACACAGCATGTGGCCTGTGGTGAGGACGTACTGCTCTGTTGGTCTCCATTGACAGATGTGCAAACCAAGGTCAAGTGAGGATGAGTAGCTTGCCCAAACTGGCCAGTGCAGGACTCTGGTCTGGTCCTTCTGATGACAAATCCCAGGCCCCTCCCTTTACACTGCTGCTCCTCAGGGTCGTTTAACCTGCCAGATGCTCACTGATGTTCACAACTAATCTTCTCCACTCGATGGAAGCCACAGGAGGGTCAGATCAGCGTCTGATTCAGCTAGGTGGTTCCCCAAATTGCCCAACCTGATGTCTGGTCATCGGAGAATCTGATCCACGTCACATGTGTAGGTGAATGGAAGATAAGATCTAGTGATGGGGAAAGAGGTGAGAACATCCTGGAGGATAAATTCCTGTCAGGTGGACAGATCCCCTTAGAATTCCACATCTGGGAACTGATCAGGAGGGACCAGCATAAGGAGCTGGGCTCTTGGGGAGGCAGATTATGGGAAAAGACTCCGCTCTTTTCATAATTTTGCCAGGACCATCTCATGTGGGATAGTGAGAGGGGGTCGAGGACCTCCAGACAGAGGCCACCCCCTAGTGTGAGGGATTGATCTGGTCATGGATGCTCCACGGGCCCCTCACTAGCTTCTGCAGTATGTATAGAGAGATCCAACATTTGCATGGAATTTTGACATTTTCCGGATACTGTTCTTTTCTGAGAATGCAGAAATTAACAATAATTAGTGCTGATGGCTCCACTGAAGGACAAAAGTTCCTTTGGATGGTCTGAGTTGCTAATAGGGTCAAATTGGGTCCTCTGAGAGACAGAGATGAGAGGTACAAGGGGTTTGCTGGGGATAATAATAATGCTTACCCTCATGGGACTGTTTGAGAATTAAATGAGAAAACCCATGTGAAGGAGTCAGAATCCCAAATAGTTGTGACTATTTGCCTGAATTCTGGAGTTGAGCTCCCCCTTCAAGGGCCATGCACGGCAGAGGCCTGCAGAGGGCAGCATCCCCGCAGTAATCCGACCACCCCGGACTGAAGTAATGGGCCTTTTCATGTCTAGGGCAGAAAAGAAAAGTTTGCAAAAAGCAGCAGAGTGACCAAATGCATAGAAGGTACTAAAAGAGATGAGATTGCACAGAAAAACGGACAGAATTAAAGAATAATAACATTTATGGGTGGGCGGCTGCTAGGAAAATGAATGGAGAAAAATACCAAGAATTGAAAATCAAAAGCCCCCCCACACGTTACCTAAAGTGAGCATGCAAAATACGAGCTTCGTGTTGAAAACGACACACCTGCTCTCTCTGGGCATGTCTCGGGGGCCTCTGGAATCTGGCGACCTGGGCCCTCGCTTGTTCGTACGACTCGTGCCAGAGATCAAGACGGTTTTCGAAAACACCTGGAATGCAACTTAAAGATCAACCATCTAGAGAGAGCTGAGTTGAGAGTGGAGCAGCTTCTTTCCACAGGACATCTGGTGTCTGATGACAGCTTGGGTCCTAACTAGCCGGGTGACTTTAGGCGACCATGGGGTCATCTCTCTGTGGGATGCAGACAACCCTTTAGTCAGGAGCAAAGGGCCGGGGTGGGGACTGTTATAGTTCCATGTTCCATGCTACATCCCCCCGCCCACCCCTAAGTCCTTCTCGACTTGCCCCATGCTCTCCTGCAGGATGTTAGGACGTTCTGGCTTTTCTAGCATTTTGCATAAAAGAGGACATTTGTCTGTACTCCCAGCATGCCTGTCGCTCTCTTTGCTCCTGGTGACTAATTGTCACGTCTATTATCTGGCCTCTTGGGAGTCTCTTGGGACCATCATCAACCATTGTAAAACACAGAAATCTCTCTGGCTATTTGCCATGGGGCCTTGTTTCATGTACAAAAATACAGTTTTGTTTGATGTTGTTTTCAACCTAGAAACTTAAATTCCTTCCTCATTCTATACATAGTGTTCTGCACGTGATATTTTTCACTATTCCCATTCTTTAGAGAATTTTGCATGCACATGTAAAAACGGACCTTTTTTTCTTCTTTTTTAAAATAATGGTCTGATAGTAATTATTATATAAATGTGCCAGAGTTAATTCAAAAAATCTAGGATCAGTGGGCATTTAGAGTCTTTCCGACTTCCTCCTTTCAAAAGCAGCACGGCAAGATTGCCCTTTTGGGTGTCTTGTTTTCCAAATCTGCAGGTCTTCCACTAGGACGGATGCCTACAAATAAAATTGCCAGGTTACAGGAATTAAGCATTAAAAATTTTCTCAGATAAAGCTGAGTTGCTTCCCAAGGCTATGCCTCTACGTATTCCTGCCTCTTTCTAACAGACTCTTGATTGTAGTCCACAGATGACAGGGAGGTTCTACGTTAAGAACTGGTGAACTGGAGAGGCGGTACAGTCTAGTTCCCATGAGCTAGAGCTTGCACTCAAATCCCAATTCTCCTCTGTACAATTTATGTGAATTGGGGCCAGTCACTTAACCTCTTGTGGTTCGGTTTTCTCAAAGATAAAATGGGACTATGAACAGTACCTAATTCACAGGTGGTGGTGATAGCTAAATTAATTAATGTATGTTAAGCACCCCAAACAGGTACCTGGAGAGCAGCAAGCACTAATCCATCATTTTGAGGCACCATTTACCAGCTTCTCTGACCTGTAAAAGCCTAAAAGCATGAGCTAAGTGTGTAAGAACTTTCTAAATGCGCGTGGCCCATCAAACCAGAGAATAAATTTCACTAGTAAACTTTGTTGAAAAAAAAAATCAAATACTTTAATTGATAAGTACCTAAAAACACTTTTTAAAAAAATATACAAACAGATATATTATGGGGAATCATGTAGAACTGGCATGAATTTGAAAATGTGGAACTTCAAAAATCGAATACCTATTGAGGGCTGTGAGGAGTGAGATACTTTACCCTCCAAGGAATGTGGGCTCCCTGTGGATTATTCTGGTGGAAAAAGAGTGAATAAGTAGAATAATTCACAGTGGTTTGCTTTCTGAAATTGAGGGTCTTCGTGGGCCTGGGTTTGCTTTCCGTGGTTTCCTGGGAGTAGCGGCTGCTTTTAGAAATGAAATGCAAATTATTCTTATAGCTAGTCAGTCTCAGTGTTCTAGCAACTCAGTGAACAGATGCTATGCTTGAAATAATTTTTAATTAGTGCCCTATAAACAGTTGGAGTTTACAATAGTCAACCAGGCAGTCAGGGTCGTCCACGATCTCTCATTGGGGAAACCAGGAAAATCTCAGATTTTCAGAGTCTTCAGAAGTCACTGAATCTCGTATCTTATTTACAACGTCTTTCACTCTTTGTCCTTTTTTTACTCCTGTCTTTCTGTTTTCATTTTTTCTATGTGTCATATTGCAGTCGATTAACTATAGAGTGTACCTATCTCCCCTCAGCAGCTCCTTTTAGCAAGGTGAAGCGAGGAAGTGACTTCAAATTTTGGCTTACTTAAGAAATACGTGAATTTGGGCCAATTGGCTAGTTTTTGGAGGCTCGTTTGCCTCAGCTAGAAAACGGGGATCGTTTTTGTATCAGGTAGGAATCCTTCTGTTGCAAATGCTGGAAAATTCATTCCAAACAGAATTTACTGGCTCACATAAGTGGAAAGGCTGTGGGCTCCCATTTTAGGCATATTTTGATTTGTGAATCAAAGTCCATCCTAGGACCCCATTTCTTCTTCTCCCTTGAATTCTTCCATTTTGACTCCACTCTCAGACTTCATGTGGCAGCAGGAGAGCTGAAGGTGCTCCATTCCCTCCACTCTTCTGGCTTTGATCCCCAAGGAAACCTCTCTGCCTCTGCCCCAGAATTTCCAGCAAAAGTCTCACTGGGCCTCCCTGAAGCTGGTTGGGTCTTGCACCTATCCCTGAATCAATCACTATGGCTGGGGGAACAGGATGTGTTATTGGCTTCGGCTAGATCACATGACCCCTCCCTGCACTGGAAGTGGAGCTTCCATGGATCCCCAACCTTTTTGGCACTAGGGACCAGCACTGCTATGAGAATCTAAGGCCTGATGATCTGAGGTGGAGCTGAGGTGGTGATGCTAGCGCTGGGGAGCGGCTGGGAATACAGATGAACTTTGCTTTCTAGCCCATTGCTCACCTCCTGCTGTGCCACCCAGTTCCTAACAGGCCCCAGACTGGTTTTGGTCCTCGGTCCAGGAGTTGGGGACCCAGCCTTAGAAGGTGGGAAGAGGGTATCCCCAAGTCAAAAGTGTTGGCTGTTGCCAGAAAAAGAGAGACTACATGTTAGGAAGCAAAAGACAAATGCTCGCTTTTACATCACTTCTCCAACAGGTTTGCGGTGTGGATAATGGGGTGAAATAATGACAGGTAAACCTGCCTGGCAAAGTGACACACGCTGGACACTTAATGTCAGTTTTCTTTTAGTGTCTCCGCTCTGGCCATGCTTTGGCGGCTGTTGCTTTCTCTTTATTCTTTTGAGATAGTGTTCACTTTACAACAATTTCCCAATTTATTTTTGTATCTCTGGTCCCAACCTCTCTCCTTGGGTTTAGTACCAGGTCTCCAACTTACTTTCGATCATTTTCATTTAGTTCTCTCACTGCAACTTACAGTTCAACACATCAAAACCCCGACTCATCATCCTGATCCTTAAATCAGATCATCATTCTTGAACCCCTCACTTAGGCCCTTGGGTCCTAGACGTCCATCAGGTACTAAAATTGATTCGGGTTTTTATTCCTTTCCATTCTTACTTGAGGCCTAGATTATTAAAATGACCTGATCTGTTGGGTGCAAGCTCAGCCTTCATGTGAATCCTGGGTCACTGAGGATGTGGCTTGGGGTCCCACTGCCTGAATGTCATAGCTTGGTTACAAGTCTCATAAGCTGCATGAACTTGAGTAAATAACTTCGCATTTCTAAGCTTCCATTTCCTCAGTTGTAAAATCTATCTTTTTAATTGTTTATTTTCAATTTAAATCAGATATTCCAGATAAAGTATGCAGTTTCTAGAGCAATGTGTGAGCAGTCAGGTTGGCAGGCATGGTCTGCTGGGCCGGACACCCCGTACGGTCTCACCTATCCCATTCTAGTGTATGATGCATTTCACTCTAATTTTTTTTTTTTTCCGGCAGCAGATATTCTGATTTAGAAAGTGTTGGCCAGCCCTATAGAAACGCTACTTTCACACCTGTGGAATATCACGTTGCCTGATGTTCACTTCTATAGCACCTCTAATCCTCTCCAGCTCTGGGATGTGTAACTATAGACACCCCTCCTCAGCTCCGGCTGCTGCGGTTCCACCGCTGGAGTGCTCCTCTGTTTTCTCCTCCCCTTCCAGTGACCCCTAAAAGCGTTGTTACCTGGGAGGGGGATTTCTCAAGGCAGAGGTGAATGCGCTTGGCTCATCGGTAGGAGACACTGGTTGCGTGGTGAGTTACCTGTGAGGCTGAACTTCCCTGGGAGTGGCTGAGCAATCCCACGTGGGGTGAAGCAGAAAGACAGGGCACACACCTAGGTATGCACACCTTACACTTGCACCGTCTACTACGATAGCCACTAACCCCAGCCCCATGTGGTGACTTAAATTAAAAGTAATTTAAATCATTAAAATGTCTGTTCCTTTGTCATACTAACCAGATTTCAAGTTCTCAGTAGCCACTTGTGGCTGCTGGTTTCCATTTTGGACAGCACAGAGATAGAGCAGTTCCATCGCCCCAGAAAGTTCTGTTGCACAGCGCTGCTCTGGGGAGTGGCAACGGGAGCAGGCACGCTGGGACCTCAGCCAAAGCTGTTGGGGGATAGTGGAGACCTGCCCCCTTGGCCAATATGAGGGGCCTGGGGAAACTGGCTTGATTTCAGTGGGGGACCCCGAACCTGGCAGTGCATAGCATCCGAGGAGTGAACCAATCCCAGTGAAGCTCTCTTAATGCTCTGCGGGGAGGGTGGTCTAATCTTTTTGGCCAAAAGCACAATCTTGAGAGACTCGGGCATAGGGGGACTCCCAAGAGACAAGCCCTTCATTGAGCCCTTCACATAGATTATTTCATTCAACCTTAGTGGGAGTTAATATTTCCTCCATCTCGTTAATAAGGATGCTGAGTCTCAGAGAAGAAAGCCTACATGTAAGCACTCTCTCTGGACTGCTTGCTCCTTGTTTCCTCGAGGTCTGGCAGAGGATCTGAGTTCTGGGGGAGCAGCAGTCTGAGCTCTCGGCAGGAAGTGGGCTAGAACGAGGCAGGATGGCTCAGACTGAGGGTTGGGGCCAACTCTCCAGCTCTCAGTGTAGGACAGATAAGAGGAGGAAGAGCAAGGTGGGAATGGGACAGTAGGCGAAAGCTCATGTTTGGGGTGATGCTGATGCCTTGGGGCGCATGCTGATGGTGCAGTGATGCATCCTGCATATCCTAGAGGACTGCGAGTCCTCCGAGGGTAGGACTGTGGTGCCGCGGTGGCAGAAGCATGAACTCTGTGCAAACGCAGCCCTTCTCCCAATCCCACGCCACCGTGTACTCCTTTGCCACAACTGGAGTCACCTGCGTTTCCATTTCCTCATCTGTAAAACAAACTTAAGATGACATTTATTATTATCATCATTATCTTTCTAGCTTCAGATATGAATACCATACTTAACATAAGTAGTTTATCAATAAAAATGGAATAGAATTGAATCCAGTTGTGAGGGCCGGAGAATGTAACGGAGGATTACTCATGTCTATCCTAGGGCAATAATTACAGTAAGTGACCCGATCGTTGACTTCTTGCCCACCCAAAAGCATTAGTTTAATTTCACTCCTGGAAATCCCAGAGATGTGCCCATTCACTATAAGCGACTGCTCGATGCCATTGGTTCTATCAATATTAGGATCTACATTTACCTGCTGAATTATTGGGCTCAAGCTAGAAATTGCCAAATTATTGTTGTCCGTGGAGTGGAGATAACATGTGGTACCTATACACACAGAGTCGTTTAAAGCCATTTGGCTTAATCAATTATTTTTAAAATGTTCAGCTTCCAAATATTGAACCAAAGTTTCAAGTTAGCTTATCCGTGTCGTCCTAAGGATTGGCACAGAGAGGCTTCTTTAGGGCTGGCCAGACCCGTGTTCTGGCTGCCTGGTGATAATAGCAGGCCTTTGGTTTATCCTGTGTGCATGTCTTGGAGTTAAATTCAAGGTCAGAGATATTATGCATGAGTTCACGAGCACCAACAGCAGAAAACAAATGTTATTGGATGTCTGTTATGGATATGGATGCTAGCAAGCTTCACCCTCACAAGACTCCCTGGCTAATAGGTAGGTGTAATCCTAACCCAGTTCCCAAGCTCAATACAGGCTGCTCCCAGCAAAGCCATATTAGGGAGCTTAGTTATTAAATCACACAGCCTGTAGGACTGAGCATTTAACTTCACAAAAGGTGAGGTTCTTACAATGAGTCCCTCAGCTGAGTTCTCCAGGCAGCAACCTAAGGACAGAATATATAAAACCTGGCTTCTCCTGTGTGTGTGTGTGTGCGTGCGCGTGCGCGCACATGTGCACATTAATAAGGGAGAGATACCCCTGTCCTAGGACTCAGGCGTGTGTTGCTGTCACACAGTCCTTTTATGCTATGTGACTGCGTAGATTACCTTTCAAGAAGAAGCCGAGGAACTTAAAAATCATATTCACTGTTAGATGACCCAAAGGAGCAGTGCCCAGGTACTGACCTGATCCCCGATGTGAGAACCTGAGTCACCTGTCCTAAGGCAAGGTGTCAGCTACGGATCTCTGGGCCCCTGTCCCTGAGCCAGGCTCACCTTGTTGGCCTGCCCTGTTTGGCTTGTAGGAGACCTACCCCAGTTCTCTGTATCTCGGTGTTCCTTTCTTTCTGCTTGGCAGTTTATTCACCATGGGCTCCAGTTCATAGGGCTTTGGTCTCTTGACAGAGGCTTCTAGTGTTCGGTCTCGTCTGCTTCTGCTCTCCATCCTGCGTGCATGGGATAACTCTGCTTTCCAGCTGCTTTGCCCTCAGGTGGGCCACAGGCTGGTTCTGGCCAATGTAATGTGAATGGCAGTGATGTGTGTCCCTTCTAGGCCAAAATGTTTAAGAGCCAGCGTACCCTCGCCACACTGTCCTCCCTCAACACATGGTAAATGCTCAGTAAGTGACAGCTGCGACGGTGATGAGTCTTGCTAAGTGGAGAAATGTGGCGAGGGCATTCCTTGCTGATGGAGCGACTTAAGAAAAGATGTGGAGTCAATAATAGGTTTTTGTTGCCTGTTTAGAAAACGGAGAGAGATTCAGGTCAATCAAATAGGAGGAGTGAACAAAGTAGAAGGGATTGGGGGGTGAAAGGGCCTGGAACCAGAGAACCCGGTTGGATTAAAACCTCTTCCCCTCTTAGTTATGTGTCTTCGGACCAGTTATCAGCCTCCTCTAGAATCAGTTTCCGTACCTAGGACGTGAGGGGCAAATGTGATCACCACACGTGAGTATTGTGAATGCTGAAACAGCTTTATAAATTGAACAGATGCCAAAGCAAACAACCCGACCCTTCTTCATTATGTCCTATAACACTGTAGGGGAAGAGTATGAGGTTTGTCCCAGATGAGCTCTCTTTCCTTTAACCATCTACCCACCTGTCCAATTTTGTTAATTGACTACCCACTATGCATTAAGCACTGCAGGCAACAGTGAATGTGTGTGTGTGTGTGTGTGTGCGTGTGTGTGTGCACGCACACACGTGTGTGTGGAGAATGGTACTTTAAGAAATTCTAGATGACCTGGGATGGGAAGGAATGAGGAGAGGCTAACGGCCGTCCATTGAGAGAATATTGTAGTAGTTTAGGTGTGAGATGGTGACACCTAAAATGGGCAGATGGGGGAGAGGTCGGAGTGGAAAAGAGGTTCATAACCATCACTGATGTGATAAAGCAGAACCCAGTAGGTCTAAAGCATCCCAGACCATCGCTTATGTTGGCTTCTTGCAGCAAAGCGAGCCGTTTATTAACCACCGAATGTATTAAAGTGATTCACGGTCTCAAAAGTTTGAAAACCAAGTTCCGGTTTTCTCTCTGTCTTAAGAGATCATCTCTTTCAAGGGTGTTTTTTTTTGGGGGGGTGGGGGTGGGTGGGAGAAGATGAGGTGGAAATAGCGATAGGGCGTCTCTTATCTGCTGTGGAGTTGTTGACTAGCACCCATGTTCTCCTGATTTCAGTCATGCTGGAGCCTGACCGAACAACAGGGCACAGAGCCCTTGCTAGGATGCTGCCCACGGCAGCAGAAGGGTGAAAGTGGGCAGCGCATGCATCCTGCCCCTGCCTTCTCTTTTATTTTGCAAAGCGTGATCATCCTTTGGTGTAGGATAGAGAATAACTAAGAGGGAGACATTTAAAGATTATGTGCTGATGATTAATGTTCTAGGGCAAAGCCCCTAGAAAGCTGAAACTTATCACCTGCTATTGGTCTCTTGGGGGCATCCCTATTTCCTAACGCCAGTCCCTGGGCTCAGGCTGAAGCCTTTCTGTGAGTACGTGCTGCCTCTGTCCTGTGCCATATGTCTGAACTTCGGAAAACCTCTTTCTACCCAGAGTATGAATCCCTCCTCTCCTAGTGGGTCATTTTCTATGTCTGAGTGGCTGAGAGGAACTGCCCTGAGGGATTGCTGCAGTGGTCAGTCCACGGTTGTCCTTTGCTATTGTGTTTCTGGTTCGGTCTGGGGAAGAGTGGGGTGGCGGAGTCTTGAGAGTCTCAGCGCACAGTGAAGTTCATGGTAGTCCTGGGCACCCGAGCCGAGTACTGGCAGAAGTGTCCAGACCGGTGTGGGTTCTGGCCTTGACACTGTCATTCTTGTTGGGACCTCCCTCTATCCCCAAACACCACAGGCACGTCCAACACACACTCACACTCACACACACTCACACACACAGCCTTCCAAGGGCTGTTGTGAAGTCTCACCAACATGTAAAGTCAAAGCTCACATGACAACGTTCCTGTCTACCTCTCTCGAATTGCTTTCAAGTCACGCCCTCTCCAGCCTCCTGGGAATGTGAAATATGTCTACCCCTGAGCTTCAGAAGGACCCAGGGAGCTTTGGAGTCACCAGCAACAAGGTCTCAGTCATGTTCTTAGGGGCCATTTTTCTCCCCAATTTCTCCCCTTCTCTTTCTGGAAAAGGCAGCTGACTGGGTTCATTTCTCCAGCTACATAATCGTGTTCATTTACCTTTCTCATCTCCTTGCAGATTCGATTTTAGAGAATCCCAGTACTAGTTGTATTAGAAACTTAGGGGTCTTGGGCTCATGTTCTATCAGAATGAACTTGACACAATTCCCAAAATTCATTAAAACGGTCACTTAAAGGCTTTAAGTTGACCAAAGAAATGCTTTATTTAAGTCTCAAATATCACCAGCACTGACCGTAACTTTTATATGTGTTATTATCTCATTTAATCTTCACAACAGTCTTAGGAGGTAACCTGACCATGTACTTTTATTCCCTTTTTATACACGAAGAAACTGATGTTTTGAGAGATGAACTCTTAAGATCTCTTGGCTCGTAAATGATTCTTTAATGGCAAAAAACTGATCAAACACTTTTGCAACTGTCCTAAGTGCATTCTCTGTTTAACCTAGAGCAAAGAGCTTCCATTTCTTCGGAAAGCAAACAGAAATGATTTCACAAATGTGCTTAGGGAAGGTTTGAAAATGTAAAGTGTTGTGTTGGAATTTGGTTTTTGTTTTCTGCTCCCTGAGACCCCCCACTGTTCAAACTGTAAGTCAGAGAGAGAGAGAGAGTTTTCCGCTGGCTGATCTGTGAGCTATTGAAGTTTTTGCTTAAAAAGGAAATCTGATCTTTGTCTAAGTGGCACTAATGTGTGGGCTGAGCGCTGCTACTGTGAATTCAGCAAGGGATTCATTAGCGCCGTGAACCTCCTGGAGCGCTTTGGAGGGGTGACCTCTGAAATAAAAGCAAAACCAGGAAAGATAAGGCTTCATGCATGATCTACAAGACTCCATTTCTGGTGATCTTCAAGATATCTTAAGTCAAGAGTACTTAGGGCCAGAAAGCTAGGAGTTGGGTGGGGAGGGGGAGACCACCCAAAGATTAAATGATACCACACAATAGATTCTTGGCTTTTTGAAATTCTTTGGCAGATCTGTTCCTCCTCCCCCTCCCCCCTCCACTATTTTCTTTCTTGGGAATAGTTTTTGTATTATTCTCTTTGCTGGGAAAAATAGGCTGCTGTTTTTGAAATTACCGTGGCACAGGAGAGAAGGCTTGTTACTGCTGATGGGGAGATGGGACTGGAAAATCCCAGTCAGAATCCTGCTGGGAACCACGGTTGTCCGGGTATCCAACATGGGCTACGAGGTTAAGGTAGAGGGGTATTGGTTCTGCTGGACTACCCTTCTGGGAGCTTCTTCTTATGCTACCAAAGCTTTCCTGGTCACAGGGCATGACTTTTTATTGTGAATTGATACTCTGTGTTTGGATTTCAAACCGACTGTTTAAACAAATATGTCTCCCCTCCTAAACTACTGGAATGTGTCTTGTCCACCATACAAAATGCCACAGCTTAAAAAACAGACCTTTCTTTTCTCACAGTTCTGGGAGCTGGAAGTCCAAGATCAAGGTCCCAGCAGGGTCGGTATCTGGGGAGACCTCTCTTCCTGGCTCGTAGATGGCCACCTTCTCTTTGTGTCCACACATGGCCTCCTTTCTGTTCACGTGGAGATAGAGGGAGGTCTTTGGGGGTGTCCTCTTCTTTTTATGATGAAAGTCCTATTGGATTAGGGCCCCACCTCTATGACTTTACTTAACCTTAATTATCTCCCTAAAGGCCCTGTCCCAACTACAGCCACATTGGGGGTTAGGGCTTCGACATGTGAATTTGAAGGGAGACACAATTCAGTCTGTAATGACGACAAGAGAATACACTTACTATAAAGGATTAAACAATATTGAACTATAATGAGAAAATATAAACTGGTCCCTCCCATCAGGGGACCAGTTGGTTGTGTGGCTCTTCACACCTTTTCTTTCCTCTTACAAACAACACGTCACTTTTTGGTTTTGTTTTATAGCAGTGAGGTTATATTGTGATATTACCCTGCAGCATGCTTTTCTGATTGACTAGGATTAAGTTAATTTTTAAAAATTTATTCACTTTTTCACTGGTGTTTTCAGCGAGGGTTTGTGAACTCCTAAAGTCCATATGGGTAGAATTCAGGAGGTCCATTAACTTGGTTGGGGAAAAAAATTACACCTTCATTATCACTTAAATTTAGTGTGTCTTTTAATTAAGAATATAGACAATAAACCATGGTTGTGTTAGTAAGAACTCCAGATATTTTTATATTACATTACAGTTTTATAGATAACTCAAAATGCCTATATGCTTTAAATTATAATAATGATCGGGTCTGCTACTAAAACATATTATTTAATGTGTTAATATAGATGAACCTATATTGCTATTTTGCAAGTTTGTTTTTATAAAATATTTTAAATAATATTTTAATATAATTGGTTTTAAAAAATTATTCCATATATTTTTCCCCCCAAGCATTTAAAAACAGGATTTTGAGAAGAGACTCATAAACCTCACTGGACTTTCAAGGGAATCCATGGCAAAAAAAAAAAAAAAAGGTTAAGAACCCCTGTTCTAGAGACAAGACTTAAATTTCCTTGTTGGAAATATGTCTCTCTGTCCTTGTCACTTTTGTTGTCTACCAATAGGAAAAAATCATAAGGAAGGTGGGTGTAGGCCCTGAAGTAAGTCCTTTCTTCAGGCTGACTCTGGGGACTGAGGAGTTCAGTTCAAAAAAGGAACAAACTTCAAACTGCCAATACTTCACATTTCTCAATTGGCATGAAGAAGCATTCAAAAACATTCAGATCCCAAAATTGCTTCCTTAAGAGATTCCTTGGCCAAAGCAAAACAAAACAAACAAACACACACTGAAAATTATCTCTCTTTTAAATCCTCTGAAATCACAATTTGAACCTAATAATAGACCTCATCTTACTATTTTCTCCCAATTCTGTGCAGTTTCTGTCTGCCCCTGTTACTCCCGCTGATTTGCTCCTCTTCCCTTCTGGCCTGCCAGATCCCCTTAAGCTCAGTTGTCTCAGAGTCAAATCTGCCTCAGAATAGACAAAACTTCTTTCTCTTAATTGCAAACCTTGGTTTCCACTCAGCTGAGAGCTGACAGAATGGGGGAAAAATTGCAGGGGAACTTAGAATAATTTTACCAACGTTTAATACAGGATTCACAGTCTCTACTAATGAGTGTTAGTGGGAAACTCAGATGCTAAGAAATAGATGGAGAAAGCAGAACTGGAAGCTCTAAATGGTGATTTAAAGCAGCGGTCCCTAACTTTTTTGTCACTAGGGACCGTTGCTCTTTTGAGAATCTCATGGTTGATGATGATCTGAAGTGGAGTTGAGACGGTGATGCTAGAGCCAGGGAGAGGCAGCAAATACAGATGAAGCTTTGCTTGTCTGCCCATCGCTCGTCTCTTGCTGTGCAGCCCAGTTCCTAACAGGTTGTTCTGGTACAGGTTTAAGAGCCTGGGGGGGGCGGGTGGCAAGTTTGGGGACCTCTGATTTAAAGGACCCTGAATTTCATAGGAAATCAGAGGAATTTAGAATAGCTGTAAATGTTGGATAAGATCTTCTGGAATCCATCTCCAAAGTCTTCCCTATGAAAGTAGATTAGCTTCTAATCCAGTCGCAAGTAAAGAAGGATGAGTATCTTAGAGACTTCAGGAATAGGCTTTTAACAGTTTTAGACAGCATTCAGGAGATGTAGAAGAGATGTGACTTTTCCCTCATTCTTTTGATAAATGATGTTAAGCCAGAACTTGAGTACTTAATACATAAGCATAGATTAGAATAGGAAAATAACCCTACTGCCAGAACTCCAACACCTGCTGAGCATTTGGAAATAGCGTAGGATAAAAACAAAGCAGAAATCTGAATGAATTTATGGCTTTGCAGATAAAACATGTAAATTCTCTCTCTCATCTCAGTTATTCAACTCCAAAAGAAGGAGTCTTTTATAAAGACAGCTTATAGGTATTGTAAAGACAAAAGACAATGGAAAAGAACTGCCCTGTCCTGGCTAAAAAAACAGCAGAACTATGTAAAAAGTAAAATGATTGATTGATGAGGCAGCAGGAGGGATCTGTTGAGCAGAAATTTCTCTAAAGATTAAAGGAACTTTTCTAATTTATTTCAAATAAACGCTTATCTTCATTGAATATTCAAAATATCTCAGAAATTAAGAAAATCAGACTAATACTTTCAATATGTTAAAAAATATTCTGCTAGAAACATCTCAAATAGTTTAAGAGTCTCTAGTTCAGATTTTAGGTAAAATTTTGTACACAAGACTAGTTTGTTATTTTTGATTTAATAAAAAAAAATTATGTCTTCTCTGATTTAGCACAGTAAAGTATAATAGAAGCTGATGATTTTATCTTACTTGGGTATGTTCTTAAACTTACACAGATTTACTGATCAAATAAACTAATATTTCTTATATTTAGTGTTCATAGTTATGAAAAATAAAATCGTGCTGACTTATTCCACAAATTTAATTTTAATATTTACTATATTTTGTAGCATGTCAGTGACAAGATTCATTTCCAAGATCTTTAGGACTGACAGTAAATTGAGTTAATTAATAAATTTTCATTGGATGGCTAGATAATTTTTAAGTAAGATAGAATACTGTCAAGGAGTTCAGAACAGGCCTTCCCAAGATGTGCCACTTTGGCATGTGAATTATTTTGAGTTGAAGGCAATCAAGCCCTCAGGAGAAACTTTCCTTCTCCCTTAAAGAATTCAAATTTGGAACCTTGCCCATACTGAGAGTCATCACCAGAAAAAATTTTACGACCTATCTATAGGGCAGGGCAAACTTGTAATTACTGGACATTTCTTATCATCCTGCAAATGACCTTCCCCAAGGCATTTTACCTCATCCTTAACCCCGAATGCCACATATACCTCATCTTAACTTCCTGTCTCTGAACTCTCCTGTATAGGGGGCTCCATATGTAGGTATGTAATTGAAATTCGTTACTTTCTCTTGCTAATCTCTCTCATATTGATTTAATTACTAGACCGGCCAAAAGAACATAGAAGGGCAGAGGAACGATTCTTCCTGAGAGCAGAATACATCTCCAGCTAGACACTGCTCACCTCGAGGCTGCTGTAGTGGAAAGATCCTGGGACAGCTAACATGAGCCGACGAAAAAAGGTAAGAATTCTTGCAAATTCAGACTCCTGGACCTCTGCCTGAGAGTTTAGTAGAAGCAGAGTGGTTTTCTTTCCTTTTCTAAATTTGGGTTAGCAGAATAAAATATTTGTGGAACTAGCGTCTTTTGGTTATTTGGTATGAGTACTCATGGGTGTTGTTAATTCTGTTTTGCTCTGTCTCTTTTTTTTCTCTGTCTCTGTCTGGTGTGTCCCCCTTTTGTCTTGTTAAATGTCCTGAGAACCTGGCCTTTGTGACCAGTGAAAATATTTTCTCTCTGACCTCCACCATCTGGAGGGCACACTTGCCAGGGTGCACCTTGGTGGGCAGTTGAATAGACTGGGGATTCTGGGTGGTTATATCCAGTAGGACAGAAACACAAGATTTTATCTGGAGCTTGTGACTGGGAAGTGGCACCGATTTGTCTTTATGTCTGATAGTGCCAAGCTCTCAAGAGTTTTCTGTGCTATCCATTTTCTCCTAGAGATGTTTAACACAGGGCCTCTTAGTTCTTGTTTTCTGCCAGCTGGAGGATACATATGCATCTGGTGGGCAGCCGAGTAGGCTGTGGCTCCACGCTTAGGGGATCTAAACACTCTATTCTGTTTAAAACGGGGCAAACACGTAATTCTTTGTATTTTGGAACGGCTATTTCTAACTCTGGAAGTAAATTTTTTAGGTCTGTGTTTTGTCTTTGGTAAAACCATAAAAAGGCTTATTGATCTGAGTCACTATTAAGATCCTACTTGTCAAGGCCAGATAATGGATCCTTTATATTGGAAAAACTGTTAAACTGAAAAGAAGGAAAACATTTTTTTTTTTACAGAGCTCTCATCTTGTTTTAATGTTTAGTCATTAAGATTCCCTTAATAAGATGGACAGAAATGAGAACAAAATTCAAAGTTCACTCATACCCCTTCCTATTTGCAAGTATTATAAAAATATTAGGACATTAGAAATACATTGTTCTGCAGTTAATAAAAAGGAAAAAAATGGTAAAACTTTATTGAAGACAACCTAAAAATTTCATGTCTTAAAAACTCAACTTGATAACCATCAAGTTGGAAGCTCCAAAATAAGGCCGGACAGAAATGTGAGCTGACCTCCATTCCAGCTAGGGTCGTACCAAAATGCTGTCAGCCTTCAAGGAAATTATAACTGAAAATTACAAAGGCAATGATGAGGAACATTCCAGTTAGGTTAGATCATTTAAAAGTGTACTGAAGAGCAAGGGCATACAAATCAAATAAACAGAACGAGATACCCAATTTTAATTGGTATGAAAGTCTTTGAAAATTTTAAAATATTCATTGAAAGATTTGCTGCAAAAGGCTAAGGAAAAATTAAAGAGATAAAAGGTACCAAAATAGAAGACTGTAAGACCAATGTTCTCTCTTAGAGGCTTTTGTCCTCAGATATCTCTCTTTGGTCTAAGGCCAATCTTAGGGGTCTATTAGAGAAGTTCTTTAACCAAGGGAGGATCCTCAGCAGTTTTTGTAAATGAATTACTTCTTGAGCCCAGTGAGAGAGGGAAATAAAATTTCATGGTCCTTTCCTTCCTAAATCCAAACCAGTTGGTTATGACTGATCCTTCCCGCTGCCTCAGGAATAGCTATTGCCTATCATCCTAAGGGCCTGGTTCTTGGCTTTCTGCCTGCCTAGGACAAGCAGGCTGTCAGTTTCTCTTCTGGCTATCAGAGGGGATACCTCTGGAAGTTAGTAACCTTTGCAGCCTCTTGAGGCCACAGAATTGTTTAATGCTGCCAGAAATATTTACTGTTTGTCCCAGCTGAAACCTGACAAAATACTTGAAAGGATTTAATAACTATGGTCAGAAATAGAACTAGGTACCCAAAGGGAAAGAAGCAAATTAGGGATGATGTAGTTGGACAGAGTAGAGTAACCTATGATATCACTTAAGTTACAACCCAATTCTTTGGGAATTGAGAGCAGTTGTTCTTATCTTACAAATCTTTGCAAAACCATAACTGCAGCTCAAGAACTAGTTCAAAGCCCACCTATGTTTATCATCTCCAATTCCTAAGACTGAAGAAGAAAAATAGGAAATGAGAGTGTTTTTGAAAGCATAGACTGCTGCTCTGGCTCGAAGCTCCCTTGCCAAGGACAAACACAAATATGAATTGTCTTCTCCAAAATTATTAATAAGAAAAAGTTTTAGCTATCTGAGCAGAAAACTTAAGTCGTTCCAATTGTTCTTTTGTAAGTAGTGAACTTTGACATTAACATACCTGTCTCATGGCAGTAATTTTAAAACGAAGGCAAGGAGATCTCTGTTTGTGTCTGTACGTTCCTACGTGTTGTGTGATATTTTCTACTTCTGGATGGCATTGCTAATTTGGAAAAGAGCTCTATTTAATTGGCTTAAATAAACAAGTGCTTATATAAAAATTCTCAAAAATATAATAGAAACTAACCCAAATGCTTTTCAGGTTCACGAATCTGAGGAAAATATTCAGTATTAAAGCTAATTTAAGTTTGTTGCTATAATTAAAACAGGCATGTCTTTAGAGCTTTGATAATTAAATATAATACTTTAATTTTACCTGGCATTATTGGTTAAATATGTTTGTCATCAAGAAAAAATAACTTAAGATGCTGACTGATATTTTCTAATGCCTAATAAAGTTTTTGTAGGTAATCTAGATATAATTGTTAAAATCAATTAAATAGATACAAATAAAATAAATTTTTTAGTTGAACTCATTAGCATTAATTATATTTTATATGCACTTGAAAATGATTTTCTAAATCTCTTTGGTAACTTGAAACTTTAAAGGTTTTTGCTAGCTAAATTAAATGATGAATAGTCATTGAATAGCTAGCTCACTTCCAAATAAGATAAAATAATAAAATATTCATTACTCAGCATAGGTTTATCCACTTCTGCCTTTTTATTACAGAGTAACTTAAGATAAATTTATGCTAGTAAACATGTCTTGTGCCCCATCGAAAGACTGTACTGTAGAAAAGCATATATTTATAAAAATTATGAAATGTATTTATAAATTTATCAGTCTAAAGATTGCTGGTTTATCAGGCAGTTCACAATTGCTTACTTCTTAGTTTTTACTGAAAATCAAAGGTGCTAAAGGTTAAGAATTTTAAATATTTAATTAAAGCTACAAAAAAAATAATAAGGGAAACAACTTATATAAGAAAAGTAGAATGTGTTTTGGCTTTTAAAAAAAGTATGAAGTATGAAGTATAGATATGTGTTTTTGTTAAGGAAAATGAATTAATTTTGCCCTGGTCATTTCAGAATGGGCAAGAGAATAAGAACTAAAATGGACACAGAACACTATAAAAAGTTTATGAAAAAGAAATCTCGAGAAAAAAATTTTGTGTGTGATCAAGTTGAATAGGATTGGATGAATTTGTTAAGAGTGTTTTTTTTTTTTATATAAGCTTTAATATCGATAGTATACTAAAACTTAATATTCTTTCATCTGCCAAAAAGACAAAGTGTTTTGGACTGTTGGTCTACTCCTGATAAGATATTGTAAAATTTTTTCTGCCAAAAAAGCAAAGATTCTGTGTTTTATCAAAATAATTTTCTGTGTTTTATGTCATTGAGGTCTTTGATTAGTTAAGAAAACTGAATCTTCTCAACAGTAAGAGCTAAACTTCTGCTGCATTTGTCTTTGAAATCTTTTATTGGTACTTTGGTCAAAAAGATAATGAAGTATTCTTTCATAATAATCTGTGATCCTATTTAGCCAAATATCAAAACATTAAGCCTTCTTTATGTTGTATCTGTGTAAGTATATGGTATAAGTATTCCAGAAATTGTGTGAAATTCCTGGAAGTCTGATATGTCCTGGCATTACATATTGTCTGTTGTCAAAACTGAAGCTCACACTGTAAGGGAAATAACTTAGCTGACTTACATGCAAAGGCAGGAGCAAAATCTAGAAAGATTGCAGCATATGGATAAAGTCCATTCTGCAAAGATGACCCCCATTGCCAGATTTTTGCCATCCTATACCCTTGTAACATGGTGACAGTCTCTGCTCCTAAATGTGAGAAACTAAGACTGGTAAACACAATGGCTGTAAATCAAATGAATAGTGGGGTCTAGGGGAAACCTAAGAGGGCTTCTTGGTTCTTTCAAGCTCCTTGGCAAACCTCATTTTTCAGTTTTTGCATCTCTTCATCCTCCATAGTGAATTTTAGCTGGACTTTATTCAGCTGTCACTTAGTATGGCTGATCAATATGTTCTTGTTGTTGTATGTATGCTTTCTGGTTGGGTAGAAGCCTTCCTCAGCTGCAAGGCTGATGCCCTCACAGTGGCAAAGAAACTGTGCAAATAATGAGTCTGTCCATCAACCCTTGACTTAGTATATGGTCCTTACTCAACCCTAATCAAAGCCCTGCTTTGAAAACCCACCTTACATCAAGCTTCCAATTCTTAGTAAATTCCAACTTTCTCTTTTCCCTCCTAGACAGCTTTGCAAGGTGGTATTTTCCTTCATCGCAGTAAACAATAAACTCAACTTTGTCTTAGCAGGAATTGCGTTGGTGATATTCATGAAGGCAGTTGTTGATGGATATGACAGTTGCTTTAAAGGAGAGGTCAAAATGCAGAATTTTATAGAGTAGAAATAATGAATTTGCAAATGACTGCAAAACCACCTTTTTAAAAGGAGGATGCAGCTTATCCCTCAGCCAGACAGAATTTATTTGCATGTCTATAGACAAAAATTACTTGCATTACTATCAGTTACCTATGATTTATAATCATAAAAAAACTCAAAGGCAATGAAAGATGCAGAGCCACCATAGAATCAGAATCATATGACCCAGAAGGATGTGCTCTAGACAGTGCATAGTTTTCTACTGAAGCACAAATTCTTCCCTAACCTACTAGGTGTCTAGTGCGGTTCTAGGGTATTTCCCAGACATTATTGTGTTCAATCTTCACTGCACCCCACAAAATGAATATTACAATTTCCTCTTTTCAAGTAAGGAAACTGAGGCTCAGTGAGATTTTTTTCAAAAACCACAAAAATGCTCAAATAACATGGGTAATATATATTTGATTAGTGAAAACATTATATACTGAAAGGAAAAATTGCATAAATCTTTGGTGAAGAGAGAAAGAAATTACTGGATATCGTATGGAATGCTTGGCAGTCTCCTTTAATTTGGGTTAATTTTCTAGTGTTCTGTACCTTTTATTGTCTTTGAACTATTTCATAACTCTGTAAGTTGAAAAAAAAAAACCACAATCATGTAAAGGATTCTGGTCCAGATTCAGTACAAATGAACATTTGGTGGAAGAACCCAGTCTTGCATCTATTAACAAACGCATTTCAGCATTTCTGAAATGCAATCAGCACTTCTGATTGCCTACATATGTGTCTGTTCTTTGACTTCTCCTTTGAACACCTTAGGGTTCCTTATTAATTGATGAATAAAATGGAATCTTTGACATGTTCATTTTATATTTGTATGAGAATCATGATTTTTGTCTTTTCAAGAATACTTTTTAACAGTTGGCAATGGGGTTAGCCTTTCATTAGTTGGGTCTGATGGCATTTAATGTTTCAGGGTACTGAGAAGATTGGCGGCTCATCTAAGGCACTCCCTGTGCTGAAATTATTAGATTTTATGACTGCATACCTGACATTCCTAGGGTTGCATGTTAAGCCTTCTATTGTTTACTTTTCAGAGCTATCTCCTAGCACAGGCTGTCTGCTCACTAGAGTCTGAGCAATTAGGCTCAGCTAATGTCTTCCTGACTAAAATGCCAGTACAGATATTTAATAGCAACAAGTGATTGAAAATAAATGAGGACCAATTAACGGGGACTAATTTGGTGTTACAATGGAAGCAGGGGTGACCATATGCATTCTACTTCCAATTAAATGTGACTTCTCTTCAAAGATGTTTGAATTTAAGATACAATTCATTTCAATCATTTGAGTCCTTTAAAGTTTCACAGATATCACTTTAGTTCCTGTAGTGTAAAGCTGTCTAGATCCTCATGTCACGCTAGGAGCCTTTGTAAGGTTATCACTGCTTCAGTGTCCTGAGACTTGCATCATTAATTGCTCAGTGTAATAAACTGAAGTTGGAATTCTCAGGTTCAAAGCAACAAAAAAATTGAGACGTGATCTGAAGATAGAGTTTTGTCATGGCCCTCTTTGCTGCCAGGGACAGAAAACCCAACTCAAGCTAGTATAATTAAGAGAGAGAGAGAGAGAGAGAGAGAGTTCATAAGGTCACACAGAAAAAGTTCTGGGCAAGGTAAGTTCAAGTATAGCTAGATCTAGGGGCTCCAAAAATGTTATCAAGACCTGGTCTTTTCCTTTCCTTGGTTCATCTTTCCTTGGGTTCACGTCGGAGACCTTCTCCTCTGAAAACATTAGGCTACTCCTGGCTTGCAACCTCACTTCCCCAAGACCAGTAGAAAGAGGTCCAGCTCTCACCAACTCTTTAATGGCTGTTCAAACCAGAGTGTCACAACTGGTTTTCATTGAACTGATTGCCATGGGTTGGATCACATGCCCATTGCCAATCACAATGCCACTCAATATGTCCAGTAGGGTGTGATGTTTTGATTGGCCAGGTTTGGGTCACAGGTCAATGTTATAGCCAAGAGTGGACACCCACTCCCATATTCCACCCAAAGCACAAAGAGTGAGAGTGGGAAAGGAGAAACTCTCTAGAGGAAAATCAGGAAATTTGGACGTTGGAAGCTCCAAATACCACGTAGGAATAGTATTACATGTTGACTGAAGCTGTAAGTTAAAATCTTTGTCAAGTTACAATACTTTTTGAGGGCCCTCTGCAGGACAGCTGTATTGTTAACTGGTATTTAAAGACATCTGAACATTCCATCAATAAACACTTACAAGCCTTTACTATGAGACTGGCTCTAAAACGGATCTTGAAGATACAGAAACAAACAAACAAACAAAAAACAACAACCACGGTCACTGCTGTCAGGGAGAGCATAATGTTATTGCCATTTTATTGGCAGAGTCTTTGGTTGTAAGATGACCTTCTGACAAGGGTGGCGATGCCTTGGAGGGCTGGGACAGGTTCTCCAGAAGGCTGCACGTGCTCTGAGTCAGCGTGGAATGTATAGTGCTGTTTCTACTGTAGTCATGATTCATGGATCCAGCAATGAAGGGTGGAAATGGGAGTGATGCCACTCACTATTACCCCAAGTAACTCACTCAAAAAATTTTCGATTCCTTGGACTTAATGTTCTGCTGGCCTGCAAGTCTTAGTTGTAGAGGGAGAAATGCTTCCATCAAAAGGTACAACAATGATTCCATTGAATTGGAAGTGAAGACTGATGCCTGGCCACTTTGGGCTTCTCATACCTCTGAATCCACAGGTAGGGAAGGGAGTTATTGTGTCGTTTGGCGATTGATCCCAATTACCAAGGAGAAATTGGATTACTACGCCACAATGGAAGTAAGGAAGAGTGTGCTTGTAATAGAGGAGGTCCCTGAGGGCGTCTCTTAGTATTACCATCCTCTGTGATTGAGGTTAATGGAAAACTACAACAACCCAATCCAGGCAGGACTTCTAATGACCATGTTCTTTGGGAATGAAGGTTGGGGTCACTCTACCTGGTAAGGAAACATGACGAGCTGGAGGCAAAGAGAATACGGAATGCACAGTAGAAGAGGCCAGCTATGATCATGTGACCATTACAGAAGCAAGGACTGTGATTGTCATGAGTTTTTTCCTCTTTATTGTGTTGTAGACACATTCATGTGTCTATGTACACATATTAAGCAAATACCATTTTTTTCTTTTCTTAACCCTTGTCATGTAATATAAGATACATTGACTTTATATCACAGTATTTAAATGATAGGGTATCAAGGATCAGAGTAAACATCACTCAAGGACTTACTTCCTCTGCTGAGGAAGGGGTTAGTGCCTTTTTGGTTGTGCGCAGGATAGTTGTATCATGTTAGGCAGAATTATGACTTTATGTCCTCGTTTGGAGATTAGTATGGGTTAAAGATATGCATGAGATGTTGAGTTGACAAGGAGTGGACTTCTGATGATTAATTTTAAGTATCGACTGGACTAAGGGATGCTCAGAGAGCTAGGAAAACATTATTTCTGGGTGTGTCTATGAGGATGTATCTGGAAAAGATTAGCATTTGTTTCATGAGACTGAGTAAAGAGATCTGTCTTCATCAATGTGGGTGGGCATCCTCCAATCTGTTGGGGGCCCAAATGGAACAAAAGTTTGTAAGGAAGGGCACATTCTCTCTTCTTGAGTTGGGATGTCCATCTTCTCCTGACCTTGAACATCAAGACTTCTTGTTTTTGTGCCTTTACTCTGGCGCTCACACCAGTGACCCCACAGTTCTCAGGGCTCTGAGGGATTCAGACTAAATTATACCATTGGCTTTCCTCATTCTCCAGCTTGCAGAGAGCAGGCTGTGGGACTTCTCAGCTTCCAAAACCACACGAGGCAATTCCTATAATAAATATCCTCTGATATGTAATATCATATACATTCTATTGGTTCTGTTTCTCTGGAGACCCCAGGCTAATACAGGTAGCTAAGACGTTGCATTAATTCAGGGATGTGTTGAGTTTAGGTTCCTCTGAGATGTAAAGTTGGCAGTTACAGATATTTGTCTGGAAACAAGAGAGAGGCTAGAGAGCTTAGAGACATGTTCAGGTCCTGTATTAATTTTTTAGGGCTGCCATAACAAATTACCACAAACTTGGCAGTTTAAACAACAGAAATGTGTTCTCTCACAATTCTGAAGGCTGGAATTCCAAAATCCAGGTGTCGGCAGAGTTGGTTGCCTCTAGATGCTCCGAGGGAGAATCCACTCCATGTCTCTCTTTCGACTTCTGGTGGCTGCTGACAAAACCTTGGCTTGGCCCAGAGGAGATTTGTTTAATGGTTGGGTAGAAGCGAATGAATAAGAAGAAAAGGCCAGAATGGTAGAAGGAACTCTAGGAGGTGGAGCTCAAGAGAGGAGCGTATTTCAGGATGGAGGGAGAAAGCGGTGCTCACAACTCATCACAAAGAAGGCCTAGGTGCGTGGTTCAAGCAACATTTCTTGTTGGCCATGAATGTTGCCAATCCAGGGCTAATGTTATAAAGTTACTTTTGTTTTTCTCGGTTGAACTTTAGCCAGAACTCCAAATGGAACGTTGACTTTATAGAAAGTTCAATCAGATGAATACATACACGGCATCAGAGAAATTTTCTGGACTCTATTTTCTCTTGGTGGAGACAGCTTATCACCTGAATTTTCCCAACTGAAGCTTAATTTTTACTAAATAAGTCAATTTATTCTTGAACTTCGGAGTGAACTGAAATACTGTCCTAAATCTTGACTTGCAGCCATAGTTTAGAAACGACCTTCTTCTTCCACTGGCTTTGTGGCAGGATGATATCACCAGGAAGAAGATAAATTTAAAAATGTATAGAAAAGACCACCAATTTCTACCATCATAGGTGGACTGAGAAAAAGACTTAACAGTGTGTTTCTTTTGAGATAACACACAAGGCAAAAGTGCTTTGGCAAAAAATACCCCACTATATTCACCAAATGAAACTTCTGGTTGCCTGCCATTGTGAAAGCTGGTTTTAGCTAATATAGGATCTCTTTCTCTTTTCGGGTATATCAGTACTTTCTGCTTTCCACTAAAGCATTTTCCTGGATGTGGCAGGACCAGACGAGGGTGAAGTACATTCTAGCTGGTGCAGTGATAGGAGCCAGGGTATCTATGGCATGAACGTTGGATAAATCTGTCTGACAGTGTTTGTGTACAGAGTGAGAGGGAAAAAGTTGGGAGAATTGAGTCAAATTTAAGGAGAGCCTTGCATATCCAGTTCAAGGCCTCCCAAAGGACACAGCGGAATCTGTCCCAGGACAAAAACTCCTTTCTGCACTTCTGTAGCTGTGATTCATCCTTGGTTTTCAATGCAAATACAAGGTATAGTTATTTGTGTTCTCTCTGGGCTAATTTGGGAGTTTCTCTGGATTGAGGTCAGAGTTTCATTAATCAACCTGGGAAGAGTAGCTCAGGGAAAGGGCAGTTAGATCTGGGGTCTCCTGTGGCTGTAGGCACAGTGGGGTCTACCCCCATCATCCGTGGACTTTGCACCCCACAGTGTGGCCCAGATCAAATGGGCCACAATGGTAGAGTCCCCTGGGACCCGATCAGAAGTGACCAGCGTGGTCCTCTTCATCCTCGGTGTGTTTTTCAATCCCCCTTCTTTCAGTTCAGAGCAGCTCTGGAGAGATGCGTTCCTTCTGTTTTCATTAAGTTCCTCTGGTTTGAGGAGTGACCGAGAAGGGGAACAGGGAGGGGGTTGCACGGGAGATGGGCTCCAAGGCTGGGATTTATGAGAACATCCTTCCAGTGGGTGATGTCTGCATGAGGTAGAGGTATGGTTTTAATTCCGCTCTGGCAAGGCGGGCCAGCCCGTGTTGCCAGCACATAGTTCTCTTTCAAGTCTCACACTGATTCGAGAGTGTGTAGACAACTTTGTACTTTGGGTCTCTGCCAGCTATCCTGAAGCAGCAACTTCCCTTGGCTTCAAATTTTCTATCTTACCCTCCCTACTCCCGACTAAAGGTAGAGAATAATTATTGTTTTACTAGTAAATGCTGCTCCTAAGTAAACCCAAGAAAGAGCTAAGCAACCGTGCACTTTGAAACCAGTGTCGTCTTTTCTCATCTTGGTGTTTTCCTCCCTTGGATTACATAAGAATGATGTCCTCAGGTTTTACCACTCCAGGAATTGTCCGTGGGCAGAGATGTCATAGAGATGTCAGGCTGGGAGGAGTGGCTTTTTTTGTTTTTGTTTTTGTTTTTTTGTTTTAAACTGCTAACCTAATCTAACTCTATGTACTTGCTCCCAATGAGAGAGAAAAAAATGCTTCTATTTCTTCTCTCTTATTTTCTAAAATGTTCTTTATTAAAAACGTGACCAGCTCCTATAGCATCTAATTTACCTGCTGCGGATCATCCAGACCATTGGGCATTGGCCTCCCCTTATCTTCCCCCTACTCTTTCTTTTTCTTTTAAAAAAATATATTTATTTAGATTAGTTTCAAGTATACAGTACCTTGGTTGGTCATACATATACTTCATAAAACGATGCCCCCAATTGCTTCCTCCCTCCCCTGGCCCTCCATCTAGCCATCATATTAATGCTAACTGCATTCCCCGCCCTGACTCTTTCTTCCACAAGGATATTTCACCATGCTCTAGCCCTGGCTGGGTGTAGAAGAAGGGAAACGTGTGTTCCTCACCAGCAGCCAGAATCTGCATAGAATGCATGTCTGATCACGGAACCAAGCTAGTGTATGACAAGGGTCTACAACCCTTTCTGTATAGGCTCAAATAGTAACTATTCTAGGCTTATTGCAGGCTATGTGATCTCTGTTTACCTCTGCCGTTGTGTAAATGAGTTGCCGTGATTATGTCCTAATACAAATGTATTTACTAAAACAGGCAGAGGGCCAGATTTGGCTCAGGGCTGAAGTTTGCTAAGCTCTGACTTAAAATCCATTCGTGTTATGTCTTTGTCCTTAGACTGAAACCCAAGCTCCTTGCCAGTGTGTAAGGCCAGGATGCTACGGCCCCTGACACTTCCAGTGTGCTTTCTGCCTTGCGCATCACATTCCAGCCACACTCATTTTCCTTCTGTTTCTCAGCCGGCCTTGCTCCCCCGCACCTTGGAGAAGTCACACTAGATGTTCCTTCTGCCTTAAGCCATCTTCCAATCCCCCTTCCTTCCCCACACACTTTTACATTGAAATTTATCCTCTAATCTTCATTTAATCTTTCCTTCCTCAAGCTAGTCTCCCGAATCCCTGTATAAATTAGGACTTTTGATAGCAAAGGACAGAAATGAAACTTGATTAAACTGAAGCATTGAAAGCAAAGAATATTTTTGACTGAAATAAATTAATTCTAGATACAGCTAAGAGAAATTTGAGCTTAGGGATGAACAAAATCGGAGGTGTGATAAATGACATAGTTGATGTAGAATATATTCAGTGCATGGTAGAAATTCAGAGAGGTCTCCTAAAGCTGGTGACTTCAACAGTGTAGAAAACAGCCAAGAAACTAGAAGCAGCAAAAGACTTTGAGCATCAGAAGAAACGGTAACAAACCTCTTGTATTGAAAAACACAAAAATAACCTTAAATTGTACTCAGTGGAGAACTCCTGAGACCCTAAATCAGAGCCTATTTACTTTTAGTTTAGTCACAATTAAAACCAGTTTATTTACGAATGTTCCCAGTCTACAGCAGATTAGAAATAGCTAATTTTTTAAATAGTTTTTTCAGGGTGAGGAGGAACTGCTAGAAGCAGACACACGGAAACCAACTTGGAGTGGCAGTAAATTGACAAGGAAGGTAGAGAGATTTTCAAGTAGCAGAGGAGCTGGGGCCACTTGGTAATAGAGAAAGTACTCACATTCTTTAGTAGGTACCAAGGGCATTAATGCTTTCTAATAATATCTAATAATAAAATGTGAATAATGCTTATTATACGCCAGGTCCCATTCTAAGCCCTTTTTGGGAATTATTTAACCTTGCAATAACCCTATGCATCAGATGCTACTATCACGGTTATTTTATAGATTGCATTCGTTTTCTGTCACTGTGCAGCCAAAATTCAGTGGCTCAAAGCAATGTTTATTTTCTCAAGAGTTTTTGTGGATCAAGCATTCAAGGGTTGGCTCAGCTAGCCCTTGAACTTAGGGTCTCTCATCAGTCTGTAATCACGTTGTCAACCAGGGCTGCCATGATCTAAAGGTTAGACTCGGGGAAGACTCCTATCTGAGTTAAGTCACTAGCTATTGGCAGGATTTGGTTCCTTGTGGCTGTTGGACTCAGGGCCTCAGGTCTTCGGCATGTGGGTCTCTATAGCGCAGCTCACATCACGGGGATTTCCTTTATCAAAGTAAGCAAATGAGAAGAGTCAGAGAGGGAGGCTGTGAGCAAGATGGAAGTCACAGGCCTTTCTTACCTCACCTTGGAAATGACTTCCTATCTCTCCTGCTGTATTCTATTTATTAGAAACAAACCACAGGTTCAGCCCACAGTCAAGGGGCGGGGGATTCTGCGAGCCTGTGAATACCAGGAAACAGGAACCACTGGGAACCATGTCAACAGCTGCCTACCACACAGATGAGGAAACCAAGGCACCAAAGGGTCATGAACCTAGCCCGAGGTCATGCAATTAATAAACTAGAGAACCTGGAAATCAGATTCGGGACTTGTGCTTTTAACCGCTCAGCTATTCAGAGGCAATTAAATTGGTAGGAATTCCCTGGTGATTCTCATGTGCAGCTGAGATTGTCAGTCACAAGGATAGCGCTTCTCAACCTTCAGCGTGCGCACAAATCGCGGGTGTTAAATTGCTAGTTGGGGTAAGAATGCTGATTCTGATTCAGTGAGTCAGTGGTAGGGGCTGAAATTCTGAATTTCTAACAGGTTCTGAGTGCAGCTGATGCTGCCAGTCCATGGACCACACTTTGAGCAGCAAAGGCCCAAAGGAAGAAGAACTATGGGCTGAGAGTCAGGCAATTGTTTTTTCACTTGCGATTCTTCCTCGAAGTGATGGTAGATTGAACCAGTCATCATTTGATCTTTATTCTTTATTTAAACCTAACATTCCGTTTTTCATGTTTTCTTCCTTCCTCCCTCCTTCCCTTCCTCCCCACCCTCTTTCTTTCTTTTTTTTCTTTCTCATTCAGTATTCAGTTGCTGATCATTCAATAACAGCCTATACTATTTTTAAAACACTTTGTGCCATGTCCAGCAAATAGTAAATCCTGCCACGTCCAGCGCAGCCCTGGAAAATAGTCCTGAGTGGGAATGGTGGGAGACTGAGACAAGAAACAAGACAGAAACCTGGGATCAGGAGGTCTACTATTCACTGACGATGGAATAGAGAACCGATTTTATTTTTGCAAATTGCTTTTATACAAGAGCAGACATTTGCTGGCTACAATGAGATAATCCCCACCCAACCTCCGCTTCCTCCTATAATCATTTGCATTTCCATAGGGTAATCCCCACCCTACACAGCCTGCTAAAATCATTTGCATTTCAACACCCGCATTGTTCTCTAATCAGTTCCTACTTCCCATTCTTAAGAGGATTTGTGGAGGTGAGGTAACCCTGGGTCGGCCTCACAGATTGCAAGGACCTTGTCAGCTTACAACCTGCTCTCCACCACTTTGTTTTATTCTGGTTACAAAAGTGACAGTGAATCTTGCCTTTCCTGTTTGCCCCAGATCTTACTTCCTATGAGAAGCCTTCTCTTACTCACAGAGACTACCCTCAGATGTGCTTACACAATACTTTTTTTCTTCTTCTCACTACACGTATCACGCTGCATTGTAATTGCTCATGGTCACTCATATCCCATTTGACAGTTTTATGTGAATTTGAAAATATCCACTTTTCAAGACTCTATACTTCCATCTGCAGGGAAACTCCGCTAAATACAGAGGTCTGTGATGTATATAATGTTGATGATGGCCTTGAAGATGGGCACTGCACCTTGCCTTTGTCCTCTGTCTTCCACTTTCGATGTCAGCTCTTGGTGCAGGGATGCCTCTTATCCTTCACACCCTTTCTATTACCTGTAGATACTCCAGGGCCTAGCATGGTACCTGATATGTGGTAAGCATGCCGGATACATTCATTGAATGAATAAATGTTTGTAGGAAATATTGAAAAGCAAAAACTGAAAAAAATTTTTTTGGAAAAAGGAGGTACCAGCCTATTACACAGAGATAACTTTTGTCAATATTTTGTTTTTATTTCCTTTAGTCTTTTTTTTTCTATTCATAAATATTTGTGCTATCCAGATCTGCATGTGCATCTAAATATGCAACTTTTCCTCTCCTTTTGAATGATAGCTGCAATTACTCAACTGACACTGTGTTGGAAAGATCCGTTGTAGGCCTTGCTGTGAAACACCTGGGAACTTAGAGTCTAGGGATAGAGTTGGTGTCATGATTCACAAGGCACAGCTGTCATGAGGCTCAGTATTTTGGTATATAAAGTGGCATTTTTAATGTGAAGGAGGGAGAGCAAGGGTGTGGGATAGACCCTAAGGGACCTGACCCACAAGCTGCCCTTACTGACACACTCTGACAGCCAATACTGTTCTCTCCACTTTATGAGAGCAATTCTTTCCTTAAAAACCCTCCGAAATTATTACTTTTAGTGGGAAAAAATTTATTTAATTGCAAGGCCTCAAATTGATCTCCATCCTGTTTAAAAAAGAAACAAAAACCCAAACCCCTAAAGCAATTACCAAATCTCATCAAAACAGACAAAATCACTTCATTTGCTGACTTAGCCTAACAAAGCATTGCCCTTCATCAATTATGTTACATAATATGTCTGTTTAATCGCGTTCATTAATTCATTACGCAGAGTGCAATAAAGACTTTGTTCCTGAATGACAATCATGAAACTGGAGTTTAAAACAATTTAATTTTTAGTACAAATAAATAGACTCCAACAGAACACTAGGGACAAAAGAAATTGATTGAAGCAAAGTGTTATATTACACTATCCAAAGAGGTTGTTATCTCTGGGCCTAAGGCACAAGATTGTGTCCTTTATAAATGAGCAAACCACCAGGATTCTGGAGGAAATTTGGTGAAACACGTGCTAACTGTGCAATTGGAAATGCAACTCTATGGTGATTCTCAACTTAGACACTCAGCTGCCTGTGAGGTGAGGAAAAGGCAAATGGATCTTCCAAAATGCAAAGATTTTAGTAGCTGAGAAAGGGCTACTAAATAGGACTGGGTTGAGGGTATGAATCTAAGGTGACTTCTATGTAATTCTACCCACATTGTACCAAAGACTCCCAAACATAACAGGATTTGCCTCTTCTTCCCTTTCAATTCTCTTCCCTCCACATCTATTCTCCCTGTCTTCTCCCCCTTAATAAATGCCACTACCATGCACCCAGTTATTTAAGTTAAAAATGTAGTATCATCTTTGTGATAATTAAATGTGCCACCTTGACTGGGCCAAAGGATGCCCAGATATCTAGTTGAATATGATTTCTGTAAGTGTCTCTGTAGGTATTTTGGGAAGAGATCAACATTTGAATTGGGGGGCTGAGTAAGGCAGATGGCCCTTCCTAGTGTGGGTGGGCATCATCCAATCCCTCAAAAGTCTGAATAGAACGAGAGATGGAGGAAGATTGTCTTTGCTCTCTGCCTGATTTCTTTAGCTAGAACATTGACCTTCTTTTGCCCTTGGCACTCCTGGTTCTCAGACCTTCAGACTCGGACTGGAATCTATACCACTGGCTCTCTGGCTTTCAGGCCTTTGAGCTACACCACCAACTTTCCTGGTCCTCCAGCTTGGTGATGGCAGATTGTGGGATTCCTTAGGCTCCATCATCGCAGGAGCAATACCTTATAATACATCCCTTTCTACATATCTGTATGTGTCTATGTATGTCTATGTCCATATTTGTATCTATGTCTGTCCTTTTGGTTCTGTTTCTCCGGAGAACCCTGACTGATACAATCTTGATTTCTCCCTTTCTCTAACTCCACATATCCAATTTATCAACAAGTTCTGAGAATTCTACCCAAATTATATCTTAAATCTCTCTCATTCACCCCACCAGCAGGTTGAGGCCTGGGCTGAGAGAAAAGGATACAGGAATGTGGGCCCCCTCTGAAGCTCAGGCCTGGGAGCCACACGAATTCATACCATAAGGCAGCTGCTCATTGCTGCAAACTACCTGGGCAACACTGAGGTTTCCTTCTGACCCCAGTAAAAGGGGATTTCCACTGGGATTCTGAGGAGGTAAAAGGCTTTGTAATTCTAGCTTTTGCCAGAAAGCAGCAGAATGAGAAGGTGAGACCAGGTTACAACCATCTTGAGTGGCTGAGAGGTAATAGTGAAAATGACTGGGATGTGTGTAGGGAGAGGCCCTGGTATTCCGTCCTTTCTCTGTCACTTATGTCTCCGTTATCCCATCTGGGGGCACTCAGAGCCAGGCAGGACAATATGAGGAAATTTGTAGGAATGTTATCATCTCTGCACTTTGCCAAATAATTGGTCAACGCCAGGGAGCTGCTCCAGCCTCTGCTCTGACCCGGAACCTCATCTGGAAGCCGGGGAAGAAAGTTCCTCAGTGGCCCCACATGCCTGACTTGGGACTGAAGTCCTAAAACCCCCATGCTGTCTGTGCCTGGGCCAGGGGTCAGGGCCACTCAGTGGCCAGCTTCAGTTTGAAGGGTGTTGTTGCTGGGGTGTGTTTGTTCAGCCCGAAATCACATGGCTTCCTTAAAGGCCTCGTTTGGGCCCCCAGAGAAAGCCTTGTCTCTGTGCATGGTGTAACAGTATGATTTTTCAAAAGGTTAGAAAAGCATGACCCTAACAACAAGTAAACAAATAAAAAAGACTTATGCAAATACAAGAGGAATACATGTCAGGCATTTTGTTCCACTCATTAATTAATCAGAGAACCAATAATATGTTGAAACCAGTCCAAAGAGCTTTTGAGAAGCTAGGGATACACACATACACACACATTATATAGAATTAATTATATATATTTAATTACATATAATAGGTATTAATTATACACATATACATGCAAATATATAATATATAATTACATATAATATAAAATATAAAAATTATATATAATGTGAAAAATAATGTAATTATATATAATGTAACTATATGTCATATGTAATTATATATTATACTATATATAATTGTGCATATATATGCAATTTAATAGATTGCTGGGTTTAAGTCCAACAGGGCCATACATAGCAATCTATGGGGTATCTGCTCCCCCAGACTTAAATTATTTGCATCTCTGCCAGACAGAATTCTACAAGTCCACCTCTGCACTTACAGAGTTGTAAACCAGCCCAAGAAGTAGAAAGCCAAGACCAGCACCGCACTGAGAACCCTCAGTAAGCTCTTTCGTTTATTTCCAGGATTCAGATAATTTTTCTGATAATGGATTCTGGTGAAGTCTCTTCCGGGGGTGATTTGATGGCCACTGAAAGGTGCCCCCTACCAAAAGTCTATCCCGAAAGCCTGCTGTGGCCTCCCATTCCTCTCCGTGAAGATTTCTAAGTCTGTACTAGATATAACAATAGTTAACATTTATCAAGCGCTTATTCCATGCCAGACACTGAGGGCTTTACATAGACAGCCCTATTTAATCCTCATAACAAGTCAATTATTCTTATTTCTATTTTACAGGTAAGATTTTGGTAATTTGCTCAAGGTCACACAGCTCTCCAGGAAACAGGGGACCCAGGATTTGAAGGGCTGTGGTCTGACTGTTGTGTTAGACACTGAGTTATAGAGAGATTAGCTCTGCAGTGGCCCTGCTCAACATCGTCTCGAAAAGGTTAGTTTCCTACCAAGGAAAAGCCTCATAGTTTACCTGCAAAGTGAGATTTCACTCTTCCAAGTTACTGTGAGGACAACTGAGATTCTGTGGAAGTACCTTATAAGCTCTACGTCCATGAGCAGGCTGAGGTTATTATTAAGGGTCTGGAAAGTCTAATTATTGGAGTTTTCTTTTGGGATCTTGGTAGCATGGACATTTCTACAGGGACGATGGAATTTGGGTTTCTGATGAGCCGCAGTCAACGATGGGCTGTCTCTGGTGACCGCTGGGGCTGGGACTAGGGTGGAGCACAATTTAAAGGGGTGCCTTGAAGCTCAGTAATCAAGATACACAATTTTAATGCAATATTTAAAAAAAAATAAAAATTAAGTTAACAAACGTATGATGAACAAAATATCAAAATTTAAACAAAGACAGAATCAGTGATACTGATGATCCCCTTTTGCCTTGGGCTCCAGTTTGGTACAGACGACTTACTAGTGCATTTCCTGAAGGAATTCACCAAATGACAGTCGGTGGTGTGTACTCTCAGTCTCATTCTATAGTGTTCATCGCTCTTATACATGCACATTTGGTTCCCCAAATCTTAGCTTGAAGTAGAGCACTTAAAAAATTTTAAAAAGGCCAAAGGACCTTTTTGTTTATCTTGCAAGAGGTTCCCCATGTCGAGACAATGGCTTAGCTCCATTTGAATTGGATGCTGTGAGATGGTCCTTCTGAGCCATCGCATTCACCATGGAACTTTTGGCAACAGATCCCATGCCATACCTCGGACCCAGCATGTCCCCACTGTGCGATCAAGACTTCCCATCCACCATCCTTCACAGTCCTCACAAATCCCATCTTTAAAAAAAAAAGAATTGTGGGGTATCATTTCTTGAGTACTTTCTATGCCAAGAGTTTTTCATTTGTTTCATCAATTACCTCGTTTTTCATTTTTTTACCTTATTTTTCATTAGTTAGCTCATTTAATCCTTTCAACTATCCCTAAGAGGGAGGTAGATATTATTGAGAAAAACTGAAACTCAGAAACATCAGTAAACGTATTCAAGGGTCTCACAGAGTTCGTTGGTTGGCGGTGGAGCCTGTGTTGAAACCCAGGCATCCTGGCTCCAGGGCTCATGTTATTCACCACCTCACCTTTCTGCCCTGTTTCTGAGCAAAACCTACTCCAAGGAGCCACTTCTTCCATACTTACCTCAACTCCCATCTCCTCTGTGCAGTCTCTTTTGGTTACCTCAGCTAGATGCCCATCCTCTCGATAACTCTTAGTTCCCAGCACTTTCCCTAAACCTCTCCTATAACTCCTACCATGTTCTTCCATTTCCTGTAGTTATTTGTGTATATTTTTAAAAACAGAGGCTTTACCCAACAGAACTCTTTTTTCCTCTAGAAAAGCCCAGTGCAATGCCTTGCTTAGAGGGAGCACTCAGTGCGATTGTGCTGAACGAAGGAAATTTGCTTGTCATGCTCGGGGGCCAAGCCTTCAGCTCCTGTGTGTGTGCCCTGCTCAGTGTGGGTGAGGGAAAGCCTCATGGTCGACAAACCCTACTGACTGACTGACCAACGAGCGGAGGTGCCACTCGAGGGTGGTTTTCTGTTTTTTTTCTTTTTTTCCTGTCTTTCACATATGAAAAGCCTTTTTTTTTGGTATTAAGTTTCTAAATACAGAAGCTAAGAATTTTTCCATTCATAAGGTAGGAAATGTCTGATGGAAGGAAAGCAAAATCCTAGCAAAACCTTATGAAAATTCTCAGCAAACTCTCATTAGAACTCCCAGGAGTCTGTCGAAGCCCATAAGCCTCAGGTCAAACATATAACTACTCAAAGAGATCTTTCTATAGGATCTTATTGGGTCAAATATCCCGTGTGTGTGTGTGTGTGTGTGTGTGTGTGTGTGTGTGTGTGTGTGTGTGTGTCTGTATACACATTTATATGTGTGTGTGTGTCTATATATATAATTAATAAGGAAAATATCTCTGATGAAGACACAAGGCAACACCCTTTTAACAAGCCACCCCAAGAGTGGTTACTTTCAATAGCAATGATTACAGGGGAATGTGGCAGAGGCAAGCTGAGGGACTGGACCGTTGGTTGGTTTCAAATAAGATGGAGACCTAGGTGCCACCCGACTGGCATGTCTGGATTTCCCCTTTCAGAACTTTTGGGCAATCTTGCCCCTTCCTCACCTAGCCTACCACCCATTGTCCCCTTGTCGTCCCCTGTTTTCAGAAGAGCCCACCCTGAGGTGCCTGACTCCTCCCAGTTGGGACCATTCTGACTCTCTTCACTACCCCCCTCGTCCCCACCCCCCCCGGGTGAAATGTGGACATCTGCTCTCTGCTCCTGCAAGCCTGCTCTTGGAGTCTTGCTCATCTGCCGACGTGATAATGAGAGTGCATGCCTTTTGTCCAACCCTGGATAACACGCTTTCATTTTTACTCAGACACGGACAAGCAGGGAGGTTGTAGGAATAGGTCCAACGCTATTCGATAGCATCAAACTTAACAGCAATTCAGCCTTCGTGCTATCGTTTTTGTTTGTAAAAAGCTGAGAGCAAGCCAAACAACAAGCAAAACAGAACCCGCTTTGCAAATTCAGGGCCAATTTATGGTTCACTGTGGCTCCAAAGTTTTTTTTTTTTTTTTTTTCGGTTGGACTTTTACGTAGCAAGGCTTTCTTCAGCAATTATTCTATATTTTTCTGGATGATTTGCATAGAAAGCAAAACAGGTTAAAAATACTATATCGTATCCTCAACAACAACACAGATAAAATGCCCATTTATTTCTATTTTCTTCTTTGCAATACGACCCTTCCCCACTGACAAGCTTATGACAGAGGAGAGATGACAAAAACTGCAAAATTCTAACAATTTCCTGAATCCTTATCCACCCCTGTCCAGCCTAGGATCCCAGGGATGTCTATGCAAAGGGATGTGGTGATGCCCATTATCTCTCACGGGTGCTTTGGCCCTTGTACTTCTCTGGCTTCTTTCAGACTGGGCAGTCTGGAGCATTCCTTCTGCTCATTTTCCCAGAGCCACCCATGCCTTGTCTTCTTCCTCCTCCCTGACTTTGTCCTCTGAGATGCAGGATGCCCCCCGACTATGAGGGTTATCTCATTTCCTCGGTTACTAAGGAAACAGAGAAAACACCCATCCGATGGAAGAGAACTATCTCTGCTTCCACCTCCCACCCAAGCTACACTATCTACCTTGGCAGCTGGTGTCAACCACTGACCATCGTATGCGTGATCCGGGGGGCAGAATTCCTTCCCCCTTGATGGGGAGCTTTGATCTTCCACTAGAGGTTGATAAAAACAAGGTGGACACTCTATAAGTCTTCTTAACAGGCAAGTGGCAGGCATCACTAATCGACTGTGATTAGCCCCTGAGCCTGGGCAGGGCCCTGCCCCTAGCAGGCATTATCAATCTGTGGAGGGAGTTTGCATTGGAGAGTAAACATATTTGCCGTCCCTTGCATAGAGACGCTCCTGTCGTTCACACAGGAGGGTGGGAGTAGGGACATTTCTTCAGGGGCCTGTAGCTAACAAGCTACAGGAACAGGGGAGAGAGGAACAGAGCTGTTTCCTTAGTTTTCATGGAGCTTTAAAGCTGAAAGCTTTACCTGAGTCACCTGCTGACCTAGGGCCTCAAAGGGCCTGAATGTGGCATCTCCACTTGTTTTTTTTTTTTCTGCTGGATAGGAGACAAAAAGTGCAAGAAACAACTAACTGTCCTTAGGGTAGACGTAGACATGCTCCATGGTGAGGAAGAAGTAATGCATTATAGTGACTCAGGAGCCCGAGAGGTCTTGGTGGAGGAGGAGGAGTGTCAGGGGCTGGGGACCAGTGGCCTGAGCCACAGGTAGTCAGTCCCCTGGCTGCCAGGCCATGCTGGTCCTGCTGAGCAACGCACGTTCCCCGTGTCTGCCGCTGGTACTTAGACACCAGTGGAATGTCCTGCCAGGACTGTCTGCTCAAATCCATTCAAAATTGATTTTTGTGTTTTTGATGGGGAATTTTGGCCAGGATCTCTGTCGCTCCCCCTTCAGCTAGACATTCTCCTTTCCCTTTGGCTTATTAGCTGCCTCTGTGGGAGTCTGGGCCTTTGCATTCCCTCTCGAGCCCATTCAATTGATCTGAAGCTGTATCCAGGCTTGAGGTGGGTCCACACTGTAAGTCTGAAATGGCCAAATGCGTTTATTGAAAGCAGCAGCTTCTCAGCAGGGTTGCCAGAGTCCAATGCTGAGAAATTGGGTTCTTTTCTCTTTGCTAGAGAGCCAGGAAATGGGTAGAAATGTCCAGGGTCAGAGCAAAGGAAAGGAGTCAGAGAAGAAAAGCAGAAGCTGTGCAGGAAACAGCCTTGTAGGATTTACTGCAAGACCAGCTCCTCCCGAGGCCTGCTGCCTTGCTCACATGCTCAGCAACTGGTGGAGCATCAGTACTGCCAGGTGCTCTTAGGTGCTACAGAGGTGTAGGTAGAAGATGAAATCTTTTCTTCCAGGAACTCCAGGAATTTATAAGCAGACAGAAGAGATGACAAGTACAAATCTAAAATTAATATGCAGAGGAGGTGGATGTTGACACCATGCTAAGAGGAGTGCAGACGAAGTAGAATTACGGTCTTCACTGTGGGCTCTAAGAACTAGATTTTTGAGTGTGTGTGTGTGTGTGTGTGTGTGTGTGTTTCTTGAGTTCTCCGTCCTCCAGACAAGTGACAGTCTTTCTCAATCTAGGCTTCTTAGCTGTTCTTTGGAATCCACTGATGACCTTTAAGAATTTCTGATACAGGCTCTTCCCGAGAGATTCTGATGCAATTAAGTCTGAGTCTAGGGAGTGAACCCCATAGGGCTGGGCAAGGTCAAGCTGTACGGTGATTGTCCAGGCTCCATCCTCTCTGCTTTGATCGATGAGACGGAGAAATGATGGTGGCAGTAGGGTAGAGGGCAGTGAAAATGAGCCAAATGGGAGATACTGTCTTTTACTTTTCTCTGAAAGTAGGCCAGGGAGGAGACGGTCTTTGGGTTGTTTTTCTATTGAAAATGGACCCACAGGAGGTAATATGTCACAGTCCAAATCAGGACCTCCTTCTACTTCTTCAGTGACAACACACTCTCCTGGGAGGACTTTCCTCAGGCCTTCTCTCCTTCTTTTCCTCCACCCATTCTTCCCTTCTCTCTCTCCCTTCCTTACTTTTATCCAAAAATATTTATTGAGTTTGTGCCAGGCATAGTTCTGGGGCTCCAGCAATGAATAAGGCAAGTTAATTCTCAATTTCAAGGAGGTGACATCTTAGATGCTTACTATAAAGCAAATACAAATGGTGGTGGAAATGTGAGTGTTTTCTATGCATAGGACTTTTCCTGAAGAATTGGTGGTTTGGTGACTTGGCTGTCCCAGCATCCCTAGTAAGCCTGGCATTCCACTCTCCCTGACAACGTACCAGACATGTGAGTGAGCCCTTTGGATCTGCCAGTTCACTAAAGGTCCCAGAAGACTGCAGCCCTACCTGACATCACTGTGAGAAGAAAATCCTCACAACTTGCTGTGCAGCTTTCACATTCAACAAGGACACATCCCTGTCACGAGAAATGTGGTGAGATAGCTGTGATGCGATGGGGAAAGTATTATGTCAGAACATGGCAGAGCTGGGTTCAGGTCTTGACTCTCTCACGTATAGATAGAACACCTACCCAGGCTGTTCCAGGTTCATATTTTCACTAATTGTTGGAACAAAGTATTTTCTGAGAGCTTATCATTGGCTACTAACTACATTGAGAACTTTACACACATTATTTTCATTTAATCCTCCCTCTATTCTTTTGAGGCAGATGCTGTTATTACAGGCCTCGGAGAGGTTAAAAGCATGTCTGAGGCCACACGGCTGGTGAGAAGCAGGACTGGAATGGAAACCCAGACTGTGTGACTTCAGGGCCTGACCTCCTGCCATACTTTGGAATAATAATCTCCTCGCTAGCTCGTTCTGAAGATGGCATTATCTACCGTGTGAAAGCGGAAAGCAGCTAGATGAATCGCTGACACACTGGAGTTCCCCAATCATTATTTCTCCATGTTCTCAGTCACACTTTGCAGAGATCGTAACAGCGCCGTAATAGGTAAATGTTTACATGGCGCCATCATAAGATGTGCATCCTTGATCTGAGCTTGTTTCCATCAAGCTGGGCATTCTGAGACCATTTACAGAAGGATGAAAAAGTTGTCTATGGCATGCCACCCTGGACGTGCCCGATCTCGTCTGATCTCGGAAGCGAAGCAGGGTCGGGTCTGGTTAGTACTCGGATGGGAGACCATCTAGGAAGACCAGGTGCCATAGGTGGTTAAAAAAAAAAGTTTTGTACAGGTAACCCCACTCATTGCTATTATTGCTATTGGTTGCTCAGACGTTCTCTTGGAAAAAATGAAAGATAGAGTGATTAATAGTCACAACCCCACCCCCCCCAAAAAAACCCCAATGTTTTTGTAGCGTGTTTTTGTAGGGAAATCTTCAAGCCAAATACTTGTATTCATCGTTTCAGTCTTTATCTACCACCCCCTAGCCCCTGCTTCTTATGGCTTTGGAAACTGCTGGGCAACCCTCTTGCCCACTTGTCTTCCAAGAGCTCAGCTTTTCCTTGTTTGCTCAGCCCTGAAACTAATCTCAATTTAGCTGGTTCTTTAATCTCTGCACAGCCCTTAAAAGTTGCAGCTGCTACCTTTGAGTTCAAGAATCATTCATTCATTCATTCAATAAAGATTTCTTGAACATCTGTTATATGCCAGGCATTGTTCTAAGTGCTGTGGATATAGCAGTGAACAGATCAGCCCTCGTGGAATTACCTGCTTTTACAGAACTTCCGGGCTAAAGGGGGAGACAGATAATAAACTAAACCTCATTAGAAGTCTAAAGAAAAATAAAGCAGGAAAGGAGGAAAGGGTACTAGAGTTTGATTCTAAATAGGTGGTCAGGGAGGTTCTCACTAAGAAGGTATTTATGGAAGGACTTGGAATCAGTGAGGGGGCATGCCATGTAGATTCCTGAGGGAAGAGCATTAAAAGCAGAAGGAATAGCAATTTCCAAGGCTCTGAGGGTGAGCCTGGCCCTAGGTGTTTGAGGATTATCCGGGAGGCCACTGCAGGGTGAATGCATGCGTGAGGATGTGTAGGACAGGAGGTCATGGGAGGGCTTGTGGAAGGCCGGGCCCCTCCTTCGGACACCACTGTGAGGACACTGACCTTTTAGCCATTGCAGATCTTTGAGAAAAGGATTCATATCTGGCTGATGTTTTACAAGAATCACTGGTAGAAAACAGATTGGGAGGGGTGGTGGTGGCGGGAAAAAGAAATAGACAAGTTTGGAGGTTATTTCTAAAATCTAGGTTCTAAAAGAGCATGGTGACTTGATCTAGGGTTTTGAGCTTGCACGGGGTAGTGACAAATGAGACTCAAACCCTGAGTTGTAGGCCTAGCTCATCCACCCATGTGTCTATTGGCCAGGTCCGCTTTAATATTTTCAGGGATGGGGCAAAAGTACAAATGGAAGTCCCCACACATTTAAAATGTTTAATCGAGTTAACAAACTTTTAGATAAAATTACTTTATTCCTCTTGCCTTGGCAATGTACCTTCATAATGATGGACTAAAACACATTATTAGGGCATAATCGTGTTTCTCTGTAGTTATTGATGTAAATGAAAATCCCGTGGAGTCAGGCTCCCTGCTTCCAGCTTGGCTGGGAACAGCTTGAGAGCACGTGTGGTTGAGTCACGTGATCTGACGTGGACCAATGCATTCTCCCCCATCACCTTCGTTTATAGTTTATAGACTCCTCTCTTTTTTTACAAACATGGGTTCGGGTCCAAGGCCTGGTTGCTGCCTTGGGTCCAAATCAAAGGGAACTAAGGTTACTTTCCCCAGTTTTAAGAATAGCAAATCTTTCTCTGAACAGTGATTCTGGTCTCCCTGTTGGGTTGAACTGAGCCCTGGTCCCATTGGATAAGTTATATTTATTTTTTATACTTTATCATCTTTTAATTTTTTGATTAAAGTTGACATTCAATATTATTTCATGTTAGTTTCAGGTATACAGCATAGGGATGAGATGTTTATATAATTTACAAAATGGTTCCCCCAATAAGCCTAATACCCACTTGGCACAAGGCATAATTATTACAATATTATTGACTTTACTCTCTATGTTGTACTACATGCTTTTGGAATAAGTTTTATTTTTTTAAAAAATAGTTTTATTGAGATAGAATGTACACATCATAACATTCAACTGTTTGAAATGTACATTTCAGAGATTTTTAGTATATTCACAGAGTTGTGCATCCATCACTACTATTTAATTTTAGAACATTTTTATCATCCCCCAAAAGAAATATTGTACTCACTTTCAGTCTCTCCCAATCTTCTCTTTTTCCCCTTGTGGGTCCAGGCAGCCAATAGTTTATTTTCTGTCTCTATAACTTTGATTATCATTAACATTTGATATAAATGGAGTAATACAGTATGTGGTCTTCTGTGTCTGGCTTCATTTATTTAGCATAATGTTTTCAAGGTTCGTCCATGCTGTAGTATGTACCAGTACATTGTTCCTTTTTCTGGCTGAATAATATTCTATTGTATGGATATACCATATTTATTTACTCATTCATCAGCTGAAGGACATTTGGGTTGTTTCTACTTTTTGTCTGTCATGACTAATGCTGCTCCAATCATTTTTGAGTGAACACATGTCTTTATTTATCTTGGGTATATCCCTTGGAGTGAAATTGCTAGGTCATTTTGAGGAACTGTCATACTGTTTTCCATAGCAGCTGCACCATATTATACTCCCCAGCAACATTTGAGGGTTCCAATCTCTCCACATCCTCACCAACGCTTGTTATCATCTATCTTTTTCATTAAGTGGTCGTAAAGCTTGTAATTTTGATTTTGCATTTTCATGATGAGTAATGATGTTGAGCATCTTTTACTCATTGTGCTTATTGGCCATTGATATGTTCTTTTTGGAGAAATAGATCTTCAGATCCTTTGCCTGTTTTTTTAACTGGGTTGTCTTTTTATTGTTGACTTATAAGGGTATTTTATATGTTCTAGACACTAGTCTCTTATCACGATTTGCAAATATTTTTCCCATTCTTTTCCCACTCTAAATTCAACTCTATTATTGACCTTTCTAGGTTTTGGAACACTGTGTAGGCCCTGGTACTTCTGACCCTTATCAAGTCACAGAACATTAGAGAAAGGAATAAATGTTTATTAAATACCTTTCATGAGTTATTCATTTTAATTTTCCCAAAAGGCTTGTGGTATATATTTATTGGTCTTCATTTATAGCAATAAAATTAAAGCTCAGAAATGTTAAGGCAACTTAGGTAAAGTCCTCCAACTAGTAGGAATGTGAAAGGACATTAAAATTCAAAGCCTTTTGATTCTAAATCCATGTTTTTTTATTCTCTATTTAGTAGGTCCCTTCCTATCACAATAAGTTGACACCAGATCCATTACAATTATAAAAATAAAATACTGATATTAAAGAAACAATTAAGGACTTGGCCTGAAGACCATTCACCTAACGTCACCTTCATTGAAAGGAGAGGGAATTGTGTGTATCTGGTAGGCTGGCCTGGGAGTGAGAAATCTCAAGTTGAGGCACGTGAGTATTTTTGGTCAGCCATTGTGTTTGCCCTTCCTCTTTGAGGGTGTCGTGACAGCCCCACATGGCAATGATTTATTATTCCACTTGGTGTGACAGCCTGGGAGCTGGCAGAGTGGGGCCGCATGGCATGCTGGGATATGCATTATCACAGCAGATAAAGGAGCTTGAAATCCCCAGCTGGCCTGGATTTCCTAGTGAGATCAGGAGAACAGATACTGCTGGGAGGGAAAAGGGCCCTGAGTCATGCATGTCCTGGGAGAGAAAGCCAGGAGGGCTAGCTGTAAGCAGTCCTCTTTCTCTGGAACATGACACGGAGGCCATTTAATAAAATAGGATCCCAAGGCTGAAATGATATAGTCCCATAGAAAGGAATTCTGCTGGAAATGAGGTCCTTTACTCTAGCCCACAATTTTACCTTCATCCCTCCCCAGAAAAATAGCCAGATGATTTTTCATATGCATAAAAAACAAATGGGCTCTCCTCCAAATAGGCTATCCGGAAACTCAGTTTCTCCCAGCTGAAAATAGCCAGGGTTGGAAGTAAAGTTTCAGTAGCTGGTTTTCTTTCCTGTCCAAGATGCCTCTCCCTACCTCCAACCACCTTTTCTATCAGCAGAGATCAGCAGGACAGATGGTGTGTACTGGCTGAGAGCATGCATTGGTTAGTGGAGTGACTTTGGAGGGAGAGTGAAAAAGCCTTCAAGTGGTGTCCAAATGCATGCTGCGTCTTTCCAGTCTGGTGTCCTTACAGAGCTACATAGGGTACCAGCATGGTAATTTCCTAAATTCTGATATACCTGGAGGAGTAGGGTTTGCCAAGGTTCAGGGGCCTCTGTTCAAATAAGATAGTCTAAATCATTAATTCTCTCAACAGACGATTTGTTAAGCACGTGGAACAGCCCTGACGCTGTGTTAGGTGCTCTAATCATAGAGACATGGCTTGTACATCCATGGAGCTATGTCGTAGGTAGGGGCTGCTGTGCAGGGGTAAGAAGGATGACTATGACAGCTCAATCAAGAGATGAAGTGTTCTATTCCCTGAGAAGGCAGATCCAAATCAAATCAGGAGGATGAGGGGCAATATCCAGGAGAAAATGACTTTTGAAAGAGCTGCCTTTAATGCATTTTCTAAATACTATACTGTTTGTTTCTATGGGAAATAAAAATCTGGGAATCATTACACTCCTACATGTCGCGTTGGGTGTGCCAAGAATGCAAGGCCCTGACCTCTCTTTACCTGGGCCAAATCTCAGAGTTGTGTTTGCAGTGAGCACCCTTGAGGGATGAAGTCATCTCTCCCTTTAGGACAAACTGAAGGAGGGCTTGCTGCTTGCTATAAAAGTGGTAGATTCCCTCAAGCTCAGGGTTCCTCAGCTACGATACAGACTCACTCTATGTGAAGCATCCATCTGGGTCTTATTATTTTGCCACGTGGAACCTGAGGGCCAGAGAAAATGATGCAAATGTGTTGCTACTCATGCTGCTTGCCGTGCTGTGAGTAATAACATCTTTCATCTTTGACCCAGGAGTCTTGTGTCCTCTGCCAGCATCTATATAACGGTAATGTGCTAACTTATTAGCTTGTATAATCTTATGCCCAACAGTGTCCCTTTCACCATGTGATGAAGTGCTCTTTCTGTGCTACTCTTCGTTAGAAAGGAAGAAAGGGGCCCCATGCTAAGGTTGCTTGAACTCCCATGATGTCACAGACACATAATAATATAGTTCCACTTGAGCTGTACCATCATAGTTCTGGGGAATATGCTCTGAATTCAAATAAGATGGATTATCCTATAGCACAGGGTTCCAAAGCTTTCTTATTTTGAAAAATAATTTGTAAGAACACTAATATATACAAATTTTCTCCAAATAATTTATAAGAACAACAATATCTATGAAGAATATGGGAAACTACAATTTTAAGAATAAATGTTGGGGTTGAAAGCTTACTTTTTGTAATTTAGGTGTATTTCAGTAAAGAACGTTCATAATTTTAATTTGGTGGGAGTTGACCCATAGGGCAGCCTTGGTGTCCTTGTGCTAGTTTAGACACTGTGTTTGGCGATGAAAGGCTCCTGCCAGGAAAGACAGGTAAATTCTCCACTGGCAGACTTCGTAGAGAGGCATTAACCTGATTTATTAGCACAGCAGGAGTGACTTTTGAAGGCTGACTCACATTAACTGCACTTAGAAGGCTGATAATAAACCAGTATCACTTTTGTTCAAACTAGAGACGGGTGCCCATTCTACATGTCCAAAACAGCTGTACACCAAGGACGTGGTGAGAGGAATGCATAAGAGTCATTAGGATACTCTCCTCTCCACTGAATGCCTGTGCAAGGCACCATTTGCACAATGCCATGCAGTGACACAAGGCACTGGAGCCTGCATCTCCAGCTGGACGCCGAGCTTGTGATAGAGAGGGACCATATCCTATTTGTTCTTTTATCCGCAGGGACCAGACCAGGGCCTTGCCACTTCCACAAACTAAAATCTCTCTCTCTCTCTCTCTCTCCCTCTCTCTCTCTCTCTCATCTATATTTATATCATTTATAACTCTATCTCTATCTCTATATCTATCTCTATATCTATATCTATATCTATATCATCTATATCTATCTATATCTATCTATCTATCTATCATCTATCTATCTATCTATCTATCTATCTATCTATCTATCTATCATCTATCTATTTATCTATCTATCTATATGAAAAAAGGAAGAATAGAATGAAGGAAGAAAAAAGAAAAGAAAGTGAGAAAGAATAGCTACAAGGAAAACAAAATAATCTAAAAGGTTAGAGATTTTTCTGATTTAGAAAACACTTTTACGTGTATTAGCACAACAGATCCTATATATATGTGAGTGTGATCATAACAGTCTTGTAATGCAGCAGTTCTCGACCATTTTGGCACCAGGGACCAGAGCTCCTATGAGAATCTTGTGCCTGATGATCTGAGGTGGAGCTGAGGCGGTGATGTGGAGCTGGGGAGCGGCTGCAAATACAGATGAAATTTTCCTACTGCTCACCTCCTGCTCTGAGGCCTGGTTCCTAACTGGCCGTGGAACAGTACTGGTTTGCAGCCCGGGGGTTGGGGACCTCTGTTGTAATGCATATCAGACAGGTTTTCATTATTTTATGGTTGGGAAACGGGGACTCAGAGAGGTTGTTTGACTAACTCACGGTCACACAGCTCAGAGACCTTAGAGCTGGAGTTCTCCTGTGTTTGTGATATATACAGTTTGGCTTTTGGAGGATGAGCGCCATTCCTCATAAAAGGCTGATCGAAGGAGCTGTCTCAGGAAAGGGGTGGACCTTCCATGTGGTTTCTGTAGTTGCTCAGCTCTGGATGGCGTCTCTTGCTTAATAAACTGTGTTAACTTTACTAGCACTTGTTCCTGGCTCCACTACACAGAAGTGGTTTAGGCAATGTGTTGGAAAAATGTGCTAATTGCAGGCTCTAATTTCCTTCCATCTTAAAATAAATAGTTAGCATTTTAGTGCTTGGAGAGAGGAATGACATAGCAGAGCCGGGGGACTCAGAGTGCTTGGCAGCTAGTGGAGAGGGGCTGGAGGGCATGGGAGCAGAATGTGCACAAGCAGAAGAATAGAAGAAGTTTGCAGAAGGTCTTGGGGCCCGGGGTCTATTTACTGGGAGGGGAACAAATGTGGGTGTGCCAGTGGAGGGGGATTGGTGGAGGGAAGGGTGGAATATAGTTCCGGGCGCGTACCATCATTGCTTCCTGTTACACAAGAAGAATTTGCTAGTTCATACAACTTGCTGATATCTGGCAAGTGGGTAAGGTTTAAAGTCACGAATTGCATAAATCACAGCAGTATTCTCTCATTCAAAAAGTGGTTTTTTGAGCACTTGTATGTCCTAAACAATGTGTTCCATACTGAGGAGAGAGTAGGGACAAGGCAGTTGTGGCCTCCGGCCTTGTGGAGCTGACAGTAGAGTCCTGGAATACTCGAACTGGATGGAACTTTAAAGGTAATCTCTTCAACCCTTTATTTTACAGCCATAAAACTGAGGCCCAGAGAGAACTTGACAAGAAAACTTGGCATGAACTTGACTCCTGTCACCCAGCTTATTTGGTGGCAGAGCCCAGACTGGAACCCATGTTTCTCGATTCTGGGCCCCAACTTCTACTCAACTCCTCTCAAATGCCACTAAAATACAACATTTATTTATTGTTGGGAGCCATAGCCACGCAGAAGTGCGTTAGATCCACAGCTATTGCATGTGCGTGTTAACTGTCATCTTAATAAGACAATGCTAGTGCTCTAAGAACTAAACTGACACATCTCGGTGGCTTAAACAATAGAAATTGATTTCTCCCTTATGTTCTGTTTTCCAGCCTCTGTGATTCACAGTCAGATTTTATCATCTTCAAGCCATGGCTTATTAAGGTCATCTGGAAAGACCTAGATTGTGCTAGAGGGAGGTATTGCTGCACCCAAGCCTGGAGATGGTGCTCCCAATCTATTAACTAAAACTCGGTCACATGGCAGCACCTCACTGCAGGGGAGGCTGGGAAATCCAGTGTAGAGCACCCAGAAAGAGGAGGATCCAGGGCTGGTGAGCAGTCAACCAAACACCGTCATGCACATTACCTATGTATGTCATTATAGAATAGGAAAGGGGGTTACAAAATAATTTTTACAAAAAACGGGATCTTGGATATAATAGAGTCAAGGATCATCATGGTGTATGAAAGTCCTTAGGGGGAGGGGTTCAGTAATTAATTTTATTTTATTTTCTTTGCCCACTGTTTTTCAGTCTATTCCTAATAAGACTTTCCTTTGACCTGATGGAAGTCACCTCAGCCTGATTGGGAAGGGCAGAAACATGGCTCCAGGGAAGAGGGAGAGAAGTGTGTCTTGGGTGTGTGAGGTCCTGGGCTGGGCAACGTTGAACTTGACACCGCTGATGATCTTATTCTTTAGTCAAAGAGAGATGAGCCTTCCTCATGGTTGGCTAGTGCCTCCTGGCTTACGAAGAACTTTCTAGAATGTTATCTCATTTCAGCCTCACATTAAGCCTCTAAGAGGAAGGAAGGGGATGAAAGGAAGGAACTCACAGGAATTAAGGGAGTTGAGAGAGGAGAGATTATTTCTAGCTGAGAGGCCTCACCGAGGAGGTGGCATTTGAGATGGGCCTTGATGGAAGCATGGGACAGCAGAGGACAGACAGCCTTCCAAGTCGAGGCCACATCATGGGCGAAGGCCTAGAGGTGTGGAAACGTGATGTGTCTTTGCAACTGGGAGAGAAGGCCAGCATGGCTGGAGCACAGATCGCCTGAAGGAGAACCATGGGGAGCCAGGCTAGAAAAATCAAGTGGGCCCAGAATTCAGTGTCATTATCATCATTATCCTCATTGCCCTCTTTGAAACACATTTCCACATCACCTGCTGGATGCCAGGCACTTTGCTTGGTGTGGGAGATGCAAAAACATATCACACACAATTCCTGCCCTTACAGAGCTTATGGCCCCCCGAGGAGAAATGCTACACACACAGCCATCTTTAATGAAATGCATAAGAGCTACTCGTAAAGTTTGCACTTCTCTTTAATGTGTGAATGTTTTCCTGCTCAAATCAGAAAAACAGAAGCCTCCAAAAGACCCCTTGCATGCGTACCTGGAGCTTTCTCTTGAAGGGCCCTATAATAATTCATGTTCGGGGAGGCAGTGTAGCCAAGTAGTTAAGCCCCAAAACTTTGGAGTCTGAAAACCTGGGTTCATATCTGGTTTCACCACCTACAACATATCACCTCTGGTAGAGTCTTTACTTCTGCAGTCTTGGTTACTCATCTATAAAATAGAGATGCAAATGCTACCTGGTTGATTGGGTTGTCATGAGTATCATTTGGGACAGTGTGGGGAAATAGCGTTGTGCCTGGAACACAATAAACACTCAATAAATGCAAACTAATACAAAAGATGTAGTTGGTTGTGGCTTCTATGGGCTGCTGAGCAGCAGCAGATTTTCTGAGTGGAGAGAGCACTAGGGACATGGCCTTCCAGGAGTCCCTCTCAGGAAGCAAAGCTGGGCTGGCTGGTGGGCCAGGCCGTTGTGGGCCCTTGGTGATATTTTCTTGGCTTGAAGAAGTGGATACACACCATGTACACGCACATGCCCTCTTCAGCAGTACCTGGAATGCAGAGGGGATGTTTTGAACCTGTCACTGTTAACCGTTACATCCCATTCTGGCGCAGTGGGTTTCTAGCTGTGAGTGTTGGGGCGAATGCCACGGGAGGTGTGCCAGGAGCCTAGCTGAGTGGCAGCAGATGATGCATCCAGTGAAAGATGCCAACTTCTTGAGAGCTTCCTTCAATTATCCTGCCTGGTGTGAGTTTGCACACCCTCACACACAATTGCTTTTCCTCTCTTAGGAGTTTGGGATATTTCAGGCCTTCCAAGTCAGTTGTGTTTATTAGATAGCCTTTGTTTTTCCTTTCTAAGGTAGGAAGCTCATTAGAAGCAAGCATAAACAATCATCCTTGAACCCAGCATTGAAAATGTCCCCTGAGAACTGGGGATATGTTTTAAGGGCGTCTGAGCAGAGAAACAGACATAGCCCAACCTGGAGCAGCTGAGCTGCCAAGTCAGGTCCTAGGCCATGCAGGGCTAATGATGGAGAAACCCTCCACATTCTGAGGATTTTGAGGTCCCCTGAGGTGAATGCTTTCCTTCTGTAATCTCATTTCATAGGAGAGGAAAACCTGGACAAAATATATTGTAATTAGTCACAATGGCCCTGGAGTCAGATGATGTGGGTTTACATACTGGCTCAGCCATTTCCTGACCGTGTGACCTTGGGCAAGTTCCTTAACCTCAAATTCCTCACCATTAAAACAGGATAATAGAAACACTTCATAGGATTATCATGAGGCTTAAATGAAATAATGTTCATGATTGTTAATAGTTATTATTTATAGTAGCATTCATTCATTCATTCATTCATTCATTCATTTACTTAGCTGACATTAATTTAGTACTTTCTATGTGCCAGGTGCTGTGTGAAGCATCGGGATACATAAATGAATGAGTCCTCTTCCTTGCTCTTGAGGAGGCCACCACTCAGTAGGAGAGACAAACACGTACATAGGTGATTATAAAACAGTATGAAACGTGTGTGTAACAGGCTTTGGGAGCACAGTAGAGGGACACCTCACTCAAGGAGATGCTGGTGATGGTAGTGGTAGGAATGGTAGTAATAGTGGTGGTCATGATGGCCCTGTTGGTACTGGTTATGAGGATGGTCGTACTGATGTTGCCGTAGTGACCATGTGACGGTGGTGTAGAAACGATTGTAGTAATGACATGAGTGATGACGATGGTGACGGTGAGATTGGTGATCGTGGTGGTCATGGCGAGTGGTAGTAGTGGTGGCAATGATTTACCATGATGCTGCCGCTGCTGATGGCGATGACAGCAGTCATAATGACCACAGTCAGATGGTAGAAATGGTGGTGGAGGCGATGATGATGGTGGTGTTAGTGACATTTTTGGTAAGGTTGGTAGCAGAGATAGTGCTGATGATGGTGAGGGCGTGATGGTGGTAGTGGTTGTGGTAGTGTAGGGGTGATTGTAGTAAGTGTGGCAGAAGAAGGTGAGGGGGGCGAGCAAGGCGATGGTAGTATGATAGTATAGTGGCAGTCATCGCTGTAGCAGGGGTGGCACTGATGATATTAACGGTGGTGACCACAGTGACATAGGAGAATACGGTGATCGTGGTGGTGCTTTTCCATGGGGATGGTGGTAATGCTGCTGGTGCTAATGATAGTGTGGTGGAGGCCATGGTAGAGAGGCTCTTAGGAAAAAATTCTTACTGGACGAGGCACTTGAGCTGAGTCTCGAAGGAGGAGTACCCTTATATACTTCTCAGGGTTGGGGATACCCGGATGACTCAGATAGATACAATCTCTGCCTAGTAGACCTTGCTGGAGGGCAGAGACCAGGGAGGCAGACAAGATGACAGGCAATCTCTACGTGGTGGAATAAACAAGATTAGATAAGTACTGAGCACAGAAAGGGGCTTCTAAACTGAGTCTAGGGTGTGGCTGGCATCTAGGAAAGCTTTTAGGAAGAACTCATATTATCTGAAGGACACAGAGAATGGATGGGTGTTCCAGGCAGAAGAAGCAATGTATGGCCAGAGGCAGGGAGAAATTGAGGGAGGGAGAGAGATAAGAGAAGAAAGAGGGAATGAGAGAGAGAGAGAGAGAGAAAAAGAGAGAGAAAGAGAAAGAATATGAACCTATGTACTGTTTGGGGATCATCAAGTTGCTCATTGAGCTTGGAGCAAAGGCTGGGTGCAGGTACACAGGTGTGCGGTGTAGAGGCACAAACAGTTCATTCCCTGTGGCAGCCCTGTCATCCCCAGCAAGGTTGCTCTGAGGATGGAGAAACAATTTGCATGTAAATTTTCTCCCGTAAGGTCTGGTGTATAGTGGGTGTGCTAAGAGGTGTCGCAGTTCCCCATTAAAGACCACAGCAGTCAGATTACATAAAGGTTTCATAATTACCCATGGTTTTGCTCTCCATAGTTTCAGTTACCCAAGGCCGACCAAAGTCAGAAAATGTTAAATGGAAAATTCCAGACATATACAATTCATAAGTTTTAAATTCATGCCATTCTGAATAGCGTAATGAGATCTCGCACTGTCGTCCTCCATTCCAACTGAACGTGAATCACCCCTCTGCCCACCGTATCCATGCTGTATAGGCTCCTCCCCCGTTTGTCACTTAGTAGCCGTGATGGCTGTCAGGATAACTGTCAGCGGCACAATGCCTGTGATCAAGTAAACTTTATTTTACTCAGTTATGGCCCCAAAGCAATTTATATAACTTTTATTACAGTATATAATTGTTCTACTTTATTATTAGTTATTATTTATTATATAATTATTGTTGTTAATCTCTGAATGTACCTAATTTATAAATTAAACTTTGTCATAGGTGTGTATGTATAGGGAAAAGCATAGTATAGGTAGGCTTTGGCACACTCCATGGTTTTAGGCATCTACTGGGGTCTTGGAACGTATCCCCAACAGATAAGGGGGGACTACTATATTTATACTCTGCAATGGCCCACCCTTTTTCAACCTGGTAGCTCAAACCTACAGGTTCTGGACTTGCCAGCCTGCATAATTACACAAGCCAACTCCTTAAAATAAATCCCTTCCACTCTCTATCTATATATACGTCCTATGGGTTCTGTTTCTCTGGAAAACCTTGATTAACACAGTTGTATTTGAATTGTTTCCAAACATTTTTGTAGTTGAACCCATCTACATGGTTTTTATCTTGTTTAGGAAGTTCTTTCCTATGTTTGCTCATGAAGATAGTCTCCTATATTTTTCCATAAAATTTTCAGACTTCCCTTTCACATTTAAGCCCTTCATCTGTCCGGAATTGATTGTTCTCTATGATGTGAGGTAAGGACATAATTTTTTGTCTGTGGATAACCGATTACCTGGGCACAATTTATTGAGCAGTCCATCCTTTCCCAACTAATCATCAATGCCATTGCAATTACAAATAAGTGTGAGTCTGGCTCTGGATGTTCTATTCTGTCCCATTGTTCAATTTATCTATCCCTGAGCCACTATCTTATTGCTAGAGCTATATGAGTCTTAATACCAGAGAGCTAAATGAATATTGAAATTAGATAAAAAAGGTTTCTCACTTTGTCTTTTAGTCTATTCTTGGCCCTTTACTCTCCTACGTAAAATTTTGAATTAAGGATATCAAAACTTTAATATCCTTAGATATTATCCTTAGAATTAAATAGAAACTATGGATAACTTGGAACAAATAGACATTTAGAAAATTATGAGTCTTTTATTCCATCAACATGTTCATATCTCCATGTGGTCAAACCTTATTTCAATAAAGTTAAAATTTTTTCCCCACAATGAACTCTACATTTTTGTTAGGTTTATTTTAAAAACTTTTTCTTTCTATTGTATATAAGTTATATTTGTCTGTCAACACATATGAATGTTTATACAACTATATATAGTATATATACAAATGTGTGTTCATGATAAATATATATTTATTATTATTTATATTGCATGCCATTAATATTATTTATATTACATACATTTATTACTATACATTAAACTTTATAGTTTAATTAAAAATAAGCCAACATAAATAAATAGTAAAAGAAATTCAGTGCACATATCACTCATATTTGGCTATTAGGAGTATATGATCATACTTGTTTCATCTCTAATTGCACCTACTCCTCTCACATCAGGATTATTTTTAAGAAAATCCCCAAATTATATGATCTGTCATACAATGATCTGTCATAGATTCAACTGTGCCTTCTACATAGATGATCATATTACACATAAATATCGTTTGTTTCTTTCTAATACTTGTGCCTTTTATTTATTTTTTTCTGTCTTACTACACCATGTCCTCCAGGTTAGCATGGAAGAGAGGTGGTGATACCTTTGTCCTTTTCCTGACTTTAATAGGAATGATTCTAATATATCACACTAAGAAGAACGATGCTTATTATAGGTTTAATAGGTATTCTATACGAGGCTATGAAAGTTTGTTCCCTTGTTATCTTGGTTCCTAAGAATTTATTTTATTTTATTTTATTTTATTTTATTTTATTTTATTTTATTTTATATTTTATTTTATTTTATTTTATTTTATTTTATTTTATTTTATTTTATTTTATTTTATATTTTATTTTATTTTATTTTATTTTATTTTATTTTATTTTATTTTATTTTATTTTATTTTATTTTATTTTATTTTAATTTAATTTAATTTTATTATTTTATTTTATTTTATTTTATTTTATTTTATTTTATTTTATTTTATTTTATTTTATTTTATTTTATTTTATTTTATTTTATTTTTAAATTATGAATAGTTGAATTTTACCCAGGGCTTTTTCTGTTTGTGCTGCAAAGATAATATGGTGCTTTGGACAGATCTTGTGCACAGCTCAGATTCTCTCAGCCTTAATTAATTTCTTAATTTTCTCTCAGAGCCACTGCCACAGGGACCAGTTTTGTGTGGGCTCCAACCAGCTCCCAAAAGTGTGTCCTGACAGCACCTAACCTCTGGGTCCTACACATGCCTCTTCCCTTCTCTGTTGGGGCCACAGTGTGAGCCAGTATGGAAACCACTGTCACTCATCAAAATTTTCTCTTTGAGAAAAAAGATTCCCTCTTCCTATCGAGAGTACTCAGCTGCATTTTACACGACGATTCAGGGACCAAGTCACCCATGCAGTGATCAGCCTATAATTTATCTTCATGTTGGCTCTCTGTCCCTGCTGGCGCTCCTCTCTTCTTACTCCTCACTCCTGCCCCCCAGATCTCACTCCCCAGAAAATAACTCACACGTTAGCTTTGTTTCTAGGGAACTCAGGTTGAGGATATGATTTTTCTCTTTTAGTCTATTAACGTGTTGATTACATTCATCAAGTTTCTCATGTTAAATTACTCTTGCATTTCTTTAGATAGGCCAATTTGATCACAAAATGTTACTTTTTTACTTTTTTAATATTTTGCTGGAGTCAGTTTCCCACCATTTGGTTTGAAAATTTCACATCTGTGTTCATGAGTAAGATTGGACTATATTTTTTTCTTTTTAAAATTTTCTTTGTCTGGTTCAGGTATCAGTTTTATATCAGCTTCATAAAATGAACTGTAGAGTGTTCTCTTTTTTTGTTCCTTGGGAAAGATATTTGATGATAAGTATGGTCTGTTCCTTGAAAGTTTTTAAAATGCAACTGTAAAATTGTCTGGGCCTCATGTTTGTTTTCAGAGGATTTACATTGCTGATTAAATTTCCTTTAAAGTTCATAAGATTATACAGGGTTTCTAATTCTCTAAATCAGTTTCGGTCACGTAGGAGTTTATATATATTAATCTACATTTGCAAATGTATTAACATTAAATTTCAATTTAGTTTAAAGTTAAGTTTGTTAACATTAAATATTCACATATCATTTTCAATCTCTGATAGTGTTATATCCCCTTTCATTCCTATTATTGTTTATTTGTAAGTTCTATCTTTTTTTTTATCAGTCTCAAAACTGGCTTATCTGTATCTGTACGTAGACTTTTCAAAGAAAAATTTTCAGTCTTATTGGTCCTTTGTATTATATTTTTGTTTTATACATTGTTGGTGTTGTTCTGTTCTTTTTATCACCTTTTCAACTGGTTGCTTAGCTCATTAACTTTAAACCTTTATTTTTTCCTAATACAAGTGTTTCAGTATGAAACTGTCTTGAAGTATTACTTATGTTTTGACACGTAGTATTATTATTACGATTGAGTTCCATGTATTTTTAAATTTCTATTTTGGTTTCTTTTCTCCTCATGAGTAATTTATAAACTTATTGTAAAATTCCCAACGCGTTTTAAAAATTATCTTTCTTTTATTGATCCCTAACTTAATAGTATTGAGATTAGAGAATGTCTTCTATCTAATACTCATTCTCTGACATTTGTTGAGACTTATTTTTTAACATAGGAAATGGTAATTTAAAAATAAACGTTCCATGCGTGTTTGAGAGACATATTTTCTAATTATTGAAAGCAGGTTTCTAAATACATGCTTAAGTCAAGCGTGTCAGTGAATTATTCAGATTTGCCTTTTTAACTTTTAATTTGCTTGATCAGTGAATGAATCATTGTAATGGTGGATTTGTCAGTTTCAATCTGTAGTTCTACGGATTTTCGATCCACATAATTTGAGGTCATTTTATTAAATATATATCAGTTTAGTATTATTATTTCATACTGGTTAATCAGCTTTTGTAGCAGTCTGTCTTTTACTATCTTTATACTTACACAATATACTATAATTGCCTAATTGTGTGTCTACATCTCCCACAGACTGTTAAGTGCTGGGAATTTAGGCAACAAATATATCTTGTGCATCCAGCACAGTGATAGTGAATAATTGCCAAGTGAATGGATGCATGAATGAATTAATCTCAATTCTTCTAACATGGCAAATGAGTAATACTGAGTTATACATACCGAGATCTTTTGTTTTATGCCGTCCTAAATCTGTGTCAGAATGTCAGAGCTGCTAAAAGCTAGATCTCAAATATCCCATATCTTGGTTTAGCAATCCTCCTCATCTTACAAAGGGCTAATCTGCTGAGGAATCCTGCTGCTTATAGAATTTTAATGGTGACTGTTTCCACTTGGTTGATAATCATTCTTCCTACCCTTTTTTCATTTGGTGATTTCCACTTGGAGAAAACACAAAGTCAGCAGGTTCTTCCCTTCCCTTGAGGTGATATCAAAGTGCTGATGAAGGAAGAGGGAGAGTGACTCTATCAACGGGAGACAGGAAAGTTCCCTTCCCATTTGTGTCTGGAGCATCAGAGACTGGGTTGAGAGTTTCTATTGCCTTGCTATGAAAAAATCCAAAAGACTTTATTTAGCTTTAAAAAAATAAAGCCTTAAAGTCGGTTTCTGATGACGAGAGGATGGATTCAATAAAGCTCCTTCCTCAGGTCCAATTATAGATTCGGGGAAATGGGCAACTATTTAACATCAATCAATCAAAAACAAAAACAAAAACAAAAAACAACACTTTTATTGAGCATGTAAGCTGCACCAGGACTTAGGCTAAGCATGATGGTTACAAAAAGGGCATAAGACTCTTTAAGGAATTGCAGATTTTTTTTTTTTTTTTTCTGGCACAACTCATTTATCATCATCATCCCTTTTGCTCTTCACAGCAGCTGTGGGAGTTAACTTATTGTTCCATTTTGTAGATTAGCAGCCTGAGGCTCTGAGAGGGACTCTTCACAATTAAGGCTTGACTCCAACACGATCAATAAGAAATAAAAATATCGAACATTTACTAAATTCCTACTATATTGGAAACATTATTCTGTTTCAATGCATTATAGCCTTTATTTAATTAAAACACGACCTTGTGAATGTTGGTCTCATTTTATCTCCATTTTGCAGATGATAAAATTGACATGTGGAGAGATTAAAAAAAATTGCACAAATTAACAGGCACCAGAGATGGGGTCTGAATCCCTAGAGTCAGGCCCTGGTACTTCTACCTTACCCTCCACATAAACTACATGATTTGGCACAATAACCTTGAACTTGGAAGCCTGAGACTTCATTCTGAGTCCCAGTTCTGCTTCTGAGCTCCTGGCTACCTAAAGTGTGGTCCATGGACCCACAGCATTCCCATCGCCCCCGAGCTGTTAGAAAAGCAGGATGTGGACTCGCCACCAGACCCATCGGATCATAATCTGCATTTTTCCTTAAATCTCCAGATGATTTGCCTGACAATGAAGCACTGTCTTACCAGCTTGGTTCAAAAAAGATCCCACAGGATCTCTCTTGGCCTCAGTTTCCCCATCTGTGTCTGTTCCCTCTCAGGGCTGCTGTGCAGATCAAAAGGCAGGAGGTATGTGGCAAGGCGTTGTAAATTGCACAGTGCTCTACAAAGGTCAAAACCAAACAGTGAACCAGAGCATTAAAGCTTTAGAGACAATTCGACAAACAGATAATGCCTTTTATCTCCCCTGGCCTGGCTAGGCAGGAACTCACAGTGCTGTGTGTTATGCAAAATAACCAGACAGAAGAAATGCCTCTTACAAGCAGTTCCTGGAAATTTCTAGCTTTATCAAGGAATTTGGTTTCTCCAGTTCACTGCCTAGTGAAAATAGCTGTGCCTTAATAAGGCCCAGATGTTGACACAGTCACTCACCTTCCCCATTGCATGGATGCGTTTCATACTGAATTTCACCTAAGAAATTTTAGACTTTAAAGATAATAATCAAAAACACTGCTAGCTTCCCTTTGGGATTCTTGCTGATTTGGGAGATCAAAGACATCCCAACACCACAATGAATGTAGACAGAAAGTGAGGTTTCTTTCCCTACTAATGAAAAGACAAATACAGTGTAACAATGGCCATTTTAGCACTTCTGTCCCCAGGCTTGCTCAAAGCTGGCTCTATTCTCACATATTTTTATAATTCCTCCCGCTGCCCTTCTCCCCTGCATGCTATCGGTAAACGTGGTCTGTGTGCTAACAGCATTAGCTTCTGTTTCAAAGACAATTAAATGGAAGCCCTTGCTGGTTAATTCTTGGCATACCTAAAAAATATTTTCTCCATGTCTAGGAAAAGTATGAGATGTTTAAATTCCAAACAATGAATGATTCCCCTGAGCATCTCACGTGGAGTTTCGTGGGATGGAAATCTGGCCCCAAGGAGAGGCGCCCTCCGTGGTGGCCCCCCACTTTTTCCGGAGGCGGCCTGGTTTGCCTTTCTGTGAGGGGCTGAGAAATAACATAACTCTTGACTTTTGAGAGAGCCCCTCACTCTTAGAGACCCATATCCAGAGACCAGGCTGTTTTCATTACACACGCACTGGAATGCGTGGGATCTGCTACGGGTCCCTAAGGGCTGCACTAACCCCAAAGCAGGAATGGCAGAAATTTGACTTTTAGAGCCCCTGTGGCCACCCTTCCATGTGCTCTGTGCTTTCCTCCCCTTCTCTAAAACTATGGAGGGAAATAGTTTCAGAAAGTTTTTAAAGGGCCAGACAATGAGGACCTTACCTCACTGCAGCTTTTTATTTTTTTCCCTCAGGCAAGGGTATCCTGTGGGCATGGCCTCTTGCTCCAAGACAGAGAGGCAGGAAAATGAGGATCTCACCTACCCTTTGGGCCTGGGTTTGTGTCCTGGTTGTGCTATTTACTAGCTCTGAGGCTGGACAGTTACTCAACCTTTGGGAGACTCTTTTCTTCTTGTTAAAATGAGTGGCCACATATCAGAGGGCTCTTATGCAGATTACACAAGCTCCTGGGTCCTGCTACTGATAACCTGTGGATTTCTCTAAAGAGGTATTGTTTCTTTCCACGTAGGAAGTGACTGCTGTCAAACTTTATATCATTTTTACAATATTTAAGATGGAAAATAAAGAGTTGGTCTATTTAAGAAGCATCTTAGATCATGCTGAGAGACCAGCTCTATAGCAGAAGCTTCTCTCCATGGGAGTTTCAGACCCACTGAGTTCATTTCTACAAATATGCAGCGAGCTCCTGCTCCACTGGGGATGCTGAGCAGGGTGCTTCAGTTACTAGAGTGAACGAGACAGACCTGGTCCCGACAAGCCAGGGGCTGAAGTACAGGGGGAGAAATAAAGAAGCAAACTGGCAATCTGGAAATAGTTCTATAAATAGTTCCCCACAACAGGGGAAGTACAGGTGCTAAGAACACCTGCTGAGACCTGGAAGGTGGGGGAAGTTTTCCTGGAGGTAGTGATATTTAAGATGTGATCGCAGTGATAAATGAGACAGACTAGGGGACAAGTGCAAAAGATGGAAGTAAAACCTAGTGGGATTTTTTTCTGGGAGGTGAAAGAAGTACCATAAGGAAGAGCAGGGACTTGAGAAGAGAGGATGGTAGCAGCAGATGAGGCCGAGGAGAGGGTAGGCTCCATTATAGATAGTTGTATAACCCAATGTCAGGATAAACCGGAAGGAGCTGGGAGCCACAGAAGGCAGCTGGGAGCCACTGAAGGATACAGCGCAGCAGGGTAACATGCTCAGGTTTGTAGTTTAAATGGACGGTACCTTCCATGAGCTCAGCTTACAAGCAGGTTCTTATGTGTGGTCCTGGAGGCCCTTGTGCTCCCCATCCCTGCTCTCGTCCCACTGGATGGCAGCTGCCTTCTTCCTAAGCTGGATGCCTCCTGATGGCAGGGACTGGGTGTGCTTACTCCTAAGCCCTCGACCCTCGACAGAGCGCCTGCATGCAGTCTGGAGGTACCACAGGAGAGAAGAGGGCTATGCCTTCAGGACAGGACTTGGCACCATCAGCAAGGCCTCTCAGAGAAGCATCAGCCCGTCCCTCTGAAAAGCTAAATAGAATGAAACCTTTTGTTGATGGAAGCACAAGAATCACCACGCCAAGTTCTGAAATGCCGCACAAAGGCTGCAGCTGTACAGCTGGATGGGCTTGTTGCAATTCTCTCAAGTAGTCAGGTGAATCAAGTCCTGTACCTCCCTGACAGGTAGCCTCTGATCTCACCATGGGGCCACCTAGTCATTCCTCCAGGCTTCCTTTTGCACCTATGTGCCATTGCTCATGTTCTTTCTCCCTGGAATGCCACCTTGCCCAAACTGGCTCATTCCCATTTGTCTTTTGAGACTCGATTCAAATGCCTGTTGATTCGTTCATGTACCACCTCCATGGTACCACTACCATCTCCTGCGGGGCCTCCCAGCTGCCTGTGACAGTCTCCTACCTGGCTCCTCACTTCCTCTCCTGCCCCGATAGTTGATTGCCCACATGGCAGCTCAAGGGATTGACAAAGACTCTCTCTTTGACCAAACTTTGGTCAGGCTCCTCTTAGTGCCCTTCTCAACTAGGCCTTGACCTTAGCTTGCTGCCCTGCCCTTGGCTTGCTAGGCCCAGTTTTAGCAAAGAATCCGACTAAGTCAGTTTAGCAAGACTTCTCCCACCCAGAATTTCATATCTGATCAAATTCCTCATCCCTCATCCTCAATACTTTAGTCCTTGGCTCACCTTTAGCATAAATCCTGTTAGGTTAGTTGAGCAAGAATCCTCCTACCCTTGATATCTCTTAGTAATTTTCTATCTACTGAGCCCCTCACTCTCCTCACTCTGCTACAAATTCTCACTTGAGCCTGTTGTATTTGGAGTTCAACCTCTCTCCCCTACTGCAATAGTTTTAATAAAGTCTTCCTTCCCACATTAACAAGCACCAAAAATCAATTTTCTTTAATAGCATCCTGCTTGGATGTGAAATCACTCTTATGATGAAATCCAAAGTCCTTACCATGATCTATAAGGCCTTCTAAGGGCAAGTTCCTGACAAGATCTCTGGTGTCATCTCATATGTGCTCTGCCAGCCACCAGTTTCAGCCACACTAGCCCCTGCTGTCTCTTTAATCCTCACCTTTCTACATTTGTACTTGTTCCTCCCTCTTCCAGGAATATCCTCCAGCTCTCCTTCACTCCCTCATTTTATTCAGGCCCCTACTCAAATGCCACCACCTCAGAAGAGCCTCCTCTGCCTTCTCATCTAAACTGGAACCCATGAAATTCTCCAATCTCCTACCTCTCCTATGTTTTCCTTATATTACTTATTTATATCTTCATTATCCGACATCGTCGTATTATTGTCTGTCCTCCCAATAGAATTTAATCTCCCAGTGGGCAGGATTTCATCTGCATGGCTCAGAGTTGTAACAATAGGGGGTAGAAAAATGTCTGGAATATAGGAGATGGTCATTGGATGTTCCCTGATGAATCGTTCAACCAAAGTATTTAAGCATCGTACCAGTTAGGATGGTGGCAGGAAGCGGAATTACATTACACTGAGGTGGCTCAAATGAAGCAACTTCTGGAGGCGTCTGCAGAGGCGAAATAAGGTGGGTGTGGAAAAGAGACATCTTGGGGTCTCTTCCTTCCACTCTTTGATCACCATGGCTCTAACCCAGCTGGTTAGGGAGCCCCAGGGAGACAGTACACAGAAGTTGGTCTTTGGGACAAACAGCAAGACAGAGAACGGCTCTGGGACATGGGGGTAAATAGAAGACGACTAACTGAAGCACCTAGTCCTCAGCTTGGCACTGAGGATGCAGAACAGACACAGTTTCTTCCTTCTCTTGCGAGCAGGGAAGCCTTGTTTGGCACATTCTGAGATGAATTGCAGACTCTCCTGCTATGTTCCCAGAACACTCAGAAAATCTCTATCGGCACTTGCCTTACCTGTATCATACTGGTTGCATCTTTGTGTCTGTTCGTTTGCTCACTTTCTCGACCGTGAGTTCACTGAATTCAAGAGACTAGACATTACTCACTTGTCAGTTAGTTATCGCCACAATTATGCTGCGTAACAAACAACCATACAGCTCCGATGGGATATAATAATAAGAACCTCATTCACCTATCTGGGTCTTGGCTAGGGGGCTGCTGATGGACCCTGGACTCAGTGGGATGACTCTGCTCTGAACCCCAAGTCTCTTACTCTCCTTGGATGGCCAAGTACTTGTTTGATATCTACTCAGTGATAACACTGGGAAGTTCATATGCGTTACTGATGACTCTAAAAATAATCCTCCAGGCATTGTTTTGTACTATTGATTTTTACTTTGACTCAGAAAGGATTTACAGGTTTTTAAGTATATTTAAATTATATACAATGATTTAAAATTTAGGTAGAATACCAAGACCAAAACAAAACAGACAAGAATTTAGACTAAAGTGAAGCCCCTCCCCTCCCCTGGCCAGAAAGGCTAGCGTAATGGCCTCCTTGCATTTCCAAGGCCACACGTGAGGCATTTCACTTTCTAGCTGCCATTTTAGAAAGGGAAACTTGGTTAGTTACACAGCTTACTTTCTTTCAAAGAAAAATCTATTGGTTGTTTGGTAGATCAGAAGTCCTAAGGTTACCTACGGTCTGCCCTCCCCTGTGACTAGGAAGCCAGGTGGAGCCTCTGCCTGCAACACCTGTGCTTGTCTCCCTGGCTGTGTTCCCTGTCCCTCTGCTCCATAAAGTCAGCAGCAGATGTTACAGACAGAGGCCAAATGGGGCTGATGATAACTCTTTTAAAGAAATAAAATAGAAGCCCCACGACTGTTTTACATATGTATCGCAAGCAATCTGAAATCTGCAGAAGGTTAAATGCATAAAATTTGTTCTCAGGCTTGTGTAAGACGTACACAGCCACCCATCCCTGCTGTTGTGGGATCTGTGGTGGCCTTTAACAGTCCCTCTCCTTATACAGTGCCCCTTCTTAGCCACTAGTCACTGGAGAAGGCTCAGGGCAGGGGGAATACGGGAGGGTGAGGCCACGTGAGAGGAAAAAAGGGCCTTGGGTGGGGGAATGAATGGGACTTTCCTTCCTCTTCATTCCAAGGGATTTAGATGCTTAAGCACTGTTCATACTAATCCCTGGAAATCCTAACACTTGCAGAATGAGAGTGCTGGAACCCCATTATTACCCTCTGGGTGATGCTAAATGATGCATTAGGAGATAAGAAAGCGAACCCAGAGGTGGGAGACTCAGTGCTCTGTGCTCCACATCTCCTTGTTTAGAATTCCTTTTCCGAGATATGATATGATCTCCAGGTTCTGTTTATCCTGTCTGCTTGAGATGGGGGCGGGGGGAGTGCGTGTGTTCTCTATGCTGATTTCATTTCACCCCTCTTCCCTGATGCCTCAGTCTCCCTTGTTTAGGATGTGTCCGCTGAGAGGTAAGTGGCTTGTGCTTGGCAGTAGTGTTTGCCAGGTAGCTACTTTGAGCCAGGACCATGCTGATTGCTTTACCTGCATCACCTCCTTTGCTCATCCTCACGAACACTATTACCATTTTCCAATACACAAAAGGAAAGTAAGGCATAAGGAGGTTAAATAAATGGTGCAATGTCACGTGACTCAGATGTAGCATGACCAAGATTTGAACCCAAGATTGTCTGATTCCAGAATTCACAGACTGAACCATTAGTTTCCGTACCCTCCTCCAAAAATAGAAACACAGATTAGTGCAGTACAAGAGTCAGGACCTTGAACTTGATAGTGGCGCTGCCATAGGCAGCTGTGAGACTCTCGGTAAACATGCCACTTCTCTAGGACTCATATTCCTCCCTTTTAAGGGGATACTATTGATACTTAAGGTACCTCCGAGCCATGAGAGTTGGTGATTCTAGAATATCTACAATCAAGAGCTGGAAAGAGTTATTATCTCTTCCTTATGGACCTGGCTCTTTAGATAAGGGGCATTGGCTTTGAGATTAGGACCCTAATCTTATTTAAGAGGCTGATGTTCAGCATGGAGTTTTATGGGCTTTGGAGCCTTTAAACAAGGATTTCAATCCTGGCTTTGCCACGAGGTTTCTGCAAGTCATTTTATCTCTGAGAGTCAATTTCCTGGTCTATGGGATGAGGATAACAAACCCTTTTCTGCAGAGAATCCATGAAGGCCTCAGCCTACATGGTGGCATGTAGCGTTATATCCTCCCAGAGGACAGGATCGTGCCTTATTTATTTCTACCAGGTCTGGGGTTGGGTTGACTTGATTTCAAGAGGGAGAAAAAGGGTAGGTCTGCCTTTCTCTGACCAACCTGCATGTTTCTCCTTTGTTGGAGGTGGGTAGGGTGCACTTCCCATTGGTCAGCGTTTTGCCCCGTCCTGAGAGGAGCAACCTCTGAGTCTGGAGGACCATGGTGTCTCCTACTATACCAACCAGATCATGCTCTAGAAAAGGGACATAGCATACAGAGTCTCTGGCTTTGATCATGATGTTAGGATTTAGGAAGGTCTGTTTTTTTTTTTTTTTTTTCTCTCACATCAAGTGGCCACCTTTTCTCCCTTCCACACGTGCATACACACTGGCTTACCTTGGTGGACTTTTTCTGGATTCCCCATATGGAGGTGTCATTGTGGGAGAAACCAGCTTGGGAGTCAGGCACACCCTGGCTGGATCCTGCCTATTGCCAGCTTTCTTTCTAAGCCTCAGTATCCTCGATCATTAAAAGGAGATAATTAGTACTTGCCTCCTAAGGCTGTTGTGGAGATTAGATGAAGCTCAGTACAAGGCGAGGGCTCAGTAAACCGTAACTGCTTTTACTTTTGTTTCGGCTCCACTCTGACTGTCACTGGGGACTCATGGTCACTAAGTAGACAGAGTGATGAGGAGAAAAGGAATCAAAGCTGTGGATTTCTTTTAAGCTGTGCCAGCCACTCTGACCGACAGCTGAATTTAAAGCGAAAAGTCAGAAATCTGAACTCTATAAACGCATACATGACTTTTGAGTAGAACCATTGGTGTTTCAGACCTGGAATGGACTTAGTGATCATATATTTTGATCGCCTTTTGGAGATGGGGGAAGAGAGCGACAGGACATCCCTCTTCTCTTACCCCAAAACGGTGGTTTAAATAAGATGTTTGCTTGTTTGTTTTCACATAAACACCAGCAGCCCAGGGCTAAAATAATAGCTTCATGGTCATCAGTCAAACTAGGCTTTTTCTAGCTTCTGTGCTTTTTCATCCTCAATATAAGATTTCCACTTTGTGGTCTGAGATGGCTGCTCCAGTTCCAGCTATCACAGCTTTAATCCAGGCCCCAGGAAAGAGAAAAAAAAAAAAATGGCACAAACATACCACTTGTATACTTTAGGAAAGTTATATAAACCACATCATACATATGATTCACACACATACGATTTACATATATAAGGATCGTACAAGTTATATTAACTTATATCCCATGGGTTGAAATTTGTCATATGTCCATATCTACCTGCAAGGGAATGAGGGGAGTATAGTATTTATCTGGTGGCTATATGCTCAGTCAATATTTATGGTTTGTTCTATTGTAGAGAAATAAAAGGAAAATGCATCTCAGGGAACAACCAGCAGGCTCTGTCATACTAAGGTAACATACCTACTTTAATGTAAAGCTGAAATACAGGTGACTTGGGCCCTCAATGAGTGCTCTCTCCACAGCATTATAAATTTAGATTACATTTCTCCTGGGTAGCAGCTGACAAGCTCCAGATTCCGACAAGTTGGCAGGAGTACAGACAGAGAGTGGGTGAGAATGAAGTGGAGAGAAAACTGGGGCCAGCAATGGTACAGATGCCTTTTGCCTGCCTGGGTCCCTCATGTCGAGGAAGCCCTCATCTGCGTTTGGAGCAGGGTAGAGGGATCATACCGCCCACTGCTGAGTCAAAAAAGAGAAATGAGATTGCACAATGGTGAGAGGAAAGAACAAGAATGTCTAGGGAAAATAAGACACTCGTAAAAATTCCTTCTAATCTATAAATGTAAAATGATTTGCTGCTGAGATAAATAAGTGGCCCAAATGTCAGCAGGCAGCCAGAGCTGTCCCTGTCACCTATATCAGCTGCCCAGAACCCTGGGAAAAGCCATAGGAAGAGGATCTGGACCCAGAATTAATAAAGGGTAGAAATGGGGAGTCTTCAGTATGTTTCAGTCTTTGAGGCTTGGCGAGGACATGTGTGTGAGAGAGAGCAGTGTGTGTGTGTGTGTGAGTGTGAGTGTGTGTGTGTGTGTGTGTGTGTGTGTCAGAGAGAGAGAGAAATTAGAGATAATGATGTGAAAGTGAGCATGAGAGAGGAAAGCATGAGGAAGGAAAGAAAAAGCATTTGAGAGGACATAGAAAAGAAAAAAGACAGATGAGTAGAAAGAAAAGAAGAAGGAAGGAAAGAAGAAGAGAGAGAGAGGAAAGGAAGGAGAGAAAGCAGAAAGGAGAGAAGAAAGGAGAGAAAGAAGGTAGGGAGTGTTGCAGTTACTTGTGTGTGCACATCACAGAGAGTTGAGTAATACAAGGTGTTGCAAGCTTCTGCTATAATTTATTACAAAAACGCAGAACCCCCTAAAACATACCAGAGCAAATAGTAACACTCTCAGTTCTCAGGATTAATCAAGGTTTCACGGAAGTTTCTCTTCCCTTTCTGCTCTCCCGAATATGGTCCTAACCCCACATCAAACTCATCTCATCCTATCCCTACTGCAGTGAGATCCCGGAGCCTCTTGGGAAATCATGGAATTGTTTTACCATTATCATTGGCTGCAATTTGACCAAGGAGACCAGGGGCTTTCAGTCTGCCATGTGTTTTCAGCGTGCAGGCTGCCGAGAACACATCTGTCAAGCTTAACATCAGAGTACAAAAGCTTGGGTTTGACATAAAAAGGACAGCAAAAGAGCAGCCCTGACCTGACTGCCATGTGGCATTCCTGTGCGGGCAGAGATTCAGCCTAGAAGATATGCACTATGCTTGAAAAGTCTTTTATCCAAGCAAGAGGGGATAAACACATCTGTAGGGCATTGATTCTCATCCTCCCTGGCCCCCCACCACCCCTGCCCCTTTCTGGGGTTTGGAGCTGGGCTGAAGGAGGGAACAATGAAGACATCTGAAACATCTGACACTGATGGGGGCTTGTGGGTAGGCAGCATTTGGGGGGAAATGAAAGGTGAAATGCCAAATTTAGTTTGGCTCTTCTTTCTGGCGCCATTTTTCTCTCTTAAATTCAAACTGTATTTTCCTTTTGGCACTGGGGGGAGAGCTGGGTGGATCATATAACATTCCTACTTAGCACATACATAGCTTGTCTTGTCTTGAAAGGAAAACCTACACCGACAACGGGAACCTCACAACCTCCCGAGTGGGAGACAACCTTAGGATTCTGGCTCCTAGGATATTTATTTTGGTTACTGTTTAGTGTACTGAATGCCGACCAGGATCCCTGGACTAACAACTGAAATGGAATCGGAATCCAAAAACATGATGTCTCTGCTGGAAATGCAAAGGTTGTAACTATATAAGAGCAAACAATCACATTTAAGAAATAAGTCATTTGTACAGGGGTGGGGCCAAGCATATCCGTGTGTCAGGGAGAAAGAATTCGGGATGTTATATTCCGGAACGAGTTGGGCTGTTTTTATAGAGGATACCCACAGCCCATTGGTGCCATTAGGGCTCTGCTATGGTCTACCAGATGTCCTGGGGAAGGACTAGGCGGAACAGCTCAGGTAAGATAAATTATGAAGTTCGTCACCCAAGACTCATAACACCTGCCACTATTCATGTGGCGACGTGTTGAGGCAGACCTTGGTTCAAACCCAGGTGTTTAATCTAGTACCTGAATAGTCTTTGGAAATTTAACCAACCTGTCTGAGTTTCATATCCTTAGCTTTCAAGTTTCAAATAGGATGTTGTGAAATATAAATGAAAATATAATACATAGGTTTTTTTTTAAAAAAAGCCTGACAGAGTAGGAACTTAGGAAATGCTAAGTGACCTATATTTTCTTACTTCCTGCCAGTGTGTCCTCAGCTAGATTTTAAACTTCTAGAGTAAATATATCTACTAATTCGGGAGATTTTTAAATAATATTTAACCCGAATGCTTTGTAAACTTACATTGAAAATTTCGTGCTAAATGTGTCTTGGTTGATTATAGTAAACTTCTTTCCATTCAAAAATCAGTTTTAGAGTATCTTATTTGGAAAGTCCTCCTTGAGTCCTTAACGTCTTTTTTAAATAACAGTTTGATTGAAATATAATCCACATACCATAAAGTTCACTCTTTTAAAATATACATTTCGGTAGTCTTTAGTACATAGACCAAGTTGTGCATCTAATTCCAGAACACTTTATCAACCCAAGTAGAAACCCTGTACCCAATAGCTCTCACTCTCTCCCTTGTAGAGATAGGCAACCACTAATCTATTTTATGTCTCTATAGATTTTCCTATTATGGACATTTTACATGAATAGCATCAGAAAATATGTAGTCTTTGAGGATTAGCTTCTTCCATTTACCATATATTTTCAAGGCTCATCTGTGTTGTAGCATGTGTCAGTACTTCATGTCTTTTTATGGATAAATAATATTCCATTGCATGGATTTACCACATTTTGATTATTCATTTATCAGTTGATGAACATATGGTTTGTTTCCACTTTTTGGCTATTGTGGATAACTCTTTTATGAACATTCATGTACAAGTTTTTGTGTGGACATGTTTTCCATTCTTTTGGAGCTGGTTTATGAGTGGAATGCTGTCATATGATAACTCAGTGTTTAACTTTTTGAGAAACTGCCAAATTATTTTCCAAAGTGACTGCACTATTTTATGTTCCTACCAGAAATACATGAGTTCCAATTTCTTCTCATCTTTGCTAATATTTGTTATTGTCTATATTTTTTATTATATTTATCCTAGTGGGTATGAAGAGGTTTCTCATTGTGGTTTTGATTTGCATTCCCTGATGACTCATGATTTTGAGCATCTTTTCAGATGCTTATTGGCCATTTGTGGCTTTTAAAATATATTCTGTAACAAGTATCTTTTCAGATATATAATTTGCAAATTTTGTCTCCCATTCCATGGTTTGACTTTTTGCTTACTTGATAGTATACTTTAAAGCAGAAAAGATTTTAATTTCAATTTTTTTTCATAGCTTGTAATTTTGGTGTTATATTTAAGAAACCATTGCCTTATCCAAGGTCATGATAATTTACTTGTAAGAGTTTTATAGTTTAAAAAATAGTATTAACACTTACATTTAGGTTTATAATCCATTTTGAGTTAACTTGTGTATATAATGTGAGGTAGAGATTTAATTTCATTATTTGACACATGGATATCCTGTTATCTCAGCGCCATTTGTTAAGAAGACTATTATTCTTTTATTGAATTTATTTAGCATTCTTTCTTTCTTTCTTTCTTTCTTTCTTTCTTTCTTTCTTTCTTTCTTTCTTTCTTTCTTTCTTTCTTTTCTCTCTCTCTCTCTCTCTCTCTCTCTCTCTCTCTCTCTCTCTCTCTCTCCTTTCTTTTTAAATTTCCCTTCAGAAGTTCTTTTTTACATCAGGACACTTTTTAAAAAAGTCTCCAAACTCAAACTGGCTTAAAAAGATCCATGTAACTGAAAAGCTCAGGAATTCTCTAAAAGCTAAGTTGACACCAAGAAAACTGAATTTCTCTTCATCTCTCTCTAACCTTATCATGGTGGCTTCATTAAAAGTTCCAACGAAAGAATCATTGTACTTGAATGATTTCAATTGGGTCCAACGTCCATCCCTGAACCAATAACGATATCTAGAGCCATATAACGGCCTTAGTAACCATCTCTGGATCTGGCATGGCATCCCCTCCATCTGAAATGTATATGAGCTAAGTGGATGACAGGTAACTCTGGACAGGAAAATTAGAGTATCATTCATGGAAAACAGTTGAAATGAAGAAGAAAGATGGAAATTCACTTTACTTTTTCTTCATAAAAATGTAAGAACTGAGATAATTTTCCTATTAGACATCTTTGTCTAATACGATAGCTTTAATCACATATGGCTATTGAAAATGGGGCTGGTCCAAATTGATATATAAAATACAATTGGGTTTTGAAACTCAGTAAAAAAAATGTAAATTATCTCATTAATAATTTCTTATATTGATTACATGTTGAAATAAATTTGATATATTGAGCTAAACAAATATATTCTTAAAATGAGACCCACCTGTTTATATTTTGTAATGCGATTACTAAAAAATTTGAAGTTGAATTTGTGGCTCACATTCTATTTCTATTGGACAGTGCTGTTCTAGCTGTTTCTAGATTCATCTTGCAGCTGCCATATTAGATGGAAATATTCTTGAGATCATGGACTGTACCTTATTTATTATTTCTTTAGTAGAGGGCCTTGCACATGCTTTGTTCTTAGTAAATATTGCAGAACCAATAAATATTGTCTGTCTTAAATAATAACTAATTTTTAATAGAATGAATGCAAACTTCTATAACAATCTGACTCCAACATTGTATTCCAACTTATTTCCCATTTCAGGTTGGGTCATATGTCTCTGGCCACGTTATATTCAAAAGTTCTCTGCGCTCTTTCTTTCCAGACCAGCCTGCAGAGATGATAGAGCTCAGGGCACATAAAAAGAGGTAGATGAAAAGGTGTATGAAAACTTCTTATATGATGTCATATAAAGAGCTGTTCATCTCTTGCTTTTTAAAGTCATGGCTATAAAATCTTCATTCTCCAAAGCACTGCAGATTTTTAGGGAATGACTGGGGCATTTATCTCTCTAATTCAGTCTTGGACTTCTTTGTAACTTTCCCTAAAATTACCAGAGTCCTTAAATATCCTTGTTTCCCTGTTGGCTTAAACTAGTTCATCTGAATTTTAGCCACTTGTCTTCCATAAGAAGAATCATAGGAACACAGCCCTCACAGGACTGTGCATATTAAATGTTGATTGAACAACTGAAAGTTTCTGTGGCCTTAGTGCAGGGAGCAAGATGAAGCAGAAACTAGGTCCAAGATCCTTTGTCACTGTGCTTAGCACCCTTTCTTCCTATTCCATGCTGGACCACGAGAAAAATACTGAAGAAATGCTGTACACTGTTTATAAAAGGCGATGTCTGTTTTCCTTCTTCAGGCCGTTTTCCTGTGGAGGGAAGTTGGCATAGGGCCATGGTGTCTGTTGCGTCTGTACTTGTTCCATAAGGTTTGAGGTTGTTCCCCTAGGAAACCATGTATGTGCTAATGTTTCCTGCAAAGGTTTTCCCTCTTTTTAGGAAAAATGTCTGGGAAGAGTACAATGCAGACAATATCCTTCCTAGGGGGAGCATACATCCCCAGGCTTAGGCCTGGAGTGCTCTGTAGAACTGATCTGGCTGTGTCACAGAGGTCAACAGACACAACTGTAGCCTGGTAGCTTAGAGTCCTATGATGCACCCACAATACTACAAAATTTGCAATCATAGCAACACAGCCCTCAGAGGACTGTGCACAAAAAATGTTGATTGAACAATTGAAAGGTTCTGTGGCCTTAGTTACTTACTTACTGAGCTCAGAAATAGCTAAATCCAGATATTCATATCATATTATCAGGAAGTTTCTTCTCTACATCTCTATCTTCCTCAGTGTTGACTTTATTCTTAGGATGGTGGGGGCTTTAATCTTGAGGTGACCGCTGGCAACTCACAGTTGAAAGACTTTTCCTGGATCATGCCAGCAACATTTCTAGGATTAGCTCGGATTGGACACACTTAAGTTACATTTTTATTGTTGAACCATTTCATTGTTTTATTGTTTGTTAAACCATTCAACCAAAACACATTGATTGCTTTCTATGTTCCAGCAGCGTTTTAGGTTATAGGAGACATGGCATTAAAAAGACATACAAGATCCCTGCATTCATTCCAGCAATGGGAGATACACATACACACTACACCACACCACACCACACCACACCACACCACACCACACCACACCACACCACACCACACCACACCACACCCCCCAAAATGAGTAAATGTAAGAAAAGACATCAAATAATAAGAGCTGTGCAGAAAATTAAAGTAGGGAGATATGATCTAGAGAGAGAGTGAGAGAGTGAGAGCAAGAGCGCATGCCTGTAGTAGCTTCTGATAGAAACTGGAGTACTATTTCCAGAATCAGTGGGAATGGATGCTGGGCCGGGAAAAGTCATAGTTGTAGCCTATAAGAATCCTTTTTTATGCAAAGATTAATGAAGAAATTTTTATGAGAAGACTTTAAATATTAAATAAATACAACAGTAACTTCTTAGAATGGATTTGTTTTATAAATTCAATGTTGTTACAGTAAGCATGCTGAAGTCAGGTTGTGAGACCAACAAAGCTGTTTGGATGAACCTCATGTGAGGTCTCTAGAGCTGGACCAAATGCAGTTCAACTCCTTTTCTTTATCTCTTGTCCTCTGTGAGGAACACAGAAGAGCACATTTGGTAGTTCCTCCCAAGGATTTTGAATTCTGCCCTTCTGCAAACAACTGTTAAATAACTTAAAGAAAAAACACCCACCTCTAAAAGAATAAAAAAGATTCACCTGCATGATAGACAAATCCATATAGAAAAGAAACTTTTCTACATCAAAAAAAGCAATAGTGTCTGCAGAGACATTGCTCTGGGAAACGTGGGGTTAACCAAACAGGCTATGCAGCTGGTTTGTCTAAATTAGATGTATTTAATTTATTGGATTTTCATCTTTCTCCAAGATGTTCTTGCTTTACTTTTGCATATCTAAAAGGATCATTGATACAGGTTTCTCAACAACAACAAAAAACTCCTAAAAAATGGATTAGCCTATCCCAAAGGAGAGATCACATTTTGGTCAGATTCTTAACCTGACACATTCAGAGCCCTCCACTCATGCTTCCACCTTAATGCTCTTATTTTTATTCGTCACTATGAGCCAATATATGGTTGACTTTGGCTCCAACAATTTCCTCATCTCCCTTATATATTCTGTGCCAATTCAGCCTCCACATTTTTACTGATGTCTTGATGCCATTGGATTCTCTTTCCACTTCTCTCTAAATCCCATCTACTCTTCAAGTCAGACTTGCCCAGGAACTCTTCCCAGACTAGCCCACTGGCTTTCCACATCGCTTTGTTTCTCTCAACAATTCGGGTTTGTTATTTAAGGCATCAGTAGGAAAAATGAGGTGAAACATTTATGATCTAACTTCATTTTTTTTTAAGAGAGGGAACAGCTTTGACTCAAAACACTTCAATTTGTCCATTAAGCAGTAGGCAAGCCTGACCAAGGCATGGGTTTCAGTGGGCTCACAGGCATATAGAGAGAAGGCTCAAGGGCTCTAAGAGAGGCATTCGTTTTCAATTTCTGAGGAGTGGGGCAGAGAATAGAAGAGATGTGATGGGAAGGAATGGGAAGGCGGGGAAGAACCAGTGAGATTGGTCAAGATGGGGCCTCTGAGCAGTGATGAGCGGCTTTCCTGTTATGGGTGGCCAAGGCCTTTAAAAGGAGTTTCTGCTGTTCCTTCTAATGTTGTTTGTGTTGTGTTGATGTCATCCCTTTTCTCTGCTTCCTCCACACCTTTGGAGGAAGTCTGCCACCTGCACAAGAGCTTTGAGCAAGCTAGTTTTGGAGGGAACTGAAGAAAGTGCTGAGTTTTATATCTGGGTTGACACGGTGTAAAGCTATGCAGAGGTCAGGATGTACGTATGAGCCTGTGTTTATAACCAATATGCTAAGCAGTAGGAGGAGAGAGGATGAACATAGGATGGTATGCTCCATTCCAGTGGTATTTCTCAAGAGGGACACTATGGACATTTTTTTTTTGGCTGGATAATTCATCATCATGTGGGAATATTCCTGGATACAAAATTTGTATCCTTAATTTTTGCCCATCAAATGACATTAGCACATTGCGACACACCAAACTTAAGTGCTCTCCAACATTTCCAAATGTATGAGAGTGTACTTACTGCTCCTTCTACTCCAAGAACCATTACAGACCATGCTTTAGTATTCAACCATTCTGTATAGAAATGAATGAATGAATGAATGAACAAAGAGAGAAGGTCAGGAATGATCTCAGGCATTGGCCACTCTTACAAGGGCCAGTTTGGATGGGATAGTCTTGTGGCCTTGGTACTGGGGTCATTTGTGAACAAAGAACGATACCCACATGAGACAGTGATGGATGATCCAGACGTGAGATGAAAGGACCCAGAAGGCAGACCATCCACTCTGCACTTTACCTCTAACCAGGCCCCTTCCTGGTTCTTTCAATACTGTTAAATGAAGACTCTGCTTGCTCAATGGCAGCTCAGAGCAGGAGCAGAAGAAAGGAAGGAGGTGCATCGGGCTTGCTGTAGTAAAGTGGAATACCATCTCTCTTAACGTTAATGCAAACCAGCTGCCCGCCGGCCCCAGCTTGCGATAGAACAGGCGGAATTCTTGGACACTGAGTTATTCTTAGAAGCATGTGCACAACCCCCTGGCAGGGCTCACTGTGAACTGGCTGTTGCCAGCCCCCTGTCAGGATGCTGTGCCAGCAAACCCAAGAGTGATTGTTCTTGCTTATGAAAAATAACTTTAGGATTTTAATTTCAAATAACCCACAGAGCTGGGGCCTGGATGTGGAGAATGGTGGCAAGGGCAAAGAGAACAGAACAAAGAAAGGGGATGAAAGATGGCAGAGCATCATTCACACATTCAAAATTTATTTATTGAGTGTCTAGCTCATGTGCAGATACTGGGGACTGTATCGCATCTGGACTTTATGTGACCTGGATGGACATAGGTGGACAGCTGTCTAGATCTTGGGCGTGAGCACTCCCATGTGTTTTTAGGTTGTGTTTATTGAGTGCTTTTCACGTGCCAGGCTTTTTACATAGAAGATCTCATTCAATCTTCAAAGGAACGATGAGAGGTAGGTATCATTGCTCCCGTTTGACAGGAAAGTGAGTGTTGAAGAAGGAATCTGTTCAAGGCTCCCCAGCTATCAATTGGCAGAGTCAGGGTTTGAGCTCAACCTAGCTGATTCCTGCCTTCACGCCTGTGTTGAGCACCAACTCTATGCCAAGACTGAGCTAGACAGTGGGACTGCGAAGCCAATTGACAGGGCTGAATGCCAGATCTCAAGTCTCTCAGTTGCATTGTTCATGGGAGAGACAGGACTATGACCAGGAATGATGATAACAGGATTTGTAAAGCAGGAGATCAGAGCTACTGACGATCTCCACCGGGATACATCAGGGACAGCTTTGAGGAGAAATGGCTGTCTTACGTAGGTGCCTCCACGTAAGGCAATGAAAGAAGAGCACTCCATGTAGAGGACCAGTGTGTGTGATGGCGTGTGGCTGGTGATCAGAAGGTGCTTGGTGGGGCTGCAGTGCAGGATGCACTGAGGAGACATAAGATGAGAGGCCTGGGAAGGAGAAGAGGATCTGAGCAGGAAGGGCCTATGAGCTGGAACTTGTCACAGAGGTGGTGAAATCATTTAGTCATTCCCTCATTCAACATATATTTATTGAGCACCCACAAATCACTATACACCAGGAACTCTATGTCTAAAGAGTTTTAAGCAGGAAACATTTTCATGCATTGTATTTTAGGGGGAAAAAAAGGTACCTGTGTGGAAAATTATTAAGAGACCTTTATGGTGGTCCAAGTGAAAGATGCTCCAAAAATGACTTTGGTAGGAGCATACTTAATAATATGAGTGGCCTCCCCACATGACAGATATGGAGGATTAACTGAAGCTCTTCATATTTGCCACAGAGCACATCTATGAATGTATGCCCACATCAAGGGGAGTGCCTGAAAATGTGGGCTACTCTCCAGAACACCCACATACGGCTGTTCCCATCAGTAGAACTGTATGTCTATCACAAGTCATTTGTGTTTAGTTCCAAAACTATCTATGCCAGTCTTCATTGTTAATGACTCAATGAAATAGTAAACCCCCCAAAAAAAAGTGAAAAAAAGAGAGAAATATTTCTATGACTGCTGAGTTGAAAGCTTTGAAAAGACTTAGAACAGAAAAAAAAAAAAAAGCTATGAAATTGGGTGTGGTTGAGACAAAGAAAGGATTGGGAAAATCATAAAATTCTAGCAAGATTCTGCACTCAGATTGCTTTACAGGGGTCTTTAAGGTCTCTTGCTACTTCAAAGAAACTGATGCTGGCAACTGTCGATGATGCATTATGGGTGTGGTTTATGTAAGAAAGATGACAAGAAGCTGCAGTTAGCAGACCCATTCTCAAAGAAGAGCCTTGGCTGCACATCAAAAGAGTGGTGAATGAGTGTGTCTTTATATGCTTTAAGTTAAAATTAAACAGGTTTGAAGTATTATGTATCATTTTTTTTTAGCTTGAGAAAAGTTTTTATTGAAGACTAGCTAGCATACATGTAGGAAAGTGCACACAGCTCAGAGTTATAGGGGAATATATTTTTACAAAGTGAACACCCAGTGTAACTAGCAACCAGGTCAGTAATAGACGCCTTAACCCAACGGTTACACATGCTCACCTCAAATGTGGCCACTACTCGGGCTTCCTTAAGCATAGATTCCTTTTGCCTATTATCTCAATCAAGCAGAATGTTTTTTGTTTGTTTGTTTTGGGTTTGATTTCTTTTGTTTGCTGTTACATTTGTAAAACCCATCTGTGTTGTTTAGTGTAGCGATCATTTGGTCACCATCCTATGAGCTAGGTAGTGGTACACAGTAAGCACTCAAAAGAGCAGCCCCACAGAGATGTAAGTGACCTCTACCAAAATAAGACACCTAGACAGCTGTCAATCCTCTGCCTTCAAATGGTGCTCTGGAAGTGATGAATACCCCATTGTCCTGTTGGAGGGTATTTATGTTGTTTTCAGCATCTGGCTGTTACGAATAGTGCTGCTATCAAAATTTTTATGCAGGTTTTGTGATGAAAACTTATGCATGCCTTTCTTTTGGGCATCTAGTTAGGACGAAGACTGTTGGGTCCTAAGTTGTACACATATTCAGGTTCTGTAGATACTAATAGTGTCTTCCACAGTGGTTATGTCGGTGGTTTCTGCTGCTACCTGCAGAGTAGCAAAGTTCTACTGGCCCCAACACTCTTGCCGGTATTTGTTATTGTCTATGTCATTGTGGTTTTTTTTGTTTGAGCTTTCTTCATGGGGTGAAGTGGTATCTTATTGATTTTGTTTGTTTTTAATAAATCTTTTCTTGTGAAATGATTTTACATTTACAGGAAAGCTGCAAAGATAGTACAGAGAGTTCCTGTATAGGCCACATCCATTGTTAACATCTCATATTACCACTGTATATTTATCAAAGTGAAGAAACCCACAGTGGTACATGACTGCTAAGTAAACTCCAGACTAGACTTGAATTTCATCAGTTTGTTCATTATTGTCCTCTTGAGGTTCCAGGAGCCATTCCAGGGAACCACATTTCATATTGTTATCATGTCTCCCCAGCCTCTTCTGGTCTGTGACAGTTTCCCAGTCTTCTCTTGTTTTGATGACCTTGATAGTCTTGAGAAATACTGGCAAGACATCCTGTAGCATATTCCCCATTCCGAGTCTGGCTGATGTTGTTACTAAAATAGGGTTAAAGGTTTTTGGAAAGAACACCACAGTAGAGAGAAGTGCTTTCCTCATCCCACCGTAATTAAGGAATGCATACCTTCCACGTGATGTCACCGATGATGTTATTAACCTTCATCACTCAGTTAAGGCAGTGGTTGCCAGATTTCTCACTGCAAAGTCACTATTCCTCCTTTTCCTAGTCTATAGTTTGGAGACGAATCACTAAATCTAGCCCCCTCTCTCAAGGGCAGCGGTGGGGGTGGGGTGAGGGAGAATTGAGTTTCACCTTTTGGAGGGTGGAGCATCTACATACATTATTTGGAATTCTGAAAGAATTGTCTCATCTCTTTCCTTTCCCTCCCTCCCTCTCTTCCTTCCTTCCTTCCTTCCTTCCTTCCTTCCTTCCTTCCTTCCTTCCTTCCTTCCTTCCTTCCTTCTTTTCTTCCATTATGGGCTCCTGTATATTAATTTTATATTTTGGATTATGACTCAATACTATATTACTTATTTGTCGCTCAAGTTTTTTCAACTTTGGCCACTGAGAGCTCTTTCAGGATAGCTCCTATGTCATTTTAATGTGCCTCCCCTATCTCTTTATTTTTTTTTTAAGCACTTACTTAATTTCTAGTGCTACAAGAAATTAGTGATACTACCAGTTTATATTGTGTTTTCTCTGACCCAGTCTTAGAATCACCCATTTCTCTATGGAGCCCTGTTTCCTTTAATTAGAGAATATTATCTAGAAACCAAGATCTTAGTGCTAGGTATCTCACTGTAGCATTAATTTGCATTTCCCATGAAAATGATCACCTTTTCAAAAGTTTATTGGCCATTTGAATATTCTTTTTAATGCAGTGCCTGTTCAAGTCATTTTTGTATTCATCTATTGAAATGTCTACATTTTTTTCTTACAGATTTGTAGACATTTTTTTCTTTTGTGTGTGTATTCTGAATTTGAATTCTTTATTGGATATATGTATCACAAATATCCTCTTCCACTCTTTGGCTTGTGTTTTTATTGTATTAGTGGCATCTTTGAAAAACAGACATTCTTGAAGTTATCTTGGTATAGTTAGTCAGTTTTTTCCGCTTATGGTTCTGTTTATGATCATAAAAATATTCTCTCTTGTTATCTTCTGAATGCTTTATTGTTTTACCTTTTATATTTGGACCTATAATACACCTGGAATTGATTTTTATGTGTAGTATGAGGTAGAGTCAAGATGCATTATTTTTTTCAGGTGGATATCCAATTGACCAAGCCCGGCTTATTCTCACTTCATGCATTTTCATCTATGTTTTGGGAATTCCTGTTCTATTCTATAGGTCTATTTGTCTATCTTTCCACCAATACTATACTATTTTAATTATTGTGGCTTTAAGTCTTGATATCTGGTAGGGTAAATCCTCCATTCTCTTTTTATTCTTCAAGATTATTTTGACTATTATTGCTTCTTCTCATTTCTATATAAATATAAGAACTTCAGATCAATTTCACACACACACACACACACACACACACACACACACACACACACACAAACATATACCTGCTACACATTTCTTCAAATCTATAGATCAATTTAGAAGGAATTAACAGCTTTAAAATATCAGGTCCCCTTCTCTATCAAAATATAGCAGATACTTCTATTTATTTAGGCCTAAAATTTCTCTCAATAATGATTTACAGTTTTTATTGGAAAAGTCTTACACACATGTTTTAGAATTAAGTAGCTGATATTTTTTAATATTGTATAGGTAGCTTTAAGTACTTCATTTGTAATTGCTTATCGATAGTGTAACAACATATTATTTAAAATATATATTAATGTTATATCTGCTAACCCTTTCCAGCTTCCCTTATTAATTTCATTATTTGTCTGGAGAATCTTTTGGCTTTTCTATGTACATAATTATGTTATCTGTCAATAAAGGTGATACTTTTCTTTCTTTTCAATCCCTATACATTTTATTTATTTTTTTTCTTTCCTTATTACACTGGTTATAGCTTCCAGTAGAAAGTTCACTAAAATGATGAAAGGAGACACTCTTGTCTTATTCTTGATCTCAGGTGGAAACTTACACTATGCTATTATTAAGTATGTTTTCTATAGCTTTTAAAATATATATCCTTACTGGATTTAAAAATCTCCACTTCAGGCCTAATTTGCTTAGATGTTTTAAAATTGCAAGTGGATGTCAGCTTTATAAATGCTTTATGTTTATTTTTTCAGCTGGTCTTATGATTTTTCTCCTATATTACACTAATGTGATGAATTACATTGATTGATTAATTTTGAATGTAAAACCAACCTTGTATTACTGGAGTAAACCCAATTTGGTTGTCATGTGTTATTATTTTATACATGGTTAAGTGATATTTGGTAATAATTTTAACATCTATATTTATGAATGAGATTGACCTATAATTTCTGGTTCTTAAGAGATGTTTGTTAGGTTTTGTTTCCAAGGTTATGCTGGCATTATAAAATAAGTTCAAAATGTTTTCTTTTTTGCTTGTATATGCAAGAAATTGTTTAAGTTTAGTGTTATTTTTTAAATATTTAGAAGAATTCATCAACGAAGTCATCTGGCCCTGGATATTTCTTTGTCAAGATTTTAAATTATATATTTAACTTTAAAATAGATATATGTAGTTCTATTTCTGGCAAACTCTAGGATCCTCTGATATTCTTGAAAATACACACTTAAGCTACAACATGATCAAGGTTAAAGAGTAAGTCACCAAATCCACATGGCTAATCTATTAGTTAAGAATGTAAACTCTGACACTCTTCTATTCTAGTCCTCTTTATAAATAAATTTTACATGCAAAAAAACAAACAAAAATCCTTGTTTATTCAGCTTGTGTATTAGAATCCTAAACAGTCGACAGACAAGACATTACAGGGTTAACATTTTCAGCACGTTTCTATTTGGCTTTTTAACCTGCTTTGTGCAAATGCTTTGAGAAGAAGAGTGTAGGGCTTACTTCTCTATGCTTCTCTTCTGTCCCTCAATTTTGGCTGCCTTGGAAACCCTGAACAATACTTTTCATCTTCCCAGCTCTGCGAGATTTTCAAAAGCTTTCCTGGAATCTCTGCCCTTAACAGTTGTCCTCTGCCTGGATACCTTGCAAATGACACTAGGAAAAAAGAGAGGAAATTGTTGGCTCACCTCTCTATGATTCCTCCTCCCTGAATCCTTATGTACTGGCTACCTCAACAACTCCCTCATGACTTCAGATTTATTTTCATTTTTTAATTGGCTTTTCTACTTTTTCTTGGCATAAACGTTGGTCTGCTGCAAGCTACTCAATACAGGTAGAATTAGACAATTGAATATATCTTTTTTATTATCAATTTCACACTTGATCTGACTTTTCTATTTAACCAATTGACTAAGGGTCTTGATTAATCAGAGCTAAGAGATCTACTATGATGATGATATTAATAGTAATAATACCAGCTTAACATTCATTGATGAATCCCTGAGTGCAAGACTCCATGTTAAATTATTTTTATGTTCTCTTGCATTTGAAGTTGAACTCACAGCAACCTGCTTATCCTCACAAGGCTAATGAATGGTTGTAATAAAATATGAGACAGTACTACCTGATACCAGCATCCCCCCTGCCCCTCGCCTTCACAGTCTTCAAAAGATTTAGAATGCATTTACCTTACGGTTGATATATTTGACTTAGAGGGACATGAAAGTAATTGGGTCAGGGAAAACTGTTTGAAAGTCTAGAATTGAATGCAGGAAAGCCAGACTAGAGAGGTGAAGATACAGGATATGGTCAAAGAGGAGTTCAACTTCTTATCTAAAGAAAAGGGGGATTTTCGTTCCAGAATACCCTATTTCCCTTCAATTTGAAATTTGGTATTTTATATATTCTATGTTCTTATGAAAAGTGGATGTATCTCACAATAGATGTCAAAAGAAACTTGTCAGCTGCCTAGCATTGCAGTCAGCTGTAAGAGAACTGTCATCTCCAGCACTTATGCAATCTTCCTCCATTCATCTGATTGTCACGTCTGTTGAATTACTTGATTTGGTGGCACCTTACAGGGCTGACTACTCTTTAATGTCACTCCCTTCATAAAACTTTCTCAAAAACGTTATATAATGATTAAGCATTGAAAGAAGACCTTGCTGAATTCTCAGGTTTTTCATTATATATCAGGAAATGCCACTAGTGCCATTGAAACTGCCAAATATTTTGGAATTCAGCGTAGACTCTTTTGAGCCAACAGTGGTTGCTGAGACTTATTCATGTGGCATGAAGAACATGGAGCACCCAACGTCTAGCTGTCACAGGCTTCCAACTGACTTTAAAGAGAAGCTCTTTAACTTCCAGGAATGTATAATTAAATTAAGGAAAAAACAGAACCATTAATTTAACCAGATCGGAAATGCAAACAAAGTCCAGTGCTCTTTGATACGCCTGGAAATTACTGTGTTAGTCAAAGGTTCCAAAAGAGTCAAGGTCAAAGATTTGATCATGAGAAGAATTACAGCCTATTTGTTAACATGCAGGTCTAGCACCATACTTTCTGCCCTTCGATACATAGGGAGCTTAGGGCACTTCTCTCTGCCTCAGTATCTTCAACTGTCCATGGGGGAAATAACAGCATCTGCCTTACAGAACTGTCATGAGAATCGAATACATTAGTCCAAATAAATACTAAGAAGGAGGTTTGGCAAATGGCAAGTGCTCAACAAATATTAACCATTAGGATAAGTAGCACATGACTCTCTATATAACACTCAATGTGACCGCCCATGGCCAAAACTGATTCAGAAAAGTATTTAGATTCTGAATTTAAAGAGGCCTGAGGGTTAATTTCAATTGTAATGTTGATGAATCAAGGGATATCAAAGTATATGGAAGAATATATGTTATTGTCAGCCATGGAAGGTTTTATTTTTTATTATTGTTTTGTTTACTATTAATATAGTTTCTTTTTCTTTTCCACCAGGGCTGCTGTTAAATTATAATTTCAAAAACTAAAATGTATAAACCATTTTTCATCACCAGCCTTGAGTACATGCCTAAACTCTTGCAGTTGCTCCTTAACTTATCTCCCATATATTCTTTTGCCTTTTTGCAATTTTTGTGACGGACAAATGACATATATCCTTTTCTCTCTCTTTTTTTCTTTTCTTTTCTTTTCTTTTCTTTTCTTTTCTTTTTTCTTTTCTTTTCTTTTCTTTTCTTTTCTTTTCTTTTCTTTTCTTTTCTTTTCTTTTCTTTTCTTTTCTTTTCTTTTCTTTTCTTTTCTTTTTCTTCATCTAAGAGAAATTTCTTGCTCACAGGAAGTCCAAAACAAAGGTTTTTGATTGGCAAGCAGCTCTTTCTTAAACTATGACTCAGGGACCCGGATTCCTTCCATTTTTGTGGCTCTATCATCTTTATTGTGCGGCTCACCTACATCGAGCCAGAAGAGGAGATAAAAACTTGGAGGATCAAGTGTGGAGGCTTTTATGATCCAGGCCTAAAAGTCTCACACCTCTCTTTTTTTTCACATTCCATTGCCTAGGAATCAGTCATGTGGCATGCCTGAGGTCGTGGGAGTTTGGGGAATGTAGTCTAACTTGGTGTCCAGGAAGGAAAAATGAGTTGGGTGAACCACTAGCCATTTAACATCATTCACCTAATTCTGCACAAGAGAAAAACCCTGTCTATAACCCCAAAGTATAGATCTGTAGGTTGGAGTTGTCACTTTATTGCAATTAGAGGGCTTCTCAAAGGTTGAATAAAACCTGAAGAACATTTAGATTGTATATGTTGCCATCTCTGACAAATGGCAGATACCTTTACTATCTCCTCCACTTTCTTTTCATAGCACTACAGTTTGCTCTTATTTATGCTTTTGAGTGATTATTTGCTTAATGTCTTTCTTTCCACTTGCTCATAGGTTCCATAAGGGCATGGATTTTACAATTTTTAAAGTGTTAAATCCTTAGAGCCTGACTATCTCTCTCTCTATTTCTACCTCTAGCTCTGTCTACATGTAGATGATGTAGATGCTGATATAGAGATAGATGGATGTATCATATATCTTATTAAAATACAATATATATGAAGTTCGCTAACTTAAAATGTACAGCCTGATAAATTTTTACACAGATGCTTTCATGTTATCAGCACTCACATCAATAAACAGATCATGTGAACACCCAGAAGTCTCTTTTCCCCTTCTAGTCATTCCCCAGGGGCAACTGCTATTTACACTTTTATCATCATAGATTACTTTTACCTATTTTTGAGCTTTCTATAATGAAATTGTAGGCATGTACTCTTATATTTGGCCTTTTTTTTTTTTTTTTTTTTTGTTTAACATTATGTACGTGAGATTTATCCGTGTCTCCCATATCTGGTAGTTCTTTCTCATTGCTGTATTGCAGTCTGTTTTGCGAATACAGCACAATTAATTTAACCACTGTGTTATTGATAGACAGCTGGGTTGTTTTCAGCTCAGGGATCTAACAACGAATGCTGCTATGAAGATTCTTTTGCATGTCCTCTGGCCGACCTATGCCCTGACTGTGACCTCCGCAGCAATCTGACAACTATGTATTTGACAAAACATATGTTTTCTCATGCTATGTTTTGTCAAATACATAGTTGCCAATTTTTTTTAAAAAAATGCATCCAAGAATTAATGTAGTATGAGGGGAGCCCTCACCTGTATTTCTGATGAGGATTCTGCCAGAGATCCGACTTCAGCTTAGTCTCTTTTCCACTAAGTGTTTATGTACTACGAAGATTTATAAAGATAGATGGATACAAACTGGCTGTCACCAACATGGAAAGAATTTACAGGGAGAGGGGTATCCAGAGGTGTAGCTCTCTTTTCTGGGGCCTCACTGAGGAGTGATGATTTCGGCCCCGTAACCTTTGGGGTCCTGTCCAGCTGTCCAGCCTCTGTTACATCCATTCACTCACTTTCCTTTCTCTTTCTTGTCTTTGTGCCTTTCAATCCACTCTCACTTTCTAGAGGGAATGAGTTCCAGGGAGGAGTTTGTGAACATCTCAATCATTTATCTCCTGGGACTGAACTTGGCTCAGCAGGGCTGGAAGGTGATAGAACCATTTGCAAGGGGCTGTTTGTTATATTTTGTTGAGAGCTCGTGGCTGGGCCTGGCTGATTTAGTTAGGATTTGGGTAGTGGCACAAGGACCCTGTGCTCGAGCTTATCTCCTGCTTTGGTGTGACAGTGACAAACCCCACCTTGACTTCTCTTCCCTTTGGTGAAGCAGCAGGCCCGCAATCACACACCCAACCCTGGATCTGAAGGTCTTACTAGCCTCAGAGCACAGGGATCATTCCTGCTTGGGGATGCAGAGTCCAGAGTAAGCTGCAAAAATTTAGTCTTCTCAGATGGCTCTTTAGACAATGCTGAATCTCCCTTTCCTGAATGTTTGGAGTCCCCTGTCCTTTAGCTTCCTTCTCTCCTCCTTGTCACACTCCTCTTCTCCTGCAATACAGCCTTTGTCCTGAGCATTTTAGGCAGAAAGAAACATTTTCAGCATCCTTATGCCTCTCTCCCACCCCCTTGTTTTGGTGTATTTAGGGTTCACCTGAGAAACAGAACCAATAAGATATATACATATAGATAAGAAGAGATTTATTATAAGAATTGGCTTACGTGACTATGGAGGCTGAGACGTCCCACACTCTGGCATCTGCAAGCTGGAGAACCAAGAAAGTTGATAATATAATCCTGTCTGAATCTGGAGGCCTGAGAAACAGGGGACCAATAGGGTAACAACTAGTCCAAGGCCAAAGGCCTGAGAACTGAGCATCTGCTGGTGAAAGTTCAAGAGCCCGAAGGCCCGAGAACCAGGAGCTCTGACGTCCAAGGGCAGGAAAAGATGACTGTTCCAGTTCAAGAAGAGGGAGAGGGAACTCATGCTTCCTTCACTCTTGTTTCTATTCTGGCCCCTAGCAGACTGGATGAGTCCTACATGCATCAGTGAGGGCTCTCCTCCTCACTCAATTTACTGAACCAAATCTCTTCTGGAAACACCCTCACGGACACACCTGGAAATAATGTTTTACCCACCATCTAGGTAACCCGGAGCCCAGCCAACCTGACACATATCATTAACCATCACAGTTGCTAAGTGCCCTTTGCTCTGGCTCCACTACTCTCAAGAAGACCAGCCACAAGATAAAGAACCAAAGGAGCTCTTGTTAAAGCAGAGCATTGCCCTTTAAAGCACCACTTCAATTCAGTATCATCCTATAAATACTGCTCCCCACCACGCTTGAGGATTAGTCGGAGTAGGTAGAAAAGTCAGAGATCTGACCATGAAGACTTCTATAAAAAAATGTTTTCAAGCCTGAGTTATTGAAGCATAGTAAAAATGACTGATTTCGGACCTATAGGGCAATGAGTTTTAACAAATGTCTACAAAACATTTCCATCTCTCGAAAGTGCTCTGGGCTCTCAGGCCTCAGAGGGGTCTGTCTTTTATAGCACAGATGCCCCCTCAGAAGGCCTGAATGAGGATAGGTCTCTTTCTCTTCTAGATGGGAGGCACTGGGGGAGTGAGAGTACGGGATGCTGTGGCCGGTGCTGAACCTATAACTTAGCCCCAGGGAGGAGGCTGTGTGTGGTTGGAATGTTGGAGACTGACACCTGGGTCCTGAGGGGAAACTTGGAACAACACCAACTTCAGGGTGTGAACCAGAGCTGAGTGTGGATGGCAGGGCTGAGGGGTAGGGTGATGCCCAACCAGAAATCAAGGTGCTGGATCTCAGCATGTAAGCTGCAGTCCGGTAGATATTTTAGGCTGGGCCCACACCAGTCTTCAAATGTCAAGAGTGTGTCACCTGACTAGAGATTCGAATTTAGGCCTGGATCAAGACAGAGGACATGAAAGTGGGGAGGCTGGGGAGCCTGCAGACCTGCCAATTTCAGGTCATGCGTGTGCACATGTGTTTGTATGGGAGCTGGAGGCAAGACAAGGTATGTGTCCACCTCGAGACACCCTAGCTGACCCACATTCTCAGCTGTGGGGAGGCTTGGAGCCTCTTTTCTTCATGCATGAGGAAGCCCCCTGCTGCCTGACCAGCAAGCCGGTGCTGCAGCCCTGGAGCATGTGCTGGGGGCTGACACCCCGGCCCACACTCCGCTCACGCGCCGTCACCACCGGCTGGAGCGACCGCACATTCTTAGACGCCCTATGTCATGGAAAGAAAGGTGAAGTGCTCCGTCTGCTCTGTTCTCCCCAAACATTACCACTCCAGCAACAAAAGGGGGGCCTTGGTGGTGAGAGACTTCCTTCTCTTGGCAGGCGGGGAGAATCTTTCAGATCCCGGAATCCATGGTGATATTAAGTTCGAGGAATTTTTCAAATCATCGTCCTGCAGAGGCATCTGCGAGCCACCCTTCTGCACATGGTACTCGTGGAGACTTAGTCCGACGAGAGGCAGGCAGCTGTGTTTTCATGGAACCGTGCACCCGAAGAGACGAGAATACACTTTATTTTCCCATACCCGTTTGCTGTAGCTGATGAACATGTTCAAACATTCGGCCCCTGCTGGGTGCCAGGTGTTACAGAGAGCGGGGAGCAGGACTGACAAGGCCACTGCCCTCCTGAGCCCGCGCCCTCCCTCACAGAGTGGGCTCCCACGTGGTGCAAGGCCCTGGGAGGGGCTCCAACAGGCCAGATCTGATCAATGGCTTCTATGGTCTCAGTTCATAACTCCTCTGTGCCTGTGCCCCTGATGAAATAATTCTTTTAGTCTGTTCAATGCTATAAAGAAAATACTGTAAACAGAGGGGCTTGTAAGCAATGAACACTTATTTCTCGCAGTTCTGGAGGCTGAAAGTCCAAGATCGTGGTGCTGGTGTGATTTGGTGTCTGGCAAGGTCACCCTTTTTGGTTCATAGGCAAGAAGGGTCCAAGGGGCTCTGTGGGGTCTCTTCTATAAGAGCACTAAGCCCACTCATGAGGCCTCCACCCCCATGGTCTAAGCACTTCCCAAAGGCCCCATTTAATACCATCAGTTTGGGGGTTAGGTTTCAACACATGAATTTCTATTGTGGGGTGAGGGCACGAACGTTAAGAACATAGGAATGACTCGGTAACTCATTGTGTCAAGAGGTGAAACCTATTTGCCCATCCTTGAATCTGGGCTGACCTTGTGACTTGCTTTGGCTGATAAAGTGAGAGAAGCACCTGTGTCTGTCACCAGCAGTGGGCTAATGGGGTCACTGACCACAGGCAGCTATGACGCCCCTGGCATTACTAGCGACATCATCAGTGTTGGTGGGGCTGTGACTCTAGTCCAGTGTTACCAGAAACTTCGTGGTCCTGAAGGAAAAATTCTCTGCTTCCCTTTGCGCTTCCAGCCCTCCCAACACCTTTATAACCAGTTCCCTGCTTTAATTGTCTTTGTGCTTGAAATATGTAAAGTAGCTTCAGAAAGAGACCTAAAAAAGCCCCTGAATAGGCAAAAGTCCTGACTCAGCTGAGATGGATGGGGGAAGATTTGAACCCGATGGGAACTGGTCACAGGTCGTGGAGCTCTGGGGAAGTCTGTCTTCTGATGGGAGATGTTGAGACTGAATGAAAGCTCCAAGGCGAGTTGGGCAGGGTGCTAGCCTGTGCTCTCACACCCAGAGCCGTTTCCTCACCTGGAGAGAGGTGAAGGTTGCTCCTTCTATTTGATTTGACTGCCTGAGGATGGGAAGGGGACAGGTATGGAAACAAAAGTCCATGTTAATGGTTCATTACATCCTTGTTGGGTTGTTCAGGCTTTGCCATCTCCAGTGAGGCAGTGGCTAGAGATCAGGTGAGCAGCACCACAGCATGTGTGCATTGTTGGCAGAGACTGGTTTGGAGCAGGGAGGGGAAGGAGTGAAGAAGGAGGCAGAGGAAGCCACTGGAGCAAGTGTTTGAAGACTTAAATCCATTCTAGTGCATTTTTTTCTAATGCATTCTAATTTCTAGTGCATTCTAGGAATTCTAGTCCATCAAGGCTATCTTTACCTTTGTCTCTGGTCTTTCATTTTAGCACATGGGTCTGTCGATGAGGGAGGTATGTGGAAGCATATGGGTGGTTAGTTGCCTTCCAACTCTCTACCAGTGGTCTCGATATTGTGAGATTTTGGCTAAGAACCTTGATTTTGGCCTTATTGTGGATTCTGCATAGATGGAGATGAGATGAGGCCCAGGCCCCAGATCCCAAGCACTTGGAAATAATTGTCCTTCTCAGTCTGCACGTTACTGCACATTATAATCAACTTGAGGAAATTAATAAAAATATATCCACATTTGGGCCCAGTCCCAGAGATTTTGTTTCAATAAGTCAGGCATAGGGTCTGGCCTTCAGCATTAAACAAAATCTATCCCTAGAGGATTTTAAAGTGCTGTTGTGGTTGAGAACCAACCCATTAAGCTTTGACCCTTATTCTCATTTTAGGAATGTGTGACTGCTGTGTTTCCCTTCCCTCTGCCTAGAAAGATGACACTCTTCCTGGAAGACCAGTCTCACCTTCCTTCACGCTTTCTAGATTACTTCACTGCCGGAAACTCTGCCAAAAGCCCCACGATGACAACTTGTCCCCAAAATAAAGGATGTCTTTTACTTTCTAGTTAGTAATACTAATAACAGCTAACATTTTGAGCACTCATCATGTACTACACGTTGTTTCTTTCTGTATATTAATCAAGCTTCCTAGAATACCTCACCTCCAGAAACTCTGCCAAAAGCCCCACGGCGACACATATAACAATATGCTGTAATCAAAGTTATGTGCATGTGCTTACTCTCTCTCCCCCACCTCCCTCTCTCTCCAAGTATTTTATTGTACCGTACTCACCTTTTTACTTAAAGGAAGCATGTCATGGCTTCTCTTTGGTATATCTGAATTACTAGCCTCACTAGTCTTGTGCTTTAAAGGCTACCTGAACACAAGCATGAGGTATTATGACAGTCGATCTCATAACCAAGACAGCTGCTTACACAGTGTGGAAATGCTGGGCAAAGGGATGATCACCTCCCGGATGTGATGAAGCTGGAGAGCGTGAGGTTTCATCACGCTGCTCAGAATAGCACTCAATTTAAAACATATGAATTGCCTATTTCTGGAATGGTTCGTTTAACATTTTTATTCTGCTGTTGACCATGGGTAACTGAACCTGTGGAAAGCGACACCGCGGATAAGGGGGACTACTGTCACTGGTTCACTTGCCTTCATGGGCCCTGCTCAGTGGTATGTACTCTCTTGTTTCAATGTCAATGGCTCTGACCCAGAGTAGGGCCTCTAAACTTTCTTATTACGTCTATTCATGGTGTTTCGAAAACCTCATACACTCCTCATAGAATCATTTTTTTTTTTAATTGTGTTTTAGTGCAAGGATTAGCAATTTTTTTTCCTATGAATGGCCAGGTAAGACATATTTCAGGCTGTGTAAGCCAAAGGGGATGTTCATGTTCTATGCTGAGTAACAATTTACCACAAGCTTAGAAGCTTTAAGCAACACACACTTATTATTTCACAGGTTCACTTGCCTTGGGTCTGGGTGTGGCTTAGCTAAGCTGGGTCCTCTGCTTAGGGTCTCACAAGGTTACCATCAAGTAGGTGGCTGGCCTTCATTCTCACCCAGAGGCTGGACTTGAGAAGAAGTGACAGCCAAGTTCACGTGGCTGTTGGCAGAATTCAGTTCCCTGTAGTTGTAGGACCGAGGCCCTCAGCTCCCGAGATCCCCTGCAGCTCCCTGCCATGTGGCCCTCTTCAGAGACATTTCACAGAATGGGAGCTCACTTTTTCAAGGCCAGTCAGTGAAGATGGGTCTTACATAAAGTGACATGACCAAGGGAGTGATCTCCTATCACCTTTGCCATAGGATGTAATTGAATCAAGGAAGTGGCAGCCCATCACCTTTGCTGTAATCTATTGGTCCGAAGCAAATCACAGGTTCTACCCACACTTAAGGGGAGAGGGTTATACAAGAGCATGACTCACTGTGGGGATCCCCTCTGGGTATGTCATCTTCGGAAGCTCTATTGCAACGATTAAACCCTGGCTTTTTGTAGTGCAGAAGCAGCCATAGACGATATAGAAAAAAGTGAGCATTGCTCTGTTCTAGTAAAACTTTATTTACAAAAGCATGCTGAGAGCCAGGTCTGGCTCATGGACTATAGTTTGCCAACCCTGATTTTTAGAGTATCACTGTTGGCCTGCACTAAGAGATTTTAATAAGGATTTTATTTACCACCTCATTTAGCATTCTCTTTATGATAAATGATGGAATAAACTTTTTTTCTGGTAGCTGTGTTTTGGTTGAGCACCTGGCTAGTTTAACTCATGAACGCTATAAGTTGCAAAAAAAAAAGTTACTGAAGTATAATATACTCATAAAAAATGTGCTGAACACTGATTTTTGGATTTGATTAGGTTTCCTTCTTTGCTTTGGTGATTAGAAATCTCAGAACCAAAACATAACCATCTATACTAAGTGTAAAGTACTTCATAGTATACATTTTCTGTATTTGCCTCATTCCTGGCTCCATTTAAGGTTCCAATCTTGATTTCTCTTCTTTCATGCAGATATAATTCATGTTATCCTGCTGCATTTTCTATGTCTAAATTCTAGATCCTCTCTGTATAAGCTGGGGAAACTGTTTTATAAAAGAATAAAGAATTGTCCTTTAATATATATGGTGTTGTGGAATATGAAAAACTCCTATATTTGGGTTAAGGTAAATAGTAGTTCAGTGGGACAACATTCAAGTTTTCTTCTTAGGATATTTAAACCAAGGCGAAAATTGAAAAATGCTTCTACAGGGAATAGTGCTTGTTTCTTTGGATTTGGAGGAGATTAATACCAGTTCATGGACATTGCAGGCTGCACTGGGCTGCACCTGGGTGGGGATGGGCTAGGGCAGGGATTATGGCTCAGTGTTTCTGGACCCATGAGATCACAAGCTATATCCTACAAGGGTGCCATTGTGCCTGGCGCCTCACTGGTGATTTCATTTCTCGGCTGTTTCCCTCCAAGATTTCTTGCAGCCCAGGGAAGGCAGCTATAAAATGGTTCTCTAGTGATATCATCAGGCCCATCTTGCAGCTGTCAGACTCACCCTGCACACTCAGGTCCCAGCCACATCTTCTGGGGTGGAGGTGCTGATGGGTGAGCATACTGCCTCAGCAGTGGTGATACCGGCCTTGCTGGTTCAAGAGCCCTGACCTAGCTAAGCTCAGGTTACCTCTCCAGAGAAATCTGGCACTTTCCATGAAACTGAATAATGAAATTATCTTTGAGAAGTCAACAAGCTTTGGCTACCCTTCTCTTTCCAAACCATGGATACCCCAGAATCTTGGGGATTTTTTTTTTGTGGGGGAGGAGGACAAGTGTGCATGACTGAAATGTCTCCTAAAGTATCTACAACAGTGCTTGGTATATAGTATAAACCAGAAACTAGGTAATTTAGGGAAGAAAATATGTGCTGATTTGCCTCGAGAAGCAGTATAGCATAATGATTAAGAACAAGAGCTTTGGAGACAGGCTGGCTGTTTTCAAATGTTGCCTCTGACGGTAAGTAGCTGTGTCACATCATCTGAATTTTCTGTGTTTTCGTATATATATGATTTGGATTTTAAAAAGATGTTGAATCTATTACGTCCTTGCTTTCTCTCTTGGTTTCTTCTCCCTGAGAGAAGCTAGTTGCCATATCACGAAGATATTCAAACAACCTAATAAAGACATGCAAATGGTGACAAAATGTGAGGCCTCCCGCCAATAGTCATGTGAGCAAACCATCTTGGAAATGAGTTCTCCAGCCCCAGTCAAGCCTTCAGATGACTGTAGCCCGCACCATTATCTGGACTATAAGTTCATGAGAGACCATGAGATAGAGTCACACAGTTAACATACTCCTGGTTTCTTGATTCTCAGAAACTGTATGTTTGTTGTTTTAGGCCACCAAGTTTTAGGGGAATGTGATGTGCAGCAATAGGTAACTAACACAGACTTTTTTCTGTGTGTAAGACAGACATGGTTTCTGTCTTCATGGAGGTTAAATTCTAGCAAAGCACGGAAATGAGTAAGCTAACAATGACATCACAATGTGAAGAGTGCTATGAGGAAAGCACAGGGTGTGATGGGAGCACACAGGACGGGTACCAGATTATGGCTTGACAGCGATGGAGGCTGGGGACTATGCGCAGCCAGTTCGCATCTTGAAGGATGAACAGAGCTAGTCAGGAAGTTGAAGGGAATGGAGAAGGGCATGTCAGGAGAAGGGACAGCATGTGCAAAGGCCTGAAGGTGAGAGATGGTACAGAAGGACAGGTGTTGGAAAGGGGCCAGGTGATATTGGCTCCATGATAAAGGAGTTTGGACTTTAAAGGGTTTTAGGCAGTTATGAGATTTGCATTTTAGAAATATCAATCTGACTATGGCATGAAAAATAGATCAGAGTAGGACTAGTAAGAAATTGGAACCTAATCATGTATTCTGTTCTATGATGATATATCACATTACCATGTACAAGTAGACTTAAAAAATAAAAACAGGTCATGTAGGATAAACTGAATACACTTGCTTTATTTAAAAATATTTGCCATGAAGATTTTCTCATGGTATTATTATTAAATAAAGTCTAGTATGATGGCACAGTGTATTTGAATGTACCACGATGGATTTAGCCAATCTCCGATTAATGGATGCTTGAGTATTCTTTACTTTCCACGGTTATAAATACTACTAAGGTTGAGGTGAGAAGGGTCTCTGAGAATCTTCCATGGTGAGTTTTATTGTCTGGTGGTTTTGAGTGAGGATTCGAGGGGCGTGTAGGGCCTGGAGTGTGTGCAGGAGGTGGTAGATGGAGCCCTAACTAACCAGTGTATTGGTGACATCATCTCTGGTATTTTCTGAGACATTCCTGATTTGGAACATTCCGCCTCATTGGGGCCATATATCCAGGGTTTTTGTTTGGAAAATATTATCACCCCTCCATGCCGTGAACTTCACGCTTCAGCAGCGTTGACTTGCTTTTCACGTTCCACACCTGCTCTGCTGTTCTCACTTCCCTGCAGCCTGGACTGCCTCCCCGCTGTACTTTTTTCTTTCTACCCCCTTTTCACGGTTCTTTGACTCATCTGAGACACCTCATCCAGCATGTTTTCCTAATCTTGCTTCAGCCCAGACTGGGTTGGCATCCTTTCCTTCATGCATCCATAATGCCCTGTGCTTACTTCTTTCACTGAAGTAGCATGCCCACTCAGCCATGAGCTCCTTAAAGGCAAATGATCGTGGATTAGACTCACTCACTCACTCACTCACTCAATTATTTTATATAATGACTAGAATGCTTTGGGCATTGAGCAACATTTTAGTGAAAGGATAAATAAATCAATGAGCCCCCATGGGCAAAGCTCAGTAATTGGATTGTTCTAGGGCCAGGGTTTTGCTGAACAAGGGTAGCTTATTGGGCAAGAAAATTGAAATTGTCCAGAGGTTTGAAGTGGTGGAACATGGGGTGTGAGCTGGACGGGTGGGAAACGGTGACAGGAAGGGCTGGTAGAATGAATGTAGAGGAGCCAGGGACCAGAGGGCTCTGTGGGTTTGAAGACCAGGTATGGTGAGAGTAATGCCGAACGGGGCTGATAGGTAGTGAGTGGTTCTTAAACGGAACTGCGTATAAGTGTTATCTAGGGAGCTTTTTTAAAAATGCAGATTTCTAAGTACTTCTTTAGGAATTCTAAACCAGTAGATCCCAGGTGGGGGCTGGGATGTGCATATTTAACAAATAGCCCAGGAAATTCTCGTCCAAAGGGTCTGTGCATTACCCTTGGATAATTTCTGAAATGTGAGGCTTTGGGCAGAAAAGGAGTTGCCTGATTTTAAGGTTTCAGAGGTAGAGCCATCTCTCTTGAAGCTGAGTTCCAGGTGTGGCTACAAGAATGCATGACTGAAGCAGGAGTGCAGTGGAGGTAGGTGGAGACAGAAGGCAAAGGATGAAGGAGATCATCCGTGTGACAGTCATCTGGGAAGGTGGGAGGGCTTAGGGGAAACAGGGACTCAGCGCCATGTGCAAAAGTCTTCCATGAAGGAGGTGTTACTGGAGAAGTAGTAGATGATCTCCATGGCGGGGTGGAAACTCTAAACTAATCACTGTGGTGCTTGGGTATGAATGCCTGACTATATCGTGGGGAGGAGCCTGTTTGTGGCCGAAGAGAAGATATATTGGTGTTTTTTCTTACCAGCCTTCCCAAGGCTCCAGGCCTGCCAGGGGTGGGGTGAGGCAAGTGACCATGAAGTGGTACAAAAGGCTGCAAAACCATAACCATGGGTATAGATAATGAAGACCTTCAGAAGCCCACTTGGAGTTGAGATTAGAGAAGAAGCTCTAGAAGTACCTATAAATTCCACCACATAAACAGTTGGATCAACAGAAATCATCTTTGGTCAATAATCCAAATACCTCTAACCTGGCTGGCCTCATTGGAGATTTAAGGTGTCTCTCAATGACTGATTCCAGCCAACTGAGAGCTGCAAGGATAATAAGACAGGCTTATTTCTGGTGACATGGGGCTCCTCTCATGGTCCACTCTGGCTTGAAGTTTCCCTGACAACTTCGTCAAACTTTTCTTAGAGGCCTTGGCACTCTATCTACCCCTACTTCTATCTACCCTTCCTTCCTTCTCTCCTTCACTCGGGATCAGTCCTGCATTGTGGTCTGACAGCTGTCCCAGCCTTGTTTTGATCCCTTTGCATTTTCTCTTAGAGGTATTTCCCTTCATAAACTTTTGCATGTTCAATCCAGTCTTGATGACTGCTTCTTGGAGGACCCAGACTAACACAGCAAATAAAGCAGGCGGGATCTGGTGGTAGAGGACATTAATTTCTTACTCTGAAACTTAATTTAGGGAGGGTCAACTCTGAAAAAGTTTAGAAAAGCTAAGCAAACCACTGGTTATTAAGCATGCTGAACAGTGAGAGTTTACTGAGCAGGGACCATGTGCTGGTCAGAATGCATCGATTATCTCTGTACGGCCCTGTTCTTGACACTGATCCTGGAGCAGGTGAAGCCCTCTCAGGTGAAGACACAGCCCCTGGGGGTGCCACCCCTGTGCTCTTTCTACTGCATCATGCTGCCTGGAGGGGAGAGGGGCTTCCCAGGATGGAGGCCCAGCAAGGAGACTTGGCCAGCCCCTGTCTTAGGTGGTAGCCAGGCGTTTTGGGTGGATAGGTGTCTACACTTATTTTCAGAGGTACATCTTATTTTAGGGTATTCTCACTTGAAGTAACTCCTGAGCATTTAAAGCCAGTTTTTCTAATGCTCTTAACTCAAGTGGAGGTCAGAGTTAACAGGCCTCGTCATGGACCAGATCAAAGTCAGGATCGAATGGCAGATTGTTGCAAACATCAGGACTTGCTGCCAGTGAAACACGCTCTCTCTTTAATCATGTACAACTAGACAGGTTGGCTTGACTTGTAAAATACAACCCAAATCTGTCTGCCTCTCTCTGTTGCCACTGCCCGCTCTTTTCCACACCACCATTTTGCAGAGTCACTGCATTAGCTTCCTGACTGGTTAGTCTGCTTCCTTTCGCCCCTTCCAACCCATGCTCCACGTACAGCCACAGTGATTGCTCTGAAATTCAAATCAGATCATGTCTTTCTTCCACTTAAACCCTCAAGTAGCTTCTTATTACACTTAGAAAAAGACCTACATTTCTTCCCTTAGCCCCAGTAGTCCTCCTGAGACCAGGTGCCTGTCCCTGGCTCTCTTTGAGCAAAACACCTTTGCTCCTCCATTAATTTGTGGGTTTTCAGAACAGACCAAGTTCTTCCCACCCTGTAGTCTTTACACTGGCCATTCCGCTGGCCTGGGGTGCTCGTCCCCATCTTTGCATGTCTTGCTTCTCCCTGTCATTTAGAGTCTCCATGGCCACACAATCTACAGGCCAACTCCCCTCCCACCCTGACTTGCTTTCACACAACCCTGTTTTATTTTCCTCAAAGCGCTAAGCCCATGAGAAGTGAAGTGATTTACTTGCTCACGTGCTTATTGTTTGTCTTTCCCCATAGTTAAGTGATTTACTTGTTCACATGTTTATTGTCTGTTTCCCCCCACAGTGTTGACTCTGTGAGAGCAGCCAGCTGTCTGCTTTGTTTTGATTCCGTGTTCTCAGTGTTGAGAATAGTGCTAGGCACGTAGACGTTGTTCATTGAAGATTTGTTGGCTGAATAAAGGTCACCATTGAAAGTAGAGCATGTCTGAATGAAAATGGAGGTCAATGGAGAAGATGTGAGTCAAGCATTTAAGTCATATGCATCCATGTATTGTGGGCTCTTAAAGGAAACCTACTTTCTCTCGCCATGAAATTGGCCTTAGAGGGAACATTTATTAAAAAGGTTTGAAGGCTAGACTCAGGAAGGGAAGGGCTTGTTGCACATGTTTCTAGTCAGGTTTTAATCAGGAAAATTAGAGGGGAATTTGATGAAGAACCACTGGGGCTAGGGCTGTGCTGGGGTCATGAAAATAACAATACATGGCACTTATTGTGGGCTTACATGGTCGTACCATCGCTGCTACACATGTGATGCCTCTTATTTCAATTACTTCTCACAGCGACTCTACAAAGTCGGCACTGTCACGAACCTCACTGTACAGAAAAGGAACCTCGGTGAGAATTTATGCCTGAGAAACCACAGCTAGCGATGACCGGCGCTGCGGTTTCCATCCTATTCTCTCCGATTTCAAAGCTCGGCATCTACAGCCTTACACAGAACCTGCACAGCCACTGCTAATTGTGTGTTCACAAGGGCGAGGCCCAGCACTAAACCTTTCGGCAAAGGTGTGCTCATCAGCCTGGATCAGAACCCAAAGCCTCTGCTTCTCACCTTGGGCCACGGAGCCTAATGAATAGCTTAGACCATCCTCTGCCTTTAGTTTCTGGTTTGTTCTCCTGGGAGCAGATGTCAGTACAGCTCTGCGACTGATTCATCTGTTGCCAGCCAACCAAAGGCCCGTGGAGGGTTTTGCCAATTCATGGGGTGTGAGGTTACTCAGCATTGAGTAATAAGTGCCACCTGCAAGGACACCTCAAATGTTTATCGCGCGCCCACGAGCTGCGATGTTTGCAGTGGAGTGTAGGAGTTGTTCTCCGGGTCCTGGGGTCAAGCAGAACTGGGCTCAAATCCTGATTCAATCACTTATTAGCTGTGAGACGAACCCTTTGGAAATGTCCCTTTTTGTATCTATGTCCAGAAAACACAGGGCGCCTACCTCGTGGCTTGCGATTCATTGCGACGCTGCGCTCCTTATGGTGCCTCTAGCTATTAGCTAAGGGTGATGTTTCTCTTATCATTATTGTACCAAACTTGAGGACTGTCCTGGTCAGACTGTAAGAGATGACAAGGGACAGGACGATGGGGAGATATTTGTGGACTGACTGCACAGGGAGGCTTCAAATTCATGACCGAGGATCCTGGCTGCGTGCAGTTCCCACGACGATAAAACAGCAACGGTAATACCCTTGCGAATGTAAAATGGAAATGAAAGCCCCGTATGGATAATGATAATAATGGCTAATATCTATTGAACACTGAATACGCTCTAGGCAGTGTTCTAAGAATTGAAAATGCATTGACTCAACAAGTCCTCACAGCAAACATTCTGAAGTAGAAGCTGTTACAAATCCATTTTAAAGAAGAGGCACTGGCGATAGTGTACATTTGGGATATCACAGGGATTAATTAAATATTCCTTAGAAGCGGAGATCTTTCAAGGGAAGAGACTTTTCATTATTTCTAGGGCCCAGCCCGCTACCTGGTACACAATACGCGCTTGGTAAATTTTAATTGTTGAATAAATGAGACAGATCAGAGAGGCTGGCGAACTTTTTCTGTGAAGGGCCCCATAGTAAATACAGTTGTGTTTTTGGGCTTTGTGTTCCATACAGCAGGGGTCCCCAGTATTGGGTACTGACTGGGTACTGGTCTGTGGCCTGTTAGGAACAGGGACACACAGCAGGAGGCGTGCGGCGGGCAAGCAAGCAAAGCTGCCTCTGTATCTGCAGACGCGGCCCGGCGCTAGCATCCCCGCCTCAGCTCCACTTCAGGTCACCAGGCCTTAGATTCTCATAGGAGCACCGGTCTCTGGTGCCAGAAAGGTTGGGCATTGCTGCTGTACAGTCTCTGCTGTAACTTCTCAAGTCTCCCATTTTAGTGCAGAAGGAGCCGCAGACAGTACAGAAGTACGTGAGCATGGCCGTGTCGTGCTAACACCATTTCTACAAACGGGTGGCAGGACGGGTTTGGCTGTAGGCTGCCCGGCCCTCGTATCGACAGAACCATGCATCAAATGCCGACTCGGTGCTGGGTACTGTTCTAAGTACTTCTGCGCATTGTCTCCTGCGATGCCAGTGAGGAAAGTGCGCTGACTGAGTGTAAATAACTTGTCCAGGTGTGCGAGGCCACAGAGCGTGGACTAAGGAGACAATGTTAATATTTTGAACATTATCCTGATGAAAAAGTATAAGTTAACTCTAAATCCTTACTCCTTGAAGTCTGGGCCAGGGGCCGCCGGCAGTAGCAGCATCTGGGAGCTTGTTAGAAATACAAACCGTTGAGATCCTCTTCAGGACTTCCCAAATCAGAATCCACATTTCCGCAAGACTCTCAAGTGATTCTCAAACATTTTTAGTTTTTGTGAACAATCTGGTTAATAATAAGATGCCTAAGCTTTTTATTCATCTTGTGGGTGTAAACCTATTGTTGGCATGTGGCTGGACGAACAAGGGAGGCAGGAACACCTCTCCTGGGAGCAAAGATATGTTTAGGTGCCAAGTGGAAGCTGTTTTGTCTAACAACCTTCGGAGACGGCTTGGAAAGTGTAGCCTGTGATGTAAAGATCTTTAATGTCAAAGGCAATAGAAATATGCAAGGTGAGCCAGTGGGTTTGGGAAAATGGGGTTAGAACTCCACTGTTTGCATGGAGATTAAAACCCAGGTCGAAATTTCTCAGAAGCTCCGAATGGAGCCAAGAGTATTGATTGGCTCCTTTTTTCCACAGGCGCAGAGGCGACAGCCCCGGCACCAGCCTCGCCTGGCAGTGGCTTAATCTGATTGACAGTCAGCTCAGCTGCACAAAGGGCAGCGAGGAATCACTGTGCTAACAAGCTCCTTGCCCTCCAGACTCGGGGAGAATGTTGACTGACGGGGACACAATTAAAAGGGGATTGATTTATTGAGCTGGAATGCTCCCACTTCCCCTAATCTCAGCATCTCTCTGCTTCATGCAATCACAATTTCCAAGCAAGAGTCCCCCTACACAAACAAAACCCGCCTCATCACCAGGGCGTCCAAGGCGCAGCGAGTTTACCAAAGGTAGCTCAGCCCTGGAAGCCCATAAAAAAAAAAAAAAAACCACATAAAAGAAATTCTCTCCTGCACCAGGCCTGGGATAAAGATCTGGAATCCAGCAGGGAGGGGGGATCCAAACAAAAAAGTAAGCAGTGGTAATGAGAACTGCTAACCTCGGCTCCAGCGGGGAAGTGGGTTAAGAAGAATAAATGGGCAAGGAGCCTCACTTTTGTCTTTCGTATAAGGCAACTGTAAGTTTCTGTTTGAAATCACAGGGTCACCAAGTATTTGGAATGTGGATGGGGACGCCGGTGGGATTGGAGGGAAGAAGGAAATCTGTGGGTTTGAATTCTACTCTCCCTTTGCACTGTTTCACTGAACTGATGGAGGGCACATCTCAGCTCCGAGGGTGCAGATGGTTGTTTATCATTGTTGGGATTTGAGGGGCACCCCGTAAACAGCACTTCTCCTTTTCACCAGGTCTATGACCTGATGAAGAAGGAAACACGGATAAAATGTTACTGATAAAATGGAAAATGCAGGTTGTATCTGTGGACTGGTAGATTTCTTGCTACTGAACCCACAGCCTGAAAAGAGCGACCTCCATCCCCCTGGTCACAGCGGCTCCAGACGGGCACTTGTGAAATGTCCTGTATGGAGGAGGGCCAGAGCAGAAGAGGCTTGCTCCCAAAAGGTGTAAAGAAAGGGGATGGGCTGCACCTGCCTGATTTCTTTTCTTCCTAAACTAAAATAGACACACGATCACTCTTTCTCCCCCTGGGAGTCAGTCAGTAGATGAGGGGACAGAGAAACCAGGAGTGAAGTGAGTGAGACCTCTTCCCCATGGAAGGAATCATCGTGATGAGGAAGAAGCACCCTCCATCCCTACACTAATGGTTCTGAAATTAGCGATAAAAACAACAACAGAAATAATAACAACGACAGAAGTTATAACGTGCTAAGTATTTACCCTTTGGAGGCTCTGGGCAGAACACTCTATCTCATCTAATCCTCACAACAGCCCACAGATGCTTTTGTTATCATCACTCTGCAGCAGACGAGAAAGCAGAGACAGAGAGAGGTGGTGTCACTCGTCCAAGGACACACGGCTAGGAAGTCGGAGGACGACAGTGCACTCCAGCTCTACCTGGTTCTGGAGCCTGCGATACGAAGCGGGCTCTGCTCTATTTGTTGAATCGATAACGTGAATGAAGGAGGTGAAATGTGAGGGTTTGGCCAGCAGCATGGGCCTGTCTGTGTCATGTTGTAGATTTAACCATTTTCCCCACCCCTCCCTGCACCCCCGCTCAAGGGCTGCACCTGGGGACTCTTGACCTGGACGTTCTGCCCTACTAGGCCGAGCCAAGAAGTGCCTGGCAGTGGGTTCTGGAGCTGGTCCCACTTTCCCAGGGGCCCAGTGTCAGAGTGTGCTGGGGAAATGCCCAGGAATCTGCTCGTCCACTAGGCCATCCCGTCCCCTGTCCCCTTTGCTTGGTCTTTGATCTCATTCTAGATTGCCAGAGGATCTTCCCCATGGCCAGTGGCCTAAACCCCATGGGCCAGAGGGGCGCTTGGACAAAGCCCCAGCCCCGTGGGGAATGGGATAAAACCATCTCTGTCTGAGCTTGAAATCTGACTCAGGGATTAGGGAAAAGTGCGGCTGACTGAGGCTGGCACTCAGCTTCCCCTCTCCCAGGGGGAATATGTCACAGTCTTCGGAGCATCTGGTCACCACATTTCCAGACACCCCTCTCACCACTGGGTATTAAACAAAAAGCAGAGCCCCCGATACCTCATTTTCCCTCACTCGTTCTTCACACCTTGCCATTTATTTTTAATCCTAGGAGCCTCCACAGTGATCTTTCTCAGTTTTTCCTCCCTTTAGGAGAGGACCCCTCCCCTTATCCAGGTATCTGCTTTCTACTCGTCGGCTTTGCCACCTTCGTCTCTTCCCTTTTTCGCTGTCACACTTGCATTGACTTTTTTTGGAAACTCCTGTCCCTTCCAATTTTTCCTGTTTTCTCCTTTACCTCAGGCTTACCCCCCACCCCCCACCCCCACACCCCAGGTCTCCCATTGCCTTCTCAGCTTTCTTTTCAAAGATGTTGTATTTATTTTTCTCTTTATTTCCTCCACTATGACCTGACAGGGTGACTGAAGCAGCCATGTTGGGGATGGAAATATGTGCTAGTTCTTCACAGGTTTATTTACTTGTTTGTTTGTTTGAGTGGGGAGTTTGCGATCAATTTACGTAGTCAGCTGAAAGGTTAAGATTCCTCTGCTTAAAAATCAACCTCCCCAAATTAAAATTGTTGGTGTTTTTGTTTGTTTGTTTGTTTGTTTTTCCGTTGTGGTCAGGTCTCCACATGCAAAGAGGGGTTCCTGAGGAATGCCTGTCGAGTGTGTGCCACGGCTACTCAAGCCTTATGAATACTGATTTCATGGAGAGTAGAGTGCACACTATTCTTTGTGTTTACCTTAGGCATTTCTCTCACTCAGAGAAGTGATGGCAAAATGAGATGCTTCCAGTGGTGCCGCAGCTGGGGATGAGACTAAGATGGTGTCAGGCCAAAAGTCCAGGGGTATCTGAACCCCTCCAGGAAAGGTGTCTATGGAAATGAATGTTCACAGGATAAAACAAGGCCAAACATCCCTGAGTTATTTGCTGGACCCTGACTCCAAACCTCATTGCAAACCTTAGTGGATCCAGGCTCTACCCCATGGAGATTTCATTGTCTTAAGCAAAGTGGCCCTGAGGAGTCTGAAGTAGGTGCTGTTCATATCCCCACCCAGATCCCTGTGACCAACCTGCTTTGGGTGTTGCCTGCTAAGGGCTCATGGATCCCTCCTTCTCTAGAGATATGTTTTTACCCACAGAGTCTCTTCACTTGGGAGAATATGAAGTTCTCCAACTGCCTCCTGCAGCCTATATCTAATGAGTAACCAACAGGAGATGCAAAAGCCTGACCCTTGTTTCAAAGTGGCATCCACTCTGAGGTACAATTCATGCTCCTGAGCATGTGGTGTGGTTGGGTTTAAGCTAGATCCTCCTGAGACCATGTCATATCTAGGCTTAGTTCTTCCTCTCCCTATCCTGCTTTCCTCACTTCCTTAATAAATTGTGTGTACCTAAATCCTTGTCTCAGGCTCTGCTTCCGGGGAGTCAGATATAAAAGAGGCTATCAAGTCAAATTAGCAAAAAGATCTACCCCATCAATGTCCAAACCTGAATCTGAGGTGTTATCACTTCAGGGTAAAGGATGACCACATGCGCGGAGAGAAGCTGGACAGACTGTCGTGCAGATGCTTACCCCAGCGCCAGAGTGGAACTGCCCTCGACCTACCAGAGCTGGGGTGGTGAAGGGAGTCACAGGCCTGTATCTCCACATGCTGGCAGGATGGAGGGTATCAGAGAAAAAGAAAGATGATCTTCTTCAAAGGGGGTTGGGCTCCAGGTTCTTAGGAAGAACTAACAGCTGAGAGATGGAGAAAGGTGTGTTTCAGGTCCCTGCCACTGCAGAAACAAGGCGGACGCAGAAGGGACCCGACTTTTGTTCTAGATCTTTAAGGCAGGCCCAGTGAAAGCTCTGTTTTATTGATCCTAAGTATGTCTCTGCTTTGGGGTGGAGTTGGAGTGGATTAGAAGGGATTGAGTGGAAAGTGTGATGGAGACAGGTAGAGAAAAGATGCAGAGAAGTGGCGCTCTCCTCCCAAAGGCCCACAGGGACCTACATTACCTCTCTAGTTTGTCCTATTTCTTGAACTTCACATTCTTCATATCCCTCCTCATTGGCTTAGGCCACCTTTTGCTTCTCTCAGCTTCCCTCCCACTTTCCTACTCTGACAAAGTTTTGGTATTCCTTCGAGGGAGGATGTTGGGTGATGAGTCAAGTCCTCAGTTCGCACCACAGGTGTGACCAGCCTCAGGAGGATCCAAAAAGAACATGGGACCGGGCTCTTGCAGTCTGGTGGCGTCCAGGCAGTCTTGGCTGTTGGTTTTGGGCTTGACTGAGGTCCCAAGCATAGGCTTTTAGGGGCTGGCAGAGCCAAATGGCAAGAGAAGAGCTCTCTCTCCCAGCCTCACCATCACCCCAGACCCAGAGTTAATTTTTTTCTCTCCCCAGACTAATACCCTCCACATGCCCCCCATTTATCCCCTTACTTAGGCTTAAAATCCAAGCTTCTTCTTGATTTTTCCTTTTCTCTCATCCTATTTTCTACTCAGAAACCAAGTGCCTCATGTTTTGTGTTTCTTTTCCTCAAACTCTCATCATTTTATGTCCTTTGCCCTTGCTCTGCTTCCAGTCCCAGGTCCTTCTTTTGCATTTCCGAGTGGCCGATGCAACTTCCTTACAGGTATCTGTGACTCCTCTTTCTCCTCATTACAGTCAAAGTGTTATACTTTGAGATCCTGCTTCCTAAAAGAAAAATAGTTCACACCCCTCGCTCAGGCATCTGGAGCTCTCTGCTGTGAAACTCTTTAACTTTCCCACCGTTTATCCTCAATATTGTAGCCAAACATGCCCACTCACTGCTCCCTGGACATGTTCTGTATTTCCCAGGCCCTGAGCTGTTGCTCTAGCTGGTCTTGCTGTTGAGGATGCCACATTTGCCCTGTCCTTCAAGGCCTGCTTCAGGCACAGCACCTGATGCCATGACTGGTCAGGGTCTCACTCTCACGTCTGCACATTCGTTCTCCTTACCTTGTACCTGTCCGACGACACTTATATCCTACAGCTGCTCTGGAAATTTATTCTCTTTGGTGAAGCTACTGAAGAGGTTTTATCTTCTCAGGTTCTGATGTGAACATTCTTATCGGGTAAACCCAGGTTTGTGGAGAGCATGCCTTGGTGTGTTTTCTTCAGGGGTAGATGATGAGTCCAGGAGTACTGAGGCAGGGGAGCATGGACACGTGACATAACACAAGGAGATGAGTGTGGTTGTGCCAGGAAGAGGGTGGAAGAGCAACCAGACCTGGTGGGAAACTATATGCCCTGCACAGTATTTCCTCTTCCTGGGATTCTCAAATCTTCAGTAGAGATGAAATTCTAGAGGCAAGAAGCATTTCTGTGGACACAAAAAAGGGTACTGGCTCATGGATCCATGGAGACCCATGAGTGAGTAGGCCAAAGAAGCATGTGGAGCTCACCTGTGAGCAACCTACAGGGACTGTGGAGGGAGTTTGGTTCCCATGAAAGGCAAGGTGTATGGTTTCTGGCTAGTCCAAGACCATATTTTGAAAGGTGGCTTGGAAGGCCTCAGATGCCATCTGAAATAAGATTCTTATCCTGTCTGAAAGATTCTTTGGGGAAGAGCCCTAAAAATCTTTCTTTTTAGTGTTTCTAGTTCAATGCTGGCTCAATGATTATTGATTTAAATTGAAATATTAAGAGGTAGGTGGTGACTTCTTTGCAGAGAAGTGAGTGCCACTGGCCAGTTGGTTACTCCTTCTTGGTTTGACACAATGTGCTTTGCCTTCCATTGTTACATTTGATCCTCATGTGGACCAAGGAAATTAGACTGGACAAGCTTATAAACAGAGAACGGGCTCAGTGAGCGTTGAGTGACTTCCTGGAGATCACACAGCTAGAAAGTGGCAGAGCTGGGACCCAGAGCTCCCAGTCCAATGTTCAGTTTGTCTCCCATACCAGGCATTCCCACGTACCTTCATAACTCAGGTAAGGCTGAATGGGAAGACTCTGGGAAGCTGAGTGGTGAAGCTTTCTATATTAACCCCTGAAGAGAAAGTATCTATTTTGAGAGTATGAGCTGGTACAGAACCCTCTTCTCTTTCTGAAATTATCTTCTTGAAACGTTTTGGTCGTGCACAGAGAGCTGAGTCATCAGAATGATTTCCAAAGCAATTCTAGGATCCCAAAGCTTGAACAATCACTTGAACCACTAAACCCAGAGCATGCCAGTCCCTCTGAAATTGGGAGGATACTTAAATGGGTGTTGTCCCCTGCCCCCAGAAGGCAGCCACCGTTGTTGATAGTGTGTATACTCACAATTTTCGTCTTTACTCCTGTCAGGCATTGATCTCTCTATTACACCCCACATGGATATGTGAGATTTCCTCCTTGTGACAAGTGAGGAAACGAGGCTCAGATTACATTACTTGCCCAAGTTCATGCAGCTGGTAATGGAGAGACGTGGAATAGAAACCCGTAGTATTTCTCAATCCAGATTCTGTGTTCTTACCCACTGTGCTATTGTGCCACCAAGTAGACATTTGCTGATTGAATTGGGTTGAATAGCAACACAGGAACAGTGTGGCCAGATGCCTAGTGGTCAGTACAGAAAGGAGTGCTGTGGGAGTTGGGAGAAGAGTGGATTGTCTTCAAGGGACTTATGATGCTGCCGTGGAACCGTCATGTGGCCCCGCCTCTGGATCGAGCCAGCAGCTGGTGGTAGGGCTCCTTGCTGGGCAGCCCCAGAAGGATGAGACCTCATGGAAAAACTAACTTACGATGAACCACGCCAGAAATGATCGCTTCGTCACCAGCCCCCTCTTAGGTCATATTTCACAGACTGGCTCAGGGCCACTGGTGGGGATGCACGACTGTGAGATCATGGCTGAGCAACCTGACTTTAAAGACTGTAAGGACCAACTTGGGAGTTTTATCACATTTCTGCCGCCCCGGCATGAAGTCAGCCGGATGGCGCGTGACAGGGAGTGTTCCTCTTGTAATTAGCCAGGGTGCTTTTTGTTTTGTTTTATTTCTTTCATGTTCTGCCTTAATTCAACATATCGCAAGTACGCCTGCTCCCTCGGAGCTACCTCACAGCAGTAGTGGAGGTGAGTCACAGCCATAAAATCTGGAAAACTCAGGGAGGGGGATGCGGGTGGTGGAGAAATATAAATTATTGTTATCATCTTTCGGATGTACCCACGTTAATTATTGCACTTTACCAGCTGCCTTGTGCCTTCGTCAACACCGAGCCAGAAGTGATGGTTTTAACAGGGGTAAAAAGGATAAAAAATCAGTTCCTTATTAGAGCAGAGGCTCCAGGAGCCCATTGTTCTTTGGAGGGGGGATGGAGCGAGTTAAATTTCCCCCACTGCCGCTCACCAGCTGGAACCTCAGATTTGCCCCTAAACACTTGGGTGTGAACAGTGTCACATCACATTTTCTTTATTTTTCTAAAGCAAATAAATCTGGTTTGGTTCTCCACCTGCCAGGCCTGGCAGGAGACCTAGTCTTAGTTATATGGTGGTGAGGTGTTCCTTCTCTCTTCCTTCGGAACATAAGGAAGCCCTGGGAATTAGGTAATTCAACAAAATTTAGGGTCAAGTTTCTCGTCTTGAGTTTAAGACAGAGGAATCTTTGCTCGTGAGGTGCAAATGCCATTTTGGAGGGGACTCTCATCCCCCTCCAATCCCAGGGGGCTTGGCAGCGGCTCTCCAGGTACCAGACTCAGGTCCCCTGGGGCACACCTCAGTCATCCCCCCATCTGGTGCTGCAGATTTCCATTCTCAGGGACTTTCAAGGCACTGTCGCTTTCCCAGTCTCAGGAAGAGGCATAGCATTTCAGATGGAGTCACCTCTCCTGAGTTCCTATCTTCAGGACAGTTCAGACCTTAGGCAGAGCAGTTATCTCATCTCTTTAAGCCTTTAAAATATCACAAGAGAAACAAGCAAACAAAAAAATAGAAAAGCAGAAAACCAAACCAATGATTCCATCGGAAGGGAAGATCATCCATATCCCATACTCTCTGTGCTGCCCTTGTAGCAAAGGTTCTCACAGTTACACAGGCATCAGAGTTTCCCGAAGGACTCATTAAAACACAGATCCCTGGGGCCCATCCCAGGGTTCTGATCTGGAGGCCTGATAATATACATTTTGGATAAGTTGCTCCATGAGGCTGATCCTGGCCACCATGTTTGGGGAAGCACTATTTTAGATTAATAGTTCTCTCCTAGGGATGGATGGAAGGTCGGTTAGCCATAAGGATTTATTTATTTATTATGTATTTTTTAAATTAATTGATTAATTTTTTTATGGTGACATTGGTTAACAGAATCTGGTTTCAGCTGTACATTTGAACAGTAAGGCATATTTATATTTATATTTATATTTATATTTATATTTATATTTATATTTATATTTATATTGTACCTCCCATAGCCATCAGGATTTAAAAAAAAACAAAATGTCTCTCTTGTACTGAATTGAATAATGTACTCCCCCCACCCCACCCACCCTGCTAAAATCCGGAAACTGTGAAAGCGACATCATTTGGAAATTAAGTCTTTGCGGATGTAATCGAGTTAAGGTGGGGGGCAGGTCACACTGGATTACAGTGGGCCCTAAATTCATTATGACTGGTTTTCTCGTAAGAAGAAGGAAGTTTGGCACATAGATACAGAGGTGAAGACACATGGGGGAGAATTCCACGTGAAGATGGAGACAGAGGTTGGAATGACGAGGCTACCAGCTAAGAAACACCAAGGATTGCTGGCAACCACCAGAAGCTGGGAGAGAAGTGTGATTTTCCCTCAGAACTCTTAGAAGGGACCAGTCCTGCTCACACCTCAATTTCAGGTTGATGGCCTCTGGATCTGTGAAAGAGGACATTTTTGTTGTTTTAAGCCATCCACTTGTGATCATTTATTACAACAGCCCTAAGAGACTAATGTACCTCTAATTTGCAAAACCCTAAATTTAAAAACAGTGATCGTAGCTTTCCTTCTTTCACTGAGAAACATTAGTGAGTACTAGAAATCTCCTGGGGGGATCAGAGCCCACTGGTGAAACTGTGTGTTTGTTCTTACGTGGCTAAGGAGGTCTGGCCTACTCTAAGCCATGCTGTCCTGGAGGCCGTGTCCACTCAGGGGCACCATACAGGAAAGCTTGGCTGCGGGGTGGTGGAGGCAACGATTCCCAGGTTCTAAGCTCAAGATTCTACTTTTGTAGTTTCAATTTGTTTTCTAGAAATCTACATTTTATCAAACCTTCCAGGGAAATAGTCAATGGCCAAAGAGTGCATTTAATGAAACGTTGGTTGGAGGGGATGGGGTATGTAATATTTTAAAGGAGACAAACTGTACCTTTGGTTTTCTAAACCAGGACTTTTAAATTTTTCGGTGCCATTGATCCTTTGGGAATTTGTTCAAGCTTATGGACATTTCTCAGAATAGAATGTGGCTCTCAAAACCAAACAATAAAATATGTAGGATTGCGAAGGAAGTCATTTATATTGAAATGTATCATTAAAAATATAGGAAACCCAAACTTTTAAAATACAGTACTGTAAGTGGGTCTTTAGGTCTTTATCAGCAAATTACGTAACAAGAATTAGCAGTGGGTCTAATAAGTACTGTAATCTCAAGGTGGCGATGAGTCTAAATCATATTTTGAAAAGTTGTGACAACTATAAAGTGATAAAATCTGTGATTTCTATTCACATAAAGTCACAGGAACTGCTTATACTCCTGTGGTTTGTGGTCCACATTCATAATCGAATACATCTCAGTCAGAATTAGTAGAAACAAAGACGAACGTTTTCCTCAAGTTGATGGTTGCCCTGAGCTGTGACCACAGATCCTTTGAAGGTGCAGGGATCTCAAGTTAAGAACCTCTGGTGTCTAGTTCTTTATCTTTTTCCTTCCTCATGTGGTGGCCCTGTCACTTTGCAAGCCCACAGCAAACCCAGAATTTCCTCCTCTCAGCTCACATCCAAACCTGCCCTTAGGGGTGATGCTGCATGGATTCTAGAGCCAAAAGGTGCAGGGATTTAAGAACTCCCCTCCCAACTTATTAGCTGCTCAACTTTAATCCTCTGAACCTTGATGGCTACATGTATAATACCCACTTTGTAATTATAGTGAGGATTAGCGATGATGTGTGTAAGTGCTTGGCAAATAGCAGGTGCCTAGTAAAGATTAAATGTCATTCATTATAAATTATAAGGAACGGATTTAAAATATTTGTTTTAGTGCTCTTCCAGTTAGGAGATACTTAAGTTTTAACAAGGACCCATAGCATTTCAGGTTGGAGAAAGAGGTTTGGGTGGGAAGAATGAGAATCCCTCAGATCACTCCCTGTTGGAGTTGGATGGATTCATTCATTCAACAGTCATTCAAAACAGTCACTGAGCACTGCATGGATGTGTGTGTTTTGGGAGCCAGAGGAGCTTTGGGAAGACCCTGTTGGAATCTGGGCCAAGTTTCAGTGTCTCGTGCCTTCTCAGGTTTGACCAGCCTGGTTGTAACTGTGGTGACCACTGGGCTGGCCAGAAGGCAGGTGAGCGCTTGCAGTGGCTGGGCCCTTCCTGGAGACATGGTCTGTGCTTTGCCTGGTGTGAGGCCAGGGTGTTGAGAGGACAGGCAGACAGGCGGGTAAACATTCCACCACGTTGTCCCAGCCTGCTCTCGCCCGGGGCCTGTCCCTAATAAAGCCCGCGTGTGTGTGAGGGCCTCTGACAGATGTAATGAGGGCCTCTGCCTGCCAAGTTCCCTCCACTGGCCATGATCTGGTCTGCCGGGGGAGTTGTCTGCAAAGAACCAGAGCAAACCCTCCTGTCGTCCCTTATTCCCATTTCTTTTGAGGTGAAACCTAGCATTAGAGGCCTCTGGGAGGTACATTTCTTGTACTGAGGGGACAGTGGATTGGAAATTTTCCTTCTGTCCTTCAGGGTCTGACAACAACAGCATTTACTGTAGTGATGGAGATGGGGAGCTGATTCTGCTCCCTGGCTCATGCCATCGAAAAGACAAGATGCAGCCCCATCTTCATCTCATCGGTGCTGACAGTAATCTTTGTGAAGCAGCACTGAGACATGAGAGAAGCAAAAAATTTAAGGTGAAGCATCCTGAATTTAATTAGGTTCTACTTCTACCAACTGCTACTTGTATGATCTTGGGCAAGGTACTTTACCTCTCTGGGCCTCAGTTTCCTCACAGAGTGGAGCACAGGTAGAACCTAGGGCCACCACATTGGTGAGATAGAGGAAAAGGAGGCTTAAAGCTCTCCCCTCTTCTTCACAGCCCATGAAACACAATCCTGAATGTCTGAATTCTGGGCTCCAGCTTCCTCATCCACAGTTCTTTCTGAGCCACTTCAACCCAGCATGAAGCTGGTTCCTTCTGAGAGTTCTGAAAAAATCCACTTATAAAGTAGCATGAGTAAGTTAGCAGACTTGACCAAAGTGGAGTGTGTGTGTGTGTGTGTGTGTGTGTGTGTGTGTGTGTGTGTTTTGGCTTTGGCAAGGGAGATCTAAGGGTTTACATGGCAGAACTTTGATCAGCTTTAAAGAGTATCAGGTATTATGCCTTTCATTCAGCCACTTGATTCTCTCCAAGGGCTCATATTAGCTCCAGGTCTCACCTAATCCAAGCCCTTCCCTGTCTGTGGGTCCTTTTGCCCTATTCTCTAGTTACTCTTCTTTTCACTCATCTCAGCAAACTCATCCCCCTTACTCACTCTGCCCAAAGTCAAGATGCTTTTTCTCTGTTGTTTGAGTTAACATCCCTGCTCTCTTGATTGTCACCTATCTCAAGCATCTCAAAGCATCTTCCCACAAAAAAACTTGTTATACCTCCAAGTGGAATTTGGATACTTGTTAATAATCATGACAATTCATTAAGTCACATAAAGATCGTAGGAGATAATATAAATAAAAGTATTTTAGGAATATAAGGTGTCACACAAATTAATTCATGCATCCACTCAATTATGCAACATACCTTTGTGAACAAATTATTGGGTGTTGGGGATGCTGAGATAAACAAGGTGCTTTCAAGGAGTTCACAGTTTAATGAGACGTTAGAGAATAATCGCAATAAGGAATGATAGATTCATGTTGCTATAAATATAATGGAGTAGCTATTTGAAGTATAATAGAGACAAATCAGGCTCAAAGTGCTTTTCTGAGTGTTCTGGGGAAGAACTTCCTGTTTGATGAATCCAGCTCCTGGGATGATACAGACAACTATCTCCATCTTCTCTATGGGTCTATAGCGTCAGATTCGTGTTTCAGGTCTGCGACTTTATACTTAGGGTAGGTTATTTGACTTCTTAGAGTCTCAGTTTTCTCATCTGTCAAATCTGTACCATAATCCCCCATAAGTTGCCATATAGATTCATTCACTCATCCATTCAGCAAATAGTTATTGAGCAACTACTATGTGCTGCATGCTGATCTGGGCCCTGGCATTTTTACAGGGAATGAGACAGAGGAAGAGTTTTTATTCTCTCAGAGGAAACATCTTGCTGAGAAGATTATGTCTATTGGTGTCCAGCCTGTTAATTGCCACCTAAAAACTATGTAGCATCTTCACTCCAGCCTTTCTTTTTGATTGTCTTCATTATTCAATTCCCTTGCTCTTTGCCTCAAAATTCCTTCGACTCCATCAGATAGAAGCAGCATAAGGGAACTCCTGGGAGTCTGGGGGACGAGGGCATTCTTACACCCATGGGCCAACAGGCTGAGTGTAAGTGCCTTACTTCCGGCTGCTATAACGAAATACCATAGACCAAATGGCTTAAAGAACAAACCCTCGTTTCTCACGGTTTTGGAGCCATGAAGTCCAAGATTGAGGCGCTAGTAGTTTTGGTAAATGGCTAAGGCCCACCCTTATGTCCTCACATGACACACAGAGAGATCGGCTCGCTTGCGTCTCTTATAAAACCTCTAATGTCATTCACCAAACTCCATCCTCATGACCTAATCACCTCCCAGAGTCTCCCCCTCCAAATACCGGTTGACTGGAGATGAGGCTTCAGCATAGGAGTTCCCAGGGGACACAGCGTTCAGTCGATAGCAGGGGGAAAGGTTGGGGAGCCAATTACAAGATGCTGAAACCAACAAACCAATTCTCTCTTTGCTTCCTTTTCCCAAGGCGCTGGAGAGAAACCCAGCTTTTTAATGACTTCTCTTTTTTGGTTCAGGCTTTGTTGCAAATATGCCTCCTTTGTGTTTTCTATAATTATGTCATTGAATGGTCCAGAGATAAATGTCAACAATGTACCCTCTGACTCGAAAGGGGCCCTGGGAGGTTTGGGCTTGTCATTAAGGAGCCCTGGTGGTGGGGAGAGTTGGGGAGCAGATAGGGGCTGGCAGGTTTCACAGAGGGTATGCTCATTTAACTATGCAAGGGGTGGCTGAACCATCCAAGGCCTGGGTCTGGCAGAGTTTGCAACCACAAAACAGGGAGCAGGGTGCTTTTTTGTCTCAAGAAAACTCCTCCTCAGCCATTGGGCTGGTTTTCCTGGTTCCTTTGTCAAGCTGAGCTCTTCAGTTTTAACATTTGTTTTTGGAATTTTTTTTGGAATTTTCTTCTCACTATAAATAGGTTTTGTGAACTCCAGCCTTGAAAAAACACTGCTGGGTTTTAGGCATGGAGCGTTAACAGTATGTGCGACCTGTGAAAGGAATTCAATGCCCTGTGCTCCCAGAGGCAAGGCTTGAGGTCTTCTGGTGTGTGGGTGGCATGCGGCGGAGGAATGAGGCAGACAGGTCCAACATTCAGGAACAGAACTGTGTTTCTTAACTCTCAAGTTGGGCTGCCAGGACTGCACAACTCCAAAGGGCTCTGCTCGTGTAGACACGACCCAAAGGGTACCCTCTGGAGTCGGGCATCACAGTGTCTGACTCCCTCCTTTACACTTCACCTTTCTCTCAGCCCTTCTAATTTTTAAGTGGTTGGACTTAGTGCCATTTTTTTTTTTAAAAGAGTTTGGACTGGATCCAAGGAATGGGCTCTGGGTGATCTTCATCAGGAATTCTGCGGTGGAGACAGATGCAGAAACACCACAGAATCGGAATTTTTCCTGTAAGGTGGGAAGAGAGACTCTGCTCAAAAGGACCCTGTGTGGGACCCCTTCTTAGGATGGGGTAAGGAAGACCTTGATGCTGTGGCTTGAGGATGCCTTCATTCCCCTTTCCACTTTCCTTATTCCCTTCCTCTCTCCTTTCACTGCTCCTTCCAGCAATGTGCTAGTGTTAGGGTTTTCCATGTGCCAGTGCTAGGTTATAAAAATGAATAGTGACAAGAGTTTGGAGTAAGGCTTAGGTGCATGACCCTCACCATTCTCTCATCTGTGCCTCTTGGCCTCCCTCTTGGAGAGATAGGGACTCCCCAGTGATAAGCACTGGATGAAAACAAAATACATATTGCTCTTGTAATAGTTGGGCAAATACCCCACATCTCCTTCCTCTTACTGCCTCCCATCCCTGCCCCATTATAGAGCTTTCTGGGGATCTGTTCTGGGGTACAAGACTGAGACCTGGAAGCCTAAGCAAGCTTTCTATTGCTTCCCCTCCAAAGCTGAGAGAGAGCTGTAAAAGCTGCTCACTTGTTTATCCACCCAGTGGCAGACATGCTGGGGCTGGAACAGAACTAATGAGATGGACTAAGCTCGACCTGCTGTATAGAAAGGGCAGGAGAATGTGCCTGGCATAAGTCTTGTCCTTGAGCATGCATGGTGACCCCATGCACTAGAAATCATGGCCCAGACATGTCCCCAGTATTACAAGCTGGGGCCGAAACTCGACTTCTTTCTTTCAGTCCCATACCCCACTATTCATACCAAGTCCTGCCAGTTCTACCTCTCATATATCTACAAATCCATCTACTTCTTTCCATCCCCTCTCTGCCACCTTCCTAATCCAGGCTGGTACAACCTCACTTTCAGTACAGCCACCTCATCTTTCTAGATCTCCCCATATCCCTTCCACCCAACCCATCATTCCAGGATCCACATCGCTGTCAGGAAAATATCTCAAAAATATCTATCTGGTTAAGTGGTTCTCCTATTGGAGCCCTTCAATGTCATCCCTTTGCTGTAGAAAAAAAAAAAAAATTCTTACCATTTCGTTTATGACTATTATGAGAATCCCTGTTTATACTTTTGATCTCGTTTTTCACCTCATCTCTTCTGGACATGAAGAACCGCTTTCCTTTTTCCTAAATGGGCCAAGCTTTTCCTTGTTCTTTTCCCCGTCCTGCTCACTTTCTCAGGAATATTTACCCCCACCCAACTCCTTTTCAACTAGCTTCTAAGTGACTTTCATATTCTGTGTTTAGCTCTTTCTCTAGGAAGCCCTCCTTCCTTTTCCTGAGTTAGTGGTTCTCTCACATGTTTCTGGGGCCACATATCCCTTTATGGTTATATATTGTCATTGCCTGTTTACTTGCTGTTCTCCCTGGCTTCTAGAGCAATCTGCCATCAAAAAGTGCCTCCTTGACTTTGGCTAAGCTAAGCACATGGGATCTCCCTCCCACTCCACACCATGTGGATTTACTTTATCTCTTTATGAGCTTGCCTAGAGCAAAAGAAAAGGGACACTGGACACCATAATGGATGATGTTCACAATAGCAGTAATTACTTTTAATGCGGAGACATTCCATGCATTATTGGTTGCTTTATTGGCTCGCAGTGAAGCCAAGGGTGAAATGAGCTGTTGACTCTTCAAGAAACGATTTCGTGGGATGGTGTGGGGTCAGGGTTGCTTTTTAGGTCGTGTCTGAAAAATCTCGAATCGAACACAGTTTCACCTCCTCTTCTCTTTGTTATGATGAAAACTTTGGAGAAGACTTTGCAAATTTTTTTTTCTTCTCTCTGTTTAAAGCATCAATAGTTCAGCTTGGCTTTTGACGGGAGCTATATATCAGGTGGTTTGCTGTTGAGCCACTGGAGAGAGTCTGGAATGATGAGTTGTTGATTAGGAGAGAATATGCATATTCGAGATAGCAAGATGCTTTTCTTCTACAACCAACGTTTCCTGAGCACCTAACCTGTGCCAGGCTCTGCTAGGTGCTGGGGTAAAAGGTGAGCGATATCCATTCTTGCCCTTGAAAACCTCACCAGTCCCTAAGTTCTATAAGAAAAGAAAAATGGTAGGAGTTGAGAGAAGAGAGAGAGCACATATAGAGACACACCAAATAAAGAGACATGGCAAGAAGGGTAGGTTCCCATTTACCCAGGCAAACTTTACGAATGACAGCATGTAATTGCCTTGGAAAGAGTTCTTCAGATGGTGGCAATGCCAAAGGTCAGTGTGGCATCGGGAAGTTTTAGTTTCCCCCCAAACCTCCATTATTTAGCACCCTATGTTCTTTATCTAATCACCTCTTTCTTAATGTTATGTAAAATATCATGTAAACACACCCTCAAGTTCCCCCATCACCAGATTGTCTCCCAAGGCAGTGTTAGACCTGCTGTAGCCATCACTTACTCCCTGTTGATCCTTGCAAATTTACAAGTTGCCGAAAATTGGTTCTTAGTTGGAAATGGAAGCATTCCAGGCTTGTCAGAGACCTGGGCCCAGACAGATGCAGATGCCTGGGCTCATGCAGACACACACACACACACACACACACACACACACACACACGCTTCCAAATATCCCGTGATGCCATATTGTTGTCCAGTTCCCTTACGTCATTGGATAGGAATGTCTGCAAACACCTAAGGGACTGAGCAGTCTCATGGGTAAGACCTGTCCACCTCCCAGAGGCTTGGCAGACTTTTGCAAAGCTGACCTATCAAGGCCCTAGCCAAGACAGTGGGACAATGAGGACCTCAACATTATTTATGACAGCCTTTCTTTGTGTCGTAAGTGACCTCAGTACCCTGTTTCTGAGGGAGGAGTTTATGTGCTAAGAAGTCAGGAAGATAGGTGGGTGTGGAGTGATTGATGGAATCCTTGGAGGTAAGGGGTGCAGAGGAGTTGGAGTGAGGGGATAGGTGCTGATTTTGAGGCTGTTTACAGTGGTATTGGAACATGTCTGACTAAGTCAGTAGAGATGGAAATCCTAAGTTTTTGTTGTTAATAAGTTTGCCTCAGATAAAAGAAAATTATGACATTAATAACAATAGTTGTCATTTTTGATAGCTTGGGAATTGAGAGGGTGTAGTCAATATCTTCTCTTCCCCCTTCTATTTCTAAACCAAGACAAAGGTGCAAAGTGGATGCGAGCAAACTGGCATCTTTATGACTGGAGCAAGTACTCTGAGTAGGCTTTTTGGGTCCCCAACCCCATACAGGACTTTGGAGCAAAAAACCTGAGAGCAAATTGGAGTCTGCAAAGCTCCACACCTCACTAGGCACAGAAGGACTTGGAAGAAAGGCCACATTCCCCTCCTGGCAATTCTGATAGATTTGCACCACCCGTCAAAGAAACATAAACAATCGTTTGCCAGTCAGGTCACTCCCTTTCTCTCCTCAGGGAGTAAAGAGGGGTGGGACAAGAGGCCAGTAGTGTTGACAGGAAATCTCTTCTTATCACAGAGAACAAGTAGAGAGGGGAGGACTTGTCTCCCCCGAACATTCCCTATGTTTTGTCACAGTCAACCCACAGTCAGTGTGGGATATGGCTGTCTCCCCAGGGGAGATGTATCCTTTGTCAGAGCAGCTCTGCTCCCACTTCAAATGGCTCCCCTTCCCAGACAGACCTTGCTCCTTCTAGTATTCCCCTTGGGCTGCTGATGGGCAGGGTGAACTGTGCCCCCAGAAGGTTCTGAAATGACGTAAATCGTATTTTAATTAAGTTACTGCCAAAGACATCCTGATCGAAGCTAAAACCCTGTTCCATTTCCTACTTCTTATTCCAAATCATGTTGAGCTACTTTGCCTACTGTAGCTCCAAAGAGGCTCTTGTCCAATGGAGAAACACGAGTGATGAAGGGGAACTGTCAGGACAGAGACCTGACACCGGGCCTCAGAGGTGCGGAGAGACAGTTGCTGCCGTGAGGGCCTTGTCAAAGGACACTCTGTTTTTAGAGGAGAGCTGCTGTTTTGGGTTTGGGGCCAGATTTTTGAGGACAAAATCTACCTCTATCTCTATCATATCTTTATCATCTCTTTATCTCCATCTCCATCTCCATCTCCATCTCTATGTATTTCTCTATCATTTTTTCTCCCTCTTTCTCCTCCCCTACTACCCCCCCCCCACCAAACTCTCTCTCTCTTTTCCTCACCCTTCCTACATTAATAACTCCACCAAGACTTCCTGAGAAAAACAACCAAGTCAGAAATCACCCTGTTCCTCTGACAGCTGGGCCCATCCCTACAAACCCATATCTCATGGGCAGCCACTCCCACATGTCATCGGGCCACCGAGAGGCTTCCTGTTCATTCCACTGTCAGAGACATTAGTTGTTAGCACTTTTTGGCAAAGGATCTTGACAATTGCCTTGGGAAGGAAAACAGCACCATGGTTTAATGGAAAGAATGTGACTTTTGGAACCGGGCAGCCCTGGGCTCAACTCCCAGCTCTGCCACTTAATACCTGAGTAACCCTGGGCCAATCACTTAACCTTTATGACTTTCAGTTTCCTTTTCTCTAAAAGAAACAAAGCAAAGATGATAATAGTGATCTTACAGCACTGTTTTGAAAGGTAAGCAATTCAATGCATGAAATGTGCCTGCAAGACACATATGGTTGATAGCTTTGAATATGCTCAGAAGATTCCATTTTAAGCTAATACAGATTCACGGGTCTCTTCCTCTTGATAAATAGCAAAACTTATTTGGAGACTCTGAAATTACAGAAATCGTGAAGCATTTGCTCTGCATAAGGAAGTTTTTATTAAACAGACTTCATTAGTCTTTCTAATGAAATGGCTTTTCCTTTGCTCCAAGTCTGTGTCCATTTCCTTCTAGCAGTAGCTGCCCATTAAGGACATTTGTAAATGCCTTCTCACAGGATCCTTTCAGCCATCCCCTTCCTAGACTGGCCGTGGTTTGTAATACGTTGTTTGGGTGTTGAAGTTATCTATATGTGACCGTGGAATTTATAGTGGGAACAGAAGTCCAGAGGACAAAGGACTTCTTTGGTCATTGTGGCCTTTGTGATGGGCCTACCTTGTAGGTGACTCAAAGCTCCTTCTTCCTTCCAGACTTTAGAACTTGGTATCCAAACCAGGTCAGTCTACCCATGAGTCCTGCTCTGGGGCCAAGTATGTTAGAGAGAACATCTGAGTATGCTGCGCAGATGTTTCCCTAGGAGTGTCACTCAGAGTTATTGGGTGCAAGAAACAGATTTTAACAGAAAATGCATGTGTTTAAAAGATATTGAGTAGCTTCCAAAATCGATGGAAGACTGGAGAACCCAGTTTAGAAAATGACTATATTCCAGCAAGGTTAGGCTTTATGAATGAAGTTCTTCCTTAGCATGTCATCACTATTGCCACTGCTGGACCCTGGGGCTTCCAGCATGGAAGCTCAATGCCACTGGATAAAAAATCTTCGATGGTCTCTGTGTCATTGGGTTGCTTGCTCAATATCCACAAGCCTGAGTTGGAACATCTCATTGACTGACTCCAGATTAATGTGCTTGGGAGGTGAATTCCTGTTGGCCCATATTACATCATGTGCCTGGTTCCAGGTGCCAGGGAGCAGAGGGTCCTCTTTGACTTTCCTCAAGGGATCACATCGAAGGGAGTTCCTCCAAAAACAGGAAGATGCTTGAAAGACTAATGTCTGGTAAACCAGAAAACTAGGCAGCATTAATTTATTTTCACATATTTTGGTCCAATATACAAATGGTAAAATTGAAATGCCCTGTGCACATCTTAAATTTGAGTATAGCAGAAAAAATACCAATTTGGACTCCAATTTTCTGACCTTCTGTTTTTTCTTTTATTAAATGAGAATTAAAATGACTATCCTGCATAACTCATCAAGGTTGTTGTGAAAATCAAACATAGTAATATAAAAACATAGAATGGTAGGAAGACTTCCCCCTATTATTCGATAAACCACTGAAAAATAATAACCTCTCTATAGATGGCCTTTGACAAGATTTAGTCCAAAATATGCAATTGCACATTAGTGAAATTAGGTAGAGTCTCTATCATGCATAAAACTATCTTCATATATGCATATTCTTCATTTATTCAATAAAATGCGATGTTGTGGTTTATAACTGTGAGTTCTGAGAGGTGAGGACCATACCTATTTTGTTCACCACTGTATCACCCATTTTTCATGCCTCAGAATATGCAATTGTAAAATAAGTGAGGGATTGATGCATGAATGACTTGAAGAGGTTAAGTTGTCAAGACTTGGGATAAATGGACCTGGGAGGTAGGGAGAGAGTTGGTGTCACAGATGGCTTCCAGGTGTCTGGCTTGAATACCTGGTTGGATGGTGCTTGCCATTTACAGAGATAAGGACCATGGGAGGATGAGCAGGCTCTGGAAGGAAGATCATGAGTTTCGTTGTGGACCTGCTGAGTTTGTGTGTCTGTGAGACATGAACGTGGGGATGTGAGTGGGCTGCTGGATATATGGGTCTGGAACTTAGGAGCGATGTCTGGAATTGAGATATAAATTTGGAAGTTGTCAGCATCTAGCTCGTAACTGAAGTTACAGCCACAGACATGAAAACATATAATATATGCAATACATAAAATATATATGAGTCTACAAATACTTAAATAGAAAGTTTTATGCATGTGTAACCATGCATCCATTGGAATCAAGTTATTGGTAATATTCAGGAATGAATAATACATAATGTCAACCTGAGAAGTGATCGATGTTTAGTGGTCACAAAAATGGCAGGAATCATTCACTAGAAGTTGGAACAGTTGAATTCCAAGTTGATCTGTCTGCAAAGACAATATAAATATAAACCAGTGGTATGTCTGTGCCCCAGAGCTCCCGCTAAGTTGCTGGACACAGAATGCTAGATATTTCAGAGGGATGTTAGCCATGGCATAGACAATTCCTTTGTGTCAAGGTTAAGAACATTCTGGGGGAGGGGCACAAAGGCAAGGCAGTGGGAACATCAAGCTGAGACAGGACTGGGGGCCTACGAAAAGCTATGCAGGGACTGTGTTTTAGGAACAGGAGATGGCGGCTGAAGAGAACACCCCATATCCTTTCTCCTCTCTCTGAAAGGTATTTTCAAGAGGACAGGGCAATCAAAAGATTAATATTGACGCTTCCCAGGCTCCCAGCCTGGAAACGGGCTGAGGGTATCTGTGATATGAGGACCTTGCGATTATAGGTCACCCATCCATCACTGATTAAGAGCAAGAGTTATAGATCCAGATAGACAGAGTTCAAGCCCCACTCTGTCACTAACTTGCTGGGCAGGCTTTGGTAAGTTACTTATTCTCTCTGAACCCAGTTTCTTCATCCTACTCAAAGGACAGTACTGGTATAAGACACAGGGGGCTTTGGGCGTAGTGAATACCTAAATAAATTCCTATTGGTGACAAAAATGAATCCCTGCTCTGTCACCCTATTAGATGGGTAGCCACTGGTGGGTTTTAGATAAGGAAGTGATGGGATCTAATTTTCCATTTAAATAGACACCCATGATGCCATATGGAGGCCAGAGTGGACACTAAGGGTGAGATAAGTGACTACTGCACTAGTCCAAGCATGGAGTGATGGTGGTTGAATCCAGATAGTAACAAGGTGTTGGATTTCTAGGTTGATGTGAGAGCTTACTGAATGATAGTTAATGTAATAATTATGATTAAGGTTATTTCTTTCTTCATAACACTAGTCAATTACAGAAATATATTTGGAGCTATACTGAAACCTATACATTTTAGTTGTTGTATATGTATTTAATATACTTCGATGTGCCTGGCACTGTACTAAGAACTTTACAGACATTTGCATATTTGATACTCCTATTACTTCTGCTATCACCATTTTACAGAAGAGGAAACTGAGGCTCAGAAATGTCACACAGATAGTAAGTGGTAGAGCTTGGTTTCAACCCCATATAGTCTAAATTATATTAAACTTGAGAAAAAAAAAGATTCTTAAAATTAGTTTGGGATCAACTGTCTTTATACCTCCAGTAACTGACGTGGACTCTCTTGCCTTAGGATTGAACACAACCTTGCACAGAGTTTGGCTGTCTTGCCACCACATCCCAGGGCCATTGAGGACACAACCATTTTAATAATGATTCTATGAATTCTGGAACTGGTGGGCATTTGGGTTGAAAGTCTCTTAGAAATCTTCTTGTAGTTCTCTGGGGTGTGTGCCTCTACCTCCAATCAAAAGTTAATAATGAAACACAATAAAATGAAAAGACTTAAAAAATTGCCTGACCGTTGAAATGCCAAGAGCCTAATTAATCAGAGCAGACCTTACAATAATACCAAATCAGGGTGAGTGCACACTGGAGGAAGTCTGATAAGAAAACACCGCCTACGATGATTTTTAATTGGCAGCGAGAAAAGAACTTGAGAACAATAGCTTGATGGTGCCAACTCCCTTCACATTTCTCACTAAATCAATGTCTTTTCCCATCCGGAATGTTCTACCCACCCCGTGACCCACCCATTTATATAATTACCTTTGGGACTTGGCTAAAAAGTTCGCTTCTGCTAAGTGCCTTTCCCACCTAGAATCAATTTGCTCAAATTCGATGGATTGGATCATTAATTCCTCATTCACTCAGTGAGGACCTTCTGGGTATTAGATACTGAACCAGCTGCTGAGGACACCGTGGTGGACTGGGCATCATTCCTGGCCTCTTGGAGTTCAGAATTTTCTTTAATGATGGAAATACTCTGTTTGGGCTCTCCAATATAGTAGCCACTAGGTCTGTGTGGCTTTTGAGTGCTTGAAAAGTGCCTAGCACAAATGAAGAACTGAGTTTTTAGATGTTATTTAATTTTAATTCGTTTCGATGTAAACAGCCACATGTGGAAGCTCAAGTCTGAAGTGAATGTCTTTATTGTTAAATAATAAAGAAATGATTGCCGCTAAGTCTTCAAGGGCTGTGACAGAACTCTGTAAGAGGCTGGGGGAGGGAGCCACGGTTGGGCTGGTTGGGTCTTCTGGACAGAGGCAGAGTTATTCAGGGGAGCAGTTATGCAAAGCCTCTGTAGTCAGCTCCTGTTTTTTAAATCTGATTACAAAACATATTCTTGCTCATGATAAAAAAAAATACAGAAATTGTAGAAAGTTACAAAGAATAAAGCACAAACCTTACCATTCAAAAATTTCCAGAATTAGGGTAAATATGCAAATATTCCTGTATAGAGATGTCCAAATTTATGTATATTAAGCTCTGTAATTGCTGTTTCACTCAGTAATTTGCTGTGACTATTTTAATATGTTAACATAGAACTTCATAAACATTTTAATTATTACATAATATTCCCTTGTACCATTGTGATGGACAATTAAGCTGTTGATATTTCCCTCTATTCTAAATCATTCTATGATGATCATCTATCCTATCTGTTTGTGTGATTATAGGTCCATTGGATAAATTCCAAAATGGTGAATTTTTGTATCATTTAAAATTTTGGTACTTAATAGAGATTACATTGGATCTCTAGAGCATTTTGGATTGTATGGCTGTTTAACAATATTAAATCTTCTAATTCATGAACACAGGATGACTTTCCATTTATTTGTATCTTCTTTAATTTCTTTCATCAATGGTTTGTAGTTCTCAGTGTACAAGTCTTTTGTTTCTTTAGGTACGAATATTCCTAAGTATTTTTATCTTTTCAATGCTCTTGTAAATAGGATTGTTTCTTATTTTTTTTCAGTTTGATGTTAGTATATAGAAATGCACCTCGTTTTTCTATGTTGATTTTGTACCCTGCAACTTTACTGAATTTGTTTTTTAGTTCTAACAGTTTGTGTGTGTGTGTGTGTGTGTGTGTGTGTGTGTGTGTGTGTGTGTGTGTGTGTAGATTTCTACATAGAAAGCAATATCATCTGCGAATGGAGATAATTGTATCTCTCTTCTTCCTTTCCAATTTGGATGTCTTTTATTTCTTTTTCTTGCTTAATTGCTCTCAGTACTGATCTAAGAGGAAAAATTTTCAGTTTTATCATCGAGTATGATGTTCGCTGTAGATTTTTCATAAATGGTTTTTATTATTTTGAGGTAAATTTCACCCTCCAGAAAGTGTTTACTAATTTATGTTCCTTTTCGTACTTCATGAGGGCACCCCTTTCCCAACTCCTTGTCCAAAGTGATACTTTGTTGCTCTCAATAATCGTCTATAATCTATTGTATTATACTGTGAAGCTATTTATTAATTCTTAAACTTACAATTTTTTATTATTGCTGAAGTTCAATATTTTTACCTTTTTTATTAGTTTTTCTTTTTAGAATTTCATATTATTATATTTTTAATATTTTCGTTATGATGTTCAACTTTTTCTTGATGTCTGAAAGCTCTTTATATATTCTTATCCAACCATTTCTTGAATTGTGAATATTAAAAATTTATTCAGCTTATTAATTATTTAAAAAATTTAAAGTGTGACTGATAGCGTTAAAATACATATAAGATTGTTTGCAATATAGTGATGCTTTGAAATTATTTAAGAGAGAAATATTTATTTCAAGAATGCAAGACAATTGAGGTCTTAGTTTTAAGCTTAAGAGTCCTGGAAGTTAAGACAAAAAGGAATATTGATGGTTTTAGATTTTTCATAGCTTAATGGAAACCAGGATAGAAGAAAAGGTTTTTTCTTAACCCCAATTTCTAGAAAGAATCTTCCTGCAGTAGTCTGTAAGTGAGGTAAAGAAAAGAAAAGCTTTTGCCTTGCCAGTTCCCTATTCGGCAAAGTACTCCGCATAGGAAGGAGGTAGTGAGCAAACCAGTACCATCCAGCGGTATAACTCCAGGGAGAGCTCTCCAAACACAGTGTGATTGATTGGTGGTGGCCCCCGGATCATATTCACTAACAAAAGAAGACTAAAGAGGGGCCATTTTCCTTGCTCTCAAGTTGTGGGATCATGGATTATAGAGTTGAGAATTAGAAAACGTGGGTTCCATCCCCAGCTTTGTCACTGCATGGCTTGAGATCTGAGACTTCTCACAGCCTCTGTTGAAGTGAGACAAGTTCTCTGGCCATTTAAACCAGAGCCCCTCCTGTTAAAAGATACCCGAAGTGCTCTCTTCCCTGTTTTCAGATGGTGCCCAGAGTTTCAGCCCTTTCCCACCTGCCATTTGCCACTTTCTTCATCCATGTCCTAAAGGTACGCTGTACCTCTTTGCCTTTGCAGATCTCCCTGTCTGCATCTCTCAAGTCCTCCAAACCTGTCCTCTGGCAACTTCTTAAAAATCCAGCTCCCTTTGTGTTCAAATGAGTTTTTAAGCTCCATCTTCAATAACTTGCTGCCTCAAGGACATGCTTCTTTGCAGCCCTTATAAGTGATAGCTTTTCAATTTCCAAATGTCCTCCACACTAACCAGGTCTGGAGATGGTTGCTAAAAGTCATGACCCTTTGAGTTTTGTTCCACTTAAGTTGCTCTCTTCCTCATTTTTGTTAATTATTGACTTCTTGGAAATTACCCTTCATTCTATAAACTTATTGGCTTCTCATTCACTGTCTCTCTCCTTCCCAAGTCCTGACTCATCTGGAATGATTTTAGTTCCTTGATATTCCACGTTTCATTGATTTTCCTTCCCACTCCACCTTAGCTATGCAATTCCTTGTTCACACTCTTGACCTAGTTATTGCTCAAATCTTCTCTAATTCCCAGATTACTAATTTAAACATCCTCTTTCTCACTGCAACCTCCTATCCTTCTAACTTGCTTGTTCAGCATCTCCCTTTATAGCCTTAATATTTATTGACATCATTTGCACCTGTGGCCCACTGAATCCTTTACATTCTCCCAATCCACCAGTTCTCTTATTTTTAATATTCTCCCCAACGGCAGAAATTGCCATTTGCCTACCCAACATTTATTCTTGCGGGTTAAACTCGGGTTTTATTCTGGAGGTAATATGCTTCATTAAAAAAAATAAATTTCCCAGAGTACTTGTATCTAGGAAGAGCCAAAGATGTCACAGGAAGTTGTTAGGTGGGGCTTCCAGGAATGCTCTGAAGGAGCTCAAAACAAAGGACCCCCAAATATGCCACTTGGATTTATTGATTGTTTTGAGCTGATGGCACTTCAAAAACAGCAAATGCAAGGAGAGGCATTCTCTGAATTTCCCTTACTTGCCTAAAGACAGATCCACCAAAAAGAGCTCCATTGTCACTGTCCCCTTCTCACTTTACCATAGGAACGTTTGATACCACAGGAGAGGAGGCTAGAAGTGGACATCACTCCCAGGCTAACTTTGTCACAAACGATCATCTCTCTCATCTATTCTTCTAAAAGCCTATTCATCTTTCCTAAAAATCATCTACTCTTCCCTAAGATAGTATATAATCCTCCCATTAAGATAGTATATAAGCCATCCAATTTCACTACCTTTTGGGGTATTTACTTTTTCCCCTGCTGTGCCTCTGTGCACGTAATATTAAAAATTAATAAATTCGTACATGTTTTTTTCCTGTCTATATGCCTGACGTCAGTTTATTTTGTAGACACAGCTATTGAACCTAGGAGGGTTGGGGATGTCTTTCCTCCACGGCAGCTCTTTAAAGATTGTCAGAATGTAGGCATGTGCCCCTGTTAGCCTTTCTGCCCTGCTTCCTGCTGAATGTGGACATGTTGGCTACAGTTGGAAACCTGTATGGCAGTTTCTTATAAAATTAAACGTGACTTACCCAGAAATTAAACATCAATTACCCAGAAAGTCCACCTAAAAGAAATTAAAACATAAGCTCAATATATAAACTCAAAAAGACTTGCATAAACATATTTCATAGCAGCTTGATTCATATGTGCTAAAATAAGGAGGCAACCAGCAATAGAGTAATTAAACAAACTGACATAGTCGTACAATGGAATATTACTCAGCAATAAGGAATGAACTCATAGACACAGCGACATAGGTGAATCTTCCACCTGTTATACTGAGCGGAAGAAGTGAACATGTAAGAAAACATGTCAAGTGGCTCCATTTATATGGGTTCTCAAATGAGAGTAGTAGTTTCTGGTGAAGAAATCAGAACAACAGTAGTTGCCCCTGGAGAGAGGCCTGAGATGAGCTGGGTAGGGGGTGGAGGGGTAATAGGGGGTGTGGGTCATTTAAATACATGCTTTTGTCAAAATTCATCAAACTGTATTCCTAAGATGTGAGCGTTTTACTGTATATACATTTTAACTAAAAATCATTGTGTCAATTGATATGTCAATATAAAAATCAATCAAAATCGGTACTCCCCAAATAGCAATAATAGTATAATAAACTGATATAACTATTATTCTGAAAAATTATTAAAACATGGCAAATTTTCTTTCATCTCTACTCCTACCTACCCTCTGAATTATTTAGAAGCAAATATTTCAATATATTTCTCTAAAAGATAAGTGTCTCAGGGCCTTTGCATATGCTCTCTCTCTGCCTCTTTCTTTCCCTGCACCCACCCCCTCTTCATCTAGTTAGATTCTAATCTTCCTTCAGGTTTCTTTTTTCCCCAAACCTTAGGGTGCTTGAGTGAGCATCTCTACGTGCAGTTTGATTGGCCCCTCAGCCATGAGGACTCTCCAAATGTGGATATGGCCTTTGGGAGGTTTTTGTTGCCTACTCGGTGAAGAAAGACAGTCCTTCCTCCCTGTTGCCAGCCATTTGGGTGATGCTGTGGGAAGAAGTTGCTGGCAGTCTCAGGGGAGGACTGCTTTGTCACTGTCTGCACGGGGGATGTGTTGCACAGCAGCCACTGCTCCTTGGCCCGCGATGGACACCAAGCAGCAGACCACCCGAACAGAGGCCTGTTTTCTATTTGCCTTTCGCCACGTGGCCTGTCCACCTCAGCTGCGTGAAGAACGCCAGATGCCCAGAAGGAGGCTGGAGACAGAGAGAAGTGTTTCTCTTCTGGATTATTCTACTTGGCCTGATTTACTGGTAGAACTCGGAGAAAGGAGCAATTGGGATGGTCTACAGTACCATTTGGAGGAACCGGAACCCTCAAGAGAGACACCAAATCTTCAGGGAAGGGAAACAACTACGCAGGAAAGTTAGGAAGCAAGAAGTCCAGGTGTGCTTCTCTTGATGGCATGCCATGTTCTGAGAAAGAGCTGCAAACTGGGGTTTTCTATGCAAAGGGGTACTGTAGGTCTGACTTCCAGTAACTCTGGAATCTTTAAGGCTAGACGCAGCAACCAACCAATATTTTAAAGCTGCCAACAGTTATTTTGCCTGTGAGGGTAGAAGCAGAATTCATCTTTGGAGGAAGGCTGGTTTTTCATTTTGTGAAAAACACAGAATGTTGGATTAGGCAAAGGTCAAGTCAAAATCCTGCTGCGGAATGGAGAAGTTTGAGACAGAGAATAGCTCAACAGAGTAGCTAGCTATTCTGCACAACTATGCAGAATGCCTAACAGGTTGCAACTCTGGAAAGTGTTACACGTCTGAGTGGAGTTGCAGACTTGGATTTCAGGACACTGGCGAGGGTGGGAGGTGGGCTGCCTCTCAACAAGACGGAAGGCAGAGGGATGGTCAGTCAGGGGTCGAGTGTGGGCAGGAGGGCACGGTTGATGGACTGACTCCAGCAGCAACGATGTCTGACATCCACTTTAAAATGCCCTCTTCTCTTACCGCACGTGAATTAGTGAAGTTTCTTTAATTGTCAGCAACAAAACCCGGCTAACTGAAGAAGAACGCTTTGGAAAAATACGTTGGGAGGCTCATAGCTTTGGAGGAATAAATAGACAAGAATCAGAAAAGCGGAAACAAGCACAGCTCCCCAAATACAGAAGCAGACGATTATGTTCCTTCTTGCTTGGATGGGCTCCTCATGCCACGCAGCACCCCAATGTCCAGGCTGTGCCTCTCTGTTCAAGTTTTAAATTCCAGGTAGACAGAATCCGATCACCCCAGCTCGGTTAGGTATCAATATTCCAGGATCAGTTGGCTATGCTGGGGACAGGAAGTGGCATAGATTTGACTGCTGCGGCATCGTCATTAAACCAGCAGCCGCCTCAACTTGGCTTTTCTAATAGCAAATCATCAGAAATTTTGTTTGACAATGACCCTCCTCCAGAACTGTGTGAAAATAAGGAAAGGCTAAAGACCTCCTGACAAGGCCTCTCCAAATCCATATAATTTAATTATCTACCTTCTTTCTGCATTGCTCTTATAGAATAAAACTGAATATTTTGAAAAAGTATTTCTAAGTTAACTCATTTTTATAGACAACAGTGCAGGCGCATCCCTTATGTTTTGTGTTAAATATTAAGACACTCATTTGATCTATCATTATCCCATCCTAATCAATTCAGTAACATTTATGCTTATTCCGTGCAAAGCCATGTATGGTTCTGGGTATATTTTATTTTAAACTCACAAAAAAGACTATTTCGACACTAGTCAGAACTTCTTTTTGGATGCAAATGACTGACTGAGCGATTATTGGCTCACATACGTGGGAAGTTCAGAAGTAGCTGCCTGCAGGCTCACCTAGATCCAGAAACTTAGAAAATATGGTCGGGGATCCGTTTTTCTCTTCATTTCTTATCTCTGATTTGCCGCATGTGGGTTTCATTTTGTAGACATTCTCTAATAACGGAGCAGATTTCCACTAAGAGGTCTCCATGCACATCCTTCTAGCATAGGGACCCAAGTGGAAAAAAATAGCTTCTTTTTAAAAATCTGGACTGGGTCCAATTCTTGTCCCTGACCAATCACTGTTGTGGGGACACTAGGGTCCAGCGTGGCCCAGCTGCCCATTTCTGTGGTGGAGAAAGGTCGGGGTTGTGTGCCATGAATCACAATAATTCTGTGTCCATCTGAACCATGTAGAATGGAAGGAGTGCCATTCCCCGATGGAAAAAGTGGTTCTGGGACGTCAAACGCAGCAGGTTTGCACTTCAGTTATGTTCAGAACCCCTGAATTTAGCAATCACGTGTCTACCACCTCAATTTTAAAAATAAGGGAATAGACCAACAGAAACGAAGAGACTGTACGTAGTCATTCATTCGACAATGCTATGCTTCGCAGATGTAACTGCAGCCAAGACATCATAGTCTCTACCTCCAGGAAACAATTTACCCAGAAAAAAAAAAACCCAGAAAACAAAAAACAGCAAAAAACATTGGTAAAGAGTCTATTACAATGCAGCAAGTAGGTGTTACGAAAGCAGTAAGAATAGGTGTGTTATGGGAGCACATAAGAAGGGCCACTAACCTAGTCTGAGGGACCCTCTATGAAGAAAAGATATCAACGCTCACACAAAGAATGAGTATATTAGCTAGGATCATGCTAGCTGCTGGAACAAACAAACCCCTACATCTCAGTGACAACATGAGTAGAAACTGACTTCTCATTCGTATAACTGGCAATGTGATGGGTCTGTGGGTGGCCTTCCAGCGAGTCAGGCACCCAGACTCCCTCCATCCTGCAGTTCCATCATCCCCTAGGATCTTGGAGTCCTTTACTTCCAGTTGGCAAATGAGGAAACCACTTGGGCTCAGAAGTGGCGTGCGTGCTTACTGTCACATCCCTCTGGGGAGATCTAGTCACATGGCCCCACCTGGATGCAGGGGGCTTGATAGCCACAGTCCAGCAGTAACCTTACACTGTGTGGGGGGCGGAACATAAAGTTTCGATGTTCCTCACTTGATGAGTTAGCCAAGCAATGACAACGAAAGGCCTTGGTGGTCTAGCTAAATGATGGCACACTTTAGAAAAGCCCAGAAGCGAGGAAACGCAGGCTCCAGTTGGAGTAGGGTTGCCATAATAATGTTGGATTTTTCAAATAAAAATACAGACCCTTCAGTCAAAACTGAATTTCCTATAAACAACAAATAACATGTTAGAATAAGTATATCTAAATTATTCCATGGGACATCTTGTACTAAACAGGATTCCTTGTCTCACTGAAATGGACATTTAACCTGGCATTGTGTAATTTACCTGGCAATCGTCCACTTAGGGAAAGAGCAGATTATTAAGAAGGGTTGGAGCACAGAGCATGGGAATTGAGGATTATGAAGCTGGAGAAGGTAGCATAGGCCCAGCTTGCGAAGGCCCTTTTAAGGCTCCATTGAGAATTTATCCTAAGAGCAGAGAGAGGAATCACCGAAAGGAAAAGGTATGAAACGTGCTCAGATCTGCATTATAGGAAACTCTAGTGGTGGTGAGGAATATGGATCACAGTGGAGGTGACAGAGGGGGTGACGAGAGGCAAAGAGACAGTGGCAAAACCAGGAGCACATCCAGGGCTTCAAGTCTGAATCCATCATTTCATGGTTCTGCTGGGTTCTTAGAATCAGTTCAGGGGTCCGATTCTGAGGAGCGGGACACAGTTGTCATTAGACCTTTCTCAGTCTCACTGTCACCATCCCTAAGTTCCTCTGGAGTTCCAGGATTCCCCCACCTCTGCACTGAAGTCCCTTCTACTCTCCTGAACACTGGAAGTCTGAATGCCTCACAGTCGAAAGTCAGACCCTGCCTGGCTCTGGCGCTTATATAACTGTCAAAATCTTCACTATGCTTCTCGTCCATCCACAGTTTGGTGCTATCAGCTCAGCTGCCATTAGCAAATCCATCGCATTAAGCTGCAAGAAGTCACACCTGTCAGGCCCAAGCTGTTTATCTCAATAATTCCCCCACATAAAGCACAAACAGGGGACTATTTATTTTCCTTCCTGACACACACGAGGCTGCTAAAAGTCCGAGCGTGCTGGCAGTTTACGTGAAGCTAACCTTAATTGCATACTAGAGCTCCATAAAAGGAAGATCGGGCCTCATTAGCGAGGGACCAATTTCACATTTTTCTCCTCTGACCAAAACTGTTTAAAAATGTGGGGTACTATCTCCTCCCGGTCAGACATAAATTTCAGGCCTGTCAAAATGCCCTTGCTGAATTCCAACTTTTCTCAAGCTTGGAAAGGTTCAGTGTGTTAACTCCGGAGACAGAAAAGTGTATCTTCCTCGGTCTCCCCCCAAATGAATGAAAATCTCTCTCTGATCGAGAGAGCACAGCCTCAGTTACTCAGAGGACATGATCCTGATCTATTTTTTTTTTTTTTTCATGATTTAGGGTTAATCAGAAATACCCCTTTGTGGAGAAATTTCCCAGCATTCCTGTGACAGGCACACTGATAATCAACGCATTATGTCAACATCCACGACCCTAGTCCGAAAGTCTACCATCTCAACATTCCTCCCCCGCCTAACTTCAGGGTGGAGTCCAAAGCCCTGGCCTCAGCCTGGAACCTTTCTTTTGCTTCACCTCCCCTTTCCGTTGGCCTGTGGCTGTTCAGCTACTAGGAAATTCCTCTTCTTCTACCGCTATTGCCATCACTGGTTGTGTCAGGTCTATTTCTAGCTGCTTCCAAAGAGAGTTTTGTTTTGTTTTGTTTTGTTTTGCAGAGCCAAAGAGAACCAGCTCTACTCCCCATTTTGCTACTTGGCCCCCAAAGCGACTCGGCTTGCATCCAGCGTCTCACTAAGTGTCCATTAGCTTCTCCCTCTGTCCGTTCCCCCAGCCAGACTAATGGACTTGGAGTATGTGGCTTTTCCACATGCCTCTCTGTTTCGCTCCCCTCCTCACTTCCAACGAGCTTTTCTTTCCTTCCTTAGGTACACATAAAAACGAAAGACAGAAAACTTTAGATCTTTGTAAACTAAAGCTTCCGTCTCCGTGAGTGGAACGTGGCTGACAGCTAGCATGTATGTGGCACGTGCCAGCCGCTGCTCTGAATGCTGCTTATAAACAGCTCCTTCGCTTTTCACGACAGCGCCAGGAGGCAGGTTGTATTGTGGTCTCTATTTACAGACAAGAAACCCAGGGTAGGAAGAGGCTGGCCATCCAGCTGGAAAGTGGCAGCGCCGTATTTGTGCTGATCAACACCAGGCTGTACTGAGTCTCAGATACAGGGTGTTTGTGCGTGTGTGTGCACGTGCACACGTGTGTAATGCTACCTACACGTAAATCACAGCCAGCAGGTCAAATTTCTTTGAGATGGGTGATACCGTTCCCATTTTTATCGATGAAATAAATGAAACCCGTGTAAGTTAAAAACCCCTGACTCAAACCAGCCTCCTCCGAGGTACCCAGGATGTCTCAGGCACGTCTTCCTTCAAAAGCCGGGCTCTTAGCATTACACTCACCACCTCCCTTCCAGAAACAGAGTATTCTATATTCCTACAGCTGTACGGTATGCCATTTAAATGATTCCTTCACTGAGAAGCTAAGATTTTTCAGGTTTTTAGGGACAGAGGGAGGGGCATTAGGCTTGGAGCTAGACTGGTCAAAGGCTTTACTTTTTATACCTTATTTGCTCTGTCAACTTGGACAGGCAAATGCCTTTAGCTCTCCGGTTCTCCTTTGTCAAATGGATATTTGTTCATTTGGCCAAATAAGCAAGAATGAGAGAGTAAGAGCGAGAACAAGTATTAAGAAAGTAGATCCTGAGTCCAGTTTTGTGAGTTTAAATCTTGGCTCGGTGCCAGCGAGAAGAGCTATGACACCAAAGGTCTCCAAGCCTCAGGTTCTTCATTTCTGAAAAGAAGGATAACAATGGGGCCCACTTCGAAGGTTAAGAGTGAAGAATTTAGAGAAAATAGCACAGGTCAAGCCCTCAGCTCCCAGTGCTTGGCACAGAGTCAGCAATGGACAAGGGGCAGCTGTTTTTATGAACTCAACTTCCATTCACGGGGGACTGCTGCGTGTTAGGCTCGGCCTATTGAACATTTACCAGGACAACTGAGGACATATTGCTACCTCTCAGGAGAGGCGAGAAAATCAGAGGAGATGATGTTTTATGCAGTGTGGAGCTCCATGGGTATGAGTCGATGGTTTTGCTGTTTCACAGGACTATGCAGACGTGGAATGGAGTGTCCTAGAAGGAGCACTGGATGGTTCCGCCAGGAAGAGAGCATGTGACTTGAACAAATAACTTTCTTTCTCAATACTGCGCTTCCTGGCCTCTAGGACAAGGGACATTGCACAAGAAAAATTTCTGCCTTCTCTTTCGGCTGATTCTATGTTGTATCTTTAGCTCAACAGAGCCTTTAAGCCCCTAGAAGTTGTTTTAGATCAATCTCTGACCCAAATTAATATTTTTTAAAAAAAATTTGCCTTTCCTCCTCCATGGAGAGGACTGCACACAAGCTCAGTAGTGGAGGGTTTCTGACTGATTGGCGGGGTACAGCATATTGAGGTTTTGCTCTGTGTTTGTCAGTACCAGCTAATCTGTGAACATGACCTAATCTTTGGAGAGGAGACTCAGAACTGCCAGGGATTTTTCTTTCTTTTGGAGAGATGTGATCATTCATCCTTTTTGTTGTTCCCATTCATGTCTTCCAAGCTATTAATGAGGTTCTCACAGCCTGAGGGCTGCTGAGTTCTAGAAGTTTGCCCTGGTGCCTGCTATTCTCCACAGAGAAGCTGCCAGTGGGCCTCGAACTCCTACTGAGTAAGCTTACTCTCCAGAGGCATAGCCTCAAAGTGCTACTTGAGAGGCCTCTGGCCTTCTGGCCCTAAATGGTCTTAAATGGTTGATTACAACACTGGTGAGCTGAGCCGAAGAAGCTGTGGCTGTCTGGCTCAGAAAGTACCAAGACTACAGAAGTGTTTCAGGATTCCTGGGTATACGCCTTCCTCTTGTTCCTCCGTTCTCATTTTTTTTGCCTTTCCATCTCTCTGTGTGTTGTTCTCCCTTCTCCACCCCTTTTTAAAAGTCAGATTGTTTGGTTTTACAACCATAAATGTGAAACATCAGTGGAGGATCAGCAGAATGGTGCTCCTCTCTCTCAAGAGAAGCACGATGCATCTTCTTTCCCACATATTCCAATTTCTTTTCTAACCTACAAAGTATAAGGAACTCAGGTGTTGGAGTCGGAGACCCTGGTTCTAAGTTCTGAGAGCCATGTGCTGTGTGACCCTGAGCAAGTCACTTAACTTCTCTTAGTTTCCTCGGCTCAGGTGTGGCTTTGCCTACACGTACACTGTGCTGATTGCCTTCTAATTTGTTCTCGCCCAAGCCTCTCTCTAGGGCAGATGGAGGGAGATTTCAAAAACATAAAGCAAGTCTCAGATCTTGTCATGGCCCTGTTCAATATCCACCTGTGGCCTCCCAAAGCGTTAAGAATAACTTCCAAGGCCCCTGTTGAGGTCTTTGAAGCACTGTGTGGCCTCACCCTGTACCATGTAGCCCTTGCTCACTGGGTTTTGCCCACTGTTCTTATTTCTTCTGTTCAGAATAGCCCCTCTCTACGCTTCACTTAGCTGATCCTTCTGATCCCCAGGTCTCAGTTTAAATGTCACCTCTAGAAATAGACACCCTCTATTTCTTTTCCTTGACACCTTTCCCACTCTAACTTAGGACCTCTGGTTATATTCTTTAAAAATAGTTTTTTTTATTTTACAAAATTATACTAAAATATACATAACATAAAACTTACCAGTTGAACGATTTTTAAGTGTGCAGCTCAATAACATAAAGTACATTCACATTCTGGTGTAACTGTCCTCACTGTCGATCTCCAGAACTTTTTTTCATCTGCCAAAGTGGAAACTCTGTGCTCATTAAACAATAAGCCTCCATTCCCTCTCTCCCCGACCCTGAAAACCACCATTGTACTTCCTGAGAATTTGACTCTTCTATTCCTCATATTAGTTGAATCAGACGGTGTTTGTCCTTTTGTGACTAACTTATTTCAGTTAGCATAATGTCCTCCAGGTTACTTCCTGTTGTAGCTTGTGTCGGAATTTCCTTCCTCTTCAGGACTGAGTAATATTCCACTGTATGTACATAGTGCTTCTCTTTATCTATTCATTAATAGATGGACACTTGGGTTGTTTCTGTCTTTTGGCTGTTGAGAAAATGCTGCTGTAAATGTGGGTATGTTTATAGCATCTTGTGCTCTTCCTTCAGATTATGCATGTATATTCATTTATCTCTTAATCCTCTAGTTAAGTTTAAACTATGTGAGAGTAGAGCCTGTTACCTGTTTTGTTTCCTGTGGTACACTGACTGCCTTTATAGCCACTGGCATGTGGTGTCAGGACACAGACCCCAGAGCTAGCCTTCTTGTGTTCGAATCCTGCCTCTACTACTTACTAGCTGTGTGACCATCAGCAAATGACTTAATTTCTGTGTTCCTTGGTTTCCTTACCTGTAAAAGAAGGATAAGGAGGATACTTGCCTTTTTGGGTTATTGGAAGGAATGTGTGTAAAAGGCTTAAAAGAGAGCCTGACCTATAGTAAATGCTCCACAAACATGTGCTATTGTGAATGAGATGACGCTAGAGATGAATCTACTTGTTTCCCTTCTCATCCATCTTTCATATGCATCTCATCTCCCTCCTCTTCACAGTAAGTGCGGATGCTAATGGAAGGCAATTTTCCTGTATCTCCAGATGCTCATTGGTATGCCATTCGCAGGCCTCTCTCTGAAGCCATGGTTCTCAGACTCATGGCACATTAGAATAACCTAGAGAGCTTTAAAACATCAAGCTGGCTAGGCTTCCCCTAGACCTATTGAATCAGAAACTCTAGAGGTAAGACTGAGGAGTCAGTAGTTTTAAAGCTGTGGGTCATTATAATATGAAACCAAGGTGGAGAACCATTGATCTAAGGCCTAGGTGAGGCTGAGAGGTAGCATCATGGTTGTTAAGCATCTAAGCATGCTTGAATAAGGAACAAGTTTCTGTAATTTTAAAGAGCAGACCTGGCACCTGTGAAAGAACCACACATGGCTGGTGGTCATGGGAAAACTCATTCAATCTCCCTAGAAACGCAAAGAAGAACAGACTAAAAAGACTGGAGTGACTATCCATTTTCTTCCCATCAAATTAGAACAGATTTATAGAAACAAAACAACAGTGATATCTAAGTTTTAAAGTTATAGGGAACTGGCCCCTGTCACTCATGGCTGGTGAGAGTGTAGTTGGGACAATCTGTCTGATCTGAAGGACGTTTTGACATTAATTATCATAATTTTTATAGGTTTTAATATGAAATCTATTGTGTATGGGTAAATAAAACAATTGGCTGGAATTAAAATTATATTACTTTTTTATAATTGCATAATATATATGTTCATTATAAATAAAAATAAGATATTAAAACGATCTATAACTCCACCATTATAATACTGGCTAACATTTTGCTGTTTATCTTTCAGATATTTTATATACATATTTATAAATTTTTAAGGAAAAAAAGCATATTACAACTACGATTTTATAAACTGCCATCTTTTTTCCACTTTATCATGTTTCATACACTGTTAGTGCCAAATAAACATTTCATCTGCTTAAGTGAATTAACATTCTCCAATAATGTAATTTTTAGTAGCTCAGGATTTGATTTTTATGATGCATCATGATTTAGCTAATTCCGTATTGTTGAATATTTCTATTATAAATGGCTTTGCAGTTAATACTTGCCTCAGTCCATTTGAGTGGCTATCACAGAACACCAGAGGCTGGATGACTTATAAACAATAGAAATTTATTTCTTACAGTTCTGGAGACCAGAAGTTTAAGATCAAAGTGCCAGCATGGTTGGGTTCTGATGAGAGTTCTCTTCTGGGCTGCAGAGTGCTAACTTCTTGAGTCCTCACATGGCAGAAGGGGCAAGGAGGCTCTCTCAGGCCTCTATTATAAGGGCACTAACCCCATCATGAGGGTCCCACCTTTATGACCTAATTACCTCCCAAAGGCTCCGCCTCTTAATACCATGCACTGAGGATTAGGTTTCTACATATGAATTTTAGGAAGACACTAACTTTCCATCCATAGCAATACTCGTAGATAATCTTTAGATGTGCTCAGTTAGATTCTTAGTATGAAGTGAAATTATTGGGATAAAAAAGAAATACCTTTAGAAGGCCTTGTTTCCCTTTTGCTTTCAAAGCTTTTTTTTTTTAAAAAAAAATGCATCTAGTGTGCTAATAGTAACTAGAAGTAATATTCTATGATATAAGTAAATTGTAAACAGAAGTGGCAAAGGAGGGAGATACAGGTAAAGGCAGGCTCAGTCAAATCCTGAGTTAATCATGGTATCTCTTAGCTGATTGCTGCATTTTAGAGACTATGTGAGCACCCACATGTGTGTGCATGTGTGTGTGTGCACACACACATGTGCTTGTGAGCATACATGTGTTCTGCTGATTCCGCCACGTAGACAAACAAGCTAACAATACTTGCTTCTAAGTCCTTTCTTAGTTTCCACTCGCCATCTTGACCTTTCTTTCCTGGCTGATTTGCAGAACCCTACCCTCTATCCCAGACTCTGGGGCCAATTTTTGTTCCCCCACTTCGTAATCCGCATTTCCGGTGCTGGCCAATAGAGTTAGCAAGTCAGTTAAGAGCCCAGGAGTTTGGGCTGGAGACAAGGATTGCCTTTTGCCAGCGCTGGTTTTCATGAGACCTGCCCAGCTAGCTTCTTTCTGCCCCCTCTTCTTCCCATACCAGGGTACTGTGGGTCCCTGGAAGATCATGAATCTCCCAGGCACTGCCACCCATATGCAACAAGAAGGAAAATGGTTCTTCTCATTGGTAGTCTTTCAAATACTTTTCAGAAGTGACTTTTCTTTCTTTTTCCTCCCTCTCTTCTTCGATCTCTCTGTTCTTCTTCCTCTTTATGTTGAAGCAAGAAAACAAGAAAATGAAGAATTATATGAAGGACAAAAAAAAAACAAGGATATAAATAACAATGTGCAGCAAAAAAAACACAAAAAACATTCTGAATTTCTTATAACATCTGTTTTCTGGGCAATGGAAGGGCCCTTTTTGTAGCTTAAACCCAAACCATAATCTTCAGAGCAGTTGGGGAGTCAGAAGCTGGATAATGAGATGCACACAGGGCCTTGGAAGAAAGTTGGAATCTAAGTGGCAGCTCCAGCCATAATTACTCATGAAAAGCTGGATACAACGACAAGTTATTTATTTGATTTTTAATCTGTAATAGGCCTCTCTAGGTCCGTTGATTTGGAGCCCAGAGATAAAGCTGGCTTTCTTGTAAAATGACTGTGAAAACATGCAAGGAAAACCACTCTATTTCAACCTGGAGGCTGATTGCAAGGGCCTTTATCAAAATGTTATTCTTTTCCAAAAGGCATTCATCATTTTCAACAAGGTTTCGTCCTGGTGTCGTAAAGTGATGTCTTGCCTCGGGCAGGTTAAACTAGCAGCATTCAAGAACAGAATAATTCTTCTGACTGCATCCAGGGAGCTGTCACTATGATTAATTAGCTCTGACAATCCCAGGTGGGTGATAAGGACCAAAACATTCTTGCCTACTGTTTGTATGTAGTCAGTGACCTAGGCTTGGGCTCAGGCCCCCTACGTGCCATCCTCATTCTGCAGAAACGACTGCCCTTAGTCTGATCTTAGGCAAGTCAGTGGACAAGTTTAAGTTTAGAACCCAGAGAGGAAGGAGTGTAGTCTGGCTCTCTACCTCATTTGCTCGGTACCCTGAAGCAAGTGTCTCCATATGCTTCGGGCTTAGTTTTCTCAAACATAATATGGTTCCAAATGCCCCTCATTATTGGGCCATTGTCTGCCTCTCCAACACTCCAGCCTCTAGCCATGACCCAAGCCCTCCCTCAGTCTACTCCAGAGTACACCTCCCTTTCTTCTTTGCTTGGCTAATTCCTGCCTATTCTTCAAGTCTGAGCTTAAACAGAGCTCTCTGCGCAAAGTCTTGCTGGGTCCTCCTCCGGTCAGTGAGATTCCCTTAATATTCTGTATTTCCCTGAAGTGGTGCTTACCACTCACATCATCATGGCTAATTCTTGGCTTTTCCAGCTGGCCTCAGGCTTCTCGAAGTCAAGGAAAGTGTCTATCTTTCTTGTCACTGTAGGCAAAGCATCTAAGTACATGCCTGGCACATGCGAGAGGCTCAATAGTAATAAGGAGATAGAAATATGAGAAGAAATAAAAGGAATTATGTTAGATGAATGGCACACACATTTTAAGTATAAACATTCGATCTTAATAGCCTAAAACTTGCATTGTTATTTTCATTTTCACCTCCATACTCATGTATGAGAGTTGCTTGACACTTGATACCGTTTATTGAGAAATAAGAAATGACAAGTCACTCTGAATTAGCAATGTCTTTAAATTAGTTTGTATTTTATTAACGACCATAAAATCATAGACATTTGAAAATGCTCATACATATGAATATTGGAATACTCCTATAGAAACTAAAATTTGTGTTTTAAAAATTATTTTTCAGTGTGAGAGGTGTCATAATATTGCTTTTGGACTCATTGAAGGTGGTATCTCCTGCACACCTCTGTTCTCTCACCTCCCCCCAATTCTTCCTCCTGGGGTGTTTGAGAACCTCATAATCACTTAGAAAGTTTCTCTGGAAAAATAAATCACTTTGGAGTCGTGAAAACTACTACTACTACTACTACTACTACTACTACTACTACTACTACTACTTATTATTATTATTAGCAATAGAATTGTGATTACTATTACTCATTTAGAAGGATGACATATAGCTCCACAATTTGGGGGAAAGTATGTAATCAGATTCTTTGTGTTTTGAAGGTGTAAAGAAAAGCTGTTAGACCCTGAAAGGAAAAGAGTTCTATGTCCAAGAGTTGGCAAATATCATAAGCCAGCCCGACTCCGTGCTTCTGGGAGTATTTAGACTTCAAATAATCCGGCAGAGCTGAGACTCTGAGCTCCCATCTTGTAAAGCTAAGCATTTCAGAGCTTCACTGTGAGTGACCAAGATCTTGTTCCAAAGAACCACTGTGACTACAGTGAGTTGCCATAGCTGCCAGGTGTTGGGCATCTGGCCCAGGCTTCAAGGGCAATGCAATGGCAAGAGGACTGATGGGAGCTTAGTCCACGTGGGTGGGAAACCATATTGACACTCGTCTGTACTCTAAACGTCCCTGGGGTACTTGGACAATGTAATGCAAGACATTGCTAAAAGGAAGAGAATGAATTTTCTGCTAATAAGTTTATAGGGTTTACTCATGAACAATTAGTGGGAATGAGTTTTGCAGGTACCAGCGTGAAAAGAGCAAAGAGGTGAAAAAATGAGGAGAAGAATAGTTTAGTTTTCCTTAATTTATAAGAAGGAGATAACATGAAATAGTTGAAAGATTGCTTTCTGAATCAAATAGACTTGAGGTCTTTTTTCCTCTCTCTTGGTTAGGTGCATATTGATCTTTTATTTTTTTCCTTAATATTTTATTATGAAAAATTTCAAACATACTGAAAAGGTGAAATAATTACAGTGAACACATACCACTAGATTCTTTAATTGACAGTTTACTATAGTTGTTTTACCATTTATCTATTTGTCTATTCTCTAATTCATATTTTATTCATTTTACAGTAAGTTGCAGACATCAGTACAATCTCCCATAAATCTCTGAATGCATGCTATTCACTAGAGTTTAATATTTGTGATTCTTTTAAGAATTTTTTAAGATAAAATTTACACACAATGAAATGCATAGATTTTAAGTGTACATTCAGTGAATTTGCTATTTGCTATTAAGATGTAAAACATTTCTATTACCCTAGAAAATTTCCTCATAACTTTTCCCAAGGATTCCTGACTCTCATACCCACAGAGACAACCATGGTTCTGGTCTTTTTTTCACCACAGATTAATGTTGCCTGTTCTAGAATTTCTGTGACTGAATTTGTACATTTTTTGTCTTTGGTGTAGGGTTTCTTATGATGTTTTGAGATTTGCCCATATTATTTCTTACTTTGGTACTTTATTCCATTTTATTCCTGCGTAGTATCCTTTTGTGTGCATATGCCACAGTTTGGATAGCCACGCTTCGAATGATGGCCACCCCAGCTCTTTCCAGTTTTGACTGTTATGAATAAGGCTGTTGTGAATGTTCTTGCTGTAGCAGATATAGGCTCTTGAGCAGAGGCACTGATTGCATTCACTCTAGACTATTTCGTCTGTGGTGTTTGTATTGTGAACTGTCCTGGAAAATGCAGTGTCTTCCTCCAAAGCAAGAGGTAGCCTTGTTTACTGTCTGGTGTAATAAAGATATTGTCTCCTTCCAGAGTACAGGTCAGGCAGGTTTCCTGCCCATTATGAAAGGTTCGCATTCCCTAAGGTTCTCCCTCAAGGGTGACTCTCCTGTAATCCAACCATTATGTGCGCAGATGTCACCAGGACAAGTGTTCACTATGTCACCATTAAGTGATTTAAATGATCGGTTACTTATATTTTTATGAGGTTGAGGAAAATCCCTCTCTTCCTAGTTTGTTGAGAATTTTTATCATGAAGAGATTTTGAATTTTGTCAAAATGCATTTTCTGAATCTATTGAATGTTCATATGGGTGCTTTCCTCCCTTATTCTTTTAAGATTCTTTTAAGATAGTGAATTACACCGGTTGCTTTTGAAAGTTAAAAATGTTTCTAGGATAAATTCCATTCGAACATGATGTATTATTCTTTTTCTATACATTTCTGGGTTCAATTTGATAATATTTTGTTAAGGATTTTGCATCTATGTTTTTGAGTATTTTACGAAAAAGTTTAGAAAGACAGTGCTTTTTTTCCCTCTTAAATGTTTGATGTAATGCATCATTGAAATCACGAACCTGGAATTTTTTTTTGTTAGCTAAAATTTCTCCAATAGTGAATTTAATTTCTTCAATAAATTTGACTGTAGATTTTCTGCTTTTTTTTTCCTGAATCAATTTTACTAAATTGTATTTTTTAAATTTGTTTTTTCATTTAAGTTGTCACATTTATTGGGGTAATGTTGCTCATCAAGTTCCATTATTATTATTTGTATAAGAGCTGTAATGCTAATTCCACTTACATTTCTGATGTTAATACTTGTTCTCTTTCTTTTTTCCCAATCCGTCTTGCTAGGAATTTATAGATTCTTTTTTAACCTTGTCAAAAGTCAGTTTTTGGCTCTATTAATTTTCTCTATTGTTTGTCTGTTTATTTTTATGGATTTCTTTTTTTGTCTTTATTATTTTTTTCCTTCTAAGTTTTTTCTTTAAGATTCTCTCTTTCTATCTCTCTTTTTAGAAAATTTTTTTCTCTTTGTTCTTTATATTGAGATTGTTTCCATTGACCTATTTTTATATTCATTGTCTACTGCTAACCACATCTAGGAATTTTTAAATTTCAGATATTTTATTTTTTTGTTTTAGGATTTCCATTTGGTTATGTTATGTTTTCTGTTTCTGTACTGAGATTCACTGTTTTCTTATCCATTAGGGTGCATTTTTTTCATATTCTTAAATGTAGTTAAAGAGCTGCTTTAAAAATCTTGTCCACAAATTCCAATACCTGGGTCATCTCAGGGTGAACTCCACTGATTACCTTTTCTCTTGACTATACATCACATTTTCCTGTTTCTTTGTAAGGTGATCAATTTTGCATTGTATCCTGGACTCTGTTAATGATATCTTATAGAGAATTTAGACCTAGTTACAGTTTTCCAAACTGTATTTTATTGTTGTTGCTTTCCTGGTGGGCACCTACTTGGCTGGACCAACTACAAACACTGCTTCCCCTGCTGTAGGTGGCACCTTTAACCTCAGCTGAATCTTTGTTCTTAGCTGGTCTGCTTCGAGTTTGCTTCGTGTGTTTGTGGTTCACGGCTCAGCCAAAGGATTGGACATGGCTTATGCACTGAAGTTAGGGTTCCCTCTTTCTGGATTTCCCCTCTCTGGAATGTCCCCCACATTTTTCAGTGGCTGGGATCACCCAAACTCTGTTCGAAGTTCTTCAAGCTGGTGAGACCTGGGATTTCTTTTGAAATTTTAGCCTGTCCTCAATGTCAGCTCCCCTCCCCTCTATTACCTTCTTCCTTAAATTACTCTATATTGCCTTCAAATATTAGTTTTTGATTTTTTTCCAGACATTGTAATTGTATTCCGTAAAAGGGTTGGTCTTAGAGAAACTGCTCAGTTATATTGTAGGCTAAAGTTGAATTTAATTCTCAGATCTTCCACTTACTAATATTTTGATTTAAGACAAGTCAATTGATCTCTGACACCCTTAGCATCCTCATCTATAACATAATAATTATGACAATAATGATAATAAATCACATAAAGTTAGTCGGAGGATTAAATGAGATAATGTGAAGTGCTTAGCAAAATATCTGGCACATAGTAAATGCTCAGTAAATGTACTTGTTATCAGTAATTATTAGTACAGGTGCATAAAGCAATGCAAGATACAAAGGTGGGTTAGATGTGGGGCTGAGAAATTTAAATTTTATTTCAAAAGTCATGATATCCTATAGAGTGATGAGTTTTCCTTCTGAGGTTGAGATCTATACAATTGATTCCTTGAGAGCTAAGAACTCTCTTCAACTTCAGATGGGATCTCGAGGTTTGAATAGAGGCAGTGTTTTCTAGATATCATTCATTTGCTTCTCCTTGCGACACAAGTAATGGTACCTTTAAGACTGGGCTCTGCTGCATGGGCAGAAATTTTCCTCTCTCTTCAAGGGTGCCTCATGTGTTGGCATACCTGTTGTGCTCTAGGGGTCTCAGGCTGAACGGTTGAGAGATTTAATGTGTGTTGCTGACCTGGGGCTCCCAAAGTTTGTACTAGATTCATGGCTTGGAGGCTTAGTTGGAAATGAGAAAGCAAGAAACCAAGAAAGGCCACCCACATTCAGTAAGTCACCAAACAGTGACAATTCTATATTCTAAATATCCTTTAAATCTTGATCTTTCTCTCCATTTGGGCACTCATTTTACTCTTGCTCAGGCTTTCATAACTCTCACCAGGACATGTGCAACAGCCCTTATTCTTCCTTCTCCAGCCTCTCATTCCTTTATTCTTCCATCCACATCACAATTAAAAACATTACTCTATTGCTCAAGAGACATTGAACAACACAGATTATAAATTTGCTCCTAAGCATCGCACTCAGGGGTCTTCATGGTCTGGTCATTTAACTGTTCATTTACTTATCCACCAGTCAGAGTTTCTTTCCATATGATGTCCCCCTGTATGAATTCTTCATCTTAATAAATAATAATAATAATAATAATAATAGTATAATAATAGTAAGTTCTTCAATATTCAAGTGCTACCTATTATGAGATTTGCTGTCAATTTAATTATAGCTTTCAGGAAGAAAAGAAACACTTCTACACTAAGTCAGTGAACATTTTAATGGTAAAACACATTGCAATTCCAAAAACATTAAATTGTGAAGACGTTTTAGGGCAGAGTTGAAGATACATCCTAATGGGTATAATTTATTAAATGTCAACAAAGGGCTCAGTATGGATTTAGCTAAAGAATCATTTTTTGCTTCATTCTGCTTCCAAGCAGCTCTCAACTACATAGTCCTGCCCTTCTGCACGCAAGCTTCTGGATTGTTCTCTTGTGCTAACATCTAACTTCACTAAATATATTTGGTCTAAGCTTGTGGGTTTGCCTATTCACTGTGTAAAATTTACTATAAGAAAAAAACTGCTGTTAAAAATAACCCCCATGCCCCCCAAAGCCCCCAAATATTTGCTCTGTATGCTCCAGCTGCAACTGAGGATTAATTATTTCTGCTTCCTGGAAAGGGTGTAGGGGGTGAAAGCAGAGGGATCTGATGTTTTTGTCAAACAATGTCACTTCCTTTTTGAAGGTATTAACACTGCAGTTATTACATCAAGGTAAATTAAATACTTGGGTCCCAGGCGGCCGTTTTCACTGAGGCTTTTTCTTTACCATTTTGGCCTCTAAACATTTGACCCAGAGTCTGAGCTGGGATTAAGCCGTCACAGATCTCGATTTGATAAGGGAGCAGGAATTAAAATGGACAGAAAGAAGTGAGGCTAATTGGCATTTCCAAGCGATTTTTCTCTTTGCAATTGGCCAAAGAAAATTTCAGGAGGGAGAGTGGTGTTTGCTTTCCCCTCGCAGCCTCCTTTGTATTTGCCCCTGAGACCCCCGACCAAGCCTCACACCCGTCAGTCTCTCCAAGCGCCAGTTCTTGGGATATGAGTGAGCAGAGCTTTGTCATGGGCCTCTATACACGCTTAATGAGACTTCTGTTGTCTGTGCTCAGAGGATTCTAGATTCTCCACTGCATTTCAATTGGAATTCATTCGACGTGGGCCGTTCTCCAGGCCGAATGGCAGAAAGGTCCTTTCCGGAGGGAAAAGAATTCAAGGATAGAATTTAATAAAGTTTAGTATGAAAGCTAATTCTTCATAAAACCCTAAAAAGTTTTCCTCCCAAGTCCAGACACCGAAACTCTTGTGTACCTCAGGATTTCATCTTGACTCTACTCGCTTGGGGCCTCTGGACTGTAAGCAGTGAATGTGCGTTTGTAAATAAGAAATAACTTCATGACAGTTTAATGGGGTTGGGGAAAATGATGGCCCTTTTTTTTTTTTTCCTGAAAGTGGCTCTTCTTATCGTGTCCCGCTATGGTGAACCATAATGGTGGATTTGCTAAAGATAAGATCCTTCAAGTGAGACTAAAATAAACACAAAGATAATCTTATTCCATTTCTGGACTTTAGACTGTCTACCAAAGAGAAGCACATTCATTGTAAAAATGAACAGAATTCCTGGCCAGGCAGTCTGAGAGGAGGAGGGGTGGGGGTGGGCGGGAGGGGACAGAAGAAGCAAATGGCTGGGAGCCTTGGGTGATGTGGCTTCTCTGGCCTCCTCACTGGCCACCCATTCATCCCTACCCAACGAGGCCTCCCTTTATTTCAGCCTCACTCAAGGCTCAGCTTCATCCTCAGTGCTATCATTTGAAATTTGCCTTTGAACTTAAGTATCCTTTCTTGCTTTTTGCTCTGCTAATCTCTACCAACCCATCAAGGATCATCTCTTTGGGAAGTCTTCCATTTGGCCTCTCTTTGTTTCCTCCTGGCATTTTGCTCAATGTGCTGTTTGCGCTTTTAGACAGTGCTGATAGTTCTGTTTGTCTATTCACAGAAGAGCTTCTCACCCTAGACTCTGAGCCAGTTGAGGTCAGCCGCAAAGTATTCATTCGTTGGTTCCTTGGCTTAAGCAATCCCTGAACCAGTACTTACTGAACACATACCCTGTGCTAGAGATACAAGGGAGAACACAGCAGACTGTCCTCTGTTTCAGTCTAGTAAGGGAGGCAGAAAACACAAGAACCAAATGAATAAAAGCTATGAAGGAAGCAAACAGGGTGCTGAAATCAAGAAACGAGAAGGCTACTATATTATAAATAGGGACCCTGGAGATGTGGTATCTAAGTTAAGACCCAAAGGAGAAACTAGCTTTAGGACAGAACATGTTAACTGCTCCACGATTACCCGAATGAATGAATCTAAGTGGGAAGTCCTCATGGTTTGCCGCGTTCAGTTAAAAATCCCGCTGAGAGTAATGTCAGTGAGTATTTGCCAAGGCAATGTTGGGAAGGCTTTTTCGGGGCTGTCTCTGATCTGAGGAGAAAGGCTGCTTGGAGCACAGTTTTGAGGAGCGCTGTGATTGTGTCCAAGCTCCGTGTGAAAGAGTGTTGTGATCAGTGCTTGAGATCGGCCACAAGTGTGCAGGTAACGGCGACTTGAATACTAGACTCTTTACCTCCCTGTGGAATGGACTAACTGGAATGGGCTGAGTCTTCTCCCATAGGTCTTATCCCACTCATCTCTTTTCTATTTAATCAGCTTGTGAGACTGTCCTAAGATTTAAGATATCCCCAATTGCATATAGATATGTATATATGGATACTCCCAAGTATATTACAGCACACACAAACACACGTGTGTGTGAATGTGTACTACACAAAAATATATGCATGTGGTCATATGTGCACTGCACACACACACACACACATGCATTCTCACTCTCACCTTGTGTGCAAGCGAACATTCGATAGCACTATCCCCCTATCTGATGCACAAATTACTCACTCAAGCCGGAGAGAGAATATTTTACCTCCTCTGTGGACAACTACCTCAAGCAGCCTGGTGAACCCTAAGGTAATAGGATTTAGATTTAGAAGATCTGGATCTAAATCTTAGCTCTTCCATTTATTAGGAATAACTTTCCCAGCTCGAAATGTGTAAAGTAGAAGGGATGCAGGACAGGGCTACACGTATCGAGTGGGGGGAAGATCAGTTCTGCACGGAGAGAAGAAGAGGGTCCTTTGGCAGAGAGTGTAGAAAGAATTCAACACACACCCAAAGTCAGAGTCAAAAGGAACGTTTATTAGGAAAGGGGTAACACTCCACCGAGTGTGGTCTCCTCTCAGAGGCAGAGAGGGAGAGGGACAGTGAGAGAGATAGAGTAAGGACAGAAGAGAGGGACCTTGAGCTTTTAATCCACAGGTTCCCCATGGTTTTAGCCATAGGAAATGACTCCTGGTTCCTGCTTCCCCTTCACAGGGGTGGGGGGAATGGGCTGTGAGCAACCCCAGCAGAAATCTTCCTTTGTGCTGCAGGTGTCCTCCTGGCCTGGCTGCAGGGCTGATCAGCGGATTGCAGTCTCTGAATGCGGCTTGATGAACGTTTCTAGTTCTCTTGCCTCCTCTGTACATTAGAAGTAAGACTTCCCCAAGCAGTAATTGTAGAAAGGAGATTTAATAATAATAATAGACATCACATACTCCTCACGAAAACCTTGGAAGATCAAAGGAGACAACACATCTGAGGGCATCTGGAAAACTTGTACAGAGATTTACAAATGCCTTATCCCGCGAGTGTGTTTCAGTCATCACATTCCTTACTTACCTCTCTGTCCCTGGAACTCTCACGGATAAGATCTTAGAGATGGGACTCGATTGATTTATACAATTGTTATGTGCAAATTGGTGCTTATTAAGTGCATTCTGACACAAATAAAAATGGCTTCACACACGTTCGTTTTTCCTCGTGGTAACTAAAGAAATACATTTAAATGTGGGTTTAAAACAATTCGTTCCGGTGGCGTTCAGAGCAAAGTTTTATTAGACTAGAATTTCTTCATGCCAGGTCTCTTTTAACAGAACCTAGTATTTTCACGTAGAAAAGAGATAGTTCATCTTATGTTAAGGCTACTGTTAAGTCAATGCAAATTAAGTGCGTAAAGGTCAGGTCTTCTTTCCGAGGGAAGTAGGCTAAAGGAGAGAGTGACACCTGGGGATCCCAAACTGTGGTCCTTTCTTAGAAAGTTGCCTGTACCGATGCCTTCTTTTCCTCTTCTCCTCCTTGGCTCCCACCTCCTTCTGCTCTTCTTTGCTTCATTCCTCACAATAGCTATAACGTACGGGTGACCTACTATGTTTCAAGCACCATGCTGAATACCTTTACGAGTTATTTTGTTTAATCTTTAGAACAAGCCAACATCGTCATCTCCATTTCACAATCCCCATGGAGAGATTCTGCCCTCGCCCAAGCAGCCCAGTCATCTCCAGAGCCTATGAGGCAATAGTCTCTCTTATAACATGTCACTGAACCCAGATTCCTTTGCGAATCTGGTGCAAACTGAAGAGTCATTTCCGAGAAAAATTCACTCATGCACTTACACCTAAAACAGCATTCACTTTTTTTTTCTCCCTATCTCGATTGTCATCTTTCAAAGGCCTGGTTCCTGTCTTAGTCATGTCTTGTGTCTGCTCAGAACGTTACCTCCAATATATAGGCTCATGGGCTGAACTCAGAAGGTTTGGTGTTTCTCTGGAAGGACTGACTGCACACAAACAAGTAGCTGATCCACAGTCTGACGTTATCTGAAAAACTGACAATTAACTGGATCAGGCCCAGCTATTATGACCAAGACTCTAATCAAGAATGAAAGGTTTAATAGAGCCTTGCACCCTAAACTTGGGCTCTGATGCACACTGTCCTCTGTAGCGAGTGAGAGAGTCATTAATTTAGCGTTGCACGATGGAGATAAGGGCTCTCTAAGTGTTATTTTGCACTAGGTGTGTTCTGGGAGCATTGTGGCTTAATTGATCCTAAAATGTAGCTGCTGCCCTATACTTGCTCTCTTCTCTCCCCATCCAAAAATATATATGCATGGGTGGCTGAGAAATCCTGGCACCTTACAAATGATCCATTCAGACTGTCAAGCATCTTTTGTTTGGAAGGAAAAGAGATGTGACAAATGTAAACACTGGAGAACGGGACCTGCTGCAGAGGACAGATGCCATGTCAAACCTGATAAAAGCTGATGGTGCATTCCTTTGCAGTAAGTCAGCTGGCTGCCCTCTCTCTCCAACTCCTTCCAGCCTTCCTTTTTCTTTCTTTTTTTTTTTTTTCTGCTGTGATATTTTCTTTGATTCCGACCCTTTAGGCATGCCCTGCCAGCAAGGTTCTGATTAGTATAAAACTGCCCACCTTATGTTTTTATTTTTATCCATGTTTCTAGTTTGGTACCAGGCCGCAGGATTCTGATAAAGATCAAATCAGATGAGGTCCATTTGTTTCCTAAAACATGAGGCAAAGAAGATTCCTTTCTGTCACCCAGAGTGGAAGAACCATCTGTTTCAGATGCTGATGGAGGCTGTGTCTTCAATTATCAAGGTTCTGATTTTATAAAATTTCTTGAGGTAGAGGTAGAGGCTTGAAGGCCTGTATAACAGTCAAAGGAAAAAAATAGCCCTGGCAATTCTGAAAACCAAATCAGTGTCTCAACGCACCTCACTCCCTGAGACACAGGACTGAATCAGCTCCCAGAATGATTAATATTGCACTAAGGTTGGAATTGGCCAGCTATGGATGGCACCTTTCAGAGTGGCTGTCCAGACTGAAAATCTTGAATCAGCTGCTATTCGGCCCTTCTCTGGCCATATTCAGACATATCTCTTCTCCATTTGCACAGCCATTGCCTCAGATGAGCCACCGTATAGAGCAGTATAGGTTGAAGACAACAGGTGTTGGAGTTGGATAGACTTGGCCTTCAATTTCAGCTCTGTCTTTTTACGGGCAGTCAATGTTGCATTTGGTCTCAAGCAACGGAAAAGTTGGCCAGCGATGGCTCAAGTAAGGGAGTTACTCACATTACACAACCAGAAGTCCAGCTGGAGGCAGGCCAGGGCCACCACCATGGCTCAGGAATTCCACAGTGGACCAGCTGCTCTCGCCTTCCTGTCACACATCCTCGGGGTGTTGATGTGGGACAAAAATAAAACCCCAAAGATCTCCATGGAGTGCGGTTTCTTTTCAGAAAAGCATACAATGAGTGTGAGATAAACAAGCAAAATCACTTAGTATCTCAGGATTCCCAGCAGAGATGAGGCTTTCTGTCCTAGCTAGACTTCCCTAAATGTACTCTGAAGTAGAGTTTCCACATGGATGGAGCGAGGGGAGACTTCCAAAATTCTCTCCTGGGTCTTGTCAACCAGCACACACATATGCATCAACATAAATAATGTCTTGTCTTTTTGTTATGCTCATGAATTCAAGAAAGATTCAGCTCTAAGTGGACTCTCTCGACTTTATTTTACAATATTTTTCCTATGATTTGACCATGACCCTGAGCCAAAGTGGTGATAGCTGGGTGGTGGGTTTAGAGAAGAAAGAATTTGTGAGTGCGATTCTCCAGGGGGCGAGTGGTTGGATATGGAGGGGTCCAGGTTGACTGTATGTTCTTTAGCTGGAGGTGCTGGGAGGATGGTAGAAGCCACGGATATGAGTGAGGAAGTCAAGAAGAGGAATCAGAGTTCAATTGGGGATACTTAGGGGTCCTGGGGTTGAGTAAAGGCATATTTGAGGGAGATACCCAGGGTGCAACTGGAAATCCAAGCCTGAAGCTCAAGAGAGAGGTTGATTGAGTCAAGATGCAGTAATTATTTAATGATATGAATGAGAGAAGAGAGTTTTCTTTTAAAGTTTGTGCCTGAAATGGTGGGGTACTTTTCCATTAGTTATGGGCACCCATCCTATGACTGAATCCACAGTCGAATAAAAAGAAATCTGCAATTATCGGGTGAATATGATCTCTGTGGAGAGTCCACAAAGGGGGAAAACACAAACCTCTGGTGCCCCATAACTGCAGGGGAAGTGGGGAAGGGCGGTTATTTCTCATTTCATGGGAATAAATAATTCCTTGGGTTATGTAAGTTTTAAAGCCTTTTTCACACATTAGCTCATTCGATGTTCACAAGAACCCTATGGAGAAAAGCAAGGGAGCTTCTTTTCTTTGTTGACAAATGAAGGAAGAGGGATACAGGCAAAACACATGATGTATCCTGATTCTGGCATGTCTGAGCCCATGATGGAGACCAGAACCAGAACCAGCAGGCCCAGCGCTATTTCCACCCTGACTTTAGGAATGGCTAATAAACCTTTTAGCTTCTCCTTCTTATTAAAGTTCCCCTCCTGCCCAAGTATGACACTTAAAAAAGCATTTTACAATACCACATTCGCTCTTTAATGACTTCTTAGTGAGTTAGATAAAAGATTCTTAAACTTCAGTTCACTTGGGAAACTTGTAAGATACAGATTTTTGAGCTTTACCCCAAAAAGTTTCAGTTTGAGTATGTGCAATAATCAGGGTTCTCCAGATAAGCAGAAACAATAGAATATATATATATATATATATATATATATACACACACACACACACACACACACACACACACACATACATATATATAATATTATCTATAATATAATATGTATATATTATATATTATCTATACATAGATATAGCTATAAAGAGATCTATAGGAAATAATATACATATTATTATATTATATACATATTATTTACATATTATTTCCTATAGATCTCTTTATAACTATATCTATGTATAGATAATATATAAATATATTATTTTCTATAGGTCTCTTTATACTTTTATCTACGTATATCTATATATCTTTATAGATAATATCTATATCTATATCAGACCTTATCTATATATCTCTTTAGATACAGATAATATTTATATCTATGTATGTTTAGATATAGATATAGAAAGAGATTTGTTGATATGCACATATATGTATATAAAGAGATAGATTATGCGGAATTGACTCACACTATTATGGAGGCTGAGAAGTCCCACAATCTACCATCTGCAGGCTGGAGGCCCAGGAAGCCACTGGTGTAGGTCTAGTCTGAGTCCAAAGGTGTAAGTCCCAACCTGAGGGTGGGAGAAAATTGATGTCCTAGCTCAGAGAAATGTCCCAAGCAGGCAGAGAAAGAGACTTTCCCCTTGCCCCCAAGAGACTGGTGAGGCCCACTCACTCGGCTGGGGCAGGGGGTGATGAGGCTCACCCACAAGGTGGTGGGGAGGGCATCTGCTTGACTCATCCACTGATCCAAATGTCAGCCTTTTCCAGAAACACCCTCACAGCCATACCCAAAATAATTTTTCATCAGAGACATTTACATCCCATGGCCAGGTCGACATATAAAATGAACCATCACAGTATGTTTTTACCTGGAGTCCAGGAATCGGCATTTTAGCAAACAGCCCAAGTGAGTCTGATGTAAATGCTTCACCCGCCACGTTGTGAGAATCACTGAAGTCAGGGGTGTTGGGGAGGAGGGAAGGATGTCCGAGTCCCTTTCTGTTTCCTTTCCTGCTCTCCCCCACTCTCCTCTATGTAAGGACTTGTTGATCTGATTGGCCATATTCGGAGACATAGACTAGGCTATATTTACTAATGGACATGATCATTATATTTTTCAGTGTTAAATGGTCATAGTTTCTGCCCTCTTTTCTGCTTCTTGCTGCTGCTTAGATGTGATGTCACTAAGCAGAGCCAAGATCGCTCAGTGCCTGACCACTTTCTCCTGTCTTCTGTTTTCTTCGCGCACTTTCCTAGATGTTGTCATGCAAACTCTGGATCCTATGGCTCAGCCAGACGGTGATAATAGCCAAAAATTTTCAGTTGGGAGGTAAGGGCCTCTGTCAGCAATTCGAATAGATTGCAGATTGCCTTCAGTCTTACCAGAGTTCCACTTGGGAAGTGTCAGGCATTGGCCCGAATAAAAGTGAAGTTTTATCTTGTACATTTGACTTATTTCCTATGCATACAACATCTTCAGGATCAATGGCTAGCATTTATCCAGTGCATACTGTGAGCTGTTTTGCATAAAGCAGCTCATTGAATCCATACAACAACCCTATGAGAAGGTACTATTATTATCCCCCCCTTTTTTTTCCAAATGAAAAAATTGCCCGAGGTTTTCTCATAGGGGGGTAAGCAAGATTTCAGCCTAGGCCTTTACTTATACCTCACCCATTGATTCTACTCTCACCCACTATACTTTATCATCTTAGGAGCTGCCTGGGTGAGGGATGGATGATCAAGGTAGAAGGTTGGAGTTCTTGGGTCCCCTGGACATACACCATCTTAGTACCATCTTAGTATTATCAGAATTCTGCCTAGATCCCCTAATAGAGGGCAACTCAAAGGCAAAAGGACACAGGAATGCAAAGCCATTATCGGGCTAAGTAGACCCCAAACTATTTTGAGTTGCATTAGCTACACGGATTTTTTTTCAATAGGTTGCTATCTCTCTTCTGAATGAGCACTCAACTCTGCCCCCTCTTAGCTGCTGTTGAAATTCCTATAACCTCGGTGGTTCTGGGATCAACAGATAATGAAACGGCTTAGCAGATCCATTTCCTCCGAGCCAGCTGACGAGAAGAGGGCTGGTATTCCCTATCTTAGAACAAACTATTAATCAAAAAAAAAAAAAAGGCCGCAACTATAAATCGACATAAATTGGGTACGATCTCCCCCGAATGACTTTGCCTTGCCAAAAGTGCTCTTAGCTTTATAACATTGGTCGACACTGGCCCTAGCCCAGCGGTTTCCAGTTTTTCTTTATGGAGGTAAATAGACTAAACTCAGCACTTTCTCCGTCTCTCAAATAAAGGCGCTGACATCATTTGGAAATTATAAGAATCCACATATCAGGCCAAATTCCACCCCGGGTTCAACATCCGCTGTCCCCCAGCCCCCAAGAGTATGGTTAAGTGAGGGGGGGAATTTGGCCGGAAGCTTGTTATTTTTGCAGTTTTAATTACACATACCTCATCCATTTGCCCAAATTAGGAAAGAAGGTTTATGGAGGGAACCTTTGCCTATTGGCTTGCTTCAACGTCTGGTTCTTCTAGTACATAACTTAGGAATTTTAAGAAAATACTCAAGAATTGACATTATACATTTTTAGGGTTGGAAAGAACTTAAATCAGGAGTGTTGAGTCCAAACCCCATGGTTTTATAGACCAGAAAACAAAAACAAAAACAAAACCCCCCTGTGACTTAGCGAAAAAAAGTGCTCAGGGTCACACGAAAGGTACCATGAACCAGGACAAATAAAAAAAGCCAGGAATCGCTCTCCCCTGTTTCGAGTGCTTTCTGCACACCCCACCAGAAAGGGCAATTTATCACAGACATTTGCTCCTGCTATGATCAGTAGTGGAAAGTCGGGAAGGAATAGCAGTGAATTCAAGTTCAACTCTGTCCTAGCCATGTGTGCCTCCTGTCTTACCTTCTCTGGGTCCAGTCTTAGTTTTCCTACATATCAAATAGGGAAGACAGTCAGGTGACATGATACTCCGCAGGCAAGTGGGACACAGTAACTGGTCCCCTTCTCCGTGGGACTTTTGGGGTGCAAAGGATAAAACTCAAAGTGGCTTGAGCATAAAAGGGAATTTGTGAGGACGCCTGTCTGATGCTGAGTAGATTTTCATTCGGGAGACTCTGGTTGCACCGGCATAAACGTTATCATTAGAGATTATAGCTCTCTTCCGCATCAGTGACATTCTCGGGCCAGCTCCCTCTTGGTGTGACAAGAAGGCTGTCGGCGGCTCTAGACTCATTTCTACAAGTTTCCAGTCCAGAAAGAAGAAAATGTTTCTTATCCAATATTTTCAGTGAAGGATCCAGAATTAAGCCCCATTGATCTAGCTCTGATGAGACAGAAAATGGTACACATCAGGTACAGAAGGAACCTCTGTGCTGTAGGGCGACAGATCAGTGAGTTAGGTCAAGGTGATAAGCCACTCCTGGAGCTTGGGGGTGGCGGTGAAAGAGGATGGGGCGTACCTCCAGGAGCACAGAGATTGAAAGTGGGGCAGGGTTCATTCTCTATAAAACTATCTGAATGCTCTTGACAGGATAAAGCTAAATGGACACTCAGAAGCGAAAACAAGATTTACTTCCCTTCTCCTTTCTCCTTGCGCTAGGTTTGTCAACACTCAGAAGGCTGTTTGTTACCTCAAAATTATTGTGCCTTCTATTTGCGCGAAGAGGAAATAGATGATACTGAAGTCAGTGTCTCTTAGGCTGATAATTAGACTCCCGTGGTTAAGGATAAACAACTGGTCAAAGGAAATACTATTTTCCACTCAGCTATGCTTTATCTTTCTTTGCAAAATAAAAACATCATACTACATTAAAATAGACGGATAATGCTTGCAATTAGGGATACAAAATGCGACCCATCTTTAAACACGAATCATCAGTCTATCGCATCATATCCTATTTAAATGTAATATTGCATATTTAAAACTAAAATTATTTATGAAACATTTACTGTGTGCCACGCACTGGGACTGAGTTAAGTGTAGATAACATAACACACACTTTAAAAATAGGGTTAGCAGTAATCTATGTCAAGAGTCAGTAAATGCAAAAGCCTTTATTGAGGCCCTGCCATATGTCGACAATCCTTCTAGGCAGCGCAGGAAGTGGAAAATTAAAAGCCAGAAGAGTAGAGTGGTTAAGCGCACGAGGCTTTGAAGAGAGCTGGATGTGCGTTCCAAACCAGGCTTCATCACAGATCCACTACGACTTTGAGGAACTTGCCCTTAAGCTCGGGTTCCTTGAAATGAGCATAGGAATTACATTTATTTTTCAGGGTCATTGTGAGGATTCAAAGTTATGGTGTATTTTGAGTTATGTGGCAAAGCAGGTTACCAAGTGATAGGTGGTGTGGCAGTTTGGCAACTTCTGCGTGGATTTTCTGCCCACACACCCCCCACCACTGATGTAACAGAAGCCGATATACGTGCTGTGACCAAGCTGGTCAGAACCTGAAAACGTTGTGTAACCTCGACTTGTTACAGGTTCTCTCTTTCCGGTATTGCCATTCCATGCATGTTACACCTTTCGTGGGTGTCCCACAGTGCTTAGATATTCTCTTTAGAGTTTTTCAGCGTTTTTTTTTTTTTCCCTCTTTGCTTTCAGTTTGGGAAGTTTCTGTTGACATATCCTCAAGCTCAGAGCTTCTTTCCTCAGCTGTGTCCAGTCTACTAATAAGCCCATCAAAGGCATTCTTTATTTCTGTTCCCGTGGTTTTGATCTCTAGTATTTCTTTTTGATTCTTTCTTAGCATGACCACTTCTCAGTTTACACTGCCTATCTGGTCTTGCACGCTGTCTGCTCTACCCATTAGAGGCCTTACATGTCAATCATAATTGTTTTAAATTCCTAGTCTGATAATCCCAGCATCCATGCCGTATTTAATTCTGGTTCTGATGCTCGTTCAGTCTCTGCAAACTGGTTTTTATGTTTTTAGGTTCTTGGGTTTTTTTTTTACTTTTAGTGTGCCTTATAATTATCTATTAAAGTCTGGACATGATGTACTGGGTAACTGTGCTAAACAGGACTTTGGTAATAGTGGTAAGGCCTGGGGGAGAGGAGAGAAATTCTACAGTCTCCTGACTGAAGTCTCAGTCTTCTTGTGGGTTTGTGCCCCTGGACATGAACTTCACCCAGGCTCCTCAGTGTGTTTCCCCCTTAGGTGGGACAAGATGGCTAGAGGTGGCTGGAGTCGAGAATCCCCTTCTTCCCAGGGAGGCGAGGCTTTGATGTAAGCCCAGCAGGTGAGGCTCTGGTAGAGTTTTTTCCGGAAGGCAGGCCTTGTTCTGGCTATTCAAAACAGTTCCTCTTCTCCTCCTGCTGGAGGTGCGAACTTTTTCTTTCATATTCACTGGGAGGACCTGGGGGTAAATTCCTGGAGGTAAAACTCATGCACAGTGAGGGCCCTTTTATAACTGAAGTATTTATCTCTCAGCATTGTCTACACTGAGCCTCTAGCAATTTGTCAATTGCAGGTCAGGTTTTGTTTCCAGATACTCTTTTTCAAGGAGTCTTCTGCTCCAGCACATATCTGCCCATCCGCCTCTCTGATTCTGGAGTGGCTCTTTGCCACGTGATTGCATTTCTCTGACAGGTCTAAGAAAACTTGTTGATTTTTCCGTTTATTCAGCTTTTTATTTACTGTTACCATGAAGACCGGTAAGCTCTTTATACCTGAGTCTGCACTGAGTTTTGAATTTTTATCCCACAGTCAGCTCATATCACTTCCATGCCCAAAATATTTGCCACAACTAGTCCCATGACCCTGCCTATCACAAGAGGTCCATGAAGGGTCCTCCAAGCCTGTGTCCAGCAAGGGAAGAAGAAGAAATATTTGGCGTGCAGCATTACTGTCAACCACAGAGGTTAGTGTACATTTTTCTTAGTGATACACCTTGGACCGGATCTGCTTAGATGTGGAGACAATGCAGGAGCTCAAGACTTCCCTTGAGTTAGATATTTGTCCTCACAGTCATGATGCTAAGTCCCCAGGATGCTAAGGGACCAGAACATATTCTCTCCACGGGCAGATCAGAAAAGAGAGAATCCGAAGAGGCTGATAGGTGCACGGCCACTTTGCTCTCTCGATCTCATTGTGGAGAAGACCTCTCCCCCTCCCTTGCTGAGAGGCGAGAGAGAAGAAGTGATGAGTAAGGAGGGCAGGACTATTACTCTGTGAGGAGTTTCCTCATTGGAAATAACAACCCTGCTTTCTCGCTAAGAACCACAGTTTCTTAGAAGTTGTTGTAGAAAGCGTGTTGCACTGATGGTACTTGTGCCCATGGTTGAATGCCTCTGACCTACAGCATCATCTAGAAAATGGCAGAGTCCACCTCAGCACTTCAGATTGCTCAGAAACTGAGCACTGTAACTCTCCTAGGAATGACCTTCAAATGGCACATTCTGGGCTACCTGAGGGGAGACTATGGTGGTGGGATTGCTTTAGAAGATAGAAGAAAAAAAGGGAACTAACATAATTTGAAGGCCTGCTATGAAACAGGTACCTGCCATATATTTTCACCCAATAATGTAATGATATTTATTAACTGCTTACCACTTTCTAGGTGTCTCTATTAACCTCCAAAGCATGCTGAGGAATTAGGTAGGTGTCTGTAGTATATTGGTTACAACAATGGGCCAGGCTGCTGGGATTTGGATCCTGGCTCTGCTCCTTTGTAGGTAAATCACTTACTGTCATGTGATTCAGTGTCCTCACCTGTAAAATGAAGATAGTAATAGCTTTCTCCTCGTAGGCTTCTTTGGAGGATAAAATAAATGGGCATGTGGCAATTACAAAGGACTCTGTCCATAAAGGCTGTCACCGCCATAATTAGCCCCATATACAAGTCAGGAAACTAAAGCTTGAAGAGCTGTCTCTAGGGTCACAGCCAGGAGTTTGTTGACTTGAGGTGAAGCGCTAAGCACTGATTCATTTGACTGGGATGAGCAGACCTAGTGGAGAGAGCACTGAAGTGCTAGGTGAGGATCAGGTGGGAGAGAATCAGGGGAGCTTAGATATGGCACTATGGTCAGGATGGAGTTTCTCAAAATAAAATTTTCCCTTATTTACTTTTTTTTTTTTTCCCACGGAAGCATCTCTACAGCTTGCGTTTTACTGGTAATCACGTGGGATGTGACCTCCTGGGAATGGAACCCCCAAGCACAAGTGATGAGTCACGGCTTACTTGGGTCCAGGTTAGAAGGGGAGCCTGGTGAAATTCCAAGGCTGGCTGGTGGAAAAGGTTCCTTTCTCCTTTCCTTACGGAGCTCGTTTCTTGTAAACAGAATTTCCCAGACAGGAAGAGGAAACCTGTTTCCAGTAAAAACAAGTCACTTGAGGAGAGACAGGAAGGAAGCTGTGTGGGGGTTTCGGGTCACTTGCTTTGGTTCTGGAGAGTCTTTTAGTCCCTTCTATGTGGATTTAATCAACACATTGGAATAAACCTGAGAAGGACCCCAATGCCTTGCCATCTCATTGTGCCTGAAGCTTCCCATATTTGCCATTCATGTCACCTGAGAGATGTTAAGCCTTCTTTGGCGCTTGGGTTTCATATAGCGTTCAATATCTCCAAGTTTTCTGTGACTGTTGTCTGAAGGATCGAAAACAACCATGCTGAGGTGGGCAGGATGGGAGTGATTATTCCCATCTTGCATGTGAGAAAAAAAGTGTCTAATAAGAGAATGCATTTCTGCCGGAGGTCACAGAACTGGTGAGTGGTAGCATGGAGGTTGAACTCAGAGCTTACTGAGAAGCCCATTGAACGGGAAAGGTATGGATTTGTGGGAGGCAGGAGAAGGTGCAGGTCTGGGGAGTCAGAGATGTGAAGGGAAAGGCTCAGTTTTCTGCACTTTTGCATCCTACTGCCTGGTCCTGTGCCTGCCTGTTCCAGGACGTATCAGATATTTTGTTAAAATGTGTTAAAAGGAAACCTTTGGAAGTCTGGATTGGCTTGGGACCAGGAGAGGGCTGAGCCTTTATGTAGCAGGTGCAGGAGTTCCGGCCAGGGAGCAGCCAGGGGACTGATATGGGGGTCTAATGAATAGTAAGGCCATGGTAGAGGACTGCCCAAGAGACGTACTTGTAAACTGACCAGGCAACAGCAATGACGTGTTGCTTTCCCTTGTTTCCATTATAAACGAAGGGCTGGGGACTAGGGAACAGAATGAGATGGCTCTCTGCATTCATTCTGTCCCAACATGTTGCAAACAGCAGCCTGTCAGAGCCAAACCTGTTCTGTATTTTTCATGCCTGCGCCATCCACCTGCCACCCCAGTCGCTCCAGGTACACAGTCACCTTCTAACTCTCAACGTGAAGCTCCTTGCAGCCAGTAGAAGAAAGACAAACGGGTCTCCTTCATCCTTACTGGAGACACCCCAAGGAGACAGGACAGCTTTGCAATCAGCATCCTTAGGGTCTCCTACGTCAGTCTCCTGCATTCATCCCAGGCTTTATAGCGGCTCCTTGTTCCTTTGCCCTCTGCCATGACCCAGATCACAGGGCCCAGATGTGCAGTCTGAATGAGTCATATTTGGCTCTTTGGAGAACATGCAGAGACAAACTCTGCTCTCAGGATACAGAGAGAGCACGCTGAAGGAGTTTATTAGGTGTGGAAGCCCAGGTAGCATCCTAGGACTGTTAAAGAGGGTGCTTTGTTCTTCCTTCCTCTCCACCTGGCCTCAGGTGGGTGTCATTTATATAGAGGAATGTCAGCTTCTCAGCTGCCTTGTGCAGCTGCCTGACTTTCACTAAGGGACATCATTGCTATTTCTGCAAGTACACATGGTTCACGTTTCTGGGAAGACTCCTTTCAGTTTTGAATAGTTATCCTAGCTTGGAAAGAGCATAACTAGAGAGTATATCCATCATCTTGAATAATTAGCAGTGGATAATTGTAATCGTAATGATGATAATAGCAACGGAGAGCTTTAATTGAATAGTAACCTCATGCCAGACACTGTTTTAACTGCATGAATTATTTCACTTAGTCCTCATGGCAATATCAGGTAGGTATGACAATCACATTTTAAAATGAGAAAACTGAGACTCGGAGAGGTTACACAATTTGGTGGAGGTGTGCATATTCCTCTACCACCCCCGCCACAGACTATGCCTACGACAGCTGTAAACCTCCATCATAGCCTCTGGGGACCTCTGACCCCACCTCTCACCATCATTCTCTTACTTCTCTTCTGGTCTCGCTGACCTCAGTGTTCTTCAAACACATCCAGCATTCCCTTGTTCAAGGGACTTTATGTCATTCTAGAATGTTCTTCATCCTGATAACTGCTGGGTTTACTCCCTCATTTCATTCGAGTTTGCTCAAATATCACCTTAGCTGAGAGGCCATCTCTAATTATTATTTATTAAAAGCATCCTTTTCTTCCCCAACCACCCTGGGCCTCTATCCCTTCCACTGCTTTGCTCCTCTTCATAGCTCCCACCAGCACCTGGCATCGTGTATCAGCCGCTGCTTGGCCAATATTGTTCCCTGCTGGGTCCTCTACATTTAAAACGGTGCATAGCTCATGACGTGCTCAGCAAATAGTTGTTGAATGACCATGTGAGTGAAGGAAATGATCCAGGCACACCACTCCAGGTGATGGAGCCAATCTCACATTATAACTTAAGGTAAATGTTTGACATAACAAGATAGAAACTGATAAAAACCCAATGGGTTGCTATTAAATACAATAGTTAGAAATGTCACAAAGATTTTAAAAGAAAAATAATAAAAATGTTTTTGTTATGCTCACATACAGATCATATGGCTGTGACTGTTGTGTGAAAAGTTAGAATTTTGCACTTGATCCCACTTAGAAATAGTTAATCACCACGCAGAAATGATGCATGCCCTCTACATGAAGTCTCCTGACTTTCCTGGTAAGAATTATTACCTGCATCTTTGGAAATTCCAGAACACTTGACCCGTACCTCTCTGAGAAACAAGGCAGCTAAGCCAAAGTGAGTCACATAAACACTGGGTCCGCAGTCTAGCAAATACAAGCTCAAATTCTTCTGAGGACATTCTATCACCAGTGACTGGATAATCCCCATAAGCACTCTCAACCCCCGTTTTCACTTTTGTAAAGTGAGAGGGTGCAACGATGTGGTCAATGTTTCGTGCATTTATCAAATGTATCTTAAATATTCAGTACGTGCCAGGTGCTTTCTCTATGTTTATGATGCATCCTAGAACAAAACATACAGAAGGTCCCTGAGTGAATGAAGCTCATGTTCAAGTGATAGTGTATATGGAAAGGGTTTGAGTAACATTAAATGCTAACTCAACATTAGATACTCTAGAAGATGTGGTCGGTTGCCCTCCTGCCATCCATCTTCCCTTTATGCTGGGTATCAGAGCCTTAATGATGTTTTGGCATCTACGTCTCCTACATGGACCACATTTACAGCCTCAGGAATAAATCCTCGCCATGATGGTCCCACACCCATTTGCCAATGGTTGGGGTAGTGATGGGAACGTGAACCAGGTCAGGACAATGAGATGGGAGAGGAGGTTTATGGGAAAGATATCCTTGTTTCTATAGAGAAGACAACAGAAGAGACAGGCTTGTTTTTGCCTCTGGAAATCCTCATGTCCAGATGTTACAACTGGAACTGGCACAAAGAAATTAAGCGACTTCCTAAACACAGGAAGATGGCAATGATGAAGATGCAGAGCAGAGAAATGGAAAGGATCTGGGTTCTTAATGGGATCATCAGCCACGAACTCAACTTACTCTCAGATCTGCCTCACTTTGGGACTTGCTGCTACTTTTCCAAATTATTGAAGCCAGTGTTAATTAACATGTTCTGTTACTTGAATCCCAAGATACTATAATTGATGTGAATTATTATTATGTTATCATTTCTCCTACTTATCAGTAAAATCGTTGGTATATGTGCTGCCGAAGCGAGCACAGTAAAATCATGGGAGTGGGGTCTGCTTGATGTTTATTATTATATGTGACTCCTGGGTACACGTAGTACCATGTTTGATATAGAGTAGGTGATGAATGCATACCTCAATGGAAATGTATCTACAGCCACATGTTTATAACTTCGTATGCATATAATTTTTTAAGACTATTTGCAGGTCTCAGGTTCGATGCTTTATACAGTTGTATGATAAATACCGACTTACTTCCAAATGTTTGGACATGGCAGATCCAAAATTTTAAAAGAACCCCAATTTTAAAATGCATGTACTTTAAGTCCAGATTTTCGGATTCAGTACATCTGAGGTAGGGTTACTTGAAGCAATGGCCTATAGCATAAGTCAACACAAATGCCTTTTATGAAACCCTAAGAATGTGGCTGGGGCTGTGGCTCCACTGAAGGAACGAGGATGGTCCAAGTCCTGCTGTCTTCTCTGTGCTCACCCCAGTGATCTAATGTGAAGGTGCGGTCCACCCCGCCCCGTGATTTCGTTTGATGAGGTCATGGGAACGGGACAAGGTTGGCCTGGGTTCTGAGCTGACAGCCTGGGGTAGAGTTTATAGTCATGTAACGTTTGCATGTCATGGGCCAGTTGCTCTGCTTTCACAAGTGCTGAAGCTGAGACAAAAACAGCAGGAAGACAATGTTCTACTTCAGAAGGATACTGAGGATTTATGGGGTGAATTCTCACTGATCCCCAGAGTGTTCATGACCCCCCAAAAACCAGCCCTTCCATTCAATTCTGCTTAATGTTCGGCACCTAGTCCACGTTTGGCACTGTGAGGGTGATAAAGAGGAGAAAGATGTAATCTTTCCTCAAGGGACTGACCTTCTAGTAGGAGACTATGACAAGTCTATAACTCACTCACAGAAATGTTCATCCAATCATTAATTCCTTTACGCATTCAACCAACTCCCAGAAACTTGAAATAAAGAAGTGAATGATACAGATGTGGTCCCTGCCTCAATGGAGCAGAGAAGACATGGATTAAGGCATTAACTACCTTATCAGTGACTTTACTATATTTGTGTTGTGTGCCACAAAGGAACGAAGTTCAGGGTGCTATAAGAATATTGTCAGGAGATCTTGACCCAAATTAAGATACTATTATCTTCACTTTATGGGTAAAAAAAAATCACAGGAGGAATTAAGTAACTTGCCCCAAATCACCCTGTGTGGTATGATTGAGACAGATTCTCTCTCTCCAGAGTTCCTAACCACTCTACTTTGCAGGAAGATGTGAAGACTCCCTTTGCCACAGAACCTGCATTTGGGTTAAAAAAAAAAAAAAAAGCCTGGGCCCTCTAGGAGACGTCTGGGCAGGGGCTGTAACGCTAACAAGAATGCAATGAATGCCCGTAGGGAAGCGTAACGGGCTGCAGGGGACATTAGGGAGAGACTGCCTCTGTTTGAGAGAAACATAAATGCCTTCCTGGGGCAGGTGCCATTTCCTTCAGCCCCTGGAAGAAATACAGAAGAGATTCTGCAGGAAGAGAGAGATCCAGGGTAAAAAGGGCATCCAGGCAGAGAGAAGAGTATGTAGAACAAAGAGTGAGTAGAGGCAGACTGGTTACGTAAGAGGACCTTGCTCTTTCTCCTGCCTGGCCTATGTCGTCCTGACATCCTCAACAGCACACAGTATGCTTGCTGGCAAGCCCACACACAGAGAATTTAGCGAGTTGTTGAAAATGCATGAGTGCCCTCATTTCTATAATCCTTTAGCAGCAAAGAAACCATATTCAGCATTTATCCCAACACATAGGGAACAGTGTGTCTCCACATGCCTCCTGCCCCATTCCTAGTCCGAGTTTGAGGAATGAGATCTTGGGAAGAAATCTAAGGCACAGGTGCCTAAACTCGATCTAAATGCTGCCATCTCTAGCTAACACACTCCTAGACCTATATAAGCCTTTAAGAAGGCAGGAATCCCAAAAACATCCAGTCCAAAGCTTCCATTTTACTTCCTATGAATTGAAGCTCAAGATGACCACCCCAAAGCCATGAGGCCCTTTATTCAGGGATTTTATTCCTGCTCCCAGCCTCTTTCTCCCTTCTTCCAACCCAACAGCACCAATAAGTTTCTCTGCTCTCGGGCACAAATGCTGATTCATCCTCTCAGGTGTGGCTTTGTAATTAAGGTACATCATTTTGCTACATCGCACTCCCCGCCCCACCTTTGGTGTTTGCATGTTTATTATTATTATTATTATTTGTTTGGATGTATTTTATTTTGTTTTTGACCATATATCGAGCATTACCATGGGTCACATAACTCAGGTATTTAATTTGCATACATCATCTTTGGTAACCCTACCAACATCCTGTAAATTACAGATACTCCTATATCCTTTTTCGAGAAGCAGAAACAAAGACGATGGGAGATTCAGGTATTCTTCCCCCACGCACACAGCTGGTATCTCCTTGAGCTAGGATTTCAACTCATGCCTACCTGACTCAAAGCCTGTACTCATATCCAATCAGCTACAGTCCCTCACGGAAGTCTGATTTCTGTTAGGCTAGAAACATTGTTGACTGGTTAGCGGACTGCATTCTCCTTGAGACATGGGTATCTCTACACACAAGTAACAGGTTTCCTCTTTTAAAAGTGCAATTCTCCCATGTGTCATTTATTTTAACTTCAGTTGGCATTTTTAGACAAGAATGAAGTGGAAATTCATGCTCTATTGTAATGACTTCTTCACTCAGGCAAATAGTGTTGATTTTTAACATTAATTTTTGTTAATTTTCTAAAAAAGTTATCTAATCTTCAGAACTTTATGGAGGGGAAAAGCATTGCTCACCTTGATTGTCTTAATTTTATAGACCCGCTTACTTTTTATAGTCCACATAGAACTGTTTAGGAAAGATAGAATCAATTTTATCTGGTACCTAAAAGGAGATGATGCCACATCGCATTGTCTTTTACGACTTTCTGACGGTGTGTCAGCAAAGGCTCGCATTTTGGATTCATTTCTCCTGGCTTGGAACCAGAGAACATTATCTTCATTCCCAGAATGCTCTTGGACGAGGCTACATGTCAAATCACCATACATTACCCTGGCACGCCAAGACTCCTGCCGCTTACTGTGAATTTACAGTTCTTCATCCCCTTCCAAACTCCGAGCGTTTCTTTTGATGTTGAAAAAGCAATTTTAAAATGTACCATATCTAATATAACACATGGACACATTCACAACACACATTCTTTTAATTAAAAGAATCGGTACCCTGCCTTCTGCTGACAGTTGACACCGACGCTTTAATGCCGTCTTCCGTTATTGATTGATGAGGTGCATACTCAAAGCAAATTAGGGAATAAATCATCGATGACATTGATTTGCTTACCAGCCCTCGCATAAATGTGTATAATTAATTGTGGGTGTGCTACCTGTCTCTGCTAGTTGAGACCTTCCCACAGTTCTCGGCCTCTCCTTTCTGTTGCACTCTTATGGGCTTGATGGAGAAGGATTGGTAGCATACCTGAAGGTGGAGTGTGGGTGAGTTTAAGCCATCAATACAGTCTAATATCCTGAGGTGAAAAGGAATTTTGCTCACTCAGGAGAGGTGATGGGGAGACTGCTGAAGAGGGAGTTTCTGCTTGAGTAAGGCAGCTCATTATTTCAAAGAATTTGCATGGGTCTCAGTAATACCCCTGGAACCAGTTATTTTTCAATCAGGATGGTCATGGAATCAAGTGGTTTTTACTTTCACTGTCATGCTGGGAAAGAGTCTTGATCTGCAGGTGCCAAGTAAGAAGAACAAGTGGCCCATGCTTTTGTTTGGTCAAAGTGTCTGCTCTTGGGAGAGCAAGTCTCTCCTTGAAATGCAGGAGGAGAGCCCAGTAACCCCCAAGGGGCAGGATCTTGAAAGGCAGTGGGAGTGATAAGCGGGTGTACTTCTAGAGCCAGCTTGGTTCAAATCCAGCAATGAGATTTACTCTCTCACTTTAAGAGTGACTTCTGGCAAGTTAGTTAACTTGTTGGTCTCAGTTTCCTTGTCTACAAAGAAGGAAATAAAAATAGTAGCTACCTCTTAGGGTTGCTCTAGGATTAAATGAGAATATGTGTCAAGTGTTTTGACTAGGGCCTACCACATGGTTAGTACTGTATGATCACCATTATTATTTATTATTCTACTATTTAATATTTTTTAGGCGAGGCAAGCCTTGGTTGATCTCACAGATTACAATACAATCTCTTAAATCAGTTTATAATCTCTTAATTTTTTTTAAATTTTTTACACCTACAGAACCTGGTCTTCCTGAGTGGTCTCTCATCCAAGTACTAACCAGGTCCAACCCGCTTAGCTTCTGAGACCAGATGGGATCCAGCTTGTTCAGGGTGGGATGGCCGCAGACTATTATTTTACAATTTAAGACTGAGCTTCTGTGTGCCTATAATTCTGAAGATCTGTGTGGCTGCATGTATTTCTGGAGAATTGAGTCCACGATATTCACCCGAGTCTCAAAGGAGCCCCAGATCTTCTAAGAGTTAAAGTCTGTGCAAGGGGATCTCCTTTCTGCTTTGGGAGCTCTCCTAACTGGGGCTCTCCTCCCAGCTTTGAACATATGTGGAATACACTGTGTGGATTGTACTGCCCCAAGCCCCTCTCCCTCCTTTTCAATGATAATAATATAAACAACAATAATAATAGTAGCTAATGTTTATGGAGTAGCTGTTATGTGGCAGGTCTCAACTTATTTGAGTCACTAATTTTTCTCTGAGCCCTAGTTTTTCATTTTGTAGGGCTGTTGACAAAATGAAATGAGAGAATGTGGGCAGAAGAGCTGATGATCAATCGGTATATAGGATATAATCAATACATCCTTTTTATTTTCCTACTTTTCGTGTATCTTTGTGAAGTAAGCTAAGCTTCTTCTGAATCAATTCAGGTCTTCATTTAACACTTTATCTACAGAAAGCACTTGTCTAGGTCATACAAAAAGCATGTGGTGATGATGACATTTTACCAAGCCCTGTCCCATATATTGCCTAATGTTACAATGTAAAAGAAATGTATTAAGTAATGTGCTTGATTAATGTGCTTGAAGTTGATTAATTAATTAATTAATTGATTAATTAATTCAGCGCCTACCTTTGTCCAACACTGTGCTGGGGATTAGACCTCTGCCTTCAAGGATTTGTAGTAATTAGGGATTCTGCAGAGAAATACATAATTGACAGTATCTGTGACTGGAGGTTTTACACTGAGGTGTTAGAGAAGGTTTCCTGGAGAAGGTGCCAGTTGAATGAGTTGAGTTGGGAAAGGTGAGGGAGGGCATCTCAGCAGAGGTCCAGACTCTGAAAGGGCTTGACATCCTTAGAAACTTAGGTGGGCTTTGTCTGCTAATTTAAATTTAGAGGTAAATCAGAGTCTGAATCCAACTCCAACTCCTTGCAGTGACCTATATGGCCCAGTAGGGTCTGGCCTCTGATCACCTCCAAGGACATGTTCTCCACCACGCTCTTGCTCATTCACCACATTTTTCCAGTTTCCTGGATGCTGAGCCTATTCTCGACAAAAGGGCGTTGACACTGCTGGTCCTTCCTAGACTGCCTGCCACCAGATCTTCCCCAAGCCACCTCCTTCTCACGCTTCATCTCAGCTCAATAGTCACCTCCTCAGAGAGGCATAGCTGACCCCCAATCACAGACACCACTCCCCAGTAACTCTCTTTGTATCCTCATGGCACTCCATCTGAAATCTTCCTGTCCTCTGTAGCAGCCTGGAGCTCCTATCAGCCTGGATTTCTGACGAAACACTTTGTGGTCAGAGCACTCCACCAATCCTCAATAGACAGAGAGCATGAGGAGAATAAGCTTTTGCAATTTAAGACATGACGTTCTTGGGAGTGCGTGTTATTGCAACATGACATAGCCTGTTCTGACAGATGCATTTCTGTGTCCTCTGTGCCCCAGGACATTCAAGGCATATAATTAAATGCTAAATAATTATATATTGACTGGTTGAATGAAGGAAAGTGGAAAAAATGAGTGGGAAGAAGAGGGAAGGGAAGAAGTTAGAGAGAGTTGGAAAGAGGCTAACTAAAATGACTTGTAATGGGTCATCTCCTCTAGGATGAATGTTTCATCTAGGAAAATACAGAATTACAAAGTTCCCAAAAGACTGAGATGCCATTATAAAGGGCAGGCACATTTTGGATTACTGATGGGATCCAGAAGTCTTGGGGCATCCCATTCTTTTTAAGGTAAAAATCCCTGAGTATGATGTAACCAATCCCTCTGGTGCCTGCAGTCTTCTGAGAAGGACAGCCCATAGGGATGCTCTTTCAAAACAATCACTTTGTATTTAGGCCCTCGATCCACATTGCATTCTTGGTCTTTAACGAATAAGCCTTCTTCGAGCCCTGTACCTACCACATCCCGGCACTCGCTGGAATGTGGCTTGCACTTCTGTGATTATGCCCAGACCCAAAGCCTCTCACTTGTGATGTACACTGCATCTCAGTATACTCCTGACTGATTACCTGGTCTCATAGAAATGAAGAATGAGACCAATTAAAAACATATGACTTGCACAACTATCAGGATTTCTATTGTTGTTAATCTACTGAAGCTATACTGTGCTGTTTCTCAGAGCTCAGGAAGACTCAGGCTGGTGATGTAGCAAGGTGAGGGACTGCTGAGTTGTTGGCATTTTTTATTTCTGAGGAGAATAAACTAGTTTTAGTTAAAATAAGAACCAGATTGCCCCAAAACATCTAAATCTTGGGTCTCGCTGGTTAAAAACAACTTTTGGAGTGTTTGAATGAGAACTTTCCCCAAGGATGGCTTTGGTGAAGGAGGAGAGGCTGCCAGATACTGCATCATTAACTAGGACAGAAAATGGCTCTATATTTTATTGCTGTGTGTGTTCAATGATGGAGAACAAGGAATTGGAAAGCCAGCCATATTCAAAGAATGGAGAACAAAATGCCCCAGCTGTTCTGCTCAGGGAAGGATAATTCATAAACAGAGAAAGAGGCAATGCATGTTTTTTGGATCTGCCTGAGCAACTAGCTGGAGGCTATCATGCTGGCAGAACTCCTTTGGCCAAAGCACTAGTCCCCACCTTCTCTCCTCAGATGTCTAAAGCCATATATCAATCCCATCATGGACGAACTCATGCAGCATGCATGGGACTGTACCTCAAATTGCCTTGGTCCTTTTAGTGACCATTTCTTGCTTATGTGAGGGCCTCGCAGAGTGAGGCACAACCTAGTACAATACCAGGGAAGCTGCTATTTCTCCTAAGTGTGGGTGTAAAAAAAGAAAAAGACAGAAAGTGTGAACCCTCACTGTGTCCTGTTCGAATCCAATTAGAGCATCCATTCAAGTCTGGAAAAATTCATCCGATGACATCTGCTTGACCTCCTGGGAAATGGAAGGGAGGTGGGGCTTGCCAACAAGATAACTTCCTCCTTCCTCCACTTCCTGCAGCCTCTTGCTGCAGCAGTGCCCATGGCTGCCTTCCAGCTTGGCCTGGATCCTCTGCTATCATGGACTCCACCCTGCACGTTCCTGTCTGCATCTGGAGGCCCCCGCAGCCTCTGGCTGTTGGCCTACTGGAGCAAGGCAGACTTTCTCAGCCCTGCAAAGGCGTTGGCTCAAGAAACAAGAACTTAGGACTCAAGAAGCCTGTGGGTAAGGAATTCAAGGCCTTTGTGGAGTCCCAGTAAAAAATGTGGGTCAATACTTATTTTTCTGAAAGAGTTCTTCCCAGGAATGTTGGACTCTTATTCTCTTTGAGCAAAGCATGGAATAAGGAGAGTCCATTCATTCCATTTTGCTTGTAGTTTAATTGCCACGCTTCAACTGCTTTTGAGCTCCAAAGTGGCATTTTCGTGCGACTCCACCTACTTCATTATTTTAAGACTCTGCTGGGTGCTGAGGATTAAAAAAAAAAAAAAAAGTAAGAAAAGGTCCTTCAGGAAATGCATACAATAAGAGAAATGGGCATTTAAGTAGATGATTCCAGAACATTGTGAATAGTGTAATCATAGAGAGTATAGAAAATCCTGTTTCACCAGAGTAAAAAAGATTACCAGAATTAGCTCTCAGTTACTGCAAGTAACTGGAGAGAAGGAGGCATGTACTATTCTCTTTGAATTTGACTTTTTCTTTTTAAATAGTTTTAGGTTTATAAAAAATTTGCAGAGTAGATCAAAGAGTTCCTATACACCCATCATCCGCTTTCCCCTAAGATCTTACATTGCCATGGTACATTTGTCAAAACTAAGAAATTAGCATTGGATACACTGCTCTTAACTGAACTCCAGATTTTATTTGATTCTACCCGTTTTCCACTGCTGTCCTTTTTCTGTACACACTGCACTTAATAATAGTGATTTTAAAATGTATTTGCAAATTTTTTGATACTCCTCCTGTGGAAAGTGGGCTCTGTGTCTCCTTGCCTTAAGCCTGGACAACCTTTAGTGACCATTTTGGCCAATAGAATACAGAGGAAGTGACCATATGTGACTTCCAAGTCTAGACCACAAGCATCGATTCATCTTAAATCCTCCAGGCTTCATGTCAGCAGTCCGACTTCCCTGAGCCCACCATACGGGGAGGAAGCTCAACTAGCCCACTCAGACAGACCATGTGGAGAGCCCTTGAGACTATATGGAGAGAGATGCTCAGCCATGCTCCAACCTCTTAACCCACAGCTACTCCAGCACCACATTGTTCCAGCCTTAACCACTGTCAGGCTGCAGTTGAGTGAGAGACCCTGAGCCAGAACTTCCCAGGCAAGCAGTCCCTGAATTCCTAACTCACAGACTCTGAGAGAGATATCACAATGGTGGTTGTTGTTTTAAGCTACTATGTGTTGGGGAGTTTGAATAAATTGGAAAAGATGGCGTCATCAACAGGTTGTAGATGAGGAATGAGGTTCATTCACATGTAATAACCATCAGGCATTCTACTGTTTCATTTTCCACGTATTCGCTGGGCACCTATTATGTATTAGATATACTATTAGGGACTACAGGGAAGGGGGTGACTAAGATAGTTTCTGATATAGAAAGGGTCAGAATAAGAAAAGCAGATAATTAAGCAAAAGGCCATTTGTGCTGTTATTTAAAGCACCATGTCATGAGAAGAGAGAAAAGGAACAGATTTCCTGGGAGATGGCCTGCATACCCTATGTTTGAGCCAAGACTTAAAGGGTAAATCAAGGTTTCTCACTGGTGATGGGGATGAGTGTGCATGGTGTGTTTGGAGAACCCGGAACAGCTCTGTGTAGCTGGAAACGCAGAGTTTATTGACGTGAGTGTCTGGGTTGGAGGTGGAGCCAGGGATGGAATAGGAAGTAAAATGAAAGAAACCAAACAGGGAGACTGAGGTCAAGATTTTAGAATCATGGTATCTGGGGTTGGAAGTGGAAAGTCATATCTTTTAGCCTGGATCTGTCTTTCCTTCTAGAAATTTCTCAAGAAGATGATGTTTAAATGCTAGTCACTGGTGCCCTCAGGAATTTGGACTCAAAATATACATCCATTGTATACAGTTTGACCTTCTGGAAGAATAAACTTTGGAAATGACTAGAGGTCAGGGTTCAAAACCTCTAAGCGAGTCTGACAAGTCCTGGTGAAGGAGTTTGTGAGGTTTTTATTTCCGTGGTTTGTCTTTTCCATGGAACCAAGTGCATGGTGGGTGGGGGGCTGTGGAAAGAAAACACGCATTTTCAAAAGTAAACAGAGCTTAGGTAAAAGGAAATCGAATCAATTCTGGGAAGGCAGCAACTGAGGACTGGCATGGTAAAAAGTTTGAAGGAAAATGAACCGAGAGGAAAGGGGCAGTTGAGAGGATGGTGAGAGCCTGCACTTGCGGAACTCAGGTTATTGTGTTCGTCAGGTGGTCGATTCTTTTGTTTAACCTCATTTGACTTTGTTTATGTTCTTTGCAAACAAAACGCCCTTGATTAATTCTCCAGGCTTATATATACGTCCTCATTTGAATACCCCCAAAATGCAGATTCTAGAAGAGAGAAAATAATTTGCCTAAAGCTACACAGCTGGAAAATGGCAGAGCTGGGTTTGAACCAGATATTCTGACTCCAAAGCTGGTGTTCGTCCCATAAACGAAGGCAGCACTTGACACCAGTCACTGCCCATTTCACACCAGTCACTGCCCATCTCACCTGTCTCTCTGACAGCCCACCTTCTTTACCTCTCCACCCCCACTAGCGGAAGATGGCTGAGGCCCCAGAAGTTACCTTGAGCTCGCACAAACTTCCAATAATAAGAAGGAATTGGCTATAGAAGATGATGTCACCTGTTCTCATTTCTCATTTTATGTATTTAGCTTAGAAATAGAGAGAGGGTCTACCTCTCAGTTGCTATCCAAGGCCAGTGTACCGGTCTGCTCAGTCTGCCATGACAAAATATCACAGACTGAGTAGCTTAAACAGTGGACATCTCCCTTTGCACGGTTTTGGAGACTGGAGCCTGAGGGCAGCACACCAGCATGGTTGGGGGCTGGGGAGAGCCCCCTCTTCCTGGCTTGCAGACTGCCACATTCTTGCTTTGTCTTCACATGGCTTTTTCCCGGTGCAGTCTTTCTCTCTTCATCTTTTAAAGCTCCCATCCTATCAGATCGAGGCCCTCCCCTTATGACCTTGGGTAACCTTAATTACTGCCTCAAAGCCCCATCTCTAAAGACACTCCAATTGGGGGTTTCAATTAGGTAGGCTTCAATATTTGAGTTTTTAGGAGATGCAATTCAGCGCACAGCAGCAAGAAAGGTAATTTAACAGACTAGGGAGCCGAGGCTTAAAGAAGTTGTTTGGGGGTCAATTTCTCACACCCAGGATGTAGCAGAGGTGGAATTTCAGACCAGGTTTCTGACTCCAAATTCTGTGATCTCCATTCCCAGAACTCCAGATGCGTTTTTATCATTACTAATGATAAAACAGTACTATTAGCTGCCAGGCACTGTTCTAGTGCTTATAGTTATTACCTAATTTAATCTTTGTGACAATCTTATGTTTACACCTTCGAGATGGCAAATGCAAATGCAAAAGTCGTGAGAAACAAGTCTTCAGAGCAGGCGACCTTTCACTTTGGTGTCCCCCCTTACTCTCTCATTCATCCCCTTCTTGCATCCTGCATGGACTTAAGATGGACTTGATGGCGATTGTCTGGGTAAGTCCTGGGGGTTTGAGGAGTCTGAATCCTCAGATAAAGATCTATGATTTGCTTTCTTGCACTTTTCCAGGTTCAGTGGCATCTGTGCACACCCTCCCTGTTTCTTAGAGTTCCTGGCTGGGGAGCCTTTTTCATTTGGGCCTCATTTCCCCACCTCCCTTCCTGCCTCCTCTGGCCAAGACCCATCTGTCTGTTTGATGACTGGACACCTGTTGCCAAGAGAAATAATCCCCATGTGTAGAGGGTGTTCCCAAAGGGAACAGGGTGGAGGGAGGAGGGAAGGCTTCCTGCCAGTAGCCCAGTGGGCAAGAGACAGGAGCAGGAAGGCCCAGAGGGTGGGGCAGATGTTTGTAGGAAGAGGATCTATTTTGGGGAGGGGAGTGAGGTCCAGGGGCAGCTGGGAAATAACAAGGGATGGGAGAAGCCAGGAGATAGAGGGGATAAGAGGCAGCTTTCAACCAGAAAGGGAAGGAGGCAGGGAGTGGCTGGAGGTGGAGGAAGCACACAGGGAGGGGTGGTGCTGGTGAAGGAGGCAAGGTGGGTGGTGGTAGCACCTTACCTTTGTACATCATTTCACTGCTTCCACAGCATTTTGACCTACATTATCATACCAGGAAGCTTCCTGAGGCTACCCATTTTGCTGAAAAATAAGATAATAAGATAATAAGAATAATGCCTGACAGGTACCAGCTATGTGCCAGGTAAGGTCTCAGGTGCTTTTAATCTGGTGAATGTTGAGGTAATCCTCAAAAGTCAGCTCTAGGAGATAAGTAGAAACAGTTACTCTTCTATAAATAAGGAACCAGGCTCCAGTGAATTTCTGCATTTTGGAAGTCTGTCCTGGCCAGTACTATTTTCCAGGTGCCATGCAAAGGCTGGAGGTGCATTCAATGCAAACACTTCCCCTGACCCAGGAGTCTTCCAAGGGCTTTGCACACATGATTTCCTTACATGCTCACGACAGTCAGATAAGCACACTATTGTTATCATCCCCTTTTTACAGATGAAGAAACTGAATGACAGATGGGCAAAACGGCAGAGGGATAAATAGTGAGTGGGATTTGAACTTAGGTAGTAGTCTGGTTCTAAAGTCTAAGGTTTATCTACCATGCCCTACAGCAGTGAGTCAAAGAACTATGGCTCTTTCTTAATTTCAAGAGACTGACTCTAAATTCTGTGTCCTTTCCACCAACACAGACTGCCTTTTAGGCTTAATGGAAGGGACAGTGTATATGCCTTAAACATACCGACAGAAGATGGTCATGTAACACATGCCATGCTGAGCTGCTAGAAGGTCAAAGAAAAGGGAACAGGACTTTGCCTGGCATGTGACAAGCCTTAAGCAACTGGTAATTGCTATTCTTGAATAGGGGTTCAAATTTTTTTAGAACAGGTGATAATTAACGGAAAATTTATCACTTTCTTTTGAAAAGGATTATCTTATACAGTATCATTTTTATATATCTTGAATAACTATTTTTTTTTGTCAAGGAAGGGGTGAGGGAGGAAAGGAAGGAGGAAGAGGGAGAGGGAGAGAGAGAAGAGGGAAAGAGTCAAGATTAGAGCTACAATAAGCCCTGCCACGATTTTATGTTTTTTGCTCCACACTACCTTGTCCTTTCTCTGATTCCTACCCTTACCCCTCCCTCGAATCCATTTATACATTTAGTATTGAACACTTGTTTTGGGTGAAGAAGCAGTCTAGTTAGATAGTTACAGTTAGTAAGTTTAAGATTAAAATGTAACTTAATTACAAACGTATAAAAATGGTGACTGATATTTACAGAGAAAGGGGAAAGTGAAGTTCTACCTTATAGGGAATGTTCACTTTCTCCCCACAGCCTTCTGGACTAGTTTTAATAAAGTCAGCTTCTGAAGGGTTTCCATTTACGTGATTCATCGAAGACATCTCTGCACCCAGTTCTTCCCAGGACCCTACATTCCAGGCAGAAATTTGGGGGCAGGAATATTCGTGTGTGTCTGTGCTTGTACTTCAAAAGCCAAATGAAATTCTGAGGCTACTTTTTTCTATCCTGAAAACTTACACTTGCTCTGGCTCCTTGAAGTGATATTCAGTGGTACAATTCCAAGCTAATCTGGACTTTTTTGGAGTCTTCATCATTCTTCATCCTTTACCTGTGTTGTTTCTGAGTTGCATCTGCATCTTTTACCAGTCTAACCCCAAAATGACCTGTTTTCATGGGCCATTGGCTGAGCTATTCAGCATCCTCTGTAGGGTCTTACATAGAGTAGAAGTTTTGAATTTTGATGAAGTTGAAATTATTAATCTGTTTCGTTAATGGATCATGCTTTGATGTTTTATCTAAGAGCTTTTATCCAAGCCCTAAGTCCTGAAAATTTTATCCCATGTATTTTTCTAAAAGTTTTATAGTTTATCTTTTACATTTAAGTCTATGATCCTTTTTTCAGTTTATTTTTGTATAGTCTGTGAGATTTATGTCAAACTTCATTTTTGCCTATGAGTGTCCAGTTGCTCCAGGACTGTATTTTGAAAAGATTATCCTTCCTCCATTGAATTGCTTTTGTACCTTTGCTGGGTGTGCATCTAGGATAGCTATGTCTTCTTGCTTGAGTGACCCTTTTATCATTATGTAATGTCCCTCTCTGTCTCTGGTCATTTTCTTTGTTCCAAAGTCTATTCCATCTTTCTCATAATTGAACCGATCTTAAACAACACAAATGCACACTCCAGGAGAAAGTATGGGTTTCAAATTAATCGCCTGTGATAGAAAAGAACATCATTAGCGATTACGCAGCCTTGGGAAGGTTGTCAGTTTATTGCAAGCATATAGAAAGTTTGAAAGCAAAAAGACAGAAAAATATATACCATCTAAACACTAACCTAAAGGAGACTTTGAGGCCAAAGCCTAGGTATGAAAAGGGACATTTTGTAATAATGAAGAGTTCATTTTACCATTTTTATATAATAATTCTAACTTCAAGTGTATTTAATAACAGAATATCAAAAAATAAAGCAAAAATTGTCAGAACTAGAAAGAAAAATAGATTAATGCATATAGTTAAAGATTTTAACATGTTTCATAGTAATTGATAGAAGACCAAAAGAAAATCAATAAGCTATAGAATATTTAAACATGATGAACAAACATCATACGTAGGATACTTAGTACCTCAAAATCAAAGAACATACTCTCTTTTCAAATGTACCTGGAACATTTACCATTTGCTGAGCTATCAAGCATGGCTCACAAATTTGAAAGAATCCAGATTATCCAGAGAATGTTTTCTGACCCTAACAGAATTAAAATAGAAATTTCAAGGTACCCATTATACTTCAAAATAATTCATAGGTCAAATTAAAAAAAATATAACGATTAGAAATTATAAAATGTTTCAAATTAAATGATATAATGTATGGGATGCCCACCTGCCCCTTATTTGTTTGCTGGATGTTTTCCTACTGACTTGCAAAATCTTAAATTTAGGGTCATACTGGGCGAATTCATCCAGAGGAGATTTGCATGAAGTTCCTCTCCTGGAATGAATGTCTGGAAGGCGACAGAGAGGGCTGGTAAAACTCTGCAGCAAGGCCTCAGCGAGCAGAGCTCTGAGAATATTTCCACCATGAAAAGATTTCCTCTTCACCCTTCTCTCTCTAAAAAAAAATGTGGGACACTGCTAAAGTAGAGAAGAGAGAGGTTAGAGCCTTAAATACACATATTATAAAAGAAGTAAAGGCCAAAAATCCGTGGTTAAAAATCTATCAAAAAGGTTGGCAAAAGAAGAGCAAATTAAATCCAAAGAAAGTAGGAGGAAGGAAATAATAAAGATAAGAGCAGAAATTAATGAAATTTAAAAAATAAACATTCAAAAGAAAATAATCAGTGAAAGCAAAATTTGTTTCCTCTAAAAGACTAATAAAATTGATAACCCCCTGAAAAAATAATTAAAAGAAAGAGAAAGAGAAAGCACAAATAACCAGTATAAACAAGAGGACAGACATTAAAGAGATAATTATAGGTTATTATAAACATTTTTTATGAATTAACTTGTCAAGGGAGATACAATGGATAAATTCCTAGAAACACACCAGAAGATATAAACACTTAAATAATTCATATCTAATAAAAACAGTAAACCTATAATTTAATTCTTTCTACGAAAAAAAAAATTCAGGCCCAGATGGTTTCACTGATGAATGCTTCCAAACACATAAAGAAGAAATAACAGCAATCTGAGATAAACTTTCTTAGAGGATAGAAGCAGAAGGAATATGTCTCAACTTTCATTAGTCCAGCAAACCTGGATACCTGACAAAGACGTTACAAGGAAGGACTCAATCTTTCTTATGAATATTCAGGACATTTAAACAACATATATATAAACAAGCTATACAAAAATGATATACATTTTGATCAAGCCAGGTTTTTTTTCCCCAACAAAGCACAGTTAATTTAACATAAGAAAATCAACAGTATAATTCAGGACATTAACAGAAAAGAAAAGAGAAATAAGGTAAACATATTGATAGATGTAGAAAAATGTCTGATAAAGTTCAATATCCATACATGTCTTAAAATAATGATGACAAACTAAAAATAAGGGAAACTTAATTTAATAAATATAAAAACTTACAGCAAACCTTATATTTAATGATGAACTATTGAAAACATTTTTCTGAGATTGGGGTGAGGAAAAAATACTAGTGTTACCATTGTCTTACCACTATCAACACTGTATAGAAGGGCCAAAGATTTGTAATAAGGCAAAAAAAAGAGTAGTAAAATGTGCTTAAAAATTGAAAGGAAGAAATTACCATTATTCACATATGATATGATCACATACACAGACAATTCAAAATAATCTACAAATAATACATTAGAATTAGTAAATGATTTAAGCAAAACTAAAAAATACTAAGAGAAGTTAAACAAGAGCTAAGTAAAGAGAGAACTATATCATGGTTTCTTCCCAAACTGATCTATATTCAGTGAAATCTTAATTGAAATCTAGTAGATTTTATTGGAAATTATCAAGTTGATTTTAAAAATTTTACCGAAGCAAAGCCTCCCAATTGAAAAGGAAATCTTGAGGAGGAACAACAAACTTGGACCTCGAATACTACTGTTATATAGCTAAATACTAAAGTTATATAACTATAGTAATTAAAACAGTACGATATTATTGGCACAAGAATAGATAAACAAATGGAGCAAAATAAAGCCCTGATAGAGAACCAAATGTATAAAAACACTTGATTTATGACAGAAGGAGAATAGTAAAGCAGTGAAGAGAGAATGTTTTTTTCAATAAAACGTCTGGTTCGCTGGAAAAATTATACTGACCCCTGTCTCACACCATACTCAAAACATTAATTCTGGATGAACTATGGATCTCAATTTAAAAGAAAAAACCCATAGAGTTTTTAGAAGATAATATAGAGAATATCTTTATAATATTGGGTTAGACAAAGATTTCTGAAATAGGATATCAAATCACTAAACATAATAAGAATTCGTTGATAAAATGGAATATGTTAAAATTAAGAACTAGTTTCATGACGGGCACAATTCAGGAATAAAAATGCAAAATACACAGTGGGAGATTTTTATATACATATAATTAACAAAGGGCCCATATTCACTCTTACAAATCAATATTTTTAAAAGGCAGACAAACTGTATGGGCAGGGGAGCTCAATAAACCCTTCTCCAGAGAGGACATACAGATGGCCAATAGACATGAAAAGATGCTCAACATCACTAATCATCAAGGAGATGAAAATTAAAGTCACAAGGAGATATCATGTCATACCTGTCAGAAAGGCTATTATCAATAAATCAACACAAAACAAGTGTTGGTGGGGATCTGGAGTAAAGACAACCCTCATCCTCTGTTGGTGGAATTGTAATTGGTGCCCCTACTATGGAAAACAGTTTGGAGGTTCCTCAAAAAATTAGATAGAACTACCACATGACCAGCGATTCCACTGAGTATTTATTCAAATAAATCCAAAACACTAATTTGAAAAGACATACACACCCCTGTGTTCATTGTAACATTATTTACAATAACCAAGATATGGAAGCAACATAAATATTTATCAATAGGCAACTGAATAAAGAAGTGGTACATGTATACAATGGAATATTACTCAGTCGTACAAAAAAATTAAATATTGCCATTTAGAGAATATGGATAAACCTAGAGGGTATTACGCTAAGTGAAATAAGTCAGATGGAAAAAGACAAATACCGTATGATCCTACTTATTTGTGGGATCTAAAAAACAAAATAAATGAACAAACAAAACAAACAAATTTGTAGATACAGACAACAAACTGATGGTTGCCAGATGGGAGAGAGTTTGAGGGGGAAAGTGAAAAAAGGAAAAAAAATTAAGATGTACAAATTGCCAGTTATAAAAAGGACAGACAATCCAATCGATGAGCAAACCAAAATGAGCAAAAGAATGAATAATTTTACATCTAAATGATCAAGAAACACATGAAAAGGTGTTTAAGATCATCAAAAGGCAAATTAAAAATCACAATCTGATACAAACCAATTAGAATGACAATTTTAAACGTTGACAAAGATGCATCACCACCTGACATTCATATACTGCTGGTAGGAGTGTAAACTGGTACGAAAACTTTGGGGAAACGGAACATTTGTAGACCCTTTGAAGCAGCAATTTTATTTCTAGGTCTGGACCCTAGATAAATGTTTGTATCTGTTTTCCCAAAATATCTGCAGAAGTCATGATGCCATATGACATACACAGTGTCACCAGTGGAGAATTTTGCCCCAAATATTTAACATGAATCCATTCAAGCTTCGAAATCTAACTTCCAGTTTACAGTAAGTATAGGGTAAAAGAGAAACCATGATACCACAAGAAAATACTCGGATAAATCCAGAATAGAGGCTACTGTACAAAATGGCTTGAACTCATTAAAAAGTTACTACGAAGGAAGAAAAAAAGAAACAAAACATAATGAAACAAAGGTGAGCCCCCCAAAATAAAACAAAAATGCAGCACATAAACCAGGACTGGATGTTGGTTGAGGAAAAACCTATACGTGATGCTCTTGCGGCAACTGAGGAACTTTGATGACTAGATATCAGATGTTATTATGAAGTTATTATTTTTCATTGTGTGAAACGATATCGAGGCATATTCTCATCCTCAAGAGGTACATGCTGTGTATTTAGTGGGAAGTCTGATAATGTCTGCAACTTATTTTCAAATATTTAGCAAAAATAAGTATAGATAGACAATAGACGAATGGGTGAAGACATAGATCTACATATATCATGAGAAATAAGGAAAATGTGGCAAGAGGTTGACAAGTTGTTTCATTTAGGCAGTCGAGATTTTGCCATTTATCATGCCACTCTTCCGGCTTGTCTCTGTATTTAAAATTTCAATGGCCAATTCGTGGAATATGGTTTTTAAAGGAATGTTGCATCTAGACTTCTTCAGAAGGGCAATTGAGTTCTACTTGAAGAAAACAGAAACTTGAAATCATAAAATATATGTCCTGGGTGTAGTTTATGTTAGAGATAATGTTGGAACTCCAATTACAGAACTTAAAGCCAAAGCAAAGGCCTTGGCTCCACATCAAAAGTCTGATACATAAATGTACGTTGATATATTTTAGGCTAAAATGAAATGCTTAATGCATGTGTACATCACCTTTTAATGAGTTCCAGCTTGAGCTGTGTTTTTCCAATGAGCCAACGAACTCTGGATGCCAGCTAATGCCAGATAAGAGGGTGTCCTCTGAATATTTCATGTGTGGAAGGAATGTGTCACCCAGCTAATAGCTGGGTCAGTGATTCTGAGTGGAAGAACCATCCGTTAGTGCCTTCGGGCCTTCCAAGAGAAAACAGGATGGATGCAGACTATCCTGGTGTACCTCAAAACCTGGGCTCCTCGTTATCATGTTGCATGTGGCCCCTGGAATGATGAGACAGTCTTCTCTCATCCCATATTCTCTTGCGAGGCCCAACAGCCCTAGTGTATGGTTATTCCAACCAAAGAAACACGGGGTTGATTTCCCAAGGAGAGATACAACCTTGGAAAACTCACTGAACTAACACGAGCCTAGATTTTTTCCCCTGGAAGGGGAGACTTACCTCATAGAATTTTTATAGGGGTTAAATGTGATGATGTCTCTATAGCAACTGTATAATGCACATGCACAATAAGTGAATTACTTGGTGGTGGTGTTATATGTAGGGATGTCTGGCAGGAGGGAGAAGGTCATGATATATCAGCCAAGGGTGAAATAGTTGCTGAAGACATTAAGGAAATGGAGGTTCTGCATTCTCAGAAAATTCTAGTATCTGTGGGAGGAGGAAGGGGGTAAATTTATCAAATGTGCTTAAAACAACCTAATTTTCATAAACTAGCCAAACAGAGGTGCTCAGTAAATACTGGGTGATTAAATCAGACAGACAAGCCAAGGACATATTGCTCCATAATTTACATAAAAGGGGCAGAGAGCAGAACCGACTTCTGCCCTTGATCACATACCCTTAGGCGGCAACTTGCTTTCTCTTCTTTTTCCTTTTGCCCCTGTCCTTAGCGTCATTACTACTTGATTTTGTTACAGGGACTTGCTGAGGCTAGAAAAAGGTGGGACCCTGGATTTCTCGCTGCCGGAGAAATTCTGGCCACTGAGCTGGCTTTATCAGTCCTCGCTGCACTTTAGAATGACCTGATGCTTGGCCTCTATCCTCAACAAATTAAATTGGAATCATTAGAATTGGAATTCAGATAACAGTACTTTTGAAGAACTCTCCCAGTGACTCTGTTATGTAGTGAATTGAGAATCATTAGCAAACAGGGATACGGACAGATCCTAAAATCTCAGCGTTGAGTACAAAAGGCAGAAAACAATTTATAGCACAAAATCATTTAAGTATATTAAGTTTTAACGTGCGCACAGAACAAAGCTATGCGTTTTTCAAAGATACACAAAAATCTAAGGACATATAGAAAATCCTAGGAAGGAGGAGAAGGGAAAGGCGTAGGAGTGAGACTGGAGAATTCATGATAAAATATAAAATTAACCAAGAGAGTGGCCTTGGCCTTTCACAGATTTAAAGCCACACACTTAGGAGTGTAATGTCCGGTCACAATAGTTAATATGAATAGAGCACTTACGTGCACCAGACACAGTGGAACTGATTTACACCCCTCGTCTCTGTTAATTCTCACAACAGTTACTAAGTAGATATTATTTAGAGTCATTTTACCGATGAGTAAACTGAGGCTTAGCATTTAAGAATCTTAACTAAGGTCATACAACCACCAAGTGGCAGAGTCGGATGTAAGCCCTGCCTCCCTGAGCAGCGTTGGGGCTCTCCTTGCTCCGTGCATGGCATCTCTGGGGTCTTTTTGAGCACCTGCTAGAAGCAAAGCTTCCTTCTCCCACCTCCTCACTCGTTCCACCCCTCGCCAAAGCTGGTGATGAAAATGGCCATTGGAGGCTCTGTGCCCAAGGCAGAAGCAGGAGCCCTACCTACAATCTTCCTGACCTGGAAACCTCCACCACCAGCCTCAGCTTCCTCATGAGCACCAACAATGTTTGCTGGGTTCAAGGAACAGAAAAAAGCCTCCTATGATAGGATCTAGAAGAAAAAGGATGATGGGGGCACAGCTCTAGGAAAGGGGAGCTCAGAGCCCTCTTACTAGATTTGATTCATTTTAATTTAATGTATTTAATAACACATTAAAGGTATTTCCTTTCCCTTACCGCAGACCCGGCTTGTGGAAGGGTTTTATGAAATTCCATACCCACTACTCCCATCCCCTGTCTCTGAGGACAGGAGCTTCCCACCAATCTCAGGACCCTTAGAAACGAATTATAATAGTAACGTATTCACCAAGTCAGGCCCAAATATGAGTCCCCATTGTCCTCAGAGAAAACGGATGCACACAGAGGGGCAAGTTGAGCAAGGTTTCTCAGCAAGAAAGGGACGAGGCTGGAGAGACAGGATGTGTACTCTGTTGTCATCTGGGTTGACGCCCTCTCGAGGTGAGTTGAGTCTCTACAGCCTTTCTTCCCTCCCAAGTGGATGTCCAAGTTTTCAGGTCCAGTTCTTTATGTCCAGAAGCCAGCCCTCCACCAGGCTGTGCTCTACCCTTGTGGTGCGCTCACAGGGAAGGCTGGCCCTTTGTTTCGGATGCGTGTGCAGCTGCCTGTGAGGGAAAGATCTAAGACTGGAAACCCTTCTTCTCTCATTTACTTAAAAACATCTCCCCTGCTGCCCTGCCACGGTACCCGTAGTCATCCCATCAGTTGATGGAATTAACAGCTTTTGTTAAAATAGAAATCGCTGATCTTCTAAAAGAATAAAGAAGGTTCCTCAAACTTGACCGTGCCCCAAACTCAGATTGAAAACGTACTGAGAATGCAGATGCGTGGGTTCCAGTAGCAACGATTCTGACTCAACAGGTACAAAGTGGGGCCTGGAAATCCGGCATTTTAACCACACTTTCCGGTCGTTCTGGTGCTAGAGTTTCCTGACCTCACTTTGAGAGAGACTATGTTGATATGAACTCTTCAGCTTTAATTAGTTAATCAGACCCTCTGCCGGGAGGTCAGCTTGGTCTTTGCTGACCACTTACTTCCCTAATGAGGCAGAGAGGGGAGGTACAGCTGCTTGTCCACTGACTTGGTCTCTGCAGCTCAGAGCATTGTTCTCAGCTCGTGACAGAATGAGCGAGGGTTCAGGGCCCAGACTGATGAGACTTTGCCTAGACCCACATTTGAGGGACGACAAAGGCCTCGTGGTATCTCTAGACCTCCCGCAGTACTTCTCAGCTTCATGGGCTCACCCAGGAAGCCAAGGTGCAAAGAGAAAAGTGGCATTTTGAATTGTGGTGACACTGTGTTTAAACATGTCCTTATTCCTTCCCAGGTCTTGGCTGGTATTGCGACGGAGTGTCACATGAGGGCGCTCTCGGGGTCACCGAGAGCAAAGGTCTTAGGACAAGGGGATTTCACCTTTTAGTCTGATTGAGCCTCCTTAGTCTAGAGAGATCCGGAGATCTTCCAGCGCTGGGTGTATGACCTTTGACCTCTCATGGTGTGTGTGTGTGTGTGTGTGTGTGTGTGTGTGTGTGTGTGTGTGTGTTGCACACATGGGGGCGGGCACTAGTGAGAAATAGAAATTGATGAGCAACCAAAGGGACAGGAAATTAAAATAATGATCCTTCAGAGGTCACCTTCTTTGTGATTTAATAAACAATATTTTACTTTGTCATGGGAATGCCCCTCCCCATCCCATCTCTTCAGGAGAAAAATACCACATCTCACACAGAGTCCTTAAAGGAGGCAGCACATGGAAAAATGAGCCAGAAGAAGGTGCAGGGAAAGGCTGGTCAGCACAGGTGCATCTCTCGGAGCTGCTTTTGCTGAGCCCGAGTGGGCCCCGCCTCACCATCAGCTCTCAGAGGCTGACGACAGGAGACCTGGACTCTCTCTGGCAGCTGCCCATGCAAGGCTCATGCCCCAGAAGAAGCAGCTCCAGTTACACATTAGTCACAAAAATAACAACGATCAAAGAGAGCAAAAAGCATGAAATGGCTTTATTTTCTCAACTTAATTACAGGACTGGAGGACTCATTTAGACCTGGAAGGGGCCTGATTTTAACTTGTTATAAAATAGTCAGAAAAGGTACTGGTTATTATTTTTATCTCCCACTTTCCCTTCTTTTGCTCCCCTCACCTTCCCTCCCCACCTTCAGTGCAAGCTTTTAATGGGCTTTTGGGCCTTTTTTATTCCTTCCCCATAGGCCCATGATAAGAAACATAAATGAAAAACCACATTTGCCCTTTTTCACCGGGAAAGGCCCACTTAAGAGGCTGAAGGACCCAATGAGAGCCCACAACTAAGGCCCCTTGGACTGTCCAGGGCCCCCAAAAGGAATGACATCGGGTGAATGATGCGGGGACCTCCCCCTCAGGGCAAGTGCAGTGAGTGGTCTCATTGCGAAGGTATTTGGTCATCTGAAAAAAGGGTCCCATGGCTGCTGGATCAGATGACAATGCTCCAAATGCTTTTGTGGTTACAAGTTGTTTTACTGGGCAGTGGAAGATGCGGATCAAAGCTGTGTTCCAGGCACACGCCATTGGCTTCCTCCTCGCCCCCACTCCTTTGAACACATGCACATGCTCACATGTGTGGACTCTTGAGCTTTGAAAGGCTGGCTGATAAAATCGATCAGGGGATGTGTTGTCATCTTGGACCTTGGCAGGTTTTTGTACTTACTTAGGAGATAACAAAGTATAATGAAGATTAGGCCACCAGGTTATTGTTGGGGATGGGGCAATGATCAGACAGTTCTTTTTGGGTCTTTCAATTGCACGTAGAGTATTTAGCTGGGACCATGTAGCGGGCAAAATTGTCTCAAGCTAGGCTGGTAGCACAGAGGCAGTGGGAGGCTGGAAGTCAGGGTGCAGTTTTGGGACCAGTCTGCCACTGACTTGTTGTGCGAGTTTGGAAGGGACACCCCTCTGTGTGTTCTTCCTCTGTGCTGGGCGATTTCTCTATCTTTGGACCTTTGGGCTCCAAGCCTGTGCGTCTAGGCTTCTCTGAAGCTCAAACATCTGTGTGCCCCATTTTAAGGAGGCCTCTGCTCTCTCCATGCTTTAGGATTTGTTTGGAATTTTATGTATTCTCCGCAAGGTTTAAATTTCAAACAAGGTGAGTCTATTTCCTACCTCCCAGGAATGAACCCGCATTGCAGATTATAGGCAACAAGTAGATGGAGCAGATAAGCTTGGAAGGTTCTGAATTCTCTTTTCTCCCCCTTTTTCTTTGTCCATATTAAAGCCCGACTCTGTTTTTCTTCCTTCACATTCCCATTTATAGGCTACATAGGACAAGGATCTTACTTGGTCTCTCTTCATTTAAAATGGGAGTGAGCTCCTCTTTGTGAAATGAATTCACCTTTTTTATTGTTTAACTGGTTAAGGTGAATAGCAATAAGGGCAGAAGCAAAATTTCATTGATATCTTTTCTTAACCCAAAGCGACAGGTTTATTTACTAGTTATAAATGTACAGATGCCACACAGAAGCAAACTTAATGCTGATTTCACGCTGCGGTTGAAATGTACATACTCCAAACTGGTAAGAAGTCACACCTAGGGTAGAGTAGCCTCTATTTTATGTAGCATACTTGGCCACAAAAAATATCGTGTTTGCCTCTATAAGCTGAATTGGGTACAAAAATCTGTATTTTACCTGGCATGCGAAGGCTTATGATTGCCATTGGCCAACAAGAACGCACACTATTTCTGTATAGGCGAGAAAGGGTGGAAAGAATTTTAACCTCGGAATTCCTTGTTTCTGGAACCTAATCTTAAAGCTGGGTTTTTGTTTAAATAAATGTCAAGTTTATTAAATAAAGGGTTTCAATAAAGGGGTGTTATTGATTAAATTTAATATTTATTTTCCCCCCCAAAGGGCCAAAGAGTAAAAGAGAAATTTTAATTTTTTAATTTCCAGAATCACTCGCGGTTTAATACAGTGGTGCTTTCAGTGGGCATTACAATCACTGGGGAATGTGTTGAAATGTTGATTCTCAGACCCCACTCTCAGAGTGTTTGACTCTGTATGCTGAATTGGGTGCAAAAATTCTATATTTTACCTGGCATTCACAGTGATTTATATACTTTTAGTTCAGGGAGATTTCGCTTTAAGAAACACTGGTCTCATGTTTATTCAATTTTATCTAGTCTGAATTTTTTGATTTCTCTTTTGGCTATTATATACACTGAAAGGCGTAGGCGTATTGTTCATATTGTACTTGAACTTACATGATAGCATCCTATGGATTGCAAGACACACTAGGTAGAGGCCGTGTCTTATTCTTCTTTCTAGTTCTAGAACTTAGTATACTACCTGAGATACAGTTGACTCCCAGAAGGTGTTTGTTCACACATCTCACTGAGCTAACGTTTCAGCTGTGGTTTAAAATAGTTGCAGCACGTGGCCTCGAACTCAGAACCACAAAACATAAACATTAGCTGACCTCCAGAGGCCAATCTTTGCATCTTTGCATTAACTTATGCCCTTGGCTATGGATGTTTGTTTTATCATCACTTACGTAGAGTCTGTACCAAGCTCGCTTATCTTGTTTCCCAGCTTCAGGAAATGAAGAGGCATTGGAGGAGGCACCTCAACAGCTTTTCCTTCACTTGTCATCACCCAGGGGCCATGTTCTCCTGCCAGGATGCTTCCCCTAACTCTCCTTGTCTAAAACTGACTCATCATCATCCAGGGCTTAGCTCAGGCCTCACTGGGAAGCCTGCCCTAATATTGTCACCTTCTCTTCTGCTCTTTCACAGCAATTTTACATCTAGCAGCTCTTCCGAACTAATCCTCATACTGGCCAAGCAAATCTTAATTACATTTCTCCTCAATTTAGAGATACTGGTTGGAGCTAGAATCCTAATTTTCCCTAATTATTTTCTCTTTCCACATTCCTGAGATCTGCAGTAGAAAACCATAATGTAGTGTTGAAAATCTTTAGTTTGTGCCGCTCAGTTAGTGACTCAAACATATCTTGTCTTAGATTCTTACTTGCTTTTAAAAAAAATTTATATCTAATTTATCACAAATTCTATTACTTTTAAATCTAAAAAAAAACTCACAAATCCATCCAACTTTCTCCATCTCCACTACTACTTCCCTGATTAGTTCAAGCTACCATCTTCTCTCACTTAGGATTTTGCCCTCATTTCCTACTTGGTGTTCCTGTATCCCATCTATACTCTACCCTGTAGCTAGAGTGACCTCAAAGTGCAGAATCATCTTCCCTGTCCCTGGCTTAAATGCTGCATAGTTTCCTATTGCTTTTAAGATAGACAAAACTTCTCAAAATGAACTACAAGGCCCCATCTGGTATGACCCTGCCTACTTCTCCAACCTCACTCTCCAACAAGCTCTCCTTGTTCTCTCTGCTCCAGCCACTATAGTCTTCTTTCAGTTTTCTGTATTTTCCAGGCTGCCTTCTGCCACAGGGCCTTTGCACACACTATTCCCTCTGCTTGATTTTCCCTCATCTCTACATCCAACTAACTGCTATTCATAGTACATAACTCAGCTTAAATCCTTCCCTGATTTCCCTGACTAGGTCAAAACTCATTCTCATAATACAATGGATCTTCCTTCATGATGCTTAGTACAGTTTTAGTTTTATGGGTATCTGTTTCTGTAATAGACTTTAAGCTTCCTGAAGACAGGAGTCATATCTGGTTCTATTCATCATTGTACCCCAATTATTTAGTATAATGTTTGTCAAACAGCAGACAATAAATATTTGTCGAATGGTGGATGTTTGATAGATTTATTTTATAACACTAACTATGTCGTTGCCTGGTGATGTGAATGTACATTAGATATTGCCCTTTGTGTATAAAATCTCACCCTCTAGTGAAAGCTTTTAATATCAAGAGTGTACTAGAGGTATGACTGTAGAGCTTGGGATCCAAGGGGGAAAGCAAATGAATCTACCCAAAGGAATCTATGAAGACCAGAGGATGCTGTTTGAGCTGTGTCTCAAAAAATAAATGTGAGTTTTCCAAATGGGGAAGCATTCCACTCAGAAGGAATGTATATGGAAATACCTGAAGGTGTACAGTACCTGGGGGACCAGTATATAGAGTTCTAGAGTGGTGTTGGGGTACGAATGAGAAATGGGTGGCAGGTTAAAGTGAAAGGTCTCCCTAAGGACATTGGACTATAGGAAACAGACTCAATGGAAGTATAGAGAAAGTAAATTTAACAATACTTAACATGTTGGGAAGATCATTTTGACTGGAGTGAGGAATTATGGTAGGAAAAGAGAAAAGGGTTAAGGAGAACAATGAAGAAGCAACTTTAATAGCTTAGAAGAGGAAACAAAAATAAAGGCCTGCACAAGGCAGTGATGACAAAGAAGGGAGGAGACTATTTGCACTCAATGATCAATTGGATGTAGGATTTGAGAGAGAAAGGAAAATGTAAGAGTTCATATTAAGTAGATTAATAAAATGGCAGAATTGCTAAACTGCAACAAAAATGCTCCAGGAAGAGCAGGTTTGGGGATTGAGGAAGAGATCAATCACCCATTTTGAATCAGGCCAAGTTTTAGGTGCCTATGGAGCTCCTGGGTAGGAATGCTCAGAAATAGGTTGGACAGTTACGGGGCTGTAAACAAGTGGGCTCCTGTGACTACCTGTTAATTGATTTTTTTCCCTCTGACATTGCTAGTGACCTAGAAAAACACATCAGTACCGTGTGTCTTTTAAAAGACAATAGGCAGCATCTGCTCTGTGCCTGGAGCCATGTACATCATCACCAGGGCAATGTATCACTCAAACAATAGCTTAATTGAGAAAAGGTCATCATGTGCTGTCTGAATAATTGCAAAAGCACCTCCTATATTCAAATGGGGCTTTATTTTGGAATTAACTATCAACAGATGGATGCTGGCTGGGCAAATGAGTAGAATAAAACTTATTAAAAATTTAATATCACCATAGTAAAGCACAGAAGACACATACAAAGGATCGTTACATTCAGTTGTGTCATCTGGGGAGGCCACTCAGTGTCCACTGGTTTGGCGTGAGGAAGGCTATTTATCTCTCCTGGACTCCCTTGGACTCCAGACCACTCATTGATCTCTTCATCCATGTCCTAGTTGGAGCATCTAGGTTCAAAATCTCTTGGCAAGAGATGAAAATATACTAACTTTAGTTCTTGCTTTTGGTTAAATACATGGGCTCTAGAACCAGAGAGCTTTGGGTTTAGATCTTGGCTTTGCCACTCATTGACTACACGATTCATTGTATTTTCTGTGTCTCAGTTTTATTTTCTGTAAAACAGACATAATAATGGTAGCTTTTTTTTCACAGGATTTTATAAAGATTAAGTGACTTGATATATGTGAACATCTCAGGAGAGGGAGCCTGGCATTTAGGAAGTGCACAATAAATGTTAGTGTTATTACCGAATCTTGAAGTTTAGAGATTTTAAACTGGGGTATTTTGCTTGATAATCAGTGTCTTAAAAGTCCATTTAAAGGACTTTAGAGGACAGTTCCAGTTCTTCAACCTCCACTAATCTTTGTGGCCTTCACACTCAACCCATTCACACATTTTTCTTTTTTTAACCTCCCGACCTTTGCATGGTTTGGAGTTTTTATAGCCCAGTACAGCCCAATTTAAGAAAGTGCTTCAGATCATGACCTCAGGAGGGGAGGGAGGACGATTTTTCTTATCTTTACAAATAAGAATAATTTGTCCTACAAAAGGGCAGAGTAATCATTCTCTACCTGGCTTGACTCGAAGTGGCTAAGAAAATTTTATTGATTCTAAAATCCCACCACTGAAGAATAATTCCTTTGGATGAAGTGCCATGGGATTGGGGATATTCAGAGAAACAGGGGTTAGTAAGTCTAGCTTCAGATATGAGTGGCATTTTGATGTCTAGAGAGTAAGCCTCTGCGGATCTCTGACCTAGATAAAAAAATTGGATTGGTGTTTGCATCTGGCAAAAGATGAGTCTTGATTCAAAGTGTGGTCCTCAGATGGGCTCTCCGTGAATCAGGCAGCGTACATGATGCTTTATCACAGGAGTTTCCTTCCTCCCAAACTTTGTTTATCGTGGTTGGCCTTGGAAAAACACAAGACTTGAGGCCAGGCAGAAGTGACAGTGAGTTCCCCCACCCCACCATGCCCATATAACCCAGGCTGGTTTATTTCCAGGAAGTAGGAAATTGTTCAATTCATGAATTGAAGCCAATTGCATTCAATGGCAGAGTGAGCACCAAGCTGTTTTTAAACATAAATTTGGTTGCTCAGGTCACACAGCTGATTCCAGCAGCAAGAGCAGGGAGTTCTCTGAAAGCTATTCACAGCGGCTCTAGTCCTTTCCAGCCCTTTCCTGGAAAATTCCAGACAGAGGACATATTCCCTGGGTATTGCCCGATGTTCATCCCCGGTGAAAGAAATCGATTGCATTCAATGGCAAAGCTGTTTTAAGCTAAACTTTCCTCATTAAGGGACTCTCTGCTGCCCACAGCTTTTGAACTTAGAAATAGCCCAATGGCCCGTTAAAAATCAGCCTCGTTCATCTTTTTGTTTGTTTGTTGCTTTGTCTTATTGTGTTTTTGCTTTCTAATATACAGACATAACCTGGAGCGAGGCTGGGAAGTAGAGGAGGTATGTCTTCACCACTCTTTCTCTTCTTTGTATGTTTTCAAACTCTTTTAATAGACTAACATTCCATGGACCAGATCTTTGGTTCCTCATGGCTATTAATTGAGCTCAGCTAATTGAGTAACTTTAGGAAAGTTACTTCTTTTGGGGGGGCTGTATCTGTGCCATAGATAAACTGGAGAGTTGTTCCTGTTAATCCAGCAACAATTAATATGTCAATAATCTCTCTGCTAAACCCCTTACCCTAGAACAGGGTTAGCTAATGCATGGACCCAGATGCATCCACTTTCCCTTCCTATGCCCATGTGCCTGTCATTCTAAAGGTGACCTTATATATTTTTTTCTGGAATAAAAGTTTTAACACTAAAATTGTTACACAGTGCTTTGCCATCCACACACTCTCAACCCTTTTTGTCAGTTCTTCAAAGTCTGAGAACCCTTGTGTGCATTGTCACATCCTGGGCCAGGTGGACCACTGGGCTGGTAGAGTCAAGATTTGGTTGCCCAGGGTGGAAAAAACCAGGGAAGGAAACACACTGTTGTCTGAACAAAGCTTATTTTCTATCTGATGTTGCTACAGGTACAGAATGAGGTAATCATAAAAATTATATTGGGGAAAGGATTTGGGGAAAAGCGGTGTCAGGAGGCCGTCACATATTCTAAGAATAATTAAAAAAAAAATACCCTAAGTTCAGTTTGTGTCATAAGCAAAGCAGCAGTTATAAAGACTATTTCAAGACTATGGTCAGATCTTAGTATGGTAACTAGAAAGAAAAAAAAGGAAAATAAATCTATTCTTGTCAAAAATGTGCTTTTAGACATGGACTATAAGTAGGATGAGAACATAATTTAATGTGTAAACCAGGACATGTTTGAGAGTGAAAAGGACACTATTAATAATTGCAGTAGGACAACAGGTGTAAGCAAGGACACATGATCACTGCAACCATAGTCCTGCCCAATGCAGAAACTTCTGAGTGAGTGTCAGTCAGAAGGGAAGAAATGAATAAAACGTATCTGACAGAGAAACAGAGCCTACGGACACTGTACTCTTCCCCATTAAGGGGCATAAACATAAGGGCAGAGGTCAGATAAAGACACAAGAAAGAATATTCAAAATATGTAGTTTTCTTACAAATTTGTTGTTCATAATGTATTTTTGTTTCAAAGCAAAGACAAATTAAAAAAAATTATTTGAAGGTAATTTTTTATATTCCTGCGAGAGAATGCATTTTAAAGAATAAATAACCTCAATTATATAATTTTGAAGCAAGCTAGATAGCTCTAGTAATCAGGAATTTCTGTCTGGTCCAACCGAGATGTCACATTTCTGTGTTTAGGACACCGTAGAACGTTACTATAAGGATCACTTCACTATCTATGTAAACGAAGATTTCCTAGAGAAAGAAACAACACTTCCCATATATCCTGAGCATTTTACAGATTTTCCATTTTACAAATATTGAAATGCAGCTCAGAGGTTTCTTGCCCAAAATCACCTCATTAAAGACACACTGGGATTTGAATTCACCAGTTTGACTTTCCCCCCATTGCCTAGGATAAAGGCACCAAACAAAATCAGCAAAGAATAGGAGCGCTTACGGTGTGCTACACAGTGTTCGAGGTGCTAGGGCTACAGGGATGAATCCAAACCAGTTCCCTTTTGATGCTTATATTTTAGTAAGGAGGGTAGGATGAGAATTCCTGACAGAGGGAACAGCACATGCAAAGGTTGTGAAGAGAAGCTCCCTCGACCTCGTTAAAGAACCATCGATGACAGCGGTCTCACCTCAGAGAAGTGAATTCAAGCAGCGTGAGGAGAGGACCACAGGACAAAGTGTGTGGAGTCTTAGAGCCTTCACGTGAGGACTTTGCCTCCCAAATAGGATGGGGAATCAGAGAAACGAGTAATCTTATTTATAGGTGCGTGAAGCTTGGTCTGGAGGAGACAAAAGAAAAAGGCAAGGAGACCAGAGAAGAGAGCAGCACAGTCTTCCAGGCTAGAGACGGTGGTGTAGACGGGGCAGCAGCAGTTGAGTGATGAAAAGTAGACAGGGCGAGAATAAGATCTGCAGGCCAAGTGACAGGATTTGCTGATTATGTGCTGGCCTTGGGAGCAAAACAGGTACCCGTTCGTGGAACCACAAATGTACGGTTGGGAGCAAGGAGAGATGAGGCTGGCCAGGTAGGCAGGACTTCATTTCTTTTCAAATGGAGGGATTTGGGATGTTTATAAACTTTAGGTTCTTAAGGATCTCCGAGGTGAGTCTTTGGGAGTTTTAAGCAAAGGAAAAAAAAATCATTTTCATTTGGAAAGATCACTCTGTAGGGGAAGGGGAGAGAAGAAAGAGGGAAGGCAGTTGGGAAGTTAATTCTTGAGTTAGGTAAGGGATTATGAAGCTTTGGATCAAGACAACGACAGGCAAGATGTAAAGAAGAGGTGATACACCTGAGAAATATTTAGGGGTGGGAGAGTTAATTTAAAATAGCAACTTATTAGATAGAAGAGAAAAAAGAGACTATTAAAAGGGTTTCCATTTTCTGAATATTCTGAAGTCTAAGAGGTACAGAAATCCCAGCCAATCGCCTGTATTTTAAAGGTCTCGTATAGGCAGATGAATTAACTATTAAAAAAAGTCTCGACAGAAAAGTAAACAGAGTTTTAAAAGAGAAAGTGAAAAGACTTCTTTTTAAACTGGGTTGGGATTGGAATTTCTACCATGGATTTGAATTGCGGTGATCTTTTTATTGACTCGACCCCATCATTGAGCATGGCCATCGTATAATGTGACGCTTTCATAGACAATCCATCCCAACCAGTTGTCTCCTCTCAAGGGGTCATCTGGGGAGTTTGTTTATATCCTTTCGTTAACAGTGCTGTTCACTGTTGGTGCCAACATTTCTGTTCTTTTTTTTGGTATGGGGTGGGGGGTATTTTTAAGTCAACCTGTTATTTTGACTTCCCCAACCTTATTTTTGCCTTAAGCTAGAAGCATCCATCTCAGTTGCCCACCTTGTTCATGTGACTTAGCCCCCAAGGATCTGGGCTGCTTCCAGAAAGTAAATCAGTGCTCAGAGGATGGAAATTTTCCTCACTGAGCATATGTATGATAATGTGCTGTAGGTTTTTAAAGCCACATGGAACCACTGTACTGCCCTTCCCTCTAAGACCGGAGTCCCAACCCCCACGCTGAGAACGGGTACCACTCCAGGGCCTGTTAGGAACCGGTCTGCACAGCAGGAGGTGAGTGGCAGGCGAAGGAGTGAAGCTTCATCTGTATTTGCAGCTGCTCCCCAGCACTGGCATCCCTGCCTCAACCCCCTCCTCGATCACCAGGCCTTAGATTCTCATAGGAGCATCGGTCCCTGGTGCTGGAAAGGTTGGGGACCGCTGTTCTAAGAGATTGTGGTTCTCTCTGGTGTCTGTGCCTTTGGGCACACTGTTCTTTCCACCCTCTCACCTATGTTTGCACAACTTGCCTTTCGGAGTCAGCTCGGCTATCTCCTTCCCTGGGATTCATTCTTTGCCCTTCAAGGACAGGTCTCGCTGCCATCCATCCTGTGCACTCCTGGACCCCTGATGTTGATACCTCTGTCCACTCTGTGGACGAAATGCTCCACTGGCTCTTCCACTACTTGTCTGGGAGCTATTAGAGAACTGGGGTCTGTGCTTTCATACCCCCTTCACTCAGCATAGGGCTCAGGTGCCAAATAGATGTGTATTTAGTCATTGAATAATAGCTAGTTCTAAGGATCGAGACAACATATTTTTTTTAAGTCTTTACTCTGCTGGTGACAACTTTGACAGGGCAGGACTCATATGAATGCTGATGTGGGTGTCTGAAATCAGCTGTATTACTTTATTGGTCAAACAGGAGAATAGAAGTGCATTTCGAAGACCCATTTTTATTGCTGCATCACCACCAACAACAATAGCAATAGCAACTCACTTAAACCGGCCACTTGCTTTGCACCAGGCCCTGTGGCAGCGGCTGCTAGCTGCCTACCAACTCTCCAGTTCTTACGAGCAGGTGTCTTTAGTAACAGAACAGCGATTTTATTGATGTAAAAATATGTTCTTTCCCAGTCTCCCCAGGTTTGGGTGTGGCCACATGACCCAGTCCTAGCCAGGGACCTAGATAAACATGTTGGGAAAGACTTCCAGAAGGGCTTCTTAGAAGGGGGACAGACAGTTGAGAAAAGCTCTTTTCCCCATTCCTGCCACAGTGGAGCCATTCTGGACCCTGAAGTTAACTTGAAGGTGGAGTCTAAGGTGTCAGAGCCAGAGAGCTGGCTCCCAGCTCCTTATGTCTTATCGAGACTAACATCCTAGCCATAGCTGGCTATCTCCAGACATCTTTTACATGTGAAAATGAATTCTCGTCTAATTAAGCTGTTCTTATTTTGGATTTTCTGTTATAGGCAGCTGGACCCAGGCCTAACGAGTTTAACTGTTTTTTAGAGATTATTTCCATTAAATTTCGTGATACTCCTGTGAGATAGATATTACTGTCTCCATTCACAGATGAGGAAATGGAAGTGGCAGAGTTGGGTATGAACCCAGGGACTGTCTGGCTCCAGATCCTCCTATTATATGAGGACAACCCTCTGTTTTGAGTAAATTCATGCTTTTCTACCACTTTGGGAGTTGCGGATTTTATACTTTTCCAAACATTTCTTGAGATCCGTCGTCCTTCTATCTTCTTTTAAGCATTTTTTATGTGGCCAGGATTTATGGTTGAACAAGAAATCAATAAGACCTTGTCCCTAAAACTTTTATCCCAGAGAAGGAGGGCTAGGAAATGTGTTTCAAGCAGAGGGGGTGCTCTGTTACTCTCCCAGCATCTGCATAGCAGGAGTTTTTCTTTAGAGAAACACTGACCCTTTCTCTGTTTCATCCTCATGATGCTCTGAGACTAAGGCAGGGCTGCTGATGTTTTCATAACTTAATGAAGAAGAAGACTGGGGCTCCCGGGATTCATTCTGTGAAGGACCATTTAGAGGCTACCGACCATTCTTCACTTTGTACTCATGATTCAATACTTGTCACTCCGTCCTGCCTGGGGAGTTTGGGGGACCAAGGTAATAAACAATCCCCTGGGAGAATTTTAGAACCCCAGAAGAAGCTTTCTAATGTCACACAATATTTTTTTAAATTTAATTCTAATTTTTAAACTTCTACAAATTTTTATACCAAATTCTAAAGAACTCTCAAAAAAAAAAAAAACCTCAAAAAGATAAAATTATAGGTATTTGTGCATCTGCTTTTGGGGGAATGTGAAAAAACCATCATGCAGACATACTTTACCTGGACTTCGTCTATCACATCTTACATACTTATAAAAAGATAATTTATTTTTTAATAAATATCTCTTGGATTTCTTTATTAGATGTTAAGTTCCACCGTCTCCTCGCCTTTCATCTAATCGAACTCATTCTTACTCTTAAAAGGATCATGTCATTTTGCACATTAGTGAATAAGCCTCACAACTCCCATTTCAACCCACAGCGAACGCCCTTGAGGTTAAAGCTTGATGGTTAAACACAAAAGGAACCAATGCCCTAGGATTCCAGAGATGCCTGTTGAATTACCAGGATGCCCACAGACTGCAAATACTTAACAAAAGATGTTTCTCCTCCCTGACACCCCCCACGCTCCCACCCCCACTACGACTAAAAGGGGGAAAAATCTAAAAACTTCAAACAGTGCACCTGGCTGTAATCTTTTCTACTTGAACTAATTGCTATTTGCAGTGGCATAAAGTTGGGGGCAGGGAAGGGAGTGGAGACTCCTCTGGCGAATAATGAAGTATCAAACCACAAAATGATTTCATACGGTCGGTTGTTCCATTCCAGGGTGACCAACATCTTACATGAAGCTTCAGTTGCAGGAAATATAGTTCTCATACAAAGAAATACATTCCTAACAAGGTATAGGAATTAATTTTCAAAATACCCTTAATATATATAAAAGCAAAGAGTTTCGAGGTGTTTCAGATTTTCAGAGTGACTTTCACAGGTGTCTGAAAATTACCCAACTTCTGGACTTTTTAAAAGCATTCATGTTCTTAAAGGAGGAAAACCTCAGTGTTTATATTGACCAAAGTTTTAATGATGCTTTTATGTTTGTGATTATTTATTTAATGTCTGTCTCAGCAATTAGATTGCATAGGTGATGTGGACTCTGCCTACTTTAGTCACCACCATATTCTTGGTACTCAGCAGAGTGTCTGACACATGACAGGTGTTTAATAAAATCATTGTTGATGAGTGAATGAATGAAATCCTAAGGCTATAGACAATTTTTTCAAATGTTTGCAATAGTATCCTATCACCAAGTGATTAAAAGGGAAGAGATAGAGGAAGGACATTCATAAAATTCTATAAATTTTATTGTTTATTGAGCGTCTTATCTAAGTGGAAATATTTTTGCATATAGTTAAGTAATTATTATCAATCAGTGGCGTTATTATTAGTAGTAGTAACAGCAGTGGGATGTTGATAGTGGCCTAGAGTGATTACTCTGTGTCAGGTGTTGGGCTTAGTTCTTTGCATAAATCATACTTTATTTTCACAGCTTCTCTATGGGATAGTTATCATTCCTATCTCCACTTCACAGATGAGAAAACAAAGGCATAGATGCCTTAAATAACTTTTTCAGAGTCTTAGCTTTCCCACAACTAGAAAATGGCAGAGCAGGGACCAAACTTCAGCCCATCTGCAACCCATCTTTATTCCTCTCTTTTGCTTTTTTTTTATCTCCTTTTCTCTCCTCTCCCCACCTCCTTTCTCCCATCCCCTCCCTTTTCTCCTTTCTCAGAACAGAATAATGGTGGTAGACTCTGTGGTAGACATGGTAGATGGACTCTGTAAACATGCATTCCCAGGCACCTTCTCCCCAGCCTTCCTCTCCTGAGGGACTGGAAAGTAAGCATTTCATGTCCCAGCATTCTTTGCAGCGAGGCTTCTCATGCGTCGTGATTTGGGGCAGAGTTAGAAGTGGAAGTTAGCAAGTGGTGGCTTGGAAAAGCTCTTGATTTCTTACATAAAGGGGAAGTACAGCTGGAATCCCGCCATTTCCCAACTGTTTTTATCCATTATTGAACATGATGTTTGTCTGGAGGTGCAGCAGCTGTGTTGTAACCTTGAGGCCAAGAGGATGGATCGTAGAGCAGTCAGCCCCAGTGTTGTGGAGCCACCAAACTGACCCCAGTCACCACCTACCTCTGGACTTCTTGTTATGTCAGAAAAATGAACCTCGATTTATTTTAGCCACAGTGAATCTAGTTTTCCACTATTTTCAGGTGAAATCATCCCAGAACAATGACAATCTGAACCTTCTAAAGTTAAGGCTAAGGACCTAGGAAGCTGCTTCAGGGGCAACCCAAGAAAACCGACTTTTGATAAAATGAAAGTAACCTCCTTGCTTGTGTTGAGGTCAAATCTTACAGAGTGGGGATATTGAAATTCCAGATCAGATAGATTGTGAAATTAGGTATAGATACCTATATTTGCCATTATCTCTCCCAAAAGGTCACAGGCCACAAGTGTGACTAATAAAATAGTGTAAGTCAGTATTTTGCGGACGGTAATCAGATTAAAAGAAAAAAAACTCAGAGGCATGGAAGAAACATGATAGTCCACAAATGAGTTCCTACCTTTGAAAGGATTCTGCATCATTTCTCAAAAAATCCATCTAGATTTTGAAGACTAATGTAGAAAAATCATAGGGTCTGTCATCAGTCACTTCAGGCAAAAAGAATGTATATATTCCTGGCTGAGTAGCCATTCTATTTTTATGTTTTACTTTATCTTTAAGAATGATCCAGAAGAGTTTCTTAAAAGCTACCTAAATAGTTAGCTCAGAATAAGGAGTTTCTCATGTTGCATATTTATATTTTTGCTAAGAGTTCTCTTCTGGTACGTGCCGGCCCTTCTGTCAGTTTAAAATGGCCTTTTCCACTGGAATAGAAAATTCTTAGCTTTTGATAGAGAAAGATTATGTTTATACATTGGGACTATGGCATGAATTAACCTGGCAACTTAGATTTGCAAATCCTTCAATTCAGTTCATTCATTCAGTTCATTCATTCATTCATTATTTAGCATGATATTAGGTACTTCACAGCTATGGTTTTTGAAGTGCTGTCTTGCTGGCAGTTAGAAATGACTCAATAGTTTCCAAGGGAAAAAAAATGACCTAAATTTATTCATATTTTTTTACAAATTTTAAATGTAAAAATAATTATAGTTTTCATAGAGATTCCTTTATGTTTTTAAAGGTTATTTTTGCTAAAGTTCACTTAACTTGACTAGTGTTTTTGCCTCATTTGTACATTACTTTTCATATTTGTTGATTTCTTGTTTTCCATCATTATTTTGTGGCTTTACATTTACAATTCCCATAAGTAGATCTGTGACTCAAAAGTGATTTGAGCATAATGTTAATGATGAAAATAGATGTGCAGTTACTACAGTTCAAAATAATGTTATAAACAAGGAGGGGGACACAAGCATAAGTGTGAATATGTATGTGTTGAGACAAAAGGGGTATGTGTGCTAGCGTGCCATGTTTTTGACAGCCTCTCCCCCAAATGTATGCACAGGAAAAATCAAAATAAAGATCTGAACGTACATTTTACTACAAGCAAATTATACTGAAAGAATATTGGCTTTCAAAATGAATGAATGAATGAATGAATGAATGAATATCTGAAAGATAGATTATATTACTCTCTAGTACTCAGGACATTATCTGTTTTGAAATTTTATAGAGTAGAAACACACAGCTAACAACATTTTCAGTTAATTTTTAAACACAGCCCATTAGTATAATTGTTAAGCACTTGAGTTTCTCCAAACAAGGACAAAAAAATGTTTTCCAATACAAAATTGGTGAATTAGTTAAGGCAGTGAACAGACTAAAACTCTTGAAGAATCATTCAAATTCATATTCTTTGAAGCAAAACAACATAGTCACCCTGTGGTCAAGACCATATTAAGATTGGGCTTAAATTAATAAAAAATATGCCCTGGAAGAAATGAAGATGGAGCTTTGGCAAGGTTTCCTCATCCAATGACACGTCTGGATTTCTCATTTGTGGTGGTGCACAACAGAGAGAAGTTGCTATTTGTTGTTGGACTCTATTGATACGCGGAGTATGCATAGCTCTTAGCCTTTATGCAGGACACATATGAGGGGAAAGTACAAGACAGCATCTTGCTCCATTTAATTGCTTACGTCCCTGCCATAAGAGAAGACACTTTCCATGCAGTTAACAGTTATTTTGTGATTCATGTGCAGGCTGCAAAAGTGGCTAGAATCAGTGTTGATGACATTCCTTAGCAATTAAAGGAGCTCGTACCCAGTGCCAGTTCACATACCGCTTGATTCAAAGAGAACTGGCAGAAACAACTCAGGAAAACAGCATTGACCTTCTGCCAGAAGAGGACGACGACACTATTACCCCCCAAAGTTGTGCAGCAAGGTGGCCCTGAGGCTATGCTATCAGCTCTTGAGTCAGCGCTGAAACAAATGGTGACAATTCCAAGTCCAAGCAAACCACATCTAATGAGTGCAATGAGTCTAAATGACTCTTTCTTGTTCTTTGTTATCGGCTGAGCAGTGAGTATATCATTCTGCTTTTGGGCACTATAGCGTGCTGGCTCTTGAGGGGCAATGTGGTCTTACAATTTTCTTTTTTTTTAATGAAGAATAAGAATAAAAACTAACATTTTTCCTAGCACTAAAATGCCCTTTTTAAAATATCATTTCAAGTGGCTTTCTTAAGTGGATTATCTCAATGGCATGTACGCTATATTGGGTCCAAAATGCCATGACTTTTAATGGTGAAGGTTAGATAAAATATTAGGGTTACTTAAGAAAACCAAATTGATACAAACTCTTGCATCTCTGGGAATCTGATTCTTTCCCAGTACTTGATGATTTTCTCCACTTGTTGAAGATAACCACTGATGATATACTATTGGTCATATTTTAAACCATATCCAAATGCTCCAACATACCATGAAGAAGTACTTTCAAGAGCAGAAGGCAACAAAATGGGTGCTTTAGGAGTTCACTGACTAATAAATATCTTACAAGTTGAAAAAGGCAATTTCTAGCATTCGGATAAGAAATCCTTATCAGCTAGATAGCTAAAATTACTACTAAATGCTTGCCACCAGCCCCAACTGCCTTCCTCTATGCTCAAATATGTAAAATGATATATGAATAAACACACATACGATCTCTTCCTTCTCATTCTTGTTATTAACAAAAAGATGACATTTTTCTATACGCTTTACTCTTGTTTTTTATTACTCAAAAATGTATCATGGGTAACTCTCAAATATAATAGGTACAATAAGTCAATTTATTTAGAATATTGTTATTTTATAAGTAAAACAATAAAAGGAAACCAACTGTATGTGGAACTTATCTCAATGAAGAATAATTGCAAATTAATTCTTCATTAATATGACAAAAACTAATTATTCATTTTGAAATTTTATGAATAACTGCTCATTAAAAACATATATTTTAACAGTCACGAGTATAACTGACACACAATAAACTGCAAATATTTAAAATTTGATGTTTTGACATATGAATTTATCTGTGAAACAATCACCATAATCAACATAATGAACATATCCATCACCTCCAAAAGTTTTCTCGTGCACCTGCGTAATCTTTCCCTCCATCCTCACCTGGCCCCAGGCTGCAGGTAGCAATCAAGTCTGTTCCAAGGTACCTCATGCTGGGACCAGCAGCCACATAAGGTATACTCCTCTCCTAGTGACAGCAAAGGCACAAGAGGCTAACCCAAGTCATGCAAGCTCATTTAAAATTTCTCCTTGTTTCATGACCACTAACCTTCTATTGACTGAAACAAGTCACCTGACAAAGCCTGATATCAAAGTGGGAGGGAAATGTACTCTATCCACCCTAGGGGAACGTCCTGTATACAGGGCAAAAGATGCGGGTGTGTTATTCTTTCACTGAAAGGAAGTAAAGGGCTGGGCAGAATGACTAGTTATATAAATAGGCAGCTGAAGATATGGAGCTGGGATTCAAAAGCTGGGGATTCACATTTGGTAGTTGAAGCCGTGGATGTGTTTGACAGCGTACAGAAGGGAGGGTGTTGAACAAGACTGAAGCTGGAACCTCAGGATAGGCTGCATTTAGGGACCAAGTGCGGGGTAAGGAGAACAAGGAGAGCCATCAGGGGGTTGCCAGGGACCAAAAGTGCGAAAAGATGTGAGAAGCCGTCTTTCAAACATTCAAAGGTGCTACAAAACTTTTGATCTTTCTAACCATAGGCAGTTTATGACTTATTCACCCTGCTTTCAACCTTCGCCTTTCCTTCTTAGCCACTAAGGGAACTGAACTGTTTGGCTAAAGTCTCTGATCCCATGTTTTTATCACTAGATTTTATTATAACCAAAACAAGTATTATAAAGGGGGGTAGAACAGAGTCGACTTCAGTTTTCTTTTAAGCCTTTAGAACAACACAACGAGAAATTATTCACTATTCCACAAAACCTTCTATGTACAAATTATACATACACACACACACACATATATGTATATATATGTCTAAATTTAATGCATGCTTACTATGAAGGGTCTTAAGTATCACATATAAATATATTTTATGGTCAGTCTTCTGGAATAATGCATGTGCACTCATTTTCTGTGACTCATCACTTTATGAACATTGGGAGGACCCTAACCACAGCTGTACAGAAACTTCCATAATAAAACCATAATGGGCACTGCACAAACTGCCTTTTTTAGATTTGGGGTTTCATTGCAATTAGGAATGTTGGATTAATTTCCCTGAGGCTTGGCTTGAGGAACTTCCAGTTATTCTTTGCCCAGTCCTGGATCTGGAATATGGCTTTTAAGTGGGGAATACTCTTTAAACTCAATGCTACGTGTGGTGGTGGTGTTTTTGCTGTTGCTGTATGTGTAGTACATTCCACAGAAAATTAAAATCCAAAGGTAGTTAGGTGTAGAAAGAACTACTTTCCCATCTTGGAACTGGGTATGAATTGAGAAGAGAAAGTGATAGTTCGTTTAAAATTGTTTCACAGGCCGTATCAGTTATCAATTTATGACTTTAAATTTCCTCTGTTTAACCTACCATATGGCTTCTATCTCCTAATTGGATCAAAACTGATTCTCATGGTATTTAAGAATCTTCACAAACCATCTGCAGCTCTTCCCTAACTTCAGCTCTCATCTGTCTTCTCACGTTTAGCCCTTTAGCCATAGCTCCTCTCTCATCTCTGGCCTGACTTATCCTTTCTCTTTCCCTACTTTTTTCTACACCTTTTGTCCTTAAATCTCACCCACCCATCACATAACAGAAAGGAATCATTTCTTCTGGAAAGTCTTTTCTGAACCAGTCAAGACTGGTTCTTCCCAACGTACTTTCATATCTAACCTTCCTATTGACCACTCTGTATTGTAGTTACCAGTTAATTTGTCTTTCTCTCAATGACAACAAACTCCTGGAAGGTACAGAGCTTACATCTTTCCCCCATTACAGCCTCAGCACCCAGCTGGGCCCAGGCACGTGCACCCAAATAGCATCTCGTCCAGGTTTATTGAATGAATGACTGAATGACAAGGGCAATCATAATCTACCACAGAGATCAGTGCACGGAACATTAGATGAATTTAAAAGTCTATTTCTGAAGTTCAGTGCTCAGAGAAAGCTCGATGGAGAAAGCAGTATTTAAGCTGGTCTTTGAAGATTTCATGAGACAGATATGAGGACTTAAGGGCGGAGGGAACAAACTGAACGACTGGATAGAGAAGACCTCATTTATGTTCTGAGCAGGTAAAAATAATCTGTTTTTTGAGATGGTCAAGTGCATTATGGTAACTCAACTGTGGCAAAGAAGTATGAACAAGAGCCTTGGGGCCAGACCTTGAAAAGCCCCACAATACGTGTAGGAAGAATGGTTGTGCCAACATGGTTCCGTATTATCAGCCCCACATGGGAACTTGTAAGAAAAGCAAATTCTCTGCCATCACCCTGACTTCTCGATTCAAGAACTCTGGGGGTGAGGTCTAGCAACCTGTGTTTCCACAAGCCCTCCAGGTGATTCTGGTGTGTGCTGGAGTTTGAGAACTCCTCTAAGTTAGTTGGACTTTTCCTGAGTCCAAGCCATTGTTGCTGTGTTTGTGTTGACGATAGGACATCTTCCCCAAACTTCCTGATTTGAACAGATGACTATCATGTGGTCTATTCTGATGGCTTCTGGATCATATGCCAGACATCTTCGGGGAAGTCTGACCTCAAAAATCAGCCCCAGTCCATAATTTGTGCATTAGCACCTTGCATTCCCTTTCCAGCTCCCAAGTTTATCAATGGACCACTCCTCCCCTCCTCGCAGAGGTTGTTTGTGGGATTTTTCTGCCTGAATGTTCCAAGAGAAGAAAGCAGACTCTCAGGAATGATTTATATTTATCTGTTTGGTAGGGGGAGGTGTCAGGGACCACTGCTCTTCCGAAATCTGTTCCATTAATATTCAGTAATTTGCATAAATGACCACACTGTCATTTAGAGCAGGGGACCCAAACCCTGGGCCACAGACCAGGCCGTGGCTTGTTAAGAACCTGGATGCACAGTATGAGAAAAGTGGTGAGCAAGCAAGCGAAGCTTCATCTGTATTGGCAGCTGCTCCCCAGCGTGAGCATCACCACCTCAGCTCCACCTCAGATCACCAGGCATTAGATTTGCATAGGAGCATCAGTTCCTGGTGCCAAAAAAGTCGGAAACCCCTGATTTAGGGAAATAAAGGCATCTGTTCACATACTGCACCCTGAGGTCACCTGTCCTTCTGACCCATTCCCATGGAGATCTACTGTCCAAGATTAACAATAAGATGAATAACAATAAATTATTTTGAGCTGCCCACTTTCCTTTAAGATACTCCTGATTTGTTTTTGCTATGAACATTGATTTTTTTAATAATCCAATTTTTCCCCCCTCTCTCATGCTTTTATCTCCTTTCCTCCACCCTCTCCCACCACAAAACTCTCTCAACTACCCAAACTAGCCATATTATTCCACTTATAAGCACTCCTGAGACCTGGCACTTTGCTTTTGAAATGCTCATCATTTTTGTAATTATTCAACATGTCTTTCCTATTGGACTGCGAACTCCATAATGTTGGGCACCATTTCTGATCGGTTCACTGCTGCACCCCCATGTTGTCTAGCAGAACCCGGATCATGTTAAATACTCAATAACTGTTTTAAAAAATTCTGTGGCTGATGGGGTGATGTGGTTTTATAACACAGGTCAAAAAAATTTACCTCCTGGTAGCCCTGGGGCCTTGAGTCAGGAAAATAGTAGGCGCTAAATCCACAAGTGTTGAGACCTTTTGCATACTATTGCCCTCTACATGGACTGTCCTCCTTCAGCTTCTATACTTAGTAGAATCCTAGTTCTTCAAGACTCAAGTCACAGTCACCATGTAAGACTCCACAGACGGTACATTTTACAACTCCAGGGAGTGCCACTGACATGACATTGTGGTGGGAATGGTGGCCCCCGGAGTTGTACAGCTCAAATGCCTCCTTTACCAAAAAGATGCACTGGGTATAGACTGCAGTCTCCATTTGGGCAGTGATCTTGGTCTCATCCAGCACCTAGAACAGTGCCCAGCTCATAGCAAACAATGAATGAATAAATATTTGTTGAGCACATGGATGAACTCCTCAGTCATAAAGAGCCATTGTCCTCTATGTTTTGCACCTTGTCCTTGCTTCTAGCGTGGCAACTTTTTTTATGTCAACTGATGTTCACAAGTTCACTCATGATTATGACCCAGCAGCTCCCAGTAATTCTGATCTTGGTTCTTTTTTATACTGAAATGTGAGGGTTTCGGAGAGTCTGTCATTAAAAGAACGAAGGCCTTATGCCACGTCTACACACAGGTGGATCAACTTTCTCTAGAAACTTCTGGAAATTATGCACAGCATGTTTTAATGTGGCCTGGAAGTTGTACCTCAGGGTGTGGTACATACAGTTTAAGCCACAAACCATGGTTTCTGAGAAGTACTGTTTTGAGAGTGAAGGCTCTGGAAACTTGGATAGGAAGCACGAATAAGCTCTGATGGAGGACAGTTAGACTCAGAGGTTCCAGCCCGGCCCAAAACATTAGGTACAACTGCCAGGCGTTGCTGGCTTGAATTGTATGAAAGGGTGGTGTCCTGTGTTCTGAAGAGTTGGGGGAAGGAAGGGACTCTGCCATAAGCTCAGGTGACCAGACTTGTATTTTCAGTAGAACCATCTGGGATATGTGATTTGCTGTTTGTGTGTGTTTAGGAGTCCCAGACCGATCTTGCAGAATTATTTCTTCTCTTGCATAGGCCACAAAGCCCAAGGATGTATCCATACTTTACCAACTCCTCTCACTTGACAGGACGTTTATACAATGGTCTGTGTTGGCCTGAAAAAGGGGTTAAGCAGTCATCCAGTGCAAGATGCAGGCAGGCATCAGCCAACTACATTCCCTGAACCAAATCTGGCCTGCAGCCTGTTTTGTAAATAAAGGTTTATTGGAACACAGCTATGTTCATTTTCCAAGCAGTATCCATGGCTGCTTTTGTCCTGCCATGGCAGAGTTGAGTACTGAGATAGAGGCCACGTGACCCACAAAGGTGAAATGATTTCCTTTCTGGCCCTTTATAGAAAAAAATTGCTTCTCCTGACTTAGGAGATGAAGCCCCTCTACCAGTAGCAGGTATCATGTTGTAATTTTCTATTATTTTAATTATTTCCCTCAACAGATTTAAGTCCACAATGGCCAGGAGGCATCTGTCTTACTCACTGTTGTATCCTCAGGAACTGGCCCACACTACGTGCTTACTAAGTATTAGTCAAATTAATTAATTAAGGACTAAATAGGTGGCTATAGAGCAGGATAAATTAAATATGCCTTTCAGGGGCACAGAAACTTCCAGTCTTTGGACCTTCACATTGATTACTTTGAGACTGAAACATTCATTTTTGTTGTTTAATTTTTTTAAGATGAAGCAGTCAAGAAAAATGTCCATTAAAGTCAATGTGTGACCACTGGTTCATACGACTTCTAGTTTGTTTTCAGAAATGTTTCCATTGACAATTTCGACCTTCGATATGTAGTAAAAAAATTATTTAGGAAGCTTCAAATGCCTTTTCAGGGGCATTTTATCACCCTATTATTTTATCACCCTATTTATTTCCTGTTGTGTTGATTTTCTGGGGTCGCCATAACAAAATACCACAACCAGAGTGGCTTAACCAACAGAAACTTATTTTATTTCCTCACAGCTCTAGAGGCTAGAAGTTCAAGATCAAGGTATCGGCAGGTTTAGTCTCTTCTGAGGCCTCTCTCCTTGGCTAGAGATGGCCAGCTGCCTGCTCACTGTGTCCTCACCTGGTCTTCCCTCTGCATTCACCCCTGGTGTCTCTTTTTGTGTCCAAACTTCTGCTGCTTTTAAGGACACCAGTCAGATTGGTGCTTGAATTAGGGCTTATAATAGTGACCTCTTTTTACTTTAGTTACTTTTTTAAAGACCCTGTCTCCAAATACAGTCCCATTCTGAGGTCTTGGGTATTAGGGCTTCGACATGACACAATTCAGGTCACAACACCTACATACTCTAAGTTCTTTCTTCTTTTCCATTAGGCTTAACTACTGTGTAAAACAACACGTGTGGTGGCTGTCGTGCCACCGATGTGTCCCACACTGCTGATAAGGCAGGTGTCTTCATCTCTCTCCCTTCTCATCAAGGGCTTGCTAATGAGTTTCCCCCAGTTCAAGCTTCCAAACAAGTTTTCAGGGTATTGTTTTTCCCATTAAAGACAAATCATTTCAAGACTTTTAATGAATTACATATGTTTGAAAATGGCCGGGGAGGAGGTAGGGGGAACACTTAACCTAATTGTTCAACCATAGGGCATTGGTTATGCACATTATAAGCGAGCCACAGTGTGGAATGTGATGGAGTCTTAAAAAATGGCTTGCTGAAGAATATTTAGTGACCCTGAAGGCTCTCTACAATATTGCTAAAGGTAAAGAAATGCAAGTTACAAAAGATACTTATTCACTAATTTAATATATATTGATGAAGAACCTGTAGTTGGCCAGACACTGTTCCAGGTTGTGGGGATTCAGTGGCGAATAAAACAAAACACCTGCCTTCTTGGAGCTTAGAATGCAGCAGGGAACACCCATGATGGACAAACAACTGCATGATGTGATATCAGGTAGTGTAGTGCACTTGAGGCAAATAAAGCAGAGCAAGGGCACAGAAGAATGACAAAAGGAAACAATTATTTCAGCTGGTGTGGTCAGAAAGTCCTCTTGGAGGAGCTAATATCTGCACAGTGAACTGAGGAAGGAGAGGGAGCTAATCAGTGGAGTGTCTGGACGGAAAACATTTCATGAAGCGCAGCACGTGCAAAAAGCCATGAGGCGCAAGCGTGACTGGAATGTCTGAAAAATCTCCAGGGGGCCAGTGTGACCGAAGTGGGATGACGCAGACTTTAAAACTGGGAGCAGCATGATTTCAACTCTATAAAAATGAACAACAACAACAACAACAAAATGCAGAGAAGAAAAAGAGAGGAGGAGATGTGTTAGGATGAAAACATGCTGGATGGTTCTGATTCCCTTCCCTCTGATTATCTGTAGTATGCTAGAGTTTCTACTAGATGTGTGTATTATTTCATAAAGAAAAATACGTATTTGGATAGAAAACTTTCCATGGAGCTCATTCCCTTTGCCCTGAAGGTCTCACTGACCCCAAAGCCTGGGGGGTTCAGCCACAGAGGCTGTGTCATTCCAGGCACAGAGGAGAGCCCCTAGCGGAAAAGCAAGAGGAAAGTGTTTTTGCAGATGCTCTCAGACTAGTAGAGCAACCCCTAATTGACAGGATAAAGGTGTAAATGTCTCCTCTCAGTGGCAATTCTGCTATCCATAAGTGTTGACTGTGTCTCATGACGACCTAATTGGCAGCAGAGATCAGAACAGATGTCTCACCTGATGAAAAGCCTTTGTGTCCACAGGCCGACCCCTGCTGGACTTAGCTGGGCTTTGGTATTGTGTGTGACCCCATTTGGCCATTGTCATCCTTCGAACGAGCTCATTGATTGTAGATAGCTGTGTACTACGTTTCCTGGCTAACCCTGGGCCAACTGAGCATGCTCAGACCTGCTTTTCCTAAATTCTGACCTAAGCCTTGTCTCCTGGCACCTCATTTAATACACACACAGGTTAGACTCTTACCTCTCCATCTACCCTGTGAGTCTTTGGTGGATTTACAATGGATTCTCCATTTCTCAGAGGTAGGAAAGTAAAGAGATTGTCGCTGGTTCTCATCTCTTTTACAAAAAGAGGCTGTGAGTGGTATGAAGTGAACTGCCCTCAGGTTCCATCCTGTGGTAGAAATAAGACCAAGGACTTCCTTGATGCAGGGAAGGAAGGAAAGAATGGGTTTTGGAACATAGGTCTCCCCTTTTCCTCCTCCTGAATGTATACTTGGATAGGTAAGGTCAGGGTGATGGTTATCAGCTTGCAAAGGCAAAGGCATTTTACCTCCTGAGTTTCTGGTTGAATAAAGTATATCGATGAACAGAAAATGCTATTGCTAAGAAAATAGCCTCTTTAGGAAGGCCTAAGTAGCCAGCTAACAGAATTAAGGAGTGTTATGTTATGGCTACGTGCCCAGGAGGCAGCATTCAGAACACCAGTAGAGCAGTCCCTTGAGAACTAACACCTTGAAAGGTCTGTAACCCTAATTCCAAAATTCATAATTAGTCATTGAAAAAAGAAAAAAAAATTCAATGGTCATATACATCAGGCCTCACTGGCTTAGACAGATTTAGCCAGGTTGCTTTTTTATAAGACTTATCAGAGCCTTCAGTGAGGAATATAATTAGTGGAAGTGAATTATTTTGACTCAACCTTTCTTGTAAAAATATTATATTAGGCACAATACAGTCAATTTATAGAGAAACTGATATGTGTACCTTTTCTCTAATTTTTGGTATTTGATATTTTACAAATTTCTGATATAAGAAGAAAAGTTGAACTTTTCAGGTTCTCCATTGGTTCGCCAAGTATAAACATGGTTTTATGATTTGACTCATTGTTTTCTGAATAATGAATAAATGGATAGATAGGTGGGATGGGATGGGATGGGATGGGATGCGATGGGATGGGATGGGAGGAAAAAGGGTGGCAGCAAAAATGTTTTCAAGAGTCTTGTTGCTTCTCCTCCGGCTCTATTTTTATTACTGTATGATTCGGGGCCGTTTCCTGTTATTATTACACTTACTGTTGTCAGAGGAAGCCAATTCATTTTAATATTAGCCCGAGCAAAACATAATTAGGAAAAGAATCTGCTACCAAAAAGGAAACATGTATGTGCTGCTTTGCACTGCCAAGCCCAGTACTCAGATTTAGGGTGTGTGCACGCACACAAACACACACAGACACACGCTGCCCTCCACGGTCTCAAAACATCCTGCCCTGCCACTGAAAAGTGCAGGCACTTCAAAAAAAAAAAAAAAAGAAAAAGAAAAAGAAAAAAAAGAAAGAAAAACAACCTGAGAAAAAGATGATTGGCCGAACTTTTCACTATTCTTATTTTTATTTTGGAAAAGGAAAAAGAAGGGGAGAGAAAAGAAGGGGGTCCGAAAAGGATGAAGTTGGAGGACAGAAAGCATCACAGACCGTAGGGAGAAGGATGCGTTGCTGGCCTTCTTTACTTGTACCTTTCAGCGTGTCCAGAGCCACTGCTCACATTCTTCCGAGCCTCTGAGAACTTGAAAGTCCATCATACGCGTTCATGTGCTAAGGCTTCTTTTCTCTCCCCACTCTCTCTTCTTCTCTTTCTCCCTTATACAAAAGCATTTCTTCTTAATTGTGTGGAATGTACACCAACCTTGGAAAGATTGCTCTCTCCTGGGCATAGACAAGAGGTGCGTAAAGGTAGAGAGGAAAGAAGGAGAGACAGGTGAGGAAGAGTCGAACTCTGTGTCAGGCCCTGTCAGGTCTTTTTACATAATTTATTTTATTTAATAATCACAATAATAGTCTGAGGTAGGTATTGTTATTACCCCCATACTACAGATGAGAAAACCAAGGTAACTTGCCTAAAGTTACAGGCCAGAAAGTGTCGGAGGCAGGATTTACATAGACAGGTTTGCTGACTGTGAAAGCCACCGCTTTTAACCACAATCTAACGTTCTTCACCTAACGTCTTCAAGCCTGCGTGTTCTCATTCATGACACAGAGATCATCCTCGTGTTTTCCCTTGTCCCACTCATAGTGTATTCACCACACAATGGTCAGAAAGATTGTACCAAGTATGACTAGGCCGTGCTGCCAGAAACAGAGACACAGAATAAACATCTGGAGGCAGCCTGTATGGGCAGGGCTGGGTCTGCTCTACCAAGTCTTCGGGGGACATAAGCTTCTTCCCACTCACCACTGTTCCATACAGAGAGGGGACCCTCGTCCTTACGTAGCAGCGTAAGCTCCAATCATCACATCACATCTACATTCCAGGCAGAAGAGGAAGGACAGAGTAAAAAAGAAGGTAAAAAGGGACAAACTGCCTGTCCTTTAGGTATGACCTTTTGGAGCATTACACTGCATTTTTGCTTGCCACCCCCTGGCCAGACCTAGTCATGTGGCTCTACCTACAGGAGAAGCTAGGGGGTTTATTCTGGGATGCTATGTGTCCAGCCCAAGATTTGGGGTTTCCATTATTATGTAAGAAAGACGAAATGGGTACTGGGGGACTACACAGTTTCTGCCAGTGTAACCCTTTCAAAATATAAATGGGATCATGTTACTCGGCTTAAAATTGTAGAAAAACTTCCCACTCACTCAGCCAAGCCTTTGCAGCGTCTGATAGGACCTTACATGTCTTGTGTCTCCTATCTCTCTGACCTCATTTCCTACCTCTCTTTGCCTTGCTCTCTCTGCTTTAGCTACCCCCACCTCCTTGCTAGTTTTCTAACAAGCCAAGCGCATTCCTGCCTAACTGTTTCCTCTGAGCCTTTGGAAGCCTCACCCCCACCTGCTCCAACTCGGCTTATGCTCATCTGGGCCCTCAGCTCCCTAGGTCTCTGCTCAGGTATCATCACTCCATCAGGGACTGCCAGATAGAAAACAGTATAATCCTCCCCTGTAACTCTCTAGTCCCCTTACTTTGCTTTATTTTTATTTCCTCCTTTGATCTCCACCTTATCCCATCTGATACATTCTATATTTGTCCACATTTGCTTATTGTCTGTTTCCCCTATTAGAACAGGAGCTCAATGAGACCAGGGACTTCATCTGTTTTTATTCAATGCTTTCTAACTCCAGGACCTAGAACAGTGCCGGCCACACCATCAGGATCCAATAAACGTCGGTTGAGTAGGTAAATGATGGAATGAATCTATCTCACTTCATCTACCTTCAAAAATTAGCAGAGGATGAATTGAGGTGACCAATCTAAAAGAGCTTTGAAAATAGAGTCAAATATAAATTAGTATTATCCAGTTCTTTGATGTCCTCCCATCTATAAAAGCCCTCCACTGGCTGCGAAGAAGAACACAAATGCTATTGGCCATTATTATTTTGAAGTAAGGCACAGCAGGATAGAATTTCCAGTCATTTCTTCCCAAAGCACCAGAACTATTTATTCTAAATCTGTTTCTTCCCTGCTTTTAGTTTTGAATGAGCATGGCTTTTCTGCACATAGTTCCCTAATATATCACTTTGATGGTTTATTTCACCTTAAGTAGCATGGAATTGAAGTCTGAGACTGTATCAGGCTGATTTCAGGTCTCCTTTTCTTCCTTTTGTGCCATCGCAGTGGGGGAGAGCTGTCAAGCTGTGCCTGGCCAAGTTAAATGAGGAGACCAGATGGTCAGAAAGAAAGGAATTTTGGTCCAGGTTTAGGAGGAGGAAAGCTGGGAGCACAACTCCTGCACAGTTTTTGACCAAGAGAACAGAACACTCAGCACTGGGGGTGATTACTGAATGATGGGGCGCCCCAACAAATGTTTGCAAGATAGGAGTCCTTTTCATGTTAATCTCCTAGGACTTTCTGCCAAGATTTCAGACTCATCTTGCAGTGCTGGGGTTTTGGATACATATATATTGCTTTCAGTTTCCGGAGACAGAGAAATTGATTTATGTTAAATACACACACACAGAGAAAAAAGAAAAACAGGAGGCAAAGAAGCCACTTTGAGCTTTTGGTCTTAGCAGGCAATTTTAGGAAGCAAAGCAAAGAAAATCCAAAATTGAGGAAGAGAGAATGACAGGAAGCGCTGGAGTGATATGAAAGGCAATTTTAAAGATGTCCATTCCTCTACGCAGAAAAGGCAGGTGGGGCAGGAATCAGGAAGCCACTCCAAGCTGAATTGAGAAGGGACATCCTGGACTTTCTGGCACTGAAGTAGGGCCAGGAGGCAAGAGATAGAAAGTCAGGCAGTAGAAGGTGGCTGGGATCCAGGCAGGAAACGGGCCGGGTGTGAACAAGGGTCTTCGTGGTGGGGACAGATGGAAAAAGAGACGTTAGAGAAATACTGCTGAGGAAGGAAGAGCCTGACTCCTTAATGCCCTCTAATGAAGTATTTCATCGCTGCCAGCATTCAGCAGGCCATGGTTTTAATGCGCTGGTTGCTATGCTCGAAATTAAACGACAGGGCCTCTGCTTTGTGGCCTCCTAGCTTAAAAGTTCCCCAGAAGGCGTAAGCATGAGACGCTGTCCCCGGAGAACCGGAGTGCCAGCATCACCAGGGCTGGCTGAACAATCTGGTTTTCATTCGGATCGTCTCTGCCATGTTGGGGCAACCTAATAACCACATGGCATGTACATAGCTGAGATTATATAGGCCATTTTCATATACGTTCTCTCATTTGAGCATGCAACAGCCCTAAACATAAATCTGGAATGGGTCACGGCCACCTTGGCAAAGATGAGAGGACAGAGGCTCAGTGAGGTAGAGTGGCTTGCCCGTGGCCACTCAGCTAGCAAACTGTAAAACTAGGACTAGAACCCAGTCCTAATGTGTTGCCTTTTCACCATGTTATTTATATGAGTTTGTTACCGGCATTGGTTGAGCGTGCAACTGTGAGATGCTATGGAGAGAGGCGGAAGAACTAACCAGATGTGACCTTCTTCTCTAGACTCTTCTGATCTGAAACAGGAGACAGGACAAAGGCGGATGAATGAATCTATGTACAAATGCTCCCAGAGCGTGCACTTAGCTAGATGTTCAGACATATTCATGCGTCCTCAGGGAATTGTTGGAGGCTTCTGGAGGGAAATCTCCGAGGGTTTGAAGAGACTCAGAAAACTGACTCATTGCCTTGGCTGTGAGGCTAATCCAGATATCAGGAACTGTATCAGTGGGAGCCCGGATTGGGGCCAAAAGATGCATTTGACTAGAGGGAAGCAGTTTGGGATTGAGAATTGAGCTATTGTTGGACAGCCAAAAAAAAAAAAAACAAAAAAAAAACAAAAACAAACAAAAAAAAAAAAAAAACCCCAAAACCCAAAAAACTCAACTGTCTTAGAAAACTCCTGTGGGGTGATTTCTCTGACTAAAATACCTTCTTGGTCTGGGTATACCCCAAAGCCAGAGAAACTGAGTAGAGAAAGAGGAGTAGGAAGACTAACACTGACAGCAGAGGTTTGTCCTCGAGCCATCCTATCGCTGTGTCAGTGGCAGGTACCATAAGGCTCATCTCCTCATGACACCATGAAATCACTACCTGGTAAGAATATCCTGATTTTTCTTTTGGAAAACCATTCCTCTCTCAAATGTGTGATATTAAGGGTCTGACAACCACTCGCCTCTGGCCAGGGATGCCTGAACCTTAAGCATAGCTATTGACCCCTTCTCCCTGGATCTGAGTCTGGAGCAGAGTGACTGAAGACTGGAATTGGCTGCAGTTCAATGAAGCAGACAGTGGCTCTCTGAAGAGCTTTACCCTCTATGTCTGCTGTGTAAATAAATGCCCTACTCCCCCTTTCCAGATCTACCTTAGATTCTTAGAACCACTCGCTATTCCTTGCTCCGAGAAGGTCTGGACAAAGCTTGTTTCTGTTGCCTGCAATCAAAGAATCCCAAGAGATGAATTCACCCCATGTGAAATCATAAATATACTTTCTGGTGCTTGGGATGTGTCTGCTTCTGTCTGTCCTCGAGCCCACCTGCCTCGAAGACCTCCTGAGGGGATAAGAGCCCTTCCGTGAACCAGGATTCTCAAAAGTGGAATGTGTAACACTAGGGGGTTGAAACAATTAGTTGAATACAGTATGATACAGGCTTTTATTTCAGAGAAATTACTCATAATTAATTGCCCCTTGATCTCCATGTCTGTCTACAAGGAAGACACGAATTACAAGGTTGATTTAAGTCTCAGCAGTAAATTTATATGCCATGTGGCCAAGACTATTTCCAGATCTACACAGAATTTCTCTTTATTTCTTTATGTTAAAAGCCTGAGCAGTACGATGTATTCCCAATGTCGCCATTACAACATTTACATCCTGAACACTTAAAATAAATGATCGATACAATACGGTAATGGAATGTTTGGAAACCTAAACAGTTTTTTGCTAAAAAAAAAAAAAAAAGTTGGCTCTTTATTTCTATCATGTGGAATCCAGGTTCTTTGACAGCGATCAGTAGACTGTGGCACAAAAAGGTTGATAACACTTTGCTAGAGAATTAAAAGGCATCCAGAAATGAAGGAGAATGTCACAGCCCCTGAATTGCTTGAAGAACGACTATGATCTTAAACCAAGTTAGAATCCAAGTGCCATCTTCAGGCATGATTGGCAGATTTTAATAGACCAAGAAAAAAAAAAAAAGGCCAGTGAGAATGTGGGATATAAACAACAATTGAAATCTTTGGGAAAATAAGAACTATCACTTGTTAAATGGAGGAGTTGAGGGATTCAGTCTATTTTTAGCTATCCTTTTTTAGCCCCAGTTGAATGTCATTCTTTTTTGCACTTTCATACCTAACACCTACTGTCTTCCACTGCTCACGTCAGCACCTCACTTCATCTCCTTAGGAGATGACTGTTTTTATGGAAATATCTTTTGTAACTCCTCCAAGATTGTAGGTTGTATCAGTCAGGATTCAATCAAGGATTCAGAGTAACGGTGAAGGGTGGACGATCTCATGTCAAGGGCACCAAAGACTTGCTTGTGTTTTCTCAAAGCTGCAGATGTCTTCTTGCACTCTTCTCCCTGAGACATGAGGTGTAATAGGCTCTTCACACACACACACACGCACACACACACACGCACATGCACACACACATGGAAAAAAAGCTCCACCTGGAAATCAAAAAAAAAGAGAAAAAAGAAAGAAAGTGGAGGAGGATAAGGAGGAAGAAAAGAAAAGGGATAGAAGGTGGAATAAAGGCGGAATATCAGGGAAGGGAGGTTTTTCCAGAGAAGATTATATCGCAGTTGTTTCTTGTCATTAACCCCAGAGCCATACCCACATAAGTTGCCTATGGATCTGAAGCTCTTTTTTCTGGTTTGACATATGAAAAAATTAATATGAGAAATCTGTGTTTAAGACCAGTGAGATCATATGATTCTCTGGACCCGGAGCTGTGTTAATTCAGAAATGTGAATAATTCTTGGAACAAAAACAGAAAAACTACCTTCCAATCTTGTGCAGGGCTTTTTGAAATTTTAATCATTTTTATGAGGCTAAAAATAACAAAAATTGTAGTTTGACAAAATATTGAACACTTAAGTCAAGACAGAAATTGGTAGGGGGAGGAAAAGACTTGTACTGGCTGAGTTTTAACCTATAAATCAAGATAAATCAACAGAGAATTTAATCCAAACATGTGCTGCACATAGTTTCCACTGTCCTTGTGTTACCAAGGTTGGAATTATGGTTGGGTTCACTAGTGAGAAAGTGAAAAACTGATGACATCTGCTCTCTGAGGCCGTTTTGCTTTCCTGATAGCTACTGCAGTGGCCTTGGCATTCTGCGATGAAAGCTTCAGATGTATGATGGCAAATGTCATGTGGGGTCAAACGGTTCAAAACCAGAACTCTGTCCATGTTCCCAGGACTTTGGTAAAGCATCTTCCTCTTGCTACTGACAAATCAGACACCCAGGGTGTTCGTTCTGTGATAGAGTATCCTGAAGGGTGGAAAAATCACTAAGATGACAGCAAAGCTCAAGAGTTATACCAAACCAACAAAAATCAGGGTATCTTTGCCTCCTATCACTACCATCATCTCATCTCATCTCACTTCATCCCATTCATTCATTCATTCATTCATTCCTTCAACAATGCTATTTATTAAACACTGTAGCAGATGCTGTTGGTGTCTGTTCACATACTTCATGACTTATCACTTGGATGCACTTCGGCCAACTTCCTCTGCCAGTCCCTGTCACTCTTTACCTGAGGGATTCCTCCAAAGCTATTCTCACTCACTGATGAAGTGGTAAGGAATTAGTGCTTCCTGGGAGCAGCTCCCCACCAATGGCTAATGAGAGTTTACTTATAAACACCTCAGGCCCTCTACTCTTGGGGTGGGTTAACAGTAAGGAACAGTTTCTACACCATTTCCCATCGGTCCCCCATAGGATTGAGCCCCAATGACCCACAGTTTTAGCTGGTCTGATAACACACCCTTTTACAGGTGGCCTTGCCTTCCTTGCACATCTCCCCACCCTGCACCAGTGTTTCCTATACCTCTCTCCCAAATGAACTACCTCCTCTTGAATCTGTGTGTCAGAGTCCACTTCTGGGAAACCCACACACCTACTATGTGCCAGAGTATGTGGCATCAATTCATAGATTGAAGAACTCCCAGATTATAAGATTACAAAGACCAATGACAGACTAGTAGGAAGATGTTTAATGAAAGTTTGAGAGTCTATTCTAACAGCTTACTTATTATAATTAGTATGAGGCTTAATCTTGTAAACCACTTAAAATAGTATCGGGCATATAATAGCAATGAAGTAAATACTCTCAGTGGCCATTAGCACTTTAGAAGAAATAAATGGGTCAGAGAAGCTTTGGTCACTTTTCTAGACCTTGAGGAATGGGACAAAAGGCAAAGTAAGCTTTAAAGGTGGTAGGAGGATAAGGGAGAAGCAACTAACAGGGCAGCAGGAGTGAGGAGGCATGGGAGGGTCCAGCGGGGCCTCCTGCCTGGCAAGACTTAGCCTGGGGTCTGGACTGTCTGGGCAGTAAGGCCTATTCCAGGGAAGGTAAATCCAGGCCACACAGAGTACAAAGCCTCAATAGAAAAATGACAGTATCAAGAATAGAACCCAGGCCCTGTTCATTCATTTTCTCATTTATCGTTGTGATACATTAGTTCAACACATAATTATTTAAGTTGGTGTTTCAAAGGTCATCAGTGGACCCATAGTTGTAAACCAGTGCCATGCAGTGAGATGTCCTACGTGTTTTGGTAGAGCATGGGTGCGGATCCCAAGCAGGGAACAGCTCTTTTGTCCTAATCAGGAAGAGGGAGGCCTGGCCTGAATTTTAAAGGCAACTGACTCCACAGCCTACACGCCATCCATCTCAGCCCATTGCCTCTCTAGTGCTGGGGTGTGGGCAAGTGACCTTGTTGTTCTGAACCTCACTTGGATTCTTTACCTGTAACATGGGAAGATCCTGACCCCAACCTCGCAAGGCCACTCCGAGCATGGCAGATGAGCAGGTATGGGGAAGTGCCCAGCAGCGGCTCTGCAAAGGCCAATTTCCTTTCATCTTTCTTCCAGCCTCAAACGGGCAGGATGCAAATAGGGAAACAACTTTTCAGCCTAAGGACCAACAGGTTTGTTAACAAACAGTTCTGAGAGCAGAGCAAGCCTCCCGGGCCCTGACAGAGCCCTGACACAGGCTGTGTGAGGACATTAGCAGGAAGGCACGGAGAGTGAGGTCTGAGCTCCTGAGTCAGACAGACTGGGTTCAAATCTTGGCTTCATTCCTCATTGATTATGTGACCTTGGGCAAGTTCCCAGACTCTGTGTGCTTCAGTTACTTCATCTACATAACGTGAGTGATAATATTAACAGTTCTCACCTCCTCGTGTTGTTATAAACTGAAATGAGAGGATTTAAGTGCCTGGCACATTGTAAGCACTCAATAGATCATTTAGAAGGCTTTCCTGGCAGACGGAGAAACCATCTGCCAAGTTCCCAACTTCTGTATCTTGATGACCATAATTCAACAGTCTCTGGGAGGAATGGGGTAGAATCTGAGTGATCAACTTTTTAGACTAAGGGAGCTTTGTGTTTTGACTCGCTGGCTGCAGATGTTGGCAATGCCCTACCCACATGCTCTAGACATTCTCTTCCATGAGCTGAAGGCTATTCACTGAGCAGTCCTGTGACTCTCAGCCTGAGAGGATGAGGCTAGTTCTATATTCCCAGAGGCCTGAACGTGCCTTCAACTCATGACCTAGGAGAGCTGATGATTGATAAACACCTCAGCCTCTTTGCCTTTTTGTTCGGGTGTGATTCTGGGGCATTTCTATAGTGAACACAGTAGTCACTCAGAAGGGTTGAGCCATGGTCGCCTACAGTGGTCATTAGCTGAACAAGACATCCTTTATGAGCTTCTTTCCATTCTCTATCTCACTGCACACACCCCATTTCCTACCAAGATACTCTAGGTTCATTTCCTAAGTAAATTATTTACACTGAAATCCTTCATTCTCAGTGCATTTCTGGGGGAACCCAAACCGAGACACTCATTGACAGGCACAGGCCAAATGAAGTGCAAGGTTATACCTGTGCACGATCGTGATCGTCTAGACAGGCAGCTCAGGCCCAAGCACATTTTTGCTTGCCTGAATTATTTGGGTTGGCTTGCCTCGGCAGTCTTGGACTCCCTCCAGAATTCTTCCAGCCCCCGCTTTCCTTTAGTCTTGGAGACTTAACCTCCAAAGCTGGCAGGCCTCAGATAGGGACAGCATACGATTCTGTGAAGGGCAAATGTGGGCTGCTCCTGTGAGCAAGCACAGGATAGAAATACAGCTTTTCTCTTGTTCTCAAGCTGCAACACCAAGGCCCTCCCACCTCTTCTGAGCCCAGAGATGAGTCTCTAATTGTTATTTCTCCAGAATCAATGGCATTATCAAAGGTGAGATATTAACAAAGTGTCAGAGAAATGTATGGAAATGTGGGCAAGTTGTCACCGCTTGGAAGCACTAATAGCAGCCGCACTCTTGGTCTGTAATTCACATCTGGCCTCCTGAGTTACTCTCATGACTATTTAGCAGAGCTGATGTGATTTATGCATTTATAAGGGTACCTAGGCTTTCATAATAAGCTGCCAGCTAAGCAGATTGAGACCAAGTCAATCCCAGGTTCAGGGGTGGAGGCCAATCCCAAGTTTAATAACAAGAGCCCTCACTCTCTTCTCTAGATCCTCTTGAGAAGAGGGAGATAAGAGGAGCTGAGAACTCAACATTGCAATTCCAGAAATGAGAGGATATGAATTTCAAAAGAAGACAGAAGTCAAGGAGACAATAAACAAAGGTGATCATTTATTGAGGGCTTCCCATGGGCTAACCATTGAGCTAAGATATAGCACAATATAAACACAACTGTATTTAGTCCCTCCCCCTTACCCCTTTCTCTCTCTGTCTTGCTTTCTCTCATATTTCTCCCACTTTTGTCATGTTGAGGAGACAATAGCTTTCCGCCCAAGAGTCATCTGGGCACTAAGTAAGGATGGTGAGACCTGATCCAGGTTTATTGGACCCCAAGTTTGCTTTCTTACCCATTATACTCAGAGAGTGTGTCCAGCTTATTGGAAAAGCCATGAATTGTGATCCTTTGGGTCTTGCTCATTACTGTGATCAGCAACAAATATTTGTGGTATGCCCGTCATATACTAAATACTCTTATGGAGGATACACAGATAAATAAAGCATGAGTCCTTCCCCTCGAAATCACTTTGAGTTTTTTTCATTTCTTTAAGCACCACCTTCTATTATTCAACAAGATTTTTTTCACAAGGTCTCCCAGACTTTGCCTTTCCTCTTGACTCTCACAATCAATAAGGAGGCAGGTTCTCAACATGTCCCTCCTGGCTAGCCTCTCTGCCTTCAGTTTTTGGGTAAATTTTTAAAGAATGACATTCATAATGGCAGCCAATAGGCAGAAACTGACATCCACTCCTTCCACTATTGTTGAGACCGGTATGGAGAGATGCCAAGACTGGTAAATGAGAGAACCAGAATCTGGATCTTGCCTTTCCATTGACTGCAGGTGACCTTGGTCAAGTTACTTTTCTTTGGGTGGGGGGTTGGGGGGTCAGGTGACCTATAAAATAGAAAAATTAGGGGTTTAGAGTTTCACTGAAGTGCTTCATGGGCATCTTCACAGAATTCATTCATCATTTATTAAGGTGCTGCTGGGTGCCAGGCATCGTTCTCAGCACCAGACATAGAGTAGTGAACAAATCTAGGCAAAGTTCCTGCTCTGGTTGAGTCTACATTCTAATAAGAGAGACTGGCAGTAAGTAAATAATATATAATATGTCAGACAAGGAGAAATACTAATAAATAAATAAATAAACAGGGTAAGGACACAGGGAGACAGTGGTTCTTTGTTAAGTAGGGTGGCCAGGGAGGGACTCAAAATGGAATGTCAATAAAAAGGAGCCTGAAGGATGTGAGGAAGAAAGCCATACGGATATTTAGGATTGAGTTCTCCAGGCAGAAGGAAGTGTCAGTGAAAAGACTTTGGTGAGGGAGTGAGCTTGGTATATTTAAGTAACAAGAAAGGAGGCCATAGGGCTGGGATGGAAGAGTCAGTTATAGAGGCAGAAAATGAAGTTAGAGAGTTGGCTGGGCTCACGGTCATGAAAGCCTTGCAAACCTAGGTGGGACTATCAGAAATCACTGGGGGGTTTGAAGAAAGAAAGGAAGACCTGACTTGCATTTTAAGGTACGGTGAACAAGCTATGAAATGTTAAAGGGGAAGTAGGGGGTCTAGTGAGGAGATTTCTGAAAAATCCAGGCCAGAGTTGGTGGAGTAACACTGACAGGCTATGCAAACAGATGAAATGTGGGATGAGAGAAAAAACAAGCCAAGGTTTATGGTCTGAGAAGCTAGAAAAATTAATTGCCATTTATGGAGATGTGGAATTCTGGAGAGAGGAGAGGACTGGGAGGGGAGGTCAGGAGTTTGGGTTTGAACTTGTTAAGTTCGATATCGAGTGGAGATACAATGTGAGGCACTGGGTTTATGAGTCCTGAGTCAAGCGGAGCAGTCTGGGCTGGAGATACAGTTGAGGGAGTTATCAGCCTAGAGATGGTGTTTAAAGTCATGACACTGAAGGAGCTCAAGTAGGGAAGGAGTGTAAACAAAAGACAAGGACAGGGCCCTGGGCATGCCAGCATTTAATAATAGAAGCAAAGGGGAAAACCCAGGAGAGGGGGCTTGAAGGAGCGAAGAGCAAGTTAGGAGGAAGCCAGCAAAAGTGGCATGCTGAAAACCAAGGGAAAACTTTTTCAAGGAAGAGAAAGTAATGAGCTGTGGCTAATATTGCTGACAGGGCAAGAAAGAGGACTGACCACTGACTGACCACCAAACCAAGAAGTGACCACTGGCTTTGGTGACACGAGGATGACCTTTGTAAGAGTGGTTTCAGTGGACTGGCGGAGTTGTGGAGAAGGCTAGGTATGCAGAGCTCTTGGACCCCTTCGTTCACTTCAACCAGAACCTGTGTGTACACACACGCACACACACACACAGAGCCTCCAAAGGAATATGAGAAAACAATATCTTAAAATGGTTATTTTTGCTTTTGTTTCAACACCTCTTTGTATGAAATTCATGACATTTTCCCTACCTAGTCCAAGGCACCTAAATTGCCACATGGAGTATTGAGACTGTTCCAGCAAAAATTCAGAGAGAAACTGTCAATTTTCAGCGAAACTTCAAGTTGTCAAAGCCTGCATCAGAAATGCCAGGTTAGAAAGCCCGAGCCTTTGCTTTGTGAAGCCATTTTATCAAAAGAAAGAAACGATCCTTAATAACCAGGACTTCAGGGGCAGAATGGAGACGTTTTGCAAGAACATGAGTTGTAGATGATGAAGGAAGGCCAAAGGCACTCACTCCACCATCCTCAGGGGACTAGTTGAGGGTCAATGGGTTAGGGTAGGGCTGGAGGAAGATGTGATATGATCATGAAGAATGCTTTGAAGTTTTAGGCGAGGGGACCCAACCTTGACAGAGGGGGTAAAGGACATATAGACAGTGACCAGCACCAAGGAGTTTTGGAGGGGCCAAGCCATAGCTTGAGAACCACCTGCGTTCCCTTCGTGGGCCATGTGAGCCACCATCACTTGGAAGAAACCACATCAACTCTTCCTCCCATTACGGTCTGATTGTGAGGGGGTGGGAGTACGGGGTGTTCTTCCATTACCTGTCTGACTGTTTCTGTTGGATTTTCCAGCTAAAAGCATTCCTGCCCATGCACAACATTTTCCTGAGTTCCATTCTTACTTCCTCATATGGGCACCCAGCTTTAATGACCTAGGACACTTGTAAATCTCCTAAAACACAGCATGACTAGGAAGGAGGTCCCTAGGTACACAACAGGACCATGGAAGTGTAGACAGAAAATACTCCAGTACTAGTACACATATTGCCCTGGACAATGAAGGGACACATCCCAGTTACACACTATTTTATTTGAAAAAGGTTTATGTGCTTAAAAATGTTCAGGAGGACTTCTGGTTTCAGCTCGAACATATAAAGTGCTCAGGAGTCATCACTCCCATCCTTACAACAACAACAAAGCAGAACAAACTGAAAATTGATGACTTTTCTTAGACCTATCAGAGACTTGAGGTTGCAGGGGTAACCACCACCCTGACACGTGGAGAGTTCTGAGGGAAGCCCAAACAGGGCTTCCACAGGGGACACACAACAAGGACAGCAGAGGAATTTGCAGCCGGTGGCACCTACAGTGGTAGCAAATACTAAGCACAGCCCGATTTGTAGCCAGATAACACAAATCCTCACAAAAGTCCTATTTCCCTCAGTTCCTATTACCTGATACAACATATCCAGCCTCTTGCAAAAAAAAAAAATAATAATAATAAATATATATAATATATATTTAGATATATATATATATATATATATAGAGAGAGAGAGAGAGAGAGAGAGAGAGAGAGAGAGCATGCTAAAAGGCAAGGGAAGACGTAGTCTGAAGAGTCAAAGGCAGCATCAGACTCAGGCTCAGATTTAAGACAGATTTTGGAATTATCAGTCAGTTAACCAAGGTCAACAGTGTTAAGTCATGTTGCTAGTATGTACTCCTGATAGAATGTGATAAAAATAGGGCTTTCTCTCTGTGATCTTTCCCCCGAAAGCACGTAGCTTCAATCTAATCCGAGAAAAGCATTATGTATAACCACGTTGAGAAACATTCCATGAAATGCCTGACTAGCACTCTTCAAAACTGTCAATGTCATCAAAAACAAGAAAAGTCTGAGAAACTCAGTCAAGAAGCACCTGAGGAGACACGACAGCCAAATGCAATGTGCTGTCCTGAATGGGATTCTGAAATAGATAAAGGTAACAAGTAAGGAAATCTGAATAAAGCAGAGCTTCAGGTGAGAATAATTTATAAACATTGGTTCATTAATTGTGTCAAATGTGTGATACTAAATAAGATGTTAACAACAAGGGGAACTAGGTGTGGGTAGATGGGAACTCTCTGAACTATCTTTATAATTTTTCTATAAATCTAACATTTTTTGAAAAGTAATGTTTATTAGGAGATTAAAAGGTGCCAAAGTTGAACTTTAAAAAGCAGAACATTGTGGTGCTTAAGAGCAAAATCCCTACTTTTTATTAGTTGAGGGAACTTAGGCAACTTATTTATCCCTCTTAGGCCCCAATTTTCTCATCTGTAAAATAGAGATAAAAATAAGAAGGCCTGGCTCATAAGATTAGTATCAGAATTGAATGAGTTAGTGTTTATTCAACACCATCTGAGACATGGTAAGCACTGTCGACTTCCATGTTGAATAAGTAAAAGGCACTCATCTGAAATTAGCAGCTATGTGGAAGAAGTAGAATCCGTGGCCAGTACACGGTAGTTTACATTCTATCTGTTTTTCTATTAAAAAGCAAACAAACAAACAAACAACAAATTGCCACGATTTTCCTGAGCATTAATTTAATACTAATCGAGCAAATTTTATTGTTTGGCATTGTGCTAGTCACTCTGCATGTATTAAACACATTTACTCATTAATGGATTCCAGTTTCTGATACTTTCTTTTCACCTCCCCCCCCTAATCCCCGCTTTTTTTTTTTTTTTAACAACTAGGAATGTGTGTCCAGCCCACTGGACTTCCTCCTGAGCCTGGACCTCTCTGAAATGCCCACCTTGGCCTGGTGAGCAGATCCTGGAGACGAGCAGGGTCCTCTCACAGAAAACACATTTTCAGCCTCATTCTGTAGAAAAAAAGGCAGTGACATTTTCTGCAGGAAGCTTGTTTCCAGGCTTCTGTGTCCTTTCCTCTTCTCTGGATCCCTTTTGCTCCTCACATCCCAGCAATGAAGTGTCACACCCGGGGAGTTTGCCCGGATTGCGTTCTGATGATGTGTGGGGCTCAGGGAGTTGGAAGTGAAGAGGCAGGGAGGACTGGCTCCGGCATCGATTCATGACAATTCTGTTGACGACAGTCTTTTCTGCAACCATGAACCTTAGCTAAGGCCCTTCTGTCCTCGTGAGTCCATTTCTTTTCCTACGTTAAAGGTTTAGCCTTCGTGTCTGGAAAGCCATTTGACTGTTCACAGTGGCTGAAGCTATTCGGAGGAAAAGTAGAAAAAGTCACCACCAAGTAATGAGGCCAGACTATTACGTGTCTCATATCCTGGCTCCAAATGCAGGTGCCAAAGAGGAGTTCAGAAAGGATTTCGACAACGACACTATTGTTGGAATAAGTGACAGTTACCTGTGGTGACCTAAAGGCCGACACATGTTTGGACACATGTGTGAGATCTGGTATTTTCAAGAATCAGTTTCATGATGTGTTGTCACACCTGATACTTGCCGTATGGCTGATGTGGGAAGCTAAGAAGATTGCCATAGCAACATCTCAACTAAGGCTCTACGTCTGTCACTTCTCTTCCTAGGTCTGGCTCAACAAAGAGTCCCACAGCCTAACAAATCCTATTTCACTTGTGAGAGTGACATTACTATTTTTATTGAACATTGTGGGCTAGATTAATGGCCAAGTTCATTTAATTCTGTCTCCTCATCACTATCATATCTGCCCCCTTCTACGTCCATCTCGACAGCCCCTGCCTCAGCCTCTCCAGAATTTTCCTATATTAATGTGATCTCTTACTTGTTGGTCTCTCTGTGTTTAGTCTCACTCTGTCCCTACCCCAATCCATTCTTCATATTGTTTTCAAAAGGAGATTTTAAAGCTCTATCAGAAATATATGCTGACATTTTATTTATATAATTAATATTCTCTGAAGCCTTTTAAAGTGCACAAAGATATCAATCTTGGGAGGTCATGTTTTGCTGAGTGAGGCGATAGAAATGGAAGGGTTAGGATAGCACTCGTTTATTCTGGACGAGAAAGAGAAAGAGCTGGTGAGATCGAGAAGGAGGCAAGCATGATTCTTGAATGAAGACATGGGGTCAGAGGAAATTAAAGGCTTTACAGGGAAAAGGTCCAGAGAGAGAGATGAGGACCTTGTTGACAGCCAAAGGAGGGGCGGGGTGGAATGAGAATTTGGGGCAGTGAGATTTTGTGCAACCTCAAATGTGACTTCCTCTGCAGTCTCACATGTGAAACCTTCGCTTTTCTGGAGAGATTAGAAATACCCACATTGTGCAAATGTAGAGAAAATCTGCATTTCTCACTAATGATTTGTGGAGGAGAATGTTCTTTGGGAGGAATGTATGGAAGCACTGAGTCATGCTGCAAGAATGGCATGAAGCAAGAAGAAAAAAAAAAGAGAGAGAGAGAGAGATACCAAGGCAGGATGCAGAGCTGGCCAATCTGCATAACGCACACATCCAATCTCCCTGCTCCTCTGACTTTTCCACGGATCCCCATCCCCCATGGGGTGGTTCTGTGGTCTGGAACACTTTAGCATGGAATGCAAGATCCTTCTTGATCTGGTCCTACATACCTGTCCAACTGTATCTTCTAAGCATCAGTTCTCTCTCTCTCAGACACACACACACACACACACTCACACACACACACACCTTTAACAGACCAGAGCATGTACTATAATTCTAACAAGGACTCATGATGGTATATGCTGTTTTTCCCTGCCTAGATTTTTATTCCCTTGTCCTTATTTAGCTGAAAAAATGCCTCCTTCTTCCCGTTTCAGCACATGTAGGAGCTCGCATTTTGACTTGAGGAGATATACTTTATTGCGTTATCATACTGTTTTGTAGTTGCATATTTGCATCCCTGTCTCCTCGACGTGATCATAAGCTCCTTAAAAACAGGGTTAGTCTTATCTTGGCAAAGTATTTCTAGCACCTCCTGAAGGGCCAGCCATTTAGTTTGACATTTGCTGAATAAATTTACCTTCTATGTCTTATAAGTGCTCTACAGAGAAGGCCCCCAAATAATGAGCTGATCAGAGAAGAAGAAAACTTCTCATCGGTTCTCTAAAAACTTACTCAATACCTGTCATTTTTGTCTTTATGAAGCTTGTTACTTTGTTGCTGTGGTGGTCTTCCATAAACCATGACTCCCAGCATTTAAGCCTTTGTGTCCGCCTTTCCATCCTTGACTCTGGGCTGGTCCCAATGACTAGTTATGGCCAATAGAAATGGGCAAACAGGATGCAAAAGTGAAAGTTTGATAAATGCTTGCCGATTGGGTTTGTCAACTCGGAATGCCTTTTTTTCTGAAGCCCAGGTACCATATTAAGAGGAAGCTCAAGCAGCCATGTGAGGAGGCCCATGCAGAGAAGAACCGAAGCCCCTGGATGATGGTCACAGCTGAGCACACAGCCGGTGACCACCAGCTGCTAGCCATGGGAAGGAAGATATTCGTTACCTCAACCATTCCTACCTGAGACAGAAGAGCCACATGGTTGATCCACAGAATTATGAGAAATGGTAATTTTTTGTTGTTTTAAGGCAATACAAATTTCAATGCAGGATATTTCATATAACTGGGATCTTTTGTGACTCCATTTATGCTGTAGTTTATTAATGCTGTAGCATATATTGGCATGTCATTTATTTTTATGACTGAACATGTCGTCACATGCATATATCGCATTTTGTTTATCCATCTATTAATTGATGGGCCTTTTCACTCTTCAAACGTCTCATTATTATGAATCTTGTTGATATGAACAATTGTATGTAAGTTCTTTTGTTCACGTGTTTTTATTTCCCATGAATGAATGAATATGCACCTAGGAGTGGAAATGCTGGGTCAGATGGTAACTCCATGTTTCACATTCTGAGGAACCATTAACAAAGTGGCTGTTTTCCAAAGTGACTGTACCATTTCACACTTTCTTTACAGGTGAAGAAACGCATAGAAGAGCGAGGATGGAATTTTGTGATGGCCCCATATTTAAAGAGCCATTTTTTAAAAAGCGCTGAGAGTGGAAACTAATGAAAGAGCAATTGAGGTCACAGGAGAAGAAGAAACTGTTATCTAACTGGTGGAAAGAAAGATGGTTAGAAGCATCAGCGCGAAAAATAATCACAGCAGCAGAAAGATCAATCATGATAATTATTGAAGAGAGCTTTTTAGGATGTGGCCAGTAGAAGGGACATGGTGATTCTTACCCGTTTCAGGGAGAGAGATGGTAGAAGAGACCAGATGGCAGTGGGTGACTGGTCAAGAGTGTACAGGTAGCATATTTTAGAAATCCAGCTGCGATGAAAAGAAAAGAGAAGGAATCTTCCATCCTTAGGCTGTAGGGGACCTGAGCACATCTTTAGAGGCAAGAAGCAGGAGTGATTAAGATGTGGATACAACAGGGAGATGGTGGAGCTGAGGAAGGCCTAGCTTCAGACAGGAGGGAAACCGAGTTCCCTGTGGCCCGGGATGGAAGGAGAGAGGGGTCGATACAGATGAGAGTGATTTGGGGGATGTGCTCAGGTCTAAGGACCTCTTCTAGAATTGTCTATATCTATAGGCTCAGAAGTCCTAAGAAGATGCTAGGACACCATCTGTTTTCCTTCCCTCCTTCTCCTTTCTCTCCACCCCCAGCAGATCATCTGCAGGAGGAAGCTGAGTTTTCAATGCAAATGATAAAAAGACACTGAGGGGCATACGAAGTTTTTTTTTAACCTATTCTAACATCCAGGGAAGATTTAAATCTTAAACCAGATCCACAGAGCTTAAAGTGAGTTGTTCTGTGTTGTCTGTGTTTGCGAATTTATTATAGTATTCATGGAAGCTAGATTTTCAGAAGATGTCAGTAAATGCAGATTTCTGGGCTCTAAGGCATCAACTTAGAGGATCCTTCCGAACTGCCATTCATCATTCTTGTCCCTTAGCATACCTACTATACACCCAATTTTTTTTGCTTTTGTAGCCCCCAAAAGCCTTAATTGAAAATCTAGAAAATAGGTCATTGTTTCTCAAACGCAGGAGAGATAGCGCTCACTTACGGTAAGTCTTTACCACTCCAGTTAATAGTACTGATTTAGAAAGCCTGCCAGGCTTTCCTCAGAGGGAAAAGCAAAAAAAAAAAAACCTACTGTACGTACTAGGAGCACCCTTACCACAGCCCCTAGCTGATATCAGAGGCATTTTAATAAAATCCAGCATGGAAACGTAAGTTTTGCTACACTGATTCCAACTGATAATTAGCTGCAAAAGTTTGACAATCTCTGAAAAAAATGATCGGCATGACTACATGTGGTTTTGAATCTAGATTACAAAGTCTGGGGGTGGTAATGGGTGGAGAAATCTGTGCTTTCAAGTAAAATAAGAACTTTTGGTGTGGACCGCTAAGATATCTCCTGGGACCCAGGGAGCACCACTGCCCAACAGCTGGAACCAGTTAGACGGGCCTGTGTCCTCCCTCCGAGGGAGCAATGGCCTATCCCAGGGTCCCTGACAGCTCTGAATGTGGTCACCCATAGTCCAGGAACCAGAAAATGTACCTTTGCATGAACAACTTCCTCTACTTCCATGGCCTTTTTTGCATTTTCCGAGGAGGTGTGCATCCAATAATGCTTCTGTTGTTGTCGTGTTGCTTTGTTCTGTTTTAATCCCAGCTGAAGGAAGAGGCGGGTCAGGTGTTCTTACCTGAGGTTTGGAGAGAGCACAGGGTCTTTTCTCAAGTCAAACCAAACTATGGGTGGGAGAAAGATAGTTTCAGGTTCTTGAAGACATTGTCTGGCGATTTACCCATCAGACCCTACCTGGTAGGTAGAGTTTAGAAACCAGTAGCCCCGTTTTGTGTGTGACTTTAAGGACAAAGGACTAACGGAACGACTTGAGTGTCTGTGGAACAGGAGGGGACTTCACCTGAAAGACACAGCTCATGTAGTTAATACCTATCATCCTGAGGCTGGCTTTTTAGGAACCCCAATTCTCCAGCCTGCTGGAGCCACCCCGTTCTATGACATTTAAATAAAAACTGCTTGGACATCCATCCCACGAATAGTGCCTCCCTCAACCTCTCATATCTGCGGGGGTCCTCTAGGTACCCAAGATTTTCCTGGTGACTTCAGACTCTTACTGACTTTCTGATCTCACCACGTGGCTCTTCCTTTCTAACTACCACTGACTGACCATTTCCCTTGACTTTTCACAAGTCCCTCCCACACAGGAAATTTGGTTTAATTTAAGAGACTATTTGGGTATAATACAACTTAAGTGACTTTAATCTCCATCAACTTCCTTCTGGTCTAGGTCTCTTTACTGTCTTCCTTCTGAGATTCCTTGGAGAAATTTATAATTCTTACTTTATTTTGACTAGCAGCACGTAAGTTCTTCCTTTATTTTAATATCTGATTTTCTACTTCTCTCTCCTATCCTTGGCCCATTACCTTGCTTAACTGAAATGGCCCTTTGTGGTACTTTGCTATTAATTCCCTGAGAATTTCTGCTTCCAGCTTTCTACATTAAATTTCTTTTCCCTCCTTTCCACATTAGTTTAAAAAAAAAAAAACAAACAAGAAAAGATTTGGTTAGTCTCTGTTCCAATTCCCCTAGCACCTCTTAGCATTCCTTCAAAAATCTTCATACTATGAACCTGGCATATAGTGAATACCCATTAATATTTTCCAATGGAATATTTATGATAGAATATATAATGCTATGCAGTTTCATTTTTGAAGGATATATTAGATTGGGACCTAATATCAGAATTCTTGGTGTATGCTTAGCAAAGTGCATTTCTCACAGTGGATACGCCAAAGATATTGGTTAAATGAATATTAATCAACAAGATAATCTCTTTTTTACCTAACCCAGTGGAATCTGTAGAACGAACCACTATGCTGTTAAAGAGAAATAGTGCAGGCAGGTACAGTGTCGTTTTAATTCTCTAGGTCACCATAATTGATTATGATTAATGGGATAAAATTATTTAGAATGAAAATAACTCGATAGCATATTATCCCTTTCTATGGATAGATATATCACACCTTAAAAGTAGTTTCAGAAACATTATTTTCATATCTTCTCCACAGAAATAGATACTAGTTGCCTCCACTCCCAGCCCCCACCTCACTTTACAGATGAAGAAACTAAGGCCCAGAGAAATTTAAGCAACTTGGTTGGGCTCACATACTCGGTAACCGATGAAACAAGAAGTTGAACATAAATCTACGTAAGCCAAGTCTCCTACATTTTCCGCTCCATTATAGCTTCCGTGGTTTGGGAGCAGAATGCCATAACTCCAAGGCTCTCTTTCCAGAGTGGATGTTTAAAAAATGCATTCTTTTGCAAAAGCTTAAAATACATTGCTCAATACCAAGACAAGCCTTCAGTCTAGAATCCGTACTTCGAAAGAGGCCTCGTAAAAACACAAAGTTGAAAGTGTCTCTAAGGACTTTTGCTAAGTAGACCGAATCCAGTGGGGAAAAGAGAATCTTTCCCAGAGCTTCACAGGAGTGGAAACTGAAAGATTGAGAGCTTGTGAGAAATAACAGATACTTTAAAACATGTTTGATTAGAAATAGAAGAATAGTAGATGAGTTTCAAAAGCAAAAATAAAAATGGTACAACACTTGAGATATTTTTTTAGAATTATTTCATTTTAGGGCCGAAAGGGACCATAAAAGGCATCGAAAACTCCCTTTCTTTGACAAAAAGTAACAATATTTTAAGTCACCATCAGGATCAGCTACATAGTTTGTAGGGCTCAGTGCAAAATGAAAATGTGAGGCCCCTTGTTAAAAAATTATTAAGAATTTCAAGATGGCAACCCCCAGGTTGTTAAACCAACTGTGAACCTCTTCTAAGTGTGGGCTCTGTAAGGTCACTTGTCTATGAAGCCAGCGCTGGCCACGATGTTATTAATACCAATACTTTACTTTCATATGGCACTTTACAGTCTACACAGCCTTTTCAGAGATTTCTAATTTGAGCTCAGTGGAGTAGAGTGAGTGTTACCTTAATTTAAAACTGTTTCCCCATGGGAATGAGTTTACCAATCAAGATGTTATAAGGGACTAAAACGACTCTACGCCCTTCTCACCATTTGTGTTTAATATGATGTTCGTGGTTCCGATTAGAGTAAAGAGAAGTTAATTTGTTCATGGACATTCATTCAACAAACGCTTTAGCACCTACTGTGAGCTGAGCACTTTGCTAAGCCTTTTAGACATCTAACCTGAACTTCACAAAAACTCAGTGAAGCATGTGAATTATCATTCTTCATGTATTGAAGAGCAGGCTGAGAATGGGAAAAGTGAAGGTAGACATTCAAGGCCACAGATTAGTAAATGAAGTAATAGGGATGAGAATACTCAGTGCCAGACTGTTGTGATGCTCTTTTAAAAGTTCTGTGGTCTCCAAAACAAGACACAAATGTAAACTTCAAATATCTGCCAAAGAGATTAAAGCCAAAGCAGAGAGTAAATCACTGCTCTCCTTTCTCTACCCCTCTCTGTCCTTGTTCTGCATCAGTTTCTAGAGCTGACAGTGCAGAAGTATTAACATTTATTTTATACGTTTCGGGACATTTTGTAGTAAATGAATGAAAAGTAAATGGATCAACCTGAGCCCTGTCTTCCTGGCAGAGCCTGCTGACCCTCCATGAGCTCGTCCGCGCTTTGAGGCCTCACTGCAAACCAGGTGACTGTTTCTGGCCAATGGGCTACAAACGAAAGTCACACATGTCATTTCTCGGCTGAGTTAGTGAAAATTTCCTCCATGACTCTCTTTTCCCTGAATCAGTGATCCTAAAGTCAATGTGCTGTGATACTGGAATCACAAGACAGGAGCTTATAGGCTCCCTAAATTATCACTTGGGGGTTTCTCTGGAGAGAAAGGGGACTTGCTTCGGACTTGCAGTAAGCAACATTAATTATCATGTAAAAGTCACTGAGATTTGGGAGTTTGTCACTGCAGCATAACCCAGCATCACTCTGACTAATCTATAATATTCATTCTGAGTTGGTTTCTCTTCCCCCTCCTTCTCCTCCTCCTCCCCCCTCCTTCTCCTCCTCCTCCCCCCTCCTCCCCCCACCTCCTTCTCCTCCTCCCCCCACCTCCTTCTCCTCCTCCTCCCCCCTCCTTCTCCTCCTCCTACCCCCCTCCTCCTCCCCTCGCCTCCTCCTTCCTCCTCCTCCCCTTCTTCCTCTTCTTCCTCTTCTTCCTCTTCTTCCTCTTCTTCCTCTTCTTCCTCTTCTTCCGCTTCTGCTGCTGCTGCTTCTTCTTCTTCTTCTTCTGCTTCTTCTTCTGCTTCTTCTTCTGCTTCTTCTTCTGCTTCTTCTGCTTCTTCTTCTGCTTCTTCTTCTGCTTCTTCTTCTGCTTCTTCTTCTTCTTCTTCTTCTTCTTCTTCTTCTTCTTCTTCTTCTTCTTCTTCTTCTTCTTCTTCTTCTTCTTCTTCTTCTTCTTCTTCTTCTTCTTCTGCTTCTTCTGCTTCTTCTGCTTCTTCTTCTTCTTCTTCTTCTTCTGCTTCTTCTTCTTCTTCTTCTGCTTCTGCTTCTCCTGCTTCTGCTTCTTCTTCTTCTGCTTCTGCTGCTTGCTTCTGCTTCTTCTGCTTCTTCTGCTTGCTTCTTCTGCTTCTTCTGCTTCTTCTTCTGCTTCTTCTTCTGCTTCTTCTTCTTCTGCTTGCTTTCTTCTGCTTCTTGCTTCTGCTTCTTCTGCTGCTTCTGCTTGCTTCTGCTTCTTCTGCTTCTTCTTATGCTTCTTCTTCTTCTGCTTTTTCTTCTGCTGCTGCTTCTTCTGCTTCTGCTTCTGCTGCTTCTTCTGCTGCTGCTTCTGCTTCTCCTGCTTCTGCTTCTGATTCTGCTTCTGCTTCTTCTGCTTCTTCTTCTCCTTCTTCTGCTTCTGCTTCTCCTGCTTCTGCTTCTTCTTTTGCTTCTTCTTCTTCTTCTTCTTCTTCTTCTTCTTCTTCTTCTTCTGCTTCTGCTTCTGCTTCTGCTTCTGCTTCTTCTGCTTCTTCTGCTTCTGCTTCTCCTGCTTCTGCTGCTTCTGCTTCTTCTGCTTCTGCTTCTGCTGCTGCTTCTTCTTCTTCTTCTTCTTCTTCTGCTGCTTCTGCTTCTTCTTCTTCTTCTTCTTCTTCTTCTTCTTCTTCTTGTTGTGCTTCTTCTTCTTCTTCTTCTGCTTCTGCTTGCTTCTGCTTCTTCTGCTTCTGCTTCTTGCTTCTTGCTTCTGCTTCTGCTTCTGCTTCTTCTGCTTCTTCTGCTTCTTCTGCTTCTTCTGCTTCTGCTTCTTCTGCTTCTTCTTCTTCTTCTTCTTCTTCTTCTTCTGCTTCTTCTGCTTCTGCTTCTGCTGCGTCTGCTTCTTCTTCTGCTTCTTTTTCTTCTTCTGCTTCTTCTGCTGCTGCTCCTTCTTCTTCGTCTTCTTCTTCTTCATCTGCTTTTTGCTTCTGCTTCTTGTGCTTCTTCTTCTTCATCATCTTCTGCTTCTTCTTCTTATTCATCATCTTCTGCTTCTTCTGCTTCTGCTTCTTCTTCTTCTTCTTCTTCTTCTTCTTCTGCTTCTTCTTCTGCTTCTTCTGCTTCTACTGCTTCTGCTTCTTCTGCTTCTTCTGCTTCTGCTTCTTCTGCTTCTTCTGCTTCTACTGCTTCTGCTTCTTCTGCTACTTCTGCTTCTGCTTCTTCTGCTTCTTCTTCTGCTTCTTCTTCTGCTGCTGCTTCTGCTTCTTATTTGCTTCTGCTTCTGCTTCTGCTGCTTCTGCTGTTTCTGCTTCTTCTGCTTCTGCTGCTTCTTCTGCTTCTGCTGCTTCTTCTTCTGCTTCTTCTGCTTCTTCTTCTGCTTCTTCTTCTTCTTCCTCCTCCTCCTCCTCCTCCTCCTCTTCCTCTTCTTCCTCTTCTTCCTTCTCCTCTTCTTCTTCTTCTTCTTCTTCTTCTTCTTCTTCTTCTTCTTCTTCTTCTTCTTCCTCCTCCTTCTCTTCCTCCTCCTCCTCCTCCTCCTCCTCCTCCTCCTCCTCCTCCTCCTCCTTCTCCTCCCCCTTCTTCTTCTTCCTCCTCCTCTTAGTGACTATAATTAACATTTATCAAGACTTTCAAAATTCTTTCTCAAGCTGCTTTTTGTTTTCCTGGAAGCTTCTGACAGCTAGCCAGATTGTGCTATTTTCAAAGGCTGTGGCCTCAAGCCATTTGATTTTGCGTTAAAAACAGGCATGATCCTAAAGGCTGAAGGACTTGAGAGCATCTGTGAGTCAGAGTCTTTAATAACTTCTAGGTATTTCTAAAATAAATAAATTTGAGGGAAAAAATGATTTGACACTGAAATGATAAGCAGACGATCGTCTAGCTGACTAACACAGGTACTTGTTTTCAGGGAAATCTAAAACTGGAAAATGTTTCAGCTTATTTTTTTAGCTTTAGGACAGGAAAAACTGAGAATCCCTAGGCATGACCATAAATCTTACACTTAAGTAATCATACAAGAGAGTTATTTTTGAAAGCAAGATTCCATGAGATGTGGTCGTTATATAAGTAATGAGACTGACTCTCAACCCAAACATACAGAGGGCTTGAGTTTCTCTTAGGAAGGTGGTCATCTTCAGAGACTAAGAGCTTTGACCAAAGATATTCCTCTAAACGGTGAGCATCTATGATAACTCTTATTCCGCACTCCATGTGATAATTGTAGCACATTTTGAACGTTGCAAGTGAAGTTCCCCAGAGTAAGCAAGCTAACTACTCTAAGCCTAATTTCCCAACTGACAGGTGGAGGTAACAACTGTGTCTACCTCATACAGTGATTGTGAGGTGTTAATGAGATAATGTATGGGAGGATCTTAGCCTGTCATGGAAAAAGTGCTCACTACACAACTAGCTATTATTCTGAAAGATTCTCCGGGAAGAAAATTTTTTTTCTTTTTTTCTTTTCTTTTTTTTAAAAATATTTTATTAGTTTCAAATATGCAGTAGTACTTTGGTTACACGTTTATATAGTTTATAAAACGATCCCTCAAGGGTGGAAGGTCTTTATCTTTTGAGGACAGCTTTAATGTTTGGTGACAGCAAGATGTCATCTGGCGACAAAGTAGGTGAAACAGGATCTGCCATCAAACTCACCAAACTTGAGGCAACTTAAATCAACAAGAAGGTTTTTTTCTCATTTGTCTCTTAATCCTGTGGTTTCAAGGTGGATGAAAAGGAGGCTACCTCTACAGCATCTGAACTACTCTTGGGAAAATAGTTGGGTTTCTAACAGAAAAAAAAGGTCATCCACGGCAGGAATAACAGCAGGGCAAATGCAGGACCAGATCAGGCAGGGGATAGGATGAAAAATGCTTCGGCTGGTACAAAGTAAAGGCGAGGCCAGAGACTTGGCTTGGAGTTATTTTGCAGAACATCTTGAATTCTGCAGAAAATATTTTTACTTGATTCACTTGGCAGTGGGGATCCGCTAAGAGTGTTAGAGTGAGGAGGTACAGGGCTGGACTGAATGGGGAAGATACTAAAGGGAAAGGAAGCAAATAGAGGACTCCTAAAATAACACAGGTGAAGGCAAATGATTCTGAATTGGCATGATGGCCGTAAAAAAAAAAGATATGGATTTGAGATGGAATATTCATGACTTGGAAAAAAAATGAAAGGAATTTAACATGATCACCAGGTTGGGGGCCTGGTGCTGTAGACAGTGTTGGTGCCATTTACCCAAACCAGAAAGTTTAAAGAAGGGACTGGTAAGGGGAAAACGAGGAGAAAAGCTTTGCTCATTAACATGCTCACCTTGGGATCACCACACCTTTGTGTGGGAATGCTCCAGGGCACAATATCAAAATGTCCCTTGTTGAGAGACACCAGTCAGACCTGAGATGGTGGAGAAGAAATGGAGTCTGCATATGACAGACTTCATGACCCATCGTTTTAACACTGTGCTAAAATTACCTTCGGTTGGACCTAATTCTTGTATTAGTAATGACTTCTGGCCATTAAAGCTTTGCAATACTCTTAGCAACTAGCCACCTGTGGGCACAGTTGGCCAGTTGGCCCTTTTCTAGCAAGGACAGATGAAACAGATCTTCTTTACAGCACCACTTGGGCACACAATTACTAATGACTATAATTTCTGAACGTATGCCAAGTACCCAGGTAAGAAAACATACCTGAAGGAGGACCAGGGGAAATCGGCTGGAAACATAGCTCAGGAAAGAAATAAAATAGAATAAAAGTAACAGCTACAAACAGAAGTTTATAATTAGATTTCTAAAAGAAAGGAGAAAATAGAAATGAATCAGCAATTATTGCTTTCCTCTTAAGTCCAGGGTAAGGACTGAAAATACTCAGATGGAGAAGACACATCTCTCAGCTCTCAGTCTATGAGGGGAAAGGCTAGGATAGAGGCATGACCAGAAAGTATACTGATTTTTATAGTAGAGGGAAACATTTTTTATTTTGCATGCACCCCATTTAAACTAGGGGCATGAGGGTCAAGGAGTTCATTTATGGGGTGAAAACTGAGATTCCAAGAAGTTAAGTTAATTACTTAAAGTCACACAGTGTGATTACTAGGGCTTCATTTGTTTTAAGTGAAAAAAAAAAAAAAACTAAACTAAATTTAAACTAGTTCAGAAAAGAAAAAAAAAAGAAGTCCAGGGTGGTTCACGTGATGGAGGAACACAAGGTGCAGAAATTGACCTTTCTTCTTCCTGGGTCAGGTGCTCCATTCATGCCCTGTCTTTGACTTTGCTTTGCTCTGTGTTGCTTCACCCTTAGAAAGCATGTCCTCCATGGAATGGAAGAGGGCTCCAAGTAGCCTCAGGTTCCCATGGTCCTTCCAGCCTGTCACCCATAGCAACTCCCAGAGGCATGCTGATTGTCCCTGCTTGGTTGCCTTGCAGCAATCACTGAGTCAAGTGGGACTGCATGCTCTGATCACATGACAGTGGTGCCACTTGATTGACATCCCAACTAAAATCACCTTCAGCAGGGAGGGACATTCCCACAATTAAATATATGGGTGCCATTCTCTGACAAAAGGGGGCAAACACAATTCATGTCCATTGCACAGATTTTAAAAAGTAGTAGAGTGGCCGAAAGCCCAGGCTGCATTCCCGAGTCTGTGTCTTTCTACCATACAAAGTATCCCTGCTCCTAATGAATGAGAATAGGAAGATTGGCTGACAGGGCAATGGGAGAGAAAGGGAGACATCGTTTGGGGAGCCCAAAACACCAAAAAAGAAATGAGAAGAGGGAGCATGAGAAGTAGGATGGTGAGAGAATGTGGGGGAAAAAAAGAAAGCAAGAATTGGTGGCATTAGTACAGGGGAAGGACATCCTGAGCCTTCAAACCCTCTTCTGGAATCCGTGCCAGAAACCCCTGCTGTATTCCAGAAAGCTTTCCCCATTACCCCTTTGAGAGCCAAATGCCCCATTCATCTTTCAAAAAGGCCACTTTGGCTTCTCATGGCAGGGCAGCACACATTTGGGTCGGCTCCCTCTCATTTGTTTGCTTTCCCAACAGCCATGGAGGTTGGCAGACTCATCCAACACCCGTGAGGATCGCAGGGGCCGATCGATGGCTGGTACTACAGTGGCTCAGTTTAACCTGGGGAGTTAGTTCTCAGCCTTGCAGCTGAAGGATTCTCCTACCAGGCGCATAACCAGGATCTACTATAGATACATATTCTTATTTCTGAGGCCCATTTGCAGTGTCAGAAACTCAGAAGTCAAAAATAAACCCAGAGCTCAATTTGCTGCCACCTCGTTAGGCAGCTGCTATGAGCCTGGCACAATGTAGGGCGTTGTCAGGGATCCTCGGAAATCCTTTCTCCTATCAGAACTGGCAGCTGGGGTGGAGCAGGCAGAAAATAGACCTAAAGGAATAAAGAGTAACATGACACAAGAGTGGTGGAACCCAACAACAAAAAACAACCCATGAAATGTCGCAAAAGAGACCGTTTTGTCTTACTGAGTGTCTTCCACGAACCAAGTCTTGCATTGGGAGCTGAGGGTACAGGGATGAGTCAGATGTGAAATGTCGGAGTTGGACACTTCCTCCGACCCCCAGAGTCTCTTCATCGTGGAAGGAGCACAGCTGGTGTGAAATGGCTGATATCTCTCTGCCCCTTCTCCTACTTCAGCCTCGGAGAGTTTGGCGAGCAGGTTATCAGTCCTTTGTGAACGAGTGCCATGTAAATAGCACACACACAGAGATTAGGATGGGGCCTGCTTATGTCAGCTTCACCTTTTTTGCTCTTTGGGGTTGCATTGCCAACTAAGAAGCCTCCTGATATGGGCTGAATTTCATCCTCTCCTCCCCTCCGCCCGCGCCCAATTCGCGTGTTAAAGTCCTAACTCCTGTTATGTGGTAATGTGTCTGTGTTTAGAGATGGGACCTTCAAAGAGATATTAAGGTCAAATGAGGTCTTTGGATGTGGGCCCAAATCCAGGATGACTGGTGTCCTTATAAGAAGAATAAAGCAGGACAGACACACATGGGAAAGACCATGTAAAAATTCAGGTAGGAGAAGACAGCTATCTACAAGCCAAGGCGAGAAGCTTCAGAGGAAACTAGCCCTGCAGACACCTTGATCTCGGTCTTCTGTCCCCCAAAATAGTGAGAAAATAATTTTGTTTTTAAGCCATGTAGTCTGTGGTATTTGTTGTAGCAGCCTCGACAAATTAATACTCTAGCTGGGTGAGAACAAACTCAATTCCAAATAAAGCTGTGAGACTTGGCTGAGCAAGTGTCCCCTCTCCTCCATCACACCCTTCATGGGGAAATCTGCTTCAATCTAGCGTTCTCTGGATTAAATTAATAATAAAGCTGCGTTTGGCCTCCATCTGCCTTTTCATCTTTTTTTTTCCCCTCGTTTTGTTCAACTGTTGGGTCAAGAAATGGGAATATTTTTTATTGGTTTTTCTAAAAAAAATCCAGATTATATCAGAGTAGCCAGGATAAGCCAAATTCTACAGCGGTAACTTATAACCTCCAAATCATGATGCCTTAACCAGTAGATTATTCCTCGTTCACATTCTGTTTTTAGTCGGCCTCAGTGGAACTTGGGTTCTACATACCCAACACAGCACAGCAGGGAGACTCTACTCATCCTAGTCACTCAGTTACCCAGGGGCCCTATTGCATTATGATGATCCACCCATGGTCACCACAGTGAAACGAACAAGGTGAATGGCACATCAGACCTTGAGCATCCCTCTAGAAATGACTCCCATAAGCTCCAATCATATTTCATTGGCCAAAGCCAATCATTTGATCATGGCTAACATCCAAGCGGGTGGGAAAGTGCGATCCTATCCTATGTCCAGAAGGAGGCAGCCTGGGAATATTTGTGAACAGCCTGAATGTCCACCACAAGGACCATGATCCCTGCTCCCCAAGAAGGTTACAATTTAGAGAAGGAGGATGAGGAATTGAGCCTCATTGTCATTCCTGGTGAGAAAATTTCCCTACTTGTGTGTGTGCATGACCTACCTGAAAGCCCTCAGATGAGCAAGTTACTCTTCTGCAAAATGAAGCCTTACAGAGGGAAACCATGGCCATGATTCCACTCATTCAATAAACAAATATTAAGTGCCTATTAATAGGCCAGGCACGGGCACCATCCAGAATCTTGCCAGATTTGAGGGATTACTGACCTCTCACTCCCCGAATGCCAGTAGAATCCCTCCAGTCACTATGAAAACAAAAACATCTTTGCAGATATCCAGTTTAGAGCAGGGAAGAATTATGGCAGAAGTCTTTTTTTGGTTAATTTTTTCATATTAGAAAAACACATGCCATTTAAGGGGAGAAGCATTCATTTTACAGCAAGTTTGGTGGAAGGAAGCATTTGGGACAAAAGAAGGTAATGGGTTTCTATCTTGATGATCCCCAAATGGTGTGGAATGTTTATGAAATGATCATCAGTAGAGCTGATAGACACCTCGGAGAACTACAAGGTCAAGTCCTTTATGTCACAGACAAAGAACTGGGAAGGCGTTTTCATCAGGACTTCAGGTGGGGAAAGAAGAAGGCGGAATCTGTCACACCATCCTCTTTTTAATACTGGTGCCCAGAACTCCTCCGTTACACCTGCCTGTCCATGACTTTGGGTTTGGGTGGAGGCGGGAGGGAGTGAGGGGCAGCAGAGGATTAAGAATAAGGAAAGGAGAAGCTGAAGAGCACTGGCAGAGCAGGCGGCTCCCTTTGAGGTGTGGTGAAGGGGAATTCAAGCCATGGAAAGGAAGACCTGCAGTACAATGGACGTTTGGGCAGACCCAAGAACCAAAAGGTTAAATTTGACAATTGGGAAAGTACCTGGCAATCACCATCGGAGAAGATGTGAATACCAAGCAGTAGCACCATTACCATTCATGTTTATAGCGTAGTTTCTAAAACCAGCAGTCTGAGGGGTCAGCGGAGCTATTTGAGAATGAAGGCAGGAAACTGACTTGTAAGAATCATCAAAACTCTGTTGGTTTCCTCCTCCTCTTTTGGACTGACAGCAGGATTTTAAAAAGGATGAGAAAGCACTTAGAGTGTTGCAGCGGTTAGGCACTCCAGATGTTAGATCACCTGCGTCAAGATTTCAGCTGAGACTTGCAAATTTATCTCCTCCGAGTCCTTAAGCTACATTCAAGCCTTGGTCCCTAAAGCAAAATTGAAGGTTATAAAAATAATTCCCAGCACAGGCTAGAAGACATATGCTGCAGGCCTCAGCTATTTTCATGGTTAAGACTGCTTCTACTTTGGGGTTGCTCCAGAATTTTCAGAAATGACTGGGAAGATCTGAGGGACCACAGATTCCTTGGGAGCAGTTTGTGTCATTTTCCTGAAGTCTCTTCAGAAATGCCGATAGATCATGGGAAGGGCTTGTGGGATGCTTGCCAATGGCACCAGGAAGCTCCTGCTTCCTGGTCAATTCATAAACGAGTGCCATCTGATGTGAGAACCGTCCCTGGCTCACCTCCGCAAGGACAAGCTTGCAGCTCAGTGTGCAGGCGAAGTAGAGGACACCACTGACCCCTCTGCCACACACGTGCGGCTTAGGAAGGAAGTCAGGTGGATGTACCCATGTTCCTTGGGATGACCCATGTGCAGCTGTAATCAGCAAGTACGTCAAGAGGTGTGTATGCTTGCGTGTAAGGGGAGAGACAGCTCGTTTTGTCTGAGGACATTTTGTTCTAACTTTGGCCTAACTTTGCTCCTGTGCCAAAATGGATTGTCTCTAGGCCCCCAGAACACCAGCTGGTGAAGTCCCTCATTTCCTTTGGTCTAAAAAGCAGAGGATAGAGAATGAATATCCCCATATCTATTGCAAACTTGCTGACAGCCAGAAGCAAGGCAGGCAATCTTTCTCTTCTATCTTTATGCTTAAATAATTAGCAGAAAAAGAAAACTGATTTTTATGAGATAGAAGCAGATTGTCTTCCTTTGGAGCAGATAGTTCTCAAAGCCTTAGCTGTGGGTTCCACCAGTTTTCCAGCTCAGAAGTCAGGATGGTATCGTGCTTCTAACACAGAGATGAGCTTGAATCCTGGTGCTGCCACTTAATGGTCACATGGCCTTGGGTAGGTACTGTAGCCTTTTTTTCCTCATCTGAAAATTAGAATAAAGACCCCTGCTTACTTTACAGAATTGTTTGGGATAACATGAAATAATGCTTATGTAACAGTCTGCCTTGAGTCCCTTAAGGGGCCTTGATAACAGTAGGGACTATGCCATTACACAGATTCTCCTGACCATGTGGGGTCCCATGGCCTGGGCTGGGGTTCAAGAGGCAAGGTGGCTATAGAGCTTAAGTGGGACTTGCAAGGAGCTACATGTAAGAGAGGGCTGAAGCACACAAGTCCAGGGCTCTGGTCCAAGCAAAAGATCGACCTCAAAGGACAAGGAGGGAGGTAGGTCACAGGTGTGAAGCAATGGGTTGGGGAATGAATCGAGTCTGAGCAGAGAGCGTCCCAATGGTTGGTAGGACATAAGGCCTGGAGACTAGGCCCTGAGACCCAGAAATGAGGCAGAAAGTCTTTTTTTTTTAGAATGACTGCAGACTGGATTTCATCAAGGAGGACAACATGGAGTCAGTCTGGATAGTGACACAGGTTCTGTTGTTAGTGCTTCTTCCCCTGTCCAGCCATAAAAATATGGTAAAACTGTTTCAAATATACAGCCCTGGATAGAACCAAGGTTTTGGTCATTTTGTCACAGAGTGAAGTCTTCTGTCAAAAACCAACTCAAGAAAACCTCATGAGGAGTCTTATCCACCCATCTCTTTCGGCTCTGACCACATCCAGCTTCCCATCATTGCAACAACTATAGCACAGAATGAGAAGGTGGCGTGTCTGCCTGCTTGCCAGGACCTCTGCTGAGGACCGAAAGTTGCCATCTATCAGGAGAATTCCACAGGTCATACAATGCCTGGCCCACCAATCGCAGCAGCTCAGAATTACTGCTTGGATGACAGAGGGAGAAAAGCTTGGGAGACACGCATTCACGGTGCTTACACCTGGGGGAGTTGCTACACATGTTAATGTTGTTCTCTTACCCACTTACCTTACTCAGATACTTTGGTTATTTCCAGGGTGTGTGGCTCTTGGTCCTTTAAATGGGCAATAACTCCAAGGACGTCCACTAGAGCACAGTGCCAAGTTCAAAGTGGACGCTTGAAGCTAGTCCGGTTCCTGGCTGATTCCCCAGGCAGCTGGAGTATACTCACTTACTTCTGATGGTGATGGCGATAGCTCATTTTGTAAAGCAGCAACGAGTCCTTTGACCCACCTTTTGTGATTGGACAGTTCCAAAATCCCATTTCCCTCTTAGTTGCCCCAAGTGAGGACGTGCCCAGTTTAGGGAGCCATGGGTACAGACTGACAGGTAACACCATCCCCTCCCTAGCTCCATGGCTCCCAGACTCTTTCTTCAGAAGACGCACTCTCCCTCTTCCCCACCCTGCTCTGGGTGGCTGACACTCATGGGCTTTCTTGCCCTCTGGTTTCCCGTTGAGTGCAGTCAATGGAAGACACCAGCAGGTGATGGGAGAATGAGGTCAGGGCTAGCCATGTCTCTCTGAAGTTTTCCTTCTCCTCCCATCTTTTCAGTTTCCATATCCAAGGAGCCACACTTTATCTTTGCCTAAGAGTGATGCAGAGACTTGCTGTTGCTAGTTCCCAGGAGAGAGTTCATTGTCTTTTATGGTTTCCCCTACCTGACTTATTAAAGTCCCTGCATATAGGCCCTTCTAGTCCTAATAGTAACACCAACCCCAAATCTTAGAGACCTTCAGAAAAGTAAAAAAATAGCAATTTTTGAAAATTTTTGTGATCCTCTAAGCACAACAGAATTCCAACCCCTTCCTTGTACCTTGTCCTCTCTCCTCCAGTAGCTTGCTGTTGGCTAATGATGTGTTCCACCTGCAGGCTTCAGCCCCTCTCTCCCATGCCCCTGCCCCATTGCTATCTGAAATATGTACATGGACCTGAAAACACCCACAGAGTTGTCACCCCAGGGGCTCTGTGCTGATGTATAAGAGCACTGGGCTTACTTGGGGTCAAATAAAAGAAATGCAGCCAGGCAGAGTCTGAACTCCATTGACCAAGGAAGCAAAAATCAAAACTGGCAAGTGTCACCGAACATCAAGTCTGCAGAATGAGGTGAGGCACCAACAGGGAGATGGATCAACTGGGTAGAGAAAGAAAGAGCAGAATTCAAAGCAGCTTAAGGAAAATTAATCAGAACAGAGGCCATGATGTGTGTCCAGATGTCCAAGGCCCATTTGTACTTGATGGAGACAAACCCTAAAGGAGGTGGGTTTGGGAGTGGGAAATCCATAAACCAAGTCCTTCATAAACCAAGAGGCTGCAGCAATGGCCTCCTTCTTACCCTCTGTGGGGCTTGGAATTGGGTCAGGCCCCCAGTCCCAGGATTTGGGGACATGATCATGACCACTCAGTCTCTGTGGAGACCCTGTGAGTCTCCTGAGTAGACCAATGACATCTCTACTACGAAGGATCTCTGATGTCCAAATCTCAACTCTTCCAGTCACCAAGTGGGCCCAGGCCATAGGATTGTCTTTTGTTAAAACACACTCCCCCTCATTCATTCTGAGTCTTTATGACGCTTACTTTCTAGCTACCCAGCCAACCTCAACAGGGCTTTGCCCTGCTGCCTAACTCTCCCCCTCCCTGAGGACTGGATTCTGCTTTGATGCCTCCGCTTCTGGTAAGTGTCTTTCAGTATAATTTCAGGTGGAGAGTCTCAAATTTCATCTACCTGACTCCTGAGTAAAGGACAGTGGTTTACTTCAACCTCCTCACCCTTCTACTGGGCAATATTCACTTCGACAGCCCCAGAATTTGCATAAGATCATTATCAGTAATCTGCAAGTCCTGAGTATCCTCCAAAGGTTGGCCTTTTGTAGTAGGGTTAGTATCGTCAACTCCATACTCAGCTTATGGAGTGAATCCCAGCCCCCCCCAATCTCTTCCATTCTCATGTTGCTAAAAATTTAGGATGCCTTGGGCCCAAGCCCATCCAGGTGAAAGAAATTTATAGTCTCCTTCCAACCTAAAGAAGAATTTTTCTGCTCGCCAAGCCTCCTGAGAGCTATGGGATGTTTTAAATATTTCATGACGAGTAAGATGAGTAATGTCCTAGCTCCTGGGGTTCTATCTCTGTGGGATCTAGCTATCCCAGGTGTGGAATACAGGGAGGGTATTAATTTGCATTAAATTTGAAGCACTTTCCACATTCTAGCACCTAGAGAGTTTGCCAGCAGCTATTTTCTTGCCTTAAAATGCGTACAAATGGTAGAATGTATATTATTCTGCCTATTTGACAGGACCCAGGTAATTCTCACACCCCAAATCCAAAATGTCCTATAGGAATCTTAGAAGAAGGAAAACTGTCCAACGAATAAGATATGTACAGCAGTTAAGTCCTCACTCAACATTGTCAATAGGTTCTGTGACTTGAGGTGAAACAACGTATAATGAAACCAGTTTTACCATAGGTTAAGGGATATAAGAGGTAAGTTCCTATGGCATCTCATCACCATTATAATGAAATGACATTCAGTGAAATGACATTATTCAAGGACCTGCTCTATATATCTGTTTCTCTCCAGGATACAGATGACTGCAGTAGGCCTCGAGGTTCCCTTTCTGTTGTGGCCACTCCTTAGGCACGTTCTTAGGGTTCATAAACCCCACAGTCTATTGTGGCAGAGTGTGAGGGATGGCTGAAGGGATAGCTCTGGTTGGATACTTGCCTTTCTCCCTTCTTACCCCATGATGTAGAAATGGACTACCTGGCAACTCCAGTCATTGAGAAGAGGGCTCCAAACCAGGAATCACCAACAAAGATAGATGCGCAGTCACTTTGTATGTATGTATCCCACATCCCCAGTGAGATTTTTCTTTCCTTCCAGGAGAAATAAGAGTCTTATTTTTATTTATGTCATCTAGAGACACGCTTGCTGTGTTGTCTACTATGCATCTAGCATAAAAATTAGAGATGTTCTCGATGGTGATAATAGTGTTCGAAACCTGCCTGTTGGTTTGTCCGCTTCCCAAATGTCATTGGTCCACTTACTGGAGCCATCCCAAAAAAGCTTTCTTCCTCCTACAGAAGAGCTTTTGCTTTTTAAGTGTAATGCTTCCCCCTTTCTGTTTATAAACATTATAATTGCTTTTGAAATATTTGAAAGCAGCAATCATGTGGGCTTTAGAGTAAGACTGGCCAGGACTGAAGCCCAGTTCTGCTTCTCTGTGGCCAGAGCTCCTGCAGCCCACTAACCTTCCTTTAATTGCCTTTCAAAGTGGGATAACAACCAGAAAAGCATGAGGCTGTTGAGTGGATACCACAGATAACACAGGTAATCTGGCCCTGAAGGAGATTCAGTGATTGTCAAATTTAAACAGAGTGAACCCGATCTTAATCCCAGTGCATTTAACTCCAAGTTCGGATTGTTTTTCCCTCTAATGAGTTACCCCCAAGCCTGATCAAATTGACAGAAAATGCTCTTTGGTTACTTACTCCTCTCACTATCTTTCTCCCTCTCTCTTTAAAAAATATAACACATCTGGCATCTATTATATGGTGGTGTATATTTTGGTATATGTTTCTGCTAATGCTTTCGTAAACAGAAACTGCATGAATGTTGACTCCTCAAATACAGTAGCCACTAGAGCTTGAGCAAGGCTCAACACAAAGTTAAACATTTTAAGATTAGAAAAAGTGTGTCCATCAAAGAAGGAACTCTAGCCTCGACTGTATCTGAATCCCTTTTTATAGTTACAGTAAGGATTTTAGCCACTTTCTACTGTTTAGAATGAGAAAGTTTTAAAAGTTAATGATGTTCTTATTCATGTCAAAGTTAAGTGTATTAGTTAAGAGTACCCCTGGCTGTTAATATTAGTACACTTAACTAAAAATGGAGTCAACAAATAGTGATGTATTTTGTCATCGTTTTCGTATTTCTTCAAACAAAGACCTTGGTCCAGGGCCAGTATCTCGGTGATTCTTTCTCCTTTTCCTAATGGTTGTAAGGTGGCTGCTCTGGCACCAGACGTCAAGTCTACAACCAATTAAGGAGCTAGGAGCGAAACAATAGGACCAGCCACACACCACATATGTCCTTTTTTTTTTTTTTTTCCCAGAAAAGCAAAACATTTTCTAGAAGCACTGAACACACTTGTATCTCATAGCCAAAGCAGTGCCACAGGGCCACCTCTGTCTGCAAAGGAGATTGAGAAAATGAGATTTTACCTATTCTGGCCTCTGTAGTAGAAGCAAATAAACAGAGAGAGAGAGAGAGAGAGAGAGAGAGAGAGAGAGAGAGAGATGGAGATCATGTTTACTTACTCAGTCCCTAGGGTCTGTCATCATTAACCTTATAAAAGCATTTGTGGGCTGGGGCCTACTATAAATCTCCCTAAACTAAAACAAACAAACAAAAAATCTGAGGCCTCAGGCTACAGAGGAAAGAAGAACTTTGGAATCAGACTCACCAAAGTTTAGGTCCTGGCTTTGTCACTTCTTGAGTGAGATGACCCTGGACAGGTCACTTCTTCTCTTTGAACCTTTATTTCCTCACCTATAATAATACTTTGTCCTAAGTTTATCATAAACATCAGAAGAAAGAATATGAAAGCACATTTTACGCCGATTACTCCTCTGCACATGTACATTATTATGGTAAAGATAATGGTGGTGGCAAACAAATAAGTAAAAGAGGAATGGAAGAGAATGTCCTGTCCTGCAAAGAAAAGTCAGACCCATGGGTCTGTGATATCCATGTCTTTCTTTCTGTGGCCCTTTCTTCAAGCAGGTCATAATTTCACAATCTATATCCCTAGACTTCCACCTCAGTATGTCATGTTCAGTTTTGCATTTCCAGTGCCTAATGCACAGTGGTAAGTGCTCGGGGAATGATTAATTAATGAATGAATTCCCCCAGAAGCTTGGACTGGTTGGAAAAAGAGTCAGTGGTAATTCAATCAAGCATGTTCAATCAAGGCAACGTTTCTCAGGGAACTGTACAGCAACTATTTAAGAGTAAATAGGCAAGGACTTCTGAGAAGAAGTTGGTGTCAGTGCAAGTGCAGTTTTCAGATCTCACATTTCCACACAGCTACGAGAAACAAGAACTAAAATCACAGTTCATTTGCAAAAGCTGGGTGACAAGCTATACTCTCAAACCAAAAAGTACAGTGGGTGATAAAGAACAAACAAATAACAACAACAACAACAACAACAAACCACCATAAGATCTGCATTGTCTCAACATCTGTGCTAGAAGAACCAAGGAAGCAAGAAGATGAGTGAAAGACCTGAGTATAGGAGAGCCCCAAATAAAACTAGGCACATCCTCATTTCTTACTCATTCTTTTAACCAAAACAAGTTTCACAAGATAGGGAATGCTTTCTGCCTGTTGGAGGAAATCTAAAGTCACGTGAAGGAAGAAGAAAGAATTGGGCTCAATAATGTAAGCAGTCTACACTAGGCAGACACAGCAGCTGACATAGGCCTTCCAGTAGGATGCTGCCCACAGGAATAGGGATGAGTGTAAGGGGTCCACAGTAAGCACCATAAATCCTGGAGCAGTCTATCCCCTATGAAATCTTGAAACTGACAGCCATTTCTTCCATTCAGGATAAGGTCCTGCACGGAGGTAAAAATGCCAGGAGTGGAATCAGATTTAGCAGGTCAGAGATAATAGTGACGAGGAAAGAGAGGGTTCAGGTAAAAGTAGGGGAGGGTGGGAAAAAAAACAAACAGAAAATTTCAGAAAGAAAATCTTTATATTTTTAACACTACATGAAAACCACAGAAGGGTAAGCTCTGTGAAGTTAAAAATATAAGCTACTTTCTTATAAAAATTAGCAGGAACCAATTTCACATAAAAATGAGCAATGAAAAACTACAGAGGTCAAGTTCCATGAAAAGTTATACTAAGAAAAAGGAAACTAAGACATATGTGATACCCACATGAAAAACAAAAACATGCCAGAAAGGCATGTTCATAAAACAGATCAAAACTATAATCTATTATTTCAAAGTGAATAAAAGACATTAAAAAAATTACATGACAGGAAAGAACAAAATAAATCATAATTAGAAAAAAACTGAGAAAACAAAAAAACAAATCATTTTAAAAATGAAGACTAAAATATTAGGAGCATAGACAAATAAACACAACAAATTATGCTTTAATAGAAATAGAAAGCAAAATGAGCAACATTTTTAAAATAAAAAATAAATGGAGGAAGAGCAGAAAAGTATCCAAGAGAGCATAACAAATATTGAAGATAGGGAAAGAAAATCCCTGAAAAGAAAACCGAAACAAGGGAACAAAATAAATTCTAAAAAATGTAATTTGAGAAAACTTTTCTGAAATTAAATGATGTTTGGAAGCTTTTATTGAAAGAGCACACTGTGTATCTGAGAATTAGATTGAACAATAATAAGAAATATAACTAGGTGTAAAAATTTTTTAAAAAGCACAAAATCCCTTGGGCATCCAGGCAAAAACAGCTAGTAACTTATCAAAAAAGGAAATCAGGTCACCTTCAGACTTTTGCATCATATTTTACAGCAGAATAAAATAATATTCTGAATAGTAAATTTAAATGCAACTCTATTCACGATTATATTAAATGTAAATGATCTAAAAAAAACCGCTTTTTTTAAAGTTTGTCTTTCTCAGTATTCTGCAAACCACCCCTCCTTTCATGCATTCAGACTCCGACTTGTGGTGGCAGAGGATCATAGGTCACAGTGAGCTTCCTGTCCACTGCCCAGTGGCAGCGGACCTCTGCTTCGTATCAATGCAGGATCCTGGGGTTCTGCGAGGTTTCCTAATTTCAGGGCATCCTATGAAGGCTTGTTTTCTACCCCTTCCCCTGTTGTGTCCAAACTTTGCCTTAAATTAGGGGACAGTGACTCTGCTACCTCACAGTGACAGCTGATCACCACCATGCATTAATGCAGGGGTTTGGGGCATGAAAGGAAAAGGATATATATGTGATATGGGAGGAATTAAGTAAAAAAATCCTACAACTCTGAGTTTGAATTGGAAACACTATTACAAATTTATGAGATATTTTATATTTAAAAATGTATTTATTTCCTAATTTCATCCACCTAAGACATCTGGAAATATAACTACTCTAGTCGCAATAAGCATCAGTAGTACCCAGATCATCATCCTCAAATATCATTTCCTATTATAAGAAACAGGGTTTCTTGGAGAAGTAGCTGATTCCAAGTTTGGGGTAGAAACTATGCAAGGCAAGGCTAGAGCATCCCATCCTTCCACGTAGAAATGATGCTGTCAAAGACTAATAGAGTCACATCGAAAGGATTCAGCTACCAATTTTAAGAGATCTACACTGGCCCATAACAGGACAACCTGAGTTTGAATAAAGATAAGAAGTACAAGGGATTTAAATCCACTAAATATGTTTAAATTCATGAGTTTACAATGGTATACATTTTTTAATTGAATCAGTCTCTTTTAGAGGGTCATAGAGAACTAATTATCTTGAAAACAGGTAAAGAAGGGGAAGGAATCAAGAATTTGTCCTTTTATATAAAATCTATGACTGGGTAACCAAATAGTAGATGAGAGAAGCCTCTAGTTAAATTATTCCAGTTAAAAAGTAAAATGAGATGCAGAATGAAACTGTCACCATTTTTCAATCTCCAGTGAATTAGTGGGTCTAGGCAATCACCCTCAAAGGCTGTTGACATCACAAAAAGAGAGACAACCAGACAAATGCTATCTAGTGAAATAACATGCCACTTCCTATGGTCTTGCCAAAATAACCGAGTCAAAGTCTTACTGGTGTCTGGATCCAGCTCCTGATTTGCAGATAACGCAGAGGACAGAGAAACACGTTGAACGGGACCGTGAGTACACAGTCAGCCAAATCCAGACGAGTGGGAAATTCCACAGGTCAAACCTCCAAGGATCCTTAACAGACAAATTACAAGCCAAGGCCAGAGGTGGAGGAAAAGCAAGTGGACGGAAAGAAAATTTAAAACGTCGAAACATTAAGAGTGAGTGAGAGTAATCTGCAGTGCTAAGAATGTGCATTTGGGTAGCAAAATCATGAAAAAGTAGGAAGTCATTACTCCAAAAGTCAAGATAATGGTTATTTTGGGAGAGAGGAAGGGGACGTGTGGGAAGGGCTTCAGGAAAATCTGGAAAATTTCTATTTCTTGGTCTGAGTGTTAGCCTTATAATTCACTAAGCTCGATGTTTGGTTTGTATAATTTTCTGTATCTGTGCTTTATTTTATAATTAAAGTTTTTTTAAAAAACTCTGTTAACAGTGTCTTGCATATATGTCGATGTGTAAAAATGAACTACATTATAAATTTGTAAAAAAAAGAATAAACAGGCAGGAAGTAAGACTATATTTTAGATTGAGTTATATTTCCCTAAGTGCCTTTATTAAAAGCCATTTCACAAAATCCTTTCCTTCCTTAAAAAATCCTTTCAGAAGATTCTGGGCACCTTTTTTCTAGACTTGCCAAGCTAAATAGCTAAAAAGTACTTCCTTTTCAAAGTCCAAGGTACATACAATCCTCTATATAATAAAAAAGATATATTAAGGGTTCCACGCCCCTCTTCTCCCTTCCATTTTAGAGGGGAAAAGTATATGTGTATAAATGTGTATGCACACGTTTTTATGAAAGCTAGGTAAATGCTGGCATGTAAATGTAGAAGTGGCATTCAAAAGGGGAGCCTTCATGAGAAAGATAAATATCTTTTCCAGCAAAAGCTAGAGGGTGAAATGGCTTCATCAATATTTAAATACATTAAGGAATTGTATTTGCCACCTGAGCTGTAATCTCAAAGCCAAAGTGTGAGCCCAAATATGGCGATTTCAGCAACAACTGAACTTGCCGACTTCTGAAAGGGGGGATTCTGGGGCCTTTGTAAGTCTTTTGAAGTTCCACTTGGCTTTGTCTTCTGATGTTTGACATAATCAGCCCATTGATGCCTTGTGCTGTCTTGTGAACGTGAGCTTTTGCTCACAATTCCATGTCAGGGCCAAGACAAGGAGAGGTTCAGATCCTTTTTGACATCGGGGCTGCTAGTCAGGAAGTTCTCAAATATGCAGCAATGCGAACTTTTAGCTGAACCGTTGCCCAGTGGGGCGCCCGTCCTTTCCATCCCTATCGGCTGAGGCCTTCAAAGGCTGGGGGCATCTGTACCCAGTGACCTGTATGCCTGGCCTGACACATCTGTTTTCTCTGGGGGCTGAGGACTGATGAGATGGATTGAAGTGCCTTACGCACCTTCGTTTCTCACAGTCGAGCCAGAACATGTGCGAAACTCACCAAGATCTACAAGTTCACTGGCCACTGATGAAGCATCTGCTTGATCTACTTTTAAGAAACGTGGTTCCTTGATCTACTTTTAAGAAATTTGGAACCGATTATGATAATAATTCTGGCTCGCACTTGGATGAGTGGGAACTTTGTCCTCCTTGTCATTCCACTAACCACAGAGGTAAATGCTATCTTCTTTTATAGGGGAGGGAACTAAGCGAATTCACCCAAGGTCACGGATATAATGAGGAGCAGAGCTGGGATTTGAACTGGGGCATCTCTGGCTCCTACATCCATTAACCACCATGCTACAGTGCCTATGGCCAAGGAATAAGCAGCCATAAACTTAGCTATATATAGCGCTGCCGATTGTAGCTAACATTTGCTGAGCCCCTCCATGTACTAGGTACTACACCACACTTTACAAGTAATTCATTTAATTAGATACAGACAAAGATATATAGGTTAGGACACAGATACGTGAAAGCCCAATAATTACGAGCTAGTCTACTGTTAGACTACCTAAATTTAATCCCAGCACAGCGTACCAGCTGTGTGACCTTAAACAAATGGTTTAGCACCCCTGGCCTCCATCTTTTAATCCAAAAACATTCCCCTCATAGAGATACTGCAAGAATTAAATGACTAATTTATGTTAAGCATATAATACAGTTCCTGACATGGAGAAGCACCCAATAATTAGATATTATTATTATTATTATTATTATTATTATTATTATTATTATTATTATATTACAGATAATAGATAAAATATGCAATAATATGTAATCCTATACAATATTATTATTGTTGCTATTATATATACATAGATGGTTTGTTTTCTCAACAATTCAGAAATCTTGGGAAAGAGGAGGAGCACTCTTCAAAATTTATCAGGGCCAAAGATTCTCCCCCTTCCCCCCAAAAATAAAAATTATGCTGAGCTGACTCACTGTTCCCAAGAAGATCAATATTTGAGATATCAGCCACAAAGCAGATTGATGAGGCTACGGATGAAAGTAAGCCTCAGGATTATAGACCACCCACACTGCACCAAAGCACTATTCTGAGCAAGACAAGCCTACAGCACACCAGACAGAACATTTAGCATTCGGCTCTCATCGCCATAGCAGATGCTGCCCACCTGAGGACGCAAAAAGGCCAGGTGACCCCCCACCACCACCCCTCCGCCAATCACAATTCTCACTTTACCAATCTTTCTTCATTACCTGGACTCTGGTCCTTTGAAGATTAATTCTGTTCCTGTCCTCATGGTCCCTGCACATCCAAATCACATTTGGTGTTTAAACATCCATTCCTATGCAAAGTGAATATGACAAATACAGTGTATTGAGCAGGTACTTTGCGCCAGACACTGTGTTAAATTCTGTATGAGCATTATCTCTCTTGACCCTCAGGGTGCCACATGATAGTGTGAGATCACCCTTAGGTCCCGTGTCTATGGAATGGCTGAGACATCCTCAAGCCCAGATTTATCGACCTCCAGGGCTCACCTATTACTCCCTGCATTCTAGGGCACTCTCATTCATTTCTAAACTCTTACGTGCTTTACCTCTTCCATCATCACCATCCGTACTCTCCTTATGCAAAGTGACCAAAGAAGTTCCTTCTCTGGGGGTTAAAAACTGGGAAATAGCTCATGTGTCCATTCTTCTCTCCTCTGCGCCCCCACAGTATTTAGTCCATAATTTCAACATAGCAGCATGCTGCAATGGCCTTTCTCCCTCATTAGGCAGTGACTTTTTGAAGACAAAATCCTTAATGCATATGTGAAGGAAGGTCTCAAGTGACCTCACTCTCTTTCATCGAGAAGTCTCTGCAGAGTCCCACGTTCTCGATGACCAAGAAGTGACTGAGTGGCTACAGCACTTAGCACATGTAATATATAATTGGTGTCCAGTAAGTTTTATTGTATGGAAAAATAAAGACATAATCCGGGGCTTAAGGCAACACAAATTACCTGGAATATGTATTTAAACATTATTTGTTCTTCCAATTCTGAAATCCGTCTCCAATGAAGCCAGATTATCAGGATGCTGGGGCCCTGGGCTGTATGTACCTTATGAAGGCCTCAGCTGTGCTGCGTTAGTTATCATCGCCCTATGCTGAAGAACCTACGGGCTGATGGCATTTGCCAGCATGGTCCCGGTCAGAATGCTGTGATAAACCCCATTCGTTACCTCCAGAGTTGGGGTCCTGTCTGGCTTCCATACTAAGGATCGTTCAATTTCTGAGACACTGGTCAGTTCTTATCTCATATACTTGGTGAATTGTGTAATTGTCTTTATTTCCCTTTCTGTTTTGGCCACTAAATAAATTGGAGCTGAGTCTGTAGCCAATTGTGACAATGGAAAGATCTTTTTGTAATGCACTTTTTCAATGTCATTCTTGGCTCCCTTTCATTTCCCTGCTCCAACTTTTCTTCCTTCCCTTCATGGAGAAAGAGATATGTGAGGAGGCCCCCATGAAGTAAGAGGAAGAGCCACTGGAAGATCTGAGAATAAAAGGATGACAGCAGAGGACCAAAAGGTTTCAATGCCCTGAAAGAGGATTATTTTTGGAAAAACTATGGGGGTGGTGCTGGGAAGCATACGGGGTGGGGTGAACAGCATGCGTGAAGGCCCTGAGGCAGGACGGTCCTTGGCACATTCAAAGATCCCAAGCAAGGTTAGCTTCTCTAGCGCAGCTCAGAGAGTCAAAAGAATAGTGAGTGAGAGGAGCTCATCTGGTAATAGGCCGGGCCAGAAGACTTGGAGGTCTTAGTAATGCTACGAATTTTATATTTTATTCTACAAGAAATGGGAACTAACCAGATATATCAAGTTTTTTTTGTTTGTTTTTTTTGTTTTTTTGTTTTATAGATGAGTTGAGGCTTAATGGTGGCTAGTAGGTGTGGGAGGGGTGATGGAATGAGAAAATGTATACAGGGCCAAGGCATGGTTTGGAAGTAGGATGGACAGGGCATGGTGATTGATTAGCTGTAGAAAGTGAGAAAACAGAAGGTGCTAAAAATGGTTCCTATGGATCTTTGCACAGCTAGTTGGATAGAGATGGCATTTACCAAGAAGGGGCACTGTCGAGGGGAAATAGGTTTGAGAGAGGAGAGAGGCCTTAGCCTAGTTTATAAATCCTATAATAAACTATTATTATTACTCATATTTGATGACAAGTACACAAACTCAGGAAAATTATTTCACTTGCTCAAGATCAGATCTCTAGGAAGCAAAGAAACACAGTTTCATGCCGAAGTTCATCTGAGTGATGCCCCAAACTGTGTCGTTACCCTGACAATTCTCACCCCACCTCTTAGAGGAAAGAAAAAAATCAGAGCATCCTATGGAGCATCACTTAATAACCGGTTAGCAGCGCACATTCTCAGGTATATGCTCAGGCCTACTGACCAGAAACTCCCAGGTTGGGACCCAGCTCGCTGTGCTTGCACAAGCCTCCCTGGAGCTTCTGATGCAAGCCTGAGCGTCACTGAACTAAAGCATCTGGTTTCACTGATCTGAGTTTTCGCCTCTGAGCAGCCCTTGCCTGAACGGGTACACTGTAATCCCAGTAGCAGGCTGAGTCTGGACCAACACGGAGCTCCTGCGGAAGCTGGATGGAAGTTCATTTTTCACCCCCATCCAATTCTCTTCCATCAATCCTCGTCCAAAAGGAAATAGCTTTTTTTGGCATGGGGGCGGGGAGGAGGCTGTTTTGTGGCAAGAGGAATGCTTTCCTAATGTTAGGAAGATGGCTTCAGTTGTGGACAAGAAATCTTCAATCAGAAAAGGAAAAATGTTGAACTTTTAACAGTCACCTTCCTTTATTTACTTATTTATCTTTTAAAAAGAAAGAAAGAAAAGAAAACACGGTTAGTAGACCTCAGCTGACTGAAATTCCTGGCTGAGAGAGGAGGAGGCATGAGGGGGCCACTTGTGGAGTCCCTTAGGCTGCCATCGAATAAACCTGGAAGACAGCGGCCGTCAAGATTTCTTTTTGAACAGAGAATCTTTGCAGAATGAATCAGCTTGAGGTGGAAGCAGAGCTTCTGGCTTTTTGGTAAGACCCATCCTCCAGGACGTTCTTCAACCCTGCCTCCACCGCCTCTGTGCTACCCCTGAACCTCTGAGTTCCCTCAGTTTCACCCTAGAAACTAAGTGCCTGGGTTTGCATGAGGCTTGCAGTTGACAAAACGCTTTCACGTCCCTTCCCTTATTTACAGCGAGCAAGGCATTTCGTGCTACTTCCATTTCACACGTGAGAACACTGGGACTTTCCTAGGAGGAAAGTCAGCCTCTCCGATGAATAAAACCCATAAGCCCTAGGCATTTTACATATTTCATCTCGTGGAACTCTGAAAGTGAGAAAGAGTCCTGTTTTCATTTCACAGCTGAGGACAGTGAAGGCTTAGGAAGTAGAAGGAACTTCACTAAAGTCACAGGGTTAGAAAGTGGGGCGGGGAGGGACACTATTCAGACACAAGGCCTCTACTGCCCAGCCTTCCTCCGTGGGTCAGAGATGAGTCCTTTAAAGCAGCCCACCTAGGAGCTTTGATGGACCTCATTTGATCTCTAGAAAATGGAATATTTCAAACTAATTATTTAGCTAAAATTCAATGGTTCTCGAAGGTGGGCCTGGCCATGCAGGAGCCAAGCCCGCGTATTAGGAACATTTGCTCTAATAAGCACCGTGCTCGGAAGCTCACTCCGGATAGATAGATGTGGGTATGTGGGGAGGCAGCCATGGGGTGGGGTAGGACTACGGGAAGAAGCTTTGCTCAGGGATCTGGATTTCCTTCACAGCCTCTGTTCTGCCCTAGCCAAGACAAGCACCGTCCAACCCTACTTGGCTCCTCAAAAATCCCATCTCCAACATTCTGAGAAGTGTACAAAGAGAAGTGTTCCCTGTGCTTTTGGCACAGAGATGTGACCTGTGGCCATCTCCTCCATCACACCAACGGTGTGAATTTAGAGGTGGCTGCTGAGCCTGGGGGGAGGGCTACTGCCCACAAGGGTGGCATCTTCAGGCCACTCGGGCAAGTCTGCATCAGTCCGCCTGGCCAGCGGGCAAGCCTGTTGAAGACAATCTGCCTCACGTGGATTTAAATTGCTGTCTCCTGAGGGTGTCTTAATTGCTTTGGCTTCCTGTCAGATTAGACCTACGTAAGTCATGGTAATGTAAGAGCCTATCTAGCACTTTCTGCTTAGAAATATTTGATGACATCCCTTTGTCTTGAAGATAAAGTCAAAAATAGAATGAAAATGAGGAAAGTATAAATTTACTAGCAACAAGAAATCTACCACTCAATTGTTGTAGATTCATTCATTCTCTCCTTCATGATGAGTTTGTTTAAAACATCCACCTTCCAGATGATAATGATGAGTAGGAGGAGGAGGATGAAGAAAATGAGGAAAGGAGGGGAATCAATTCAATAAAGCAATAATGCCCTGGCAGAAATCTGAAAATGAAAATTGGCTTTTATTAGTAAGTTCTGGCTTTTGGGATGCACAGAAAATATCTTTTTTTTTTTCTTTTTCTTTTTTTTTTTTTAAGGAATGAGGTCTGAGTCAATTATCTTATGCTATCTCTCAGCCTCTGAGATTGGCTCAGAAATAGACATGTGTCCTAAATGGGGCCAATGAGACCTGAGGGAATATTTTGTTGAGGCTTCTGGGAAAGAAAATTTTTTTGCTACTGAAAAAGATGCTCCCTCATTTCTTGGAGTTGTTATATGCGGAAAGAGGCAATCATCCTATTTCTATTCACCCCAGGCTACAGAGGAGGACCAAGTCCAGTGAGTCACAAAGAAATGACCCAAGACCATGCTGGGTCTTGTGATGTGACGCCTTTCTCCTCTCGATGACAAGGGCCCCAGGCAGGAGCTGGGTGTTATATGTGTCTGGCTCAGTGGGCCTGGCACAGCGCCTGGCATGGCTCAGCTCAGGAAGCAGAGAATGAGCAAAGAGATGGGTTTTGATCCTGGGGTTTTCTCCATGCGTTCAGCTCGATTGCAAGCTTAACCTCATGCAGGTGATATACTTCCTAGGCTGAGATGTGGGAATGTGCAAATCAAGTTTTTGAAGAACAGACTTGGGTAGCGTGTTGGGGAGAACAGGGGCAAGAGAGGACAGGGGCAGGTAAGTGCAGCGGCCTTGGCTTTGGTGCAGTACCCCGGCCAGAATCACATGCGTCAGGCTGTCCAAGCCACGGACACAGTGTTCTTCTGTGGGTTTGTGCATGCTGAGCCAGTGGGGCATTTGTACGGAGTCTGGAAGAAGCGTTAGACCTTTATTAGCTTAAGTACTTTTCCAGAGTCTAGGTTACATTCAAACCTGGAAGTGTTCGGCAGCAAACTTGCAGTGGCTTTCCAGAAGTTTGAGGTTTGCCTTCTCTTTAGTCAAAAAGCAGGGTGTGCCAGTTAAAGCTGAGCCCCAGAAAACAACTGTGTGGGTTTTGAAACTTGTATTTGATGAGGTTTTTTGTTTTTGTTTTTGTTTTTGTTTTTAATGCCTTTCTGCTAAGCAGACACCCAGCAACGCTATAGAGATAGGTTAAGTCCAACCCACAGGCTCTGGCTCTTTCTGTATCAGTGGCTTCCTTATCTTAAAGGAAACAACCCTGAGCTAGATTTATTTGCATACTAATTTAACTAGGCAAAGAGGCTTGGTCTTCCTGGGCCTACAGCTTTTCATCTAGAAAGCTAGGGTAGAGCGAAACCAACATCAAGTTCCTCTGTGTTGAGAAATATCATTAGATGAAATGAAAATCCAAACAGCATTTTGAGAATAAAGAGCATGGGATCTGGGGACAGCCTAGGGCTTGAGTTCCTGTTCTACCGCTCAGTAAACGTTCGGCCTCAGTTAACTCACTACACAGCTCTGAATCTCAGGTTTATCATCTATAAACAGAATTAATCTCAGTTTCACTCCCTATGTTATGGGGATTTTTGAAGGCTTCAAAGAGATCACATAACCAAAGTAACTGGCATGGAGTAATCATTTAACTAAAAAAATTAATTTGACAAATATTTATTGAGCATATACTATGTGCCAAGTACTGTGCGAGCTTCTGGAATGGTGAACAAAATAGGTTTCACCCTTACTCTCATGGGCTAGACAGAAAAAAACTTACAGTCACATTTATGAACGTATAGTTGCCCTATGAGATAAAACCTACAAAGAAAAGTAATAAAGTGATGTGACACAGTCATAACACACACTAACTCTTGTCCCAATTCCTCTTTTCACGTAGTCATGCCATCATAGCCACAGTTCCCCAATGTTTCCCTCGTAGTCCTTTGCATGGCTCATCAAGGAGGACGCTTGGCCCCAAGCTAGATTTCCCACTAGGTTCATTTTCCACTATCAGAGGTCTTGGTAGTTAGCTGATTTCACTTGTAAAACATGCATAAAATATGCAAGGCTGTTCCTGGGAGCGGGAGGCAAATCTTTAATATTGCCAACTCCATATTTTTATGTCTATGTTACTTCTTAACTTTGCAGAGGTGGATTAATCAACACATCCTGCTCCTGTCATCGTCTACAAACCTGTGTGACTACAAAGCATGAGGGCTCTTTGCCCAGTCTGACACCCACCTGGCACCAGGTGGATGTGGGGACCCCAGGAGAGCAAGCCAGCTGGTGCTGAACTTGTCCAAGAGCCAAGAGATGGGAGAAATCTCACTCCCGTAGCAATGAGAGTTTAGCTTTGTTGGGCAGGTAACGTTCGGCATCTGGGAGATAACGTGGACACATTACTGGGAAGATCTGTGCCACTATTTTCTCATTCACAAATGGGAACAAGCACAGCCTGACCTGTGCAGTTTTCATTCACATCACATGCAACGCATGTCCTGTGACTTTCTTCAAATTCATTACTTCATTTACACGTCTATAATCACGGTCCTAGGTCAAATCTTATCATCTCATGTCTGGATTATTGCGATAACCTGCTCACGAATCTCTCTTCTCTCAGTCTTACTCCCAAATCCCTTCAAATCCAGTTACGATATTGCTTCCAAGTTGAAGATGTGATAGACTTTCGCCCTCTGCTTAAAACTGTTTGATGACATTTCAGAATAAAGTCTAAAATCTTCAATGTGGCCTTCGTGGCATATGCTGTGAGCTGCCCAACCACAAGCCATCCCTTCTCTCTTTCATACCCACAGAATTCAGTTTATGGTCTGGTCACAAGGTGTCCAAATCAAAGGGCCAAACTATGATTGCTCTAAGCCAACTATAGTGATCACATTCCTCTTTGGACTAAGGGTGGGCATGTGATTGAATTCTGGTCAATAATGTGAAGGACATTCTGCTGAGGTTTTAGGAAAAGATGTTTTTCATGGTAGCATAGGAAGATGTAAAGAGATGGCTCATTTTCTGTGTAATACAGCTTGGGGCGGTGGCATCCTTCTTGTGACTGAGAAGGGAAAAGTTAAGATCCCTAATTCATCCCACTTTGACTGGAATTTTCTCAATTTTCACACTTAAAGTCCCATATCCTGGAAACCCCTTAGCCTCAGGATAACCTGGACAATTCGTCACTCTAGAAACATCACTGATATGCTGAGCAAGAAAAAACAAAATGATGTGAGCAGCCTGGTGATCATCATGGAGCTGCTGAACCCATTCTGAGGGTTGTCTTTCTCGAGTTCTCTTGTTGTGCACGTTCCCTGACGGCCTTCATCATGTGCTTTGTAACTTGAAGCTGACTCTAGATTGCTTTCCTTCTAATAGTTTAGTTTGAAGGGTCTTAAGCTGGAGGAGATGATGACATGGCTGAAATTTTTGACAAAGAAGGAAGTAAAAATTGGCTAGTGACTGTTACCCTAGTGGTGAAAACACCTAGAAAGGATACAGAGATGTCTTTGAACCTCTGAGGGCTCATCTTACAGAGCTGGGAATGGACTGTTTTCATGTGGCCCTCAAAAGTAGAACGAAAACTGCAGGTGACAGCTCTAGGGTGGCTGAGATGACAGGTGTCTGTAGGCCACATTCACCTTCCAGAGAATATTTTGTCACGCTTATATGGCCTTTATGAAATGTTTTATATAAAGATAACTTCAAAACCTTGAAATGTTACACAGAAATGAGGATTTTTATTGTCTCTTAAAAGTTAAGGGGATCTGGAAATACTATCTTTTTGGAGCGTAACTGGGGAGGCTACCCTAGGGTCTGCACCCCCTGGGGGGGGTGGCTGTACTTTACTCTTCTTTTTGAGAAGTAAAAGCTTATTAAAATGTTAAAATTTAAATTCAGTTTCTAATTTTTATAATTAACAATAGTCTGATGTCAAAATTCAAATTCAATTTTTAATTTTTATAATTAACAATATCCCAAAGTATAGCCTCTTTTCAAGGGTGTGACTCTGGGCTCTCCACATGAGTTAAGCCAATTCTGTCTAAGCAAAGCCCAGGGTTTAGAAATCCTGGGCCCAAATTCTGCAGGGCAATGAGCTCTCTATGTGGAGTAGCTGCCATCTGCTTTGGAAGGGCATCTCTTCTCCAGTTAACTGCCATCCCCCTTGCCTTTAATAAGCCCGTGCCCTTCATTTATTTGCCAGCTTCTGGATATATCTCACTTTTTGAACTCTGCTACAGGGAAATAGATTTTAAAAGTGGAACAGTTTTTAAAATGAGATAGTGAGTTTACTCATCACCAGAGACATTCAAGACAAAGCAGAATCGCCATCCATGAAAGGAAAACTGACAGATTGGAAGTTGGTTTAGAAGACGCTCTTTGAGGTTCTCTTTCCCTGAAAGGCGCAATTCTGTAAACAGCTGGTAGCAAGCAGGACTTGTTCGATGAGGGCAGGCAGGAAGAGGCCTGAGAGCTAAAAGAAAAAAATAATTGGCACACTATTTCAAGTTTGTGTCCAAAGCAATCTGGCAACATTAGCCATAGCAGGAAGAAAAATTTTAGCGCACATTAGACTTGAAAAATAATCAGCCCTTATTCCAAGAAAAATAATATCTTTCATTTGCTTAGCACTGCGTGGTTTGAAGTTTACGCTCACACATGTTATCTGGGTCCATCTTCATAACTCTATGATAGGAGAACCGCCTGGGTATCATGAATCCAATTATGCAGATGAGGAAACTGAGCTACGGGGATATTGTCTCTTCTGCTCAACAAGGAAGCAGGAATCAGAACCTACATCTAGGTCTTGGCACTCCTTGGCTTGTGCTTCCAATTTTATCTCACAGCAGCAAATCCTAGAGTCATAAAACCAAAGAAAAGCTCCAAGAATCATCAACCTCAACCTCCCTTCCTGATGATTTCCCAGTGAGTCGATCCCACTGATAATGTGACAAAGGAGGAACAGGTAGTCATTCTGTTGGCCTCTCACTTAGATCTTCTGTCCTCAACAAAAGCCCGATTCTTCTGCTTTAGAGAGGTTGGACAGGTGGTCACTATCATCCCAAAACAGCCCCTCATAGACCCGAAGCCTGTTATTAAGCCTCCTCTTCATCTTTTTCATCTCCAGACAAAATAATTGCCTTAACCTTTTCCCCAAATGACAAATACCCTCTTGAGTATCAAACACCCTTCTCACATAAATGGAGAATTCCTCAGTGCCCACTTAACAACCTCTCTCCTTTAAAAGAGGAGCTTTTAAAGAAGCAAGGCTTTTAGCAAGTGAGCTCTTCAAGTAGCCCATTAGTGTTCTAAAAGGATCAGCAAGAAATACGATGAGACCTTTGACCTCAGGTCTGAGTGAATGCTTTGAAGAGAAGAGAATGTCCAGGCCCAGTAGTCAGGTCAGTCTGGTCCTCTCACTCTTTGACCTTGGGCATGAGCCCCAAGTGCTCCCTTAAAAAGAGTAGAGACTGGGTCCCACGGCTCTCTTGGGAACTCCCATCTGCTCTCTGGACTCATTCCACTTTGCATCCCAAAGTTCATTGCTGGTGAAACTTTGAGGAAGTTACACTTATTTGACTATAATTCTTGGGCTACAAATACATTGCTGCTCCTTTTTCTTCACAAAGGGGCCTTGCAAAGAGTGTAAACAATTGATCCAAACTATTTTTTTCATGTGGCTTATGATAGTTAAACAGCTACGTTCTGAGTTTTCGTTTCTTTTCAAATTAGAGGTTGATGACCCTTAGAACTTTTCTTTGGTTTCATTCCTATATATTTTAATGGTTACTGTGAGACATACACATGATGAAGTGTATGAAAGCTTTTGTAAATTGTGGCATGTTTCTGAATATACAGGAAGGTTAGCATTGTCATCTTAGCCACACAAGATGAGCTCCTAGCCATCAGGTCCCCAATGCCTCAGTTAAACCTGGCTCAGACTAGGACACTGGGGACCGGGCAGGGTGAGAGGCCCAGCCTAGAGCTTTGCGTTGAGCACCCTTTTGTCCTTGCACACCTGCTATCTCAGACGTCTGGCATCAGTGTAAATAAGCGTCTCATAGGAATTGCTTTTGTCATTGCACCTGCTGGTTCCAATTTACTTGCTGTGATCAGGGCCCACAGGCTCTTGACGGCTGTTCATAATCTCAGGGCACAAAAGAAAGCCTTTCCCTGGCGTCCACTTATTTCTGTGTCAAGATGCCCCAGTGGCTGCCTAGACCCCCCATTGCTCATCCATCTCACGCCTCCTCCAGGCTCCTCGAGGTCTTATGTCTGAACCAGAAGCCACTTTTTTTTTCTTTAATTACTTCGTCTGAAACTGGAACTGGGTGTTCCTCTTTGTGAAATATTTAGGCAAGTTCCTCTATTAATTTGTAGAATATTATTTCTACAATATAAAAAGACATTTTTAGTGACTGAAATGTTTGAAAGTAGATTTATTTAGTAAACTATTTAAAAATTGGAAATAACTGTAATTACATAAAAGTTGTATAATTTCCAAGCAGCTCCACCTTAAATAGTATACTTATTTTAATAAGAAGAATATGTATAAAGGAATATGAAGTAGACTTTTGTCTCTATCAGCTTTACTTTTTATTTACTGCTTTCATGTCCTTTTTTAGTGTAGTTGATGTACAATATTATATGAGTTTTAAGCGTACAACAGAGTTATTCAACATTTACATACATTACAAATCGATCACCATGATAAACCTAGTAACCATCTATCACCATACAAGTTCTTACAATACTGTTGCCTATCTTCCCTAGGTAATTTTTATTGATCAGCCACAACAGATATAAATAGACATCTCTTTGTAGATATAAGTAAAGAAGAAAAAATCAATTCTCTCCTTTAGTAGACTGATTGCACGATTGAACCCCATTCTTTTTTCTCCCTTCGTGTGACTTTGGAGTTCCTCCAATAGCCAGAATATATTTCCCTGTCCCATGAAACTTGTCTTGGTTAAAAGCATGAGGGAGAAATGAGGATGTGTCTAGGTCTCAAGGGGCCTTGTGAGTTTAAATTTGCCCTCTTGAGATTCCACCATTGGCAGACGAAGAACATGCTCGAGCTAGCTGATGGGTCCTGGGAGTTGGTTGAGAGATACAGAGAGCAAAGCTGCCCCAGCTAAGCAGCCCCAGCCAAACTGTGCTCCACTGAGCCCGCCAGTCCACCTGCAGACACGTGAGAGAGCTCAGCCACGGTCATCTAGCCCCCAGATGACTCACAGACACATAGCTCTAAGAACAAATGAATATAATTTTAAGCCACTGGATTTTAGGCTGATTTATCATGCAGAAATTGCTAATTTAAATAATGCCTATGACAAATCCCTGGAGGAGTCAAAAGATTCATCTTTTTCCTTAATAAACTTGATGTTAAAAAAGGAAGAAATTTTAAGGAATACATTAAAGCATTTCCTTATTACAGAGAATTAATTCATCACAGAATACTTAGAAAATATAGATAAAGAAAAAGGAAAAATCAACCATCTTTTAATTCTGAGAAAATCAACATCTCCTAACGTTTGGGTGTTTATAGTCTTGTAAACACCAATGTTTTTGTTACTAAGTTACTAAGTTTAAAAATAATAGCAATAAGTCAAAAAGAAAATTATTAATTGATTTGAGCAGACAAAATTTAGTAAATCCACATGTATAAGGGGAATATTAAAACAAAGAGCAACAAAAATGGGAGGATATATTTGTAACACATATGACAAAAGTGTTCATATCTTTGGAACATAAGAGTTCATGTACATTGACAAGAACGATATGTGGTCTTCAAAGCTAGATGGCCGAAGGACCCACATAAAACAAGGACAAAAAGAGACCCATGACTAGAAAATATAACGTGAAAAAATGCCCACCCAACAATGACGTGCAAATTTAAATGACAAAGAAATATTACTTTCCTTATGTCATTAGAAAAATAAAATTTAAATTACACTTAGGGTGGGAGGTAGCAAAATGAGATAAGTGCTCACATTCATTACTCATAAAATGATAAATATATGCAATCCTTGGGGAAATAAATATGGCTTATTAGCGTTAAAATATGCATACATTTGACCCAGTAATCTCATTTTTGGACATTTATCCTAGAGGCATAATCCAAAATACAGTCAAAGCTCTCTGTATAATTGGCCAAAAGGAAGGCAATCTTTAAGTAAATTGTGATATGCATAAACGATAGAATTAAAGTATGCAGCTACCATAATAGGGAGTGAGGCATCCAAATAGCTTAGTAAAAATGCTTCGATTTGATATGAAGTGAAAAATCGCCACTAAATTAACATGGAATGTAATTAAAATTCTGTACAATAAAAGTCATGAACAAAATACACCAAAATACTCATAGCAGTTTGTTTTGCTTTGGCTGATGCAACAATGAACCGCTTTGTAATTTGTTCTCATCTTTTGTTCCGTCCAACGTACAAATGTTATCAACAGAGGCAGATGTCACCTCGGCCCTTTGAGCAGGTGCCTGGGAAGTATGTCTCTTGATGCTGTGGTCAGGAAAAGTCAGGGCAAATGCTAGCAAACCCCTCGCTAGACAGTTCTTGCTCCATGACACACGTGGCACCTTGCAATTATTAAATTATTTCCCTAAAAAATGATTTACTCTGACCTGAATTGGGTCCTCAGCTATTGGATGTGTGTCATGGTGAGCATTCTCCAACAGCAGAAGGTCAGGTGAGGATTCTTGTAAAAATGATTTATTGAGGGAGTGCTCTTGAAAGGAGGGAATGAACCAGCCGAATAGGGCAGGGCCAGGAAGCTAAGGAAAAATTTCATCCTAGCTGGAGAGGGGCTTTGGCCTCGTCCCTGGGAGCTCTGGAGCATGCCTTACAGCTCTGCATTGCTGTACCCAGTAGTCCTTAGATTCCGGCTCCCTGCCCCTCTCCACCCACCTCTCCTACTTGGCGAGGTCCATTCTCTGGAGAAGGAAGTAGCTCTGGCATGTCAGCGGCCTCGCTCACAGCAGTGGAGGAGTGGGTGAAGGGGACACCAGCCTCAGGGCCACAGTGCCTCTCTCTGATCTCTCCTGCTGCCAACTCCTTTAGGGATCCAGACCACATTCACAGCTGGACTGTCTTTGATTCTTGGCATTTCATCATCTTCTGCCACGTCTCCCTGACCCAAAGTGTGACAACGAGGAAATCTTATAAAAAGCCAGGCATGATGAACCTGGGACTACATAATTCAGTACATTCAGTTGGTTGAAGATGAGGACTCTGTTCACAATAGCGAGCCCCTGACCTGAAACGTAAGGCAGGCTGGATCAGGCTCCTTAGCCCAGCCTGGGTAAACTCAGCTGCATTTGAGCTCAGGGGATGGTTTTCCTAAAGGCTATCATCCCAAAGCCTGGAACCATCTCACCAGGAACATGATGGCGACTACCCTGGCTAAACAGAGAGAATGGGGAAATGTTATTTTTAAAAGCATGCAGTCTAAAGCCATGCCTCCCTGAACAAGTTGGGTGGGAGAGGAGGGCCTGGTTAGTACTTAGATGGGAGACCACCTAGGAAGACCAGGTGCTATGGGTGTAAAATATAAAAAAATAAGGGATTGTAAGCTGACAAGATCCTTACAATCTGTGAGGTCAGTCAACCAAGGCTTGTCTCACCTAAAAAAGAAAAAAAAAAAAGCATGCAAGAAGTAAAACAAAACCTGGTGACATAGATCTGTTAATCCTGCTGGCGAGTTTTCCAGTCATTTGTTATCTCTTCCAGGACCTCTATCTAATAATCTGTAATATTTACTGAGGACTGAAAGGTCAATCAGTCATAAGAGAGAAGGTGAAATCATGGATGTTCACAGAGCGTTTGACAGACAGTAAAAGGCAAGGTCACCTGAGAGAGTGAAAGCTTCAGTCGACAGGGGACACCGTTGATGGAATCGCCTTCGTGCTTGGAGTGGATCCGGAATTAACCAGGGACTTGTGATGGCTCCATGGACAAGAGCATGTGAGACAAAGCATTGCAAGCTGCCGTACAAGCACGTTCCCAGGAATGTGTTTATCAAACTTTTTAGAATCGAAACCTTTCAAACTTACGCCCTCGCCCTTTAGTATCTGAGGTCCACTTCTCTATTCTCCACCTGCAGCAGTGTAGTTTATTTTACACTGTATGAGTTGATCTCATTTGGAAAGTATATCCCCAGTTATTTTATTGGACTGGAAGCTACGAAAACTGTCTTATTTATCTTTGGATCCTAAACAACTGGCAATGTATGTTTAGTGGATGAATGAATGAATGAATGAATGAAACATTGTTTTCCTTCCATAACGTCTCTACCAGAAAATCCCTCAATGTCTGACTGTTCTATAGCTCGTCCGACAAACACATCATGCCCACTCCTGCTATTCTGTCTTTCCTCATCCATGTGCCAACATGCTGAGTCCACGTGATGTTCCTGGTTTTGAAATCTAAAAGTCTAGCTGTTTCTTATTCTGCCAGGCGAGGCCATCATGAGCAGTACTCCCAAGGGCCTTTCCTGAGATACAAGGCCCTGGACCTGCAATGATTCAGACAAAAATTCTGTAACCCTGGCAACTATGCAATTGCTGATGTCATTAATAATGTTGATACTGTTTATTGATCCTTTAGTCTCTGACTGGCATTGTGCAAAATGTTCCTCATATATTTTCTCCTTTAATTCTTTTAACCACTGTATAAGTAGTGTCATCATTATCCCTATTTTCCAGAAAAGAAAATGGAGACTCAGATAGGTTTGGTGACTTGCCCAAGGTCCAAAGTTGAGTCAGAAAAAAGTTAGGAGATACTAGTCAAATGATAGCAAATATTTAGACCCAAGTCCAGGTGCCTCCAGGGTTCAAGTCCCCACCCTTGAATGATATTATGTCCCACTGTCACAAGCATGCACGTTTACTGAAAGCTTATGATGTCCTGGACATCATGCTCAATGCTTAATGTTTTATTTAACCCTCCAAGGAAGCACTTATAGGAGCACGTGCTAAATTTTGGTGCAGGAAGCGGCCAAAGGGGAACGCAGGAGAAATGGAGCTCAGTGTCAGATACAAGGGGACTTCTGGAGCCACCTGAGGAAGGTGTTACCATAAGATCAGGGGCTGAGGGGGCCTGGAGCAACTGGGAGGTGAGGCACAAAATGTGTTGGCGTGCATGGTTCGGCGTGAGGATGGAGAGGACTTTGAGTGTGCTGGAACCCCACACTTTCATGTGTTACTGGTTGCCTATGGAAGCAAGACGGATAGATTCAAAGGGCCAGGCTGTACCATCACTGCAGGAAACATCCCCTGCTGGGTCCACCCGCCACGGCATCTCCTTTTTAGGGCTGGTTGGGTGCCACACACCTTCGCTCTAGGCTCTTTACTTACATGAGACCATGCATGGACAGGGCAATGGGGTACAGCAGGTCCTACACTGATGGGGTCTAGAGACCCTAAGTTCCTTTGCTAGGTCAGTCTCACACCAGCTATCGCATCTTTAAGAACTAATTTAACCTCTCTAAACCCTGTTTTATTCAATTGTCAATGAGAAAACGATACCTACTTCATAGCATAGTTGAAGGAGGACATGAGGTACCATATGGGAAGCATTTAGCCCCATGTGCACATGGAAGGCATTTAATAAATATTAACTTCCATCTCCAGCTGGCCTTCTACAACTTCCTTTCCCATTCTACTCTTCAATTATTCACACACTGGATTCTATGTCTCCTACTAAGTTGCGAATTCTTTCAGGGGAAGGACTGTCTTTTATTGTCTTGGTTCATTCATTTATTCATTCAACATACACTATATGTTAAGCACAGTTTACCCACAGTTGACATTCTGGCTTTGATCACTTGGTAAAAATAATGAATACTCTATGATTGATTTTTTTAAAAAAGAAAATCCTTCACAAGCGTGAAACTATGTCAAACTCAGTTTATACATCAGAAAAATGTTGCGTGAAAAGTCCGCAGAGTGTGTGACATTGTCAAACAATGGATCAGCACACCGAACAGTTAAAAGGAGTCGTTCCCAGGGGGGTTTCACTTTCCTGCCTTATTGAATACACTCTTAACCCCTCCACTGGCACCTGTTGGAGAAGTAAGTAGTTCAATCAGGCACCTACAAGCTTGTCAAGGTTTTTAAATTAAAAAAATATTTTTCAATTACCGGAAAATCTCACATTCACTTACCAAAAAAATGTTTTAATAAAAATAAAAAAAAGAAGACGCATTTAACCCATTTCTAATTCTTCCATGTAGAGGCACCCATTGTTCGCACTTTGATATAAATCCTTCTAGATTTTTGAAACGTGCTTGTGTGTATATTATACAGGCCTAAAACAGGATTATGCTATGTAATATTAGTGTGTCTTTCATCGTTCTAATTTCCACATTGGATTCCATCAATCTCTATTTGTTTATCAAAAAGGAGAAGAAAGAGGAATTCTCATATTAAAGTGAAGTCAAGCATGGCAGTGTTTATGTGACTTGAGCTCTTGGATAAAGCTTGTGTCAGCAAGTATCTGTCCTCGTGAGCAGAGGGGAAGGTGTGTGTGTACTTTACACCATCTCACAAGTGTGGCTTCATGGAAATACTGTTCTCTTACATCCTGGTTCATTCTAAGTCCTTTTCTCCTTCTCTCCCCCATTCTTGGCACTTCTTTCTCTCTTGCCTGCTGAGAGTTACAAGGACATTAGATGTGTCACCTCAAAAAAAAGGTCAAGTCAGTCGAGAACTTTCTCTGTGAACGTGTCTGCCTACAGCTCCCGTGCTGACATGTGCTGCTGCAGACGGTCCCACTGGGGTGGATGCTGTGCTGTGTGAGAGGAGCCAAGCCAAGGACATTATGTTCTGCCCATGATCAAATCCCATTAAATGGCGAATTCTTCAATTCCAAAGTTTGAATAGGATGGTACTTGAAAAAGAACTCCAGCTGGTTAAATTTAGAGCCCGAAAAAAATTCCATTCTAATAATACATTCTGGCTCTGGGCCCACCCCATCCTTTCGCTGGGGGAATCGGATGAAATTTCATTCACTTTGGGCTACATCTCAGTGTCACAAGCTTCGTCGCTCGTGTTGGGCTGGGTAGGCCTGGATGGCTTAATGAGATGAGCAGCTTCCGGTGTGTCTCTGGCTGTGGAAGCAGCCTCGTGCTTGCTAATGCATTTTCAGAGGTTGACTTGGCAAGAACGAGTACGATTTTTGTACATGGTTTGGCGTCTTCAGGCATCAACCTGGCATTCCTCCCCACTAGACCCCCTCACATCCATCCGCCCTGTCTTTTGTTTGTAAACCATTTGCCAAAGAAAGTTCATCCTCCCTGCATCTCGTTAATGCCTACAAGGAATTTCCTCTGGTTATGTATATTGACTCAACTAGTAGGTATTTTCAGGATGTTTACTAGTATTTTCTAGTTTTTTCAAGTCTTAACTTCCCAGAGCACACACCTAATTCACGAGTGCAAGTCGCAAACGACTCAGAGGCATCTTCCATGGTGGGACACTCTTCCAGGTCCCTGGGGAGTAGGAGAAATTCCCAGTCCCAGGAGTTTAAAAGTTGGCTGTGTCCAGCTCTTCCCACATCTGTCCAGGCCGACTTATTCCCCCCTCCTACGCTTATACCTAGATTTCAATCCTTGCCGGTCATCTGTTATAAGCCTATAGTAATCTCAAGCCTCCCAACTGTTTTAAGGTGTAAACCTCATCAATCCCATTTTATAGATGTGCAATCTGGGCTCAGAGAATAAGAAATAGGACCAAGATGACACAATTAATAAGTGAAAGACCCAGATTCAAACACGAGTAAACTGACTCCAAGTCCCCACTCTTTACCATGAAATTATATCACCTCCTACTGCAGAAGAGAACAAGCGTGTGTGTGTGTGTGTGTGTGTGTGTGTGTGTGAGTGTGTGTGTGTAGCAGATGGGAAATCTGGGATAGCCTTCTAGAGGAGGCAGGACTAACTTTACTTTTCTAAGGATATCTCTGCTCTCTCCACCTCAGGGACTTATACTCAGCCTCAGAGGTCAGCTGGCCATTGGGACAGGATGCCAGGGGGAAGATCTCACGAAGGCCATTGTCTTCGAGAAGCACAGCCTAGCCTAGCTGCTCAGGGATTTCCCAGGCTTGGTCTGTGAAAGAAACTATCCTCACACACATGCACACACCTGTGGCCTCACCTTCCCTGGATGCAGGTCTGTCTGACCCTCTGTGGTGTCCCTTCCTACAGGCCACCTGCGCCAGGTAGCTTGGTTCCTCATAGAACCTGGGCCCCTTCGTAGCATCATTGTACAGTAGAGGCTGGGGAGAGACAGAACTGGGCCTAGGTCACCCAGGCTGGAATGTTCTGGAAGATAGGAACTGGGGAAAATGCACGTTTAACTTTCCACAGTGTGTATGTTTGTAGTGTCTGGATTCTAACAACATAATATGACATTTGTAGAATGTGAGGAGCAGTTTAATGCACGATTACACACCCAGAACCCAGAGTCGAAATGCGTAGGTCTCATCTGAGTTTTCCTACTTGTGCCTGTTGCTTACACTTGCTCTACCTCAGTCATCCTGTATCTAGAAGTATAATAACAACACCTACCTCTAAGGCTTGTTGTGAGAAAAAAATGAGATAAGGAATGGGAAATTCTAGTGCACTTTGGGCGCAAAGAATACACTTAACTAACTTTACTATTTAGTATTATTGTTAGTGAGATTTCAAAACAATAAAGTTTAACAAAAGATGGGGAGGCAGCCAGGGACTCCCCAGGACACAGCAGCTGCTGGATTGAGAACACAGCTGAAACTCAAACCAACTGTCCTTTTTCTGCACCCACACCCTTCAGCTTTTTCTCAGCCTCTTCTCATTTTCCTGAAACTTCAACCTCCCGGGGAATGGGACAGTGAAAGAGGCAGAGGTGGAAAAAGGGGACAGGCTACAGGGACCTCACGTTGAAAGGGGAGATGTTGATAGAAATGGCTTGTGCAGGTTAAGTGTGCAGAGCTAAGTGTTTTTTTGTTTTGTTTTGTTTTGTTTTGAATGAACTCTGTGAATGCTTCAGAGTCAGCTTGTCATCAAATCACTGGGTGCTCCATGAGACGGGGGCTTTCCCAGGGCTGGGTTGAGCTTCCAGAACAGAGCGGCGTCAGGAAACCTGAAAATGGAGACCGGCCAATCATGCACGCACATGGCTAGGCCATCAGCCCTTTCTCATCAGCTCTTCCTCTTCCGCAGGGAGCCAGAGAGAGGAAAATCTAATCGGATCCCTGTGTCTCAAAATTTGCTCAGCAGGGATAAGAACAAACTCCCAACACCCACATACTTGATCAATTTACGTTTATCCTTTAATCGAATAAACCTCAGCCCTGCAATCAGAAAGAAAAATATTTTGCTAAGCGTTTCATTTCTCCAGTGATTCATCTAGCAGTGGTCTCAAAGCTGACATGATGAGAATGGAGTATTTAATGCTGAAATAATTTTTATGACCGCATCACAAGAGTCCGGAATGGCTTTTAAGGTACATCATATTTTAATCACAAGCACACAGAGAGCATATATGGCTTGAAAACTCTGGAGAAGCTTAAATTGGAATGCCAGAATCATAATGCCAGTATCAAGAAAGGAAGGACTGGTTTTCTTTCTTTCTTTTTTTCCTTTTAGTTCATAACTCCTTCAGTGTTCTTGGTTAGCCTGATAGACTTGGAAGAGAAGTGTTATAGAAAGAAAGTAACAGAAAGTACATCCAAAAGGAGATTTTGAACCAGCAGACAGACACCCAGCGGCGCTAAAATAGGTAACTTCACCATCTGATGTCACTTCTGAGCAGATGGGAAGTTCTCCTTTGAACAATCAGAGAGATTCCCAGAAGCCAAGGACATCAGCAGCATTTCCAGGGCCCCTGCCCATAGCCAGTGCCTTTCACTGGTTTGGTCCAGATTTAGGATCCCTGTCCTCTAGGGAGGGCAGGCAATAAAACTACCATCATGGTCCCTGTTGCTGGGGTTCAGGCCACCCTCACCCCAGCCAGTTGCCATGTAGATTCAGGAAAACAGGAAGGAAAAGGCAAAGAGAAATAGGCGAGGGAAGAAGGAAAATGGGCAAGAGAAAGAGAAGGGGCTCTAAAGAGGGTTTCAAGAAGGCAGGATGATGTGATGAGAAAATCCAAGCTTTGGAAGAAGATGAACTTGGGTTTAAATCCTAGGTGTGCCGTTTCTCAACAGTGTGGTCTGGGATCCGTCACTTCACCTGTCTAAGCTGCATCGTCTCTATCGTCAGACAAGGAAAAATACCTGATGTGTTGGTTTGTCATTGGGATTAATGTAAAGACTCTAGGACAGCACCTGAAATATAATGGGCACACGATAAATATTAGTCCTTATATTTTCTCTTATCCTCCAACCTTTCCAAATATGAGAAGATAGAATGGAAGTTGTCACTCAACTGAAATCTTATCCCTCAACTCTGAAACCCCTCCATGGTGTACCCTTTTCTGCAGAGTGAAGCCCCAGGCAAAGCCTCACAGCTCTGCAGAACTCAGCCCCAGGCTGGCGTAAATAGCCATCTTTCCCGCTACATGTATCCGAGCACCTCACACTCCATCCCCACCAGCTTATTCCACCGCCCTCTCCTTCTCTAATTATACTTGTGTTGCTGTCCTTAGCTTGAGGTTCCTGTCTCTCCTTATTTATTAGTGGAAATCCTACAGTTTTCCCCACCTTCCCACCCCACTTATTGGGCGACTGTGCAGCACCTGATTCTCTTCTAGAAGGCAGAAAAACGAAGACAAAGATGGACCTGATTTGAGTGGGGTGTCTGGAGTGAAGGTGGGACAGGGGGATAGACTTTTTAACAAAAGCGTTGATAGAAGCAAGGGAGCAAGGAATTCTGCTGGAAGAAACGGGAGTGAAGAATAGCTGCAGAAAGGAGGAAGCAATCGGGCTGGGCTATGAAGCTTGTGTAGGGGAGTTTTAAGAAGAGAGAAGGCTGTGGTGCAGGGGTAACAAAGGCAATCAAAAGGTCATTATTTCCAGGGAGTGAAGAAACTCTTATATCCTACTCTGCAGCTAGAGAAAAACAGAGTAGGGAAGATCAAACGGGAAGGAATGGCTGGGAGGTGGTGTGGGTGGCCTAAGCAGTTCTAAAGCACGTGACATCGCACAGATCCAACCTCACCAAATTCATAGCTACACATCCCAGGCCAATTCCCTCACCTCCCTAAGCTTCAGTTTGCTCTTCTGTAAAGTGAGGGTAAAACTAGCACCTGGCTAGATGGATGTGTAAGGATAAAATAGGATGATCCCTGGGATATTCTCACAGAGACTGTGGCAACAAAGACAGTATTGAGCATGGATTAGTGATTTTTTTTAAAGTCTAACTGAAATATCAGCTCCCATTCAGCTTTTCCTGACCCTCTGAGTCAACTCTTAACTCCTTTGTCTCCTGTGTTTTCACGGCACTTTTATAAACCTATAGTTAGCATTTCTTTCAGGACCTTTTGCATGACACTGTGTTTGCTTTGCTGCTTCTGTCTCTAACAGATGAAAGTCTGTGTCTTGTTCTTCTGTGGCCCCACAGTGCAAAGCACAGTACTTTGGACACGACGATTAATCACTGAATGACTGTCGACCGAATGAATGAAACTTCTCATTCAACAACTTAAAATGAATAATTTTAAGGAACATCAGAGCTAACAGCAATCCTCTCTAATCCGGTGTTTTTCCAACTTTGTATACACAATCCTCAGGAAGAAACGTATTTTATATCAAGACCCCATATGTGTGTTTCTATCTATATATTTATAATTAAATGAAACAAAAGATTTCGTGAAACAGTAACTATCCTTATTATTGTGATGCATCCCCAAAAGTTCTCATAAATTACTTTGAATGAACTTTTTTCTTTTAGAAGAGGTTTAGGTTTGCAAAACTTTATGAAACTATTTCATGAAGTATTCATATACCTCATACCCAGTTTCCTCTATGATTCTATTATATCAATATGATACATTTTTCACAATTAATGAACCGATATCAATACATTCTTCACTGAAGTTCATACTTTATTCAGATTTCCTTAGTTTTCCCCTAACGTCATTTTTCTCTGCTCCGGAATCCCATACAGGATGCCACATGACAATTAGTTGTCATGTCTCCTTCGTTTCCTCTTGGCTGTTGTAATTTCTCAGACTTCCCTTGTGTCTGATGACCTTAATCGTTATGAAGGTCATATGTTTTGTAGAATGCCCCCCTCAATTGGGATTTGTCTGTTGTTTTTCTCATGAGTAAGCTGGGGCTCTGGGTTTGGAGGAGGAAGACAACAGAGGTAAAGGACCATCCTTGTCACATCTTATCAAGGGTACACTATCAATGCGACCTACCAGTGTTGATGTAGACCTTGATCACCTGCCTTGAGGTAATGCTTTTGAGGTTTCTCCACCATAAAGTTACCCTCTTTCCATTTTCTAAACTATACTCTTCGGAAGAAAGTCACTATGTCAAGTCTACATTCCAGAAGTGGGGAGATATACTCTATCACCTTGAGAATGGGGTGTCTACACAAATTAGTTGGAATTCTTCTGAATAGATGTGTCTATTCTCTTCCATTTACTTATTCAGTCATTTATTTCTATCAGTTTGGACTCATGGATTCTCTTTATAGTTTGGGTCATAATCCAATATCACTTTTACCACCTCAATGACTTTGTTGCTCCAAACAACTATGGTTGAACTTTCATTGCCTCCTGTATACCCCTGATATACCTTTACTATTTATTATGATGGGTTTTGTTTGTTCATCTGTAGATGAGCACTTCCCTATTTTCTGGAACCACGAGAAGCTCTAGTATCATCTTGGTCATTTCTTGCCACAGTCCTAGAACCAGCCTTTTCTCCAAGGAGTACTTGTTCCTTTTATTGGGGAAATCGTATTAGAAACTAAGATCTGAGCATGAAGTGTGTTCAATGCCTCCAGGATGTCGTTAGACCTTTTCAGCTGATAGAACAAGGAGATCCATGTAGACATACTAGTGGTGTACAGCTATATGTCTGTAAATATTTTTATACATAATCACCTGTATGTATATCAACCTGCACGTGAGTTTGTACAGAAGTCTCCAACTCTAACCCATTAAGACATGTATCATTTCAGCCTCCTCCCATTGCTTAACTGTAAACTCTCCTTCCAACACTGAGACACCTAGTACCTAGCACCTGCCATCCACTTGCTTAATTGTTTGGTTCCGATGTGCATGTACAGTTGTTTTGATATTGTTAATCTATACTGATATGGGAGCAATTTTATCAACTAGAGGGTAGTGCTTATACACAGTTCACGTTGCCTTCAGTCTTACAGGTAACTCCCTTCCAGAGTTACTTAGTTTAGCACCTTTCCCCCATCCTCTCCAGTGAGGTTTTTTCCTACATTTCATACCTCAACCTCCCACAGAGTCCTCGTCTTGGGGCTTCCTTTCACCATCATCTTATTTCCAGTCCCAAGACTTTCTCATTGTTTACCAACTTATTTGGTGGAGGCTATCCTCCAATCACTTTCTGAGAAACAGGAAATGTAGAACTACCTTTTAAAGACAATGTCTTTATTCTAGCCTTGTACTTGTTTCATAGCTTAATAGGCAGAATAATTGCCTCCCAAAGATGACCACATCCTAATCTCCAGGATCTGCAAATATATTACAATATACGGCAAAGATGAATTTGCAGATGTGATTAGGATAATGGATCTTGAGATGGGGGAAGTGTTTTAGACAATTCAGATGGATCCAATATAACCATATGAGCCCGTAAAAGCAGAGGACTGACTGTCTTGAACTGAGAAGAAAGATGAAGCAGAGGTGATATCAGAAAGATGTGAAGCATGAGAAGGACTTGATGTGGCCTTGGTGGCTTTGAGGATGAAAGAAGGAAACCGTGAGCCTCGGAATGTGGGCAGCCTCTAAAAGCTGAGAATGACCACTCCAACAGCCAGCAAAGAAATGGGGATTTCTGGCCTAAAACAGAAAGAAACTCAAGTCTGTCAACAACCTGAAATTGGAACAAGATTCTCGATCGGGAGCCTTCAGAAAGGGATGCAGCCATGCCAACTCTGTGATTTCAGCTGTGCAATTCTCAAGCCTGGGTAATGAGCCAAGACTACCAAGTTGCTGACCTCCAGAACTGAGAGATAGTAAATTTGTGCTGTTTTAAGCTGCTAAGTTTGTGGTATTGGTCATGGCAGCAATAAAAACTAATGTGTCTTGTTTAGATAGAAAATATCTAGGTTAGAAATATTTTTCACTGTGAGCATCAGGGATACCACTCTATTATCTTCTAGCATCTAGTGTCACTATGAAGACTTTCAAAACCACGCTCGTTTCTGTTCCTTTTTTAAGTGATCTGGTTTTTCTTTAGGATTTTCTCCTTATCCTATAATGTTCTGACATTTCATAACAATGTGCCTTTGTGGGGGACTTTCATTCATTCATTGGGATGGGCCCTTGGTGGAACTTTTCAATCTAGAAACCTATTGTATCACTTTTTGTTGCATGCACATCACCTCAAAATTTAGTTATTGAGAGTGATTTAGTCTGGGTTCTGCTGAGTGGTTGACCCAGCCAGGCTCTGCCAATCTAGGCTGAGCTCAGCTGGAATCACCTATCCGTGCTCCATATTATCGCTCATCCTCCAACAGGATAGCCCGGCTCGTTCATATGGTTGGCAGTGGTTAGCGGTGGTCCCAAGAGCAAGAGTGGAAGTATGCATTGTTTCTTGAGGCCTGGGCTTGGAACTTATATTGCGTGCTATTGGATGAAGCAAGTCACAAAGCCAGCTTGGACTCAAGGAGTGGAGCAATAGATTCCACCTTTTGATGGGAGTATTGTGATTTTTTTGCATGTCCTTGAGACCTTTCCTGTGTCATTTCCTTTAATTCTTTTCTGTGTAGTCTCTTTTTGGACTTTCTTTGAGTAGGCCATGACCCTCCCGGATTGATAGAATTAGTTCCTTATTTTTTCTCTCCTATTTTACATTTCTTTGGCTTTTTTATGTTCTTAGAAGATATCATCAACTTTAAGTTCCAATCCTTTTGTTGATTTTTTTCCATTTCAACTGTCAAAATTTTAAATACCAAGAATTCTTTCTTTCTTTCTTTCTTTTTTCTTTCTTTCTTTTTTTTTTTTTTTTTTGTTATTCTTTATACTAACTTGTTTTTCTGCTCTGGATGCAATAATTTGTTTTACCTCCCTGAACATTTTAGTATAGTATTGTTTTACTTTAAAACTACTTTCTGCTCCCTGAAAATTAGATTTTTCTTCCAGTTTCCACTTTATTTTCTCTTGTGATTCTGAATTTCATGTTAAAGAACTTTTTCAAAAGTCTAAAAATCTTTAGTTGTCTGTTATTATTTAAGAATGAGGTTCTGTGATGCTGACTGGAACCCCTGCATGCATGAACGGGATTTCCCACTAGGTAGCCTGAGAGTCATTTAGAGTCACTGTATGCATTTAATTGAGAGGACTCCCCAAACATCAGTATATATAGGCCTTTTGTCTTATACAGGTTGCTGTCTTCAAGCTCCTTCCCACCTCAGGGCCTTTCTACATGCTGTTTCCTCTAACTGAAATAGTCTCTTCTCCCCTCTCATCATCTACTCAGTGCCTCTATTTTGCAAATCTAGATTAAAATGTCACTTCATCGAGGATGCCTTTTCTAATCCTCCAGACTTGATTTTGAGCACTCGTAATTAATTCTTACAACATCCTATACTTCTTATTACCAGTACTTACCCCAAATGTAAGTTAAAACATTATTTTATGTAAAACTTTATCTAATCTCCTCTCAATTAGGCTACAAGTTTCATGGGGGCAAAGCCCTGGACTGTTGTTCACTGCAATATCCTAAGCACCTAGCATAGTACCTGGAATATCAGAGCTAGCCAGTGAATGTGTGTTGAATAAATAAAAACATAAATAAAATGGTTTTTCGAACTTACATATCTTTTTAGTGGGAAAAACAAACAAACAAACAAACAAACAAACAAAACAAGTCCTGTGGCACCCTTTTGCATAATTTCTCTCATTTCTGAGTCCCTCTCTCTTGCAGTCCCAAAGTTTCACAAGGATTTTTGGAAAGATCGTTTTCATTCTAATTAACACTCACCGCACGAAATTCTGATAGACCAAAAGACTGCAGGTATTTTGTAGACAGCCCCGGCTAACAGGGGCTGCTTTCTTTTCTGAAGGAGCCAGGGTTTGGCATGTCCCCAAGACAGAAGCCCTTTCTGAAAACATTCGTGACAGAGACGGGAGGCTGTGACATCTGCTTGGAGATGCTGTCTCCCCATTTCCAACGTTCACGCCAGGGCTTGGCTTTGCTAGGGCCACTTCAGTGCCTGAGTGTCTTAGGAGTAAAAAAATGAAAAACTCCCTGTTGACAGATTTTGCCTTATCTGGAACCAATACGACTTTCCCTACACGACTTTCCCTACATGACTTTCCCTACACGCTAGAAATAAGATAAAAATAGGTTTAAAAATAAGTTCCTTAATGACTATGATGAGTTCAATAAGTATTTAAGGCTTGTGATCTGTCTGCTTCAAAGGCTACACCTCACCTCTGGCTAGAAGCACACCAAAGCATGCAATCTGCAGAGGGAGATCCTCCTTACCCACCCATCCTCTCACCCCATCTCAGAAAAAGCAAACACAAACAAACACCTGTTATCCAATCAAAACAAGAAACTCTAAAACTTTCACATTAAAATAAGGCAGAACTAAGAACATTGCAGTTCGTGAGATTGCTCCAGCACCTTCTTGAAAGATGATGGGCTAGAATAACTGAATAAAACTTGTGAGATAATCCTGTCAACCTTTTATTTTAGATTTGAGGAAACTGAGTCTCAGAGGCAACTTGCCACAGAGCTAGCGAGTTTCAAAGCCAAGAGTCAAATCCAGGCCCTTGAGAAATTGTATGACAGTAGTTACGTTTACAATTCCCCTTCTGCTTAGAATGTTGAAATCCCCAAGAGAAGGCTGATCTCACCTTAATGAGGAAAAAATGCTGGGTAATTTATAAAATCATCACCTTTTTTGAGCTTATCAGAGAGCTGAGGTTGCAAAGCTACTTCATACACCACATTTTAGAGAAGACAAACCTGTCCAAAAAGAGGCAGGATGTACCTTGCCTTTGGTGGAACACAGGAGAAAGAGGGGGCATGGTCCAAGCAGATGGAAAGAAATCAGCTAAGATGTTAACAAAATCTTAAAGGCGAATGTGGGCTAGCACGCGAGTGTGGGAATAGCTAGGAGCACAGACACAGAAGGAAATGGTACTCGCTCATCACAAGCTTCACTCTATAGGCCTCCACTATGTATTCACAAGAAAGATGAGTGACAGAAAGGAAACTAGAGAATCCCAGAGGTGACATGGGTGGGCAGGGGAAGACAGGCGCAAAGCCTCACTGCTTTTCCAGATCCTTCTCCTTAGAAAGCAAAGCCTTAAGCTGCTGAGGAAAGAGAAGCAAATCTCTTATCCATCGGGCCCAGACAAAAATTCATTATTCTGGGACAAAAACTCATTATTCTGGCAACTCCCTGTCCTTGGGAAAAGAACAAGAAGCCAACTTGGGCCCGGGATGGTGAACTGGCATCAAATTGAAGTCCAATACCACTGGAGGAGGCAGTGTTTGACTCCTAGGGTTCCCATAACAAGGTACCACAACCTGGGTGGCCTCAACCACAGAAACTGATTCTCTCTCAGTCTGGAAGCCAGAGCCTAAAAACCAAGGTGCCTGCAGGGTTGGTTCCTTCTGGAGGCTCTGAGGGAGTATCTGTTCCACACCTTCCTTTTACCTTCTGATAGAGGGCAGCAATCCTTGGGGTTTCTTGCTTTGTAGCTCCATCACTCCAATCTCTGCCTCCATTGTCACATTGTGTGTCTCTGTGTCTCAGTATCTTCTTCTCCTTTCTTTTATAAAGACGTCAGAGACAGGATTTAGGGCCCACCTTAATCCAGTAGATCCTCATCTTAACTAATTACATCTGCAAAGATCTTATATTTAAATAAGGTCATATCCTGAGGTTCCAGGTGGAAATAAACTGGGGGGTGGAGAGGACACACTGTTCAACTCAGTACAGAGGATAAAAAATTCTCCTTGTCCAAAATCAACCACAGCCTCGAGGAAGAGTTGGGCTGCTACAGAAAGGAGGGGGGAAAATGCTGAAAAGGCCCTTCTCCCGAGACCCAGGTATATAGGGCCTGAGAAAAGGTGAGGCTGGGCCAGCGCAATAGAATAATCCCTACCTTTCCCAGGAACCTAATAGAGAGAAATGAGTGCCACTGGGAGAGCCAAGGGCCTGGAGAGAGAGTGTTATAAACTGAATATTTGTGCCTCCCCAGAATTTATTTGTCAAAGCTCTAACCTGCGGTGTGGCCCTTTTTGGACATGGGCCCTCCTAGGGAAGTAATTAAGGTTAAATAAGGTCATAAGGGTGGGTCTATGAAAGGATTTGTCTATGATCTTCTGAGGAGTGACATCAGAAAGCAAAGAGCTCTCTCTCTCTCACTCAATCTCTCTCTCTTACACACACACACACACACACACACACACACACACACACACGAATCAAAGAAAGGCCATGTGAACACCCAGAAGAAAGGTGGCCATCTGCAAGCCAAGGGAAGAGGTCTCACCAAACACCATCCCTGCTACCACCTTGATCTTGGATTTCCAGTTGCCAAAACTGTGAGAAAATAAAAGTCTGTTGTTTAGGACACGCAGTCTATGGTGTTTGGTTGTGGCAGCCCCAGCAGGCTGATACAGAGGCCCCTGTGGACATAGGCGTGTGGAGCCTACTGGGAGCTGAGACGGAGCAGGACCAAGGAGGAAAGGCTTCTGTCCTCCTGGCCCCAAGGTAAGCCCCAGGGGATAGTGACCTATGGTACAGGGCAAGTAATTATAGTGATCACAAAACCTAAACCCAATTTAACTTCTGACTTGATTGACTCAACCTACCCCACAAGAGAGGAAGAGGTGCCTGTTTCTGGGCATAGATACCAGATCCTAGCTTAGTGCTACCCGATGACCAGGTAAAGAAGAAAGAGTCAGAGGGACTTTTTTGGTCGTGTGAAGGGAGGGAATGGGATGCAGGAAACAAGCCACTTCGGCAGTTCCATCTGCCCCTCTGTGACTCTCTTACTTCATTTTGGGAGAATTTCTTTTTTTGACGGCAGGGCCAGTTTTGATGGCTTCCTACTAAGTTGTCCCTTGAACACGCCTTACAAGTCAAGTGAAAACCAAAAATTTTTGAACCAAGGTGTCGACTGGAGAAAAACTGAGCCAAACATTTATGTTTGTTCTTTCTCCAGCATCTTTGACAGATCTCCAACTTACTCAAATCTCTTTAGATTCGCAGCTTTCGACGTCGGCTTAATACTAACCATTCAACAAGCCCTGCATGAATTATGGGTGATTTATTGAGATCGCTTTAGGGATCTCAAGTGCAGGCACTGCTGCGATTGCCGAGGCCTAACGTCATGTGAACGTTTTCCAAGGAATCTGGATTGCGAAGGGCCCAGTCCAATGACGGTGTGTGCACGTTTTCTTCCGGTGACTTTCAAGAGGCCTAAGTTCCGCTCGAAAGTGGGGCTCTTGCTGTCTGCAGGGAGCTGTGAGCATGCGTCACCTGCCTTCTGCGGCGCTGCTGCTCATCCACAAAGAGGTGAGGATTCCAGCTGTCGACTTTAGCTATTTTTAGACGCTAACAAATGCGGCCTGAAAGTGCCTAAACCTGTTTGGTGTCCAATGATACACATCTCTTAACTTTTCTACCTCTCTCGAGGTAACACAAAAGCAGAGACTAGTGACAGACTGTTCACATTCAGATCCCAGCCTCGCACCTTGATAGTTTGCGACTTTGTGTAAATTACTGAATCTCTCTATGCTTCATGGATTAATAGACTGATAGATTAGGTATGCATCCTTAGAGCAGTGTCGACACATAGTACATCCTACAAACTACCAACTACGACTCTACTTAAACTTCAAATCCCTCCTGGCTTCAGTCCGGGTTCTTCACACCACAGATGTCCAAACTGGCCTTCAAGACTTCTGTATGAAGTGCCCCTTCGCTCACCAGCCGTATTTATTACTTTTTTCTCTGTGGCCTGCAAGGTATCCATAGAAAGCCCATCTGTATTGATTCCTCCTCCTCTTCCTCTAAACTGGAACTTCTGGAGTTTAGTGATTTTGCCTTGATCAATCCATGGGCTCAGCACTTCATGAGCGCAGGTTCCAACTCATAGACAATACTCACTAAATAATCTTGGAAGAAATAGATGAAAGAATGGTCTCTCTCACCTATAGAGGATGGGGAAGTGCTGGGTACTTAGCTGATTTCACCTATTACTCTGAATCATATAGTAATATTGCAAGTGACATGCTTATTCGGGGTTCACTTATTAGTTGGTCTTTAGCAGTAGATCGAGTATAAGTGGTTTTCTTATTCCCATATGTAACTAAACACGACATGTGGGTGGCTAAGAGCATGGACTCTGGAGTCAGACTGTCCTGGTTCAGAGCCAAGACCTTCACTGTTGTGTTACTTAACCTCTCTGTACCTCCATTTTTAAGGGCTTTATATAAAGAATGATAATCAGACATAATTATGTATATAGTTAGTACACATGAGGCATGAGTAGCAGTGATTGCTACATGTTAGGAGCTCAGTAAATGTTAGCTGTTAGTATTAGTGATTGATACTTTTAATTCAGTAATGCATATGTTATAATCAAATTTTAATCAACAAAATATGTAGCTGCCTATATTTTGTAGGCCAAGAAGAGTGTATACTGTTAAACAGTCTCCCTTTGAGAAAAGAAAGAAGTAACAGAAAACTCAAATGGGGGTGGAACACCGAATTCAGAGTAAGAAAACCTAGTTCCCAGTCCCCATCCTTTCACCTTGGTGTATTATCAACTTCCCTAAGCTTCCTTTTCCTCGCCTAGGAACTGGAGACGATGGGGATATCCTCTCCGGATATCGTGAAAGGAACAGAGATCGCATCTATGAAAAGACACACCATGGCACCTGGAACACTGGAGACACCCACAGAACCTGAGATGATTGTATTTATTACATCTTTATTTTACTCATTTACGTTTTTCCAAAGACATCTTCACTCCATGACATGTAAACTGGGGAAAGTGCTCAGAAATAAACACCCGTCAGTTGGGGTTGGCCATAGCTCCCTGGAAAACCAGTGACTTGTAAGAGCAGTGGGGTGGAACTGGTGTGGACGGCGAACATTGGCAAAGATCTCTCAAATCCCAAAGGACAGCTGCCTTCTCCCCCTACCCCTCCTCCTCCTCCTCACTCTCCTCTGACTCCTTCAATGTATTTTGTTGGTTTTTTCACCAAAGGGACAGCTTCTTGTTCAATATGATAGAAGGAGCTCATTTTTTTAGGCCTCCAGAGATCTCACCAAATAAAGAGAAGGGTTCTCTATGATTAAGAGTTTCCAGTCAATCTGAGGAAAATGCGTTGGTAGATGAAACCAAGAAAGAAGTAGTCACCACTCAGAATATGCCACCAAGGGGCCATGATGGGAGTGTGACCCAAATGCCTGAGAGACCCAAAGCTTGGAGTATAAGAGTCATGTCTAGTGGGCATAGGAGCAGGGCTTGGAGATAAGTCAAAGATCTCCGTATTGAACATTTGTTCCAGTTGGTCCCACTGCCTTCCATTCTCACTCCCAACTCAAAAAGAGACTCGCAGCAGGGAATTCAACCCCAGGCAGAAACCTGGAAGGAGTTAATGTGCCTAGTGTGGGAGTTAGCAGCTCAGAGCACTGTCTTTTGCTTTCTGGTCACTTCAGCTGCCAGGTGGCTCCATGCCCTTGCCCCGAAAGGAAAGCCCACCAGCTAAACTACACACAGGTCCCACTCCAGAAAGAGACTCCTCGTAAACAGCTCTATGGTCAAGGGCACCTGCTCTAGGTTTCTGGAATACTAAACCTAGTCTTTCATGAAATATATGGGTGATGGTGGTTGTTACATTTGGGAAGACAGAGCTGGAGAGGTCATTGGTTCATTGCATGTAGTGTATGTTATTAAACGACATCAGCAAGGGGAAACTGGAAAATCTCGTTGCAGTGTGTATTTCAAAATTTGGACTTTAAATATCTTTAGAGAATCCAATTTAAAATTTCATTCCAAGACATGTCTGACAAGTGAGCTACCCTTCATGTATAAAAGCAAAATACTGTCCCTAAATTAACGAATAAGACGTATTTTTTCTATTATACTTTAATAGTTTGTAGAATCTCTACTAAAAAGTTGATCCCCTTTTCCTTCTGTATCGGTTGCCTATCATCATATAATGCTATGCAGCAATTTTCTCCAAAACTCGGTGGCTTTATTACTTCTCAGCAGTCGTTGTTTCCGTTGTGTGGCTCTTCTGGTCCTGGCTGAGATCCCTCGTGCACCGGTAGTCACTCTGGGTCAGTTCTGCTGATCTTGGCAGGGCTCTCTCATGTTGGGAGGTTGACTGACTGTAGGCTGGTCTAGAATGGCCTTGGCTAGGGTGAATGGCTCTCCTCCACGTAGCTCTCAATTTCCTCTACCAGGCTAGCCCAGAGTTGTTCTTGGGCCAGTGGGATGGTTGCAAGAGAGTGAACAATAGTGTTTAAGGCCTGCTGGGATCTTAGAACTGAAACACTGCCACTCCTACTCATTCTATTTGCCAAAGAAAATCCTATCGCCCACCCAAATTCAAGCCTCCATTGCCTTATTGGAGAAGTTGCAAAGCCACATTGAAAATGAGGGGCGTTGCTACAGGAGGGGTGGAAACCAGGGCCATTCTTGCAATCAATCTATCACACCTTCCCTTCTACTTGTTCACTTTTACAACTTCCTTCTCAGAGTGTGTTTCTCACTTGGGGCAATGGGATGCTCAAGATCGATCCAATCTCATTATACATCTGTCTCACTTCCTTGTGAAGCTATAGCATTCATGTTCAGAAAATGATAAATTAACAAAGATTTTACATAAAGGGAGTAGCACACTAAATAAAATTTTTTTAAAAAAACGTTTCTCAGAAAAAGCTCAGACTAAATTCATTTCTCAGAGCCTCAATTTCCCATAATTAAAATAGGGATATTAACAGTTGACACATAAACACCTGTATTTCACGTGTACGATTTTAACCCTCTCACTAACCTCATGGAATAGGAACTATTTTCACCACCATCATCCTTATTTTCTAGAGGAAAAACCTGATGCTCAGAGAAAGTAAGGAACAAACCCAAAGCAACACAGCATGGAAGAGGCCAAACCAGGATTTGAACCCTGGTCTCTGGCTTGTACTCTTACCTGCTATGATGTTTTATCATTTATCATTCAGTGGTACCTGCCTCATAGGGTTATTGTAAAAATCAAGGCACATGTACAAAGCTTTGAAAACAATGTCTACAATACAGTGAGAGCTTAATAACATGTCTGCCATTATTATTGATGTCACTGTTGTTGGCTATAAAATGAGGATAATAATGATTAATTATTAATATTAATTAAGTTCTCCATGGAACTTTAGAATGATCCTAAATTTGCTTCTCCCTGCCCTGTATTTATATATATATATATATATATATATATATATATATATATATATATATATATTATTATTAATCTCTGTATTCATTTGCTAGGTTACCAACAGCCTCTCATGGGGAAGCTACGATTTTTCTAAAATGAACCTCAAAAGTCTTCCAGCCTCTACCCATTTTCCAGTTCTAAATCCACTTTCACAGTTTTAGGTATTTGTTACTGCAGCATCTTACTTCTCAGATCAAAACTTGTATTAGTTTGCTAAGGCTGACATAACAAAGTACCACAGACTGGGGGCCTTGAACAACAGAAATTTATTTTCTCATAATTCTGGAGGCTAAAAGTTCTGTATTTAGGTGTTAGCAGAGTTGCTTTCTTCCTAGGCCTTGGCTTATAGATGGCCACCTACTCCCTGTATCCTCACATGGTCTTTCCTCTGTGTCTGTGACCTGATTTCTCCTTCTCATGAGGACATCAGTCATACTGCATTAGAGCCCACCCATAGGACCTCATTTTACCTTAATCTTCCCTTTAAGTTCCTCTTTCCAAATACAGTCACATTCTGAGGTCCTGGGAGTCATGACTCCTACATATTTGTGGGGGGAACACAATTCAGTCCATAATAATCTCCTATGAAAATCTACTAGGCAATGGATGACAAGAGCCTAAAGCAAGAAAGGAAGGAAGAGAGGTGTATGAATATACACATAATCTTTTTTCTATGAACCCCCACCTGTCTTCCCAGGATGCCCAAACTACCCTTCCATTGGGCACAGGGGAAAAAGCTGAGTCAGACCAGTTCTTAGTTTTGTGTCTGGAAATGAACATCCCTAGAGTTTTCTGAGGGCATTATTCAGTTTTTATTCCACAGTGTTGGCACCATGAAGACAGAAGCTGAGAGAAACACTAGGAGTTGGCAGCTAAGTGAAAAACAAAAACAGAAAAGAGCAAAAGGAAAAAAAATAACATAAATTTCTGGCCCCGCAGAGAGCAGCCAATGGAATCGAGAACTTCAGCCTGGGTCAGGCCCTCCCCATCCCAAGCGAGGAAGACCCCAGACCCCTCATCAGGGCAGCAAATGTGGAGAGAAGATTCCAGAGAAGCCTGCGCATTTGTGTTTATGGTAAAGACTGACAACCAGAATCTAAAGAGAGGGTGGTGAAGCAGCTGCCATTTGAACATCAGCTTGGGCTCCACTCACCTCAGGAAAAATCTCCAGCTGCTTTCAAAATACGTCCGATATAGCTGGAAGAGCACTGGGATGGGAGTCGGAAGACCTGGGCTGGGGTACTAAATCCGCCCCCTACTATCTGGATGGTTTTGAACATGTTTCTTGATTTTTCCAAGCCTCAGTCTCCTCATTTAGGAAATAAGAACAGTACCATGTGGCCTCCCACCTCAAAGGGTTGCAGAATTACACCAAAAGGTGGACGTAAAAGCATTCTGTTCAGTTCTTAAATCGTGAGGAAGAAACTAGTCAGACTTTGGAATCAGAAAGACTTCGGTTCAAATGTGATTTTCAGACACTGACAAGCAAGATTGTCCTCAGCCAATTGTTAAAGTTTGGTTTTCTTATTCATTCATTCATTCATTCAATAAATATGTTACAGAGGTCAACTACAAGTCAGGTACCAAATGATGAACAAGTCCTGGGGTCCTTACTTTCACAGAACTTTCTTCTCCATAAAAAAGGAAAAATGAATTGCCTGCCTTACAAGGTTCCTGGAAGAATCAAATAAGATTAAGTATATGTAATGCTCATCCTAGTGGTGCCTTAAAAGGAATGCTCAACAAACATTAATTTCACCTTCTTTCCCTGACAAAAGCATTCTTATCATTGGGAAACTTTCCCATATTGTCATATGAAAAAATGCTTTTAATCAAAGCCTTTTAAGAAAAGAAAAGAAAAAAAAAAAACATTGAAAAAGATTACAAAGAAAGTCTAGCCACTTTCACAAATTAAAGACTGGTTTGAGCATAAGCACAGTCTGCTGTGGCCGAATATTTCATGTGATGGATTGAAGGATAAATGATTCAGAGGTTCCTTTTAATTGAAGTCAAAACTAATCAAAGCAACTAGGCTGAGTCCCCTTGACGTTCCGTAATTCTGTTTGGAGGCTGAGATGATATCTCCGCTAAAGGACATCTGGAAGCCATGTTCTTGAGCATCAAAGTGAAGGACCAGTCCCTCTTTCTGTCTTGCTCCCTCCCTCTATTTCTCTCTTAATATATGCCCGCAGGTATATATGCGTGTGTGCACACATGCTTACACACATACAAGCCCCCGGGCACAAATATGTGCATGTACACTCACAATTCCCAGGCGGTTAGTGTGTCCTTTTGATAAAATAACATGTCATTTTGAGAAATAGTTCCTGTGTTTGCTCCTCCAGTAAATGTTAACTAAATGAAGAAATAGATGAATGAATGAGTTAGCGTTTACAGACCAAAACCAGCTCTGAAACACGTTTTTGGAAGGAAAAAAAAAAATACAGCCAAAGGGCACCCCAGTCAAATAAATTTGGAGAACACTGCAACTTATAATCCCTATAGGAGATTCCCAATGCACAGGAGACTTTAACGATTCTAAGATGTTTTTCTAGTAAAGAGACCAGGTGCTTCGTTTGATTTCGTTTTCGTTTTTTGATAATGTGCTTATCGTTGAAGCCTGCAAGTTTCTTGTCCCCAGCTTTATTGAGATGCAATTGACATGCAACCTGGTGTGAGTTTAAGGTGAACAACGAGTTGAGAAACCAGTTGAACTTTGTTTATGCAGAGACGTTCTAATTGAAATGGCCAATGATAGATCTTTACATATGCACTTGGTTTTCTGTGCTGCAATGTCCACCAGGTCCACAAAACCTGTTGTTCTGAGACAAACAGTTTGGAAAGACTGCCTAGCTAGTTAGGTGGTAGCAGAGCTGTACGCTGTAGAGCCCAGCCAGGACTTGGCACATGCAACGTTGCAGTGTCTGAAGATGCAGGTTGCCCTGCTTATCTCTGCAGATAATTAGAGCCAGTTCCAGCCAGGCCTACATGAAAAACTTTGCTCTATTATAAGGACAAAATAGGTCTGGTGAACTCAGGGCCGTGGATCCACTGGGGCCTCAGAAAGTACTGGAACCAGAGATTGGAAAGTGGCAGAGTCCTCTCAGTTTCCCATCCCTTCTCCTTTCCTACACCAGCTTCATTTCTCTCATCTCTGTGCTTCTTTTGCCTTCACGAGCAGAGCAGGCAGAAGTTCCTACCACAAAGCCTACAGCTGTTCCTTAGCATAAAAGAGTCAGGCCCACCGCACCCCACTCAGTTATAGCCACAGGCAGGGGCACGTTTTATAAGGTGGTTGCTGGATCCTTTTCTCCTCAGGGGAAAGGGGACAGCTAAAGATTCCTGGACAGCCCGTTCACAAGGGCTTACCCTGCTCTCCTAATACACTTTGCCCCCCTGTGCTTCTCAACTTTGGTGATGCCCTAGAATCACCTGGAAGCATTTTCAAAACAGTTGTCTTGGGCTCTCCAGAAGAGATGCCAGTTCAGTAGATCCAGGGAGGGACACAGAAACCTGTATGTTGTAAAAGCTCCTCTGATTTTGCCAATGTATTGCTCTAGAATCACCCGTCTATTGTCGTACCTGGACATTTCACACCATCCTGAGCAATAAACCTTTGGTGCTCGTTGTCCTCTCTGTCATTTCTCGGCCTATAAAATATTTCTCATCTCTCAAAGCCCAGTTTAAATGCCACCTCTTCTAGGAAGTGGCTCTAATTCTGCCAGCTGGTTGAAATCAATGAGTTATTCCCCTGTTCTTCCATCACATTTGCTATAGTTAGCTAGAAAGTAACCTTTCTCTCTGACTAGATTATAAGTGACAGATGGCAAAAGACAAGTTATTTTAAATAATGTATTTCTGGTTGTAAGTAATATATACTCATGTAAAATTTGGAAAATTTATATAACTACAAAAAGAAGAAAATCTATAATTCCCCAAGTCAGAAATAGCCATAATTTAAGTGTGGGCATGTTCCCTCTAGTCTTTTTTCAATGGGTCATGTGTGCCTTTTGTTTTGTTTTGTTTTGTTGGTCATAATTGGAGTTGTATATAATTTTCTACCCCGCTTTTCTTCAGTTGGCTTTATATTGAAAACATTTTCTTATGTTATTGTTTCTTCAAAAGCACAATTTTTAAATGGCTGTCCGACATCCCACTACAAAACGTACCACACTTTGCTGACTCATTTCCCAATGGTTGGACATTTGTATTATCTTCCATTTTTATTCTTGCTCTTAAAAATAGCAAAGTGTGCTGGATATGTTTCATTTGTCTCTGCAGAGCCACTGTTTCCCCATGAGCCCAGATGGATTTCGTCAAAGGGCTCCCTTGCCTCTGGCTTTGCCTAGTAGACTCAGAGCGGGAGGTGCCGGATCTCAAAAGCTGGGAGGAAGGTGAGGGTGGCCCATTTGTTCCATGCTGGCCACACAGAAGCCCTCTCCAAATGGTTTCTCTCTCCAGGTTCTGGAAACCACTATCTGCCTGCCCTTTCAGGCCTTGAGTGGGCACCAGTGCCACCCTGGGGCTGGCCCCAGGGTCGTACATCATCCCTTGTGCTCTCCCCACACCCTGCCCACTCTCTGTAAGTAGTCATTGTGTTGTTGTTGTTCTGTTCTGTTTTTAATTAATCTGTCCTCCAATGATTCAGTTCGAGTGTGCTGTTTCCTGACAAGATCCTGACACAGGCACATAGCAATTGACATTCTGTACCTAAATCTTTGACTGCCCTCAGTTTGCCTCCTGAAGCTTCCAGATACATTCTTAAAAGTGGATAAACAAATAGAAACATGTTTATGGCACTTAATTTATACTGTCGGTGTTGCTTCCCAAAAATCAATGATGCCAAATTACATTCCTCCTAGTTGTGTTTCAGAACATTAGAAGTTACGGGTTTGAATTTCTAAATGTCAGTAGGCAAAAAGCATTTTATGTTTTAATTTCCATTTCATTGATTACTAGTGGGGATAATTTTTTTCAAATATTTTAATTCTTTTATGAAGGACCATGCCTCATTTCACCCTCTATTCCTCATAATATCAACAGACCTACATATAACAATAATCATAAAAATCACAATTAGGATTATCATTATTAGCAATGGGGCAACCAGATGAATGGTCGAAATATTAGATGAGCCAGAGACTAAAGATACTACAAAATAGGAAAGTTAATTCTCATCTGTTAAACGAGAATGTTCAGGGACCACATGTATTTTCAATCAATGAAGTAATAATTGTATTATAAAAATAGTAGCTATTGAATTCCTGTTATTTATGTGCTGTCCTAAGTGATTTCCCTTTGTTATTTCATCAAACCTTTAACATAAGCTCTGGTAGATCAATACGTTCAACAACCATTGAGCCATTTATGGACATTTCTTCATCCAATTTTTCTCTCCAAAATAGTTTTTATCTAATGAGACATGAGCTTCAACATGTCGTGGCTTTATTGACGCTGTAACATCTCCAACCTTTGGTTCCAAAGTTAAGCAAAACTGGAAATTCCACTGGACAGACAAACTGTTCTTGGATATTCCCAACTCACTTTTACAAACACAGGGAGTTGGAAGGTTTGCATAAACATCCAATAACATCGGAAACTTTCGCTGCTTACAGCAAAGTGTTTAGTATTTATCCGTTGGAGAGAAGGGGGTTTTAGAAAACAACCACATAAAAGTTACTTCCAACTTCTCTTTACAAGTTCTATTTTAGAGTGAAGTGAAGAATTTCTGGGGCAAAATGTGGCCAGTTTTGAGGTCTGGAAGCAAGCGTCTTTTGAGATAAGCCATATTGCCAGACGAGCCTGGGGTCACACCATTTTGACAGCATTCTTGCTCGGAGTTCTTCCCGTCTACATAGAGCATTTCCCTCTAAATGCTCAACCTTCGTATTTTCCATTTTCAGAACATCAACCTCACTTTCCTTATTTTACTGCTCCCTTCTTTTTCCATTTAGAGGGACCGTAGCAAGAATGCAGTCAATTCTCTCTAGGGTTTGGTCTGGCAGGGGTAAAAAAAAAAGTGGTAGTTTCACAGATGAACCAAATTCTATTTCTGAGTTCTGTGGCTTTGCATGGATTTTTATTTCTGTAAGAGGTTGTGTTTTATGTATTATGGTCTTAGATTTCTGCTTGTTACAGTGAACAGCCCAGCCTGAGTTTTAATTTCATATTACTTTGGCTGGTAATGATGAGTCTGGAGGACTCTCCCTTCCATCCCTGCTAAAATTGCTCCTTGTTCATGTTCAGAAAGAGCTGAAAATTGTTTTAAGCAAAACATAAGGAGTGGGAAGAAAAGAAATGACCCAAAGCCTCAGCCCCAGCTGATACCGGCATCATCCGTGGGTGTGGTCATCCAGATGTTAGCTCCTCCAGATGTTTAGCCTTATCCACCAGGAGCCAGACCCACCTGTGCTGTGATAATGTGATATATGTAAGGTCAGACTGCTCACCTTCAAGTCACACAGTGAAAAAAAAGATGCTCTATTTCTAGGCTTCGGGTTCCCAGAGGACAGAGAAGAGACCATTTGTCCAAGGAAACGTCTGTAATACATATTAAGTGGCCTGTGAGAGCGACTTCTCATTTATGGTCTGAAACATGAAACGGAAAACATGTGCAGCTAGCACAGGGCCCCTATGGCTCTCGCCTCTTCCCAGGAAATGGAGTGATGAAGGATGGAGCAAACACGTGAATTCAAGCCGCCCACATACCTGGGTGTTTCACAATGCAAAACCAAAAAAACAAAAAACCAAAAACAAACAAAAACGAAACAACAACAACAAAAAAACAGCTGTTGGCTGGAAATCCATTGGAACAGGAATTTATAGGAACAGTTTGATTCTGGTCTCTAGCAGAGATTTCATTCCCACTGCTATGGAAATAGATGTTTTCTCTATAAGCAGGAAGGAAGCATTCCTCATTAAGTGTTATGTGTATTGATGTAACTTTATTGAATGCCAATGTCTATATAAGAAGCTGAGGACCTAAGGATGAATTAGGCATGGATCCTTCCTTCAAGGAACTCACTCTCTGATGGGGGGAAAGATGGAGAAATGGATATTAACAACACAGAAGAGCCAGGGCGACTAGAGAAATGTACACATAGACTTGAGAAAACACCAGGAGTGTATGGCCGTCTGAAAATCTAAAGTACTGGATATTTGCTGCTTTGGGCTATTCTTTCCTTCCTCTTAATAACATTAAAAATAAATTTTTATTTTGGGTATTCATCTCACCCACACCTAGCTGTCAACAACACCCTCAGTGCAAGAGTGGGCCCTGATTGGCTGAAGCGACCTGGGGTTTCAAAAAAGTCTTGGGAGGAAAAGATATCAAAGCTAGATCTTCAAGAATTAGCCAGACTCATTTTTTTAAAAAAGTGAGAACATCCTTCTAGAAAGGGAATGTTCATTCTAGAACTACATGAGCTATGGCACAGAGATGCAAAAATGACATGATACACGAATAGAACTACAAGCAATTTGGAATCACCGGAAAATACAGCACGCACCACGAAGATGAAGGTAAGGACACCACTGGAGGTCAAGTCTTGGCAGCTTTTATATAGAATATTTGCGAACTTCCACTTCATTCCTTAGAGCAATGGTTCCCACATCTAACAGGTATCACAATTTCCGGAAGAGCCCAGATTTCTGGAGAGAAGTCTGAGAAGTTTTGTTTCGTAACAAGTTCCCAGGAGGTAGGTACCGATATTACTTGTCCAGAGACCACACTTCACTGCTGTGGAAGGCAGAGCGCTATTGAAGGATTTTAGACAGAGAACGACATGGTGAATTTTATTGTTCTGCCAAAGGAGCCAGGCCCAGAGGATTTATCTCATGTGGTAGCACCATGGGCATTTACCCAGCCTGCTTCTTAGGGGACCATTGCCTCAAAGAAGACGTTCTAGGCGTTTGTAAGTTTTAATGGAGCAAGGTTCCCATTCACTAGAATTGTTGCTAACCTCCTCTTTCCCACAGAAAATTACATCCAACATCGTACAGTCTGCGCAAGCTGACAAAAGGCCAGTAAGAATGAGAAAACCCCCTGCCTTTATCGACTCTGCTTTCTACCTCAATCATGTGTTGTCTTTGATGGCTTCTTTTTCCAGGTTATGTTCAAGAGCCTTTCCGAAGTTTCTGAGAGTCTGACAGAGGTTTGTAAATGGGACATCCCACCTTTCCGAGCCTTGGTTTTCTTGTTTTAAAAGGGACATGAAGGTCACATCCAACTCCGCAGGGCTATGGTGACAATCAATTGAGAAAAAGGATGTGACTGCTGTCTGGGAACATCAGGCACGAGAAGGGTGTCATTTTCTATTCTCAGGAATACGTTTTTGAAAGAAGGTTGAAGGGGGCGTGCACTCTGAGTACTACAGGCTGCTGCTGATCTCAAAGGATGTTTTGAGATCTATCTTGGATTGCTAGCGTTTGATAGATATTAGCGAGTCTATAAGTAGGCCCAAAAGACACCAAAGAAAAGGAAAAAGCTTAACATTCTGCTTAGAATCGTAAGACCCCACCAGTTGAAAAGCCCATTCAGACCTGCTACTTGGCTGATGTGGGAATCGTCTCTGTGACATCCCCCACAGTGTCACTTTCAGGAAGCATTTGGAGTATAAGTGCCACTTACCCGTTATACATTTTGTCATCTCACTCAACTGTCCAGAATCCAATTTACAAATTTCACTTTTAAAACTTGCTTTTTTCCCCGCTGTTTTCTATCTCAGAGAGCAGGCAGACACATAATAATCCTCCTTCATTCACTTGCCACACATATTTATTAAGCATCTATGATGTGCCACATCCCTCTCCATTATCTCATGTCCATTTCACTTCCCAATGATCTCCTGAGCCCACTCAGTTTTCTCTCAATTTACCACCACCATCAGATTCTAAGCTACCTGTGCCCGTCACCTGGAGAACTGCAACGGCATCCCGCCAGCTTTCCCAGACACACTTTTTTCTATTTGTGATCTGCAGTCAGAGCGGCTTTTCAAACTGCAAACCTAAAACTCTCTCTTTCCTGATGAAAGTGTTTCAATATCTTGCCATTGTACTTAGAATAAAAGCAAAATTACCCAGCATAGCCGAGAGGGCCTGTATGATCTGGCCCTTCAGTATCCTTCCAACTTTGTACTGAACTATGCTCCCCTTTGCTGCTTGCATTCCAGCTGGTTTCACGCTGACCAGACCACCCAGAGCCTCCCTCTCCTAACCCTCTTCCTTTCTCTCCTCCTCCTCCTCTTCTCTCTCTCCTCTCCTTCATCCTCACCTTCTCCTGCCCTCTGCCATACTCCTCAGTTCATTATATTTTTTATGTTTGGCATCATCCAGCCAATGGTCTTGCTCATGAGATTGGTATAAAATAGGTATTACTGTTATTTTAATTTGCATAATCTGATATCTAGTGAACCTGAGCATCCCTTTGTATTATTACTCATCTTTTTGATTTCCTCTTCTGTTTTCTATTTGTATTAGTTGCCCCCCACACACACACACACTTTTTAAATTTAGGGCTCCTGATCTTTTCTTGTTCATTTCTAAGACATACAGACAGTCTCGTATATTCTTGATATTAATCCCTTGTCTGCTTTTTATAAATGAACTTTCTCCTTTTATAAATGACCTTTTATCCCAGTATCTGTGATCATTTAATGTCTGTCTCTGCTGTTTCTATGTGGGTGAGCACTGGGAGATGAGGCTAGAGATCTAGGTAGAGGACATCTACTACAAAAATTATGTGGATATTATGTGGAAGTGCCAAGTTTAGAACACTGATGATCTCTAAAAGCTTAGTGCTTATACCTGTCAGTAATTCAGGGGAGCTCTGATGTAAGACGGGGTCTAGTGAGAGGAGCTTGATGTAGCCTCACATAGCTTCCCACTAAAATGCATATAAAGGGAAAGAAAAAGAAAAAGAAAAAAAGATCAAAGTCCATACCATCACCGATGGGCATAATTTTCATTAACCATAAGATCAAAACATCAATAACAAATTAGAGCATCATAAACACCATGTCTACATTGAAGTGTGTATGAAAACCATTTTTCCATCCCACAATTTTGTATTCTTGGTTAAGGTGGGTACGGTAAGAGTCAGAGATGGCAAACATATGATCTGAGTGTCCTTACACCTCCCTTCCAAACACATGGCAGGCATCACTAATGCACCAGAGCATTCCTTCCCGTTGAGCTTTGATATGCACTCTGAGTCCTTGTCCGCCGTGATTCAGCTGCCACAATCAATTAATTAACTGTTACATAAGCCACAATCTACCTGTCACCCATAATCATTCTAATCAGATGATGAGCAGAGATTCTTGCTCCTGCTGGATGCTTGTAAGAGATACCTGGTCACTGTCTTCATGTTCCTCTCCTTCCCTTGCCTCCGAATTAGAACTTTTTTTATTTTTTACATCCAGTTGCAGTCTGAAACTCTTATGCAACAACTGAGCAAAGGGTACCTGAGGGGCTGGCATGACACTTACCTCTTGGAAGGCATACATACCACAGGTAAAGTAGGTAAGGCAGGTGTGGGAAGGAGAACAGTGGTAAGAGATACAATACAAAATGAATAACATGGAAAAAAAGAAAAGAAAAATATAGTTAAGAGAATATGAGACCGGAAAGGTCAAACATTTTAACTGAAGCCTCCCAAGGCGAGGAAGGATAGAATAAGACAGAGGCAATATTTGAAAACCTGGTGGCTGAGAATTTTCCAAAGGGATGCGATATTAAATACAGATTCAAAAACATCGAACTCAAAAAATCCAATTTTAAAAAATGAATCTAGACACATTATAATGAAATATCAGAAAAACTGGGGGAAACTGCCTCCAAAGAATAAATAGTTGGACAAATAGCTACCTTCTTAATAGCAACAAGCTCAACTGGAGCTAGAAGAAAATAACGTTCAGCCAAGAATTCTCTATATTGCAAGATAATCCATAGAGCCATTTTTCCACTTAAACTGAGAGAGTTTGGACCAATAGACCTATACTACTAAATATATTCTATAGTACATTATTCAGACAGGAAAATGGTCCCATAAGGAAAGATGAAGATGCAGAGAAAATGAGGAGCCACAAAAGTAGTAAAAATGGGCGTAAATCTAAGTGAATATTTATATTCATGACTAAATAAATATAAAGAAAAAAATAATGATAAAATATATTTTTAGAGATAATTAAAACACACAACACTAGCTTGTATGTTAAGAAGAGGTAAATAAAGTTAAAAATTCTAAGTTCCTTGCACTGTTTAGGAGAAAGGCAGCTTATAAATCAACACTTATTTTTATTTACTGGGAGCAAAACATATAAAGAAAAATATATTAAAAAGACAAAGTTTATTTGTAAAATCACTAATAATGGTTGACTGGAGTGTAGGATTATATGCATTTTTTTCCCCCACTTCTTTATAATGTTTTGTACTTTCCAATTTTCTAAATGAGTATCTAATACTTTTATAGCTAGGAAATAATAAAATATTGAAAATACAAAATGTCATCTAGAGTGTGGGAAAATAATAAACTTCTGTTAAGAAAAAGACTTTCCTACCCTAGGGGAAATGGTTTTGCCCTTTAAATTTCACTCTCTGTGGAGTGAGAGTAGCAAAGGAATCGCCAGATAGCAAATGTGATTCACGGACATAATCGGATCGTCATTTTGACTCTGATCCACAAACTGGGGCTGGCACTGCGACGCTCTCTGTTTCACATTCTTTCCCAACTTGGTGCAGCCAAGGGGACCAGAAGCTTCCATTCTGCAACAACAAAAAGCATCCCAGCCTGAGGAAGGGGAAGGGCCCATGAAGGGGACCGTGAGGAGGAAGGGCCCAGGAAGCCACCACTGAGCCCCCAGCCACATGCTCCGGGCCATAGCTGCCACAGGAAGTGGGGAGGTACCGCCTAACATTAGGGGCTGGAGGTGAGCATCTCTGGGGTGCAAGTGTGGGGCGAAGGCAACTGTGGGGAGAGTGTGTCTCTACCCAGCACTTGCATTCAGCTCCTTCATTTCCGACATCGTTTTGACGTCACAAACAAATTAACTACTTGTCCCTTCAGTGCTAGCCGCCGGGTTCCTTAGCCAAAATGAGTCATTATATCTCAGGCTACGATAACAAAGTTATACTGAGCAGGATGTTGTCAACCAAACTAGGAATCTTGGACAAGAGACTCCCCGAGAACAAAAATGGGTGTAACTCTCCTTGTAATAAAGACTGAGGTAGGTTTGTGGGAACAGACCAGCACCCCATTTGCCTGGGGCTCCGCCAACTGCTGTGGCAACAACGGCCCTGCCAGCGATGTAATTATGGAGCATAAGGTAACCTGGCTTCAGGGCTGCACATTCTTAAGTCTCTGCTACCTGTTCTGCTACAGAAGAAAAACAATGGAAAGGCACATCAACTAAATATCTATCTCATCCAATGCCAGGCTCAAGAGGACTCTTGCTTCTTCCTGCTACCATTGAGTTCTTCGTTTTCCTCTTAATCTAACTATAGCAAGAAAAACTGACTTTTAACAACAAGAAGAGCATTTTAGCCTGGGGATTTGTCGTTTGGATCTATTTGGGAAAAAGCGTGATACTGAAGTAAGCTTTTTGTAGGAAATCTTGATTTTGGATTTCTGGCCCTGCGGCCGATGCACTGTGTAATCTTGGGGAAATTCAGAGGCCGGTGCCTTAGTTTCTAGCTATGTAAGGGAATAGGAAATGGGTGGCGCTGAAAGTGATAACTCCCCTGAAGAATGCTGGGAAACTCCCTAACGCTTTGCACAGCTCTGAGATACTCAGTGTGAGCAGGGGTCAGATTTTACCAAAGAGCAAATGGACATCTGCCCAGTGACCTGGGGCTGGAAGGGGTGGGGAGGAGAGGATGGCTAGACTTTCTGCACTTTTCACAAAGATAGATGGGAGCGAGAAAGGAAGGCCTGCTGAGGATTTACCCAGCCTTCTCAGCAGAAGCTGTTGAGAGTGATGTTAAGAGCCAGCTACACGAGCCTTCTCCAACTTTACAGTGCTAGGAAAACATCTTGTACTTGCTAACCGTGGTATGTCCTTCTGCTCAGGAGACAAAGGGACAGGCTCTGCTGTTCCCAGCTTCTCTTCATGTGGGTGTGGGTGTGGGTGTGGGCATGACACATGCTCCTACCACAGCTCAGGCACCACAGATTCTGCTGTTCCCTGGGAGTTGGACACATTTAGTCAGAAGGAGTCCCCAAGGTCATCCACGGCTATTTGACTTGCTTTCCATCCTCTTCCATGTCCTTTTTTTGTTAACACCTCCAGTAATAGAAAATTTACTAACTTGGCAGCCTGGTTGCATATTTTGGGGTGGTTGGGGGATTTTTTTAATTTTCATGTCTCAGGAAGATTTCTTTCTTGTAATGGACAGAAACATCTCCATGTAGTTATTTTCTTTCTGGTCTTGGATAGAATGGCCCAATTATTCATTGTCCAAATCCAGGTTCACATTTGAGACTAACTAGGGGGACTATTAATAATTTCAACAGGGCAATGGAGTAAACTGGAACTCTCCTGGCAAAAGGAGACTTAAGACTGCCTCGATCTAAGGTTTACCCCAGGAGTAACTAGGACAATTCTAGTTCCTTTTCCTGATATTTAAAAGCACTTGGATTATCCCCTGTGTCTTCTCTCCTCTAGAATAAACAAGGGAGGCTGATTTCTCTAACGGAAAGATAATTGGACAGAGAACAAGAAATAGTTATGTGATGGTTGGGGAGGACATCAGGAAAGTCCAGTTGCCTCCCAAGATCCAATGTTATGTTCTGAGATCCCAGAAAAAGCAATTTGTAATATTCTGAAATGTGAAAGGTCTGTCAGGAGGACATGAGGTCAGCCACATGAATTGTGTAACATAAATTGTGGTTTTATTTGTTCTGCAGAAGTATTAAAAAAGACTGCAGATTTTTCATAAGGCAGTAAAGCGTGGCAGCAGTGGATGCCAAATTTTTCTGCAGCCTAAGGCTGAGCTGGCTGCTTCAGATTCTGGTGGGAAGTGTATTAAAAATCAGATTCCTGGGCCTCGCCTCAGAATCTCCAGGGGGGCCGGCAGCATTTTATTCTGGAAAGATCTGGGAACAATTCTCATGATGAGCTGAGTTTGAGATCCACTAGCAAAATGGTCAAGAGCACCAAGGGCGTCAAACATTTGTTCACTCCCTAAATGCATATTGAGTACCTACTATGTTCCAGATATTCTCTAGGGTCAAGAGAACTAGCAGTAGACAAGGGGGGAAAAGGCAAAACATCAAACATTTTTGTAGTCAGGAACTAGTCTGATATTACTAGCTTTGTGATTCAACTATCAATGCCTCAGTTTCCACTTCAGCAGGTTGTTGTGACATTTAAATAAAGGAATCTATGTAACGTGTTTACCTTAGCGGCCAATCCCCAGTGAGCACTCTATAGATGTCGGTTATGAAGAGCACATCATGTTCAGGATGATGATGTCATCAAAGACAACAATAGTGATAAAGCTAGAAAAGACAAAAAAGAAAGAACTTATTGGTTTCACCCCAGGAAGACATAGGAAGATCAATTACCATCACATGCAAGTTCTCAGTGCACCATGTAGCCACTTTTTTCACTAAGACTTTGAATGGTCTTTTTTTCATTCCCTGATCTCAGGTATAATATGAAGGACCTGTAAGTGATGATAAATAGAAAAATCCATCTAATATTAACATTCTATAAACCTTGATTCACTCAAACATGCCTCAAAAAAAAAAACAAAAAAACAAAAAAAACAAACAACAAAAAAAAAAAAACAGTGCCCAGGCACTTGGCCATACTCTGGCTTCCTTCTGGACCATTCTAGCTATGGTATTCACCTTGACCTTGGGCCCCAGAGTCAAATGCACCATTCTCGGCATGGTCTGAATTCAAAAATATATAGTAAAATAAATAAGAAGGAAATTAAAATGACAAGGAACTGAGCTATCACTTCTATCATTCTAGGCCTCTTACATGGGTAAGCCTCGGACGAGGTTCATGTCCCCAATAATTGTGATAGGGCAGTGGCTCAAGAGAAGGAGGTCAAAGAAATAGAGAAGAAGTGCAGAATAAGACCACCATGGAGTGAGACAGGCCACAGAGGAGGAGGAGGAGGCTGAGAGGCTGCCTATTTTTGCAGGCAACAGCTTTCACTCCTCCAAGGAGGTCAACAGATATTTTAATGAGAACATCTTGGCTAAGACCATAATTCACTGTCCAAAACTGGGCTGGGCCCCTCACACTGGGAGAATTTCACAGTTTTTCACATTATTCTCAAACTCCATTCATCTGTTTAAGGGTGTCATTCAGGGTTTATTGTCAAAAGGGTCCAAAGGCCTCCAATCATATGTCTAAGGGGGCCAGAGGCTTGGGAAGAGTGGTAGTGGTGATAGGGGCAGCCAGGAGCAGGGATAAAGGGCCGTACTGGGAGAGATTAGCAGGAAAGCTCCTAGAAGGGAAAATTCAGCTCTCTCTGTTTACACAACCTTGGTTCAGAGCCATGAAGAGAAGCAAACACTGAAATGCAATGGAAAAATAAGAGGTTGAAAGGAAATTGCAACTTCCAAGAGGCCAGTGGCTGGCCAAAGTGCCACCACGTGCAGCTGTACAGTCTGGACACTGTTTCATAGGGTGCCATTCATACAGATCGGGAATGCACAGACTTTTTCTGCAAAGAGCCAAATAATAAATACTTTTGGCCTCATGAGGCGTATGGTTTCTGTCACAACTATTTACCTTTTCCATTATCGTTAGGGTGGTCAGATAAAATACAGGACACCATGTATTTTTATTTGCTAAATCTGGCAACCCTATTTGTAGCACAAAAGCAGTTATAGACAATACATGAGAAAATAGATATGACTGTGTTCCAATACAACTTTCCTTAGAAAAACAGGCAGTGGGACAGATTTGATGATGATATGAATGTCATTCCTTGGAGTTTTGCACTGCAACTGGTCTGGCAATACCAACAAGGCAGGTCTGTTTTCAAACAGCATGGCAAACAGAGTAGTAGCTTTCAAAAACCATAACCCCCACAGTAAGATACACGTTTGATATTCTGATCCCGCTTCATAAAACCAAGCTCACCTTCACTGAGAGTGATATATCTAAGATAGTCTAAACTCTGCTATACTTTAATTTCTTTTACTATTGATGGACTCTGAAACAATTAAATTCACAATCTTCTAATGAGTCTCAGCTTCTGAACTGCTGGACTCTGTAGCCAGGAGATCTGAGTTTTAGCCTTCATTCTGACTCTTACCAACAGTTTCTCTTTAGAAGAATCACCTCATTTGAAAATGTACATGTGGAAATTGAGATCATAATTATTTTAGAGTGACTTTTTAAGTTAAACATGAATTGAGTCAGTTCTTCAATGTGGTGTAGTTATCATTGGTGGTGGCTGGGTGGTTTTAGGGAACTCACAGGTATACATTGCAGATACTTATTTTAATTCTTTATGAAAATATACAACTGATATCAAATGCATAATTTTAAAACACATTTATTTTAAAGCTAATTTATTTATTTATATTATTTTAAATCGATAGGTTAGGTTATTTAAAGAAAAATATTAAGCAAATAATAGTACAAGTTATATGCAAATGTGGCAAAATTTGTGTAGATGTCAGTGAAGTATGGGAAGCATGGAGAACACACGTACAAATATAATCTAAAAATGGTAGATGTGACATGATGACCCATTGATGCCTGAGCTGAATGTTGGAGTCACTGCTGATTACCAGCACTTAAAATTGGTTTGGATCACAATAGGTGCTCAATGGAAGTTTATGATTGGTGTGTGGGAAGATGGATAAATGGATAGAAAGATGATAGATAGACTAATGGAACAATAGATAGATAGGTAAATGGATAATGGATGGATGGATGGATGGATGATAAAGAATTGACAAATGGATGAATGAATGAATGATAGATGAATGAGTAGATGAATGATAGATAGATAGATAGATAGATAGATAGATAATGGATGGGTAGATTAATCAATAGATCAATGGTTGGATGGATGAATATGAATGATGGATGAATGAATGACAGATGACTGACTGGATGGATAGATTAATAGATGAATGGAAAAATAAAAAAAATAATAATTGAGCCCCAATCTTTGGAGTCAAAAGGACTTATTTAGATTTATAACAGATAGGTGATAGTGTCAAAGGTGTCGGTGGAAGCAGGAAGGGGAGGCAGAAGATCTTCGTCCAAGCTGTCATCTGGATGCTAAAACTCTCCACACTGCCACGGTTAGCACTGAGCAACAGAAATACTATGCTAAGACAGAAAACACTAATCTGAGGCCAACTCTGTTGGCCACATCAAAATGTCATTCCTGGATGTAGACACTTGCAGCAGATACCTAGTGAGGCAAGCATAAACGAAAATATCTAGAGCTATCAATGTTTAAAATGCTGACTCATGGAAGTCTGAACTTCTACCCACCTCCTGATGAGAAAGGCACCTTCCAGGAGAGGCCCATGAGTGCAGAGGGCATCAGCTACCAGAGGCAATCACATGTCAGAAGGACAAGGAAACACGAGTGTTTTGGGCTGACCCACACAGGTAGGAGCTCCCATGACAGAGGGGATTTTTGCATTGGCAGAAGGAAATGATAACTTACACGGCAAAAGGCAGCCTTTGTAATTCATCATTCTCTACTTGCCTTATGGCAAGATATTTTGGAAAACATGACTTGCCTGACTTATTTCTGCAATCCTGGGACAGAACTTTCTGCTTTCATATGCCTGTTTCTTGCCAAAGGATTTAAAATGATAGCACTTTCATCTTTTCCCTCATTTGAACTTGGGAAAAGAACCCTGACTGATGAAGCATAAGGATCGCAATCTTTACCAACAGAGAGGCAGTGTAAGATGGCAGTTACAGTCCCGCCTCTGAGCACTGTCCAGATTCCTCACTTGCTGACATGTTTCTCCACCTCTCTGGGCCTCAGTTTGCACATCATTAAAGTAGGAGGAATAACATCCATGGGGCTGTTGTGAGAATTAAATGAGTTAATAAAGGTAAAACATTTAGGAACATTCCTGGCACATAGTAAGAACTGAATAAATGTTACCTAATATTATTCTGTGTTCTTACTTTGTACCAGAAACTTTCCCTTAGAAAATATTATCTAATCATCAAAAAAACAAAAAAAATCAAGTTTGATTCCAAATCCTTTGTCTACCTGTCTTCCCTGCCATCCCATGCTACTGTACTGACCTAATTTGGCGATTAAAAAACTATTTCCATAAAGTGTTCATTCAATTTGGTTCATATTTAAAATTTTTCAGTCTAACAAGTAGAGTGAGCTCTCTTTTTTCCCCATTAGTTATTGTTGCTTAGCAGAAATGTGCATGTGTGTTGGGTTGAGAAGAGATACTAAAATCTGACTTTGAAAGTGAATCTGATTTCATCTTTTTTCTGTGAGATTTCATGATGAGGGTTTGTGGAGGAGGGATTCAGTGAGACGAGATGGTTGACAGTGGCCTCTGCCTGGAATGGGCCCCTAGTCTCCTGCACAGGTCAGTTCAGAAGACAGAGCCTGCTAGAGGCAGCTGGAAATGTGGGAGCCTGCCCTTTGGTTTCTAGCTTCTTCCAGAACTCAAGGTGCCCTCCAGCCCTCTTTCCAGACTAGTTCCCCACTTGAACACAAGACGTCTTACCCTCTGGGAGACTGTAGGATAGAAAAGAAATGGACGTAAATGAAAACGTGTTTGATGAGGAGAAAAGGGAAAGAGCATTGAGGGAGGTTCTCCCAACAGCCTGTGATCCCCCTGAAAAAAGGAAGCAAGAGCCTTGCATGAGTGAGGGGAGGTCAGTGGAAGTCTGGTGTGAAGTAGGAGAGAGTTGACTGAACAAGAAAAAGCAATGCCAGGAGACATCATGGACGATTTAACTAAGAAAGGAAGGCAGATCATTCCTCAGGCCCCTAAATGTGTCTTTCGTAGAAAACTGGCTTCCACTCTTGAAACATCCAGTGGTGGTCACTAGGGTTCCTCTGAGGGTGGACATTGAGTTCATGTAGCTCTGCATGGATTCAGTCAGTCAACAGATAAACCCTTGCCCAGCTCATATCATGTACTGGAAACTCTGCTGGGCTCCAAGGATATAGCAGAGGTGGAAGTAAATCTTGCCCCTCTCCTCCTGAAACTTAGAATCTGACGAGGAAGACAATAGACGAAAGCCAACTAGGTTCTTAAATAAGGAAACAGAGTGTGAGGAGAGAATAACAGGGTGCACCTTCAGGGGTGGGGTGAGAGAAGGCCTCACGGAGGATCAGGATAAAGAGCATCCCTCAGACAGAGCGAACAGCATATGGGAAGGGGCCTGAGGAGAAGGAGCTGTCAGGGAAGTGAGCCTAAAGTGCAGTGAGCAAGGAAGAGTGGAACAGGGTGAATGGGTCATGTGGGGACTGGCAGGATGAGGAGTTTGTTCTGAGGGTCTTTGGAAATCAACCTGAGCCTTGGCCTTTGTAACTAATGAGGCTTTCTTCCTTAGCAATAAGCAAACTGCACATTTTGAAAGCTATAGGCTAAGGTAATATCTTTGCATCTTCTACACTGCCCCCATGCTGTCGTGACCAGACAGAATGCTTGAAGATGGCTGGGAATCCAAGGTCATGCTAAGCTCAAACATTTTTCTCTTAATAGAGGCTCACTGCCTTGCAGACATCAAAGCCACCGGCGAGCTTTGTAAATACACGATGAATGCCTTCCCCATCAGAATCCCCACCCTGGTGGGGGTAGAGGGGGTGGGGTCAAGACCCAGATGATTTTGCCGCCTTACAAAGTTCCACTTTAACCACCTCAGCCTCATAAAACTCTGGTCGCACCACAGACCACATCAAAAATGGTACCCAGAGAGAATGGCTTTCTCTGTGTTGATAATGACTCAACCAGAGCTTGGCTCCCCTGCACCATTTACCTGCCGCTGCCCCTTAGGAAAGTAAACCTGTTCGCTTGTCAATATTTACTCTGTCTGCTGCCCTCAACAGAAGAAGGGGAAACTGTTTTCACTGTCAAACTAGTGTTTATACAAAGGATTTGTAGGCTTTCTCAGAGCTATGGAAAATCAATCACCCTCAGTTAACCCGTGTCCTTAACGAGGTGGTAACTTTTCTGCCACCATCCTATCCATCAGGGATGACAGTGCGTGGTTTGTCAACTGGTAGGAATTCAGGTTGAAAAGGATTTCGCCCAGAACCCTGAGGAGACGACGAATGCTCGAAGTGTAACCCAATCTGAGCGGATAAAGCCTGCCCTGCTGTTTACAGAGGCCCGTGCTCGTGGGGCTGCAGAGGGCCATGCTGGGGGGGCTTCGGAGGGGACTCTCCAGAAGAGACTAGTGACTGCAGCCGACACTCTTCAGCACGCAGAAGGCTCACCAGCCCATTACATGTGCTCCAGTCCACAGTATGTCCAGCGTGACTTCCGAGGCAGGGCTCTGCTACTGTGGAGTCCAAAGAAATTGCCATTCAAGTTGCCGGAACCACGCATTGCTCAGATGGCATGCATTCCTGAGCTCGGCTCCCGGGGGAGAGCAATGTTTGCAATTGCAACACCAGCCAACTTCGATCCGGCTTCAGGAGTCTCAGTAATAGCCACATGGTTTGGGACATTTAAGCCACCTGGGACAGACACACTGAAAAGCCATTTGCTGAGTGAGCTCAGGAGGAAAAACAAATCTGATCACTGCCGTCATCATTTACAAGAGCCCTTGGGTTTGACGGGTCAATCCAAGGGGCCCAAAACAGGAACATCTGAGAAAGAGCTTCCAGCTCCCACCATGTACTCAGCCCTGAGCTGGACACCAGGAAGCAAACCAAGTCTCTAAAACATCAGGCAACTCCCTAATAGAGTGTGTGCAGCCTTTGGAGGGGCTCAAAGTTTTTACGAGAAGAGTGGAAGAATCTGGGGAGGCTAGCTCTCGTGTGGGGAGGGGGCAGGGGCAGGGTGAAAAGAAAGGAAGGGAGATGAATTCTTTTAATGTGTACCTTGCTCTATGCCAGTAAGGGCTTTATAAATTTTAATTCACTGAATCCTTTCAACTCAACCCTCTGAGATAAGTCTTGTCTTCTTTAAAATGAGGACAATGTTAGGATCCACCCCATAAGACTGTCCTTCCATGGAATCTCGATAAAATAGTACCAGGAATGTGCTTAGAGTACCCCTAGCAGGTAGTAGGTGCTCAATAACCGTTATGTACTTATTATCAGTGCTGTTCCTGCCACTACTACTTTTATTATCCCCATTTTACAGATAAGAAAACTGAGGCTTGGGAGGTGATGGGATTAGCCCAAGGCCACATGGACAGTAAGCCACAGCCAGCATCGAAAGTTAGATCTTCTTCGTTAACCAATGTCACCATAAAAAAAATAAATAAATAATAAAAAAATTAAAATAAAACCACAAAAAAAAAAGAAAAAAGAAAAGGAAAGGAAAGAAAGAAAAGAAAAGAAAAAAAGAAAAAAGAAAAGGAAAGAAAGGGAAAAAAAGAAAAGAATAAAAAAAGAAAAGAAAAGAAAAGGTTAGATCTCCCCAGCTCCAGAGACCGAGGTTTTCTCTACAGAAGTCCAGCTCTGCACTAACCACGCGGTGTGAGGACCTCACTTCCTTTAGAGTCCGTAGACCCATGTGGCAACTGCTCTTGGGGACCTCAGCCGTGGAGTACTGCCATCCCGATACTGTTCCCATCTGCCTCCCACAAAGAGTCGGCTCCATGAGGTGTCCTGACCTGTCCTGCCCTCTGGAAATAGGCAGCCCTGCTCTGGGCATTGGCCATGTCCCAGACCCTACTCTCCAGGCCACTCCTGGGGTGGCTGCATTAGGACACTCTATACCTCCTGCCCTGGGGGATGCAGGGTCAGCTGGGCTCTCTCCCTCCCTAAGACTACTGAGCTGGGAGCTGGGTGTGCTTCCCAGAGAGGCGCAGCAACCCAGCAGAGTGAGACGCAGTTTGCCGAGCACACTGTTTATTCTCTCACACACCTCTATCTCGTATTTCGTATGTCCTTCGGATCTAGATTCGAAGAGGATTTATCATAGATGATTCACAATATTTTAGAGATTTTCCCCCTTTTATTCCCTCCTAAATAGGCATTTAATGTTTTTTAATTCATCCTCACAGAGGTGAAAGGATTCTGAATAAAACTTTTTCTCAAAGCACTCATGGCCTAAGTGGGAATAAATATCAAAAATTAAACCTGACTCTTAAAGACTATATGAGGAGTGTTGCAAATATTAGCATACTAAATAATTCTACAAACTTTTGCATTCTCATCTAATCTCTATTATCTCTATCATTCTGTCATGTATTATTATTATTCAAACTCAATGAACATTTGTTGGCTCCAAAAGGCTATTAATTATTTTTTAAAGTTATCTAGCTAACCCACTCTCTTTAAAACATCTATATTAGCATCACACTGTCTCTTTACCATTTGAACTTTTAAATTTGAAATTAATAGCTTTTATTGCCTTCATTAATTACAGCGTTTTGCAACAACAAATACATGTTTTGATCCAGCAGACTAATAGAATTTCCACATATACAGCGCATCTTCACCCAGGATTCATCTGGCTTCCTGCCTTCTCTTTGAAAAGGCATATTCAGAAATGAGCACTAAATCTAAGTGGCATGGCTTGTTTGTGTGACTGACTGTTCCACTGGGTGGACATGCTGCAACCTCCAGGTCGTGGGATCACAGATCACACAGATACAGCCAGATGCCAGAGAGCAGGCTGAATGAAGCAGGCGCTCAGCGCTCAGCAATATGCCGAAGGCAAAACCAGGCACGTGGAGGCCGAAGACCGAGGCAGGCTGGCGGAAGGAACATGAACACACACAAACTTGTGCTGAAATGCTCTCTTTGACCATCTATGTGAACTCAACTGTGAGCCCAAAGAGGGCCAGTTTGTGTGCTTTACTTTAATATCTCTACCCCTAGCAGAGAACCTGTCTGAGATGTAGTTGGTGGAATCAAACTGACTGTGCACCCAGAGGCTTCTGAGAAGTCAGCTTGTTCTCTGAGCAGCAGCAGCTTCATCACCCTCCTAGACCCACATCCTCAGGCTCAGGCCTTTGCTTTCAGGCCCTGCATCTGTCTTCCGCTGGGCTCAGCTGACCAAACCATGCGATGGCCCTGTCCTGAATGGTTAACCTTGGGGCCCAGACCTCTGACTGTCATGCTAGAGGCCCTGTCACAGCAGCTGTTCTGTTCTCTATCCCCAAGGGGGCCAGGGCCAGGGTTTATGTCTCATCAGAAACAGAAGTTCTTTCTCCATGAGGTCAGAAAGTGTATTAGTCTTTCTTAGTTTTCTGAAGAAACAGAATATATATATGTAAAGAGGGAGGGAGGGAGAGAGGGAGAGAGAGACAGAGAGAGACAGAGAGAGGGAGCGAGCTCACTTGGTTTATGGGAAGGAACTGGGTCACATGGTTATGATGGCCAAAAAGTTTTAGAATCTTCAGTCAGCAGGCTGGAGGCCCCAAAAGACTCACTGGTATAAATTCCAATCCAAGTTCAAGCCTAAAGTCAGGAGAAGATGGATGTCTCAGCTCAAGGACAGATAGGCAGAGGAAGCAAATTCTCCATCTCAGCTTTTTTGTTCTCTTCAGGCCCTCGAGGGATTGGATGAGGCCCACTCACACCAGGGTGGACATCTGCTAGACTCAGTCTATCTCTTCAAATGTTAATCTTAACCAGAGACACACCCTGGACAACGTTTAACCACATAGCTGAGCACCTGTGCCCCAGTCAAGTTGACACATAGAATTAACCATCACAGGGGTCAAGCTGCCTGTGTAGATCTTTGCTCCCAGCACGCTTAGAAATCTTATACATTTCCAGCAATCGGAAAGAATGAGCATTTCTGCACCAGTCAAGATGGAGTTTGAGCCCCGCTCTACCACTTAAGAGCTGTGGGACCAAAACCAAATCATTTAGTCTCTCTGAGCCTCTGTTTCCTCATCTGTAAAATGGGGATGATCCCATCTCTTGTATAAGGCTAATGTGAGGAGTCAATGAAATACTGTACATTGAGTGTCTCGCTCAGCATCTGGCACATACAGAGAGCCTCAGGGAATGCCAATTCCTCTCTCCCTCCTACCAAGTACATCTTTGCACTGGCCTTGTCTTCAAACTTTTCATCCGTACCTGGTGAATCTTCCCGGTCACATGCAGAAAGCACATGTCTTTTATGGTCCTTGTCCCCAAAAAGCCCTGTCTAGAAGCTCCACTACCCCTTTCGTCAACTCCTACAGCACTTCATACTACCACACAGCTCAAAGCACACCTGTGTCTCAGGGTCATTTTTATTTGTCCAGCCAGGTCATAAGTTCTATGAAAGAGGCAACTAAATGTCAGACAAATTCAGTGCTCTCTCCCTCACCCCAAAACATGGCCACAACACAGGCTTGTGCACATTGAAGTCCCTTAGTAAAGACCAAATTGAATCTAAATATCTGACTGATCATTGGAAGATACTGATTTCTTGTAACGAAAGAGAACACCCTCATATTAAATCCCAGTGCTCGAGGAATTCATGCATCCCTAGGGCTGAGCACTATAACAAAGGGCCAAGTGAGCCATACATCATAGGGCCAAGCCACGTGGACTGTCCAAAGGCCACATGGTGACCAGCAGGAACCAGAATGTCTCACAGGCATCATGAGGGCATACTGGAAAACCTTGGAGACAGAAAGTTCCAGACAGAAAACCCCCACTGCCACTTTCAGTATAAGTTTAGCATATGAGTTAAACTCTCCGTTCCTCCTTTATAACATGGGGTGGAAATACCCACATCGCAGGGTTGTGTGAAGATTTAATGAAGTAATAAGCAAATAGCATCCGAGCAGCGTAGCGCAGCTGGACTCAGGAGTCAGGTTCAACTCTCAGCTCTTCTACTTACCTGCTATGTGATAGCAGGCAAGTTGCTTACCTTCTCGTGCTTCAGTTTCCTAACCTATAAAATGAGGATTCTAATAGTACCTACCTTCTGGGTTGTGTAACATTGAATAAGATAATTTATAGAAAGTGCTTAGAACAGAAGAGGATGGAACAGAGTAAAATAAAGCTCAATAAATATTAGCTCTCATCACAGCAAGGGCCAACTTTGGTCCCAGGCATTTTGTGGGCACTCGGTGAATGGCCCCTACTGTCCGTTAAATGGATGGTCAGTTGAGGAGAACAGGAAACCCATTAAGAACAGCAGAGGCAAGGGCTGTGTCCTGAGCAAACGCTGAACTTTGAAACCCAGGAAATTTTGTGGAGGCAAAACTGACATTTTGGCCCATGATCAGCACACATACACCACATGTTCTGCAGCAAATGGGGGAACATATACACCAGCTTTGCACTCCGAACGTAATAAAAATTATGTCTGGTTCTGGCCCCCCCAAATAAATCAAACTTTGAGCATTTCCTTATAAGCACAGACCCCTAATAAAAACAAATATGTTCCCGAGTTCTGCCATGCAAACAGCTGGAGACACGTCACATCCTTTCTACATATGAGAAGCACATAAGAACGCTGCTCTTTGGCCCCATCATGAACAGCCTGACACACACAGGGTGTGTGTGTAAATTTCGTATTTCAAAATATTTTAAGATTTACAGAGGATTATAAAGAGAGTACAGAGGTTTCCCTTACACCCAGCTTCCCCTGGTGTTCACATCTTACATAGCCACGGCTCATTTTTTTTATCTGACATGAACATTGATGCAATACTAACTAAACTACAGACTTTATTTGGATTTCACCAGTGTTAGCAATCTGTGGTTTAGCAAGCCCTCCATGCAATGTCCACCGAAGTCTACTGATCTAGGGGGACAGCAATAGAAGAGGAGGCCAGAGAAGGTGGGTGAGGTCTAAATCTCGTAGAGTCTTAGGGGCAATTGTAAGATTTTGGTTTTTCCTCTGGGTGAGATGTGACATCATTGGAGGGTTTTGAGCTCCATGACACTTTAGCAATGTGGTTTGATGTGACCACCCTACTCTAAAATGGAAAAAAATCTCTTCCCTGCACTCCCAACCCTTGGACTCCAATTTCCCTTTCCTTGCTTTATTTTTCTTCTAGTCTTTGCTTCTATCTCCTTATTTATTATCTTTACTGTCTTATTCTCTGTCTGCTCTGCTAGTTTTCCAAAAGCTGGGATTTTTGCCTCAGTCATTGTCATATTCCCAACACCTTGAACAGCTCCTGGCACACAGTAAGGGCTCCACAAACATTTGCTGAAAGGAGAGAACACCTAGACAGAGAAAATAAAACCGGGGAAGAGTGAACTGTTCTGACATTCATTTTGAAAGGCTCATTCTGGGTACTAGGTAAAAAAAAATACAATAAAATGTGGGGTGGAGAGGCAAGATGGGCAGGGGAAAAATGGGGGAGACTTGTGCAGAGGCACCTGCAAAAATTTGGGGGAAAGAAGATGGTGGCTTGACGTTGTGGGGGTGAATATGGGGTGCTGTGTCTTACACAGGCTTGTTGAACAGACATTAATGGACATTACAGCCATCTGAAAAATATACCGTTTAAGAAGAGCTCTGGAGGGGAACTTTTGAAGATAAATCAACTTCTGATTTTAAGAATAAAAAATAAACTCCCAATATTTGGTTGTTTTAAAAGAATTTCCTGTGCACGTGCAAAAATGCCCAGCTTTTATTCTCTATTAAGACATGCAGGGTCTATTATTACAGCCTTGATGTTAAACTTCCCATCAAAGAGAGCAGGCCAAGATGGCCAGTTCTCAAGTTCAAGAATGTTAAACACTATTCATAATATGTCTCAGACTCAACATGCTTTATTTAATATAGAATGGCATGGCTCACAAAGGGCGGACTCTTTTTTCCGGAAACAGGGTGAGGATGTGGTGGTCGTGGAGATGACATCCCGAAAGTAGCATGACACTTACGAGGCAAAGAAAACGCCTGGAAGACGAAGTCCAGAGCCCGACTTCTAAACCTTGTTCTGCCTTGGATTAGCTGTGTGGCCTTGGACAAGATACTCAACTGCTCTGGGCCTGAATGTCTTCACCTTATTGTCACTGATAACAGTGCCTGGCACTTTGCACGCACATCAGGGTGCAGAACTCTATGGTTTTCATTTTAACAAGGGAGGCTGCTATCGAGTTGCAGCTGCCTGTTTCTCTAATGGGGAAGACAGCAAGTCATTTGCCAGAAAATCGTTTTGTTCTTGGAAGAATTCTTCAAAGGCCCCTTTTGGTTATGTGGATGTAGGATGAGAAGAGCCCCCACTGCTCTGGAGAAAAGGCTCAATAGGACAGGTTCTTGGCTTAGAAAAGGCCACTCCTCTCCAGCCTCTTCCAATTTTGCATAAGGGCAAAGGAGACCACTGGAAGAAGAAAATTGGAAGAGCTGTCCCCTTCTTTTTGTAGGTTCCCCTGCTAAAACCTCTCTGATGGATGGAGGTGGACTTGACTGAGGTCAGCTGGCAGGAAAAGATCTTCCCAGAGGCCTGGGAAGGGGAAATGATCCACATGTTTGTTATTATCACCGAGTAAATATCAATAATCACTAACATTTGAATTGCTTTACAGTTTCCAAGGTCTTGGCACATGTATTAATATCGTCTTCACAATACCATGGCTTGACCTGATTTCTCAGCAGGAGGAAGGTACGTCCCCACCCCCACTACCGCAAGGAAGGGATCCCCTGGGATTCCACCCAAGAACTGCCCCAGGGATGCCCAGCCTCTGTGGATCCAGATACTTGAACACCAGCCTCTCCACCCCATATTCTCGTCCTGAACTTCTTTTAAAAATCCTTTTTCTCTTCCTTTTCATCGCCAACCACTCATTTTCTCACCCGAGGTATAACGCTTCCTGAGTTCCATCAGTTCAGCTTACAGCTTACTTTGTCCCTATTTTTGGTGTGCTGGTCTACCTCCCAGCTGCTACTTTCGGCTCTTCTTTAGTTTGACGATTGTGCATTCACATATTTCAGGGTACCTTTCTGCCAACACACCCTGGCCCTCCAAACTTTCCCTTGGCACGTTGCCCCATAAGCAGCTTCCTCCACCTTCAGGAATGAAACATGGACAATTCATTTGACAGGTGATGAACCTGGCCAGACCCATGCAACCAACCGAACTGTGTCTCCCCAGTATACAGCCCAACTCTTGGAACCCTCCTACCCCTATGTCTTCATTCTTTTCCTCGCACCAATTCACTTTCCACTTGTAAGAATATTAGCAACATCCCAGCCATGCAATGCATTTATCAAAATTTGGGGTATTTCATTTAGTAGAATAGGGTTTCATCACATTCTGATCTCTGAGGGTGGCACCACACCCCACCCTACAATCATGAGTGGTTCTTTTTAGAGTGCTCAGGGAACAGCAGTAATAAGGCCATTCATCCTAACCCGAATAAGAACTGTTAAACCAAGGAGACGTGACTGCAAAAAGGCTAGTGAGTAGCCTGAGCAAAAGAGATGGCCTCAGGGGGCCAGATTCTGCCAAACAGCTGACCAGTGAAATCTAAATTGGCAACAAGACCCAGTTTACATTTCAAAGGGGAAATTAAAACCAGGCTTTTTGGGAGGGCAAGCCCTAATCAGAAGGGAGGTGATGCCTGTAACCAAGGAAACATGCAAACACCAACTTTTTCTTTCTCCTCTTCTTCTCCCCAGTGGCCAGCTTCCAAACAGACCTCCTACACTCATATATCTCAGAGAGAGGTGTCAAGAGAGGATGAAGACATCTTACCATTCCCTGAGAAAAGCCACCAGGTTTAGAATGCTCCCACCAAAGAAAATTTCCAAAGATAAAGAAAAATCACCATAGTTGCTTATGTCAGTAGAGAGTCTTATATAATAAATATAGGAAGCATTTACGTAGTCCGAGACTGAGGTCATGAAGGTCCTTCTAGGAGGATTAGAAATTTAAAATAAAGCTATACAAAACTAGTCGAGAATATCTTACATTTATGTAGAGTGCTGCAGTGTGCAGGGCGGTTGTACATACATTACTATCTTGTGAGGTAGATCTCACTGTCTTTATTTGCTGGGGGTGAAAATAAGGCTCAGGCAGTTTAAGCGACTTTTCCAAGGTCTGGCACATGTACCAGAGCCTCCAACAGAGTCAGTCCGCAGTAAATACTTGTCAAATGAATGAATACAACTCACGTTAGTACTGATCTTGGCTTTAAAGTTTCAGAACCCAAGTTCAGTTTCTTGCTGCCCTGCTTCATCTTAATTGTATGAATCAATTCAATGACTCCTCAGTGAGGGCCCACTCTGTGCCAGACCCCGTGCAAAGCACTAACCTCAGCAGAGAGGGAGGCCTGGACCCTCATCAGGCTCAAACGGTGGAGGTACGAGTAATTAGTAGATAGAAAGGAGAAAGAGGTAAATGAGATAATTTCAGATCATGATAAATGTCCTGAAGAAAGCAAACAGAGCAATGTGTCAGGAAGTAACTAAGCACGGGTGTGTGTGTGTGTGTGTGTGTGGCAGGGGCTATTTATGAGGGCTTCTGGAGGGTTACTATACACGCAGAGTAGTGTCCTATTAACCAACATTTCTGATATATAAGAATACTTATAAGTATACTTCAATTTAAGTATACTTTTAGAGAGCTCAGATTACTGTTAAAACACTACCTGGATGGAAATTTTTAATAAATATTGTACATTTCACTGCTTTTTTAATCATTCGCGTGAGGTCTGGAAAGCTATCAGCTCTGTACCCAGTCATTATACTAAATGATGCTTTGGTGATTTCCTTTTTTTCTGTCAACTGTCCTCTCTTAGTGGAACAGCATCAGTAGAGACACCTTATATTTTTAATCATTTCTGAGCTATGACCTGGAAGGAACTAACTGTGCATCCATTAAAATCCATAGTCTTTGGTGAAACTGCTTTCAGTTACTCCTGAGAAGGGGAGAGAGGACAAGCAAGAGAAATAGCGGTAGGAAGTCATTAATTTCTTGAGCAAATTAAAAACACACAACTAGTTAATAACAGAAAAAAGACTAGAACACAGCAGCACAATCAAGTTCGGGGCTCTTTCTAATCTAGACTCCAGCAACCTGTCTGGCCTTAGTGATGTCATCCACAAAAAGAATTGCCCTGCATGACTCGAGGTTCTTTCTGGCTTTAAAACTCTATAGTGGAGGATTTTCACTTCCAATTGAGATGGAGTCACAGGAAACAACCAAAAATCACTAGACTAAACATATGAAACAATGTTTTTCAAGACAGTGGGCATCAAGCAATGAAGGAGAGATAGAAAACAAATAAGGTGAACCAATGATTTCCCTGCCTTCCTGTCTTAAAAGAGTTTCTAGGCCATGGAGTAGGGAGGGGGGACCTAGGCAGCACCCAGCAGATCTCCTGAGTTGGAGACACAGAGCTGAGAATGCAGGGAGACTGAGGGATCTAGAGCTCACGGGATGAAGTCCTACAGTAGAGAGAACTACACAGAAAATAAACTCTGAAAATGTGCAGAGTTTTCCTTGAGTATTCAGCAGACACCTGATCAGTGTAGGAATCTGAGAAAACTATTTGAGGAAAAGAACGACCCAAAATGATTAGAAGGAACAGCATACAGCATTCACGCAAGGCGGAAAAAAAAGTGTCTATTCCCAAGAGTCAAACTGGAAAACTTCATAAATCACAGGGTAATGGGTAGCGTGATTAGAAAGGTCTTGCCTCAAGACTGGGGACTACTTAACCCTAGACTAAATGTTGCCCTGGTTTACCTAATGGCTTAAAAAGAAGATCTGAAAGGATGAGATTATTTAACTGTCCCAGGTAAAGCTCAGGGATATTTATAGGAATACAAAGATATTCAGTAACCAATATCTGGCATTTAATCAAAGATCAGCAAGCATGCAGAGGCATTTGTCGCATAATGAGAATAATCAACCAATTGATGTAAAGCAAGAACTGATACTGATATTAGAATCAGGAAATAAGAACATTAAAGGTTATTATAACTATATCCCATTACACATTATGTATTATAACTGTTAAATAGAGACATGGAAGGTATAACAAAAACCAAAGGGTACGAACTTTCAGTTATAAGGTGAGTAAGTTCTGGAAACCTAACGTACGACATGATGACAATGCTTAATAATAATGTATTATACACTTGAAATTTTCTAAGATGGGTTCTCACCAAAATAGAAACAAAAGCAAAACAAAACAAACACAAAGGTAACTATGGGAGGGAATAAGCATGATGCTTAGCTTGATTGTGATCATCATTTCACAATGTGTGCATATATCGAAACATTACATTGTATACCTTAAATCTATACAATTATTGGTCAAAAATAAATAAATAAAAATATTCTTTTAAAAAACTGGTAGCCTTATTGGGTGATCACTGTATAAATGTCTAATTGTTATGCTGTACACCCAAAACTAATTGAATACTGAATGTCAATAGTGACTGAAAATAAGTTAAAAAAGATTTTTTAAAATATACAAAATTTAAATAAAAATTTAAAAAACTGAAAAGTAGACCCAAATTGAACTTCTAGAGATAAAAAATACCCTGAATAGGATTTGCAGTTGATCAGGTAATTCAGAAGAACATATTAGCAAATTTGAAGACATAAAGTATCTAAAATGAATCATACAGAGAAAAAAAAACATACAGAGGAAAAATAAATAAATAAAAGATCATCAGTGATCTGTGGGACAACTCAAGTGCCCTAATATACATATATAATTGGAGCCCTGAAGGGGGTAAAGGAATTAGGACAAAAAAAAATATTTACAGAAATAATAGCCAAAATATTCTAAATTTGATGAACACTACAAATCCACAGATTCAAGAAGTTTAATGAATTCATAAATGAGTGGGTACAATTGAGTTTCAATAAAACTTTATTTATAAAAAGAAAGTGATACACCAAAGTTGGTTTGCGGACTGTGGTTTGCAGACCCCAATCCTGAAAAAATTAGAAAATACACAAATCTTTCCAACAGCCTAACATGGAGAAGATAATCTTATCCAAAACTCCAAAATGAACTTCTCCAAATAAAATAAAAACTCCACAATAATTTATTTTTCAAACTAGGTCATATATAATAGACATGTATTTCAGAATTTTACATTTTCAGTTGAACATGTGCCTTTAGTTCTTTTCACATATAAAAATATTTAAGATTACTCCAACTGTCAAGCAAAGGCGTGTATGCAACCAGAAGTTAGCCTCTGGAGGCCTCCCTAACCCTTGCCCCTTTCTGGATTGCAATTCAGCATCTGTGACTGGTCTTTGTTCTTAGATACTAAGCTTTAAATGCAGTTTCGTAAAGCCACAATTACAGATTCCAAATGAGCATTATCATCATTGCTTGTGAAAGGGGCTGTTTTAGAAGACTTGGAATGGCTCTGGAAGTGAACAAAGAATGCAACAAATAGCGATCTGGCAATCTAAATTGCCTTTGCACTGGGAAGGAGAGCCATTTCTGATATCTGCCTGGATGACAACACTTGGCCTGAGTTACCTGCCCAGAAAGAGTCTGAAATGTTCCTGCTCCAGGAAATAATAGGGCCATCTCCTGTCCCCCAAGTTAGGACGCTTAAAGTGGAACTTGACTCTGTTCCCACTTCTGTCTAGTAGCAACTGCTTCTTTCAAGCAAGTGATTTATCCTGATATTAAACTTTTACTTCACTTTGGGTGCCACACATTTAATTCGAAAAGCAACTTTTGCTACGATGTGGGAAAGTCATACAATTTTCTTAAGTGTTTACTCCCAAGGTGTTTTCTAAGTGTTAAGGCCACATCCCATGTGCAAATTTACAACTAAAACCTTCTCAAATGCAAGAGCAGCTTTATTCTGGGCTAAAATTATAACTGTAAACAGATATCTATTTTATATTATTCAAGAAGAAAGAATTTCTACTGATGCATTAATTATTAATATTAATTAATATAAATTTAAATCCAGACTTCACACACGAAGATGACTTGAGACCAGGGTTTTCCTTTGTAAATTGTTTTGCAAGATTTTAGTAATCCCACAGAGTATCAGTTAAAGTTATATTTGGCATCATTTTACAAAGAGCCAACTATCATAGTTGAAAAAGATAGAGTTTTATTTTTATTTCAGATGACAAGAATTCCAAGGTGGTGGGCAATCCAGGACAATGTGTCTCAGTTTTGTGATGTCACCACAGATCCAGGATCCTGTTTTCTTTCCCCTCACCCAGACTTAGGCTGTTAGCTTCTCACTTCAAGGTATCAATGTGGCTGCTGTAGCTCCAGGCCTTACATCCATATTCCAGGTAGGAAGAAGAATGAAGCTAAGGAAAATTTCTTGAAATGGCTTTCTGTTTTGTCTAGTAAAGGAAAAACTATCCTGGAGGCATCCCAACACCTCTAACATCCCCAGATTTCCCTTTACATCGAATAGTTATGAGCCACATGGCTATCCCTAGCACTAAATGATGAGAATGTTGGCTTTTCAAGTGCTTTAATAGGAGATGGCAAGGAAGAAAGGGGTGAATGGTTTTCACACTTGTTAACTCAATTTGTCTGCCACAACATATCATATGTATATGTTATATATGGTATATTTCCATGTTCTGTGTTCTTCTATTTATCAGTAATAAAAATATTTTATTTTTTACTTAAAAAGTAATTTTAAAGTTTATTATTGTACTAACTTTATTATTGCAGTCATTACTTCTAACCCAATAAAAATGTCGGTGTTTAAATAAATGTCATTAATTTAGAATCACCCTTTCAATACGGCTTCTAGAGCAGGAGATAGCAAACAATGGCAAGGGCTAAATTAGCTCACCGGCTGTTGCTGTAAATAAAGTTTTATTGGAACACAGCCATGGCACATTCATTTACTATTATCTGTGGCTTCTTTTGTGCTACTGTAGCAGAAGTGAGGAGTTACAATAGAGACGATGTGACCTGCACTACTTATGTTTTTATTGTCTGACCCTACACAGAAGTTTGGCAACCTCTGACTGATAGGATTTGCCCTGGGGAGAAGCTAGCTCATCCTGCTGAATCTCCTCTTGACAGTCTTTGGACTGATTAAAGTATTTCTAATGAAGACAATACTCCGTTATGGTCTTGGTGATGCCAGCATTGCAAGCAACAAAGGCAGATCTGGCCCTGATGTCTTCTGCACTGGGCCACAGGTTTGCCTTTGTTTTAAAAGAACTCTTTCCAGTTTCCCTTCCAAAATAAGATATTATGTATAAATCACCTACTTAGAGAGTCATTTAGCAAAATACTGATTCTTTTGTATTTGATTTTCAAAAACACCAAGTTCTGAACTCATTGGCTCAGGGATCACCATCATAGCTGAACCGGTAATAAATCATCTTGCTTTTGTAGACTTCACAAACAAAAACATTTAAGAAAAAAATAAATCTCTTTTATATCAGGGCTAATAGGATGTGTCCAAAAAAAGCTACAGGGAGCTCATGGCAAATACTTCCATCTCTTATAAGAGCAGGATGCCTCCACCCTGCTTGCTGGGCCTCAATTCATCACAACCACCTCTGGGGCTTAATTAATAGCCACACTTTTCTAATGGAACAGTTAATCTCCCCAATATTAACTGTGGCGGATCTCAAGTTCTGGCTTTGGATGGAAATCCAACACACTTGGCTATGAATCTTTAAGATGCTGAGCTGCCTTTACCAACCACACAAGGTAAAAGCTCAGGGAAGACCCAGACGCTCCTTGGTTGTCTCCAATGCCTCCGCCTGCCCTAGTTTCTGAGTGGCTGACCGCATGGCAGGCTTTGCAGTGGGTCAGCAGTTGTGGCCGGCTTGGCTGCTGTGCTGCTAATTATATAAGCTATACTTACCTAGAAAGTATGGGTGGCTTCTTATGACTCTGGCTACTATGATTATAAATTTAATTCCTAAAAGTAACCCAAAATGTGGGTTCCTCCCTTTTTATTTACCCTTGCCCCTGCCTTCCCCCACACCCCCGAGCAATGTAAATGTATGCAGAACAAAAAGAAAGAAAAAATAAAAATAAAATAAATTTTCGTTTAAAAGGAAAGCAAATCAGTTCGGGGTGTTTTTTGTTATTGTTTTGTTTTGTTTTATTTTTCATCTACTTTGTGTTTTACATTCAGTAGCTCTTGTCACCCTCTTGTTGTCCACCCGAAGGCCCTGTCCTGTGAGGTTGCGCCTTATTTCACTGATGAGGAATGTAAGAGTTAAAGATTTGCCCAAGGTTCTATAGATAAGTGGCTGAATCAGGCTTGAGTGCAGGCCTATTCTACTCCAGATGACAAACACAAGAATCAAGAGCCAATCTATCAACTATCTATTTCTTCGGCCCTGAGCCTTTCAGTCTGCTTTGTATGTCCATGCCCAGGGCCCAGAAAGGCAGTTATCCTAAATCCATTAAAAAAAAAAAAAAAAAAAAAGAGCCAAGGGTTCAAGAGTGAGTAGCTCTGAGGAGCTGAAGCGGGAGCTGGTCAGGAATACCTTAAGAAAATTCAGGACCCAGATCTCATTCCCGGCAAAGCCATGCTTTGAACCTCAATCCTGCCTTTCCAATCAGCCCTGATGTGTCCAATTCTTTTGTTCTCAACAGCTTCATCCATCACTTACAAGGCTATTAATTATATTGATCAAGGAGCAACTCAATTTGGCCATCAACACCTGGAGAAGACACTGTCGGTGCTACATCCAGGCCTGTTTTGTGAGGGTTTTGTACACTGAGCCTCAGTCCCAGTGTGCTTCCCATCTGACTGCTTCTATCTACAACTCTCTCCAGGGAAATACTCGGGCCACTGAACCAGTTTGCCTGAATGTGCAGAGAGCTAGAAGTTCCCAGGAGTCTACATCCTCTCAAGGCACCTGTAACCGATGGCTGACTGGTTGGGAGAAAGGAAGTCTGGCTCCCTGGCCTCTCAAGATGCAATTTACATTCCAGAGCTCTCCATAGGATCAGGCTGAGAACAGGACTTGGTCTGAAATTGTACCCTCGATGCACTTTTTTCTCTCCTCTGACCTACTTTCTTCACTTCTTTTCGACTTGCTCCTGGGAGCACACTCAATAAATTAATGGCGTGCAAATCACCCTGCTTCTGCGTATGCTTCTGGGAAACGCTGCCTCAGGCAATACTGGATTAAGGTTACTTCTTGTGATTTTTGTACCTTTCAGCAGCGTTACTTTCCTGCCTTCGTTAGTCCCCTAGGGCTGATCATCATGGACCTCCTCTTCTATTCCTGACTTCCTCCAGCTCTGTCCATTTTCTTTTCTTATTTTCTCCCTTTAGATCTCTCTCTTCTCTATGATTAGAAAAAGAGTAATGGTCACATACAAAATAGAAAAAGCCAGAATCTAAATCAGTTCTATCTGGTTTCAAGTTTATGCTGTTAACCGTTAGGGTGCCTACCACTTAAGTTTTATCTTTGTAACTGATTTCTAGGATCCCAATTCTAGAATATCTTCCAAAGACTCTGATTTGGATTCAGCCCATAGAACTTCTTTAGTTCATGTGCCCTTAAGTTTTTCTATATGAGCACTTACAACTTAATAGCTGGCCCTGTCTGCCCTATCCAACATCCTAAATAGAAGACATGATATCTTTGAACTGCATTCATGCATGCACGTACTCAAGAAAATATTTATTGAATGCATTCTCTATACCAGGCTCTATTTGAACATAAGGGGTACATGAGTATTAGGCTGGGGACGGAAGGGAGGAACATTAAAAGCTAGTATTCTTTTCTGGTTTTAATTTTCTTTAATGCCATTTCCCAAACTCCACCAAAAGTTAAAAACATTACGATGTAAAAACAATGCGCTTTAGAGGGGAAGGAAAAGATGAAGCTAAGTTTAAAAATACTCTAAGCCAAATACTAGCTGTGTGAGATTGGATAGATTCATGTAACGTGACTCTTCGATAGTGGTTCTCAACCTGGATACAACCAGGAAATATTTGGCTATGTCTAGAGACATTTATTCACTGTCACAACTGGAGGATGGGGTCCTCCTTTAGTGTGGGTAGAGGCCAACGATGTAGCTAAGCATCCTACAATACACAGGACAGCCTCTCACAGAAAAATAAAAAATTTTTTTGACCCAAAATATCAGTAATGCTGAGATTGAGAAACTCTGCTTTACAATTATAGTTTCAAGCCCACAAGGCTGATGTAGAAACAAATGAATGACTTGCTTCCACTAAGTCTGAGTCTCCCCTTTCCTTCCCTCCCGCCCGCCCTCCCCGGAGCACAGATACCAGTTCATTCTCAGATCTGAGATTTTGGGGGGAAACATGAGGCCTGACCTAACTCTCCCCCTGCTCCCCACCACACCTCACCCCAAGAGAATTGCCTAAATTCACAAGGCAACCTTTCTCAGTTCAAAGGAGGTATTCTGTTCTCTTTGCCGTGACAGAGATTAAATAGGTGCTTATCATCCTAGCATATGTTGGGAAGCTAAGGCCTTTTTTTCTTGTTTTAAGAAGGTGGAAGCCACAAAAAAGATCATATAGCAAGCATAATGGTAACCAGATTTCAGCCTGTGCTTCACTGTAAAAACCAAGTCGCAGGCATTTGCCTACATGAAAAGCACTGGCAAGACTGAGCCTAGGTAAACTGGACTAGGAGCCTCTGGGACTGATTCTACTTGACCCTTTCTCAAAGCTACAGCATTCTTAGCAAATTTCACTCCGCTCTGCATCATTAATTAGAGCCCAGACTAGGAAACTAGGGGCATGGAATCAGCCATTCTTGATTAGAGCCTCAGCTGAGTCACTCACTTCTGCCCTGTCCAGCATGGCACCCACTAGCCACAAATGGCTGTTTAAATCCAAATTATTTGATATATTTTTTAATTAGAAATTTAATTCTTTAATCACGCTAGCCACATCTCAAGTGCTCAACAGCCCCTGTAGCTAGTGACAACCACATTGAACAAAATAAATATAGAATATTCCCATCATCATAGAAAGCTGGGTTACATACACTACACAAATAATGTTGGCCAAAACCATTTCTTTGAACCCTAATTTATTCAATAGTTAAATGAGGACCATATTTCTAGACTTGACCATTTTCCAGAAGTATTAGGAAGATGAACCAATAGAGTAAGTGTGCTTTGTAAAATATAGAAGAATATGTAAATGTAAGGACTGTGGTAGGAGCCCTGATCATTTCTTTTAGCAAAGATGATCAGCCCTTTATTGCCAAGAAACCAGAATGCTGCTCTGTGCAAACTTTTTATTTCTGCACTTATCACTTACTGCTCAAGTGAATAACTTTAAGTCCTGAGTACATTTGAATCAGAGTAAGTCGAGTATGTTTCCATTTCTTTGTAACGAATGACTCTGCTGTGTACATTAGTAAATCCGCTGGTCCATTCAAAGAGTTTTGCAAGTGAGGAATTTCCCCTTTGCCTACTTAGGAAGCTTTCACTATGGTTTTGCATTTTTTTTCTTCCAAAACATCAGCCTAGCTCCTCCAACCCTCATGTGGCATTTGAGCAAACTTAGTCTCTGAGCTCGAAGAAGTCAGAATTTTCTTATTTAGGATCAACCAAGCCTTCCAAATCGAATAGAAGAAATAATTCCTTTTAAGCCCTGAGTAGTCTTTGGTGTTCACTCTGCTGTCAGCTTGGACACACTCCTTCGAAAGAGCAAATCTCTGTTTTTACTTGGGCTTGTCCTGATCTGCTGTAAGTCATAACTTGATGAAAGCATTATAGAGCAATGAGAGTATGCATGTCAAATAATTGGCTAAATTATGTCTGAGAGGGCTCAAATCATGCCAGTGGGGCAGCTCAGGCAATCTAGAAGGTGCCATTGAAGGCCGGAAGGTTGAGTCATTCCCAGGCTTCTAGAGATCCTCATGTTTTTCTAATGGTGATAATAAGCCTTGGCATTTCCATGGCATTCTTCATGCTCTTTGAGGTGATAATGCTTTATCAACATTGGCTGTTTAGCCATACCATGCACTACTCCTTATGCAAGGAAGCACTACAGACCAGAAAATGGAGTCCTGCGACCCCGGCAAGCCAAGAGTAAAACTTGGGTGTGCCTTGTCTCTCCTACGTATTAGGACTATAACAGTGATCAAAGCAGATAAAAGTCCTGCCATTGGAGTCTGTATTCTAGTGGAGAAGGGGAAAAGGGAAGGGAGAAAGTCAATAACAAATGAACTACATATATGTTATATATTATATATGAAAAATACAATGGGATGGAAATGTTAGGGATGGAAGGACGAGTTGAAATTTTCCAAAGAATGATGGAGGAACCTGTAGGAAATGGGGATGCAAGCCCTGGAGTTATCAGTAGGGCATGCTCATCAGGCAGAGGAAGCTGACCATTGCAAAGGCCCTGGGGCAGAGGCGTACCTGGCCTCTTTGAGAAAGACTAGCAAATTAGAGTAGCTGAGGAAAACTGAATGGCGGAGAGGCAAAATAATTGGAGATGAAGTCACAGATGTGGCATGGGGCCAGATAATATAGCACGTCCTTTCGTCTCTTACTCTGTAAGACATGGGAACTCTGGAGTTTTGAGCAGAAGAGTGAAACAACCTGACCTAAGTTTTTAAACGACCGTTCTGGATGCTGCTGAAAGTAAACCAGGTGAGGGGAAGGCAATGCTATGATTAAAGCAGATTATGATCAAACAATCTCACATGGTTTTTCCAGACCCTGTTTTCCACTAGCAGTTCACCCTCCCCATCTCTAGAACCTACAAACATTTATACCAAATCAGTGCTATTTCCCCCAGGGCCATCCCATAGACTGCAGTGAATTGTACTATTGGATTTCATTCTGTCCATATAATTTCACTCACAGCCTCATAAAATCAGAGCTCATCACTGCTGGAAGGAGCCTGGGCAATTACTTGGCTCAACCATTTATTTTTTAAATTGTGAAATGGATTGTACATACAGAACAGTTTAGATGATAATAGAATAAGTACTATGTAGAACTATCCACTTAATAAAAAAAAATTGCTAGTCCCTTAGGTACCTACTGTGTTCCTTCCCAGTCATATGTCTCTAACTTTACCCTTCACCCCCACCCAGAAGTAACTACCATCTCACCTTCTGTGTTAATCATTTCTGTATCTTAGGGGTCTCTCACTTATGCATGAAGATGCAAATAATGTGTTTTAGAAAATGTGGGGTAACAGCATAAACCTATGTGGAACTGTACTAGATAGGGACCCACAGGAGAAGACTGGCTGAGTCTCTAGGTCATAGTCTGGCTTTAGTCTCCTTAAGGTTTTACAAGAAGCCCTCCTGGAGAAGTCACTGGGCAAGGGCACAAACATAGAGCTTACTTCAGGGACACTATAGCTGGTCTGGCAAGGCTGTAGTGTGGGCCAAGAACTAGGTGAATGGAAGGAATAATTGGGGAGAATGAGTTGATCTGAATTTACATGATCTAAGTGCAGCCCTCAAGGTCAAGTCAAAGCAGACCATTTCTGTGAGTGAAGTGAGTGCCCTCAGCTTATCCAGGAGCAGGCCATAGAGCAGAAGGCAAAATCTCCCTCAGCACATGGTAAAGACAAGCCAGATATAGCTATTTCAGAGCCCAGTCCAGACTCTCCTGGGTGTTCTGTCCTCAGGTAAGCTAGGATCGTGGTGTTGATGGCCCTCAGAGGCTCTGTCCCTGCTCAGGTCAGGTGGGTTGCTCTGCCTGTGTAGACTCAGCTGCCATTCTAGGATACCCCTTCACCATCCTTCTGGAATTCCCTTCTCTCTTCTCCTGCTCTGGCTCTGCTACTATGTCCATGTCTTTCCCACTCTTGATTTATTCTTTCCTGTTTTGAAGTATACCCTCCAGTAGATTTTTGAGACCATTTCGAGACTTTGAATATCTGAAAATATCTCTATTTTACCCTCCATCATAATTAATAATTTAGCTAAATATATGATTGTTGATTAGATATCTCTTACCGTTAGAATTGTTAAAGATGCTGCTGTTGAAAAATCTAAAGCTATTCTGATACCTGAACCTTTGTAGGTAACCTTTTATTTCCTCCCACAATCTCAAAGAATCTTTTTCATCTCCAATATTGAGAATTGTCATGATAATTTTTTTTATGTGGATCTTTTTTTTCCATCTTCGCTCAGTTAACCCATGTCCTTCAGTACTGGGAAATTTTCTTAAATTGTTTGATAAGATTGTTTCCACTCTTCTCCTTGGTTTTCACTGATATATCTTTGTCTGAAATTTCTTTAAGACTAGTCCTCTAATATTGTTATAATTTTCCCCCTGTTTTTATTTCTTTGTAATTTTGCTCAGTTTGTAGTATTTCTTCAAATTTATCTTCTAGTCTTTCTACAGAAACTTATTTCTGTCATTGTGTTTTTAATTATAAAAACTGCTTTTCTTTCTTCTTTCTTTAGTTTAGAGCATTGCTCCCTCATTTTATTCATGGACTGTCTTATCTCTTAAGAACATTAATGTAAGATGTTTTGAAATTTCATCTCCCTCATGTCCCTGTTTACTCTGTGTTGCATTTCTTCTGTTTATTTGTTGTGGTATCTGTATTTTATGTTAGAGCCTTTCTTACTGTCTGGTTATCCTGGTTGCTTGTTATAAATAAAAAAAAAAAAGAGGAACAACAAAAAAAAACTGATTAGAAGCTCTCAGTGAGCAGTGGAATACAGGTTAGAGTCCTCAGAGAAAACACTAGACATCTCTGGCCTGGAAGGAAAAGATCTTGACACCATTCTGTGGTTAAAGTGAAGAAGAAGGATGAAAAGCTCAGCATACAGCATGTATTGTACAAACGTCACTTAAGTCCTTCGTCTTTGATATGGTGTCTACCCTTCATGTCTCATATCCTTAGTCCAGTGACCTTGAGTTTTAGAGGTCCCTGAAATAAGCCTTCAGACTTACCAGCTGCATAACCATTTAAGGTAAAAATTCTCAAATAACAAATTCTCAAATCTCAATGGCTTAACAAGGTATTTGGTCACCGGTACCTAGTACAGCACCTGTCACCTGGTAGGCCACAATAAATAAATGTTGGATGGAGCTGATTGTGTTGCAATCATCTGTCCATGTGTCCGTTCCTACTCTAGTGCCTGATATATGGCATAATGTTATCAATAAATATATGATACCAATAAAAGTCATTGTTATAGTAGACACTGTTAGGTACTCCACCTAGATCTCATTTCCTGGGATGATACACTGGTCCCCTGTATCAGTAGTCCCCAACATTTTTGGCATCAGGGACCGGTGCTCCTATGAGAATCTAATGCCTGAGGATCTGAGGTGGAGCTGAGGCGGTGATGCTAGCGCTGGGAAGCACCTGCAAATACAGATGAAGCTTGGCTTGCTGACCCACTACTCACCTCCGGCTATGCAGCCCAGTTCCTAACAGGCCACAGACTGGTACTGGTCTGCAGTCTGGGGATTGGGAACTCCACCCTAGATAATCTGACTGTCGAATACTATCAACTCACAGCTATACCCTTTACAACAAAGATTGCCCTTGGCCTATGGGAGGCTTCTTACCTAGGGATTTCAAAGAGATTTTGCCCTTCTTCCCAAAGGGTTACTTAAAGGCAATGACTGTCTCATACTGGCATAAAAGGTTCATCCTACTTTCTTCAAAAGGAGACACCTCTGTAGCATCATTCACACTCTAGAGCTCCCCATGAAGCTAGATTTCAGCTGAATCTATATCTTTGCTAAGCTTCTCTCACTTCCTTGCAGATTTCTCCTAAGAGACCACCCTTAACAGATCACTTGCAAAAGAATTCCCATTTTAGATTCCGCTTCTAATAAGCCAAATATTATTACTTAGAGTTATCCTAGGAAGCTACCTCTAAGGATTCTAGAGTTGGATCACCCACCTAATTATACTGCCACTGGCAAAGAGGACCCTCGCCTCTTCTGTTCAGTGGTGACTGATGGTCCTTGTTATGCTGTAGCACAGTAAAAGCTAAAATTCTCCCCTGGAAGTGAGTAGAATATAGCATGAGGAGATGTACTGGTTTGTGCATACATCTTTACAAGGGAAAGATCTAAGGGAAACAGTCATTATAAAGATAGTGAAATTAGGTAGTTGTCTTTGAGTGCCCTTGATGCATTGAAGAAAGAGAATATCAGGTTCAGACTGATTGCTCATAAATTCTAAGCAAAGTGCAAAATCCAGGGGCTCTTTGCTGGTATTTAAAGACTCTCTTATCCTGGAGTTAGAGAGCTAGTTGAGCCAAACCAGGCTCAAACCTACTTATAATAGTAAACCTCAGGGAAGGTTCAATTCTAATCCTTACAAGTCTTCTAATGCCACAGTTGGGCTGATAGAAAAGTGTGAACCCTAAGTTTGGGATGAGGATATCTGGGTAGATATACTGGAGAATCTTGAACTACCAGTTTTTCTTGAACACTCTGGGCCAGCAGAAGAGAGCCACTCCCTCCTTTGAGAAGACAAAGCCTCCTATTCCCACCCAGCCTCACCTGAAGATGGCTCAAAAGCCTCAGATGAGACAGGTGCTTTATAAGACAAAGTTCGCCCTTTTCAGGACCTGGCTCCACTTCCCCTCCTGGCCATCAGTCCCATAATTAGGGTCAAATCTCAGGCTGATCTGACTGAGAAAGTGCTTGGCCTACTAAGGCAGATGAGGGGGACTTCACACCAGCTGAACAACAGACAAGGAGAAATGCACCAGCCAAAAATGGAAGAGATGGGTCTTGAAGGTACTGGATCGAGGAGAACAATATATAAAGTTAGTTAAGGAAGAGTTTGTCAGTATCAGGACACTCCCTGTAACATGAATCCTCAATAATTGTTGGAATACACTGACTGTTGTTAAAACACCTAACCTAGAGCCAGCCAGATACCCTGCTGAGATGGATCTGGGAAACTTGGAAGAAATAACTATCAATAATAAATGAAGTCGATACCAGATCTACTGGGCAGATAGATGATGCAGGAGATCAAAAAGCCTGTGAAACTGGGAATTGTATAATGGGCCTACTGAATAAGACCAACGAATTTATTAGCTATCCATGTTCCTCAGGAGAGCCCGGAGAACATTCTGTTTACCAAGGCAGGTAGGAATGTGTTGGTTAGAAAAGCTCCAGCATTGTTCAGAAGTTCGGTAATGGCTGTCTGCTGGTGTTTGGAGTGTTCTAGCAGCTGTGCGATGGCAGAAGTCAGGGAACAACACTTACCTTCAGAAACCATGTAAACAGAACTATGGAAATGATCAGTTAGGTTGGAATGGCAGCCAAGGAGGCTTGACATTCAAGGATGCACAGAGATAGCTAACAGAACAGAGTTTCTAAGGGCAAGATAGATGGCCAACAAGAAAGTAAACTAATTGCTTTACTATGAGACGGCTCAAGTCTTATAATAGGTTCAGGTGTATTTGTGACCCTCTAACACAGGTGTCTCAAACTTATTTGACGAGGAGATCCTTTTCCTTTAAAAAAAAAAAAAAGGAGACAAGACAAACCCATTCTGGGATTGGCATTTTATAGGATAACAATGCTACATAGCTTCCAAATTTTTCCAAAATATTTATAGAGTGAATGCATATATGAAATCATAAATGGTTCCTCAGTAAAACTTTATATAGTTATTGGATGTATCTAGAAGTCCAAAGTATTATTCCAATGTCTACATCTTAGGAGAAAAAAAAAATGAGGAAAATATTGACCTAATAATGAAAGAATAAGTTGGTTAACGGACTGATCAAACCACAAACTCAAACAGCTCAGGGGCAGTCAGCATATGATGTCAGAAACTCATTCACTCTCCCCACCCCACCTCCAAAGAAAAAGCTTACAAAGACAGGACACCAAGAAAAATGACGCTGGGAAAATTAATGGAACAACATATAGAGAAGAGAAGAAAGTCAATAATGAAATCAGTCCAATTTAAACAAGCCAGGCAAGACGATAAGGTAAAAACCTTATTTTAAGTTATATTTAACACTGAAAATAAGTCCCTATGATTTATTTAGCATTCCGGAAGAGAAAGAGCAATAAATAACTGCTTCAAGTGCATTACGTTATTATCAGATTTATGTTTTAAAGGAGTCAAAGCTGGGTGCGATGCAATTCGACAGCTCACAGTGAGCTTTGTCCCTTCCATCACACTGCGTATGTCATCCCAACGTGGCATCAGTAGAAAGGTGTGAACCACCATAATAGGTAATTTCTCTTCAATCAGTAGGGAAACTATAAGAGGAAATAAATCGGACATTTGCCTTCGTTCCTAGAGGAAGACATTCATTTTTTTAATAGTATATGTCTCTGCCTCAGGCTCTGTTGTTCAAACTCTTTGGGAACGATCTATATTCTGTTCCTTTCAAAGATGCTTCTTTCACTTTGCTCCAAATCTTGTGTGTATGACACCTTGACTCACACTTAAAAGTATCAGTTGTTCCCTCTCCGGTCCCACTGTTACCTGGCTGTAGGCTTTATCTTATGCTCAGACTACTGCTATAGGCTTAGTCACCCAACCTAACTTGCTTGTCATTTAAAAACCCCAAGCAATATAGTGTGCCTATAGTTAAAGCTCAAATTCCTCGACCATTACTGAGGATCCATTTGCGAGGATCCAAGATGTAGTAAGACTATTATGAACTTTGGAGTTAGACAGACCTCAGGTCTAAGTTCAGGATGCCATCTGCTAGCTGAGTTCTCCTGGGAAAGTGACTTCACCTCCCTGGGCTTTAGATACCTCATCTGAAAATGGGAGTAAACCTTGAGGTTGTAGGCCTTTGTGCATCATATGAGACTATATATCAGGTGCCTGTCACCATTTCCAGCATCTAGTAGACACGGTAAAAGACAGCCGTTTAGCCGTATATACTATGCCACCCTCTTACCTTTTCCTGTCTTGTCTAATACCACTCCTCTGCATGAACCGAATTTTCCACCATATTAGGTTACCCAAAGAATATAGAATGTTTGGAGTTGAAGAGGACTTGATATCATCTAGTCTAGAGATGGCACACAAGTTTCTTTCCACATGTCAGCTTTACCAGTTGGTGGCGGCCACCTAGAATTCTGAATTCAGACTTATCCCAATGTGTTTTTTTTAATATATGCCATAAGTGATTAGTCACTGTCATGGAAGGAGGGAGTGGTGGTATATAAAGTAAATACATCTCACATCTGATCAAGACACTCACACACGCACACCCAGATTTATCATTACCATCACCTTTTTAGAAGAGAAGCTTGGGTAACTTGCCCTACAGCCACATTTGCATAAACACTACTCTGGGGTTTTACTTAGATTACAAGGTCTTCTTGACATCGTGTAGAGGAATGGTGCTGACGGTGAAGGGGGTTAATATCGTACCATCACCCTCAGGAACTAGAATATTATGCAGCAAGAAGAAGGAATAAACCCAGTGTAAATAGAGAAATGTACTTTACCTTTAAAACATGGTGTTCAATAAAAGAGAAAAGAAACTAAGTGAGATATGTAGTACAAAGTCTTTTAGATAAATCGAAAATGTATGCACAAAAACGACAATGAGATACCACTACATACCCATTAGAACGGCTAAAATCCAAAAACAAAAAAACAAAACAAACTACAATATCAACTGCTGGCAAAGATACAGAACTCTCATCCATTGATAGTGGGAATGCAAAATGGTCCAGCCACTTTGGAAGACAGTTTGGAAGCTTCTTTCAAAGCTAAATACAGTCTTATCACATGATCTCGCAATTATACTCCTAGGTATTTACCCATCTGAAAACTTACATCTACCCAAAGACCTGCATGTGAGTGTTTATAGAAGCTTTAATCATAATGATCAAAACCTGGAAGCAGCCAAGGCATCCTTCAACAGGTGACTGGATAAATAAACCGTATTACATCCACACAATGGAATACTACTGGGCAATGAAAAGGGATGAGCTATCAAGTCTCACAAAGACACAGATGAATCTGAAATGCATATTGCTAAGAGGAAGAAGCCAGTCTGAAGGGCTGCATACTGTATGATTCCATTTCTATGCTGTTATGGAAAAGGTAAAACTATAGAGACAATAAGCAGATAACGATTGCCAGAGCTTCCCGAGTAGAGAAGTGTTAAATAAGTGAAGAACAGGGGGACTTCCTGAGGGTGGTGGCTCTACTCTCTATGACATTCTCATAATAGAAACATGGCACAATGCATTTTTCAAAGCCTATAGCACTTTATAGCACAAAAAGTAAATATTCACACATACAAAAATTTATAAATCATTTAAAAGGTTAGAAGACCCAGGAAGGAATACAGAATGGGACAAACGATTCTAAATGTATAACAAATGTATGTGTATGAAATAACCTCATTGAAGGGGGTGGGGAAATGGGACTGAAGGCGAAAGAAACTGTACATGTGCATGTACTCTGGTTGATAAAGACATTTCCCACAGGGGTGCAGGTTAATAATTCTGAAACCACCATACATTATACTGGGATTGAACAATTAAGCAAATGAATGGCAAAGGTTGGGAGCCAAATTTCTCACTATTGCACTGGGAGATTACAGATGAGCAAAGGGAATAATCTAAAATGATGTATGTGGTGACGGGTTAGGTTTGGAGACATCAGTATGAACTCATGTTTAGCTTAATATAGATATGGATTGGGGAGTGTGTGTGTGTGTGTGCGTGTGTGTGTGTGTGCGCGCGCGCACGTGCACGCGATCTGTCAGCTGAGGGGGCACACAGCAATGACACATATAACAATGAGCATAACCTAGTCCCTAGATCTTGATTTCTAACACTATTCCCCAAGGAGGGGAACCAGGGATCCTTGAAAAATAAAATGGTTGATACTATGACCAGAGCATGAAATATATAAGGTGAGCTTGGAGCATCTTATAGTACCAGAAAATAAGAAAGTGCTCAAAATAATACCCAAAATGATGAGAGTTTATTAAAAGAACACAGGGGGCAACCAAAAGGGTCAAGTCATAAACAAATGAATAAATAAATGGGGGAGAATGGACAAATCTCCCATGCAGAAGAATTCTAAATAATTTATGTAGATACCCTGTTCCCTGGGTGGAGGCCACACATAGTGACTTCTCTCCGAAGGGCACAGTATAGGAAGGGGAGAAAGGTGGAAAAGCCTGGCAAACACTATCTCAGCAAGGTGATCAAGGGTATCATTGCTGGTTTGAACTCATGGTGATAGCAGATACCTTAATATGATGAGAAGGGCATTTACTTCCCAAAACATATTACCTTAGTCTAATCATGAGAAAAAATATTAGACAAATCACCACTGTAAGGCACGTTCTACAAACTACCAGATCAGTACGCCTCAAGACTGTCAGGGTCATTACAAACAAACACAATCTGAGAAACTTGTCACAGCTAAGTGAAACCTGAGCAGACAGGACAACTACATGTAATGGGGCATCCTGGTTGGGATTCTAGAATAGAAAAAGGACTTTAGGCGAAAAGTAATAAAATCTTAATAAAGTATGGCCTTTCGTTAATAATAATGAATCAACATTGACTCACGGCCGTGGCAAATATACCAGGATCATATAAAATGTTAATAATAGTGAAACAGGATTTGGTGTGGGATACATGGGAACCCTCTGAACCAGCTTTGCCATTTTCTGTAAATGTAAAACGATTTGAAAATTCTGTAAATCTAGAACTGTTCTAAATTAAAAAAAAATACATTCAGAAAATAAAAAAGTTATGTAATAGCTCATGGACATAAAGATACACAGTAAACCCAGTGGTTGTTTATGGGAGAAGAGAATGAGAGTGGAGAATGTAGATAAAAAGGGAGGAAAGAAGGAGGAAAGGAAGGAAGGAAGGAAGGAAGGAAGGAAGGAAGGAAGGAAGGAAGGGAGGAAGGAAGGAAAGGAGGGAGGGAAGAAGAGAGGGAAGAAGGGAAGGAAGAAAGACTCGTATGAACCAATAAAGAGAACCTTCTCTGAGCTGATAATTAAGATAAATAAGGGTATTGCTCATATCAGGTAGGGAACTGGGGAAATTCTCTGTATGCCTGCATCTGAAGCCACTGTTAACGAGGTGCTTTCACAGAGCCACTTAGAAGTACATGCATGAATATTTCATCATCATCTTAGTTGCTCTTAAATTCCTTTATTTTAATTTTCTTATGGTTTGCATGGTCTGTAAGTTACTTAACGACACTATTTCTAAAAGAAAATGAACTCACCACTTTCAAGTCAGAGGGATACGGGTTCCAGTTTTGCACAGAAGGTACCCTTAAGCAAATGTCTTGGTATTTTAGGTTCCTTATCTGTAAGGTCGGTGCAAACAATACTTGAGGTCATCTATGTATAGTACCTAAAGCAGTGTTTAGTCCACAGCAGTGCTTTTCCACTGCTACCTTTAGAAACTGAGGGAGTGATGCTATCTCATAGGAAAATGGGAAAATTCCAGACTGACATCCCTACCTGCTTGGATAGTTTCATTGAGTTAGTCTATGAGCTTCCATTATCTTAGGTAGATTATCTTCCAATGGGGGTGACTCGGAGGCTGTGTGCTCACACTTCGTAAATCGGGAGACGGGCACACTAATCCCTGTTCTGTCCCTGCTTTTGTAAGGCAGAGACACTCACCTCCTTCCTCTGGGCTCAGTTTCCTTATTTTTTCAATGCCACCCTTCTTGATCTCCAAGAGGCCTCATGAGGAAGCGACCTCAAGAAATGAAAACCAAAATTGTTCTTTGTGTTTTCACAAACCTTGTCCTCATTTGCTGATGGGGACCTGTGTCTTGGTTGGGATTCAGTCTTCATACTGGTAGAAGCTGATGGAGCTGTTCGTACCTTTTGTCCTTTCGTCAAATTATCAGGGACGCAAATATGCTAGAGAGCCAGCTGAAACTAAAAGCATGGTTTCGAAGTTCCTTTCCAGTTCTGAGATTCAATTCCTTACTGAAATATAAGATGATTTTTTTTTTCTCCATAAGACTCTCAAATTCACAGAACACAAAACTAAAGGTAAAAATATCCTCTGAAGTGAAAGAATAGACTTCAGGCAAGTAGAAAGGTGAGAAGTAAAAAAAAGAATCAAGTTCACAACACAAGACCAACGAGATCATTTTTTGGAGTTCTCAGAATGGATATTTAATATAAAGATTCACCTATATTTAATTCCAGAAAATTCTACTGAGCGTCCACCATGAGCCAGGCTTTATCTTCAGTCCTAGGTGTTTATAAAGGCGTAAAGCAAGGGACTTATGAGATCAGATTTGCATTTTAGAAAGGTAATAGTGGGGAGTAGATTTGAGTGGGGAAAGAAGAAAAGCAAGGACACCTAAGGGAAGGTTTAGGAGGTTATTGAAAAATTCCAGGCAAAATACTGTGGGGGTATGGATCGGGGAACGGATAGTTTTGAAAGATATGGAGGAGGAAGAAACCCTAAACTTGGTGACCGGTTAAGATGTGTTTACATCTGTACCTGCGTGTGTGAGCATCCATGGTATACCAGGTTAGGAGGGTGGAGGTGGGCTGGAATGCACACCATGAGCTGCCTCTCAGAAGCAAGTCCTTCCCCTAGGACCCAGAGAGGATCAGGGTCTTCTCCTTGAATCCTCCTCATAAATCTGCACGGGAGAAAAACAAGAGGCGGACAAGAAGATGCATGTCTGAGGTAAAGGGGAAAACATGTTTGGTCCTAATAGATTGGGGGTGGGAGGGGAGAAAAAGGAGGAATGTTTTGGAGCAATCTGCCCTGAGGGGAGGACGGGTTGGTGAGGCTGCCAGTGTCTGCAGGGAGATGTTAATGAGGGTTATCAGCTGTCCCTGAAACAAAGGCAGGCAGTATGCTGACAACCTGGGAGCCCACACCAGCCAAGATGTGTGTGTATGTTGTGTGTGTGTGTGTGTGTGTGTGTGTGTGTGTGTGTGAGAGAGAGAGAGAGAGAGAGAGAGAGAGAGAGACCGACCTTGATGATGGGAGCTTGGGCATTTCTCAGTGGGGCTCATTTGCGTAGAGCTGCTTCATCCTTCTTTCATCTCTGGCTGAAAGGGGACCCTTTCATCTCTCTACAAATGCAATCGCCCGACCCCAACCAAGCACACACGCTGTCACACAGGCACACAGTCTCAGGGGTCTTCTCTGCATTAAAGGCCTCTCTTTTCCTTTTTTTTTTTTCTTGTTTTTTTGGGTTTTTTTGCCAATGCATATTTACACCAGGGCTTATATTTAAGCACATTCCTCTTAAGTGAATTCTTCCCATAAATGGGGCTTATAGAATAAGCTAAGAGCCAGATAGCAAATGGAGGCCTGACAGCATCTTTCAAGAAGTATTTGGCATTTTTTCTTATTTGACACCATAATAAGGAGATCCAGGAATCAACTTAATGTTCCAGGAGGCTGAGAAAATATCTGGTTTCTTCTTGGGATCTTGGTAGCAAAGAGAGTAAAAGCATTAACTTTGCAATGAGATTGGCTTAGGCTGAGTTGTCGCTTTTCCATTGACCTTGGGCCTCTGACTTAATATCTCTGTTTCAGTTTCCTCTTCTGTAACCTGGGAACAAAAGCCACGAGTAGGCACTACTGTTTTCCCCATTCTTCAGATGGGGAAAGCTGAGACGCGAAAAGATTAAGTGACTGTCCCCAGATGGAGCAAGTAATAAATAGCACAGCTTGAATATGAACCCAGGCAGTCTGTCCCCTCCCTGCATTGTCTGCCATACTATGACAAAATTTCTTCCCTAATCCTTAAAATAACTCTGCTAATGGAAACTTGGACACATACCTTAACTCCCTCAGTCTCCAGAGGCCAAGCTAGAAAATAGGGTTTTGTTATTACAGTCCTTATGAGATATAAGGGAATAACCAAAACATGCAGGTGACAGGATTAGCTGAGGGCCCCAGCAGTTACAATCAGAATAGTAGAGCCTGTAGTCAGAGCAGTGGTAGCACTAATCATGGTGTTAGCATCACAATACCCATTGTGCTTATAATTATTTGTTTCTGTGTTTGATTTTCTCGAACTGCATACATGTTGCATGAGGAAAGAAACTATCTTATTTGCCCTTGCACCTGCGGCATCTGGCAGCCTAACACTAATCTGGAACATACTGTGCTCTCAATGTTATTCATTGATAAATGAATAAGTGGCTTTAAGGCTGCCTTTCTCTTGGATTGCTATAAGAATTACATGAGGTAATGTATGTAAAATAGCTAGTGCAATGTTTGGCTTAAGAATTTCACCCAATTAGTGTTAGATCTTTCCCCTTTGCAACCAGAACACATTATCTGGGACAAACACTCTGAAATTACATGGTCCAGAGAGCAACGAACAGAACGTCTGGGCTCCTCTGAAGAACACAAACATCAGACAGAGTCCATGCGCCATGTGACCGGGGCAGGTGAGCTGAAGAGGAGCACTAGCTAGGATCCACCTTGACAGGCAATCTCACCTTGCATCATGGAGAACCACACTGTAGACACATTTGGAAATCTCAAGAGCAGGAAAGGGAAGGTACTTGATGTACTGATTGATTAAAGGGACTAATTAAGTCTTTGCATGGCACAAACACAGGCAGCTCTTGCTTACTGGGTATCAGGAGAGAGTTTGGCAGAGACGACAAAAAGTACAGCCAATCCATCCATGAGCCAACGTGCTGCATCTATAAAGGGATGATTAACTGAGTGCATTTGGAAACAGGAATTGCCAACTATGTTCAGAAATTCTCAATAGAAATTCTTGTTCAGAAACTAAATACAAATGTAATGGACATTTGGGCCAAAAAGTCTCTTCTTGCTCTAAACTGCTCAGAAATGAAGACAACAGGCAATGCAAAAACAAAACATGGACTTGGCCATCAGACAGACTTCTCTTCCAGTCTTGGCTCTACCAACTGTGTCCTGAGGCAAGTCAACTAACACCTCTGTGCTTCCCATACCACATCTGCAAAATAAAGAATACACACTTTGTAGAGGCATGAGATGCTTAAGCAAATAATCTGTATGAAGAGACTGGCAAATGGTACATCCACTACCATCACTGCCACCCCCTAAAGGTAGCCCTCTGACTAGAGGATGCACTCCACCTGGAATCAATACACTCACATCTTCCCTCTTAAGTGGCTTTAGCAGTTATGTGATTGTGTTTTTCGCTGTGAATCACTGTCTATTAATATAACTTACCCAGGGTTTATAATAGGACAACTGGCTAATAAGAACTCAGAGATGGAAGGGACCTGAATCATCCTCAAATAAGATAAGCCACTCCAGAAGTAAATGATAAGGGCACTGGCCAGGTTTGGGAGGAGAGTGTGGGGAGTGGAGAGATGGCCTGGCATGAACCTTAGAAGCTGGGAGAGGACAAAGAATACGAGAAGAACCGACAGGAAGAGTTCTAGGAGAGACCTGAAGGCCAGAACTGGCCCAAATAAGGGAGAAGTAGCTGAGGATGGTGTGTCTCCCATTTCAGCGATACTCTACCAGGGGCTGCCCACCCAGACTGCACTATGGAAGGCCAAGCACAGGCAGAGGCAGCAGCCCACGAGAGGCAAGCCAATTCATGACCGACAGCCCCGGAATGTCTTCGGAAGTGGAGCAGTAGATGCCGTAGGAGGAAGGAAATGAATCTAGGCTTTAAATAGTGGGCTAAACATCCACATAATAGGGGCCTCAGACACAAGGGTCACATACCCCTCTCAGATAACCCAGGGCAGGAGACAGGGAGTGGGTCTTTAGTGAAACAGAACCAGCCAGTCTCTAGACTCATTTTTCTCAAGCCACTGAAATATTTTTCAGGTGCTGAGGAACTTAAAAATTATTATATGTACAGATCATGAATATTAGTATAATTAGTGACTCGAAGATATCACAACCCCATTATAATTGGGCAATGCTTTTTTGAGCAGAGAATGTTTTCTGCAAGTCTACTTTTTGCCTATCAATTAGCTTAATCTTTTTCTGTGGTTTCTCCATCCCCACAAAAAACAGCTACTCTAATGCAGGTCAGGAGTGTAGGTAGGAAAAACTTTAGTTCTTTCCCCAACCATTTTCTACTTCCTATTTAAAATTTTTAAATTTATGCTGTAGGACTAAAAATCTTATAATAAATTTATATTATTCAAGATGCTAATAAGATATGTCATATAGTATCTGGCACGTGCAAGTAGAGTTGTTTATTTTTTTTTATTTAAAACCAAAAATTAATTTTTAAGCTAAGCCTTATTGAAAAAAAAATGGGCAATTAGACTTAATTTACATTTTTTAAACTAATCTTTCTTTCTGTAAATATTTAAAACTCATAAGGAGAACACAATATATTTCTGTTAAATAATTGGCTTAAGGCAAAATGGAATTTAATTTTTCGGAAAGGAGGCTTGATATATTTAACCTATATAAAGATTATAAATTATTTTAATGAATGCTATTTAAACTATGAAAATATATTAGTACTGTTGCATGTAAACCCATGGAAATCATGAACCAAAGCAATATGAATAAAAGTAGAGCCTAAGACAATTTTATAAGACTTTGAAAAAAACATTTTCTTACTAACATTATTAGGCTTAACCATAGGCCTGAGTGTTCCAAAATAATTATAAATATGTGTTTGCTCCTTCTTGATTCCTTATAGGCTTGTGTGTGCATCAAAAAAAATTTATGTTGGAAATCAAAAATGAAATTTACCTTTGTAATGTGATATCTGTGGATATTAGTTTGTTTTTACTGCACAAATACTCAAATTTTGGTCAAAGTTTCGATGAGCACACCAATTATTTTATTTTCAACTGAAAGGAGACCATTTCCATCTCTTGCTCTTGATGCATGTGAAACAAGGAAAAGCTTGGTCACACATGTAGGGAGATGAAAACTGCAGCAATATGCCCTTGCTTTCCTATGCAAGGCTGGATACTCCTCTTCACAGACACCGGAACCTGGAAGGGGCAAGTCAGTGAACCTCACCTTGAGTTCACTCTCTGGCGGCTCCTCACAGAGTTCTTCTTCTCTCAAAGTCAAGTTCTTAGGATGGACAGAAGATTCAGAAAGAGGGTCCCTCACCCCATTATACACATGTATTGAAAGAGAGGGAAACACTGTTCTTTTTGGTCTTACCAACTTTTTTCAGGAGTCCCCAACCCCTGGGGCTTGGACCAGTACAGGTCCATGGCCTATTAGGAACCTCACAAAAGGAGGTGAGTGGCAGGTGGGAGAGTAAAGTTTCATTCGTATTTGTAGGTGCTCTCCAGCATTGGCATCACTGCCTCAGCTCCACCTCAGACCATCAGGTATTAGATCTTATAGGAGAACTGGTCCTGGTGCCAGAAAGGTTAGGGACCGCTGTTCTAGGTGATTTATGATAAGACTTGAGGCATGCTGATGTTCTTCTTCTCTCACAAGCCCAAGCAGAGTGGAAACATGCCAAGATTTTCTTTTGCAACACGGTTTTTTTTCCCCAGAATGTTGTCACTTGAAGTCAAAACATTCTTTCTAAGGCCTTGCACAGACTTCCCCTGGCCCATGTGAGAAAAACTGTCTTCTGGGAAGGTTAATTTCTGTAGTCATTTTTCAGCTTCAAAGGTCTCAGCAAATATGGCCAACTATTTTGTTAAAACTATTCCTGTCACTAACCTTTATGCTGAAACATCTGTGGAGAACTCTTCTCTGCTAGGCCAACAAATTTTGACATGTAGAAAGCTGTCACAGAGCCAACCACCGATGGCCCACCATCAATATAGCCACCGACACTGTTCCTCCAAGATGGACTTTCTGTTTCTTGATATAAAGACAAAACATGAAATATAGCTTTTGTTTGTTTGTTTGTTTGTTTCAGGCAATTGTTTTTGGTAGCAATAAGTGTTTTCTTGAATTTCACCATCATTTACAAAGCTTGCAAATACCACACCATGACATTTATTGGTGAAATCTGATGACTCATCAACTTGAATAGAGAATCTATTGTTTTTCCGTTTATTATGCAAACCTCTTTCTCATCAAGTGGCATGTCATCAATGTGTCAACTAATCAAATGGCTTGAAAGTGTAATCTTCCCCATTTCTCCTCCTACATCTTACCCTACCGTTTACTCATTTTGATTTTACTATCATTATTAGGTTTTTACCAACTGTATGACTTTTCCTTTTGAGGGCCATAAGTTGTGCTGATAAGTAATTTGCTCCCTGAACCTAAATGAGGCTTTTTAACTTAAGGTTTACCCTGTTTGTTTTGAGATTCCAATAGCCATTTGAAAATATCAGCACCTTTCCTTGTCAAAAGGCTGTGATTTGTAGTTAAAAGTCATATTTTGCTGAAGTTATCAATGCATTTCTGAGTTGTTTGCCACAGACCCTGCACAGTAGAATAGGACAGTGGAACAGCATAGATTATCAGGCCTGTAAATCCATTGATGAATAGCTTTTGTCATAAGAAGGGACTTATACATTGTGCCTCTTGTAGTAATGCAGTAAAATGACTCAGAAGATCACGATTCGTCATTACTAACCTTATGGGAATTGCCCATACCTGTATGCCTAGAAAAATTCTCATGGAAAAACAAACATGGAAGAACCAGGGAACACTAAAAAAGGAAACATTAGGAAAACTAACCTTACCAGATGTCAGAACACAGTATAAAATCAGTGTAATTAAAACAACACAGGACTGACTCATGAATCAACAAATAGACAAATGGAATAGAATTGGAAACTCAGAAATAGACTCAAGTACATTTGGAAATTTAGTATATGATAAAGGTGGCTTCACCAATCACTGGTACAAAAATTAGACTCTGGTAAATAGTGTTGGACAACTAAGTAGTCATGATGTTGGGCTTACGGAAGCAAGAAAACGAGAAGAAGCCCTCTACAGAGTGGAAAATAGAGGCTGTGTTGGCCGGTGCTGTACCTCTGAGAGGTAATATGGGCCTGATGCCAAATGAAGCTGGAGGCTGAAACCTATTGCCAGGGTGACTTTCACAATAAGAGCAAGAAATAGAAGTCCTTCTTCCTTCTTTCTACCTTCTAATCTCCTCTGCAAAGCCAGCTGGTAAAGGAGAAAATGTAGAGTGCAGAGACCCCGCATCAACATTAGAGAGTTGGTGGTGGATTTGGAGCTGAGCTTAATGGCTAGAAACCATGTAAATGCTGAGGATTTTTTTAATTAGCATGCATTATCTTATAACTCTATTAAGAAAAAAAACTAGGGTAAATATAGGCATAGGATGAGTTAAGAATGCAAAGTCTTTATCTTCCTTAACAGAAATTTAAGACAATATCCAAAAGTGATGTCAAGAATAGCAGTTTCATTCTAAGCAATATAAATCTGATGGAAAAGGACAAGAACCATATGATTTCACTCACATGTGGGATATAAAATATAAAGCAACAAATGAACAAATAAAACAAAACAAACTCATAGACACCGACAACAGTATGGTGATTATCAGAGGGAAAAGGAGTTTATGGGAGGATAAGAGAGGGAAAGGGATCAATACATAATGACTAAAGGAGACTAGGCAGCATGGTGAGCACACAATGCGATAAACTGATGATGTCTTACAGAATTGGACACTTGAAACTTATATGTTATTAACCAATGTTACCCCAATACGTTTAATTTAAAAAGAACAGCAATATAACACTTAGAAAAAAAATGTGAAATAGGTAAAAAAAAAAATAAAGTTTAAGGAATGGAATTCAAGTGAGGAAAACTGGGAGAGAGGTCTAGCTTTTCCAATTATAGACACATATATGACTTTGATTTTAAATATTAAAACTTAAGAGTATATGAGTGAAGAGGAAAAAAGAATGATCTATGGTGGTCTTTGTGGTTTGGAAAAATAAGTTTAATATTATAAGGTAGTTTCACATTTGAAAACTAAATGGAAAAACTATCATTTTGATAATGCAAACTACCAAAAACAAAAAGGGAAAGTCCTTTTGTTGTTGAATCATGTGAGAAATGGAAAAGAAATTAGATTGCAGGCTCTCTCAAAGCAGCTCATGTATTTATTTGATTTACCAATTATACTCAGATTTTATGAATTAATAGATGAAAGAAAGATTGAACGGAAGAGCTCACAATAGAAAGAGCAATTATTCACACTCGCATTGATCGCAAAGAATCCTGAGGGCTTAGCAAGTAAAAGCAACACTCGTCTTGCACCCAAGTTGCTGGTTTCAGACAGGTAACCAGATCATTACAATATCACATGGTTAGGGCTATTTCAAATATGGGGACAAGAACTGTGACCCATAGAAAGTGAAGAATATCACTGTGTCTGGGAGTGGCTGAAGGCAACCTTGAGGGTGGAGGGGTCTCTGTTGATCTGAGTCTTGAAAGTCTAAGAATTTGCCAGATAAGGAAAACAGAGGGGAAAAGTAAGAGAGGACAGAAAGAGGTGGCAAGCCTTCACGTACCCAAGGGAAAGTCAAATGTCCTATGGGGGTGAAGCAGAGGACACGAGTTGATGCATGGTGACCACCAATGAGACTGGAGTTTAGGTGAATCACCAAGCTGAATTCATTGGATTTTACTCCTTGGGTACAGGGGAACAAAGAGAGGCAGAAAATTTAATCTTAACCAAATCTGAATTTTAAGGGAGATCACTCTGGTAGCAGTATAGAGGAAGTAACCAGAGTGAAAGAGAACAGACACAAGGCACTAAAAATTACAATAAGAAGAAAAGCTAACGTGACTTCAGTACTCATAACATGCCCAGCTCCGTGCTCAGGCTTTGCCTGCATTGTCTCATTTAATCCTGAATATTACCCTATAAGCTGGAATTTTTTATCCCAATTGTACAGACAGGAATTCTAGATATAAGAGACTGGGCTTTTATTTGTAAAAAAGAAAAAAAGTGTTCCCTAACCAGGAAGCCTCTGATACATTTTCTGCCAGGGCAGGAACCAATTGACATGTGGGGCTGGCCCGATTTCAGCAGGTGTGATCACCTGCCAGAACAGGAAGCATTTGGGCAGAAAAAAGGGCAGTTCCTGACAAGTGAAAAATAATATTTGTTAAGAGGGATGTAGGGTTAATGCCTAAATAGGGTTATTAAAGAAGAGTCCAGGAACATGATGTCAGAAGACATCCAACCAGTCTCTCACATTTGGTCCTCCCCAAAGCCTGTTCACTCTAGCCCTGGGTGACTTCATCCTGCCATTAAGAGTTATTAATCATTCCTCCCCTCAATAAGTTGCTATTTGTAACTCCAGAATATGTGACACACTACATGTTCAATAAATGTTATTTTCTGTTGTCCACTCCCCTTTTCACTGGAATTCCCTCCTCTTATCTCCATATGACCACTCTCCTATTTAACACATTCATCATCCTTTGCCCTTTGCAAAGTGCCTCCTCCCAACTTCAATAGTGGCTTCACCTACTCAACCAATGGCCAAACGAGAAGTCTCAATATCATCGTCAATTCCTCCTCTTCTCTTTCTCCATACTTAGTCACTACATGCTATCTTGACTCTATTCTTGATGCTTTTCCAACCATTCTCTCTTCTCACCTGACTACCTCAGATTTACTGAGTCATCCAAATGGCCTATTTGTTGTTTTCCAACCACCGGTTTTTCCTGCATCAAAGCAGCCCGTCACAGTCTCTGTTATGGGATAAATTGTGTCCCCTCAAATATGCTGAAGTCCAAACTCCCAGGACCTGTGAATGTGACCTTATTTGGAAACAGGGTCTTTGCAGATGACCAAGTTAAGATGAGGTCATCGGGGCAGATCCTAACCCAGAATGACTGCATTCTTATGAAAAAAAGGGCAATGTGGACAGAGTCAGACATGCACACCGGGAGAATGTCATGTGAAGATGAAGGCAGAGGTGCAGTGATATGTTTATAAGCCAAGGAACACCAAAGATCACCAGCAAACCACCAGATTCCAGAGAAAAGGCATGAAACAGATTCTCTCCCATCTCCTTAGAAGGAACCGATCCTACTGACACCTCGATTCAGACTTTTAGCCTCCAGAACTAGAAGACAAAATTCTGTTCTTTTAGCCATCTCGTTTGTGGAACTTTATTATGGCAGCCCTAGAAAACCAATACAGCCTCCAAGTCTTTCTAAATCCCACATGATCGATCATATCAATCTTTGCCTAACATCCTTCCACTGTAATGAAAGATTCTACTTACTGAGCACCAACTGACAGCTAGGTGCTCTGTTTTGTATCTACTCCTTAAACATCTTTTGAGAGATGATATTACCATTCTTGATTTTGCAGGTGAAGAAAAATGATCGAAAAAGCTGTCTCTTGCCCAAGTTTCATAGGTAGTAAGCAGAAAACTGAATTTTGACCCTTGATTTCTTCGAGTCTCAAAGTTAAACTAGCATTGTGTGTTTCACTATAATGGGGTTCTACCAACTTGTTTGGAAAAGACCAGATAAATATTTTAGGCTTTGCAGGGCATATTGTCTCTGTCTTAACTACTTACTTCTACCACTCATAGCGTGAAAGCAGCCCCAGACAATATGTAAATGAATGAGCATGAAAATGTTCCAATAAATTTTTATTTGCAAAAACAAGTTGCAGGTCAGATTCAACCCTCTGGCTGCAGTTTGCCAGCCCCGACTCTGCAGCATTATCTTTAGGAGATAATTCATGCTTCTTGATGAAATAATTACTAATAATGTGGTGGCTTTATGCCAGGATCTGCTCATGTATTCATTTCCTTAAATTTCTTCTACTATTTTCTCTATCTTAGAGATTATGAACTTGCCAAGATCACACAGATAGTGACAGAGCCAGGATTCGAAGCTGGGCAGTCACTCTCCAAAGCCCATGGTCTCACTCATTGTCCACAAAGGGCTTTACACCTCCCGGTGATCCACATTTTCCACCATGTTCCTCCAGCCTACCCCTCTCTCCCTCCTCCCCACCCCATACAGGCAGACCTCAGAGACATTGCGGATTCAGTACTAGACCACTGCAATAAAGCTAATACTGCAATAAAAGGAGTCCTGTGATTTTTTGGTTTGCCAGTGCACATAAGAGTTATGTTTACACTGTGCTGTTTATTGAATATGCAACAGCATTATGTCTAAAAAAGCACAATGTACATGCCTTAATTAAAAATACTTTATTGCTAAAACATGCTGACCACCATCTGAGCCATCAGGGAGTCATCATTTTATTGGTGGTGGAGGATCTTGCCTTGACGTTGATGAATATGCAATACCCAAGAAGCATACAATAAAGTGAAATACAGAAAAAAGAAGTCTGCCTAGACTTCTTTCAGCCATATCACAGTGGAGAAGGGGAAATCAAGGAAGGACACTGGGCTAGCCCCAGCTGCCTGCTCTGGAGTGGACATTTGGCCAAGGCCAAAGCTCTGGATTTCCCAGAGTCCTGGCTGTCAGATGAAATGTGCAGAGCAGGGTGTGGTTCTGAGAATCTAGGGAGATTAAATACAGCATTTGAAGTAAAAGTTCTGACAATGCTTGACAAATTACCTCGGCTTGCCTTAATAGTATTCTCATCGTTCAATAGACTCTGAGCTGGGGAGGAAGCCGCCAGCCTCCCAACAAATGTGCTCTCCTTAAGCTAAAAGAACCAAAATTATGTTTTGGATGGCAGCTAGAGGGGATAGTAGGATCTAATTCTGGCCAAGTACACATAAACAGAAGTCTGTTGAGGATATCCGGGAAAGTTGTGCTTTCCTGACACAAATAAGTGTGACCTTTTCCTGGTTGCTTTCGTCTTCTTCCATCCTGGAATATCGTTAAAGGACTAGAAGTAGAATAGCTATCTGACAACCATGGGGATGAAAGCTCTCGGCCAAAGCTAGTGGAGGGACAAGCAGGGTCCCAGGGCACTCATGAAGCTCTGCAGCCTCTACACGCTGCTTCTCACTCCCTACCCCCCAACTTTTGCTCATGGGGAAAAAATAGCCCCTTCTTTGGTAAACCACTACAGTTGGGTTTCTGAATCACGTGGACTAAACCTTCCTAACCAAAAGACATGATCAGGACACAGGAAATAGTCTCAGCAAAGAACATAATAATCTAGAACATAATAGATGCTCAGTAAGTGTTTGATGAATTAATCAACAAGTAAATGGTTGTATTAACGATAAAAGACAGGGCTTCTAGGTTACAGAGGGCAGTTGTCTTAGGACAACATATTTACAGCTACCGTTTGCTTGCATAGCACCCACTGTGTTCCCTGTTTTCTCTCAATAAGCTTTACAACTCTCAGAGGCTGGCATTGTCAATCCCATTTTACAGATCAGGAGCTGAAGCTTGAGGTGACAGCCATCGTGCCCAGGGAGTCGCAGCCAGTATGTGGTAGGGTCAGGATTTGAATCCAGATTTGGGCGAGGTTGAAGCTCGTATTTCCTCTCTTACATTAAGCTACTGTCAAAATTAACTGACCACTGGGCACTTGGGCTCAGGTTAGTGGAAGATTGGAGAAATTTGAAGTGGAACCCCAGCCCTACAACCACCAAACTATTATGAGCATGAATGACTTCTTCCTCTGTATCTCAGCTTCCTAATTTGTGAAAAGGGTAACAATAGCCTCTCATAAGACTGGGTGTATTAAATGTAACATGCATATACAAAGTGACTAGCAGAATGCTAGTAAAGGCTCAAAAAAACATTTTGCTTATCAGCATTATTGTCATCATCATCCTCCAAAAACCCCTTGGAGAATCTGTGACAGGATTGGGGACTGGCCCTGGATGGCAGAGTCTAGAGGAGGTATCTGGGAGACCTGGGCCTTGCAGCTGTTGAAGCCAGTGTGTTTTTTTGTTTTTGTTTTTGTTTTTTTTTAACTTCAGGGACCCCATCCCACCTTCTTGTTGCTTCCGCCAGCATCCCCTTCGGAGCACATATTCCCACAGACCTCAGAAATGCCTGGGTTTTTCTCCCTCACCTGAAGTTCTGATAATTTGCTGACTTAGTTGTCATTCCCAGCTGAGGGAGCCTCCCCTGGAGCCTGCAGGCTCACCCGTTAATCCCACGCAGGTGTCAGACAATGCCCTATGGGTGGAGAACACCGAGCTTCTGTCTGGCTGCCCGCTGGGAGGTGGACGTGTCTGAGGCATGATGCGGGGGTGGATTTGAGTCTGAGATGCTAATCTGCCCAACCGAAGCTTTCACATCTGTCTTGGCACACACACAGGCACACGGAATCTAAAGAGTCAGTTACAGCTCTGAGCGGGTGGGGTGGGGTCCTGGGGCGTTGAACAGAGGTAGGGCGGGATGCCTACCCTGACAAAGCTGGCATGGCAAACCTCATTGATGCCCTGGGCCACTCAGGGAAAAAAAAAAAGTGAGTGTGGGAAAGAACGAGGCAGGAAATTGCTGTATAAAGAGGGCCTTTGCTATCATAGCTCTGTTTGAACACCAGATCTCACACTTATTGTTACTTTACATAACTTAATCTCTCCTAGCTGCCATTTTTCTCATCTGCAAAGTGAGAAAAATACTAGTAAATACTGTTGTTACCAGTAGCAGAGGAGATGATTTAAAACAGCTTTCAGCAGTTTTTGGAAAATTGTTAATGCTCAAGAAATATTAGCTAGGATAGTCATATGGCCTCTAGCATATGTATTATGAAAGCGCCACAAGCTTCAGAACAATCAGTTAAACTGCTGCATGCTCTGGGAGGGATACTGGATTGTAGCTGAATTTCATGGTTTTTTTATTTATTTTATTTTATTTCATTTTTTATTGTTGCTTATCTATGTCCTAGAAAAATGTTGCGATGAAAGGGCATGGTCTTGCTTTGTGATAAGAACATATCTAGCTCTTCAAGAACAAGTTTTGTCAGTTCCTACTATCTGCTCAGCTGCTGTTTGTTGTTCTGAATAGATAAAATGATGCAACATAGTCCCTGCTTTCAGAGATTTTAGTCGAAATGCTAATGAGGGTAGCAGTGACCATAATGCCTGGGGTGATTCAGTAGAGAGAAGTACGGAGGAGGAATGGAATGGATACCTAAGGTCTGGCTGGCCCCTCCCAAGCGGCCTGAAATCACCAAAACTCGAGGTTGACAAGAAAAAGGGATAGGTAATCCTTACATTGCATTTATATCATGCCAAATACCAGTCCAAGCACCATCCATAGGTTTTCATTTAATCCACACAACACCTTGCAGTTGGTCCACTATTATCTCCATTTTAAGGATGAGAAAATGAGGCATAGAAAAGTGAAGTAATTTACCCCCAGTCACACAGCTAGTCAGTGGCAGAGCTAAATTTTGAATTCAGTCTCTTTCCAAGCACTTCGCCTAACCACTATGCTATACTTCCTTTCAGAAAAAAGGAAATCAAATTATATTAGTTATGTGTAAGCAACATTAAGTGCTACAACAAACAACCTCAAATCCTCAGTAGCTTAACACAATTTTACACCTGTCACGTAACAGCTCAATGCAGGTGGTCAGCAGACATCCTTCCACACAGTGATTCAGGGACCCAGGCTCTTCCCAACTTGTGACTCTACGATTCCCAAAGCACAAAGCATCCTCTTCTGGATCTCTCCAGGAAAGGGTCTCTTCACACAGGGGATTTCATAGCCAGGCCTGCAAGTGGCACCCCTGCTTTCCACTACCATTTAATATTCAGTCCCATGGCCACTCCCAAATGCAAGGGAGGTTGGGAAATGTAGTCAAGGAGTCCTTCAGGGAGAACATGAACCTTGGTGAGCACTCTCAATCTCTGCCACACAAGGCAAGACCCAAGCCATTCATCCAAGTGCAAAGAAGAATAGAGAGACATAGCTCCCAAGGCCAATCCCAAACACACAGCTGCAGGATCTGGTATCCAAAAAGCTACGACAGCCTTGGCCCTAATTCTAGAACATGTCCAAAGGTACCTGAACGGCCAGTTGCACAGATGGGACACAGCAGTCTGAAGCAGAGAACTCTAGGCGGTGACTAAGTGCTTCGGAGCACCATGAGCAGAGGCTTTTCCTTCCACATGCTCCCTGCATAAACAAAAACAAAAACTCAGATCAGATTATCAGATTCAGCAAGATCCCTGCCAGTGAGTCCGTGATTAGTGAGTCAGAGGCCCCTGTCTGGAGCTTGACAGGATACCAGGGCCCTGCCAAGATCCTTTAACTATAGGAGAGTCTAGACCATGGGTGCATTCAGGATGGGGTGACCAGGATGCCAAGCAGAGGGAATTAGATGAGGTCCTGTGATAAAGTCATTGTAAGAGGTGGAGAGAAGCAAGACTAGACTATGGACACTTTGAACACACACTTTCCAGAACGTCTTTCCATCTTGTAGTCCACGTCATGGTAAACCGTCCCACACTATCCACCAAGCGGCCAGAGTCAGAAATGGGGGTATCGTCACTGATTTCCCACTCAATCACAAGCCAAGTGGATCTCAATTGTCACTAAATGTCTCCATTCTACCCATCCCCCACATCCCTGCTGTGGCACAGACATCCTCCCTTTCCCAGCTGGGCTCACAGATCTACAAGCTGACACCAGTTTTCCCTCCTTCCAATGTTCACTGGGTCCTCCAATAAATGTTTATTGAACTTTGTAGCAGATACTAGGATATCTGCCTTCCTAGTATCCTCTTTCACCTCTTTCCTTGCCAAATGAATCCCAATTTGTTCAAGGAAGTAATATACACAGTTTAACAACCTCACCTTCTCAGCCTTCTTTGTAACCATGTGACTCGAGGTAACCATGTGACAGAGTTCTGATCGATGAGAAATAGGCAAATATCTCTGGGGCGGGGGGGTCTCTTTCCTTAAATGGGAAAAATAAAAGACTTCAAAGAAAAATTATTTTTCCATTTCCCGTTGGCTCTTCTATTCCTTCCTGCCTAGAATGTGGACATGATGCCTGGAGATGAAGCACCTTCTTACAGCCATGAGGAAGAATGGCAAGTGCTAAGAATGGGGCATCAGGAGGCCAGAGGAGCCAGAACCTTGAAGGCTTCCTCAAGCAGCTGCACACTCCTCGTGCTGCCCTCTCCTGCATATTTTGTTCGGTGGGCGAATCCGTTTCCTATTGTTGCTGTAACAAATTGTGATAAGCTGAGTGACTTAAAAATGTTCTGGAGGGCAGAAGTCAAAAATCAAGTTTCACAGGGTTTAATGTCAAGGTGTTGGTAGGGCTGGTTCTTTCCGTTAGCGCTGAGAGAAGAACCCGTTTCCTTGCCTTTTCAGCTTCTTAGTGGCCGCCTGTGTTCCTCAGCGTGTGGCCCTTCCTCCCTCTTCAATGTGCATCGCTCCACTCTCCCTGCCATCGTCACACCATCTTCTCTCTAACCCCTGTCACCTCCCTCTTTCAGGACCCTTGTGAATACACTGGGTCACATCAGGACCTCGGAATAATCCAAGATGACTTCCCCATCTCGATATCCTTAATGTCACTGCATCTGCAAAGTCCCTTTTGCCACTTAAGGGAACATATTCATCCACATCTTAGGAAGGTAACATCTTTGAGAGCCATTATTCAGCCCACCACTGTAGGAAAAATAAACTCCTCATTTGTGTGAACTACTTTTTGATGATTATCTGTTACAGCTGAAGGTACCCCCAGTTGATAGGAGCATGTATGTTGTCCCAGGCACTGTGCTTGGTGCTGGAGATACTCCAGCGGCCGAGTAAGTGTCCCCAGCTGAGTCTGCCATGCTGAGTTCGCAACTATTTATTTGCTTCTGTGACAGCTTTGGGAGGCTGTGCACTCTGGAGGGCAGGAAATGCATAATTCACTCGTTTTCTGTCATCCTAGCACCAAGCAGGGGCCTGACACATTCTGGTGCTCAAAATATGTTGATTGAACAAATGAGCTCAGCAACTTGGTGATCACAACTCAGCCACTAAATACAGGAGCTGGAATTAATTCTAAGCATCACTGAACAGAAACATGGAGACTATTGTTTAACTAACGCTCTGTTCCAGTAGTCCCACCCGGGGTTCCGTGGAACAGATGCTGGAGGAAAACAAAAGGGACTGAGAGAAGCAGGGGAAGCTGAAACAAGTAAGTGTAGAAAGCCCAGGCTTGCCTGCCTCTTAAAGTTTCAGATCTCTGAGATGTTCCCAAATGAAGAAACCTGTTTACTTTGAGCTCAGCATAACTCAAACTTATTTGACCATGATATTCATTTTTCATGAAGCACCTATTTATCTCCCATAGAACTAGAGTTCTCTGGAATATGCTCTGAGAAAGACTGTTCAGACCTTCCCAAACCAGCCCTGGCCAGCTCCTAGTTTAGCCGTGGGTCACCAGAAGTGTACAAAGATGGCCAAATATAGAGCTACCACTGTCAAAGGGCTTTGGGGTGGGGCTGGACATCAAAGAGGAGTGGCTTTTGTCCTAGCAAAGGACATTCTCCACTTACCCTAAAAGGCTGCCTGGCTTGTTTCAAATGGCCCAGGTGCAGAGTCATTGAGCTCTGTGCAGGGTAAACAGGACCACACAAAGGCATCTTTTTTGAATGTCCCCAGCTGGGCAAACCCCAGTTGTCCCCTGATCCTAAATCAGATGACCCTTTCCCACTTTTGGCCAAATGGCAGCTAAAATGTTAGGACCTGATCACCTCTTCCGCAGTGACCAGCCTGGGCAAGGACTTCTTTGTTCTGTCAGAGGAACCCACGTGACCCTCTAGTCCCTCTGTATTCTGATCCACCTACAACGAGAATGACTGCTCCGTCTTCGTCTTCCTCGTCACAGATTGCATTGAACACCAGGCTCAGGGAAGTCCCCTGGCCCTCCTGTCCAGTCTCAAATCTCTTCAGATCCTGCCTAAGGGCCCTGTACTCATTATGGAACACTTGTCCACATGATGACAGAGCTGAGCATGATGTTGAAGATCCTCTACTCTGTAGTTTTCAAATTAAAATCTGCAGTTCAATTTGCTCAGTTTTGAATTGAACTCTATGAGTTTATCAGGGATGCCTGGGGACCCAGGTGTAGGACTCATGGTGGTTTTACCTTTTTCATATTGGACTCAAAGAATTCATTTATTTTTCTTACAAATATATTTTTAAAATTTTTGAACCACATTTTTTTAGGTCAAGATCTTCATATTACACATGGGAAAACCGGTGATGAGAGAAAGTGCGTGCCCATAATCGCAAAACAAATTCAAGTCTTATTTGGAGGGAGACTCCAGGTCCCTCGACTCCTAATTATGCCTTGTTCTCATCACAACATGCATTTCCTAGCACGGGTGGTACCAAAACAGAATAGAGTGTTTGATGCAAACTATTTATAAGACTTTTTTTTTTTTTACAGATTCCCAACAGTTACTAGAAACTGTAGTAGAAAACAGACCTTTAAAAAATAAATTTGGATGGCAACAAGGACCATACTTCTTAAAGGACAACCCCTCGGGACTCCATTTGGTAAGTTAACTACTCCATCGATCATCTATCGTGAATGTTCTATTGGCTATAAAATGAATTTCTGTATAGGGGTCTCTTCCCCTCCCCCAATTCTCCCAGAGCCTAATAGCTCTTTCTTCTCATCAGCTTCCTGGTCATTTTTAGCAACATTACTGTAGCCAAGAAAAGAATTCTTAATCCTGAGCAGGCTTCGAACAGCCGCGTACATAAACATTCCAAAATAATTAAGTACTGCCCATCCCACAAAGAGTAGGCCCCAGCTCAATTTACTTCCCGACCCAACCCCTCTTCTCCACCCACCATCCAGAGGCCCTGACAAATCAACAAAAAGAACTCTACTTTTCAGTTGACATGTTAAAGAGAATAAGCATCTATAGGAAGTTTCGAGCACAGAAATCCTCAATTGGCCAGTTTGAGGATTTGTGTCAGAAAAGACTGCACGAAATTTAAATAGATAACGGGACCCACTTACTAAGTTCAATGAAACATGAGCTTTCTCTCCTATTCCTTTCATACATCTTTTTCATCTTGATGACTCTTTTATTTGACCACTTACTTTCAGGGAAATATGTGCTCTGTGAGACTAGAATTTTGACCATAATAAAAGTGAAGAGCTGATACTCAGAATGGTTAAGTAACTGGCCCAAGGTCACACAGCAAGTAAGTGGTGGAGCCTGAATTCAGACTTCAGGTTTCAGACTACAGTGCCCATGTTTTCTCTATTGGGACTTTAGCCTCTGTGACATGTAATAATAAGAACGTGATCTAACATTCATGTGGTCCTCCTATGTGCTGGGTACTGTGCAAACAATTGCCTTTGAAGCACTGAAATAAACCCAATCCAGCAAAGAATAGAAGTAGATTTCGAATTTTTAATTTACCTTTGTCCTCCAGTTGAGATAGCAAAAAAGGAACTACCCGTCTTTGGAATTTATAATTGAATGAGGAAGACACATGTACCCAGATAACTAATCAAGTGATCATCTTTGCAATCTGACCCCTTGTATTTGAAGAAGAGAGACATGATTCTCTCAACATTTTAGATGTCTTTCAGCATCATCACCTCTGTGCACTTACCGGGTCACAGAAATAAATGATAATGTCATTTTGATATCATATGTCTAAGTATTGGATGTGGACTGCATCCTAGATATTACTTATGGCATGAGACATACTAGGAGGGTTTCAAACTTGTCAGCTGTCTTATTATTCACATAAGTGGCTTCCCACACCATGAGACTGCCATATATAAACCTTCAGGTCTGCCTGAATAGTTAATACGGACCTCATGTCACCAGGACCCAGAGTTTTAGCATGAGCCTGAGCTTGCCCCTGGAATTGCTTTAATTTATGACTATTTCAGAGAGGCTGGTTTTCAAGTTGCACTCCATGATTTCAAAGATAGGCATGAACTTTTTTCAGTTTAACAGGCTGGTTTCGGGAATCAAAGATCCCAAAGATTGAAGTGTCATCTGTGTTTTGTAGGCAAATATCAACTTAATCACTATTCCATTGCCTGAGGAGAGAATCATAGCCTATGCATGTGTTCTAAAGGAATTTGGTTTCCCAGTTGGCAATAAATATCATAAGTTTCCAAACTGGGCATGTTTAGGCATCTGACATATCACTCTGCAGATCTAAGAACAAGACAAAAGATGGTTTTATACCAGAGTGGAATGGTGGGGAGGCTGAGGATGCCCGAAGTTCTCTCATCTAAAAATATTTCTCCACCACCACTCCCATTCCGCTGCCTTAATCACAAAAATGCCACCCACTATTAATGTTCAGGCCCTTTCCATAGGGTTTGAGCAACCCCAACATGTCCACCAGCAATGAGGGTTCCTGGGGTTTAAGGCCCAGGCTAGCCAGTTGGTGGGCAAAGGTTTTATAGAGAGGCAAAGGCCTAGCTTCTCAAGAGAATAAGAGATAATCACAGAGATCAAAAGAGGAGAAGCAACTGCACCTTCGGTGTTTCTCTAGCTCTAATCTTACTAGAAAACTGGAACTCTGTTCCTCTACACAGTCCTTCAACCATTTTTGGAGACACTAGAGGGTCTCAGGTGTGCTCATGAATAAGTCTTCCATTACCGTTCAGCTTCTGCTCCGTCAAGAGTATTTGCTGTCTCAAACTCTGCTACTAGTACAAGGCCACCTCTAGATATCTTGGCACTGGCACTGCTAGCCTTGCTCTCCTAGCATTGCCAAAGTCTCTAGAAATAACTCCTTCCACTCTATTCTCAGCACTCGTTCCCTGAGGACAAAATCAAGGGCCTCTCAGTGCTGAGTGAGACAAGTGATACCTACATGCTGTACTAAACACCATCCACCATCTGTGACAGTTCTGTCCCCCCTGAAACAACCTCTGTGCCTCTACTCTTTTCTTACGATGAATTCTAACTCAGAAGGTTTCTTGGTTCTCCATATAACCCACCCCACTGTCCTTCCATACTCATTTGATTAATGCATTCATTATCTACTATAATCACTATAACAATGCCACGTGGTAAATTATCCGTATATTAAGCCAACTCTTACATCTCTGGTGTTTCTCCAAGGCACACCAGCCTGGGGAGTAAAACAAGAGCAAGTTAATAGGCATAAACTGTGTCTCTTTGATTCTGAACACACTGTTGTTACAAGTTCTCAGGTGTGGCTAAGAGTTTCCTCCTGCAAAGGGGCACCTCTCTCATGCTCACAAACAAGCTTCCTATTTTCCACTCACCCACCTTCTAAACTTAGAGGACCGGCTTTATTAAACAGAATGTCAGGGAGGATGTTGGTTTATCACTTTAACCTCCAATGACATCTTTTACTCCTGTTTCCTGCATCCATTCAAGCTATTAGTTCCTGCAGTAGCCATCAAAGTTACCAATGAGCCAATATCAAGCATCAAGAAATCATGTCTAGAAATCTTAGGGTTGCCAGTGACTGAGACCCAAGTCAATATGAATAAGCATAAGAGGAAAATTATTAAGTCAAATGACTGAAAAAATCAAGGTAGTGAAATATTCAAGAATCCCAATCTCCTTCTCTCCCCCACTCCCCTCTGCTCACCTTTGAGCTAGATTCATTCTCAAAGAGGATCCCTCTTTGTAGTGGCAAAAATGGTCACTGTGACTTCCAGTTCCAAATTTATGACTATGCATGGCAGGAAGAACAAGAAAACAAGTTTGTTCACTCAATATCACCGGAGCAAAATTCCTGGCATGATCTCTGGTTGCCTGTTTGTATGACATACTTTACCCGAACCAATCACTGTGACCAGTGGAACATAAACTTTAGTTGACCGAGCTGAGGTCATAGGCTCACCATGAGTGGGAGAGTATTGGCTTCAGCCAAACTAAATGGAATAGTGTCCCCAGAGGAAAGAAAGAATCTGTCACCAAAATAAGGAGAAGAATTCCAGGAAAGCTAAACCAACAGAACCCCAAATAGACATTATTCCAAGACCTTACATCTCCTAGCTTTTTTAGGTTTGTTCAGGAACTGGGGTAAAACCAGATCTGCAAGCATAGGGGTGAGGACATCAATGAACCCCCCAGTTTGAAGATCAGGAGAAACAAAGTAGGTGAATTCTTAAGGTGAATTCTTACTGAAAATGGCCTTAGACAAGTCCTTTTCTCTGTGTGAGCCTCATGAACAGCCTAAATCAAATCATTGTCCTCAGCAGGGGGCTCCTTAAGTCCACTGAAGTTTCATGATTTCCCCGTGATCTGACTTCACCATAAAATATTAGAACCCTATTTCCATGTTGCTTTTCTCAAATATGCCCAAATACAAACATTTAGGCAGTTAAAAAGCAGCTCCTTGCAGCCATGAAGGAAGCAGCAGCTTGGGAATGAAAGCTGAGACAGAAGCAGAATCTGGCTGCATATCACTGAAGCTCTGATTCCATCCATGCCCACAGCCAGTCTCTTCCTCTGACTGTTCCCTTGGAGAAACTATTGAGTCCCCTTTCGACATACTCCATTATGGGTTGGCCTTTCTATCAGTTATAAACAAAAGTGAAGGAAATAGGGAGTGGCTTTCCTGAGCACTACCTTGAGAAATGTGCTGATACATCTGTTTAGTGAGCGCACTCAACTGACTAGAAATGTCTGTTATTCGTTGGCACCCATGCCACACACTTGAGAAAATCGATAAATGCAAATCTGTCTGGCAGTAAGTATCTGTCTTTAGTGCCACAGATTACTAACAATCGACCAGACCCCGATCTCTATTCCCCAAAGAGAAATGAACTTAGAAACATCCAACTTCCATTGCCCAGCAAGATAGAGTTGGCTGGTTTTCCCCCCAGGATATCAGGGAAGCCAATGCAGTGAGATTTCATCGGATTTGCAAAGCAGCAGGTCCTGTGAACATTAATGTACCGAGCAGCATTCACAGAGCCAACCAAGTGTCAAGCCAAAACAAGGAGACTTACATGGGCTTCTATGAATCCATTATCTTTCTGATTAGTATTTCGTTTCTCTTGAAGGATTAAATCTCTCAGTACAAGGGCAAGCACTGGTAATGCACTGAGTTAACTCACCCTAGCTTTGATTGAAGCTTAATACCTACCTAAGCTTTTATGATATTGTGAAACCCAAATCCTCCAAATGAACAATTGAAATCTTACATGCAGTTTAGAAGATAAAGTGCTTCAAAGACCTTGTTGGTATGGAGGCCTTAAACCTATTCACCTTTGAGTTTGGGGTTTGACTCAGCCTACGGGGTTTAAAGGATCTGAATCCAATTTGTCTAACTACAGAACCAGAGCCTCTTCACCACTGTTCTTTTCTGCCTACTACAATTTCTAGAACAAACTAGGAAGCCAAAAAACATTTTTAGTTTCTTTCCTTTTTTTTTTTTTTTTTAAGAAGAAACCCTAAAGTTAAAAGAGATCTATTCCCTGGCACTCAGGCCAATCCCATATATTAGCCTTTAGACAACCAAATTCAAACAATAAAAAGAATTTATTAGTCCATGTAATGGAGTGGCTCAGAGATAAGTGAGGCTTGAGGCAAAGCTTTATCTAGCACTCACATTTTGAGATTAGGACTTGACTTCTTTCTGTCCATTTTTTAGCTTAATATTAGTCTACTTTCTTTGATGTTGGCTCCATTCTCAAGCAGTCTTTCCCCTCATTGTGTCGAGATGACTGTCCATAGCTCTCGGAGCTACATGATTCTTTATTCACATCCAGCAGAAATAGAGGATGCATCAGCATTTTCAGCAAAAGCCTACGGTTCCTTCTGATTGGACTGGCTTAGGTCATATGGCCGTTTCTGAACCAATGGTGATAAGGGTAGGAGCAACCTGACAACTGGCTCATGCCAGAGCCCATCCTTGGAGACAGGAAGAATGTCAGTTTTACCCAGACCATATGGCTGGAGAACTTGGGGTACAGTAGGTAATGGAAATGGGGAATGGCATGTGGCAATCCCCAAAAGTCCATTACAGCCCTCATCCTACACATGAAGCAACACAAAACCAAAGAAGTTCCATTACTCAGAATCACAGTGAGCTAAACAATAGGAGAAACTAAACCTCAAATCCACTGCCCTAAAGAACCTTTTCGTTTCCTTGCTATATTTAACTTCCTCCCAAGGCCGTAGAAATGTTACTGTGTCTTTTGATGCTTATAAAATTTCTGAGAGAAGAGACAGAAATGCTTCAAAGTATGTACAGGAAAGGGCTCTCCATTCCTCTAGGGCAAGCTCAAAAATTTTCAAGAACTTTAATGCAAAGTCTAGCTCTGTCATTCTAGACAGACAGAGGAGAAAGTCCCGCCTGGGACATGGGGCATCTAAGGAGATAGGAGTAGGCAGGACTGCCTTTCCTCTGCTGCCAGTCCTCCACCAGGCTATTTACATTTCACTGTGGTCCTGGATGATTTAGGCAGCCCAGTGAAAGCCCTTGGATGTGGTTAGGGCGTTCATGCTCCAGTGATAATGTGACCAACATGTATGGCCTAGAGTCACTGTCTCATCAAAGGGCTCCTTGAAAACTGAAGAATTGGCTAGGCTTTCCCCCCACCCTGCTTCTGCTCATTTTATCTATTTAGTCTTTAATCCTCTTGATGAATTGACTTCTTGTCCCTTTCCAAGTGTCTCATGCCATCCTAGGAACTGACACTCTTCCCATCTTTGGCATCAGATCTCTTCAAACTGCAGTTCTCCAGAGCTTTGATCAGCAGTCAGAGTTGAAAAGAAAGGATGAAGGACACCAGGCCCGTCTGTGCCCTCTCCAGACACATTTTTTTTTTCTCTAAAGAACTCTCCTGGTTGACTTCAAAGGCAGCTCTGCATCCAGAAGAGATAATGCTGGTGGGGAGTACGGGACGGAGGAGGAATGCTGAGAGAAAGGAGTGGGCTCTCCAAACAGGGAGGGATGCGGGAGGGATGGGAACTGGGCCCATTGTCGGAGCAGAACTCGTCACAGTGAGGCAGGCCCTGGTGGGAGGCGTGGGACCTTAACTTGGCAGGAAGAATGACAGTAGGGACTCAGGAGTCTAGGCTTGTCTCTGCTGGCAAGAAGTCAGCCTCGAACAGGGTGGAAGGGAATGACTGCTGGTTATTTCTGCAATGGCTTATTCCTGCCATGGCGGTTAAGAGCTTGGCTTTTGGAATCTGGGATCAGATTCCAGCTCTGCTGTGATTTGAGTGTGTGTTCAGGTGAGCAAGTCATTTTACCTCGTAAAGCCTCAGGCTTCTCAATTCATCCCTTACATGAGAGGACTGCCCTTCTCCATTCCATCACAGTTACAACAAACCAATCAAAAAGGGCAAACGGAGCATGCTACCGCCCAAGGCCCAGACAGGGTCATCATCCAGACGGAGCTCCTTACCTCCCCACTAAGCCTGAAATTCCCAAGTTATAAGCTTTTGAGGAAATGGAAATGCAGGAATTGGAAGGACGCAATTTTCCCAGGAAAAGGAGCATTGTGAGGTACACTCACAGATGAGTGAGGATGGAGTTAGCCCCAAAGATCTGAGCAGTGGCTTTTAGATGCCACATTTGCATTTTCACCAGTCTTTCTCTATAAGTATGAACCAGATTAAAAGGATGATCTGAACTAAATTCAGGGTCTCAAGTGTGTCCACTCAACAATAGCAGAGGAGTAATCCACCAGCCTCTCAGTCACTAGCAGGACCGAGACATCGGTGAAGGGAGACCCCTTTATTGAGAACATATGCCCAGGTCTAGTTCTCTGTTTGTCTTTCTGCCCCCACTACAGCTAGATATAGTTCTGTGGTCATGGAGAAGGTTATTATATCCAGGATAAAGATCAAAGTCATCCTGCTTCTTGCCATTTTTAGGATCCAATTGGATAATGTATGTGTAGGGCATTTAGACAATGCAAGGCATAGAGTGCACACTCAAGAAATGGTAGCTATCATGAGCATCTCAAGAGCAACCTATTTGTTTCGTTTAGATTGTAAATGCCATCAAAATTCCTCTTTTCAAGGTGGAAAAATCAGAACACAATTCAGAGTTCTGGTTTCCGTCCCTCATTTTGTGGGGCGGCCTTTCGGGCACCACAGCTGATAATGTTTTCTTTTCCACTGTCCTATTATCATAGAACTTGGCTTTCTGACATCATGAAAGCCCTCTGTGCCAGGACAACCAATTAGGCATCAGTGGATAAAAGAGGTTGCAACTCAAGGGCTCATTTTTTCCATTTGTCTTCCAAGAGCAGTGATGGTGGCTTTTCCAGAGTCACAGAGACTCCATCTGTGTCAGACACTCCAACATAATGATTTGCAGACATCTTTTCAGGGGTACCTTGCCCACTTCGTGGGTTCAGTATTGTCTAAATCACATTCTGCTTTCTTTCTACCAGTTGTCACGCACCTGGACCTTTTGTGTCCTTCCTTTAAGCTGTCATCGTGTGGTTACTCAGCAATTGCCAACTGGTTTTTCATATTAGCCCAAGAAAAACATCATTAGGAAGGGCGAGCCTGTGGCCAAATCCATTGCTTAATGGTCTGCAAAGCCAAACAGAAATAAATTGGAGGTATCTGAGTCAAAGACCTCTCTACTTGCAAGGAAAGCGAAATTTGACTCTTTCAACAGGAAAAGTGGTAAGGTTGCCATTGCTGCATTGCAGAAAGTTTTCCCTAAACAAAACCCCTCATAGAAATGTACCATTTCTCCTCAGGTCTTCTTGCAAAGAGGCTATAGAAAGGAAGCCCACATTCTCTACCAGGTAAAGTGATCACATTCTCAGTTTTTATTAAAATTCTTGTTCTCCATAGAACAGCTTCTTTGGTAGCGGGCTCTATTTTTTAACAGAGCTACAAAAGTATGGACAAGACAGTTGAATATCATCTCCCTTAGGGCTGCTCTTTGACCTCATCCTACCTCTTCACCTCTACTTCTGCAATACTCACCTACCTTCTCATCGCCACCCGAACCCTACCCTCACCCCACCCACACACACACACACATCTAGCTTCACTGTCATACAATCTGATGGACACACAAACAGAAAAATCAAGTTACCCACAAGGGTAAAATTTAGGCTGATATCAAGCATCTCAACAGCATAAGACAGAGGTTCATAAATTTTGAGGAAATAAAGGATGACCCAAAAATTGTACATGCAAAGAAATTGTCCAAATTCAAAGGCATCAGCCAAGATTAAACATACCAAAAAGAAAAAAAAAAAGAAAAAGAAAAAGAAAAGAAAAGAAAATAGAGATAGTTTAATGAACACTTTTTAAAAATTAAGATTGTATATCAAATCTGGCCAACCCAAAGATAAATGAAAATAAAGAACTAAGATAAAGAAAAAACAAATTTCAAAATGTTTTAAAAAGAACAGGTGGTGAATATAAATATATCACATGTAAATCTAAAGCGATTTAACTGTAATAATTTCAACTTAAAAATAAAATGTAAAAATAATCATTTGACTAATAAAGACTATGAGTTAGAGGCCAGGTGAAGTATAAATTTTCTAAGTTCAGAGGGTGCCATATTAGGCAGTTTATAGATTTTTCTACATTTAAAGCACGTGTTTAAAAACTGCAACAACCCCAATCTGTTAGTTTTTTAATAATCTTTATGTTTTTACCTTCCATAGGCCCTGTCCAGAACTTATCCTTTATTGCAAATAAATATTCATGTGCAGTCTTAGAAATTCCCTCAGTTTTCTTACTTCTACAAAATAATAGGTTAATTTAATGCTTTTTTATTTGTAAAGATACACATAGAATTTATATTTTTTATTTATTCTTTTATCTGTATATAGAGAGAGGGAGGGAGAGGATGGAATTATGATCATAAATGCCGAAGGTAGTTATTTCTGTATGTTGAGATGGCACATCATCTTTAGTTTTCTTCTTCGCATTTTTCTGTGTTGTACAATTTGTCTTACTCATCATCATGTGTTATTTCTCAAAAATAATATTATTAACCCATTTCTCATTTAGAAAAAAAATTGCAGCTTGCTGCCAGTGTTAATTTAATTTTGTAGAAACACATTCTTTGAGGCTAAAGCAAATATGACTGATTTTCAATGTGAAAATGAAATATAAAAACTGTTCTTGGAGTTATTTCTAAACAGACCTTGTCTGTAATCCTAATGTAACAGAAATGAATACATAAATCGGATTCATCAAATGAATCTCCAGCTAACAACTATTCTAGAATGATGTAAACATCACACATAGAAATGCTACATTTTCTAGGATTTGACATTTTCAGCAATCGAGAATTACTATATTTTGTAAATGGAAATACCACTACTAAAAACAGAATGCTATAAATAGAATGATGTCATTTGTTTCCAAAGACTATTGATGTACTAGAGTGTTACGAAAATAATAATAAAAGTGAGATATTTCATGGCAAACTTTGGGGGTAAGGTTAGGATGATGATCTGCAGGTTATTTCAGGGTAAACACTGCAGCCACAAGCGCCACTGGCAAGTATTCTCAGGGCAAACAAAAAATGGGTAAAAGGAAATTAAAATGCTAGATTTGAATAGAAATCTAGCCTTCTCCAAAGCTTCTTAGAGTCCTCCCTAAGAGGCTGGAGGGAGGCCCTGAAGAACGATTCCATCTCTCTGGTAGCCTTAAGCATCTTTGTCCTCATAACCACAGCTGGCCATGAGGGAAATCAGCAGTCAGGCCTGAGAAGGCACCTTCCTTCAACCTTATTCCAAGGCCATTGTGTACTGCTGTGGAGGCCGTGCACTGCATACTCTAGCCGGAGTCAGCAACGTCATCTATAATGTGAACGGTGCCCCTAGAGCTGTGCCACGTGGTGGCCCTGCCTTCTTGCCAACTTCTGAAAGTCAACTCCCATTCACCCTTCATAACTCAGCTCAAGTGTTCTCTCTGAACACTTCCCTGGCCTCCTGTCTAAGCAGCAATAATAATAGTAACAGTAGTAGTAGTACTAAAATAATAACAACAACATATTTACTGTGCACTAGAACCCTACCAAGCATCACGCTAAGTGATTTACATGCATTGTCACATTACATAGTTACTAGGATCATCTCCATTTTATAAGTGACAAAATGAAGGTTTCGAAAACTTAAGTTACTTGCCTAAATTTCCGGAGTTAGTAAATAACTACATGAAGATTCCAAGGAAGGAAGACTGACTCTAGACCAAGCAGCACTCTGCCCACCACACTGGCCTTGACCTCTTCTGTGCCTCACAATGCCTCAGGTCTACCCCTTTTATAACACTCATAATGCATGGATGTACCCACTTGTGTCTAATTCATCTCTTCCACTAGACTATGAGCTCCTTGAGAGAATGGGTCCCATCTTCACCTTTATACGCTGGGTGCTTATTAAAGAGTTGGAACGGGATAAATTGTTGAAAGCTTGCATGCGGGTGTGATTGATGGCCAATTGGCATGGCCCGTTTCTACTCTGCCTCTCCTCTGCGTTCTGCTCCTCCATTTGCCTGAACACAAATGGACTCAGAGTGGGTGGCAGAGAACAGGGAGAGGGATAACACAGGGCTCTTGATCCCATCTTGCCCAATTAATTAATGGAACCAGGAAGTATCTACTATTAACTTTGAGGCCAATGGAAGACTCTAAGGCATCACTTTCTAAGCAAGAAATTGTCCTCTCTCACTTGTTCCTGAGGTTTGAATTCCTGGAGCTGAGAGTAAGCATAGTGAAGTGGTTTTACTCTCTCAGGCTGGAGGGAGATTCACATCTATACTAAACAGAGCCCTTACATAGCCATTTTTGTTTATTCGCAGAGGTCTAGACCCACAAGCCCCAGAGATGTTCTGATCCAGTAATTTTCCACCTTTATTAGCAATAAAACCCTCTTCTATGGAAGCCCAATATATAAATCTGATAAAAGATAAATGGCTGTGGTTGAAGCGGGGGTCTGGGGCATGGAGAACCCGATCTCAGTCTTCCCTTTGTTGGCCTTCATAGCATCTACTGAGGTACGTCTGAACCCCAAGGGCTCACTCAACACAGCATGGGGCCACTGATTTAGCTGATCTCCTCCAGCTTATAGATGAAGAATGAGGGGACCGGAGAGGGGAAGAGACTCTTCAGGGTCACAGAGCACAGGTACTCCTTCCTCCTTGGACATTCTCTTACAAAACTGGTCCAAGAAACTCACCTTTGAAATGACTGGGCCCTGCTGCCATCTGCCCAGCAATGGGAAAGGGCGTGCTCTTGTCCACCCACACCTTCCCCTGTATTTCTGAAGCATTCCAGTGGATGGTCAGGATCTTCAATTTACGTTGTTGCCCAACATAAGCTCCATATTAGTTTCCTAGACCTGCCATACCAAATCGCCACAAACCAGGTGGCTTAAAACAATAGTGATTTTTTTCTTTTGCAGTTCAGGAGGGCAGATATCAAAGTCAAGATGTCCAGATGTCTGCAGGGCTGTTTCCTCTGGAGGATCCAGGGTAAAACAATCCCTTGCCTATCTCCCAGCTACAGGCAGTTGCCTGCAAGCCTTAGCATTCTTTATCTTGTGAACACATCACTCCAATCTTTGCTTTCATCATCACTTAGACTTATTTTCTTATAAGGACAGCAGTCATCACATTTAAGACCCATCCTAAATCCATAATGACTTTGTCTTGAGATCTTCAACAAATCATATGTATAAATATGTTATTTCCAAATAAAGTTGCATTCTGAGACTCTGGGTGGACATGAATTTTGGGGGGACATTATTAAACCAACTCTAAACTCCAAGTGACTCAACAGAGTACTCAACCACATGACCTCAGGTTCATTAGCCAGCACAGGGCTCAGCCTCTCTAGCAGAACCAGCGTAGTCCCTGCTAAAATTATACTTGAAAACACAGACCCTTCAGCTCATCCACGCCCTGTCAATGGTCCCAGCAGGGTGGTGGTCTATACCTCCTGTGCCTACAGAGATAATACAGAGAGGAAAGCCTCGTGCTGGCAGATAATACAGGAGATTTTTCTTGGAAAAAACTGGCCTGTGGTTCTTCTCCCATTATTCATTATTCCCTTGCTCCTCACTCAGTAGTGAACTTGGGAAGGAGCTCTCCGGAGGAATGCCTGACATCACTTCAAAAGTTGACAGTGACTCTAAGTCAAGAGACAGGGAGCTTTTCAGTGACTTTCCAAATCTTGGAATCTTACTATCCTTTTAGATCTGGACCTGGAAGCCAAAATTGATAGTATTCTAGAACAGCTTCATTTTATGTCTAGGTCATGTAAAGAAATGGAAAGGCCACTTCCTCTGCAGAGAAACCAGTAGCTATGGTTGGAGGAAAGTAGTTGCAAGGTGATACAATGGAAATTTGAGAGAATGCCCCCCAAAAGGCTTACATGAGTGTGTATGTGTGTTTGTATGTGTGTGCACGCACACATGCAAACATACACACACACACATTCTGCTGCCTCTCCATCTGACAAGCCAACTACTTCCAACTAATACAGGAAGAACCTGCTTTGAACACCTCGAAAAGGTTCACCCACAGATGAATCCAGATGATTAGACTTTGGAAATTTGATTTTTCCTGCAGGTCTCATCAGCTTTATTAGTCATGAAGCAGAAGAATTAATGCCTATTACTCAATTGAGTCCAACTCCATGGGATGGAGGGAGGTTTTAGCCCCTCAGAAACCCCAAGACTATCCTTCCAATAACAACTTTCCAAAAGTCAAACAGTTGTAAAGTGTGTAGACGTGAGATCTGAATCCAAAGTCTGAGTTTTTAACCACTAGTCTACATTGCCAATATGGAGGAAACTGAGGCCCAAACAGGTGAGGTAGAAGTCACATCACAACAGGCCTTGTGTAAAGTGAGGGATATTTGGATTTTATTACAAGGACTGTAGGAAGCCACCCATGTGTTTTAGGCAAGGAAAGAAGACACTCCTGACTGCAATAAATCTGTCCTGGACCCCCATGGTTAAGGCTTTGTGTTAAAATTTTCTTCCCAATGAAAAAAATGTCTGAGAAAATAATATTGTTACTATCTTTGAAAGCTATTTGTGACATGTGAGGCTGAGGAATGGTAGGGTTCATTATTGTTGTTGTTTGTTCTTAAAGGAAAAACATATCTAAGTGAGAAATTTTGTCTTTGTTTGAATTCCTCATTCTTGAGAAGTCAGGCAGGTCAGTGAAGCAGCCTAAGAATGTGTGTGGTCCACCTTGACCTTGCCATTGAGTCCCACAGAGCCAAGCTTTATTGGTACCTGCTGGACTTCAGCCCCACTAAGCTCAGAGTCAAACCTTAGGGCACAGTTTATCATTAACAACTGCCTCATCATCATTAGAAATTTCCTCTAGTACCTATGTCAGCCTCAGGATGTACTAGCTTTTGGGGATGGTCAACCTCAAATAATTTCATAACAAGCCTTTGAGGTAGATATTATTACAATTTTCATTTTACAGTTGAAGAAATTGAGATGTGGAGAGTTTAAGCAATTCAGTCCAAAAAGGAGGAATCAGCAGAGGAAGAATTTGAACCAAGGTCTGTTTGACCCCAGACTTCTTAACCACAAGACCACACTTTGCTACATAGGAGGTGTTCATAGCTGGTGTCAAGGCAACCAGAGCATCTTTTGTAAAATGTTTGGGATGTGGTAGAGCATGGGCTTAGTTGATAGGGGTGAAGGTTAAATGCCCTGGTACATAGGCACGTGAGAAAATCCCCCCAATGCTCATTATTGCTAATAGAATCACCTGGTGATAACTTAAACACAGAAAAATGTTCTCACGGAGCTTCAAGTCTCAGTTCACTTAGAATATTGTGGAAACATGGACTTAGTCATACCAACATATAAATAAACAAACAATAACATTTTCATTTTTACCTTTAAGCATAGTATGTACACAACAGCAGTCGGGGCAAATGGCTACTGATTCAAAGCAATTCAGTGTTTATGGAGCACAATTATCTACTTGACAGTGGACACAGAAGCGAAGCAGACACAGCCATTGCCCTAACAGAGCCTACGGAGCACTGTAAGGACAAGCAGTTCAGATATGCCACATGCTTAACTTCCATATATGCAATATGAGCGGGGTGTTCATGGGAGCGCAGAAGCCTGCAGGTTTTTCTATTTGGATCATAAGGAATGCTTTGCAGAGGTGGAGTTTAGCCTCGAAGGATGAGAAGAGTCAAAATACAGGGAACGATATTCGTTTTGCTTGAAGAGCAAAAGTGTGAGCAGAGGGGAAAAAAAACTGCATGGTCTGTATGAGACCTGTGAGAAATGTATTTCTGGGATGAAAAGTGTTACAGTTGCAATGATCCAAGTTCTCATGACACACAGGTCTCCAACCTTATCACTCACTGATGGAGATGTGAATTTCTGCTCAGTGACAAACTATGAGAGTTATTATGTATTAAAGGCACATTTTGAGATAGAAGACAGGTCAAGCCTAAACTGGCTGACCTCGTGGAAATGAGAATATGTAACCTATACCTGGTGGGGAGTGGGTTACAGCCGGGGAAGATAGAGAGCGCTAACCTTGGGGAGGGGGAGGTCTGCATTATATTAGAGCCATGACAGGTGGTTACCAAGGCATTCCTAGTGATTGGCATGCGAGGTCATTTTGATTGACACTTGGCAGCTATATAACTCTTTCTCTAGTGTGCATGTGCTTACTCAGAGTTCAGTTTGTTATAATTAGATTCATGAACTTCTGGGCATAAATGTGGTATTGATGGTATAATGAGGCTGAGGTTGTGGGCAGGTTAGGGTAGCACCTTCTGCACATGGTCTGTGGCTGGATTGAATCAGTTATAAGTTATGGCCCTCTGGTCCTTTGTCTCTGGGGATGCAGGAGGGATTCTCTAACTAGGGTGTTCTTTGGGCAATCTCTAGGCTGGGCCTCTATTCCTTTGTTCCTTTGTCTTTCATGTCTGACTAGCTACCTAACAAGAGGACAGATGGAGATTCTGCTAGGAAAATAGTCAAGGCCCAGATCATGGAGCACCTTGCATGCAAAAATAATGAGTTTGGACATGATCCTGTGAGTTCTATGTAATCGCTAGGGAGTTTTAGGAACAATGAGAAGAATCCTTTGGTGAGAATCCTTCTGGAAGCATGCACTGAAGTCAATGGGGAGGATATACTGGAGGGAAAGAGGCTGCAGGTGAGAATACTTAGGAGGCTACATAATAGTCCAGGTTACTGATAAAAAGGACTTAAATCCTAGTAATGGCAGAGGAATAGAAGAAAGAGATGGTACTGCACAAAGATGTCTGGGGTTGAATAGACAAAATTTAGTGACTGATTGATCAGACATGGAGGTAAGAGAGTATGAAGAGAAGACCCTTCGGCATCTAGTGTTTGTGAAGGGTGGAGGGCAATGGTGTCGTGAATCGAGATAGGAGACTAGGACGGGAAGCAAGGGTGGGGAGTGGAGAAGATAACAGGTTCTGTGGGGCATATGCTGCATAGGAAGCATTGAAGGACAAACAGAACATGAAAGGCTATTGGAAGCAGAAGACTGAATCTCTAAGGAGAGAGAGACAGAAATCCGTGAGTCAGCATTTAATGGTAGTTGATGGTCTGGAGGAAAAAATGTTCCCCAAAAATATACTAATTGCCAGAAAAGCAGAGAGGGCAGACCCTAGAGAAGATTCGTATTTATAGAACTATTAGAGAAAGAGGAGTGAGCAAAGGAGATTAAGAAAGAAGAGCCAGAGGTGGACCAGAAGAAACAAGAGGTAGGATGGAAGGGAGGAAGGTGTTCTAAGACTTGTGTCAAGTGCCTCAGAGTGCTTGAGCATTAATGTTTTGCTAAGTCACAGGGAGATCTTGTCAAAATGCAGATTTTTTACTCAGGAGGCCTAGGTTAGTGCCTAAGAGTCAGCATTTGCAACAAGCTTCCAGGTGATGCCCTTGATCCTGGTCCACAGACCACACTTTGAATCAGCAAGTGAGTAGAGTGGAGTCTGAGAGAAGTCACAGAATTCAGGGGTTTTAATAACATGGCAGAGGTTTGGGTGAAGAGTGATTGGGACACTAGGGGAAAGCAAGGCAAAGGTGCAGCCAAGATTTTCCAGAGGTTCAGCAAGGAAAGAGAAATGTGAGGCAGTGGCTGAAGAATGAGACAAAGGCAGAGGAAGATGTTAGGGAAATGGGGGAAATTTGAGCCGGTTTATAGGAAGGTGAGGGAGGAAGCAAAGAGGAGATGATGATCACTCCAGAGAAAGCAGAGGATCATGTTGTTAAGTGATCTTTGTCCCCTTACCTCCTTCAAAGACACTTCATCTCAGACAAAGGGGGAAAAGAGGAGAGAATGGACAAAGAAACAGGTAGTTTTTGAGAAGGCAAGGTAATAAATTTCATAACTAATTTTCTCAAAGAAGTGAGAGCTACAGTTGTCAGCTGAGAACAAAGACGTGAATTGGTTTTGGAGGGAAAGAGAGGATAGTAATGATTTGGCATTGTCCCTGTAGGGAATAGGGGAAAGATAGGATGCTGATAAGAAAACACAAGATAAGATAGTGATAATAAAAATGGAGTCTGAGAAAAAAATGACAATTCATAATAATCCTATTTAGACAATAATCCATTTCTTATGTATTATTCTAGTTGGCACGCAAGGATCAATCATAGGACCCCAAAGTTCAGAGAATTTTTGAGTTGACCTTTCTTACTCTTGAAACAGAATTGCCAAAGCCATGAAGTGAGCACTGGAATGTAATGTGTTTAGAGAAACTATTCTAGAGAAATCTTCAGCCACCATCACTCCTACCTCTGCATGTAGACTCCATAGACAAGAATGTTCCTATGCTTCCTCATTTCACCAAACTTAATTCAGATACCAGCCACACCCATTTCAGCTCATTCTGCTATTTCATAACAGGCAAATATTTCTTTACAATCTGTCCCTTTTGAAAAGATCTATAAATAACAGGGTGTCTATAAAATGAAATTTTGTAAGTTATACCATTTTCTTCTCTATCTGGGTGAAGAGAGCAAGTCACTTAGAAAGAATTTCTTATGGGGTTTGGGAATATGTTACTTGAGGGGCCTCCCTTTGCCCATGTGATACCAAAGGTTATCTTCCTGGCCTCAGAGAAAAGGTGGAAAAAGAAAAAAAAACATTCACGGCTATTATTTTCTGAAGCTTTGCAGCACTTATGCTTCTCTTGGCACCAGAGCTCTAGAAAAAAAAGGCTGATCAAATTACATAAAAAGCCCAGGAGAAGAAAGGCCCTGAGACTTCCAACATCTTTTCCATGAAATCCAAATTTGGGGATATTTCTGGCATGGCTCTCACCAAAGAATACTGAAAAGGGAAAGTCACAAAGAACCTGAAGTTTCAAAATCAATCCAGAACCTGGTCACCCCTCATCTTCGCTGTGACCACCCTGGTCTGACACCAGCCTCTCTCTTCTGGGTTGTCACAGTCATCTTGAATCATTCTTCAGGTTCATCCCCTACACACCAACACTCTGTGTTCAAGACTGCAGCAGCGTGATGCTTTTACAGCTTTAAAATGCAAGTCAACTCTGGTCAGTCCCCTGCTCATGTCTCTGCAACATCTTGCCTCTCACTCATAGAAAAGGCTTGGGTCTGACAACTGTCTACAAGGTCCTATATGAGCTGGACCTCACAATTGTTTTACTTCATCTCCAACCGTGCTCTCCCTATTCCCTTTGCTAGAGCCGCACTGTCTCCTTGCTCAAACAGGCCAGGCACACTCCAGCCTCGGAGCCTGGCATTCTCTGTTCCCTCTGCCTAGAATGTTCTTCCCTCCAATATGCAAGTGGTTCTTCTCACCTTGTTTTTGCTCAAATGCCATCCTCTTCCTGAGGATTTTACTTACGACCTGTTATACTTGCAATCCCACCTTGCCCTTCATTTACAGTCTACCATCCCTGTTTTTCTCTCCCCAACACTTAATAACATCCTGATGAACTCTATGATCTACTTATTTATTTGGCTTATTGGATATGTCCTTCCACTGAATGTAAGCTCCTGGAAGTCAGGATTGCCTGTTTTGTTTACTTTAGTATTCTCAGTGGACACACAAGGTGCTTGACAAATATTACTTTAATAAATGTCCCTGGGACCCAAGCCTAATGTAAAAGCCTAAAGCATACATTACAAGCCCAAATGTGACCAAGAAAATTGCAAAAACTGGGAAGTGGGATAGACTGGAGAATCCTCGCCCATCAGATGCTCAGCTTCAGCTGATTGTTGCTGGAGAACAGTGTAAGCATAAGAGGGCCAAGTCTTTGCATTTTTTCCCCAGAGAAACCAGAAATATTATTTTTATGTGAAATACCAAAATTTTGTTATTGCTGATTAGCTGTCTAGCCTAAGAGCTCAGAAAAAAAAAATGTCCTGGCCCTATCTGGCCCTATAGAGTATGTGGCTGAGATCAGACGACCTTCTAGATGTGGCCATCTTGCCCAAGTGAGCTTACGTAAGAGGTTTAGAGATGTCACTCAGGCTCAGCCCCCCTCTGGATGTCAAGGTCCTCATCTGTAAATGGAAAACTCAGACGAGGTGGTCTCTACAGCCCTTCCCTTCTCTTAGAGGACTGAGAGAGCACTCTCTACCTACCAACGTCATAGCGGGCAGAGATTAACCAGCCATGACCCTGTCCCCAAGGAGATCACAATCTGATGGGGAAAACTGGAAACACACAGTGAGATTAAGCCACAGAACAAAGTGGAGAGGGGGCTTGAAAACAAGGTGTCACCTTTGGGTTCAGAAAGGATCACTGTGCGATGGGGTGGTTTGGAAGAGCTTCCAGCTAGAAGTGGACTTGAAAATCTATTTTAATCCTAGGTAAAGGGCCTAGGATCAGAACAGTTGGGCATTAGGCAAATTCTCAACCATCAAGCCATTTTTATTTATTTAACAAATGTATGTTGAGTACCTGCTTATTCTCCCCTTCCTAAAAAAGCGAAAAAGTCCACGTTGTCTTTCATTCTTCTGGACAAATACAAGCTTTCCTTCTAAAGGAATCCTGATTTTGGTCCTGCTATATTCCCATATTGGCTTCAATAACTTAGACTTGTTTTCTACACAAAGCCTTCCCAACTCCCAACCCCAGTGTGCTCTGTTCTGGTTATTTGTTGGTCTTTTCCACTAAATGAACATCTCTTTGAAGGTAGAAACCATTTCTTACTCATGTCTTTATCCCCAGAATTTAGCAACATACTTGAGAGTTAAGACACTTATGATGAGGAGAGAGATAAAGGACAAGAAAGAGCTTACTTTCTACCTCATCCTGCTACCCTTCTTTCATCAAGAAAATTATAATTTAAGTCATCTTCCCCTTCTTTTCTGAGAGTTATTTTAAGTCTATTAGTTAAGTTCCTGAAAATTATTTCACAGGTCAGGATAACTTTGTTTCCACAACTTTGTTTCCTATGCCAGTACTGATCATCCTTTCAGGCCTAGTTCAGGAGGGTATGAATATGAGAAACAACAACAATAAAAATAGTTTACATTAGAGAAAGAGCTACTAGGAAGACAAGGAGAGGCCCCAAAAGATGGAATGAAGGGAAAAAAAAGCCAAGTCACATAGCTTTAGTTTTAGCAGAGGTTTTAGCAAAGAGGTGAGAATAAATATTTTTTAAAAAATGGGGTTGGGGAACAGCTGTGAAGTTTGTAAGACACTGAAAGTGATAGAAACGGTAAAAGATTTTAAGTAATATTGCTGAGATTTATGAATTGGATCTCCTGTAATATTCTTTAAGAGATGCCAGTCGAAATTGAAACAGCTTTTAAGAAATGTTGGCTGTTAAACTGTGCTTTATTGATTGTGAGACCATACCAAAGCCAGGCCCTGGGACCCCAAGGTTATCTCTGGGTAACGTATGTTTATAGAATTAGTAAATGAAAGAACAAAGCCCACATTGACTAGGGTACAGCAAGATTTAGTTTATGTGAACCACTGATGTTTATTCCAAGCCACGAGGCAGTGTTTAAAACCTTAGGCTCTGGAGCCAAATTTCCTGGGTTCAGGTGCTTATACTGGGGTAATTCAGGTAAGTTGCTTAACTTTTCATCATTTATTAAGGGAGGGAATAAGAGTATTTGCTGGGAAGGATTAACATGCTGATTATATGAGTTAGTCCGTGCAAAGCTCTTAGGACAAGTCCTGATATATAGTAATAAATGTTAGTTTTTATTATTCCGGTATGGTTTTCATTATAACCCTACCACAGTTCACATAAACACAGGGCCCTATATGTCTTTTGCTCACTGGTCAAGCCACAGCTTTGTTTCCTATGCCAGCACTGATCATCCTTCCAGGACTGGTTCAAACCTCATTTCCTTCCAAGTGCCTCAGCAGTATTTTCTAAACTGTTCATTGGGATATGATCTTCTCTGCTGGGTGTTGTTCATCTTGCTTCTCCAATGAGACTGAAAACCCCTTTAAGAACATGAGAATCCTATGTTTTAGGGTTCCTCTCCCCAGGCCTAAGCAGCACAGAGAAACATATACTGGGCTTAAAATGTTCTTTGGTTGAGTAGAATGAAGAGGAGTTGGATGAATCACCTTATAGACATTTAGCTTTCATGTTAATATGCTTCTTATTGACCTCCTGCTCACCCTCCCCTCTCCTATTGTCAAGCCCAAGAAATGACAAGACTTCATTATCCATAAGTTCTAAAACGCAATGACAATCGTGTTATGTGCTTACAACTATATCTAGATTTCACCTTAAACAGACACTAGGCAGAATTTTCTTTGTCTTTCATAGCATACAGTGTGGTATATTAGAGAGAGCATAGTGTTAGGAGATATAAAATGAGTCCTTGAGTTCTCTTCTACCAACTCCTGGTTGTGATGATGGGCAGATCACTTATCATCTCTGAGCCTTGCCTTTCTCAGCTATAAAATGTGAATAATAAAATGCCTGCTACACAGTCTTCTTGGTCAGAATAAAAGATATAACGTCTAGGAGAGTTCTTTGAAATGGTAAATATGCCAATTTAGTTATTGTTCCTATTATCGAATTTAAGGATCTACCAGAGAGAGGGTGTCTTACAGAAGAGGCACAGGCCACTGACCTTCTGGCTTGTGTTCAGCCTAATTAACATTCACCCGGGCAGATTCTGAGACTGAAGGCATGAAAGAGATGGAGGATGTGGGGGATGTGGATGGGAGAGGAACAGTTGGTGATGAAGAAAGAAAAATCTAATCTTTTGCTAATACCAAAGGCCCTGGCTTAAGAACATGCAAGTAAACAGTGAAGCGTGGTGACCCAGGACCAGCTGGGGGACCTCCTGAATAATAGCAGTTAACAATGCTGCTTTCAGCTCTACAGCTCACCAAGAGCCAGCTCGACCTGGGGCTGCTGGAAAAAGGAGCTGGGGTCCTGCCTGGAGACCCAGCCTCCCAATCAAATGTCAACCCATCAATACCAAGTGAGCAGAAAGGAACCTATTGCTTGGGCCCTTTGTTTCTTTGTTTTTAATTAATTAGTCTTTTGTTCACCCATCAGAGTTGTAAAGAAATCTCTTCTGCAAGCCTTTCAAAATTCAACTCCCCCGTATGTACCCACATTACTGAAAACAGAACAAAATCTGTGGTTTTGGCTCATTGCCTTGGCCATGTGGTCAAATAGCACTTTGAAGGGCTTTTTTTAAAAAAACAAAAACAAAAAAACAAGTGTTTATTGAGTGACCGCTATTCATTCAACAAACATGTAATGAGTGCCTACTGTACTCCTGGCCCTGTGTTTGGTGTTAGGGACATGAAGATGAATAAAACCCAAACATAGAACTCAATAAGCTCACTAAGGGAGGTCAGAGATCAACAGCAGCGAACACAATGCCTGGTAGAAAATGTTAGCTGCCTTAAGAAATGTTGGGATGGGATGCTCTCTGGGTTCTGCTGAGGACAAGAACACAGTCTGGGATGGGATTGAGGAAGGCCTTGTTTCATGGTGGCATTGGAGCACTGGCTGATTCAGACATGCATTCCTCCACAAGTTTACCACGTTCAGATAAAAGCAAACCGGTGAAGAACATTTGCTCGGTATGCCAGGCACTATTCTCAGCACTTTCCTCCTGTAACTCGCACAGTGATCTTCAATGTATACCATCTGATTATCTCCACTCACAAATGCAAATCCGAAGCCAGGCAGCCTTGACTCTGTTGCTGTAGAGTCTCTGTGTACCAGACCTATCATTCCTGGAATCTGTCTGCCTCTCCCACCTGGGCCCTTCAAAAGCACGGGACGTATCTTATTGATCTTCACATCCTCAGAGTCTATCACAATTCCTGACACAAGGTGAGCCTTCAAAAGAGCTTCATGGAACAGTTGAACTGAACTATCTGCAGCCAGATGCTTAGGTCCCAGCAGGCCTTGTGGTAGGGACTGGCAGGTCAGAGCAGCAGGGGGGCCAGAGCAGGGGCTGGGGAAGGGGAAGACACAATGACTTGTTTCATGTAGCCTTGCTGTGGCTTTTCAGAGGCCAGGAATGAGGGCAGAGCTGGAATTTGGGAAGTGGATGCCCTAGTCCTTCATGACCCTGTGAACATGCCACTTCTACTCCAGGCACAGACCTGCCCCTGGGTGCACTTTTGTGGCTCCAAGGGCAGGGTTTGGGCTTTAGATAATAATTGCATAGGTTTGCTGAGTAAACACAGGGCAACCGTAGGAAAATTACATGTTCTTACAGAGATGGGGCTCAGTAATTACTTTCAGTGGCCCCAGAGTATTATTTAACACATATTCTGGTTTATAAGACAGAAGTAATGATGAATTTGCTTGGTAATTACACAGCACTTATCCACTACATATCCTGCCAGTAGCTGATACTTAGTCCATCATTAAGGAGCTAGAAGTTGCTTTGGTAAATAATAAGTTCTTCTTATTATTGGTCTCTAGGTATATAAAGCATTATTAAAACATCATTAGTGACATTTCTCCAAAGGGAAAATATACAGGGCTACACGTGAAGCCAACTTTCTTGGGCTAAGTGCTTTATTTTTATCTTTCTGACAGTAGCAATAGAAAGGAATCAATTGTAATTCTAACTTGAGCATTTGCTCGCTATAAACATCTCCTTAATAAAACTAAGCATATGAAGCAAGGTCAGCCCTGGTTTTAGGGAATGGGAGCGGAATCACCACGTTTTTCAATGTGAAGATTGCTCTTCAACCAATGATTGTGCCCAGTTTAGGAAGAGCCCCAGGTCTGGCGCCACCTCCCCTATAGTAGGTTGGGTCAGCACATTGAGTTCCAGGGCAAACCACAGCTGTTTGATGGGCTTTGTTGGCAGCATCCTCAAGGCTTCTCCTTGCAGGGCCTGGGACTCTGGGAGAGGGGGCACTCAGGTTCTCAGGCCATGTGGAGTACACATGGGGAAGAAACACACATACATTGGATATCAAAGAAAGGAGATGCATGCCAGAACCAGTCTCTTTGTCCCTGGAAAGGGCTCTTGGGAAAGCTGCCTGACATATTTCGTCCAGAAGGCAGTAATTTGGGGGGCCATGGCACAGTTCTAACTGCCCTTGGCTCAGCCTCTTGCAGCAGAAGAAATCAACTCTTTGTAATCAATAGGGCCTTAATGAGGGTGGTCAATCATTATGGCTGGTGGGCAGGATAGGGAGTGGGCCCTCTGGAGCAAACAGAGTCCTCATTACCATTCCATCTCAACCCATCTCATTTCTGGAGGGAACGAGTCAACATCAAATATGAATTCAGTTCCAGATCCCAACTGCCAAGGCAAGTGGCCAGTTCCAGAGGCCTGTTTCTTCTGTAATAAACTCCAGGACTCTGACTTTGGCTTTGGAAGTGACTTTAGTTACCGTGGGGAATAGCTGAGAAAAGCTCATGGTGAAAGGCAGAAGACTTGGGTTCAAATACCAGCCCTACTCCTACTGGACAAGTAATCTTTGGCAGTCACTTATTGGAGCTTTAATTTCTTTGTCTGTAAAACAATCTGTAAAGACTATAAATTCCATTAGGCCAGAATCCACAAAAACTTACTCACCACTGAATTCCCTAACTCAATGCCTGACACTTTCTAAATCTATAATCAACATTTTAAATCAAATTACACTGGGGAAATGCATTGCACATTTAAATTACATGAACCTATGCACTTGTAATTAGTAAGAAACAAAGAGAGAGAAATATCACTGACTTTCAAATGAGGAAGGGAAATATAAATATAAATATAAATGTAAATGTAAATGTAAATATAAATATAAATATAAATATAAATAATATAAATATAAATATAAATATAAATATTATTTAAATAGTCCAGAAGATTCTTCTTGATAATCTATTCAATGCGCATGTGCCCCAGAATAATCCCAAAACTGAGAATGTGGAACTGCTCTTCTTCCCCTCCCTGGCTGTGAAAATCTTGCTGTATTAAATGCATAAATGGCTGTACTTTGATATTGCACTAAATAAGTTACTATATCCATACCATATTATTCACAAGTATTACTGTATTTGGTTGTAATCATAAAACCTTTTAAATTACTCTATGTATTATTTATAGAAATTTCCAGGGAAGCTTTGATTACACCTAGCTTTTGCCTTAACTTTACCCTTCAGAAACCTACCATGTAGAATCTGGATTATCTCACAGGGTCACCATGAGTGAGCTGGCAAAGTAAGCATTGTGAACTAAAAGCCCTAGACCAAAATAGCTGTTATCCTGATCACTGCTCTCTTGGTATGGCTACTGAGCTCGGTAGAAGTCAAGAAACTTGATTACAGTCCAGACCTCTTGACTTCCAAGCTTTAGTGCTGACAACTACATCACCATTTAACCCAACAAAAAAACCTGTCGAGTAATTGTTACGTGCTCTGCTAGCTATACGAGTGATATAAGAGAAATATAAGGGATAGAGCACTGACCACTAAGAGTTCAATGATTCACATGGACTCAACAGGTGCTGGGCTGGCCCTAAAATGTGACAAATCTGGGCATCCTACCTGAACTTGGAGGCAGCTCCTGGGGAGCATGAGATGGAGGGGCATTCGTACACACAGGTAGAATTGGTCCTCAGTCCTTCCCACTAAAGCCCACTTCCCACTAAAGCCCACTAAAGCCTACTAACTGCTATAACTATTTCCCCCTGATTCTAAGCTGCCTTGTTTCCATCTTATTTCACCGAGTTTCAAATGAAGAAAGGAAATAGAATGTGATTGCTACCCTTCACATCCACCCACATCCCGTCCCATGTTGTACATTACTTAGAAAGCCCCTCCAGTCCCAGTGGAAGAAGCATAGGAGATATAAGCAATCCCATATTCAACTGTAAATTGTTACAGTGATGAGAGAGGGGAATGTAGACCGGGATGAACTTGAGCTTCAGAAGCGGGCTATGCATTGCGTGTCTATTGAGTTTCCCATCCCACATCCATCTGACCTATTCTCATAATAGGATCATGATTTCCTTTGGGGAAAGACCCTACTCCCTGGCTTTAGGGGTGAGCAAGGGACACAGGCCTGGACAATAATGGGAATCCCATGCCCTCATTACAGTTATTAGTTCATAGGTGAACATGTACGTGTTCCAAGATTATTGGGAAAGAAGCCATCTCTTTCTGTAGGATGGCTGACCTGATAGGATAAAAGCCTGCAGCTGCCGGGGCCAGCCCATCCAGTGCCTGCCTGAAACTGGAGTCAGTGTGGAAGAAAACATAGTCTAGACATGGAGAAATAGACTTAGACCAGGTCCTGGAAAAATTATTTGAACCTGGATCCAGTTACACCTGACTTTGAAGTTACATGGTCCTGGGTTTTAAGTTACATTACTTAATAAATATAGTTTTTTTTGCCTAAAGTGGTTGTATTAGGCTTCTGTTAATTACAGTGGAAATAGTCCTAACAAATTAGACAGTTGTTAAGAAATGGATGGCAATACAGGCATGGAGAATGGCAGACACAAAGACCTTGAGGCAGTGATGTAGACTTTTGGGTGTCATATTCATCAGGAGTCATAAAAGATTACGTAGGAGAGGTAACATTATTAAAAATATCAAGCAATAGAAAGAGGCATTTGGACTTTCACTTGGACTTCTGAAAACCAGCATCCAGAGCTGAAAGTAGGAAAATACACACCTGGGCCCAAAGGCATCTGAATTGGCTGGTCCAGTTACCGATCTCCTCATGTATGGGAATCCCTACCAAGCCAGATGCTGTGCATCTGTGACTAGTATTGTTCTTTTAAAGAATAACACAGATTTTTTTCCTGGGCAAGCCACACATTCTCATGAGCTTTGGTCAGGAGGGGAACCATGCTCCTTCAGACAAGCCTCAGCTGACAGACTGCTCTGGGGCACATCTTTCAGAGAAGCTGATTCATCTTCTCTGTCGGCTGGCTGTCGGGGATGCACACCTGTGTCCTAGGATGACTTCACAGAGAGAGGAGACAAAAGACCATGCTGGGCTCCAGCTGCCTCTGCAGACACTCCCACAGTGGAAGGGACACAAGTGCAGCCATGCCTGGTGGGTAGTCAGCAGTGGGGTTGTTTATGTTCAGCTCTGGGAAACACTCATTGGGGACTCTTTCTCTGAGTTCTGTCCCAACACATGGCTTAGATCAGGGGAGACGGATTGACATCTGGGCTTGAATTGACTCCAACTTATCCACCTCTCAGCCATCCACATGCTACATTCTTCAACTATTGCAGAATGCAAACTGCTCAAAGATGCCTTGATAGTGGAGACCCCAAACAGGGGTGGGGATGCAGTCACATCCTGCCCACATTTAACTTATAAGAATTCTGCTACAGGTATACCGCGGAGATTTTGCGAGTTCAGTTCCAGACCACCACAATAAAGTGCGTCATAATCGTTTTTGTTGGTGGAGGGCCTTGCCTTCAATTTGTAAAAATCACAATATCTGTGACGCACAATAAAGTGAAGGGTAATAAAACGAGCTATGCCTATATATGTGCTCAGTAAGAAAGAGAAAAAAGAGACTGAAAGAGAACAATATAATGGGTGTATGTGACTTGAACTTCCATCCCACTCACAGGGCACAGGCTCTGTAGTAACTACAGGAAGGGAGTCCCCAGTATGTCTCAGTTCCTGTAGATTTTTCATGGCATAAACATCTTGCCTTGCTGAGTATGTTTGTCAAAATAAGTAGAGCTCACTACAGAAACGAATAATACAAAATCTAAGATGCACAACACAGTAGAGGTGGATTACTTGCCCACAGTCACAGGGGTACTCTTGGGTGACTGTCCTCCAAGCAGTGGTGCAAAAAGATCCAGCACCTTCCATCTGTGACCTGCCATGTGAAACACCAGGGAAGGGAATGAAATCTGCTGCAGATTGAGATTAAAGTTCGGGATATTTATTAGTGAGTTCTCTTGGGATCGACACATGTGGAAGGGAGGCAAAGATGAAAGACTGGGCAGAGGGAGAAGGTGAGCTACAAGGCAGTCCAAAAAAAGTCTCCACCGACCCAATGGAGAATTCTGGAGCTGAGTGGCTTCTCAGAGTTGTCCTGAGTTGGGGCAAGACAAGTATGCTGTTAAATCTGTGTTCATTGGTCATTGGACGTAGATGAGGACCATTTTCCAGCAACTCTCCTAGCAGCTGAGGAATTAAGATTTTTCAGTGCTAGGGGAGAAACTGGGTGACACATCACAGCATCCCCACACACACACACACAAAAATCAGAGCAGGGGTCAGCAAACTTTGGTAAATATTTTAGGTTTACAGGCCACACGGTCTCGGTTACAACTACTTGTCTCTGCTGTGGCAGCATGAAGACAGCCACAAGCAATGTGTAAATAAATGTGTGTGGCTAGATTCCAATAAAACTTTATTTACAAAGCAGGCATTGGGCCAGATTGGCTTACAGGCCATAGTTTTTTGACTCTGAGACTAAAGAATGACAGAATTATTTCAGAGCCAATCTTAGAACTGACATAGACCACTCCTGTCCATATTCCATTGGCCAGAACTCAGTCACATGGCCCCAATTCAACTGCAAAAGGCTAGGAGATGGAGTAACTCCATGAGTCCCAAAGGAAATAAATGGAATTTGTGAGTATCCAGCCAGACTGCCACGGTGTGATTCTTGTGCCTCAAGCCATTTTTTAAAACGTGATACAGCCCTGAAATATACATTTCTACACACCTATCACTTAACTTAATAAATAGATTTCTGCATTTTTTTGGATCTTGATTACATTTTCTACAAGATCATCAGATGATCTCCAGCCTATGGGTTGAGATGAAAAAGTTTCTATGACTCTTGTAATAACAAATAAACAGACAACGATAGCACTATTTACCCAATAGGGTTATTGGGAAGGTAAAGTTTATATCAATAAAAATGTGTTGAGGGAAGAAAATGCCAGGCAGTATAGTAGGTTCTGGGGAAGCAAACATGAATAAGATATCATATTGGTTATCTACTTTCCCAGAATTTAAAGATGTAAAGAAAACAATTTTATTGCCCATGGTTCTGTGGGGTGACCAGGTGGTTTCATGTGGGTTCACTCATGCAGCTACAGTAAACTGAAGGCTTGGCTGTGGATTGTTCCGTGAGAACAAGCACAAGCATGGAGCAGCCCTCTGCCTGCATCATGATTGCTGATATCCATTGGCCACAGCAAGTCAAGTGACCAAGACTAGCATCAGTATGAAAGGGAATCACACAAGGGTATGGATACCGGGAGGAAGAATTCATTTGGAGCCATTATTATAACAATTTACCACAAATATATTATCTGTCCTTAAGAATGCTGCTGTGCAATGCCTACCGGGCCTCCACTAGATTTATTACCATTACTCTCCACAGCCCATCTTCCTGGTATCTCCCAGAGAAGCATTGATAGGAGAACTATCTGGTTGGCATGCAGAATATTGCATTAAGTCTGACTTTCCACCCAGAACATCAGGCATCATTACATCCATCTCATATCATTAGATCGCTGCTATTCAGTTTCCATCGGTTGGAACCCAGTCAGTCACATGGTCCCAATATCATTGCAAAGGAGGCTGGGAAATGTAGTCTTTCTTTTTTATGAGTCCCATCCAGAACCAAGGAATGGCTCGGCCCTGACAGAGACTCTTACATTGGTGTTACTGCCTCCACAGGGTCCTTTACACTGTGGGATCCTCCTCTGCTTTTTGACATGACCTGTCTGACAATGTAGCAACTGAGGGGAGATGGTGGGATCTGTGGGGGTTGGACTGCTGGCCAGGCCTAGAGTAGGATGGGTTGAGGAACATCCAAACATTATGCCACACTTCTAAAGTCCTAGAATGAGCCCCTCAAAGGGACACTGGAAGATAGAGCCTATAGAGGGCATCTTACTTATCTTCTGGAAAGACAATACGTAGAGAGAATTAGCCCATATTTTTGCAAGGTGGTATCTCATGAATTGCTGTGCCTCAAGAGCAGAAGTCAACCAGGACTGTTCTCCTACACTACTCAAAAGATAAGTTCTCACTTCTTGGGCCCTGAGGGTGACCCCTAGGTCTCCAGTAAGGGTCTCACATTGGGTCTTCCCTTCCTTACTTTTCATCTCTTCTGGATTCTCCAGCCCTCTCTCTTTAAGCTCTTCCTTGAATAGTATCTCTACTCTGCTTTTTTCCTAGATATGCAGTTCTCCTTTAAATATGTAGCAGAGGGGGAAGGTATCTCACTGAATGATAGAATTGAAGGATGCGAAGGAAAGCAAGATCATAAAGAGACACCAGGTTAATAAGCTTCAGGGAACAGCAAAGATATTTAATTGGTAGAACCAACAAAACTTGGTAATGTAGTGCTCCCATCTATTTCTTTTATGGCCTACCCAAGGCCAGCTCCATAATTTGCAGGACTCAGTATAAAATAAAAATGTGGGAATCCTGTTCAAAATTCAGGAGGAGAACCACCACTAATGGTATTAAAATGTTAGTTTCCTCTTTCTTTCACAATTTCTCTTACAACTTTTCACACTGCTTTTTATTTGCTATTTAATACTCTAAGTAAAGAAAAATTAAAATTTTAAATTATTAACATGCAGGTTACCATTCATCTTTATATTGTGTAATGTCAGCTTTAAACACAAATACAAGAACATTTAACTTATATGCAGAATCACCAAAAGTGCATAATTCTTGTTTCATAGCTCTTACATACATGGGTGTTTTGTTTTTTTTTAACCAGAACAGTAGAAATGTTATACAAAACAAACTCAGTTGTTTTTATTTCTTATACATAAACATTCTACCAAGAATAAGGAAGGAACAAAAGGAAAAGAGCTATGGGTTCCCTATGTTTCTCTTTCCTTCTGCACTTTCATTTTCATCCTAAGTAAGGACGTGATAGGGTTTCTTAGTTGTTTGTGTCTCTTAGAATACAAACGTCTTATTTTTGTGTTCTAAGAAAGTTCTATTTCAAATAGAAAGCATAGTCTCTCGGGGTTGTCAGTGTCCCCACTTAGGCAACAATGGACATAACGCATTTCCCTTGTACTCACTTTGAGTCTCACTGAACTCCTACACATCCTGAGGCCACTGGAATTCGTGCTCAGGGGACATGACAAATACTATATGTGAATGGGGTGGCAGAGGATAGCAGACATGCATATTAGGCATATTTCTTCTGCTCACACACATGCTCTATCCAAACACACTTCACTTATGAAACTCAGGTTCAAAGATCAAATTATTAAGAATTCCAAGATGAGAATAGCAGAGCATTAAACCAAGCACAAGGCCCTGCACTTGCCCTTGAAGCTGAAATAGCCATTTGAAATTTTCTCCAGCTAAACACATCCCAAACTGATGTCTTCATTAACCTACAGCCACCATTGTCTAATATTCTCCTCAGCTTTTCTTCTGCATCTCAATAAATGGCTCTATTATCTACCCTCTTTCTGAAGCCTCACATGTGGTTGACAGACACCTCTCCCTCCCTCACCATCAGCTTTCCTCTCTACCACATCCAATCCACTGCCCAATCTTGTTGGCCTTCACCTCTAAAACATTCCCCCAGTCTTTCCATTATTATTTATCTCCACTCTTCCCAGTACAAGCCACCACTGACTTTTGTCTGGTCAACTGTCATAGCCTCTTAATTGATCTCTCTACTTCCACTTTTGCCTCTTGCAATCCATTCTCCACTTGGTTTTCAGAGTGAGTAACCGAAAATGTAAGGACTTTATTAACCCTTGCTACTGTGATTCTTTCATTAACTGGCTCCATTTGACCCTTCAGATCTGAGCTCAAATGTTACTTCCTCAGAGAGGCCTTTCCAGGATATCCAGTACAAAGTGGGCTTCCCATTTCTGCTCCATTTTTAACACTCAAAGGGCCTATTCATTTTCATCACCACACTTATCACAATTTTAATTATATATTTGTGATATTTCTTGAGCTAGCACATAAATAAGAAGGAGACAAAGACTATCTGTTTCATTTACCACATTATATACCCAAAAACTAGCACCAAGGTTGGTCCTTGGTGGGCACTTAATATTTTTTTAGGAATAAATGAATGGATTCATTAGGTCAAGGAGAAGGAAGAGTCTAGGCTAATTCCCCAATCACTAGCTTAGATGACAGGGAACTAGAGGTGGCACACAGAAGGAGGAGCAATTCTAAGGGGAAAATAATTAATTTGGAAAGAGAATGAGCTGATGTAGGTAAAAATTGCTTTATAAGCTAATGACATTATACATGTTCAATATTAAGTAACAGAAACCAACTCCTCCTAGTATAAGCTGAGGTAACCGTATCATCAAAACCAGTGCACTTTAAGAATAAATGAGTCATTTCAAATACTTATGCTTCAAATGGCCAGCTAACATATGAAAAGATGCTCAACATTGCTAGCTATTAGGGAAATGCAGATCAAAACCAAAACGATATACCATCTCACACGTGTTAGAATAGCTATTATCAACAAAACGAGTGTTGAAGAGGATGCAGAGAATAAAGCAGTGTTGAAGAGGATGTGGAGAAAATGAACCCTCATACACTGCTTGTGGGACTACAATTGATACAGCCACTATGGAAAACAGTATGGAGGTTCCTCACAAAATTAAGAATGGATCTACCCTATTATCCAGCAATCCCCCTACTGGGTATTTACCCCAAAGACTTGAAAACCCGTATCCAAATAGATATTTGCCCATCAATGTTCATAGCAGCATTATTCACAGTGGCCAGGATGTGGAAGCAACCGAAGTGTCCTATGATAGATGACTGGATGAAGAAGCTGTGGGACATATATATAGTGGAATATCACTCAGCCACAAGAAGAGAAGAAATCCTGCCATTTGTGACAACATAGATGGACCTCAAGATAATCAGGCAAAGCAAGATAAACCAGACTGAAAAAGCTGAAAATCACATGATATCACTTATATGTGGGATATAAACCTAAAAGCAACAAATAAACAGGACGAACAAACAGAGACTAATAGACATGGACAATAGACTAGTGGTTTCCAGAGGAGAGGAGGTAGATGAGGTGAAAGGGGTCAAATATGTGGGGACAACAAAAAATTTAACCATAGGCGGTGAACACACAATGCAATATAATATGCTTTACTGTTGAATTATATACCTGAAACTTACTAGATTTCATTAACCAATGTCACCATAATAAAAATAAATTTTAAAAACAAAATTTAAAAATAAATAAAAAATAAATTGAAAAACAAAAAAGAAATAAGAAATAATTATGCTTGGGTAATAGGCATAAATCAGGAATGGCCAGCCAACAGGACATATGCTCACTCTGGCAATAGGTTATAAAAACATAAGATCAAGAGTGCAAGGGACCTCAGATTGTTCTGGAACTGATAAAAAAAAAAAAAACTCTTAGGAAAACAGGCAGTATTCTTTCTCTCTCCACCCCACCCCCACCCCCCATAGTTCCAGTTCCAAATTCCTAGGGAAAGGTTCTAATTGGCCAGGCTTTGGTCAAGTGCCAATCCCCTAGTTCACTCTACTGGGGCCACTGCTTCACATACGGCTTCCAGGTGGTACATGAGCAGGCTCTCTAAAAAAAAAATCAACCACGAAATATAAATAACATTAATGTATTCCAACTCAATCGGCAAAGCATGGTAATGGATCGAGTACGTGGAAGAGTCACAAGCTCCAAACAAGGAAAGATAGTCGGGAAAGACTTTCTGGAAGAAGAGGTCCTTGAGAGATTGCCAGAATTTGCATGGAAGCAGAATAACTGAAAAAGTGTTTCCAGAGAAGGGAATAGCATAATAAAGGCCAGGAAGCAGGATAAATGAAGCTAAATTGGTCATTTCTGTCTACTTTTTGACATTCCTCCACTTAGCCTCATGGCTCCTTATTCTGCAGTCATTTTTTTGGTAATAATTTGCTTGAGGATTTGAAACCCAACTCCTTGACATCCTCCTGTTCCATTTGGGTGGGCTACAGTGAGCACTTAGCCATCAATGGCATCTTCTACAGGGTCCAGGTTGTGGCACTGACTAATAAGTGAGGCCATCTGGCGAGAAGCTATTGAGACTATTCACAAAGATTTTTATAAAAGAGTTTTTTCTCAATCCTGCATTAGTATGTAAACCAGTATTTTATTTTATTTTATTTTATTTTATTTTATTTTATTTTATTTTAGTAATATAAAATATAGTAGAATAGAACATCAGAATGCATTGCAGGAAATAAGAGTAAACATTGCTTTACGAAACTTCTGGTTCAGTCACATTTACTTGATGTGTGGGTCATGGTCAAAATTATTTAAGGACATTGCCAAAGTCAAAATCTCCTTTTATTAACTTTTACTCCCAAGGAAATGGCTTTATAGGAGAGAGTAAGCTGGAGGCCAGTGGTGTTACCTGGATGTTTTCCTAAGATTTGAAATGCAGGAAGGAGAACCCTCTAGCTTTTGGGTTTTGTGTTTTAAAGAAGTGCCAGAAATATATGTCATTCCAAATTATAAAATATGTCTCTTACCTTTCTCTCCTTCACTTCTATCCTCCTTCCATTCATTAATGTGTCCATTAATATGGAGCAGACAAATCAGAACCAGCACAGGCTGATCTACAATAGTGATGCATGCAGTGAACAAGAACTTGCTGCTCATCACTCTCAACGTGGATCCCTCTGATGAGCTGTTCTTGGAAATGCCTTAACAGTGACTGATCATGACCCATGAATTATCTCTCTAAAATACAAAATCACCAGACCTTCCTCCCATCCCTAAATCATCAACCCATATCTTCCCCAGGTTGCTCAGGGGAATCCAGTTCCTGATGAGCAAGCTAAGCAAATTCCCAGGTTCTAGCTACTAGGTCAAGGCCTTAAGAGCCAACAGATCTTGCCTCACTCTTCTCCCCCCAGTGTTTGGGTCACTGCATAGGCCACTGAACAAATGCCCAGTTGGCCCGTGAGCCATGCCTTGATCATTTCACTGTGGGAGGTCAGTTTCCTTTTTCCCTAAGAATCCAACACTGAATTTCTCAGTCCCTCTTTTCTCATTATATAACCCAGCTGTTTCCTGCAGCCTCCTGCTGGGGTGAGCATACTGTGCTGGGTGGGAGACCTGGCTCCAAGACCATTCTCTGGCACTCTGCAGCCATAGCTCAGTTACAGATCCTCTGACCTCTTAGAGCTCCATTTCTTCATCTGCAAAATGGGAGCACCCTTCCTTGCCTTCCAACAAGGGCTATGGAGAGGTTCAGGTGACAAGATTGCTTCTTCCCCTTCTGGAAGCACAAGGGAATGGTCGTGTCATGAGCCATTGCTCCTGGCTGCAGTCTGGTGGGAGTCGCAGGGGTGAGGGTGAGGGAGTGGCTCGGGTTGATGCTCAGACAAAACGCTGACCCAGTGATACCTTCGTTGTCCTTGGCCCTTGGCCCACCCACAACTTTCCCAGCAATCTCACTGCTGCCACACCTTAAAACCACCCAGCAAGAAAAGGGGGAAAGTATTTCTCTTTATAAACCCTCAGTCCCTCCCTCTGAAACCAGAGCTTTGGGGAGAGCAACGAGTGAGCGGTGACTCAGTGTTTAGTCTGTGGCATTCAATGTTCATACGACCACTCAGGAGGGTCTCACTAAGCTCCAAACACTGCTTGAAGGAGTTTGTTTGAGAATGAAGCATATTCAAAGGGCAGCTGAGCCCAGGACCCCTGAGCCTAAGGTGGGACACTGGTTCAGAGTGAGTGAGGATGAAAAGGTTAAAAAGGTTGCCCCAACATGAAAATTGGTGTCAGGCATGGGATGGGCTGGGGTCAATCTGGATGGCCATCCAGGGGGAGGCTTCAGGAGCCAATGTGAGGAAGTTTGGCAATTCAAGAGCTTCTTCCCAAAGGATCCTTAGCAGGGAATGTAAACAGTGCGTGGTCTCCTCTGAGCCCCGTGCGTGACTAAAGCTGAGGAGGGAACTGCTCCTGGCCCACCTCAGGCTTCTGCTCAGACCCCCCAACTCGAGCCTTGGGAGCAGCCAGAGATGATACCCCCACATCTCAGCCCCTCCAGAAGTGGAAAATATAACATGAGAAACATCTGCTTCTCTTCATGGGAGTAAAATGGCCTTGGTGTGTGCTTCTCTGCTTCCGCCTCACGCCTCCCCTCTTCAATCTTTCTTTCTTCCCGACTTTCATAAACAGAAAACATGATGTCAGGGCTCACAAAGCAAATCCCAGAGATATCTGGACAGGTTTGATGTGTGGTTCGTTTGCTACCATGAAGGCCTGTCTCCAAATGGAAGACACGTCTCTGAAGAGAAGGAGGGAAGAACAGGAGGCAGAGAGCATGTTGGAGGTGTGAAGGGAATCTGGGGAATGATGATCAAGCTCGACTCACACCTTGGAGATGTCACCACTTTCTCAGCCCATGTGCTTCGTGAGAGCTACGGAAGCTTGATTTGTCCCTTCCTGACATTGAAACCTCCTCACCTTCAGGCCAATCCTTCTACTTTTACTTTATTTCATCCAAAGCTCACTGCCAAGACTCAACAAGTCATAAATAATGATAAAATAAAGAATATCTAGTGGATGTTAAATGATCCGACAAATCTGAATAGCTAGACATCGGCCCACTTAAGCTAAAGGGACAAGTCACGGCAAAAGTAGTTCTCCACTGCTGGCTGGTAGCCACCCAAGCCATGTGTTTTGACCACTATTCAGATCAAACTGGAGCACCCATAATTATTTTCTTCTAACGTTATTACAGAGTTCAGCTACTCTGTCAAGTTTTCCCTTTTATCTCCCGGCTTCTCATTTCCTAGTCATGTTAGGCCACGTGCTTCCTAGGAGACCAGAGATGCTCACGCTGATGACTAGAATATTCTGGGGAGTATCCTGTTGATTCAGAGTTTAAAATGTGAAAAGAAAGTAGTGAATTGGACAAAGAGGTCTATTGCTTACTCCTCTAAAAAGGGGATGGGGAGTAGAGGATGGGGGAAATACAGCCAGAAATAAAATCACCTTTGTGTCATAGCAAGAGAGAAGATGCTCAGTCTTCACTCTTCATAACACAAAATTTGATCACTGCCTGACATTACAGTATCTGTTCTTTATGTATCTTCGGGCTCATCCACTAGAAAATAACCTCCGTGAGGGCAGAGAGCTCAGCTTTTAGGATTGACTGCTCACCGCTGTCTCCACAGTGCCCAGGACAGTGCCTGACACAAAGCGGCATTCAGTGAATACTTATTCAATGAATAGATGGTTGGTTGAACCTCTCTGATCAGACTGATTCATGAATGGCAAGTGAAATGTCTCACCATACGAACACAATAACACAGACAGGCCTGCATCCCCACACACAGGGGAGGGGAGGGTTTATGAGTGACTACGATACTGATAATATTAATCTGATCATAATGGCTAAAAGTGATGCCTTTCTATGTCAGGGATTGCGTGAGGCATTTACAAGCATCCCCTCAGTCAATGCTCACCATGTCTTTTCCCATTTTAAAGATGAAAGAACTTGAAAGAGATAAATGTCTTAGCAAAGTCAAGGCTAAGTGAAGGACAGGCTTAAGTCAGATCCATTTGTCTATAAAGTCCATGCTTTTTACCTCTGATACTTTCTCAACATCATTGTTTCATTCGGGCCTGACATTCAGAGATGGAATTTTCCAGAAATAAGCATATTGCATTGTTATCATCGGAATCAACATTGTCAGTGTCTTACACATTAATTAATCTGGCAAATGCTCCTGAGTAAAATTATTACTATCGAGGAATGATAGCAACAACCTCTAACATTTGTGTGAATTGATGGCATGCGATCTTTTTCACATAGACTGAATTGCTTTGTGCTTACCAAAACCCATTCAGATCCACAGGATTTCCATTTAGATATGAGAAAATTAAGGTTCAGGTTTTAGGTTTTCTGAATTTAAATCCATCTTTTTTTTTCTATTTTCTAGTAGTAGTAGCAGTAATAATAATAATAGTAATGATAATAATAAAATAGAAAATTAATATAAAAATTATAATATAAAAAATTAAGAAAATGACCTAGAAAAGCAGATATACTCCCTACCTTCATAATTCTACTTCGCTATAGCTGGCATGTTGGCTTCTTGTATTTTACAAAGAATAATAAAAATGAGTTAATTGGATTCGAGTCCTTTCTGGATGATTACATTTAGATAAAGCAATAATGCTGCCCATCTAAAGAATATGCATTTATTCATTCATCAAATACCAGGACATAAGGTTTTGCTGGCACATAAGGAGCTTTTGTGCATATTACAAAAATGTGCCTCACCCTCTGAGCTGATACAACCCCAGATGAAAACACAGCAAATGACCAGCACAACACTGGCTCATCTTAGTTCCTTTTGGTCTCCCAGTCCAGATACCTTTGTCCAGCACACAAAATGCACAACCAGAGGCAAGGAAACTCTAGAAGATTTATATAAATCGATTATTATGCCAATATAATAGATAGTATAAAAGAGATTTGAGAAAGGCACTGTAAATAGAAAAAACTCATTCCGTTCAAAATTTTACTTTCAATACTATTGTTGAAGTTTGAGAAAGCCCAGAGAATGGTGTCCTTTTCTTCCTGCCTCTGAACTTTGTGGAAAGATTGAATTTAGAAATAATCTTATTTTAGAAAATTAGGTCTGTGGGCAAGTAGACTTCTTCATACTAAACCTTAGGATCAGACTAATTTACCTGTCTGGTCAGTTGCAGGGAGTGCTGGATTTTTACTACCTAGAACACACCTGGACCACGTCAAACTCAATTTTTGAGGAAGCCACCCAGATGTGTGTGCTTCCTGGAATGCATGGCAAAGAAAGAGGGAAGAAAGGATTGAGACACCATTCCCAGTTCCTTACCCCAAGTTCACCAGTCAGAAATTTGAAAGGCCAGAGCTTCTCCCACATGGAAAGAAACATCAGAAATGGGGGAAAATTTTCCATTTTACCCCACCCCCAATTTAACAAATATTATGATATTATCCGTTTCTAGTCCCAGCACTAGTCCATGATCAGGGACCATGTCTGCTCTACTCTCTATTTATTTTTTTCCTGCAGTTCCCACCACAGTACTTGGCACATAGGAGAAACCCAATAAATATTTGTTTAAAATAATAATAATTAAATGTTGACTTAAAAGATCAAAGAAGGCTTTCAGAAAGGAAATGACATTTGAGTTAAGCCTTAGGGAATCAATGGCCAAGAAAAAGTAGGCCAGAGCCACACCTAGAATGAGACCCCAAAAGTTCAAAGGGCTCCACTGAGAAGCAGAGGTTAAATAACTAAACAGCCTATTTCACTTTCATTTTTCATTTCAGGGCACATGACTCATTTGTGAGATTTGTAAAATTGAAGAGAAGCAGAAACCTCCAAGCATCCAATATTGGGTAAATGAAGGCAAGTTTTGTCACCTTGTGGCTACCATTGCCATCTAGGGTCATAATCTTGGGACATCAACTGAGGACAGCCTGCAGGAATCTCTGTGCTCCTTTTTTAGGACAGGAAGAAGCCCACATTCCCAGTCTCTGCATTCTCTAGAGAGGCCTGCTCCACCCACCTTCTCTTCTTCCCCTTCTCCCACATCCCTACCCCTCCCTACACACACACACACACACACACGCGCGCGCGCAGACAACACCCAGCCCCACCCCTTCTCAACATACAAACAGCTGTGTCCTTATAATTAAATGATAATATGAGGTCTGTTTATTATAAGTTAAGAAGAAAATGTTTATAACTCGCCAAGTCAATGAATGGTTTCCTGGTAATTTCTTATATAGCTATTATAAAATAATATTCATATTCTCTCTCTCTCTCTCTCTCTCTCTCTCTCTCTCTCTCTCTCTTTCTGTCATACCCTCTCCCTGATCACTAAAAATTCAAAAATTCTTTCTCTGTGTTAAGTAATAGAATGCACTGAGGATTTGATAAAAACTGAGAATCTTTCCCTAGGAAAACACAGGTAAATAAATACACACACGTTCACTCACAATTCTGTATGTACAATTCAAGGAATTCATAGAACCCTAAAACTTACCTATGGAACCCACTGAATACTCCTGTCCTGGACACAGATAACACACCATTTGTTTGATATCTCTCTCAGCTAGGCAAGGGGGAAAAAATGGCCATGGGATGATTATCACTGTAAAAATTTGATGGCCTCGGCTCACTTTCAACTACCACCTCCACCCTCTCAACATCACACATCCTAATCCCAAAGCATCAGTGCTCCTACCCAGCGGGATCTGATCTGGCTTCCTCTCTCATTCCTTTTGCTAGCCAGCACTTAGGAAAGGCAAACACACTTTATGAGAGCCTGAGAAAAATGCCATTAAGATAAGGCGCCTTGAAAGCCTTCCAAAGCCTAGTGCAAATGGCATTAGTGGTGTCTTCTCCAGGCTTCCTTCCCCAGGCCCAGCCAACACTGGGCAGTGACCATCTGTGCACGCTAGAGCCATGGCCAACTGCAGATGCTGAACTGCCCCTCCTCTCCTCCGCCCCTAACACAGCCCAGGGTTGACTTCATTGCTTCACAAGGCCCAGGGGCCTCATAAATGTCAGCTGGACTCGGGATAGCCTTAGGTCCCTGATCACTTTAATGTCATCAAGTTGGAATGCTTCCTCGATTCATTCCTTAATAAAATGAGAAACACATGGAATAAAGGAAGATACTAATGATTATCATGTAGTGTTTATTATGAGCCAGGCACAGGTTCAGATGCTCCTCTACATATCCTTCTGCAGTCCTCATAAGCAACCTCTTAAAATAGCACTTCAAGGAGTCAACGGTCTCTAAAGCCACAGAGACCTGGTTGGAAGCTCACCTCTACCACATATCAGCTGTGTGATTTGGGGTAAGTTGTTCAACCTGTCTGTGCCTCCGTTTCTTGGTCTATAAAAAAATACTACTACTCAAAAATAGCTCTATTAAGAGGTTGTCATGAGGATTAAATGAGCCACAAGCTGTAAGAAATTTGGAACAACCTCTGGCTACAGTAAGTGCCCAATAAACGTAAGCCACTTTTCCCATTTGGCGGATTAGGAAACTGAAGGGCAGAGAGGTGAAGTGACGCTGTCAAGGTTACACTCCTAAAATGCATCTCTAGTAAGTGATTCGAAAGCCTGAGATCATAAACGTCCTGTGATGCTGGCAGTCTTTCGTGAACGCCAAACCTTTGCAACATTCATCTTTTAGAAATCAGTCTTTATGACACTGCATCACACCGCTGCCACTCCTGCCAAAGCTTCCAACCTGCACCTTACTAGAAAGAAAACATCAGATAAACCCTGATTGAGGGCATTCTAGAAAAAAAAAAATCACCAGCCCATACTCTTGAAAACTGTCAAGGTTGTGAAAGACAAAGCCAGGGGACTGTTCTGTACAGAAGAAAACTAAAGAGATTTAATTAAATTCAACACATGATCTTGGACCGGATCCAGAACCAGAAAATTGTATTTTTTTTCTTTAGCTATAAAAGACATTTTTAGGTCAATTGGCAAAATTTGAATAATGTCTGTGGGCTAAAAATACAATTATATCAATGTAATTGGTCTGCTTTTGATCATTATAAGAGATTGTCCTTGTTTCTTGGGGAAATACACGATGAAGTATTTAGAGGTAGAGGACCTCTACCGCATATCTGCAACTTTCTCTCAGGTAATTAAAAAAAAAAAAAGTAATGACATTATATAGAGAGACAGAAAATGATAAAAATAAACATGATTAAATGTTAACTTTGGGGAAATCTAGGGGAAGAATATTCAGGAATTCTTTGTGCTATTTTTGCAACTTCTCTATAGATCTGGAATTACTTCAAAATAAAAATGCTTTGGGGAAAAAAGACAAAGAATTGATCTTTTCACATTCAATGATTGTCCCTGAATATATGAGATATGGAGAAGAATTTCTTAGTCTCACCTTCTTACAGCTTCACTCCAGAAGAGGCCTCCTTGTTGATGTTAAACCAGTAGATTTGCCTTTCCAAGAGAGAAAATATCCTAAACTATTCATTGGGCCCTTTATATTAAAAGAGAGACATTTTAAAATGAGAAGACATCTTTCTCTCTTGTCTAAAGGACAAAGCAACTCCTCACCCTTTTCCCACTTCTAAAAATTGTCCTTGGTTATACTCATCCTTTGACACCCACTCACAAAACCCTTTTCTGTCTGCCAGATTTTCACAGGCTTCTAAAGAATGTGGTGAATATGCTGTCGCTGAATGTGGTTCATTTGCGCAAAATTCCTCATCCCCTTTTTCCATGCACACTTTCATCATCCATGCCCTTTTCTCCAATAGGCCACTTAAAAACAGAACCAGAGAAGAAAGACAGGAAGAAGCCCACACTGGAAAGAAGCCAGAGTGAGGGGAGGCTGCAGTTCATGCAGTCAGCAAGCATTCGTTTAGGGAGCCCTTGCTATGTGCTGCCATCCCGGCCAGGGTCCCAGCAGAAGAGGAAATGAGCCTGATCTGCCCTCGCAGCTGCTGACCAAGCTTGTGGAGTTTCCCATAAGGAGAGGTAGCGGATGCAGGGGCCGGGGGATGCCTGTCGAGGGAAATCTACACCTGAAGGATGACCACATGTTAGTTAGACTGGAGGGAGTTGGGTGGAGAGAGGAAAAAGGATGCTTTTCACTCATAAAAATAAACACCCATACTTTCTTAAAGCAAAACAAACAGCACTGTTGGTGGGATTGTAAAATGGCATGGTTCCTCAAAATATTTTATTAGAATTACCATATGATCCAGCAATCCCCCTTCTGGGTATACCGTTGACCCTTGAACAATGCAGGGGTAGCGCTACTGACACTCGCACAGTCAGAAATCCACATGTAACTTTTCCCAGAAAACTATAACTGGCCCTTCATATCCACAGATTCAACCAACCATGGACTGAAAACAGGGAATCTGTGGTTGGGAATGAGAAAATCCTGTTGGTTAAATCCACAGATGCAAAACCCACATATATGAAGGACTGACCATATTTACTTTTTAAAATCTGCATATAAGTGGACCCATGCCATTCAAATCCATGTTTTTCAAGGGTCAACTATGTATCCCAAAGAATTGAAAGGAAGGTCTCAAAGAGATATTTGCATACCCATGTTCATAACAGTGCTATTCACAATAGCTAAGAAGCAACCTAAGTGTCCATCGACAGATGATAGACAAATAAAATGTGGTATGTACAGACAATGGAATGTTATTCAGCCTTAAACAGGAAGGATATCTTGTCATATGGAACAACATGGATGAACCTTGAGGACATTGAGCAAAGCGAAATAAGCAAGTCACCAAAAGACAAATATGGCATGACCCCACCCACTTACATGAGGGACCTTACATAGACAAATGAGACAGAAAGTAGAGTGGTGGTTGCCAGGGCCTATGAGGGGGGGGGGAACGGGGAGTGGCTATTTATTATGTATAGAGTTTCAGTTTTGCAAGATGAAAAGTTCTGGAACTCTGTTTCACAACAGTGAGAATGCACTTAATGCAACTCAATTGTACACTTAAAAAATGGTTAAGTTGGCAAATTTCATGTTTTGTGTTTTTTATTACAATTAGGAAAAAAAAAAAACACCGATCACTGAATTCTAACCCAAATTCAAGTAACCCCCATCAAGCAAAATATTTAGAGGGATGATGGTGATGGTAATGATGATGGCTACACGATCAGGTGCCCTACTATTCTGTGTCTAAATCGGCCATAACAGAAAAGTAACTTCAGGGATAAGAAATTGTGACACGTTTATGGAACTGGTTTATCAAACATGCTGGGTTCAGTGGGGTGCAAAGTAGAAGAGACCTTTAGTCTTTCAAAACCTCCCTAGGAGCTTGCTGCTCACCCCCAATCTGTGAAACTCTAGGTTAGGGGTTGGCAAACAAGAGCTCATAGGACAGATCCAGCCAGCTGCCCATCACTGTGAATAACATTTTATTGGATCACCTCCACCCCCATTCAGGCTACAAAGGTAGAGTGAATAATTGCAACAGAGACCCAAAGGCCCACAAAACCTAAAATGTTCATTATCTATCTCCCTTAAGAAAAGAGAGTTGGCCAACCCTGCCATAGACGGTATCTTGAGAAGAGCCCTAGCTTTTCTGATTACTATTAGTTATTAACTAACAGTCTCATTTTTCAGGTAAGAAAAATTCTGCCTAGTCTAATACCGAAACTTTGACTTCTCACCCAACTTAAACCTTCTCCCTCACATCCTGGTCCCTTCCACCACTCAGTTCGAGCCACACCCCAGGGAGGAAGCTTCCAGTGAGGAGAAGGGATAGGGGAGTCTTTTCGATCCCTTGCTCCAGCCGGTCTCTCATGCTAATGTCATTTCTGGTCCCTCCAGGGCAGGGGAGGAACAGGAATGAGAGATAGATCCGGTTAGGTTGATACTGGCATTATGACCATGTGTATAGCAGATGGAGGAACTTTTGTGATTTTGTTGGGGATGCTTTCCCTGGGGACTTCTACACCATTCTCTGGCAAAGGTAAGCCACCCAGATCGTCTGATCACCACCTCCTCCTCCCACACACCCCACACAACCCTCACCTTGGCTCTCAGTTCCATGGAGAAGGTGAGTCCTTCCATGATGACTCAGCATGGCTTTCCCATTCCTTCCCTGCCACTGTGACCCTTGCCCTTTACTGTCTTGTCCCACGCCACTCAAACCAGCTTCTCACCTTTCAACTTCTCCAGGTCAGAGTCTGGCAACAGTCCCTGAATATCTCCCAAACACCCAAACTCCCAAGAACTCTCTAATTACATACAACTGCTCAGCACAGGCTCGGAGTCCATGAGTTTGCACAGGTCAGCCAGCGTGGGGGTGGTGGGGACAGACTTGTCTCTTTCCGGGTGGACCTCCCTGTTCTCTGTGAAGAATTCTCTTCAAGTACCTTTGGCTTAAGACAAAAAGGTGGAACTCCTAGGCTCTGACAGCTTTCTCCATAGAGATCCTCCTTCCTCCTTTTTCATTCATTTGTCTCACTTCTTGAACATGAGCTGAGTGAGTGAAGCTACAGATCACAGACCTGGGCTGAGACTAGCCTGATGTGGATTGTCTAGCACCTTGTTTTCAACTGGGGCAATGTTGTGCCTTCCGCCCTACAGGGACATTTGATAATGTCTGGGGACATTTTGGGTTGTCACACCTCAAGGGGTGCTACTGGTATCTAAAGGGTTGAGACACTGGGGTGCAGCTAAGCATCCTATAATGAGCAGGTCAGGCCTTCATAACAAGGAATTATCTGCTCTAAAATGACAAGAGTGTCAAGATTGAGGAACCCTGGTCTAGCACCTCCCTTTGTGTGATGTTGGGGAGAGGGGAGAAGTGCCTACAGTTCTCAGATTGGGGACATTAGTCAAGAGTAGAAAAAGTCCCATTGGACATCCTTTAGTGTAATAAGAGCTCCTGAGGGAGAGTGGCTCAGGCTGGATTAATTCAGCAGCTCAATGATGTCAACAAGAACTTTTTTTTGGGCGGGGGAGAGGGATCTTTCCACAGCATCATCCTCATGGTGTTGGTCTGGCTGCTTAGGCTGGCTCCCCTCCTATTCCCAAGATGCCTGCATCCCACCTCCAGGTATCACCTGCTGACTACAAGGTCCAGAGGCAGAAAAGAGAGTGATTCCACGTCTGACTGTTGGTATCCTTTATGGTAAAATGGTAATTTAAGTCGAGTGCTTTCCTAAAGTTCTCTTAGGGCGTTCTGGTGAATTATCAAATGTGAGAATTAGGGGTCACGGGGACTCCCGCATTTGTCGTCAAATCAGCTAGAATGTGGATAGCCTGGAGACCCCCCCACTTGTGTCTGGCATCTAAAGTCAGGGCAGTCTTACTGGGGACCTCGCGCTTTAACCTGCGGGACCCGATGCTAACTCCTGGCAGTATCAGAATTAAACGAATTGTACGACATTCACTGTTTTGTCAGAGAATTGTTTGGAGAATGCACTGAGATCATCGCAGCAATCGCTATGGTAGGAAGCAGAGAGCCCCAATGCACACTCAGATTTGTGTGCATCCAGAGCCTGAGCTCTTGACCAGGGAGTGACTAGTTAAGCACTAGGCAGGGGGGCTCCATTTACGTGTTGCATATGTGAAGGATGCTCCTGCCATGTACAACGCACAGCTCTGCAATCACTTCCCCAGCGTTGGCCAAACTCGCCTGCTCATCAGAATCATTGGGGCACTTATTAAAAATAGGGACTCCCAGGCCCCTCCTCTGAAGATTCCAGTTCAGTGAGTTTGGGTGGAGCCTGGGAATTTTTATTTTTAACAAGCTCCCCAGGGGATTCTGACAATCAGTCAAGTTTGGCAAAACGCTGCACTGGGCTGCATTCGCCAGTTTCCTTCCTCAGGTCTATGCATCTGCCATATAACCCCGCCCTTTTGTGGCCCCGTTTTGTCTGGGTACCTGACACTTTCTTATGCAGAGATTCTAAGAGCTGGATACACTCTTTTCCAAGTTCCACACTGTTGCTCAGTCTTACACTTGGAAGAATTTTCATGCATCAGGCAACATGAATCCAATTCTGCATGGCCAAAGCCAAACCCATCCACAGCCCCACGCCTGCTTCCAGCTCTTCCTCCTACACTCTCACACTCTGCAAATGACCCACCATCTGCTCAAACGGCAGAGCCAGGGATCTTTGGCACATCTTTGTTTCAGTTTCTCCTCCACTCTTCACTTCCTGGTCACTATTTCCTAGTGACTTCTACTTCCCACAAAATACAAATCAGCCTCCCTTATTCTTTCTCACTGCCTAGACATCATCCTGTTCTACTTCTCACCCCGACTACCTTCCTAATGAGGCTTTCTGCTTTCACCCTGTGCCCCCACCCTAGGTCTGCCATCCCAGAGAAGGCAAAACAGTATCTACCATCTCACATGTTTTTCTCAAATCTTGCCACGAGTCCATCAAGAGGTGGGGTCTCGAATACGGGTGCATGTTTGTGAGTATTGCAATAGAAGGAGTATGTAGAAGTGATGCTACATAACTTCTGAGGCTAGCTCCAAAAAGGTGATTCGAATACCACTTTGCCCACTATGACACTCTCTCTTGACACCTTCAGGCTTCATCTCTATCTCCATGTCAGCAGTCAGCTGCCTGAGACAGCCATGCAGCCTCTGCAGAGGATCCACATGGCCCTGAAACTACATAAAGAGAGATGTCCGACCAGTCCCCCACGGCTGCAACCTTGACTGCAACCACATGAGAGATCCCAAGCCAGAGCTGAGCAGCTGAGCCCTTCCCAAATTCCTGACCCAAAGAAAGGATGAGCGATAATAAAGTCATTGTTGTTTTAAGCCTGGAAGTTCTATGCGGCAGTAGCTAGCGGGAGTCCCATCTAACGGACACACTGGCCAGAACCGCGTGAAGCTGTCGCACTCAAAGTGTGGTCCTCGGCCCAGGGCTGGAGCGCGCACTTGTTGCCACTCAGTGTGGATATTGAGAGTGAGTGTTTAGAAGCCTTTGACAAGGTGATTTTATGCTTGTTGAATCTAATCATTACAACAAAACAAAACAGAACAGAAAAACCTGGACTTGTTATTTTGTCTGGATTTCGGCAGAACTGCGTTCAAAGAGTAGTGAGGAAACCACTTTTGAGGGGTCGGGGAGACACAGGCCCTCTTGGAAACTGCACTGCATTGAAAGGATGCAGAAAAGTCATGGGGAGGAGTGAGGGGAAGAGGGCCGGGCAGAGGCAGTAAACGAGGGGCTCTCTTTCTAATTCGAGAAGTGCGGTATGTTCACAAGACTGAAAGAAAGCAAAGTGCCCTGAGACAAGTCCTCACTGTGGGCATCCCTTCAACTGCAAATAATAGAAGACCCTACTCCAGTGGCTTGATCTTTCTCATTGTGTCAGAATCCTGTCCGTGACATGCCCATAGCCTCTTGGCGGTGGACACTCTGCACGCCAGCCAGTCTTCCAGCTCTACACACTTGCAACTCTTAGAGGGCTTTCTCCAAAGTCACAGTCACTCGGTCCTTGGGTAGGATAACTGAAGTGTGTGCTCTACACCGGCTCTCACGATCCCCCAGCAGGCGTACGCTCCAGGTGCCCAAAAGTGATCATACTTAATGACTCGCCCTTTATCCCCTTCCTTCCCATCCCTGTGTCATGTGTTCACTCTCTTATCCGTGTTTCCTGGGATCACTTACCAAATAAATTACTTGCATGCTGCTAAACTAAAGCAGCATAAATAAGACAGAGAACGGTAGGTGACAGATGCTGGAGAAGTAGGCAGGGAGCAGAAAGGCAGGGACACACAGAATTCAATGTCACAGCCAGAATTACACCCTGCTTCTGAGCTAATGAGTCAGTTCTCCTCTTTGGGTTGCACTGCACTCCCTGAGAAGTCAAGCAACAAAATCAATAACCTACAGTTGCCTTCAGAACGATCTTGGTGATTCTTCCTACGAATGACCTCACCTATATTCTTACTTTTTGCAGCCTCCTCCCCACTCGCAGCACCTCCCACAGAGCATTTCTGAGACTGAGACCGAAAATAAACAGAGAAAAAAAAAAATAAAAAACATGTAGGAGCTGGGAGTGCCTTGCAGTTAGTTATGTGCACATCGGTCAGCTTACAGTGAAAGAAACAGAGCACCTGCAGTTAAATAGGCTGCTCAGCATCTGCCTCCTCCATTTCTAGCTGTGCGACGAAGGGCGGCCTTCTTAACCTCTCTGTGCCTCCTCTGGAATCACAGGCACGCTCATAATGCTACTACGCTGCAGCATGACAAAATAAAACGGAGAACACGGCAAAGTGCCTAGGGCATGCCTGACACACACGAGGTGCTCGGTAATGGCCGGTCTCCTCTCGTTTCTTCCCACACACTCTCCCTTTCACCACGGAACGAAATATCAAGATGTACTGGCCAAATAATCAACTCCATTTGTCTGGCATTTCTCAGCCCACTCGCTTCGCATGATTATTTCTATGAGGCTAATACCTCATTACAATAACACTGCACTCTAATACCAATGGGCCCATTAACAGAGGCCCAGCTGAAATCAAACCATTATAATCATGGCTCAGATTTAATCACTGGCTAGTGGGCTCCCCAGTGGTTTGACCAAGAGCCAGGCAATAGTCAAATAATCAAACTGCAGATGCTGGGAGAGCAAATCGGCTTAAATTTAAACAGTGGCAAAGACCCAAACTACGGTGGGGAGAACAGAGAGATGAGGACTGGGGATGCAGCCTAGCACAATGTTGGAACTTCCCTTGCGCAGCCCCCCAAGTTAATTGGCCCATAAAATAACCAGGCTTGTTAATGAATAATAGGCTCATTCCTGAGAGGCACCTAGGTCAGGCACACGCTCGCCAGGGGCTTGCTGGCTGTTGACTCTGCTCTTAAAGCTGAAAGGGATCCCAAGGGTGACATGAAGGCAGAGGTGATGATCTCCATCCTACCCATCACTCACGGGGATGCGGCTACTTACCAAGCAGATTCTGAGTCATAGAACCAGTAATGATAAGAAAGGAGAGGCAGATCAGTCTGGGAGGCATGGGGGTCAAAGCACATACAATTTGAGAAAAACAAGACAAAACCGAGCCTATAAAATATGCTTGGCCATCCAACACCACCTTGCATGAAAGAGTGTTCGCCCCAATACCATCTGACCCAAAAAATGTGAAGGAAAGGAGACAAAATGAAAAGAGACAGTAGTCTTAGCCACAGAAGTTAACATGTCTTAAGAGAGCATACAGCTATGTAAACATAAAGCTAGAGCCAGGGAGAGGCCCCGAAGCTTCATTAGCTTCATGGTAAACCCACCTCTCATGAACTAAGGCAATGAACTTGTGAGTTTTCCATATTTTGCTTCTCAATGTCATTCCCTCAGACCAAGAACCTTGATGCTACCCAACTTCAGAGCAGGGCTGCCGCTAAGAGCGGGCCTGACCAGGTATGGGGAGGGTGAATGCCCTCAGGTACATCAGACTCTTTCCCAAACTAAAACACCAAGGGCTTCGATTACTCTGGTTCAGTTCTCCCTGATACATAAGAAATCATATTGAAAAACTACGTGCTTTATGAAATAGGCAGACATTGAAACTCAAATTCCTCCGAGAAACCTGGAGATTCAAAGAAAATTGTGCTTTAGACCCTCAGTGGGGCAGGGGGTCAGTGGCTGGAAGCATCCCAGGTGAGAGCGTAGGTTTTAAATTAGATAGATTTGGGCTCAAACTCTGGCTCTGCCACTTACTAGCTCTGTGACCTTAGGTAACTCCCTTAACTGCCTTCAACCTTGGTTGCCTCTTATGTAAAAGCGAGGTAATGATAGTATAGTTCATAGAGGTGGAAAAGATTATCTAAGATAATTCACAAAAAGCACTTAGCCTAGTTTCTGACACATAATCATAGGAAATTAAGATTCAGCAGGATTAAGAATGAACCTACTGTCCCTTCCTGTTCTGAAATGAAGGTTTATTTCTGCTCCCCCAACCCAAATTCATATGTTGAAGCTCCGGCGTCTAATGTAACTGTATTTGGAGATAGCACTTTCAGGACGTACATGATGTTAAACGAGGTCATAAGAGTGGGTCCCTGATCGAAAGGAATTAGTGTCCTTATGAGAAGAGACTCCAGAGAGCTCCCGACCACGTGAGGGTACAGAGAGAAGGCAATTGTCTGCAAGGCAGGAAGAGGGCCCTCAGCAGACACTGATCCCATCAGACTTCAAGCTGGGACTTCCAGCCTCCAGAACTGCGAGAAAATAAATGTCTGCTGTTTAGGCCACTCAGACTGTGGTATATTGTTATGGCAGCCCGAGCAGACTAATATACTTTCACGGATCAGCCTTTCCCATAGATAAAATCACTGGCCAGGAGGCCCTGTATGTCTTCTGTTTTCCAGCATAAATAACATCTCCAGTTTCCTTACTGATTCTTCATAAGAATAAAATGTCCAGCTGGGTGAGCCTCTCCAGAATCCAAACAGATTGGATCTCACAGGCTGATAAAATAGATCAGGGGCCCTCTCAAACATGTGCTTGCAACACTGAACTTCCTCTTCCCACACGTGATCAGACCAGACGAAGGCAACATCCAGGCACGCGTTAGGCTGGTCCTTCCAGCCTGGGTTCTCAGGATCTCAAGAAAGAAACGGACATGCAGGCATGCACAAATAACTTCCAGTGACGGTCTTATAGCAAGGATCCTTGGAAAGGTGAGGACGGTGGAGAGATCAGCACATTCAACATCAACAACACAATAACTTCATCTTATTCCTTCTACTCTGAGATGGCTTCAAAGCGGTGGAAAATGATGCCCACCAAGGCCCAGAAAGCAATTTAAGTCAAGGGGCCCATTTCTTCTAATGGAGCCAGCATTTATTTTCCCGATAGTGCAAGCATCCTCCTTCCCCGGGCTGCTCACCAGTACTGGTCTTGGGCCTGTTGGGAAAAGGGCCGCACAGCAGGAGGTGAGTGGCCAGCAAGCCAGTGAAGTTTCAGGTGTATTTGTAGCCTCTCCCTGGTGCTGGTATCACAGTCTCAGCTCAACGTCAGATCATCAGGCATTGGATTCTCATAAGAGCACTGGTCCCTGTTACCAAAAAGGCTGGGAACCACCGCACAGTGAACAGGAATTTTGATTGTCCAGTTTCCCTTCTATTTGGGGGTGTGGTCCTCCCCCACTCCAAGCACTATCTGGGGATGGCCAATCCCTCCACTCCAGCTGTAGGAGTGGGCCCGTGATCCAGGAAGGCGAATCAGAACATTTTATCTCTCCAGACACAGTGAATGGACAAGAAGTGGGCACCTGTCCTGAGCCAAGCAAATCAGTCTTCACTGAGACTTTTCTGCTAAAGCATCTGAGATGACTTCCTGTTACAGGGCTTCTTGGAAGGGTATGAAGTTATGGTTTCTAGCGGTCACCTTCCTCCATTATACTAAGTTAACCTGTCTAAAGGGGCTGAAGAATGAGGCTAATTCAGTGAAAAGATCAAAGAGAGAAAGAAATAAGTACAAATTTTTCTTTTTCTTTAAGCTAATTTGAATTAGGTTTCTTCCTCCCCCCTACCCCGTCCCCCTGTAATTTATATCAAAAAGAATCCTAATACCTTCCCAACACTATATGACCTGATCGGACATTTTTAGCTCTATTTGCTGGACGGCATCCTCCCCCATTACTCCCTCATACTCAGAAGGGGCCAGTCTCCCTCGCTATCTCATCTTCTGGCCTTGCAGTCTTCAGCTGCCGGGTGACATGGGTGGCATCACACTGACAGACGTCTGCACAGCATGCTGCCCACACCACAGCATTTAAAGCAGGAGAAGCCAAGATAGGGCTGCTCTGCTTAACTCTAGTCCAGGCACCTTTAAACCTGCAAATATAGTTACCTGAGGGAACGGTAACGGAGTCTGCCAGCCTAGCAGACTCGACAAGAGACAGCAGTTGAAGTTTTCGTGTTATACCAGACTTCCACAGCCGGTACTGTGTGTCCAGTGTTGGCTCTGGAAAGAGACGCTGTTTGTCTGTCTTGGCTCGTTTGTGTGCTGAGGGGAGGGTGGGATATGAGGAGCCCACACCTCTGTCCACAGGACACAGAGACATGAAGTTAGCTTGATGAGAAGGGTGTCCGAGCCCTGTGACATGGGACAGGAGACACCGGTTCCTGGGGGGAAAGCACACATGCACATGTTTTTTTGTAAAGCCCAGTGCAAATGAAACAGAGCTGTTCCTAGGCCTCCAGGTCATGACCTCTGCCTTGTTGGTAACAGCACAGATGGGAAACAAGAAACCAGAGCTCAGTGGCACTTCCTTCCCCTTCGTCCCATAAGACATTTTCACAGATGTCAGCTCATGTGAGTGTCACACCAAGCTTGAAGACAGGAGGGATGCGGGGACGGGGCAGGGGTGAGTCCCTTCCATGTTTTACTTGGGGAGGAGACTCAGGTTAAGTGAGATTAAATCGCTTTCTCAAAGCCACACTGTCCGTCCTGTGCCTCACTTTTCCCGCCTCAGTCCTTCTCAGCCGTAGTTCATATGGGCCCACTGATGCATCCACTCACAAAACCCATGAAGCTTTCAGCAGGCCCTGTGCTATCCTGTCTGACCAGGCCTCGATTGAGGCAGAAATTTCCTTAGTATACACACAAGCATCCCCCACGCCTAGATTCCTACATGTAGACATACTTATATACACAGGCACATACCCATTCACATGTTGCCCTACATGTACATGTAACGCTATACATTGTGATGAGCATATAGGCTGATCACAAACACGTGTAGAAAGGTCCAGACAGATAAACACACACACACAGACACACACACGCACGCACCGGTGTGGAGTTTAGTATCCTGGCATCCGCCTTAGGCAAGCTCACAATCCTGTGATCTCTAGAACTGTTGCCTGTGTTCCTCTCTTAAGCCGAATCATCCAGCCTGCACGTGCTTCCCCTACACTCGCCACCTGCCAGTGATTTCATCCAGGATCAAGATCGGAGTTTTTCTTTGCTTATATCCTTTCCTTGATGCTCCGGGGTGGTAGCTCTACCACGACAGCCAGAATAAAGTCTGTCACTAACATATGTGGAAAGGCAACAGAGAGGACGTGTGATCCACTGGAAAGATCAGGGACTCGTTCACTTGTGCCAAAGCTGGATAAGGAGAAGACACGAATACAAAACCAGAGTCCATACTCCCTAAGATAGATGATAAATCCCAAATGAATATGAACAAGTCAGACTTAGCGCTATAATAAATACAAAAATCATGAAGTAAGACATCTCCTATTGTAATTCACCTACTTTAACTCATTCAAAAATATGCATTGTATTATTTGAACACTTATTCTTTGCCGATGTAGTATTGGTTCAAGTATAGAGCAATAGAACAAAAATGAATATGATTAAGCCTACAAATACATGCATGGAACGGGGGATTTCAGAAATAGGCCCAAATAAGAGATATACTCTAATGATAAAGGTGACAATTTAAATCAGAAGAGGAAAGAAAAGACTATCCAATATGTGGCATTGACACAACTGCTCACTTATAAAGGAAAAAATAAAACTAGATCCTACCCAATGCCATTCACAATAATAGATCCCAGATGCATTAAACTTCAACACAAAACCAAAACTGTAAAGTGTGTCCGTAACAAATGAATCCAGATACAACACAACCAGAGACTGCCAACTAGTTCTCATCTTCAGCGTGACAACACTGATGCCCACAGTTAAAAGGACAATATTGTGGGCCCCACTTATAGGACGAGGTTATACCAGAAGAGAGCAGAGGAGGATATTTTTACAACCTTGAGATGAGGGAAGACATTCCTACACGAGACACAAAACTCAGAAGCTGTAAAAGAATGACTGACAGATGTGTCTGCCTCGGAACTGAAAGTCCCGTCACTTTAATACAAACAAGTGAAGTTCAAAAATGAAACACTCCAACCAATCCAAACGTTTTTCAATAGAGAAATCATTGATAAATATGATTGCATAATCATACATCCATTTTCTGGCATCTGAAGTAATGATTACCCCCCAAAAATGGTGCAAAGTTATAAATACAGGTGTGGGGAAATTTCCAAGACACGGAGCGAAGCGTCAAAAATGGGTCACAGCTCTGGCGGTATAAACAGCTAGATAGATACCATTGATGCTTACAAAGTGTGTGTGAAAATTGCGACGAAACGGCATGGAAAATGGACTACGCTCATCCGTAATGAACTGTTCATGGGGGTTATCTCGGAGCAGGAGAAGGAGGTCAACAGGTGAGGAACGAACTTCACTTTTCACCCTGCAAGCTTCTAAATGATGAAGTTTTCACACAGAGAATGTATTCGTGCCTTTGATTTGTGTCATACAGAAGAGACAAAGAAAGCTGTACCATTCGGAATCAGAGGGGCAGTCATCCTGGCTCCAAAGTGTTTATTAGGTTTGAGACCGGTGGCAATTTGCTCAGTCAAAATGGGGCAATTACGCCGACTTTCTAACATTGATATGAGTGCTAAGGTAGATTATAACTGCTGATTGAGTACCTCCTGTGTATCAGGCTTTTCAAATGCATTACTGCCTTTTAAATAAACTGTTATGCTGAATTGTAGTAGCAGCCTCATAAGGTGGCTATTAGTGTTTTACTTGTAAGGAAACTGAGGCCCAGAGAGGTGAAGTAACTTGTCCAAGGACACAGAGCAGGTAAGTAGCCAAGATGGGGGGTGGGGAGGAATCTGGATCTTTTCACTCTGAGGTCAGTGCCAGTCCCTCCCATGTTCACCACTCTCGAAGGGTGGTGCTTCCGCTGGGCTGAGGCAACACCCCAGAATAAACCTGAGACCAGCTCTCGTACAGCCCCCAGCCCAGCCCCTGTGGAAAGGGGACCAGGAATTACTGACTCACAGCCGCAGCGGATGGCTCACAGGCCGCGGCTGGAAGGGCCCACCTCCGACTTCCTCTGAAAAAGATAACGCCGGCTATTTTAGCCTGAAATTCCACTGGCATAAACACATGAAGAGTGATGAATCTGGACTGAAAAAAAAATCCTTGTAAAAGAGCAATCCAGAACGTGCCTTATAAACTCCTGCCCACCCTGGAGGCCCCCAGCCAAAGACAGACGAGGAGGAAGAGAAGACCAGGGGACAGGTGCCACACACAGCAGGGGGCTCATTTAGAATCTTCAGTGACTGAAGCCGAACAGACTTTTAAAACAGGAATGAAGCGAATTGGATATTGAATTGTTTACAATCATATTTCTCTCTGTGAGCCCCAAATGTACAGTGAAGTCTAATATACCTACGCATATGAACCAACCCCTTTTAAAAACTTACAATGTGCCAGAAACTGTTTTAGGGATTTCCACAAATTAACCCATTTCACCCCCACAACAACTCGATGATTATCGCAGTTTTCCAGATGAGGAAACTGAGGCACAGCGAAGTTAGGTAAGATTCCCAGAGCTAGTAAGTGACAGGCCCTGGGCAGTCTGACTTCAGCGTCCCCGACCTTAACCATCACTCCACATCGCATCTCAAATGCTTGACCTGGGGGAGTTTTTTTTGCATTGAAATCAATGAATGAGCTGAAAGTCAGGTTCGGTTTTAGGGAGCACAGAGAAGTTAACCTCAAGGAAAGAATGGCCTTGAGAATGTCAAAAACTACTCAGGAGTCTGGAGAAGAGAACTGGGCTGCTCGTGAATGGAATGAGGTTTCCAGGCAATCTTATCTGGATCCCAGGGGTTCTGGGAAGGCAGCTGCCGTCTGGGTTATGTGTCTGAAGGACTTCACCACTTCCTCTCCCCAGATCTCTCTTGGGAGTCAAGAAGCCCTAATGTGTGCCGAGCCTGGCGTCCTCTGGTCCCTGGCAGCTGGGCTCCTCCCTTCCAATCCTATGACACCCTTGTCTTGGCTTAGTTGTGTCAGGACTTAAAGGGATCAATCTCACCTCTGCCCCACTGCCCGCAGGGCAAAGTACATCGAGAACTATAAATACAGAGGTCAGATGAACCACCAGCTATAGTCTTCATTTTGGCCAATGGGAAACGTGGCGAATACTCACAGGTTAATGGGTTTCCTACAACTTTCTCCCAAGTCCCACCTGGGATGATGAAAATATCCTGTATTTGCACTGTCCAATAGGTAAACCGCAAGCCACGCATGGCTATTGAGCAGCTGAAATGTGGCTAGTGCAACTAATAAATTGAATTTTTAATTAGCATTTCATTTTAATGTAAGTAGCTACAAATACTGTATTGGACACCACGGGTCTAGACTTTGGAGCACCTCCCACGAGGAAGGCCAGACCTGCCCAAACAGCAGCGAGAAGGGGAATTGCTACTTAACACCAACCAAGTCTCTGTTCCTCCGCCATAACATAACAAATTCCCAAAACTCAGTGGTTTAAAGCAACACACGTTTATTATCTGGACATCAGAAACCCAACCCATATCTATGCCACTGGGCTAGAATCCTGGTGTCACAGGACTGTGTTACTTCCTAGATGCTTTAGAGGAGAATCTTTCCTGGGCTCATGGCCCTTTCCCCCTTCTTCCAAGCCAGCAGCAGAAAACGCCTTTAAAACTGCCTCCTTCCTCCTCACATCACCTGCCCTCTTAGAAGGACCTCGTGATTACAGATAACCCAAGATAAGCAAGATCCTTCATTTAATCACGTCTGCAAAGTCCCCCTTGCCACGTAAGGTAATATATTCAGGGGTTCTGGGGGCATCGGGATGTTGACATCTTTGAGGGTGGGGGTCATTATTCTGCCTGCCACAAGCCCTCCAGACCTGCTTCTAACGCCTGCCTCTGGGTCCTCCCCCAGAGGTGTCTACTCCACTGGGGGCTGGAGTTCGAGGAGAATGTGGGGCAGGCATCCTGCTCAGCTTCAGGGAGTGTCATTTGCAACCTTTAGGCAAATTGGACACATGGAGTGCTGCAGTGCGCCACCCAGCCAGCCGTTTGTGGGGACCCTGGGAGAAAGCTTCTATCCTGCAGACAGGCCTTTATGAAAGGGGAAAGAGAGAAAAGGGGAGCAAACACTCAGTCCTTCTCCTGCTTCGGCCGATCAGCCCAGGCCCTCTTCATCCACTGGGGGATGGTTCAGTGAGCAAAAGGTAGGACATGCTTCACTTCCAAATACTTTTGTCTCCTGGAAAGTGGGGCAAAAGTTCCCCGTGGAAACATGAGGATAAGGAATGAACTTTCTCCTAAAGGGTTGTCTGGCTCGAAGCATGCAGTTAGCAGCTGCCTGGAGTAAGGATTCCTCCCCAGCCCCTCCACACACCCCAAATGCTCCTGGGACTGAGGGAGCCAAGACTGATAAGATCAAAAGTCCCTCACCAGCTAAGATCACCCCTCACAACTGGCCCACAAAAATGCCCTGTGGGATTGACCTTTTACCACTGTGGAGAACATAGTGAAATCAGCCTTCTTTTTACAGCTCTCTCTGCCTTAGTCCATTTAACCATACCCCACCTTCCTTAAAGAAAAGAATTTGTAATTTTAGCCACAGTTTTCCCCTCTACCCAGTACCAGTAACAGGCAGAATTTTTCTGGCTCCGTCCCGACACAGCCAGGAAGCTTCGACTACCATCAAATTCCCCCTCAGTGACTTCTGGGAGTCCGCGGGCTCTGTGAAGATCAGAAATGCCATCTCTAAGATGTCTGAGACTTCACAGGTGCTCAGATAACTGGTAGTTGCCTGCAGTGGCGAGTGTGGAGAGGAATAAGCTGTTATTTTAATTAACTTTTGAAGAGGGCCTACTCCGTGCCGGTCGTTGGACTGATGACTGTCATGAGTGGTCATGGGGTGGTGATCCAGACAGAGGGATTGTTGTCATTCCCACTTGGCCAATGGATAGCAGCACCCAGTTTAGCAAATAACAACACAGGATGCTTATTTAAATTTGAATTTCAGACAAACAAAGAATGATTTTTTCAGTACACGTGTGTCCCATACAATATTTGAGACATACTCGTGCTTTAAAAAATGAAGCACAAAGAAGTAATTGTTTTACAGTGAAATATGTATTATGCACCTAACAGATGCCAGGCGTGGCCTAGTAAACAAAAAAAAAGCCATAAAACAGAATCCCAGACTTGAGGAATATTGTTCCCTTAATTGAGAGCATTAGGGATCAGGGGTTGGTCTTTCTAGGAGAAATTGGGCAATGAATATCAAAGGCCTTAGAAATATTCCAATTTTTGACCTAGAAATTCAACTGCATACGACTTTCTGATATATTAGCTAATTTTCTAAGTCCTTAACATATTTCATAATTTTGTGCACGGCAGGCAGGTTACAATTACAAAACATCAGTACTTTCATCAAGACAAATAAAAAAGAAATTATGTGGACTAACGTCCTTATGCTGCTGACTGGGAACTGTTACGGGATGAATCATGTCACCCCCCAAATTTCTGTTGGCGGCCTAACACCCAGTACCTCAGAATTTGGTAATCAACTTAAAATGAGTCCAGCAGAGTAGGTTTCATTCAATATGACTGGTCCTTATAAAAAAGGGAAACTTGGACGCAGAGACAGACAAGTAAGGAGCGAAGACAACTATTCCCATTTATTGTTAAATAAAACACATCGGGAGTCAAATGTGGGCTTCATCATTCATCGCTGTGCCACTTCATTTAACCTCCGTGTGACTCAGTTCCTTTGCCTCTAAATTGGGGATGATTATACTAACACCTAGCATATAGTGATATTACAAGGATTAAGTAAGCTAGGGTATACAAGGCGTTAGAATAGTACCTGCACATGGAAGGTCCTGTATAAATATTAGCTATTATAATTTATAGTTGATTCCATGTTTACTAAAATCACTTACATATATATATATAAATATATAAATATATTATATATTATATATATAAATATATTTATATAAATATATAAATTTACATAAATATATTTATATAAATATATGAATATATTATATATTATATATATAAATATATATATTTATATATATAAATATATATATAAATATATATATATTTATTTATACACACACAGGTAATTTATATCTATATATCTGTATATATAAATATTTTAAAATCCTAAATGAATAACAGTGACTAGTTCTGGATGGTAGAATTACAGGTGATTTCTATTTTCTTCTTTTTGTTCATATTTATTAACTATTCTACAAGAGGCATGTGTGACATCATAACACATCTTCGCAGGTGTTATGATTTCAGAAATGTATCTTTCGACATTCCTAAAATTACATTGCAATATAATTTTACAGTAACATACAAGGAATTGACCGAGAGCCAGTTAATAGAAACACCTCCTCATCCCTATGACCTGGGCTGGGGTTTTTGGTGTCAGGAAGAGACCCACAAGGTTGCCACTGGCAGGCTGAGGTCTCCTTCCTGTTCTCGGTCATGTTGGCCTGGAGAGGGTGTGGCTACAAATGGGAAGGGCCCATTGACAAGGCCATGAGCAGAGGGAAGAGCCAACTTCTGCTGATAGGTGGTCTGAGTTTTGATGATCCCTCCTCAATATATGACGAGTGTCTGCACTAGGAAGTTCTCGATTGTTTACTTACTTATGCTCATCCTATTCATACATTCAAGAAACATTGATTAAGTACCGACTACACACCAGGTCCTGCGTTAAGGTTAAAAGGATGACTCGGACGCAGCCCCTGCCCTCCAAAAGCTCACATTCCAATGCTGAAGACAAATGGCAGATACTATCCCATGAGGGGTGACAAGACCTAGAGCTTTAAGCGATGACATATGCAGGAAGGCCAACCGAGCCACAGGAGCTGTGGACAGAATCTCTTGGAAAATTCCTTCAGAGCCTATTTCGATGATTCTGAGATTTGGTGCGAAACCCCTGCACCCCCAATCCAGGGGAAGAGCCAAACACTGCCCTTGACATTTTGTTCTCTGATATTCATACAACCAGCAGAGACGAACGCAGACACCTGAGAACGAAAGCATTCCACTCCCACAACACACAAATCATTCCATTTTTTGACTCAGGTGTACACCTGCCAGGTTAGTAATAGCGAGTAAAAAACCAATTGTGAAGCTCTTAGCAAATCTGATACAAAGGCATTGTAACGGATCCTGTCCTATGTTGAGAGATACGTGCATGTTCAATAGCAAGCAGTAACAATGGGATAGCATCCTATAAACTCGCCCCAGAATCTCAGGCCTCGGCCAAGAAAACGTGGATGCCTCCCGTCATTGTCTCGCATGTGCCCTGCCTTCCTCCTCAAGGCTGAGCCATCTCCTTCTACAACTGGATCTGCCTATTATACTTAAGACGTCCAGAAGACACAGGGAGAGGCTCTCAGGAGGAGGCAGGCCAGAAAAGCAAAATATTTCTGAAGCCTGGGAAGGAGGAGATTAAGGAGTCCTCATTGTCACTGCCACCGTGGCCACCATCACCTTCACCCTTTGCTCCTTCGGGAGATTTTACTGAGAACCAACAACACACTCAACACTACTGGGGCCACCACGTGAGCAACACCGAAGAGGTTTCTGCTTTTGTGGAACTTTCATCTTCGTAGAAGAGAGGCAATAAAAAAACCTCAGAGGATTCCAGGTAGTGATCAATATTATAAAACAGGGTGCTGTGGTAGAGAGGAGCTGGTGTGCGGGAGAGAAAGCTTAGGTAAGGAGATGAGAGGAAGCACCCCTGCAAGTGAAAGCCTAATGACAAGAAGAAACCTCAGGGCTGAAGGTTTGTGAGGCGAGATCTCCACACAGAGGGAACAGCACATGCCAAGGCCCCAAAGTGGGAATGGGCTTGGCCTGTGTGAGGAACCGAAAGGTCAGAGCGTTTGCACCTCGTGTGGTAAACCACAGGGCGAGGGTAGGAGATGGGGTGGGAGAGAGCGGAGGGGCCGGGACACGTGGAGCTTACAGGCCATGGCGAGGACACTGGATTGTGCTCGTAGCTTTACTGAGCATCCATTGTGTTCTAGGCATGTTTATAGGCGCTATCTCTTTAAACCCTCCTGGTAACCACACCAGGTTGATGTCATGACCACCGTGTTAGAGATGAGCACCACGACGTAGAGAGGTTGGTTATACGGTGTGTTTATATCCCATAGCAAGTGGCAGAGCTGCCATTTAGATCCACATTTGTCGGACTCCAAAGCCCGAGCAGCTAACCAAGACGTCAATCATGCTTGGTTTAAAAAAAAAAAGAAAAAAGAAAAAAAGAGGATTTTTGGAGTTACGGGCCCTCTGTGTGTTGCCCTCTCCTCTCTCCTCCTCACACCCCCAACTGCTTGTCTTTCCTCATTTCTCCTGCTCTTCCCCTCAAACATCTGTGGTATGTGAAAAATTCGAGGGCCAGGGCAAGACAGAGGCCCGAGACCCTCACATGATCTCAGAGCCCAGGCCTTTGCAGCAACAAGCCTGAATGCTGGGGGTGGGGTACATCTCTCACCCAAGGGTAAGCGCTAAGCTCCTCTGCCCCTCACCTCCCAGGGGAGAAGAGGTGATTTAAAGAAACCCTTTTCTCTCCCCTCCCCTCCCTTCCTTTCACCTCATCTCCTCTTTCCTTCCTCCTGGGACTGTGCTGCCCCCATGGAACACCCATTTGGGTTTCCTACCTCCTGGCAGGCTCCAACCTCACTGGGGAGGTGATCCAGAGCTGCCCATGGCTGGTGGGTAAATTCATCTATCCCAAGGTCAATCTCAGCACATCCAGGAGTCCACCATCCAATCCACAGCTAACTTACCCCCCGCTACTTTTTCAGGAACAAATAATGGGGAGATACTCTGTACGGAGACAGTGCTTCAGGGTGTGATGCCATCATCATCAATGGGCCTCTGCTTAGGTCCCCTGAGCTGTGGTTTGCACATCGGCAACAGTCGAGTTCATCTCAGCTCTGGTTATGGTGAGAAGCAGCTGAAACAAGGCAGTGAAGAGCAAGGTGGCCCATAACCTGTGAAGACCTGTGAATACGGGTGGATGGAGGAGAACATGACTAAGACAAAGATGTAGACATCTGGAGCATAAAAGTAGGACCCCAGAACCAGGGGTACAGGAAGTGTGATGAGGAGAGAGCACAGAAATGGGAGTGAGGGACAGCATGCCCTTGGCAGTGTGTGGCAGAAGGAGCAGGGGCTTTGGGGTTAGACCTGGGCCAGAAACTTGGCAGCTCCATTAACTAGCTGCTGTAAGGTAGCCTCAGTTCCCTCATCTGTGCAGTGGGTGAGGCATCTGTTCAGCCCGCCCAGCTTCCGTGCCCCCCTTTTTGGTAACAGCCTCCTGATTTTCCTTGGGGAGCCACCTGCCCTCGCTTTCAGGCCACAGGGTGGAGCTGACCTCACCCCCAGGTCCAAGGTGGGCATCTGACAGAGACCCGAATGGTTTGAGCACAAGACTCCCACAGCCACAGTGGGGTCTTTAGAAATGGACACGAGAATCTAGTCTCACTCTGAGGCCTTTATTGAAACTCACAACCAAAAATGTCCACATCTTAACAAATGTCCCCTGGGCGGAGGGCAGTGGGGGGGGATGTCCCAGTTGAAAAACCAAAGCAATGAATGAATGTTCAAGCCACTGAATAATCTTGGTGGTAAAACCGAAAGACCCCAAAATCTTCGAAAAGACAAGCCATATGAAGTTCGGGGAATTTGATGGACACCTCGGAAATACAAATTACATGAAAGTAATAAGAACAATAACATGGCAGAAAATAAAAATAAAATTTCTAAAGGCATTTTCTTCATCATCGTCCTCATCACCACCACCAACCACTACTGCCACCACAACCTGCATGTGCATTGTATGCTACAGGCACTTTTCACTTTTCACTCGTTAACTCTCTTAATCCTCACAACAGCCCCATGAGAGGACCAATGTTGGAGATACATCCCAGGTAGGTAAACAGGTCTAGAGAAGTAACTGGCCTGAGGTCACACAGTGGGCAAGGGGCATGTCTGGGATTCAAATACAGGTAGCCTGACTTCACAGCCAAGACTTAACCATGATGCCATACTAAGAAGATTACATCAGCTGAGCTTTAAATTTATTGGATAATAATCAGAGATGACATCAAAGGAATTCTTGAGCTAGACAGGTGATAGCTAGCTAGACAGGCAGGCAGGCAGGCAGGCAGGATCAGAAATACGGAGCCAAAAAAGGTCTAAGCTATTTCTGACATTTCCGGGTCCCACCCTGAAGACCAAGCACACCAACACTGCTTACCAGATGCTGATTAGAATCTATGACTGGCTGTCTGGGCCATCGACAGAATCCTAAAATGTGATTTTTATTACACAATCGAAACTATTTATATATCTGAATCGTAAGTAACAGGAAAAAAAATATTGGTTCTTGTTTAACAAATACTTTGTTCAGAAGACATTGTCTTTCAAAACGTTGGAAGAAAAAGGCTAAGAAAGCTCCCGGCATTACAAAGTGAGATTCTGCTCCAGTCCAATCTAGCGGCTTTCAAAGAAAATGTGAAATAATGGGGGCCAAGCTGGACAAGACTATAAAAGGAAAAACTCAGTTTTCCTAAATTCATAATCCTGAGGACACTGTCAGGAGATATAAACCCAAATGTGTTTGGGGTTTTTTGTTTCTTGTTTTCTCTATGGGTGAGTAGAACTTTTTAAAGAACTTCTTACTGTGGCCATCGTCTCTAATATGGAAACACTCGCATGGGGCCTCATAAAATGAGCATGTGACCAGGACAGGGATGTGGAGAAAGCAGAAGAACAAAACCACCAGCTTCTTTCATCTTGTTCAGACTTGGGCAAGAGTGGAAAAAAAGGCTGGCTCGGCCGGTTCACACAGACCAGGCACGTGACCTGTGCACATTTGCAGAAGTAAATGCATAAATCCGGACTGCGGTCATGTGCTTATTTACTCATCTCGCCTCCACGACTATAACCTCCTCTGTGTACCTCCAGTGCCCAGTGCCTCTCTTGCCAGGCAGTAAATTGTTGCTGAATTAATTCATTTTTATACACTAAGGCTTAGTCATCAGTAATTAATATGGTTTTAAAGGACTAAGGTTCCAATTCTGGCTCTCACTGGTAAACTTTGTGACCCTCCATCGAGACTGCGTTGCCTTATCTGTAAAATGAGTAAATATGAAAGTAAAAACTATCTGCCATGCTGGTGGGAAGGTGAATGTTTAGAGACATTACAGGATGCAATCTGTCAGCCCTGAATGGGATTAAATGTCTACGTCCTCCTGGATACCTACATCTCAAAGAAATCCTGGTTTACAATAAAGTTTGTGGTAATGGGTGATGCCCGGGGAAATAACAGTTAAACGTAAATGAATACAGTCTCTGGAATGCAATGCAGCAAAAAAGCAACAAACTATACACTCCTAGAATATTATGGGTAGATTTGGAAGATGCACTGTTAACATAAAAAACAAGCGAGCAGCCAGAAACACATGAAAAGGCCTAAAACCTCACTCATAATAGGTAAAAATGCAAATTAAATCTATAGTGAGATACCATTTCTCACCTATTAGACTGTTAAAAATATAAAAGCTTGATTTTTCTCTCGGCAGGACCACAGATTACCCGGCATGGCATACATTACCTCATGTGATAAAGTCCTTATGAGAATTTGAAAACATCTCATAAAGTGATGTGGCATTTGTCCTATGATTCTGTACGTCCGTTTCTAGGAAGTGACACTGAAAATGCAGCTCCATAAATACGACATGCGCCCAGGGTTACTTACTGTGGCATTATCTGTAATAATAGAAGGATGAAAGTAACCTAAATCTCCAACAGTAGGAAAATGGTTGAGGAAACTGTTGTACATTGTCACGATGGAATATTGTGCAATTGGAAGAAAAACAAAAAAGATTTCTATACACCGATTGGGAGTAACTCCAAGATATATCATTAAGAGAAAGAAAAACAAGGTATAGAACACAGTTTACATGTGTGCTATATTTCATGCAATGAGAAAGAGAAAGAAGACTAAATCTACATATATATATATATATACATATATATATATATATATATGTAAATGTTTATTTTAGCCAAAAAAAAAAAATGCCACAAAGAAAAAATCAGAAACTAATAATAATGGTATGGGTCCAGAAATAGGGTGGAGGGGTAGAGATGGAGAGAGATAGCTCCGAGTGGCATTTTTAATATAGTTTTGTCTTTTGAAGGATGTGTGATACATATTCAAAAAAGTAAACTAAAAAGAGGGGTTAAAGGCAACCTCAAAATTGAAAACAAACTTTAGAACTCGATATTCTCACTATTTATTATCCTTCATGGCATACAATCTAAGGACCACAGCAAGAACACAAGAATTTTGCAGAGAACTCTCCAACGTCACTCAGTAGCTTTATTGCTAGTAATATTTGTGTTTTAAAAAAAAAAAAACATAGTACTGAGTGAGGAAGTAAGGAAAGAAAAAAGATTTACGGCATGATAGCATTTGTGAAAATTGAAAACACATACATTGGATATTTTACAAAGACACACCCATGTTTAAGAATATGTATATCACATTAGGTTGATTATCTATTGTACAGAGAGAATGGACATGAGTATTAGGAAAAGGCAGGGGGAGGTGGGAATAAAACGAAGTAGGGTCTTTGCATGGACTAATGATGACAAGGTACCATGAGCTGGGAGGTGTGAGCTACAAAATTCTCCGGACATAAGGAAAAAGGCAGTATCGAGGTTAAATAAATAAATAAAACGAGTGGACTGACCTGAGTCATTGCTAAGGTTTCTTCTCTCTCTCTCTCATCTCAATTTTAAATAAAGACAACTTGAGAAGACCATGAGCTAAATGACAGCATTCTTTTGTTCCCAGACCCCGCACGTCGTCTGGCTTGTCATAGGTGCTCGGGAAATGTTTACGGAACAGACGCATGTCGGTTGTGAATTGCATTTGAGTGGCTGCTAACACGGATGGACTTTCATAAGAAAGAAACCTGTATTTTTTTACGCACAAAAGATGTCCAGAGGTAAGCAGTCAAGGGTAAGCAAGGTGGACCCATGATCACTAGGGACATTGACATTTATCTTTCAGCTCCGCCAACCTCATCCTATGCCTTCTGGCCTCAAGGTCACTTCATGCTCCAGTGTGAATGCCAGAGTGCCAGTCATTTCATCTACATTACAGGCCAGATGAGGGCACCCACGTGGAAGACCAAAAGGAAGCAAAAAGTTTGTTTCCTTTCTTTGAAGGAAAATTTCCAGAAGCACCGAACCACTTACAATTACATCTTATTTGACATTCACTTGGTCACAAGGGAAGCTGGGAAATATCTTCCTTTATTCCGGATGATGTAGAAATTATGGTTTGTTACTGAGAAGAAATAGTTAACAAGAGTCGAGCAGGCATCTAGCAGTTTCTGTGAAAGGAGAAGGAAACTAAGCTTTTTGAGCACAACTAAGTGCTAGGTGTCTAACAGGCTTCGCACGTCTCTCACAGGGCCGTATTGCATGGGACACGATACTAAAAAACTATTCGTCGTTTATCTGAAATTCAAATTTAATTGAGCCCGCTGTTTTTGTTGATGAAATCTGGCAAACCTACATCCTCAGACTGTGAAAAAGGCTGACAGTCGTCTGGGAGGCCCTGGGCCTGAATGGTGAAGCAAGCAGACGCCAACGTCCAAACCCCCATTCATGTTATGAACTTGAACAAAGTCTTAGTCTCTTCCTATGCTTCCGTTTCTTCATTTGGAAATGAGGATAATAATAATAATCTCTGTCTTTTAGGGTGTAGCTGTTAGGACTGAAGAAGCTATGTGAGCCAAGTACCTAGGATGGAGTGTGTCTACATAGACACAGGAAGCAACTTTCGGACAAGGATTCAGTCCATCACCTTGCAGTCCCTCTTGACTTGAGACCTCCCTGCCCACAATAGGCTGTGGTCCAGAGAACATGTGTTACCCCTGACCCTCTGTTTCACAGTCAAGACTACTACTCCTAATGACGATTAGTCATAACAGAGTAATTGCAATCATCCATCCACTGTACTTCCCAACGTATGAAAACAATCCCCCTCCCACTAGTTCATACTCTCGGTCTCCATTTCAGCATCTGTAAAATATCAACGATGACACACACCCCCAGGGCTGATGTGGCTAGAGAATGAGATCATTTTTGGTGAGTACCTGGCACATAGTAGGTGTTCAACCATCATCCTTACGCTTAAATCCTGTACTCGGTTGCATAACCCTAGATGTGCAACAAATACCAAATATTTATATATTATTTATCTTATATGTGTTTGTTTGAATGTTGGATGTGCATTTATGTCTCTCTTGAATATATATCTGAACATTTATCACACATAAATGTCTAAATGAATGAATTCTTGTCAGCGTTACTAGTCACCATCACAGATGGCTTTAACTGGGGGTCACCCCGAGGCACTTTTAAATTGAGGTTTCCTTGCTAGGGGGTCTGAGCTTGGCTTGTTTCCATTTAGCCCGGCCCTCACACCAGTAGAGTAACTCAAATTTCTTTTAATCACTGGCTTGTGCCTGGACCCGGTCCAGAAAACCAGAATTGGGAAATAGGTCCCAAATGAGAGCTGTTTTTGTTCTTTCTGGTGTTGGCCCAGATCAGAGCAGAGAGGATAAGGGCCAGGAGGAGAGACCTGCATTAAAGATGTTAGATGGGGTGCGGAGTGCTGAACACACCAGGTGGACCAGCCCTACGACCCACGGAAGGCTGGGATTGGTGTATGGCATATCCAAGCAGGATCCTGGGTGACTGGGATTCCCAGGACTCTGGCCCATTTACCCTGTAACACCTGGTGGAGATGGACCCAAAGGGGAGAGAAGAGCTGATATCATGTATGAGTGGACAGGACAGAAAGAAGGGTGAGGTTTCACAATGACGGGGTCTCTAGAAGGGTCTCTGACATCCCTGGTCTAAATTTGAGGTTGACAGAGAGCAGGCATATCACACAATCGATAGTAACACACGGGGACCGGCTCAGAACAAATGTTAGAAGGCATATTTCACCAAATAGGGAAAATGAAGTTCTGCCGTGCTCAGGCTGCACTAGAAAGTGGGTCAGAAGCGTGGCTGGCCGGCTGCTGCTCCCGTGCAATCCATCTGCCCAGACTCCTCTGAACCAAGGACCAAGCAGGATCCACCTGTCTCTCCTGTCCTTAGAAGGGATCTGAACCTTGACCTTCACTCAGCTGAGGTCACAGCAGAGAGAGCCTGAGTGACATGCTCAAGACTCAGGTGACTGAGGTTCAAGTTTCAGCTCTGCCCAGGACAAGCTCAGGACTTCAAGAAAGTAGCTTCACCTCCTTGGGCCCTCAACTTCCTCATCTAATAAATGGGGATAACAGTTGCCCCATGCTGGGTTGTCGTGTGGATTCAATGAGATGGTGTAAGATGATTTGTCGTCTGTTGTGAGTCATTTTTCAGCCCCCCAGAATTTGAATGCCTGAGCCTGTTACCCAGGCCAGAGCATTCAGACACACCTGCCCAGAATTTCAGATCTCAAAGTAGAATCCACAGAAGCAGAGAAAAGGGAGAATTCCGTTTGGCAATTCTGACTGTGACCACCGCATTTTCTAGGGCAGCAGTGCCCAGTGGTCAGAGGTCAGCCCTGGCTGTGGTACAAAGCAGCCACGAAGGCCATGTTCAGCCCTGGTAGCCACAGTCTTTTCAACAAATCAGCTCTGTGGCCTGATTTCTACCCCCAAGCCTTCAGTTTTCCATGCCTTGTTCCTCAGGCTCCCTGAAAATTCTGGGAGCTGCCCGATCCTCTTTCACAAATTCCTTTTCTGCTTAGGTCAGCTGAGTTTGCTTTCCATTGCTTGAACCCAGAGCCCTGTCCATCGCAACACAGTAAGGACCCACTATATAGGGCCCGGTCAGCCACAGGTGTGCAGAGCAGGCTCGTCTCCCTCAGAATTAGTTTCCTGCTATCAGTGTGCTGGGGCTGCCTTGATGAAGTACCACAAATTAAGGGACTTAAAAAAAACAACACCCACTTGTTACCTCACAACTCTATAGTTCAGACATCTGACTTGACGTGGCTGAACTCTGCTCAAGGGCCCGCGAGGCCAAAACAAAGCTGCCAACAGAGCTGCGTACCTTTCTGGGGAAGAACCCACTTCTGAGCTCATTCAGGCGGGGGATGTCAGTCAGTTGTAGCTGTAGAACTGAGCTTCCCATTTCCTTGACCTGTGACCGCCTCCACTTTCAAGCCAGCAACAGCCATTGACTCCTCTTCAAATCTCTTGCTTTCCTTTCTGCCGCCTTCTGCTGCTACCGCTAAGAGGTCATGTGATTGCATTGAGCCCACCTGGGTAACCCAGGCTGATTTCCCTATCTCGAGGTCAACTGATTCTAACCTAAATTACATGGGAAAAGGTTTTTGTTTTTGGTTTGGGGGGTTTGTTTCGCCATTAAGCCTGGAATCTTGTGGGGCCATAAGTACACCCCCCCATTCCCAAAGCCACCCCGCAATGCCTCGAATCTCAATTCTTGCTAAGATTGTTGACATCACCTATGAATGAGTGAGGTCCTATGTTTTAGGAAGACTCGAGTGTCAGTGTGCAAGAGGGAGTGAGGAGGGAACAAAGCAATCAGGGAAATCAGCTCATGTGAGAGATGATGAAGGTGAAAACCAAGGCCATGGCAGTGGAAGCAGACCTGACCTTGAGAGTGATGGAGAAACCAGTTGGAGACAGAGCGGGGGACAGGAAGAGTCGAGGCAGAAAGCAAGGCTGGCTCCGTGGGTTTTCCATCCCGCCCATCTGGTTCCATTAAGCAACATGGGAAACCGGCTAGAAATAGAAGCGTGTATGCCAGGTGAGAAGGCGGTGATTTTAATTTAAACGCATTGCATCTGAGAGGCCTGAAGATTATCAAAGGGAAAATGCATCTCCAGGCCCTGGGAGGAAGCAGAGGGAAATTGAGATAACAAAGGCTAAAGCAAAGGTAATGAAAGCAAAGGAGGGAGAGGGAAGAGGAACTTGGAGGGAGTGGGAAGTGCAGGCAGGGGAGGAAGGATGAGAAGCCTCTCAGCCATACTGACAGCACTGCTGGGGGGCGGAGGGCCGGGTAGAGTCTGCTGGCTGCGCCCACTGCAGCATGTGATTTCACCATCCCATCTGCTACATAGACGTCGGCCTCTGCTTCCAAAGCACAAGGGTTTTCTGCCTCCCTGAGAAGCCGCAGCCCTGCACACGTCTGCTCTCCTGATTGTGCACAGATAAAGGCTGCTTTGGGTTTTTATGGAACTCCAGATGGCATTCTGGGATTTCTGCCCACATGCCTTATGCTTCCCAAGCCCCAGAGGGTCACCGCCACCCGGATTCCTCTCTGTTCCTGCCTACTGCCTCCAAAACTCCGACACAGCAGTCTCTTCCTTATCTCCCTCTCACACCTTCGTGCCTCTCCTTCCTCACGCTCCTGCCCCGTGATCCAGTGGGAAGATCATAGCTCTGGAATCCAACAAATCTGGGTTAATTCCTTAAAGAGCTGTGTAGCCTCGAGCAGGTTACATAACCTCGCTGAGCCTCAGAAAGTTCACACGTAGAATGAAATCAGTAATACCTGCCTTAATAGGCCTACTGTGAGTAAATTGTCTCGAACAGTGTCTGGGACAAAGTAGAAACTCAGTCGATGTCAATCCCCATCCTCTGGCCTGGCGCACAGGCCTGTGGATCCCTTTTCAGAGGCAAAAAGGTGCAGCCCAAGGCCCTGGGGCCAGAATGACTATGGAGAGCCCAAGTTTTATAGTGAAGGGGACTGAGTGCTGGTCTGTCTTTGCCACTTCTTATGGATATAATCTTGGACCCCTATCTAACCTCTCTGAGCCTTGGTTTCCTCATCTAGAAAAAAAGAGACAGTAAAGCATGTGCCTCTGCTGAGGAGCTCCCATTTATCCCTCCAGATGTACTACCTATTTCTGCCTCCTCGGAGCCCTTGGAGGTGACCTGTGTCAACTACATCAACAGATAGATATCTCTGCCCTCCGGTTACGGTTGAAGTTCAGCTGAGAGGGTGCACTAGGAGAGGAATGAGGCCAAGGTCACCCTTTCCAAGTTCCCTCCCTGCACGGTCACCATCAGGCAGAGCATGTGCACCTGTTACTGATCCCAGGAGAGGACTCTAAACACTTTTGCCTGCTGCATCTTGGTATCAGAGTCCCCAAGAAGAACACAACACAGTCGAGTATGGGAGGGAATGACACTTTGCTTACACAGAGGAGCAAGGTCAGCTTCAGTGGTGAGGATGGATCCCTCTCAGCAGCTGAGGCAGAGCAATTGGGCTAAACACACCCATCTTGTGCCAGAAGCAGAAGGAACCTGTCCCTCCTCTGCATAGGACAGATGTGATAGATGCCATACAACACACATACTTTAGACAAAAGAGGACTCATCTTGCTTGGAACAGGGAAAAATATCCCCATACTAGGTGACAAACCCAAAAAGCTCTTTATCTCTCATTCCAAGACCCAGAAGACCCAGGCTTATGCAGGGAATGGAGGTTGAAAGACTGCACCGGGGAGATTGCTTTTCCTAACGGTCACCTTGGGCTGGCTGCTTCCTCTGATGACAGCTCGTGTCAAGGAGGTCCTTTCGGCACCGTTCTGCCCTAGAGCCCAGGACCTGCCCCCTTGCTCACACCTTCCTAACCATTCCTGGGAACTGCAGTCCCCCCCGACCCCTGCCCCCGAAGCTGCCCTACTCTTCTCCCACACCTTTGAAAATTGTCCTTTCACAAAACTCTCCAATTACCCCGTTTCATGCCAGGACTCTGCCTAAAGCTGGAAAGGAATGAATGAACTCATATATGCCAAGGGCTTAGAAAATTGTCTGGCGTCAACACCAAATAAGTGCTAGCACTCATTACGTTATTTCGTAGCGTTTGCATGAAAATTTAATGAGATCATTTTTGTAAAGTGCTTGGGTAGGCCTGTGTGACACAGAGGAAGACCCCAACTGCTGATAGTATTAGGAGGGTGTCTATTCCTCCCATTTTTAACAAAGGGAGGAAACTCTTTTCCTACTTACCGTAAGGGAATGTTGTTATTTTGGGTCACTCTCTTACCCACAGGAGTCCCAGTTTCTTCCCTTGGGCCCAGGTGAGGCACCCTGTGCTGGGGAGGCTCTGTTTGTCCAGTTTCACTGCTTGACAAGTTCACCTGAACAGGGAAGAAGCAAAAGCCCAGTATGGCCTAGGGTCCAATCTATAGTCTTTAATTTTGCTTTATCAGGAATAAAGCTAATAACAAAGCTAACACCTGGGTTGGTTTCGCAGTAGAGTGAGAACCTGGAGCAGAAGTGAAATTATTTGTTTCCCTATCACTCCTAAGCTAGAAGTTGGCCTTATATTATCTTCGTTATTATTATTATTCTACATTGGTCGAATCGCTGGATCCAGGAGAAAGAGAAATTCAGCTAGTTAGAGTGGTGACGAGATCACCCCTGCAGTGTGGAAGTAATTATAGCTAGGCGACGCCCTGCTGGGGTCTCGTTTGCAGGTGGAGGGACATTTCTCCAAACGAAGTGATGCAGAAAGGGCAGAAGGGGCAGATTTCCACTAGAGAACCATAAATGGCACAGAGTATGTAGTCAACAAAAGCTACTAGAATGAAAACTAAAGTAAGGCCGAAGGAGTTTTTCTACTTAGATTATAATACAATTCTCTCTCTCTCTCTCTCTCTCTCTCTCTCTCTCCCCCTCCCTCCCTCCCTCTCCTACTTCTCTGCCCCACATACACACACAAGGAAAAGGTTTCAGTCTCTGGAGCCCTTACAAAGGAAAATGGTCATGAGGATCTATCCCAGTATTACTCGCAGGACAGAGCTGAAGTCTCTTCTCGCATCAGGAGGAAAAGAAAAACCATAAACTGAAGAATAAACTTCCTAATTGTGGGGAGCATGGTTAGAGGGCAGTGAATATCTCATCATTCTCAAATAGACTGAAAGCTTAAGGAAGGTTTCAGTAAATAACCTATTATATTGACGTGAATGAAGTTAAGAGGGAGTGGGCTGTACTGAGGCAGTAGAGACTGAAGCGGGTGGTTGTGTGTGGCCGGGGGGGTGTTGTTTCTGATGTCCCTTTGTATCTGACTCTTACCCAGATACCAAAACTGAACCACCACGATGAGCCAAGTATCATATTCCCAAAAAATCTGCCAGACATTCCTGCCATTTCAGCTTTATTGAATTACTATGTAGGACAGCCTTAGAAATATAAATCATGGAGAAGCAGGAAACGCATTTATTTCATTAACCCAACCAGCCTTCATTTAAGGCCTGCTGGTGCCTCTCTTAGGAGCAGCCTTGCAAATACATTGCACTTTGTTTTCCAGCTGCAGGAAACCTGACAAGAGGATATCATGCAATTCCTGCTTCTCCTCAAAAGCCTTTTCTTTCCTATTTAGTTGCCCAGATGCAGTACAGGGCGTTGAGACGAGAACATCTGTGCGTCCTTTTGTTTGTCATTTCTTGATCTTTCAGGCAATACTTGGCCAGACTTGCTTTTTACTTTCATTCCAATCAACCCTCCACAAAGAATAACTCGTTTTCGAGACTGGCAACAAGCATCTTGTTGATATGAAAGAGCCCAAATGACTTTTGACACAAAAACTTGGTTCTCAGCGGAAGGGCTGCGCATGCAAAATGCTTAATTGATGGCACGAGTAACGAAGACAGAGATTATTTGGTCATAACAAGCAACTATGCGTGCTCCGACGACAGAGCAGAAGTCGCATCGGAAGCCCTGGAGTTCGATGGAGCCTGAGTTCAGATTCAGGCCAGGCACTTACCAGCTGGATGACTTAAGACCATGACTTCCCTTCTCCAAGCTTCCATTTCCTCGGCAGTATTAATTTTACCTCCAGGGTCTAGTGAGAGGCAGCTTCAAGGAAAAAATGAGAGTAGGGGGACCTGTAACCTACAAAACATCCCTCAACCTTGTTGTTATTATTATGACACTCAACCCAAAGACGGCAAGAGATACATCCTTAAGTGACTCAGCTTAAATGTCAGAGTTTGTCCTTGCTACCTTTCCTGTGAAAATCACCCCGCTTTCTCATCTCATCCCATTTCCCAAGGGGCTCATGTTGTTCTCTATTCTTGCTCTCGGTTAGCACTTAATAAATCTCTCCTGAAACGTTAATGGCTGGCTAGCGGTTGGCTGCCAGTGGCTTAATGTATGATTCCTCCCAGGAGTGCTGGCATTTAGTTTAATAGGGAAGGAGACCCTAACTTCTCTCCTAACCACTCAGAAGCTCCACCAGAATCGAGGGAGACATCTGTAAATGTCACCGTCGGGGCCCTTCCTCGCATGATCATGAATGTGAAGGTTTGGGAGAGTGAGCAAGGAGAGAAAGGAAACCTGCTGGGAGTTACTGCTCACTCCCCAGCACGAAGAAAAGCCTAGTGCCTGGCATGCGGTAGGTGTTCCATAAATAATCTCGAATGGATGAATAAGTAATAGAATCAATAAGTGAGTGAACAAATAAATGAAGAGCTGCCCCGTACGTTCTCCACTCACTCACAACGAAGAAAATAAACGAACGCTCACTTTGTCAGGGCACCTCTGAGAAGCGGCCAACCATAACAGCACACTCCCTGCCTAATCGTTGTTACTGGAATTGCCAGCAAGCAGAATAACCAATTCACTTTTTCCTGGTTGGATTTTTACCTGCCTTCTTTCTGGAATGTGATTTTTTTAAAAGGGAGTGGGTTGGGGGAGGATAGCAGGATCCTAATAACGGTAAAAGGCACAGCTGGAAAGTCTGTCACCTCTGAGTTTAGGACCCAGTTCTGCTATCAACTCTTTCTGTGATTGAGCAAATGAATTAACTTCAACGTTTACTGCTATCTGTGAAGGAGAAACTCCTACGAGATACCCCTTTCTCACTGTAAAAAAACAAAACAAAAAAAAAACTACAAGACAAAACAAAATATATTATTTTCAGGCATTTGACAGCAAGCAACATAGGACTATGACCCCAGCCAAACAGAAAAGAAAAACAAGGGAAACTCTACAACTGTCCCAGATTAACCTGGGCAAAGTTTCTGGTGAGAATCACTAAGAGGGGGAACACAAACAGAGCAAGCGACAAAAATCAGGTGGTCAGTGAGGCCCAGGCAGCTAGAGTTGGAGGCACAGAGTCCTGGAGAGGAAGCTACCATACAAACAGAGGGCCCCAGAAATCTGCATGGGGACACTCTGAGTCTTTAACTTAATACTACTCTGCTAATGTGTGTGTGTGTGGGGGGGAAGCCTATGAAACTGGGCAAAGAAAAATAACAACACAAGAAAGAACAACCCCTGGGGAACGACAAGCCAAACAATTTTTTAACCTAACCAAGAACTGGAAATGTCAAGTTCCCACCAGCCAGAGTACAGAGACATTGCTGAATGTATATAAATATATAAATTTATACTTACCAAATGGAACATTTAGGGATGAAAAACACAATATCTGAAATGTCAACTAATCTAGTGAAATCTGATTTCAGATATTGTGTTTTTCATCCCCACATAGTCCATGTCACTTGACGGAATTTAGAACACATTGAATAGTACCAAAGAAAAGATCAGTGAACTTGAAGACGTACAAAAGGGTGAGAGCCAATTATTTATTAGGCGCTGAGTCAGACAGCAAGGTTACCCGGTGCAGGTAAAGAGTACAGGCTGATCCAGAGATTCATGTTAGGAAATCACAGCAGCGTTTACATTCAAGGAGAGAGTGTGAGGCTAAAAACAAAAGCAAGCAAGACTTCAAGGGCCAGGAGAAGGCAGACATGGTTCAGCAGGTGAAGGGGAGGAAGAGGGAAAACGCTGAGGTTCGGGACATTGCTTGTGAGAAATGCAGTTGGCACGAGCTAAAGTGGCAGGATCAAGAGTAGATCAACCAGAATGAAAGATGCAAGGGCAAAGAAAGACCTCAGGTGTAACACCAGCCCAAGCACCAGTAGGCAACGGTGGCTGGAATCTTGGAAGGATGACTTGTCTCTTTTCGTCTGTCCTTTCATTTTGGAATTCTCTTCTCAACAAAGAGGAGAACCATGAGCTCCAACTGAGCTTCGCGGGCAACACTGTCACCCTATTCTGGATTCCCCTGAGGACCTGAGAAATGTGATTATGATTGTTTCTCTGAAAGGGGAGACAATTTTCCCCAAGCTCCCATGTCTCTTTGCTTCATCATGATGGTGCCCAGCTATTTGTGTTCATGAGAAGCCAGTGTAAGCAGCTCCCACTGCCAGGGACCATCTGTACTTCACAGGGACCGAACCCATAACCATGGAGCAGATCGGCAGGCCTGGTTCTGAGGTCTGCATCTGGCTTTCTGCTTTGCACACATCCTTTTGTCTGGGCTCCAAAGCCTGATGGCTGAAGCTTCTGGAATGCCCTAGGCACTGCTGAATCAGATGTTTTTCAGCTTCAGTGATTCATAAATTCCAATTTGCAGAACTTTCTCAGGATAGCTATTTTTTGGAGCCCCTTTTCTCCAGCTGCCTCCAAAATGAACTGTTCCTCACCCTCGGTTTCTTCTAACTGTGAGACGTTTGTCTGCAAGTCCAGTTTGCGGCCATGTCTATGTCACCACCCTGCTCTGGGCTTCAAAGACAAGGCAATACATTGCTTTTTGTGTGATCAAAGTTGCTGTTGCAATGCCTGACCCCAGGAAGGTTTATGCAGCCCAGCTTGGCATCCTGTGTTTCCATATGGCCCCAAGCAGTTGCTTTGAGCAATCAGCCCTCCAGAATCAGGGTCCCCTGAGACACACCGGCACAGGAAATAGCACGTGGAGCCTCGTTGGGGAATGCATATGAATACAGAGCTTTAGACAGAAGGAACTCAGCCCCTGAAGGCCCACTGTCCCTCCATTGAGTTCGGAGACACGGTTGGTGCTCCGAATGGAGAAAGGCCCACTGCTCCATCCCATTTCACACTAGAGTAATGAAGAAACTGTAATCAACTCCACTAATTCCACCTGCTGAGACTGGATCTTCTGGAACCTAACACCAATGGGGCCCTGAGGGACAGATACTCTCTCTACTTCTGTATGAAGAGTGCATTGAACAGGGCCAGTGTCTTCTTTCTTCATACTATCTGTTTTGCTCCTGTAGGAAAATGCCACGTACAAGAACAGGAATGGAGATAGGATGGGGCTTATGATCAAGGAGACTGACTTGAAGAAGGACCATCTCAGGCCACAACAGTGCAATTAAGAGTTTGGGCTCAGAAGCCAGTCATCAAGGCCTGTGTTTGAATCCTGTTGTACATTTACCAGTTGGGCAACTTGGGCAAGTTACTGCACGTTTCCAACCCTCATGAGAGCATTAAAAGACATGATATGTGACAAGGGCAGACACACTGCCTGTAGGTCTCAATAAGAACTCGGTGAATATCGACAATAATGATTTTTATTTATGCTGGGACTTTCCCATGGGAAGCAGACGTAAGTTGTGACAGAGACACTGTTATGTGTCCATCCGATTCCATTTTATTTTCTACTTGTTAAGTACTATGGACTTGAAGACGATCCAGGAAGTTAGGTTGGGGTCAGGTGACTGGGGTCCAGCCGATGGGATATGAGCACAAATGACGTACATCACAGCCAGATCTGATTCTTAAAAGATCCTGACTTGTGTGCTTTCTCTCTCCCTCATTTGCACAACTGCAGATGACGAACCCTAAGATGGCAGAACCACAGGGTAGAAGAAGCCCAGATCCCCACGCGTCTGCATAGAGACAGCATAACAAGGAAACGTACCCAAACTGTACTGAACTGGGTGAGAAGAGGAAATGATTGTTTATCATACTGAGCCACTGAGATTTCAGGGCTTATTTGTCACTTTACCATGACATAGCCTATCCAGACTAATTCACAAAAAAACCAACACAGGTAGTAGATGGCAGAACTAGCTGGTCAAGACACAATGGACATTCACCAGTCAGGTAGAGATAGGCAGCGTCGGTAGGAAAATAATTGTCACAATCTAAAAACAAAACGGACTGCTGGTTTCCCACACGATTCTTGCTGAAACCAGACAGTTGTGATAGCATGGAGCAGTTTTTGTGACGTGAAAACCTTGGTGGTGCGCATCCTGGTCTTTACAGAGCATCACTGCTGCCCCACTTGCATGTCCCGAACTTTGCACGATTGATTCTGTGGATTCAAAACATCCTCTCCCTGAATTTCAATAAATTGGCAGTGAATGTCTGCAGTGGAAACACATTCTCATTTAAAACGCACGTCATGGCATGTACCTCGTCTGGGGACCACCTGTCGAAGGAAGCAGCCATGTGTAGTTACGGCTACGCAAACCCATAAATGATCACAGCCAGCCTGCCTTAGAACATGGCCACATGTTTAGCAAAACACCATACACTCCATGGACCGTGTCCGTCCTGTGCCAATGGACCAGAAATTAACCCTGTAAAGTTCTGTTTGGGGGACTCAAGGGCCTTTGCATATACTGTTCCCACTGCCTGGAATGCTCACTCTGCCTATGGCTATTTCTTCACCTTCAGATCTCTGCCCATAGGCCAGCTCTTCAGAGATGCCTTCCCCGACTACTCTGTCTGTAAGAGGCACCTCCCTCACTTAATCCTCTATCTCTGCATCCTATCCATTTCCTGCACTTATTATAATCTGTAATGGAGAGGGAGTGTTTGTTTACTTGTTTGTTATCTATTTCTCCCACTAGACCAAAGTAACCATGAAATCCACCCCATCGTTAGAATTCCAGATATATGAGCCAACACATCCCCTGGTGTGTTCAAATCAGTTTCAGATGGATTTTTCTCACATTGCAGCTGATTTTACAGCTGAAATCTTCCTAACAAATATATCTCCTGGTATTATCTATAAAAATTAAAAATCTTCTGTGTCAGGCCCTGTCTTAGGTACTTTATTTCATTTAATTTTCACAATAACTGACAATTAGGAACGATTAAATGCTATTTTATAGATGAGGAAATTGAGGCCCAAAGGGTAGACTTTTTTTGTTGACTCTGCAACCCATCTTTTGGGGGAGCTGCTCTCCCCCACTCTGTGTGATTCTGAAGGAGCTGTCATTTGAGTATACCACAAGGGTGAGCATACGACCCAGCCTTGCCAATCAGGGCATCTCTCCACCCAGACTCTGTGACTGGGCCAGAGGTAGACACGTGAACCCAGCAAAGCCAATCACAATGCCTCCTTGGCACATAAATGTTAGGATAGTAAGAATCTCTCTGTGACTCTAGGATCATACACTATAAGACCTCATAATGCTTACCAGGAGCGATCTTGCTCCCATGCACAGAGATCCTGCCTAAGAATGAAATCGACTTCAGTGAGAGTGAATGAAAAAGAAGCCAACAGCATTACATGAATCCCTGGATCCAGCATGCCCGAGACATACACCTTGGACTTTCCAGTTACATGAAGCAGTAAATTCATCTTGGTACTCAATGTGGTCTGAATTGTGCTTCTGTCACTCACTACTGAATAAAGATGAAGTGAACACCACGTAGAAGCTCAATAAATGTTTAAGTTTTCTCAATTTTCCTCAAACTTGACCATGCCTCATAACCTCACCGACCAATCAGTTGACAACATGTCGACTGTGCCGCTCCAATAACTTGTTTTCCTTACTACCCCTCCTGTTTTTGCATAGCCAACCACTTCTGTTTATTGAAGGACACAATATACTTTTTAGACCCCTGGATGATACTGAATCATAATCCTACTTAACTATCCATAGGTTATTTTATTTTTGCAAAGATAAGTTCTAAAAAATCATAAAACCAAGTAGACTGATAATAGATGTACCAAAATTGGATTGAAAATGTAGGTCACAGCTCTCATTCACTTTATCCTGGCATTTAAGATGTTACAAGGATACATACTTAGAACACCACCCAGTATCCCAACATTTACAGACATAGGTGTTGTCGAAAAGGTCTTTCTCTGATTTTAGCAGAGAGAAACCATCCAAATTTTATTCTTTATGCTACTGATACAACTTAACTTTGGTACATGGTATCACTATTTCTCTTACTTTAACAAGTTCTATTTTTCTCAAAGCCTTTCCCCCAGTTTTTCTGGAAATAAATATCATATTTCCAACCTTCAAAATATATGTACCAGGTTGGGATGTTCACATATCTCCTTTCCAATTTCAGGCTAAACAAAGACATGCATTTAGAACTATATTAACATCCTTAAAGCAAAAGACAATCCAACTTAATATCAAGAGATGCCGTGACTTTCCATTTAGTGTTTGATATAGAAAACTTTGATTTTGACATTCTTTATTCAAATACCAGTCTCATCACACAGGGCCCAAGAACATTCAGATAATAAATCAAAAAGAAACAGATGTGTAATGGTTGAAGACGGGTCTTCAAACATTGTAGCCAGTGATGCCACGTTTACCTAGGATTTTGCCAACATAAAGCCACATCCACACCTCAGTGGCCACCAAAACATTCAGCAGAGCTTCCTTAACTGTGCTGTTTGGAGCTACCAGTGTGAGTTCTATTGACTTTCTTTTCAAGCTCTGAATAGCTGTACGGATCGCAGCAGGGGTTGGAGGAACCAGCTCAACGTTGGCATAGTGCCAAAATGTGGCTAATCGGAGGCTTCGTGTAAGTCACAGCACTGGGGCTTTCTCTGAGAGGTTACGAACAAATTGGGCCACAGTTCTAGGGTGGAAAGTCTGTGGCCTAAACAGCTGGCTTAATGTCACCCCCCGGAAGGCTTCTCACTACCCCTTACATGTCACATTGTGTATAGCCCCTAGGCCATGCATATGCTGCTATTCCATCTGTCTGACTGCAGAACTTTGTCATTCCAAAGGGGCTCACTTTTAAGTTTCCCCTTAAGTCTCTTTCCCTGAAAATGACTGACAGGCCCATTTGCTAATAGTGGCAGGGACCGCAGCAAGAATTAAGAGCCGCTAAGCCAGGCAGATTGCCTTTAAGATGTTCTATTTTAAAAGTCAGTGAATATTACCCTGTAAAGGAAGGACTATGGTTTCTCATTCATTGAGTTTTATACTCAAGAGAACTTCAAAGAAATTCTCTCACGCTTTCATAGCCCTGTTGACAGTCGAGTAAGGCAGCAATTAATGTACCCATCAGACACATGAGAAAACTGAGGCCCAAGGACATGAAGCGATTTGACTCAACAGCCAACATCAAGTCTAAACTGGGATTGGAATTCTTCCCATCTCAGACCAGCTTGAGAGGCATGGCCATGTCCTAATTTGCTAGGCCACAATTATAAGTATCCATTCCCCAACTCTCTACCATAGCCAGTCCCCAACTTAGCCAATTAAGCCCCATCAGACTAGGTTGCCAGATAAAATAGAGGATGCCCAGTTAAATCTGAATTTCAGATAACATTTTTTTTTAGTATAAGCCCGACTCAAATTTTGCATGAGACTTAAACAAACAAACAAATCCATTGTTTAACTGAGTGTCCTATTGTTTTATTTGCTAAATATGACAGTGCTGCATCAGATGTTCTCCACGTTGACCAGATTAGGGTTGAAAGTTGCAATTTCTTTGGAAAGTCAGACTTTTCTTGCCTGGATGTCCTAACAGTGTTCTTCAGTACAGAGTCTGACTCTAAGGTTTGATACAAGGGTAGAGTTTGAGATCATATCATGCTGTGACTCAGGGACTCTTCGATCCTACCCTAATATTCATCCTTCTTTATGGGAGCTTCCTGGAGTCTTTTGGCACAAGAAACAGTGAATGGCAAAATGGGACTTAGGACGCCATTCCGTTATAGGCAGGGCAGTGGCCTTCCCCATTAGGAAACATGGACTATTGATGTTGAAGTCTGAGCAATCTGATTCGCAATTTATCTGCCCTTGGAAAAGCCAAGAGAGTAGAGGAGCCGAGCAGGTAGAGGAAGCTGAGGTGTGGGCTGAGTATTCACCTCTGAAGCTATCTCTAGTTCGGGCTGAAGGAATCAGGTCAGTAGGCTCTTTTGAAAACCAGAACTGAGAATATGTAAATTTGAAAGTTATGGGGTAAGCCAAGGTGGGTCATAAGATCAAGGAGGAGAAAGTCAGGCTGCAAAGAGGACAGAGCTGGTATGCGAAAGAGGAGCAGAAAAGAGGGCCTGTAGTTCTTTTAGATTCCACTTCTCCAGTTCTTGGCTTTAGCGGCACTGCTAGTTGCATTTCCTTTTGAGAACTTTGAATAAATTCTTTGTGCTTAAGCTAGCCTGGGTGGGTTTCTGTTACTTAAATCCATTTTGTCACTTACTTAACTAAGAGAAAAACAACCAAATAAAGAAGCAAGGTCCCAGTTCAGTTCAGTTCATTGCAATTTATTTAATTTAAAAATAAAAACAGAAACCAAAATAAACCAAAAAACCAAAAAAAAAAAAAAATTCCATTTCCAATGAAAATACAAACACTTTGGGTGGTTATCCAGCTTTTTTTTTTTTTTTCCCTGTAGGCTGTTCTGGGTTCAAACCAATCAAATGAGTGAAGATCAATTTTGACTGGAGCCATAGCGCATGTTGCACCAATTAAATTAACACCAATATATTATTATAATACCTTTGAAATGCCTTTCAGACCAATAAATAAAAAAAGACAAATTCAAATAAAAAAAGTCAACTTTTTATTACCAAAAAAAAGAAATTAAATAAAAGTCACAACATGGATTTTTTTTAAAAAAAAAAATGTGCAGTCAAGTTTCTCTCCTTTTTTTTTCTTTTTTTTTTTTTTCTCCTCTTCTAGGAATGATATCATGCCAGTTAATCCCTACAGAACATTTCCAGTTTGGCAATAAGCAGTCAGTTGATCATTCACATTTGTACTCAAGACAGCAGGTCTGGGCAACACTCACCTGAATTTTCCCCTGAAAAGTGCTCCTTGTCATCTGAAGAAGCAGCACCTTACAACAGGGATGGAAATTCAGGGAGTACTTAGCATTTTCATTTCGCCTGGGGTCTTGAAGCACTTCCTGAAAACTGATCATGCCTTGAAATTTACCTGTAAAAAGAAGTATAATTCTACTCCTTTGGCAGATGTGTAAACTAAGACACTGAAAGGCCCGCAGAGGGAAAGAAGGGACCAGGAGAGCTGACACTGAATCTCCTGCTTGGTCCATCATGTCATAAAAGTGTCTCTCACTCGTAATTCCGTGGAAATGAATCAAGCATGACTTCCTCGGCTGGGGATTGGCTGGTAGGGATGACAGGACTTACTCAAGAAGCAGGGGAGCTGCTTTTCAGGGTATTTCCCTCTAGTCTTAAGTTTGCCCTTCAAAAGACAGAGTCAACATCGGATCTAGAATTGGAGGATTTAGCAGAATAGCAGAACTGGCAGGGCCTGAGAGACCAGCTGATTCACCCCTCCGGCTCTCACTCTGAGGAAAACAGCCCCCAAAACACCACAGATGCCCACGACCAGTTAGCAACCCAGTTAGCAACGCACCAGGACACGCCTCAGAGTCTCTGCCTCTGAGTGGAGGACCGTGTCTGCCACAATCCACTGTCTGTGTTTATTGATGAAAGTGAACATGTTTGTGTGTGTGTGTGAGAGAGAGAGAGGAAGAGATTGTGGGGTTTTTTGGGGGGGTGGGGAAGGTACAGAAGTTTGTGTGTGTTAATTTTGGGTTTTGGGGGGGGCATGGGGAGGGTAGAGAATGATTTTCCTTATCTAAAGGTTAGAAGGCTGGAAAATACCAAACAGAGGCAATCCCTTGGCAAAAGGATAAACCACATCAACCAGCAGGTAGGTGTTACATCTAAGTCCTAAATGTGGACAGCTACCAACTAGGCCAGCTGCCACACAAGAGGGACCAGTGATGTGGCATCAGTACAAGTGCTCAGAAAAGGCTGCATTAAATGACACAAGGAGTAGGAAGCTCAGAGTCTGGAGAACATCCTCCGTGTGTCCACACACCCTCTATGATTTGCTACCTACAGATTTTTTCCCTTTGAACCTATATTGGAGCTCAGGAAGGAGGTGGGGCTGAGTGAAAGGAAACTGAGAAGTTCCCCACAATAAATACTTAGCTCAACCTGAAGGAACGCACAAACTAAAACCCCAGAGCTGGTGACAAGGAGAGAAATGGAGCCATCTCCTTGGAGAAAGGGCAGTTTCACTCTTAATACTGTTCTTAGTGCCTTAAGGTGATTTCTTCTCATCTCCTCATGAACTACTGTCGGTTGGTTTTCCCAAAAATACCCCCCAAGACTAGTCCTCCTTACATATCCAGGCATCTACCAAGAAGTCAACCATCTTGAAACAAGGGTTTCAGTTTGCTCAGGCCAAAAGAATCTGAAATCATCTCATTTCCAAGACTATTAATTCCAAACCCAGTATATGAACATGTCCCACTGTGGATGTGACATCTTGTCACCTGTAATCTGGGTGTCTAAAAGTTAAATTCCCAATTATGCTACTTTCTAAGGTAAGAGTCTTTTCATACGTCTTCTCCGATCTCTCCAGAAGCATTTGGATGACTTCTAGGGAAATGTCCCCTGTCCTGCACACTTCCTCCCAACCCACTCGGCTCTTCCAACGCCTTATTATTCATCTGAATGGATAGAGCTTTCTTTATCCACAAAGCCTAGGAGTTCACACCCGTGACATTGGAGAGATTTGGGAGAAAGCACCTTCTGCTGACTTTCCTTTCCTTGTCCAAATACTCTACCTACACATTAACTCCCTAGAAGCAAACTCTCATCTGTAAACAGGGTGAATGGCTGAGCCGGTTACTCTTTTGGAGACTATGGACACGTCGCATCCCATTCAGAGCATGCACGCAGGTGAGAATGGACCCCAGAGGTGGCATTCCAGTTACTATTGAGACATTAAAGAAACAGACGAGTTGCCCCTTGCTGGTGTGGGTCAATTTCCATTCACCTGCACAAGGACCACAGAGGAGCCCAAGCTCTGGTATACACTAGAGTTCTGACCTCTGGTGCCACCACCTTTTTCCCTGTCCACCCTTAGGAGATTATGCTGAAGGGCAAAACAGACATCAGGAAAGAAGCCAAAAAAAAACATCACCATGTGCTGACTCTACGTCCTTAGCAGAGTTCAGAGAATTCTCCCTCTGACCAAGGCCCTGTCTTCCGTTCAAGGTAGAGTAGCCAAGTAACAAATGCCACACCAGCGGCATGAAGGACATAACAGATCCCACAGGATGCCCTAAGCTGATTCCCAGGGCTTTGCCAGGTCAAGCACTACCTGTCAGGAGTGCTACTGCCCCGCTTCCCGCCCCCAAGGCTGCCATGATTATTCAATCACAGCACTCCTTCCCCTGTGCCTGGGCTACTCAAACCAGCACACTCAGCAGCCACTATCATCAGTCGAGCACCCGTTCGAGCTCAGGTTGCTGAAGTCGACCTGCCAACCCCCTGCAGTCGGACCAAGCTTCCTAATGTGAGGAGGAGCACGCTCTCGGCTCACTCAGAGCAGATGGCCTCCCTTGCCCTTCCTCCAGAAGCATTTGGATGACTTCTAGGGAAATGCTCTTTCTCCCATATGCTTCTAGCCCACCCCTCTAGGTGTCAGCCAACACCACCTCCCCAGACAGCTGGTCCTCTAGGAGGTGCCATAAAGCCACCGCCCATGAGGACCCAAATTCTGACTGGCAGTTGACAGGACTGGCAGACAGCCCGCTTCTCCCTTCTAGATACTAGCTCAAGGCTGCAAACTTGGCCAAGCGAGATGGCACTGATCCTTTTCCAGTCTATGAACAGCTCGTCAGGACAAGTCACTGCTCCCCTTCCTCCCCCATGCCCACCCCCAACCCGCCCTGCACCCCCAGAGAGCTAGTTGAGCTTGTTGCAGATCTCCAGCGCTTTCTTGTAGACCTGAGTCACGTCGTCCATGTCCGTCAGCAGGGAGAAGCTGCTATCACCCAGCCGGTTCCGGTACCGCTTCAGGTACTGGGGCCGGGGCCGGTTCTGGAGCCCCTCAAAGTCCTGGATCTGAAGGAAGTTTTCGGCGGAGACGCAGCTGCGGAGGCGCTGGCGGGCGGGGCGGTTCTCCTGCAGGTCCAGCAAGTCGAAGGAGTCGCTGGACAGGACGCTGTCGTCGCTGATGACGCTGGAAGGCCGGCTGTAGCTCCGGGAGAGGCCCTCGGCGGGGCCGCCGGGCTCCAGCAAGGATTCCAGTGTGGGCATTTCGGGGCTGGCGAGGGCTGGGTCCATGGGGCCCGCAGAGTACTTGCTGCTGTGTTTCAAGATGCCCTTCCTGCGGCAGGAAAGGCTGAGGGCCGTCACCCTGGCTGGGTCCGGGGGGGTGGGGGACGGGACGATGCTCTCTGTGCCATCGTTGCTGTCCAGCAGCTCGGAAGACTCGCTGCGCTCCGGGGAGGAGTAGTAACCTGATTCTCTCTGCTGCGTCTTTTTCAAGATGCCTTTCTTGGGCATGGTGGCCGAGTGCTTGGGGCTGAGTTTACCTGGCACCTCCGCCTCGGGGGAGCTTGGGAGGGGCCCGCCAGTCCGGCACAAGTCCTGGTCCATCTTGAAGGCGGAGGGTAAGGCAGGACTGACGACGCCTTCGATGAAGCCAGTGCTGTGAGAGCGATGCTCGCTGTTGCTGCGCTTCTTCAGGATCCCTTTGGGCCGCTTGGAACTCAGCTTGGAGGGGCTTTCGGGCGCCGAGTCCTGGCCGGACTGGGCAAAGTCGTTCTCTTTCTTGGACTTCTTCAGGGACCTCTGCCGCTCCAGCATGACCTCAGAGGCCCCGGGTTTGGCCAAGCCCTTGATTTTGGCTTCGGCCTCGGCCTGCAGCCCCGTGGAGCGGTGGTGCCAGTCGATGATGCGAGCCAGGAGCGGGGACTCGGAGTTGTGAAGGGCGTCGCAGTCACAGACGCTGCTCTTGTAGCCCCAGTTCACCCACCAGTGGTTGGCGATGTCCTCGATGGTGGCCCGACGATCGGGGTTCACCATCAGCATCCACCGAATGAGTCCTCGGGCATCTGTGGGACACGAAACAAAAGGAAGATGCCTCATATAAGAGCGTTTGGCTTTGTGACAGGGCTGACACTCCAGGGCTGACTAAGGAGACATGGTCACTTTCAGAAAACTCCGACTGGAGCCCCAGTCCAGCCAGAGTCTTCCAGGACATACCTCAAAAGCATCATCGAGACACAGAACCAAGCAGGCCATCACATCCTCGCATGTTTTTCCACCTGAGTAGAGGACGATCATGAACTTAACTGAGCTTTCCATCAACTCTGGTCTTTCTAAAATGGGTAAACTAGTGCCCGGGAAAGAATCCAGACCCAACCACAAGCAGGGCCCCACCATTCCTTTGGTGGATATCATTTTACTCAAAGGGAGAACGGGTCTGGATTGCCATGGCTTCCCTGAGTCCTCCAAAGGTAGGCTTGTGTAAACACGCAGAGCTCAGAGTTACCGGGACAGTGTGTAGGCGCGACAAGCAAATTTGGGGCTGAGATGGTGAGAAAAAGTCTCCTCAGCAGAGAGGGAAAGACAGAGGAGGATGGAGAGGCGCTCATACCTGGCACACCTGGGCAGTGACAGGGGCCATACCCAAGGCGGGCCTTGGCCCGGTTCGGAGCCCCACGCCCCAGTGAGCTCACCTCCTTCCTCTCTCTGACATAAGCCCCAGTGTGCCGAGCTGCCAGATCAGAGAGCTGATCTATGTCTGCTCTCCGCTTACAGCCTGTCTGAAAAGCTCCATTTGCAAATCTCTGCTGCCAGAGAATTAGGGGGAAACCCCCAAAGGGATGTCGAGAAGGCCACAGGAACCAACTGACTCTCACCGCCTAGAAATCGACATTCAGGATAAAGCTGTGCTCTCTCAGTGCGGGTTGAAGTAAACCTTGGGAAGGCACACCCCGCCCCCCCAGCTGCAAGGGGGCCAGGGTGAGCGACACCCCTGAAGAGTACAGGACGGCTGTTTATTCAGTCACTCGACAAATATTTCCTGATCCCCTGCACCGTGTCGGGAACTGTGCGGACACCATTTAGCTGGTGTGGCAAAGAGGACCGCCTAGGAGGTCACCCTGAAATTTCTCAAAAAAAAAAAAAGAAAGAAAAAAAGGGTAGCTAACTGAAAAAATACAGAGACACTCAGTACACACACATACACACACACACACACAAATGTCTATAACAGTCCATCCTCGTCATTCACAGATTCTGTACTTGGAAATTTGCCTGCTCGCTAAAATACCTTTGTAACCCAAAAGTCAATCCTCAGGACACACCTCCCTAGTCACCTGAGCCCATTCAGGGTGGCGAACAATGTGAGTTGCCCCAACACGCACGTGCGTCTCCAGCTGGAGTCTGACACGGGCCAGCGCTCTGCCTTCTTGTCTCTGCTCTCACACTAACCAGGCCTTTTCACGGTCTCCTCCGTCTGTACCTTTCACCTTTTTGTACTGTTTGTTGGTGATTTCACTGCTCAGCCCCCCGAGCATAGTGCTGAAGTGCTGTCTCGTGTTCCGGGGTACAGAAAAGGCTGCGATGCGCCTTACGGAGGAAATGGGGGTGCTAGAGAAGCCTCACTCAGGCATGAGCTACAGGGGGTGGGCTGTGGGTCCGCTGTTCGCGAATCGGTAGTATATGCTAAGTGAGGTACCTTTAAACGGAAACATGCATAAGACGAAATGATGTGCTAGCACACTGGGACCGGAGGCTCACAGGAACTGAGCCCTGCATTTCCCCAAAGTCCAGTGTTCACAGCAACTTTTCAGAATGTAAGCACCATGAAGAACAAGCTTCCACGATGCGTGCCTGTGCATGGGTGTGCGTGTGCACATATGGGATGTACACATGTGAAGCAGCTCGTGTTAACTGCTTTTCAAAGACAGCCACTATACATGCACAGAGCTCTCCCATCAAGAGATGGAGCTTACGGCCTCGGATGCCGGGACCAGTAGCCCAGGGAAGAAGTGATGGTATATGACGTCCAAGAGCAGACATTAAGAAGGCCTGGCAGCTTCTTCTTCCTCCTGGTGAGAGCCCTGAGCGGCCAGGCAAGAAGTCCAGGCTTCTTCTTGGACAGATAGGCCTCAGAGGCTCATGGAAACGGAGCCCATACTGAGGTGTCCCACCACCAGCTCCTAGCCCCAGCTGTCACACGCACGAGAAATCCCAAGCAAGGCTAGAAGATCTGTAGTCGACCCGGGGAATAGTGGCTTACGGTTACATGATTGTTTAAACCCCCAAGTTTGTCTGGGGGGATGGGATAGAGCTGTTATGCAGCAAAAGGTCATGAAATAGCCCCCATGTGCCATGCTCCTGGCTGGGGCTCCATCGGGGAAAAGAGCAGGTGCCACGAGGGTGGCACTTGGAGTCTCGTGAGGTGGTTTATAGGTCTACCTGGACTGGAAGGGACTTCGTGTACCACCTTTCCCAAAGTTTTCATTCTTAGTGGAGAAACTGGATCCAAACAGGGTCAGAGACTCGCCCAAGCTCATACAACGAGCAAACAGAACTCCTAGCCTGCCTGCGGTGTAGAACGCTTGTTCTGAAAATTTTCATTTTGGGAGGTTTGGGTAAAGCAGCCTAACAAGCCAGCTTTGCCAGAAGTCGAAGGCCTGGGGAGAAGAGAGAGGAAAAGCAGGAGCCTCCTTACAGACGTTGCAACAGAAGCAGAAAGCGTGAGCCGGTGCAAGTGAGCCAACCACTCCCACTCAACCTCTGACCCGCCCTGGGCACGCACCTGAGGGCTGCGTGGGCTCCCGGTACTCTCCGCTGCTGATCTGCCGGATGAGGTTTTTGTGATCGAAACCATCGAAGGGCATTGTTCCATAAACGAGCGTGTAAAGCAACACACCCAGGGCCCAGCTGTCCACCTGGAGCAGAGAGACAGGACATACAGGAGCTGGGGAGCAGATTCCGGATGCCTTCCCAACCATGAGCATCACACAGTGTGCGCGGCCACCCCCAGCGACCCCAGGAACGGAATTCAGCACCTGGCGGACAGGTTCCCACGCAGCCTGACAACTGATACGCAGGGCAGCTGTGCATTTCCATTTCAAACCGAGACCCAACCTATGTCAGAACTTTCTCAAATAGACTATCTTCTTTGATCCTTATCATAGATTTACGAAACAGGTAGGGCCTGAATTATTTTCAGCCCCACTTGACAGATGAGAATACTGAGGCACAAGGAGCTCAATGGTTTCTCCGGAGGCCTCACCCCAGGGATGGAGCTAAGACCAAACACTGGGTTCTTCGCTCCTAGTCCAGGGTTCAATTTCTCCCTGCGCCTTCTTCTAAGGTTTCAGGGGTGGCAAACCCAAATGCTTATGAGAGTCAGGCAGACAACAAACACGAACAAAGCAAGAGAGAACTGGGGGTACAACATGTAGTGCTGGGGACAGAGACAAACTGTAGAGTGCCTTCCCCCACCTTAAGCAGGCTGCCTCCCCTTGGCTAATCGCTGCCATACAATAATGAAGTCCCAGCACTGTTAGATTCCCTGGGTTGTTTTTTTGTTTTTTTTTTTTTAAGAGAAGTCAGAAACCAGATTTTGATGTGAAATCTCCCAGTTAGTAAATGTCTGTTCATTTTCTTTTTCTTTTTCTTTTTTTCTTTTTTTTAGAAAGACGAACGTGGCCAACGAAAGCATGCTTGCTGGCCAGATCACAGGCTGCCAGCTTGTAACCTCGGAAACAGATCCTCGAAGATCAAAGCAGCGCTCATTATCTATGATAAATTTACAGTGTCGCGTTTCTTCAGTTTTGTAAATTGAAGCCGAGGCTCCCCGCTTACATTCTCATTTCAGAGAGACTTTCTCTTCACTGTAATTGGTAGAGGCTCTTGGCATCCTCTCCAGCCTCCAGCCCTGCCCCCAAACACTCTTTAACAGATAAATATTTGGAAGAAAACATTTCAACCCCACGGAGCAGCTGCTATTTAAAGGATACTGAGTGGATGAATCTCTCTTTTAAAAAGAAGAACCATCTTTTTTAAAGAAAACAGTCACTCACAACTCCCCCATTTTCAAAACACCATTTTTCACAGACACATCTTTGTACAGTGGCCATGAAAGCTTTAGGCATACGGAGGAATGCATTTCTCATGGATTAAACATTACAATTAAATGCATTTCCTCAATCAAAAAATAGATGTTGTCAAAAATATTTGCAAAAAAATATTCATTCTCAGAGTCAGGGTTTTTTTTTTTTTTTTGGTTTGATGTTTGTTTTGTGTTTTGCTATAGTGAGGAAAAACAGAAAATCTGTCTAAATCTTGAGGGGTAACTAAATTATGGTATATTACCCATAAGGTGCAACATTGTCATCCTTGAAAATCATGTTTTTAATAACGAATTCAGAAAATGTCACAATATAATGTTAATAAAAGGCAAGATATATATATATAATGATCTCAATTTTTTTTAAATGCAGAATTTACACTAAAAAAAGTCTTTTAAAAAGTCACAAAAATAATAAGGGGTTATCTTTTGTGGGAAGATTGCAGGTAACTTTACATTCTCTTTTAGACCTTTCTGAATTTTTCAAATTTTTTCCCAGGTATGTATGTTATGACTTTTATAATCATATTTTTTGAAATTTTCTTTGCTCGTTGTTGCTGTTGTTATTGTTGCCGTTGCTGTTGTTGTTTTTTAAAAATTTCCTGGATCCAGTTCTTGCCCTCTCCCCTTTTCTACCCCCAAGCCTCCCCTACCCACCCCAACATATAAAACAGGCAACCTGCTCACCTCCGGCCCTCGGTAAGGCCTCCCGTTGACAATTTCAGGAGATGCATAGAGTGGGCTCCCACAAAAGGTTTGCAAGAACTTGTCCTTCTGGTACAAGTTGGAAAGCCCAAAGTCAGCAATCTATAAAGACACGCAAGATGGGGGAGGCCCATTAGTGATGCAGTCGGCGTCTGCACTGGATCAGTTCACACCACACAGCACCAGAGCAGCTGAGGGGCATCCGGGTAGGTCTGCCGGCTGGGTCATGCTTTCCTCCCCAGCTCCGGGCCTTCGTAAGAGGACCAGTCAACACAGCTGGGCCAAGATTCTCAACCGCAGTCCTTGGTGTCTAACACAAGTTCTGCCATATCTGCACACTCCACGCTCTATTATTTAAAGTGACTTCTTACATGGACTCTCTACCTTCACTTTGATTTAGACTTGCCTGCGCAACAGCCACAAAATCATAGCCTTGATGTTTCTGATGATGACTAAATTGCATAACTAATCATTTGAAAGTTGCCCATCTGCGGCCTGCATAAAATCAGACTGCACCACAGCGATACGCAAACCACACTTTGGAAAAACCTTGACTCGTGCACCTGACACTACCACCTTTTTTTATCCACCTGCACTCTAATCAGAACTGTAGTTTGCCCACCCTGTGATCCTAGATGAAATGGACTGAGGTCACTGCATTTTGAGTCATCATACTTCGGCCCAAATTCTACCACTAGCCATCTATGTGACATGGAGCAGGACATCTAGCTACCTGGATCCTCAGTTTACCCACCAGAAAATGGGAACCCATGATCCCGATCCTGTTCTAGCTCACAGGATTATGTAAGAATAAGAAAAAAAATCAATCAAGATGAATCATGCATGTAAAAGTGCCTTATAACCTTCAAGTCTTCAAGTTCCATACAAATGTTTTACCTAACTTTGCTTCTCTTGTATTGCACACCCCTTGGAGTCATTCTCTTTTCCTTTGGTTTCTTGAAGTGTTTTATTTATTATCCTTTATGGTAACCCTCTTCCATATGTATATTCACATACATGCATATCATATGTATTATGCATGTATAAGCACATTATCACACTGTCACATGTGTAGATATGCCTATACTATATAGCTATGTACACACATGCATATGTACACTTAAATCTAGGTATAAATTCACATTGCCTGTTAAACTCCGAATCCCCTGCCCCTGCAGGTGTCAGATACCACATTGTCCCCTCATCTCTGTATCATCTACTGCTTAGCACCTGCTCTCACCCAAGAAACACTTGTCACTATAATAGTCATTAATTTTGAAAAGCACAAGATAATTACTAAGCAATTTAAAATAATAATAATAAACTTAGCAACCACTTACTGAACAACCTCCAATCAAACACTTTTCACTCTCTCACCCAATCTACAACCCCATTTACACAACAAGGGGAATGTACTTCATGCCACTGATCCATACACCTAAAAACCATTAAAATGGTAAATTTTATGCATGGATATTTTACCACAATCTTTTAAAAACCCATTTGAACAGATGAGAGAATTGAGCTTTAGGGAGATGAAGTTATTCATCTCAGGAGAGCTAACTAGTACTCATCAACGTGAACCCCTGTGTCTCTAAAGCTTCGGACCACTGTACCACCCTGTCCCAGGGTTAGGGCACATTTCACTCCACTCTAAGCCTTTCATTCCAACCTCACAAGCTGAGCCACTGCGGGCTTCTGCCATTTCCCAAGCTGGCTTTCAGCTGAGGCTTCTAAACAGGCTGAGTGACTTCCATGCCCAGAGAACAGCCCGGCCTGATCGCAAACATGCTCAGGCTATTTTGAACACAGCCCCCAGAATAAGCCTATTTTGTCACAGTCGTCCCTGAATGCATGGAATGTCACTGAAAGCAGCTTGTGAAAAACCACCCTCAGAAAACGCATTCTTGGGGCTCAGATTGCACTTGACTGCCCTGAATCCCACTATCTTATCAAGGCCCCTGACTCGCTCCAGGAAGTTGGCTGGAAGCTCAACGAGGCATGCCCTGTCAATCAGAAGAGGGACAGAATGACTGCAGCCCTGGGACACCCTGAGAAGTCACGGGCCTCGTCCTGACTTCAGCCAAGACAAGAACTGCACAGCACAGTGCGCTGCCTGAGGAAAAGACATTCTTTCCCACCCCAAATGTCTGAGGCATCTGGGGCGCCAAATACACATGAGTGTGAGAGGCACCCACTAGTGCCACGTGCAAATCCGCACACGCACAAACAACACGCACTGGGAGTTTTCCGAGTCTGGGCATCCTTGCTTTCTCTGGGTCCCTTCTGAGAAGTGTGTTGATGTTGTGCCCACTCCCAAACTCAGAGACTGATGTTTCTCAGCCTCCCCCAGTAAAGCTGTCATTGCCACGGACTGAAGATTAACAGAAATCTAGATTAGTCCGTATTCTTGGCACTTCAACAGAAACGCAATGTTAATCAACACATCTACGCACACACATAGTTCTCAAAACTGGAGCCACTGAAACGTGGGTCGCAGCCCTAAGATTTTATGCCATGAGGAGCTTATATCAACTATAAGAGGGGACATGGCCGTTGGTTAGGAACTCCTCAGAGCCTCCGTTTTCTCAATCTGCAAAATGGAGGTGAGAATATTATCTACTCCCACAGGTCAAGGTGAAAATCAAACGGTACAGTGTACATAAAAAGCTTAGAACAGTAATTGGCACAGGGCTGGAGCTCAATAAATTTTTGTTTCCCACCTTTAAATCCATATAGTAACTTAGTAACTTCATGATATTCAACATGATACTTTTTTTCCACTTAAGGGAATTACATATGGCTTCTTAAAAGATTTCAAATAAATATAATTTTTTAAAGTGTATTGAATTAAAAATATTAAGTAAAATAGCACAGGAGATACCAGGAAAAGGCAAAATTCAAGAAGAGAGTGAAAGAAAGGAAATTTAAGGAATTTGGGGAGGCTAAAATTTGGAAGATGATTTTAAACGACATAAAGCAAAAATAACCAAATCCCTGACATGGTTTCAACCTGAAAGAACCCAAAGAGATGAGCGTTATAATTCTGCCCCTCACTAAATAAGGGAAGCAGCTGAAGGGCAGAGGGCTTATGAAGCTTTGCTGAAGGTCGCAGAGACAGAACAACGAAATTAAACGTGCTTTAGGTTCTTTCCAATCTGTGTGCCTTCTCTGTAACGAAGCATCAGCTGTGGACCGAGGGTGACTCCCTGCCAACAAGGCTTCCGGGCTTTGCTTTTAAAGTTAAATCTTGCTGACACACCAGTCACCTTTGGAGAAAAGCAACCACTTCACAGTTTTGCTGGTGAGGGACTACCTGTTCCCCTGCCCCAACTGGCTCAGTCCCACCCTGTGGGCTAGTCAGTTCAGCCCGGACTCTGAATAGGGAAACTGGGAAGTCGACAGTCATGTCTTTAACTTTTGAAGTTTTTGTTGTGATCGAGCCGCTGGATGAAAATCAGAGTTAGAAAGATTAAGTCGGAAGTGGCTATTCACATTTCCAAAGAATTAACTTCGCTACAACATGGGTGAACCTTGAAGACACGGTGCTAAGTGAAAACAAGCCAGACACAAAAGGATAAACACTCTATAAGCCCACTTGGAGTAGTTAAATTCATAGAGACAGAAAAGGTAGAACGGTGGTTGCCAGGGGCTGTGGGGTTGGGGAGGAAGGGGGAGTTATTATTTAACGGGAACAATTTCATTTGGGGAAGATGCAGAAGATGGACAGAGGTGATGGTTGCACCGCAGCGTGAGTCTACTTAACGCCACTGAACTGCACACCTAAAAATGGTGAACTTTATGTTACCCAGATTTTGCCACGTTTAAATAAAGGAGGATTAATCTCAGATGACAGGACTAATCACCATGAGTTCACCCTATGAAAAAGGAAGTACCAGCTTGCTGGTGATTCACCGCTGGGAAAGGATGCTGATGACAATGACAACATAAGCAATGGTCTGACAGTCAGGTGCAGTGCCGAAGAGGAAGTGCAGTGGACTGGACCGATCAGAGGTTTAGGAGCCAGAAGAGCCTAGGGATAACCCTGGCCTTAGCACAACTAGGTGATTGGTGGGTCCTGCCAAGACACTCAATTTTCCTCATCTGCAAAATGGGAATAAGAATAGAACCCACCTCATACAGGTGTATTGAGGACCAAAGAACTCTCATATAAAGTCCCAAGACAGTCCTAGGCCCAGCCGACTCCAAAAATTACAGCTGTTGTGGTGCTGCTGATGGTTTGGTTCACTTAGCACTGTTTTCTAGGCAAGACAAAGCTAGAACTAAACCCAGTGAGCCACTGCCCACCAAAGAGCCAAGAGAAATGAGCGTCGGTACCAGCCGGGAGCACATCAGTAACTGAGAATCCTGGACCTCCTCCCCGGCCTCCTGAGTCAGGGTCTGGACTTTCACAAGATCTCCAGAGGATTCACTGCACATTAGCTACTCCAAACCTGGGTTTCTTCATCTGTAAAAGGGGTGTGATGATAACAATGCAACCCACCTGGCAGAGTGGATGGAAAATCAAATGAGTTGACAGCTGGAAACCATGCCTCGCACGTAGTAGGCCTTCAATAAATGTTAGCAATTACTACCTTAAGCTCCCTGAGTCTGTTTCCTTTACTGGGAAATAGAAATGCAATAGCACCAATTTTGGTACTATGAACACCAAAATTAGATTAAATGAGATTTGACAATAACAGCAGCATTGCGACTTGCCAGCATCTATTCTGTGAGCCCTGCACATGTTCATGTACTAAATCCTCACAGCAACCCTGTGAGGAGGGTACCATCCTTAGCCCCATTTTGCAGGTGAGGAAGCAGGCCCAGGGCAGTAAAGTGGGCTGGCCTGACATTCCCTGAAGGAAGAGCCGCCACCCGGCTGTAAATCTCCACTTACAGGGGAGTTACTGCTCTCAGGTGGCTGAGGAGGAAGCGGGCTTTCTGCAGAACTCCTCAGGAAGACAGCAGCCCCGCACAGGAAGACACACTCCACAGCCCCCGTCCTGCCTTGGAGTTCATCGTGGTGGCTTTAGCCATGACAGCCTCACTCCTGAGTGGTCAGGAAGTGAAGGCAGGGAGCGGAACAATGAGCAAAAGTGAATGGGGTCAGCTTTCATGATCAAAAACATCTAAGCTCTCACACCGCTGAGAGGGAGAGAGAGAGGGACTGGAAATGATGGGCTCCACGCAATCTGGGGAAGCTCTTAACTCAGGGCAAAAGGCAGCCTTTCAGGGGACGCCAATGAGCAACCCGTCGTGGCCCACGACACGTTCGACTCTGGCGTCCCTGCACGTGGAGAGTCTCTCCCAGGGACAGCGGGACACCAGCTGCCTACAGACAAGGCAAGACCGACTGAAGCAAGACCCAAAAGTGTCCTCATGTGATGCTTTCTTGGACTTAGGGCAAATTTGGGTGAGAATGGCGAAGGGTAGAATGTATCAGGTGCCCAGTCTTGAGTGTCAAATAGCCATGGGTTTGAAGCAGCCCCATTGCGTATGCGCTGTGGGAGCCTCCTCATCTGTATAACGGGAGTTGTCAGACCCACCCAGGGAGAGACATTCCAAGAACCAAAGGAAATAAAGCACATGGAGGGTCTGGCTCAGGGCTCCAGCTTCCAGCACTGGCTCAAACAAGGTCACTTTCCTCTCCCAGCCTGTGCTTGGTGCTCCTTCCCCATGAAAGACCATTTCATTCCTTTCTGTGGAATCCCTTCCCATCCCTCAGAACTCAGTACGATCACCACTTCCTCAGCAAAGGCTTTCTGGTCCATCGAGCTCACAGACCCACCACTTCCAGCTCAGCACTTCCACAGCAGACTATACACATAGTAGGACCACCAGGCCCTGCCACAGGATAAAGAGCAGAGAAAGCCTCCTGGAAGAAGATTCATTCAAGTTGGGACTCAAAGAGTGGGGTGGGGGTGGGAGAGGAGCAAAGAACAGTGGGAAGAGCATTCTAGGCAGAGGGAACTGTGTGTGCAAAGGCCAGGAGTCCAGAGAAAGCTTGGTGGATTCGAGGCGTTCAAGTCCTGTGCAAGGAGACTTCCCTGACCGCCCTGGCCAAACGGCACCAGCCAGCCTCCAACGGCACCCTTTCTGTGGATTGTCTTCACTATCAGACAATTACATTATACATTGCTTCGTTTACAGTTTGTGTCTCCAGCTGAAATTCTAAGGCCACGAAGGTGGTACCTTCTTTTCCTCCTTCACCTACGCATCCTTCTCATGGCTCCTCGTGACTGATAGCTTAAGTAAGTGCTAGATTCTGAGCTCCAAGAACTCAGGAGCCTGACCACCTGGTTCATTATTAAATTCCCAGCACCCAGCACGGTCCAGGTACCCAGTAAGGACTTCGTAAATATCTGTGGTCGAATAAATAGTGCCCGTAGGAGAGACTCCATCGGTGCAATGATTAGGTGCAGGAGGGAATGCAGGCACGCATGGATATGTGTGTATACGCACATAAATGGACAGATGAACAAACACATGAATGGATTAATTAACGCATGAATACACATTCTCACATTCATATAATCAAAGCCCAGAGGCCCATATCCTGAGCTGCCCCACTTAGTCTTGTTAAGGCTCAGAGGTTCCAACCTCGCCTTAGCCCTGACTATTCAAAGCTTCTTTTCTTATCGGCAGCAGCTGAATTTCCATTGTCATCGGGGGCAATGGGCCACTTCCCCGACGCCCCTCTGCTCTGAGCCCTGGGAGCTCACCAAATTCCCAGCCCTCTCTGAGGAGGTCAGCTGACCCTCGTGCCTGGACCTCTGCTCATTGTGAGGCATTTTTACAGGAGCCTCCTATGGGAATGGTCGGCATTCCATTCTCCCAGAGAGTGGGATGTGAATTTGGCCTGTTTTTATTAATTGCAAATTAATGCTATCCTGGGTGTCTATTTTAGTAGACATGCTTCTCCACAGAGGACGGAATGCATCCCAAAGAAGTACATTGCTCTCATTCTTTCTGCTGACCGACTGTGTGAGTATTTTTAGAAGCCACACCCTCTCACAGTGGCCAGATAAATACTTCCAAGGCCAGATGTGCTCTTTGAAAATCAACATCAGGCAGGGAGGCAAGAAGAACAAGCTCCAGGGCTCATAGCAAAACTTCAGTGACATGTGACAAGTTTAACTCAGTAGCATTTTTATAGGCTTTGTGGCAAATGCCCTCCACCCTTGGAATAGGGAAGATGCACCCATATTTAGAGAAGCATAAGAGGGGACTCTGAGAGGCAACTCACTGCTCTGATCCCCTCGGCTGGTAACAGACTATCTATCAGTGGCCATGGTCACCCGGTCCAGACGCTGATGACATGGGCTTTCTTAAACAGCGAGGCCAGCTTGTGGCCATGTGTCTGTGCCTGCCTGCCTTTGTCACAAGGGCCTTCTCTAAACGAAATATGTTTTCATCAAAATGCTGACTCAGGAAGAGCTGCACATATATACAGCCAGAAGACAAATCGACGCCAGTCAAAACACATTTTTAAAAACCTTGGAAATGGGTGTGAGATGATGAAAAGAGAATTTGCCCGGAAGTCAAACAAAGTGAGTTCTAATCCTGGGTGTCAACCTTCATTCCAAACTCAAACAGTTTAAGAGCGCCTACTGTATGACAAGCTGGGCCCTGATGGGCCACATTCTGGAGAAACAAAGTCAATAATTTCGTCTATACTGGTTCACTGTATGTGATCTTGGGCCCATCACTTAGACCTTCTGGGCCATAACCATTCAAACAAGGGACTGGAAAGTGACCCTCAAGGTTCTTTCAAGCTGTAGGATTCTCAGATCCTAGTGGCATTCCTTGAACAAGCAGAAGGAAGTATTAGTGTCAGACAGCAGGAGAGTTTGGTTTTTGTTTGGGATGCACGTGTGTGTTTTACCTCGGTAAATGCCAGACGTAGAAACTCTTAAGGACTAAGAATCCTAAAGAAACAGATATGACCAAAACGTTAATTTCTATAAAAGTGCTATGTGCCTGCTATTTCCCTACCTAATGGATTGAAGGCCTTGGTGCTGGGAGCTGGGAGGCCCAACATCAAGGCTCTATTGCTCATGCAAACGAGCCATTCTCCTGGGCTCCTGCCTATTGCTCCCAGCACAATTGCTTTCAGAATTCTAACCATTCTTCTGCATTGGGCAATTCTATGACTCTGTAGGAAGCTATGTGCCTTATCGCTTCTGGGACTACATCATGGGAGCAAGAGGTCACTCTGTATTGCAGAACCCAATCCCCAACCGAGAGGCTCACATTCCAGGCCTTGTAAAGACTATACTTAGTTATGAGAGCTCTGGGGACAGGTGGCAGGAAGAATCTGCAGAGAAAGTTACCAGAGTGGATGACACAAACCTTTAGAATATGTCCCTCAAACCAAGTACCCAACATGGCCTGACCACCAGTCCTGAGGCCCCAGGCACCTTCAGAGCAGCTGACTTCTTCAATTCCCCCTCCAGGGGCCGGCTGTTGAAGTAGGCATCTTGGACATTAAGAGTTAGTGCTAAGTGCTTTGACTATATATGATCTAAACTCCTCATGTCTTTCATTGTCTCCCCAGGACCGGGCACAGTTAACTACTCAGGAAATATTCACTAAAAAAATGAACAAATCAGCAATTCCCAGAGACAGGGACTGGCATCCCTACTGAACAAATAAGGAAACGGGCGTAGATAGGTGAGAAATGTATGTGTCCAAAATACTGCCATTGGTAAGGGGCAGGGGTGCAGTTCAAACTCAGGCTACCCAACTAGGAAGCCACTTCTCTTCACCTTGACTCACTCACTGCACAGCGCTCAGCAGTTTTTATTGCTAAACACAGAGTATCACGTTTAGCCCTCAAAACAAGCCTGTGGGCATCACTGTCACCCCATTTTATAGTTGAGGAAACAGGGGGAAGTGGCTTTCCCAAAGTCGAGCAGCTAGGAAGCCACACAGGATGGAATTTTCTTACGTCTACAGCTAGTTTCCTTCTCAAGTATTCCATTTGCCAAGCAATGGAGGGGCCCTGAGATTTCACTTCTTGTTCCTAGAGAAAACGGTTCGAAGAACTACAAAGTATGTGACCATGGTCAACCACTTGCAAGACTAAGAGGTTACCCAGACATGGCTTCAAGGGGCATCTCCAAGCATGATGGTGACCAACAGTGGCCGCCATAGTCTGCAAGCAGAATCCAAACACCAAAGCAACTTCATCCTTCTGAGTAAGGACATAGTGACGCACCCCCTCGACTGACAGCAACAACGACGAAAAAGAGGACAATGCAAGGTCATTCCCATGCTTCGTCCGGGGACCAGGGCTGAGGCACTAACGTCACCAGTGGCCAATTACAGGGATCCCCTGGTGCCTGGAGGACTAAGGCCGTTTCATAGTGAAACCCATGCGGCGAGCTCCATTTATTTGGAAACCACACTTGCTTATTTTGCAGATGTGATCAAAAGAACATTTGGAGTGCTCTGCAGGAGACACTTGAACCCTGGTGGCCAGGAGAACTTTCTCCAGTTCCAGCAGCCGCCAGCAATAATACTCCCCGTAAAAGTAAACTCCATCACTTGACGGTATGCTCGTTCCCAACGGCGAGCACGGCCATTATTTCAGCCAGTTTCCCAGTTCCACAGCTCGTTCCAGGGGTGGGAGGGGTGCAAGGGGTGGGAGAGAGAAGTAGTAGATGTGGGGTGGGAATGACAGGAAAGTGGCAGGGGAAGAGTTCCAGCTCTGAAACAGTCTGGGGCCTACTGGCAATCTGAGCATGAGCTCATGAGTCAGACAGACATGGGGTCAAACCCCACCTGCGCTGCCTATCGCTGTGTTACCTCGGGTAAGTTACTCAGCTTCTCTGGGCCGCAGTTTCTCTACCTGTTAAATACTGTAAATAACTACCATGTCACAGGGCTGTTGTAAAGACTGAATTTAAGTGACAGCACACAGACGTAAAATGAAACACATGTGCAGTGTGTCATTGTTATAAGTATTCTGAACGGTGATGATGGTAGACCATGAACTTCCTGAGGACAGGGACTATATTTTAGTCATCTTTTCATCCCAGCATGAAGAAGAATGTCTGGCATGCAGTGGAGAGAGGTAAATGCTTACTGACTTTAATTGCCTCAGCTGAACTGAGGGCTCAAGCCCATAACACTCCCCACCTGCCCGCCTGGAAAGGAAGCAGCCGCCTTATTTCTAGGCCGCAGTTTGCAGCAACTTAATCCCCCTCTGGCTGCCAACCCCAGGTCCTGCATATCAATCAATGAGGCAAGAGGTTTACCTTAATATTGCAGTTGTCATCGAGCAGTATATTTTCCAGCTTCAAATCCCGGTGGACCACACCATTCTGAAATGAGAAGACAGGCACGGAAATGAATGGGAGCGGCTGGGATGAGAGAGAGAGAGAGAGAGAGGAAGGTGGAGAGAGAGAGCAAGGGGAAATATCTGACAGATGAAAAGAAATGCACCAGCCCGGTGGTCTTCTCCGCCGTCCTTCAGGGCTGCTCTTACTGTCATGAAGCTCCCGCCAGCAACCAGGGACAGAAGACCATTAGTCACTTGCTGTGTGGTTAAGGGAAAAATGACTGGAATCCATTCTCCCCCAGAGCCTGTAAAAACAGCAGGGGGATCCTTTGGCGGAATGTCATTCCACTGTGTGAAAGCCATAGAGTCCCAGGCGGCGGCAAACAATGTCTGTCTATGATGTGATTCCCAGGGAAGAAGCAGATTTCTCTGCTGGGGACTCAGAAGGCAAGGCTCAGAGAACGTCTGCCTGTCTGTCTGTCTGTCTGTCTGTCTACCTCCCCAACGCTGAAAGGGGCCTGGTTCAATCTATTCTGACCCACGAAACTGATCCAGATCGGTTCTGAGGATAACGGAGGCGCTCCCGGGGGTATTTCCTAAGCAGCTGGGAGAGAAGATTCTGAAAGTCCCTCTCTACTTAGCAGGACTCAATGTGGGGTGAAAGGTGAAGGTGGGAGAGGCCGATGAGACCAAGACCGTAGCCCCTGGGTTGACCAAGTCACTGCCATACTGGGTGACCTTTCCATTCAGGCAAACTCTGGAAAGGCTGGAAGCTGAACTGCAGTGACAAGCAGTCAGCTGAAAGGTTAAAAAATTTTTAAAAAGTCATCAGCCAGTAGGCCGTGGGTCTACACAGCAGTAACAACAAGTATACTCACTTCTCTTTTAACACCCGATGAGCTTTTAAGAGGGTAGGTAGGTGGGCATGGAAGGAGAGGTAGAACTGAAGAACTAAACTATTGGGGCCGGGCAGAGAAAGGGCAGGGAATAGGTGTTTAACATCATTCCGTGTACAGGACATTTGCATTTGAAGCTGCTCTTCTAGGCAAAGGAACTGGCTAGGAATTCTTTGTCTTTCATTCCAGACTTCTTTAGTTCAGAGTCTGCACACAGTTGGGCCTTTATTGTTTCCTTTCCTTTCCATCTGACAGTTCCTAACATCTCTAAAAGCACTGACCGGAGAGATGAAAACATGTGTTCCTACTACGCTTTTTCCAAATCTTTAAGGATGTGTTTTGAATTCACAAATGCACAAACCAAGGCTCCTGGAGGAAAGACATAGAATACAAGGTATCTGATTTTGTTTCATTTTACATATTGGGGGCAGTTTAGTTTAGACTGTTGCATTCCTGGTTTTCACAGACGATGGAATGAGTCCAATAAAGTCCCATTCATATGAAATCCAAATATTCACCCACTTCAAATAATGAAAACACGGTCTGTAATGTTTTAGGGTGATACCTGACGACACAATGCAAAATGTTGTGTGATCTGAATCACCAGAGCCTTCTGAGTCAGCCAAGAGAAATCAAATGATGTTCACATGAGTTAAGGGTTTTAGATTCAAACAGTCGTTTCCCAATAACTTCTGTAGCTACTATCAATTGCCCAGAATATTTTATAAACCAGGAGGCTCCATACTGCAATCATTTGTATGAAGAAGCTGACTCTATTTTGGATGTCGTGTTGGATGAAGTCACTCTTGTCTTCAGAGTGAATGAGGTATCAAGGTATGATAGTTCTGGGGGCGGGGGGAATATGATTGGGATGGAAATCATGACTAAGGTGATTAATAACAATCATGGCTGAAATACGGCTTGGAATTACCTGTGTGTAATTCACTTCCTCCTCCAGCGACCCACAGTGGCTAAAGAGTGACTGTATCATGAGCACATCCCATTAAAATAAAATATATGTGGGCATATACAGGTAACCTGTGTCGACGTAATTGACACCAGGAGCATAGAAAGGTTCAGAACATTACGACCCAGTGATTCCACCTCTAACATTTCTCTTAAGCAAATGATTCCGATGAGAGGAAAGGTTAATGTGTAAAGATGGGGTGATCACCGTTTATAATAACCAGAAATTGGAACCAGCTTACATGTCCAAAAATTACAATAATTACAGAGACTTTTTAGTAATCGAGGAAAACGTTTAGATGAAAATACGGAGTGAAAAAGCACAACACAAACTACGTAAAAATGCGTGTGATGTGTTGCTCTGGATTGGATCCCAGAATGGAGAAAGGCCATTGTCGGAAAAAAATTAGTGAAATTCAAATACAATGTGTGGTCTCCTTAATAGCAGTGTATGAATAAGCTGGTGTCTCAGTTCATAAGTACATTCTGGATAATAAACGGGTGTCTCAGTTTTGACAACTGCACTAGAGTAACGTAAGATGTTACAGACACCCCTCAACTGAGTGAGGGGCAGATGGGAACTCTCTGTGCTATCTTGGAAGCTGCGAATCCAAAATGAATCAAAAGGAGAAGTTTCAATAGAAAACAAACGTGAGGAGTAGGAGGAAGGAGACTGGAAAGCAACAAACAAAAATGCCAACAGTGGGTTATCCCTGGATTCTTGGATTACAAATAGTGGACATTTTCTTCTTTCCATCGTACACAGGCTCCCCACGTGCTACAATGAAGAGGCATCACCTTTGCGATGTGAAACAAACAAACAAACAAACACCATCACATCGCGCCACAGGAAAGCAGGGCCAGGCTCCGTACCTTGTGACAATAGTGCACGGCGGAGACGATCTGTCGGAAGAAGTGTCTGGTCTCCCTCTCGCTGAGGCGTCGCCGCTCGCTGATGTAATCGTACAGCTCCCCTTTGCTCGCGTACTCCATGATGATCACTATCTTATCTTTGTTCTCAAACACTGTGGGGAGGGGAACAGCAACACATAGAGGCCCTGTTTATCCAACGAGCTCACTGAGGACCACAGAGGGTGCGAGAGAAGATGATGGAGATGTCCCCCGGGGCAAGCGGGGTGAACAGCTACCGGCCAGGACACAAGTCAGGCCATTCGGTGTCCCAAGGAGCTGGGCAGGTGTTCTGGCCAGGTGAACATCAGCAGCAATATGACAGCTCCTGGATGTACCTTTGCACTGTTGAGGGAATGTACCTCTCTTCTGAGGACCCCACTCCCTTTGCCAGGATCATTTCTCCCAAGCCCCTCCCATAGAATCCCTCTGCTGTAAGGATAATGGGGAATAAAAAACAAAGCTACCATTTATTAACCATTCGATATGGACCAACTCCCTGACCATTATATGCTACTCTGACCCCAAAGTGGGTGGCCCATCTTGTCAGCTCTTTTCTCAATATCTTCCGGACTTTCCATCTCACTCAAAATAAAACCCAAAGTTCCAAATGGGGCCCACCAGGTCCTACATGGGCCTGTGGACCCTATGTAGCCCTGTTACACATCTCTTCTGTGTATTTATTTTGTCTTCCCCAGTAAAATATAAATGTGCGTTGGTCTATTTCATTCACTGGGACATCCCCAGCACTCGGAGCGCTTTATGGCATAGGGACTCAATTAACATTTATTAAGTGATAACTCAAAACCTCATAAATGCATTCTGGATAATTACAGAAATTAGTTACACAGTAGTAAATGCTTCTCTCTCCTCAACCCTGATATTCTCTAGCAGTGATGTTCAAACTCTGCTCAACTTAGTCCTTGGGGTTCCAGGCAGGTGACCGGGGGTGGCAGGGGGGTCAGGGAGGTGCGGTATGCTAGGCGAGGGCACACAAGACAGGCTCTAAGTCCTCAGCCCGACCTCAACCAAAGCCACTCCATTGCTATCTGTTTCAGATTTGGGGCTTTCACATAAGATGTCCTTTGAGCAAAGACAAAGTAAATGCTTTGGAATCCATCACTCCCAAGGGATGTGGTATAAAAACATTCAAAGGGTACCCAAGGCCCTTCCTGAAGGACCCCCGTCTACCTCCTTCATCTCGTCAGCTTCTACCATCCCGTCAGGCCCCCTATGCCCACCAAGGCACGACTGTTTGCTGTTTCTCACAGTATCTCTCTCTTTCTCTCATTCTCTCTCGCTCTCCCCCTACCCCCCACCACCACACACACACACACACTACTGTTTCCCACCTTTATGCTCTTCCCTCTGCCTTCACTCCCACCTGTCTTACCTGCCAGGGAACTCCAACTCAACAGTTAAGGATGAACTCAAATACGGCTCCAGTTTACCTCCCTTCAGCCTCTCACTGTAATAACTGATACTTGCATCACAGCACTTTAAAACTGTGTGGATGTATTTGCTGGTTTGCATATCCAGTTCCTCTGACTGGACTTTGAGAGGCAAAAACTGTAGTTTGGAATCAGACACTGGGGGAGTTGCTTGCCCTCTCTGTGCCCCAGTTTCGTCAACTGTAAAAAGGTGCTTATTAGAAAGCACTTCTTAGAACTGCTAGGACAATCTATGGATATCAGGTATGTTAAATCAATATTATTGAACCCCCAGGGTCTAGCCCTGAACCGGACACACACACAAATACACATTTAATGAGAACTGAATTGAACTGGAACATGCTCCGGGCCTGGGTCCCTGTCCTCCTATACCTTGTCACTGGCTGCTAGAAGCTCGGGCCCCTTCAGTTCCTTTCTGGCTCCTTCAAGTCCAGCCAAACCTCTCTGATAAAATGAAGAAGGAAGGAGGAGGAGGACAGGGAGGAGGAGGAAAAAGAACAGCCAAATAAAATTGGCTGTTCCCATGTTTGCTGGCCCTGGTGTACCCTGCGGCTCTGGCTTCTGCCAGGGATTCCAGCCTGGTGTGCACTTTTCATTAACAATAAACTTCGGAAACTGGAAAAGCTGCCTCAGGTTGTATGCCTCAGGCTCCAAAAAATGATAGAGTGGACAATCTATCCGGATGTGCCCGGAGAAGGCAAATGGGTTTTCTCGTCTCTAAAGGGGTGAAAAGGAAGAAAGAGGGTAAGCACTTACAGGGAGAGAACAAGGAACCTCACACCCCCAAAAAGGGTGATGCCAAAGACTAAAGGAGGCCAAAGCCAGCGGTCCCTTCAGTGACTATCAGAAGGTGAGGGTCACTTGCCTCATGCAGAGCAAAGGACTACTTCAGTGACTGGCTTCTTCCCTATCCAATGGGCTGACATGGCATTGATGAGACATAAACACAGTTCAGTTCAACACAGTTCAATACGCCTAATATTTTACCTAGCAGCTTCCATGAGTGAGTCCTGCTGGTCCTACTTCTAAAATATATCCCGATTCCGTCCACCTGTCTCATGTCCCCGGCCACCCCTTGCTTTGAATCCCCATCCTTTCTGGTCCCCCATCTTTCCCCTCTGCTGGCTGCATTTGGGGGTGGCCATGCCAGAGAACAATTACAAATGCATGCTCCACTGAGCACTATGGAATACGGTCCTGCAAGATATTCTGGAGGAAAAAAGCATGTCGTGGTCAAACACAGGTAACAAGTTTAGAAAACACTAATACCTGATCGCCCTCGGGGAGTCTGGTTTCTTTAAGTTTTGCAGCCTGATTTGGTCATTTTGATATTCCTAGTGACATCCAGGGGAACGAACCAGGAGCCAGTGCAGGAAACACTGGATGAATGAGATGATATCTGAGTGATAAAATCAGCCCCTCCCGGTTGCAGGGGAGGCTGGTGGGCAGCCAGGGGCAAGAGTTGTCACAGTGGCCAGGCCTGGCTCTGGGACCCCACCCCTCCCGCAGGAAGCAGCTGGAGTCTCGTGGTCAAGGCCGTGATTGTAACCCTAGATGAGGTAAATGCACACAACGGTTCTAGACTTGGAGCATCAATGATTCAACAAGGAGGCGTGCGTTGTCATGTATGAAGCTTCTGGAGCCCTTCAGAATGAGAACAGCATTTATTGAAGGCCTACTGCATTTACTGAAGGCCTACTGTGCACAGGCACGGTGCTAATAGCATTTTCCATTAATTATGTCCTATGGCTTTGGTCCTATGAGTCTCCCCATTCTACAGACGAGGGGACCTGGGTATGGTGAGGTTAAGAAGTGCCATGGCCACACAGCATGCACGAGGCAGAGCCAGGCCTGGGCCCGCAGTCTGACTGCACACTCCACGCTCTCAGCCACAATTCTATGATTCATATACATTGCCTTCTTACCACGCCCCCCCAAACCTCAGACTCATCAGTCACGTGAGTCTAAAAATTTCCTCACACGGTTACAGAGGATTCAGGGAGCTCACGAGCCCAGCGCCCTCAGCACGGTGCCTTGGCCAATGGTCAATAAATGGAAGCTAATCTCATAATTACTTCATCTGCCTCTCAGGCAGCTCTGGCAAAACAGAACCCTAAGACTTTCCCCACCGGCCTCACTCTTTAAAACATGTTGTGGCTGCTACAGAACCACAGGATTTCCAAGCAGGAAGAACCTTAAAGATCAACTGTTATTTTTCCAGAATAGCCCAGGACTTACAACGTAGAAGAGCAAGGCCTTGGGACTGTGTCCTGAAGAGTGACCGCCTGCCTTCCGCACCCGTGGCCTGAGGCTCCTCGCCCACAGTAAGGTCACTATCAGCGAAGTGGCAGCAACGCACTTGGCCATTCTTGTGGCAAAAAAAAAAAGGCTGCTTCCCTTAGGCACTTTCACAACTGGTTATTTATAAGCCCAGAAATCTTGTCTGTGTTTATGTTATTAGTCACTAAGCAAAAGCTTATTTTCCACCAGTTGGGAAGGGTTTCCTTTTTGAAAAATGAAAGCCTGTGTCTCTTGGCCAGACAGTTTTACCCAGAAGCCCGGTGGCTCCAGAGTGGTAAGGAAAACTATGGCCCTTGACATGCCAGGTCTACCAGGAAAATGAAAGCCCTGAATAGAAGCTTAGCTCAGTTGGAGTCGGCCCACAGCGCTGGGGCCATGTCCATTTGGTGCAGATTTGGGTTTTCAGTATGGCAACAGATTTGTATGAAGCACCCACTATGTGGATGGCACTGGGGATACCGAAGGAAGTCTTTGAGAGGCTAAAAAGAAGAGGAAAAGCAGGCCTGGCAGAAGGGGCAGCGTGAGCAATGGTAGAAACCGGATCATCATAAGCAGAACTACCAGCAGTCGGCGGGTGCTGGGAGAGTAAGAGAAGAGAAAGAAGAACCAGGCTGTGAATGCAACACAGGGAGCTCCATCGAAGAGTCGGAAACGCGATCAGACATTGCCAAGAGCAATAAACAGATAGAACAAAGGGCAGGGTGGCATCCCAGATCCTAGACCCATGAAATAGTCCAGGGCTCACTTCTCCCCACGAGCCTCCCCAGACAGTGAGCACTCCTTCCCTAAAAGGCTTAGTCATAATAACAAGAGCTGACACTTACTGAACAATTACTACAGGCCACAAATGGTCACGTTTAATATTAACAGTCCTATGAGACAGGTGTCAATGTTATCCCTACTTCATTCATAGGGAACCAGCACTCAGATTAAGAAACAATACGGCCAGCACTTCACATGCATCCCCATGTCCTCTTTCTGTCACTATCCGCCTCCTCGTGTGTGTGTGTGTGTGTGTGTGTGTGTGTGTGTGTGTGTCTGCCAACATTCTGAGTACGATAAACATAAGCCAATATCAAGAGACTAGCTTTGGATTTCAAGTTTTCTAAAAATAAAATCATGCAGTACATAGTCTTTTGTGTCTGGCTTCATTAGTCAACATTATATTTATAAGAATAATTCATGGCGTTCCATGCCGTCGAAGACTGTTCACCCTCATTGCCAGAGCACTCCACTTTGGGACTGCATCATGGTTTGGTTAGCCGTTCGATTGCTGACAGACATTTGGGTTGTTTCCAGGGTCACTATGAAGGGTGTTGCAATGAATATCCTTGTGCATGTCTTTTTACACATTTCTGCTGGGCAGTAAGGATTTGAAAACCACTGAGAACTTGAACCCAAATTTGTGTGACTCAAAAGCTTATATTCCTGCCACAGCTCCCCACCCCCTTCCTCCATCATCCGCTTACTCTCCTTACGTAATACTCAGTGAAGACTCCTTCATTTGGGAGAACCAACATCACTACCTTTTCTGATAATGCTTTTTCTAGCAGCCTGTCTGCAGCATGGATCTGAGCATTCTGCTGGCTATTAAAGAGGCTATGAATTTAACATTAAGACATGGTCTTGGTCCCCAAGGAGTTGCTAACCCAGTTGAATAAAGCGAGAACTTACAAAATAAGCCAGGGCTCACCTGTACAATACAGACTTTAAGCACCTAGATCACCAGAAAGAAAGATCAGGGAGGTAACTTGAATAGGCCTGAAAAGATGCCTAGAGAAAACAGGCACAGAACTGAACCATCACAAAGACTTGAGTTTTGTTTGCCGGCGAGGGTTTTAGCATTGTTTCAGCATATCCTAAAATACCCCACCACTCTCTTCATTATCTTCTACTGTCCCACAGAAGGGCCTTCTGCCCAGACACCAACTTGAATTATTTTACTTGTTTTTTGTTTATTTTCCATTTCAAAGGAGAGCGGCGATTGGTTGCTATAGCAACAGCTGCTTCTCCAAATTAATTCTGAATTTCATCAGATGTTCACGTTGACAGTCCAGTTCTGCCTTCTGATTTGTCTGGCTTTCACCCGCATGCTAATTACGCAAGTCCTAACAATTCCCTCCTGTTGCCCTCGGGGTTAATAACACAACTCGCACAACTTGAGAAAATGCATATTATAAAAACAATGCTCTGGCCTGGGAGAAACAAGGATGAGTGAGGAGATCTTGGGATTTTAACCATCCACCAGCCATCTCAGAGCCGCACACAGGAGGCCACTTAGGTAGAAAATGGGCTTGGGAACTCAGAGGGTGGGAATCCATTTGCAGGATGTCCTGTCAAGAGCAGGTTTACTCAAGAATGGAGGGTAGCTTTCTGGTTTCCATGTGACCTCAAGAGAGGAAGATTAGTTTGTTGGTTTTAAGCAAAGAGGCCAAAGGCCTGGAGTGGACCAGTCTGAATTCTCTTCATGCCTTTGCCTCCTATTGACTCCATTTCCTAAATTAGTTCCAGGATGCTGCCATGCCTTCCATGGTATTGCCGGCCACATGGCCAGCCTTTTTATTCCTTTCCCAAAACCTCAGACAGAAGTACCATTCCATTCCTCAGGGATGGATGCTCGTCTCTTAAAGGTCAGTAGAATCTTCACAGAAAGCAGCTTATTTTTCATTTCAGAAATGGAGTGATCTTTCCTTTGCAAGAATTATCTGCAGCATAATTAGGTCATTGAGTCAATACGAGATTCATTCTTCCAGGATCTTCCTCCTCGGAACTAAATTTCAAACACCTCACGGGCTCACAGCTTCACAGAATGGTCTCCTGAGCCCTTAAGTCCAAAAGCCTAAGGCCGTGAGAGTGAGAAAATTAAACCAGACTGGCAGCGCTCCCATTGTCAATGAGTTGGTCAGAGTTGAGTCCATGTGTTTCCTGGTTTGGACAATGAGAGGCTCTTTAGTTTGTTCACTAATTGTCTTTTCTCAAACCGAAACTTTTTCTGGATGTTGGCTGGCATGCCCAAGGAGGACCACAGGCAACCAGGCCACCCAGCAGCAGACTCCACAGAAGGCAGAAGAAATGGTAAGAAAGTGTACAGGCTACCTGCAGAAGAGGGGATGCAGAAGGCTTACTAAGAGCCATTAATTCATGCTGAGATCATTAGTGCTATTTGGGGGCCCTAAATCAAGTCATAGGAGGGCAAAATCAAGTCAAAGGCACCATGTGGGATGGGTCACTGGGCTCCACCCTCCTTCCACAACCATCTCGGGGGGCATTTCCATGAAAACGAGCAGAGCCCTGAGGTGATGGGCGCCCTCAACCATCTCCACACACTCATCAGCCATGTCCACAGTCTCCCTCTATTACTCTGTCTCAGGCTTTGCCTCTCTCTCTAAGTCTCGCTCTCTCTCACTCACTCTCGCTCTTACAAAATCCTGAATCTGAGCAAGCTCTGGCAGTTGATCAGAACATCTCAGAAGCACTCCAAGCTAAAGTTGAGGTTCTTGTACTCGACACAGTGAACTTCTGAAAAAGGCTCCTCAGTTAGAGCAATGAAGGGGCAGAAACCCCTCCCTCTGGGAGGACGGCCTTGCTCTTCCTCACCCCACAGTGGCCTCTACTCCAGGGGTTTGCCCCACCCTTACTACCAGTCACGGTGGAAAAGCCAGGCCTATGGTTATCACCCCTCTCCTTCTGACCACTGCTTGGCCCACCATGTATGGTTAGGGAATATCTTATCAACGCTAAATTCCAGTCCCCCTCACTGGGTAACAGAGCTCAGTGGTTAAGAGGCTGACACCCAGAGGCAGGCTACCTGGGTTCAAATCCAAGCTCTACCACTTACTTTCAAGCCAAGTGACTGTGGCAAGTTACTTAACCTTTCTGAGCCTCAGTTTCTTCAACGGTTAAAATGGAGACTCTCCTCATTGTGGAGACTGTCACAGTACGTAAGCACACATATAAGTGTTAGCCTGTCATGAGGCCGTAAGTCTCCGTTTAAGACAGGAGAACAAATGAAGACATCTCTCCATCAAATCCAGCAGCATTTAGGATATGTACTGGCAGAATCTGCACCTGAGATCGCATCTGTGCCTTTGAGAGATGGGCGGGAAGTAGGAGAATGGAGGAGAGAGTAACCGAACACTCAAAGATGGCAAAGCCTGAGATGGAGGCAAGCCTTGCTCTCCTACGTAGGGTCCATCCCTCGGTCCCCAGCAGTGTTCCAAAGCACAGATCTCAGTCTCAGAGCCAAACCTCACAGGTGAACCCACCGCCAGACACCACGGTGGTCGGTGGGCCCTCTTTAATACCCTTGAGCCTTCCTAAATGCACACTGTGGACTGCCTAGGACAAATGAACAGCACTATCCCAGTTAATTTCCAAAAACCTTATATAAAATGACAACACGATTCTGCATTTTTTTTCCCCTTTAAAAACCAGCTTCGAGTACAAGTGGTATTATTTGAGGCACTAGAAAAGACTGAATTCCAGGAAACCCAAAAGGGCGCGGCAGGACTGCCAAGGAGTAGCATTAGTTCTCAGTTGTTTTATTTCTAATCTCCAGCCTCTAGAAAAATGACTTGGGTGTAATCAAATGAAAACAATGAAAATAATACACTGGAAGGTCAAATAGCTAACTTAATAGGAAACTCATTAGAAACGTGGCTGGACAGACTCACAGCTGAAGAGCTCATTCACATGATTAAAAGCGAAGAAAACGCTCTGGTGCTGTGTGTGTTAGTAACGGGGCGCGTCCTTCGTTCGGATCCAGTCTACAGAGACTCCATGCGGAACTTGTGAATCTGGCAGCGCAGGGAGTGTGCTAAAAAGGCTCAGCCATTCGCCATGGGTTCAGGAGAATAAACACAAGCATCATGCACCACTTCGCCAAGTTCAACAAACGGTTTCATGGGGCTCTGCGTCCCTGATGAGGGCAGCAACCAAATGGCTAAGTAAGGAAACTCAAGCCCAGAGGTATCACTCACTGCTCACTGGTGACTGCTGCCAGACACACACTCTTCTTGGGAATTCTCCGATGACAAATGATCAGACCCAAGACTAGTTTCGAGACCAGGGCACTCATTTCCCCTTACTTGTAGGATTAAGTCCATACATCTCAGCCTGGCCAATTAAATCTGAATCCCTAGGGAGGAGGCCGAGGCCTCGGCATTGTTTATAAATGCCCCCCGTGAGATCCTAATGTGTATTCAGCATTCAGATTCACTCATCTAGGCAATCTGGCCTCAACCTTCTCCTCTAGGACCTCCCGAGAGGAGTTTCTACTCCAGCTGGAAAGGACCTCTCAGAGCACATTGCGAATAATCAATATCATTGATTGAACATGTACCCAAAACAGTGCTTAAAATTTTATTCATGATCTGAGTTAACCTATCCAACCCTACCTATAAAGTAGCTAGCTCTTGGCCCCATTTTATAGACAAAAGAAATGAGCCTCAGAGAGATTCAGGACGTAGCCCAAGGTCACAGAAAAGCAACTGGCAGAGCAAATGGCTCATTCAAATCTAAGCCTATTTGGACAAGGAATATATATATACTCACCCTAACTAGAACACCTCCTGGAACATACAAGCGCTCAATAAATTTCTGTAAAAGGAATGAACGACTGAATGAATAAATGACTGAATAAGTGAGTGAATGAATGAGAACAGCAGGTAGTGTTAATGACCCACAGCCTTGTTAGATCAACTCGGCCGCCGCCTGTGTTTGACAGGGCCGAAATCAGGATTTGCTTGTTGCCTGAGAAACCCGAATTAGGACACCTGAGCCTGAGAAGAAAAATGTAAACTGCTTCCACTGTATGTACGTCCAAAACACTGATACTAGCAAGGCAGCCCTGCTTTTCCTGACCTCCCGAACAAAGGTTTCTCTGATAACGGTGATTCTCAGACTCGTGAGTGCATGGAAACACTGGGCCTCGTCCCCACAGCTCTGCGTGGGGCCCAGGTGATGCTGTGCGGCTGGTCCTGGACCACCCTCTGGGAACCGCTTGAAGGCATTATTTAGGCAGTTTATCAGGGTCCTGCCATTCTCAAGGGCTTATTTTTCAGGGGCAGCAATAGTTTCTGTCTGCTGGGTCCTCTGGAAACGTCTTTCACTGGCCCCATTACCCCTGGCCACAAGAGAAAGGGGAGGACAAGGGGGATGTGGAAAGCTGTCTTTCAAGGCTGCAGCGTGCAATCTGGGCCCAAAGCGGTGGGCTTTTCCACAGATCCCGTCTCTTGGTTTTAACTCTGCACCTCTGGCTGGGTGTTTAGAGAAGTGATGATTTTCACCAAAAGGCAAGAACAATATCCTCTTCCCGAAGGACATATTAGAATCTCAGGAGGCATGGGTAGCTTTAAAAAGCATATTGTAATGTATACTTCTAGAAAGACAGGAGGAGCTTTTAACTAACAGTAAACTCATCCTAAGTCTCTTTATGGGAGGAATCTGGAGAATTTTCGAGGACGCAGATTCTTTTACATCTTCTCATAGGCAGGGGCATGAGACTCACACGCTTATCAAAGGAGGCATGTTTGTTTGTCCACTTTGTTTTGTTATTTTAAGTCGGAGAAACTCTTCCAAAGACGAGAGATCACAGTGGACAAATGCCAAATAAGCTTCCCACTTGGTCCCAGAGAGCCAGGACCACGGTTCCCAAAGATGTGAGCCACAGTGAAAGGGCTGGCTAGTTCTCGCATATCGTGATGCAAAAGGCCAATAAAGAGATGCAATCTTGCAAGGCCAGGAAGTGAGGTTTCTAGGAACAAAAGGCACAGGGCCAGTCTCACACGCTCCCCCTGTCGCCTCTTCACTTGCTTTCACCTGCGGGCCGGTTACCAGATGTGGGGTGCTACGGAGCAGGTCTCCTAGGCTTTCAGAGGGGAAATGGGGGTGAGACAACATGCCTTTGATGTCTGAACCCGGATCCTGAAATCAGAACCCCAGGCAAAAACCGTTTTTATCTCTTCCATCCTCCGCAGCCCAGTTGAAAGCTCTGGCGGGCACTTCCTTTTCAGCTGCTCTTTCCACGCTGTCAATTACCTCCCCGCTGAGAGAATGGAATGCCTTTGACTGAAAACAGGGGTCCGGCTCTGAGATGGTGCCAGAGATTTCTTCCTTTTCTCTCTCCATTAGGTTCCCCTTGAGTATCACACACTGGAACGCATTATGTCCATCCTCTTTGATTTGACTTAGCATTAGAAGCCGGTTATGGTTTGCGCTGACACAGAGTTGACAGACTCGAGGGTTGGCCACCTTCCCTTATGGGTCACCAGGACAGTAACCCGAGGGTCTGGTTCAAGAAAGGAACATTTGAAAGGGATTATATTTGAGGTTTGGTGAACAGCAGTGTTGATTCAGGGAGGTGGCAGATTTTTATGAGCCTGCAGGTTATGAATAGTGTATAAATAACTTACATCTTCCTGGGCTGCAGTGCAGAAAACACTTGCCCTAGGGGAGTATTTGATTTGGGCCCCAAACATCTTCCTGAGACACATGGGTAAATATTTTCTAAAATACCCACAAACCTGGGTCTTAATGCTCTCGCATACTGAAGACAGCAGTTCTGTGAAGGCAAGAAATTCTCTGCATCACAGGGTCTAGGACACTGCTCCCAATTAGAGGTCACTGCAGACCAACAGATGACCTGGTTCATTTCAGGAGCACCAGCTTCTGAGGGCAGCTGACTGGGTTTGACGCTCAGACCCACCACTAATAGTTGGTGTAACTTTGGGAAAAACTAAATTTTCCTAATAAAACTAGGGACGTTAGCAGTTCATATATCATGAATGTTAGGACTAAATGAGATAAGACCTATCATGCCTGGTACATTATTAAGTAAGGACTTTGCTTAGTATTTTCTTTTTTATGAATGAATAACGTTTTCTCTGCAATTAGTATTTCAATATGACCAGACAACACCGTCCAAGATGATGCCTTCCCCTCATGAAAGCCTAAAGTTCCTAAACTTACAGGGTGAGTCCATCATTGCTTTGTCATGTCACTGTTATCGCTGCTGCTGCTGCTGTGTGTGTCCTTTAAATCATAAAGGTCCTTGTTGAAAAAGAAGTTATAAAATCCTTTTATAGCTTCTATGCACTTGGCTAATGTCCAAACAGCCACTTAGGTGCCTGGGCATTAATTTTTTATTAAGCAAATTAATGCATTTCTGCGCTCAGCTAAGGCTCTTGATTGGCCTGTCAAATAATCAGTCAGCTGCCAGAGAGAAGGTTCCCTTTCACTCTGTGAGGGGCAGAAAGACCAGCCTATTCACTCGCAGACTCAGTCCTGTTGCTGTCACCTCACTGTCCCTACCATGCCCCCAGAGTCGAAAAGGATAGAAAAGGCCAGACTGAGGGGGATGCCTAGGGCAAAGAGGTGAGCTGCAAAGCCAGCAAAACAAGATACAACACCAGAAATAGAGGACTGAGGCAAAAAACAAATGAGGCCAGGAAACCTGTATGCCAGGGCCACTAACTAGCCATGATGCCGTGTTATAAGCTGAATTAGGTCCCCCACAAATTCATACGTTGATGTTCTAACTCTTAGGACCTCAGAATGTGACCCTTTTTGCATACAGGGTCTTTAAAGAGATAATTATGATTAAATGAGGTCATTAGGGTGGGCCCTGATCCAGTATGGCTGGTGTTCTCATAAAAAAGGGGGTATTTGGACAGAGACACATATCAGGGGAAGACGTGAAGACACAGAGAGAAGATGGCCATCTACAAGCCAAGGAGCCTTAGAAGAAAGCAGTCCTCTGACACCTTGATCTTGCATTTATAAGCCACCCGGTCTGTGGCATTTAGTTGTGGCGGCCCTAGCAAACTTACACACCCATCAAACCGTTAACCTTCCAGAGCCTGTTTCCACAACGGCAAAATGGGAACACCTGGCCTGCCCACCTCACTGATTTGCTGGGGGAGCGAATGAGACTCCAAGAGGGAGAGGTTTATAAAGTACGCGGAGTTCTACAGATGATGTCAGGATATCTCACTTCACCCTCGGACTGGGGTCTTGGGGCATGGAAGCAGATAAAGTCATGGCAATGGGGATTATAGGGTCACAGTTAGAGAGAGGTGTTAAGAGCTGGAAGAGCATTTTGGCAATTTTCTGCTTCTAACCCATGGGGAAGGAAGGGGAGCTGCCTTCCTGCGCAGTAGATGAGGGAGAAACAGAACTTGTGTGGGAAAAGGGAAAGAGAACAGAAACTGGAGATCGCTAAGAAATTCAAAAGAAAAAAAAAGGGGGGGCCACATTTATGTCCCTGGGTGTTTTCTGGATAAAAACAATACTTTTTGTTTGCATAGTTCTCTGTAGGTCATAAAACACTTGATGGCAGTGGAGTTTTTTGTTTTGGGGTTTTTTTTAACCTATTTGAGGTCAGGAATCCTTCTGGGAGTCTGAGGAAAGCTATGCACCCTCTCCCCAGAAAAAAATAACCCATGCATTTACCACATAAAACATTATATACCAGCACGGCCTTATCCTGCAATGATGAAGATGCTCTGTATCTACACTGTTCAGTTTGGCAGCCACGAGACAAGAGGTGGCTACTGAGTACTTGAAATGTGACTAGTATGACTAAGGAACTGAATTTTTAATTTTTTTCATTTAATTTTAATTGAAATATCCATCTGAGGCTAGTGGCATCTGTACTCCACAACGTCATGATTCCAGAGTTTACAGACCCCCTGAAGCTCACGCATGAAAGACCCTTGTCACTGGACCCCAGGTTAAGAGCCACTTATGATGATTACACTGTCTTCAAAAGAATACCCTTTTGTGAGCTTACCAACACACGCTATCACCTCATTGATCCAACCGACGACCCCATGAGAGAAGTAGGATGTGGGTGATCCCCAGTTTTCCGATGTGGTTACTGAGGCGCTGAGAGGCCCGCCACCCTGCCCAAAGTCTCATGTCTGGGCCACAGTGGAGGATCTGAGACTGAAACCCAAGACTGTCTGATGTGAGAAGTGAAACTCTCAACTCTCCAAAACCAGTTCATGGGGTTTCACGAACTGAGATGAACGGAAACCCAAGCTCCCACCTGAGGCCTTAAGGAATTATTTCGAGTCACCCAGAGAACTTGAATTCATTCTGGTACCCATCTTTAAAGTGTCAAGCAAGGGCTCCTCTTCTTCTTGAAGCCTCCAGCAGGGGCTGGACTGAAGCCAGCTTGACCTTGATAATGGAATGATCTTCCATTAAGGTTCATCTCTGGCCTTCCCTTAGGAGGGGGCCAGATTCCTAGTTCCCATTCAGTCTGTAGGATTCCCAAAGCCAAAGAGGGCACAATGCTCACGAATAAGCCAGGTTTCTCCATGTCAGCCTTTGGTGACCACAGATACCTCCCAAGGACCCAAGAGCGTCACGCTGGGAGAACACACTCTCTGCCTTCCAGATAAAGAAGCCTCCTGCTCTACACCAAGAAATCTCAAACACAGATGTGCTCACAGAGCATGGGACCCACCCTGGCCCACGCCACACGGGTCACGCTTCGCTTCTGCCTTCTGGTTTCCATAGTAACCACTCCACACGGAGCGAAGACACTCAGAATTTAATGAAACTCATTTTCATCCTGCATTTTGCATCTCTACTCTTTTCCAATTTGTAGGAAATTCCCCTCATCCACCAGGCAGATTCAGATTTCCTTTATCAGCTTGAAATTCTACTTTCATCAATTCTTCCTCAAAAGAAAACTCTTCTGAGGCCTGGCACGATGCCACACGTCTCCATGAAAATGTCTAATCCCCTAGCCTCCATGGTCCCAGAATATGTTGCTTACACATCTCCACGACACACTTCCCATCACGCCCCCCATCACTTCTTGAGCATGAGACCCACAGCATGTTCCTCCTTCAGTTTCTAGCGTTTCACACAGTGCACAGCAAGAAGTACACACTCCGTAGACCCATGGTTCCCAAGCTATTGAAACACAGATGACTGGGTCCCACCCCCAGAGGTGCTGATTCAGAGGTCCTGGGCGAGGCCTGGAAATCTGCATTTCTAACACTTCCAACGTATGGTCCACGGACCACACTTTGAGAATCACTGCAAGGAATGTTTGTGGAATGAAAAAATGACTGAAGGAAAGTTTCTCTTAAGTATCTTTTAAGTTTCTCTTAAAAATTCTATCCCCCCAAAATTCCAAAAATTAGCTATAGAAAAATCAAGAAAAACAATATTACCAACAATCACTTCTAGGTGAGGAGCAAAAAACAGCAGGGAACCAGAAAGAAAATTTTAAATATCAGAAAAACTCCAGGGTCACCATCTGGTTCTCTCTTAGCCCTTACTGTATAACTTCTTATGATCACACCAGAAATTTAAAATACGTTCATTTTTCTGACTTGACCTTATATTAAAAATTATTCTGGGGAAATGCTTTGACTTGGGAAGTCCAAGACTAGGAATTTTTCATTAAAAAAAAATATTCACAAATGAATGTAAAAATGATGTCCAAGGATGGTCACTAAAGCCCTGTTTATAATAACCAGAAATTTGAAACAACTTAAATGTTTGACAAAAGGAATTAGATTCAATAAATTACGGTATTTCCGTAAATGGAATACTATAAAGCCTTTCAAAATGTCCTTATAGGGGAATATTTATTGATATAGGAAGAGAAGCAGCATATAAAAACTGAAAAAAAAATCAAGCTATAAAACAGCATAAACAGTATGATCTAACTTGGGATAAAGACCACATACAAATATAGAGAAGCAGATAAAAATATAAGTATGAATAGAGAGCTATTTATCAAACTGGGAATTAGAGCAAAAATTATTTTTTAATTTTAATGTTTGTGTTTTAATTATTTCTGCAATAAACACATATTGTGTGTATAATTCTTTTCCAGGACATTTAAAAAAATGATAAGCTGTGGGAAGTTTACACTCTCGTGTCTTCCCAGGAGGGACCAGAGAGTTGAAGCATGAGTATTTTTATAAGCTCCCCCCACACCTTCTACAAACACCAACTACTACTTGGACTCTATTGGCAAAGCATCTGTTGCATCGACATATCCCCCTCTCATTTCTCAAAGTTTCCTGGACTTGCTCAAAGGTAATTCCTAGTTCAAAGGGCCTGATTTTGGGTAACTCATGATACCACCACCTGAGCATGAGCTTTGGAGAACGACTTTTACAATGTAAATGACCATTACTTGGTCACCCAACGAACTGCCATTTTTCAGAAACCACAGCTGCCTCACATACTGGCTTTCAACAGGCAGGTTGCTTAGCAACCTCCAAGGAATCGGGAAGATGGAAGAAGACACCCAGGAGAGATATTTTATGACCAAACTGAGCTGCCTTCTGTGTGTCTGGTTGCCTTCAAGGTAACCAAATAAGAGATAACGCCCGTCTATTTTTGTATCATGAAGAGAAATACTTGGCTCCTGCCCAGAAGGGCAATTTACCTAAAAATCTTGGCAGGCCCCATGGTATGAGAAATGGTAACTGATACGGAGGTGAAAAAAAAATCACTGACCTTCATAAATACTGATGATATGAGGATGGTTGAGGGATGACATGATCTCAATCTCTCGTCTGATGTGAACCATGTCTTGTTCATCCTTAATTTTGTCCTTACGGATGGATTTTATAGCAACCTATAAAGTCAGGAAATGAAATGTTACTCAGAGAACTAAACAGATGCAAATCAGCCATTGGGAGAAGCTTGGAAAATAAATACAGATGTTACTTGTTGGCAGAACTGACAATAACCAAAACAAAGCTTTGAAATACCCCCTGTCATGGCTTTCATTTGTAGCAGAAACAACCTTCTCTTGAAAACATCAGGTTTTAACAGCCCGGGGTTTGGGACGGTGGATATTTTTCATAATGAAGAGGCTTCTTCGAGTGGCCAGATTCATTGACTCTAGGAATCCTGATTCTTTGAAAAAAGGAGAAAAGAGTGCTCGGTTTAGAGGGTATCGATGCTGTGTTTATGCAATTGCTCAGAAGCCAGATCCTTCATCCATCCTTCCTCTGGCTCAAGGCACTATCAATAATGCATGATGTGACCAAAAGTCTCTGCGAGAGAAAAATCAGGGTAAAACCAAGGGAGTGACAGCCAGACTCCCTGCCCAGTCCCAGTTGACTCCAAAAGCTCTGTACCAATGTAAATCCAAATGGTTGAGAATTGCCAGGGCCAAGGCACAGGGCAATGACTCAAGAGAAATCCATCAATAGAAGGCACTAAATGACAATAGGAATCTAATAAGGAAAGTTATGTCTGCCAATGGATTCATCTTTGCTTATGAGCAAGTAGCTTGGTAATTCAATTCTCCCTGGCTCTAGGGGGACAAAAACTACTTTGGTGAAAGAGGTATCCACAGGTAACGAGGAAGCCCACCAACTACTTTGCTACCAGCTCCAAAAACCTGCTTAGCCATCCCCCCCACCCCCCAAACAGGTGCTTCTGCAGCCTCGACTCACCTGTACCACCCTTTCACAGTTAAACCATCCCTCGGGATTACAAAGGCATTGAGGGCTCTGGAGAGAAAAACATGCTTAGTATCAAGAGCCCAGTGCCACACCTTGACTACCTCAGAGTGAATGCCTCAACAGGATCATATTCACGTCTGTGAACCGTCCCAACTTCCAGTTCACACCAGGTCCCCCACCCCGAACGCTGCACATGAAAACATTTCTAAAATACAATGAGTCCATCTATGACTCAAGGAGAATCGGGAAGCGACTTTTTTTATTGTTTTTGCTATTTACTGACCTCCCCAAAACGGGTTATGTCAACTAGCAGCTCCCTGCATTCGCCTTTGCAGAACCTTCCCCAGTTGTAATTAAATCAGTATTTGTATCATTACGTGACTCTGTGCTAGAAGGGATCTTATTCACTGCTTTATCTCCAACACTTAATGCTGTGCTTGGCACGTGGCAGGCCTGAGAAAACACTTAGTGTGGGCAGGCAGGTAGACTGAAAGGGGAGGAGAGGAAAGAAGGAAAGAAGGAGGGAGGCGAGGGGGCGGGAGGGGCTGATATTCTTAGGTGATGAGAGCCCAGACCAGAGAAGTGACAGTGGAACTGGAGAGAAAAAGGAGGGACCACTCCTGCCAAACACTGTCAAGACAGACACGATCAGAGGATGACTTAGGATTTCTTGGACATCCTACCTACATGGGCAACCGAGGAATGGAGAAAGCAGAGAGAAAACACAGGATGCCCAGCTGGGTAAAAGGATGCTCACTGCACAAAGATGAATGAGCTTTCAGCTACAAGAACCCTTTTCACCACGGTGCCAGGCTCAGAACTAGCCCCTGGCCCTCACGACAGCCCCATTCAGTATGTAGCAAGAAAAGCTTCTGTTAGCTTACGTCAAACGTAAAGATATGACTGGAAGGCTTTATTTGATCTGAGCAGGGCCTGCGTTTCTGGAAGCTGGTTCTTGGAGGAAGCAGACAGTGAACACACACAGGCAAGGAGGATGTGGGTGGCTGTTGGATCGACTCCTACATTCCTCCGCGAACTAAAGATGGGCTAGTGGAGGGGAGAAATCACCCCTTTGATTATGCAGCAGGCTGAACTTAGCCGCTATTGTTAAATGACAATAGGAACACATTCTTTCAACATCCAGGGTCAGGGGAGGGAAGCGACATTCTGGGGGGTAAGAAAATAAGTCCACTTGTCAATATCCCTCAATAGTGGAGCCAGAGGCAGAGGGTCCCACGGTGCATTTGCCAGGGGGATCGGTCCAGCCCAGTGTGAAAGATGAGTGTCCACATTCTAATAAAACCCCACTCAGCACTGAGGAAACTAAAAGGGCTCCATACATGTCAATAAGCATGGTGGCCGTCCCTCCTGCAAAAGCTTCCCTCTGGACAATGAGTCTTCTATGGAAAATGCAAAAGAGGGCTCATTCTGCTCCCTATTTCAAAGAGATAGTGGGGAGTCAGGAGGAGGCAAATGCTAGAAATCACTGAAAACTGTACAAGTGCCAAGGTCAGAGGGAAGGCTTCGGTTCAGCTCCCACGAGCAGGGCAAATGACTCACCAAAGGTCACAGACCCATTTAACGGCAAGCCGCAAAAATGTTAACAAGAGTAATGACAGCGGGCATTCGTTGAGCACTTGATATGTGGTACAGACGCTGTGCCAAGCGCTTTACACACCTCAGATCCTTACATCCTTCTCATTGTTCAAGCTTCAGCTGCATGCCACCCCATCGGGAGGCCCTCTCGGACTCCTCCAGTAGATAAGGCCACCCCTGGCCACCTCCTTCCCTCTACACCTTTCCTCTGTTTTATCTTCTTTGGGGTTTTTCACAACATCTGAAATGATCTTGCTTCTTAGTTTGCTGCCTATTCGGCCCGTGGGCCAAATCCAGCTCCTGTCCTGTTTCTGTAGGTCCCAGAGAGCTAAGAGTAGTTGTCACATGTTTAAAGAGTTTAAAAAGGAGGAGGCGAGCCATAAAGGTAGCCCCTGTAATGTAAGGTAGTGCCTGATTCATGAAGTTGAAGGATAAATTGAACCAGGGCACACTAAGGCAGTATTGCATAATGGCTAAGGGCATGGCTTTGAGTCCTGGCTAAAATCCCTCACCAGCTGTGTGACCCTGGGCAGGTTACACAACCTCTCTGTTTTCCAGGATCCTTGTCCTTCAAGTAGGGAAATAACAGTGCCTTCCTCATGGGTCCCTCCCTGTGAGGATGACAGCTCATGCTTAGAATGAGCTGGCCCAGGTTAAGTGCTCAATAAATCTCAGCCATGTTTAACCCAGAGACAGTGCCCCATATACTGGGCCGGCCAGCCTTCCTTCCTTCCTTCCTTCCTTCCTTCCTTCCTTCCTTCCTTCCTTCTTTCCTTCCTTCCTCAGAACAAATTTGAGTTCCTCTTGGTTCTTCATAGGGCAGGGAATGGAGGCCACATTTGTTCCCAAAGCACATAAAGTTCAGGAGAATCTCTCTTCTGGGTCTTTAAATGGTACCCTCATCCGTAATGTCAGAAAGCAGCTTGGGACCACCATGATCACCATGGCACCAGCATCTGAGACCGGACAAAAGGAGGAACAACTTGAACCCAGGGCCATCTTCCCCCCCCCCCACCTCCTTCTTACGGTTGCCCATGCAGGTGGATAGGAAAATGAAATCCTCCTCCTTAGCATCAAAAGTCTGACACAAGATAGCCACTGGATGCTGACGTTGATTCACTTACTCCTTTGAGCACCTACCGGGTACCAAGCACAGTGCTGAGACGACACAAGAGGGAGCCAACACGATTCTGCCCCAGCCCTCAAGGTGGGGGGTTGGGAGAGAAGGAAAAGAAGCAAAAATCACACAAAGAATTACATAACTTCCATCATGGCCAAAGCCATGCACAGAGGCGCCAGCATTATGCAGAACGGCTCCTCTGTTTTCCTCCCTCCTCACCCACATGGACAAAGAAGGACAAGGGAAGGAAAGAGCCCAGCAGGAAGAGATTACCAAATGTCTGAAATCATACACCCTCAAAAAAAAATCCAATTTGTTCTTGCACGAGTCAGATTTCACTCCACCTACAAATTGACTGGAGCCGGGAACTCAGGTGTCTTGAGCCCAGCACACAGCACAGCCACTTTCATAAATGTCCCACGTCTAGACGGCACCGTGCGCCTTATAAAATGGTCTGCCTTTAAATAAGGCCACCCTGGAGTTTAATGTTGAAACCGTATGCAGTAGCAGGTCTGGCCGGGGACCTGCGAATTCTACCCTGCGGTGCCTGCCTCTTTAAGAGGCAACCGGCCCAGCCAACTCACATTCTTGTTAAATGTAACAGGCCCAGCCTCCTCTTCTGCAGAAGTAGTTTTTCCTTTTTTTGAATAATCACCAAAAACCACCTGCTCTGCAGCCTGCCACAGTGGCTTCTGTGACTGTTAAGAGCTCGGTGATCTAGGCGGGGTCATGGGGAAGCACATGAAAACTCAGGCCTTTATTGGCTGGTGAGTTCAGCCCAGACCTCACAGACCTCAGTTTCCTCATCTGTAAAATGGGGTTAGCAAGGTGTACCTCCCGGGGTGGTTGTAAGGAGTGGACATAATGTAAGTAAAGTGCCTGGCACACTGTAGATGTTGAATACATGGTGGTTACTGTAAATGAGGCCTCAGAAATGGGGTCCTGGACCACGTTCAGGGGTGATGAGCTCACAGCAAATCATCTCATAGGCCTCTCCCCTCACCATTTCCCTCACACCTCTTCCCCCACCCCACACTCTATCTGAGGCAACAGCAGGTTAAAATTTATATTCAGCCTACATGCCAGCACACGGCAAGGCAGCCAGCTGTCTCCCCTGCCTGCTTTGGGGAGGGGAGAAATTCTGGGCAGCGAGAGAATCCCTTCCCACTTCACTCCACAGTCACCTCCCAGGGTCACCTCCCAAGGATGCTCATTCACTGCCATACATTAGCCTTCAGTGACTCAAACAGGGGTCATGGGCATCTTGTTAAAATGCAAATTCTGAATCCCAAGGTGAAAGGTGGGGCCTGGGATTCTGCACTCCCAGGTGATGCCAGTGAGGCAGGTCCAGGGACCACACTGTGAGCAGCAAGGTCTTAGTGCTCTGCCTTTGGCCCTGACATATCAACTTTTTTAAATCGGTGGCAGTATCTTAGTAAGAGCAACGGTGAACGTTCATTAAGTGCCAACCGTGTGCCACCGCGCCTTATCTTATTTAATACTAATTATAACCCCATTTTATAGGGGAGGAAACTGAGGTACAGAGAAAATAAATATTGCCCAAAGTCACTCTGCTTGTAAGAGACAGAGCTAAGACTTGAACCCCAGCAGGCTGAACCCAGAGGCTGCTGATTCTCGAGGCTATGGATAAAGTTGGGATGGACGGCAAACATGGCAGCTGACAGAATCTCTCAAAGGATCCCCAACAGTCTCCTGAGGCCAGTGGGATGGGCCCCCTCCAAGCAGGTGCAGTTTTACAGGGTCACAGGTGAGGTCCCGGGAGGCAGGACTGGAGGAGTGAGCCTCAGGGGAGACACACGACCATAAACGCTGGCATCACTTCGTGAGGACAGGTTTGTGCGGTCAGGCTACAGGAACTGGCAGCTTCCCTGCCATTCACAAGGTGTGATCTCATACCTGGCCACGGTCCACAGGAGCTGTGGGCAGCTTGGGGACCTTTTCTTAACAAGGAGCCCAGAGGCCACCTGCAGTGGGAACAGGCAGCCAAAGTGGAGGCCAGCGTACGGGTTCCTGCTCTTGTGTGGTTGATGGTCAGAGTTCAAGCTCCACTTGGCCACTGGATCCAAAGCTCCCCAGGATCACCAAATGGCTTGCACTCACAAAGGCTGCCGTCAAAGGCCATCACCCTGGCGACGCCACCCAGGAGACCGTCTTGCAGCCAAAGCCCCTAATTGATGCAATGACCCCCAGCTCTTTGAGAGCAGCCTAACTCAGGACAACATTCTAGCAAGCTGCCATGATGCAACCAGCCCCACAGGGACCAACGCCAACAACGCCGCGGAGCCCACGGGCCTCTTCCTGTCAGGCCTGTTGATTCATGTCATTACATGGATGTTTTCTCAGACAGAAGCAAGTTGGAAGCCAAAAGTCATATCACCAGGCTCTGGGGAGAAGCACCCCGATGCCAGGGAACGTGACAAGAGTAAGAATGAGCTTTTTCTTCAAATGGCATCCCACCATTGGCCACCACCAGCCCTTTCAATCTGCTAAGAAGTTTGGAAAAGACAATCCTCAGCAACTCAGTGCTCGATTCTCTCATTCCTCAAAACTCCCCACCAGAGATGATGTCTCTCTTCAGATGACACTGATTATTCTCCTGCCATGAAAAATGTGTTCTATTTTCAGAATTTGGGCAGCATATCTGGTTTTTATTGGACGCTGCCAGGGCCTGCTTAGGAGGGCCTCAGAGAGGCCTGGGACGCTCTTTTCTACATGGTCAGTCAGCCCTTGCTCTTCAGCACACCATCCCTCTTCAAGGACTGAGCTAAGACTGTCATGATTGCACGTGGTAATGCCACAAGGCAAGTGGAAATCATGACTAAAGAATCTTGGGCAGATTTGCCCTCCCTGGACGGTGGGTGTTCGGGGTTTGTAAACATCAGATAGTGGCCATGGCTAACCGAGCAGAAAAAAGAAGGCCAATGGAAAGTTAACACCAGCAGCAACGCCAAAAGGAAGCAACAAAACAGCTCGAAGCTCCCGATTAGATTGTCAGAGAGAACAACTGGCCAGAGGGTGGTGAGCATACCACCTGCATCAGATCCCCTGGTTGGGGAGAAAGGGGAAACTGGTTGTCAAAATGCAGATTCCAGAGCTAATGAATTCGAGGGTGGGGAGCAAGCTGGCATCAGCATTTTTCACCAGCTTCCCAGGTGATCCTGTTGCACTCTGGAGTCTGAGAAATGCCATCTTAAACCAGAGTAAATGTGGCCATGACGGCCCTTACGACTCCGGAACTTATTATGATGCAGTCATGTTAAACGTTAGATGATTAGTGAAAATTAATCAGCCTGCCATCCAGATAGAGGGGAATTATAAACAAGCTGCTTCCTGGAGGGGACTCAGTGACCTGAATTAATTTACCCCTGGCAAATGGAAGGCTTCTTGTTCCCAGCTGACAGTCCTCTTGTTCTAGCCCGAAACGAGCCTACCGATGCTGTTAAGGGCACTGAAGCTGGCTGCTGATGGATGCTCCACCCACAACCTGGGGCTCCCACACCTGGTAAAAGTGAATGTGTCTGATGAAGAAGGGGAGGGAGGTGAACTCTGGAGCCCCACGTCCCGCCTGCTCTGTGAGAGAGGGTCTGGCTACAGCCGTGAGGAGCCTTCTCACCAGAATCCTCTGGAAGTGTCTCCAGGCTCTGCTCTTAATAAACACCCCAAGGCGCCCTGCATGAAAGGCCTCTAGTAGCATGAGAGATGCTACACAGGCAACCAGAGTCACAGAAAATGCAAGGCCATTTAGCTGGGATGCGGTTGGCCGAGGGGTGGTTTATTTTTGGACTTTCGCATTTCCAAAAGCCAAATGCAACACCAACTCCGAATTCTCGAGTGCCACTGCTTCTCTTCCAGGTTACAAGTGCTGTGCGGATGGAGAGGAAGAGCCAGAAGGCCAAGGTGACTGATAAGTTGGACAGCTGGTAGTATCCAATCACGCTGGTGCTGTTTATAACACAGCTTGGACAAACTTAGGGTTGTGCAACTCTTATTTATCGGCCTCCAAGCCCAGCCTGAACTATTAAGAAACCCAGCACCAACACCTCGGCCTGCACAGCCATGGGTCACAGCAACTTGGTCCAGGTGTCCCTGCACAGAGAGGTCCTCAGGCAAGCACATCACAGCCTCAGCTTCTTCATCTGCAAATAAGGACAAGAGTACCGAACCCACAAGGTTGCTGTGGGGATCAGAGCAGACTGTGCATGGGATGGGGGCAGTGAGAGAGCCGACAGTCACTAAGGCAGAGGCACAGGGAGCACCATTCTCATCAGCAGACAGACGTCAGAGCCGCAAGGCCCTCAGAATGTTCTATCGCTGCCATCCCTCCCCGCATTTTACAGGTGAGAAAACCGAGTCCAAGGGAGGTTGAAGCACAGCCCGGGGTCATGAAATTAGCAGCAGCACTGAAATTGCATCATGAGTCCCGAGTCTCACTCTAGCCTGCGACTAATACTCCGGGCAAGGACTCCTGACCAAAGTCCACAGCCACAGCTAGCAGCGGGGCTGAAACTGCTGCAGAAAGGTCTGGCATTGACATGTGAGGCAGGCCCCAGTGCAGCAAAGGCCCCAGAACTGATGCATTATTAACACACCGAGATGGGGAATGACAGACAGGCCAAAGGGGGCCTGGCAGATTATGACCCGCTTTACAGCACAGGGCATTACTTCAGCTCCATCTAACGCTAGCGGGCTGTCCCCACCACACAGACATGTCGGGGACCCCATTTTCAGGCCGATTCCATCCAAACCTCATTCCAGTTTCTGAAGTCTGCTTTGATACCACACAGGAATAAGCATACTTGGGAGGTTTTTTTTTTATCCCATTATTTCTTAATTCACTGAAAACATTGTTTTAAAACATTAACTCCAAGTTGCTATTGAATCACTGACCTTGGAAACAGTGAACAAGGAACACAAAAGACCTAAGGAAAAAAATTAGTTTTCCAAGAGGAAAGGAAATTAATCGATTGACTAACTGATCCAGGTGAGCAGAACAAAGAAAAAAATAATCTTTAATGTCTTAAGATGGTAAAATGCATATGACATGCAAAAAAAGGGAGGGGGCATGGCTTTAAGTTTTATTTTCTATTTTAACCGTGGGTGATTTTATAGCCAAGTGAAAGAGAAGAGTCTTTCGACGTTATTTTTATCCTGACAGACTCCCTCTTATTTGGAAAACTGATTTATGGCAATTAGAGTGTGCAAAGACAAATCAGACAGGGAAGGAACAAGCGCCTGGGCTGCAATCTATCCCCCTGGAGGCCTCATTCATCACCGCCTCACAGCAGAAGCAGAAGCTTCTTTTCCTTCCAAGAGAAGCTCTCTGTCCATTACCCAGAGAGTTAGCAGGCTGGCTCCTGCTTCACGGCCCGGTTGCAAAATCCATCTGAACGCTTATCAGCCCACTAATTACCGCCCACAAACCTGCCTGGGATGCTTGTCACGGGAGCACCTCCGGCTACAAATGTACAGCCCCCTCGAAGAGCATGCTCAGTCTGGGCATTTCCTATCAGCCCATCAGGCAGGTTGTCTCCGTGAGCTTTATCCCGCCCCCATCACTCACTTTCTACCCTCAGGGAGATTGGGGAGAGGGGGGGTCTGTGGTCATTATGGGGTCCCAAGGAGCAGCCTGGGAGAGGAGTGTGTCCATGCCCCTGGACGCCTGTGATCATCACTTTCTCTGCCAGGATTCCCTCCACTTCACCCGCAACTCGCTCCGCTGAGCAGCCTTTCCACCCCCTTTCATAACCTCGCTCACCATTCTTTAGGTTTCGGTCACACAGAGACCACTTCTGTCCTCTTTGCTACATCGCCAGGGCCAAGCAGGTGCCTGGTGTATACTAAATGCCAAAAAGCTGTCGCTGAAACAGACCTCAAGTACTTAAAAGGACCCTTCATGTTATGCTAAGTGAAGTCAGACGAAGAAAGAAGAATGCTGTCTGATTTCACTTACACGTGGAATCCAAAAAGGCTGAACTCAGAAGAACAGAAAATAAGTGGCCCGGTGGTTGCCACGGGCTGTGGGGGTGGGGGAAGTGGGGAGATGCCGGTCAAAGGGTAAAAACTTTCTGTTATAAAATGAGTAAGTTCAGGGGACCTAACATATGGCATGGGGAGTACAGTGAACGATATTGTATTATGGACTTGAAAGTTTTAAGGGAGAAGATCTTAAATGTTATCAGCACACACACAAAATGATAGTTATGTGAGGGGATGGAGGTATTAACAAACCTTACTATGACGATCATTTCACATTTTATATGTGTGCTAAATTATCACCTTGTACACCGTAAACTTACGTAGGTTACATGACAATAGGTCGATAAATTTGGGTGGAAAAGGACCCTTAACAAAACCTAAAACCACAGCAGGACGTCATATCATCCCAAAGCCCCTACCCCTGAGCCTGAACTTGCTGGTCTTTAACATGGAGATTGATGACCATAGTGCACACTCCAGAAAGGGTGGGAGATCATTCGCAACAGCTAGTAATAGTCATAATAATCGCCAGTTATCGAGCCCTTGGTATATGCCAGGCACAGCCACCACTGCCTTAACCGTCTCAACCTCTCCCTCCTGGAATTCTTGTAAAAACACTATTGTTTCTGCCTTCCCAATGAATATACACTGAGTCTGAGGGAGGTTAAGAAACTTGCCCTGGGGCACCAACTAACAAATAGGAGAGCTGGGGCTTGCTCAACCCAAAAAGAATACTCTGAAACCACACTGACCAAGGCCTGGCAGCTGGTCGGTGTCCGATGAACGTGAGCTCAATCGGAGCCTCTGGAGATGAAGGCCCCACCACGCCACACTCACTTGCCCCCACCCTGAGTCTTTCTTCAAGCTAAAATTTAAATCGCTTCCATCTTCAAAAACATGTCTACTGGGGTTCCTTGCTGCTGCGAGGCCACCAATGCATTTGTGCAAAAGGCAGAGTTGGACAGGAAGCGTGTCCCTCACGTGATGCAATAATGAGTCAATTCTCCAGCAGGCAATTTGGGGATATCGACTCCAAATAAGGCATCCCTTCAGGTGCTGCAACAAAACAGGACCCAAAACTACCCTTTGAGTGGTTCACAATTCAAATGGAAAGAGCAGCGGATATGGGGGGCCCTCCACTCACTCATTCAGCCTTCTGCTAGTAGGAACCTGCTGCCTTTGCTCTCCGGGTAGCCCTACCCCATCGGATGCAGTTTTAAAGAGCTCGTTGGTCACGATAACTCACTCTCCCTGTGCCTGTGGGTGGACCCATGACCCTAGAGTTTGGTTAAGGAGCTGCTCTCCCCAGAACTGACTTTGGAGCGGTCTGAAAATGGCAGAGGCACACATCCCGACAACAACCCCCAAAAAGACCATCTGTTAGTAGTTCTTCCTACCTAGGTCCTCAGGGGTCCTTAGTTCTTATCTTTTTCTGTGGGATATACCTCACCTTATGAATTCGTCCTCTCCTTCAGGGAGTCACAGGGTCCTTTTCTGTCACTTGCAACCAAGACCCTTAACTTCTACTGGGAGATGTCGAAGAGTCAACAAGGAAGAGAGAACAAGGTCCCTAAGCTGGTTACTAAGAACGAGTCACCAGCTGTGTCCGGGAGGGCTCCTTCCTGTCAGGGAGCAGGTGGGACCTGGGATGGAACCAGAAGATGCACAGGCTTTGCCACAGAGAGACCACCAGTTAAGATACTTCTCCCTACTTATACCGATGGGTAGACACAGGACTCTACTGTTTGGCCAAGGAGATGCTCGTTGTAGGAATCTAAGAGGCTTCCCAGCAAGTGTTCTCTTGTGAGATCACAGGTGAACGGATGTATGCATGCAGCGGTGAGGCCTCCTGAGAAATCCTTCCACCCACTGCTCCCCTGTCTCCACCCTTGTGTCTCAGTCACACTCCTAAATGAGACCAAAATTGTCTCACTTTGCTCAGTTATTCATTTTTCATCCCTACAAAGAGCCAGGAAAATATCTTCACTGTCCCTTTAGCTCACCCACATTCCATGCCTTCCATTCAGTCATCTCTTGCCCAAAATGGGCCTATGACTATTTCACTTGACTGGTACTAGTCCAAATGCCATCTTCGGGACCCATCCAGATATAATGTTTACAATAATTTCCTCTCATGCCACAATAAAGCCATATTAAATTATGATGGTGTCTTGTCTTTTTAAAAAATCTGGATGATTGGGGCTTCAGTAAGGATCATTTTGATCAATCTTAACCAAAGGTGTAAGAAGTCTAGCCATATTCTCTGCCACATAATATTTATACCTATAAAATATTTAACGGCTGCTATAGACTTGTGTCTCCTCTCCCAAATTCCTATGTGGAAGTCCTAACCCTTGGTGTGACTGTATTTGGAGACAGGCCCTTTAAGGAGGTAATTAAGGTTAAATGAGTTCATAAGGGTGGGGCCCTGATCCAATAAGCTGATGTCCTTATAAGAAGAGGAGGACACACCAGAACATGGACACACCAAGGAAAGGCCATAAGAGGACACAGCAAGAAGGCAGCCATCTGCAAGCCAGGAAAAGAGGTCTCACCAAAAACCAACCTTGCTGGCACCCTGATCTTGGACATCCAGCCTCCAGAACTATAGAAATATAAACATCTGTTGTTTAAGCCAATCAGTCTATAGTTGGTCTCTGTTACGGCAGCTGGAGCAGACTGATACAGCACAGCAGTCATGGCTCATGCCACTTAAATCACAGCTGACATATAACCTAAAACCCATAACATTCACGGTCAATACCAGGCACAGTGAGCAGAGAACACAGGATGGGAACCCTAATGCTTTATTCCTCTCGTGTCCCCAGCGCCTAGGAAAGAATCTGGCACCACAGCACATTCAACAAATGTGTGTTGAGTTGAACTGACTCAAACACGATGAATATCATCGAGTCTTCATTTTCATGAGAATGGTCCCTTTCTCACCCATCACCACCTACCACCAACCTGGCCCAGTCCGCACAAGTTGCTAAAGTCAGACAAGCTACCCAGGTGATTTCCCGGATTCCACATGGTTTCTGTACTTGTGAGGAGGGCCACAAACCCATGGGTGCGATACCATAAAGTACATGACCGCCTCGTAGGTATTCAGTGCCATCCCTCATTATTTTACTCCCCCATTACCCTGTGTGTCAGACAGAAGAGGAAAATTGAAGCTGAAAAAGAACTCCCCAAGTTCCCACAGGCCATAAAGTCAACACCCACGTGTCAACCCAGGCGCTTGGATCTGTGGACAATGCTGCTTCCGAAGCTAGGCCGCACCCGTTGCCACATTTCACCAAATCTCTGGAAACATGGGGTAAAGGAGAGATACCCCGATCCCAGCACTGTGAGGCTTCCTCTGCAGCTTCAGCCTTGGAGAAAACTAGCTCAGCTGTCAGACTATTCAAATGCCGTGGGCGATGGGGCCGGGGAGCTAATCAGAACAATTTGAGAGTGCGGCTAAACGAGGACACCCCTTCCTGGAGCGAGCACTGCCTTGATGGCAGCACTTCATAAGAACCCTTCCCTTACAACAAAACTGTCAAATCCAGCAACCACAGGCCAGAAACATCCCAGCTGAACCCCGCCAAGCTGCGTTCTGATGTACTGTACACACAAATACCAATATTCCCCAGATGTTCTCCATGTAAAACATTTGGTTTGAGACACAGCCCTTCTTTCCCAAAAACTCTTACATTTGTTTAATGGACTCATACAGTTCAGCTAAAATATCCCGGAGCAAACATCTGAAGCCAGCTCAGCTCTGATGCAAGCATCCCATCTGCAGAAAAGACAAACAAGTAAATAGGACGATCCTCCCCAGGATTTATGCTCGCTGCATCTTTAAGCAGGTCATAAAATGCAAGCTATGTACAGAGAGTAACGCACGTTGCTTTCAAGTGTGTGTCTGTACCCCTCTCCGTACTAATCCAAGGCTGATGTTCAAACAGAGAGTGGGCCTGGCATGCTGACGGGGAGGCTACATTCTGCCTCTCATGCCCTCAGAAAAGAAGTCAAAAAAAATCTGTCATTCGAGCAACACAGATGATGAAGGTAAAAGTAGGATTTTCCTGGATTTAATCATCCAAATACAGCAATAACTTGTTTGCTCCAAAGCCACTTATCTCTACACCCACAATCTAGAACACGGGTAAGAGGTGGCAAAATAGAAAAGGCACTAGAGGTGGCAAAATGGAGTAGGCACTAGACCTTGAGTCGAGGGACCCAGCTTGGCCACATGCTAACTGGGTAATCCTGGCCAGTCCTACTCCCCACAAGCGACTAATCCTGTTACACAAGAAGATGGAATGTCACTAGATTTCATCATCAGGGCCCGTTCAGCTGTGAAGACTGTATGAAAAGGGGGAATAAACCCTTAGAGAAGCCACCTCAAGAAATGTCATCAAATGCATGCATTGACGCCCCTGAAACGGTCACCCATAGTTTTGCTACTGACAAGTCTGAGCAGCTCAGCCACAGCAAATCTGTGGGCAAGTGGAAAAGCAGAACTAGAAAGCTGCCAGGGACAGCCTCACCGACTGAACCAAGACAAGGACGACTACCTTTACCTTTGACCTTGTCTCGCAGGTTTTCGGGATTGAGAATGTTTATTTTCACTTTCGGGGAAAGAAGCATTTTATCGCTTAAAAAGGTCGCCGAAAGGCAATGAAAGTCGACGATGAAGAAGACAGACAAATTCTACATGGCAGACGTGGGAATTCCAAAACACGGTACTGAGGACCATTGAGAAGTTCCCCCAAGGACCTCAAGACAAAGTTTCCCCACGCTGGAAGTCTTTAAGAAAACGTGCGACGACCGCTTGAGAAAGATTTCCATCATAAATGGCTCAATCTTGTTAAAAGATTGGCTCTTGAATGGGTGAGCTTCAATTTCCTGGAACACTATATCGTTCAAGCTCTCTATTAAATTATAATAGATTAAGTTATATTCATATTTCCACCTAACTCGTCAGATGAGCCAGTATTCTCTGTTTCCTTGACTGAGACTAATGGCAGGTTGAACAGCAGGGGCTGTTGGGCCACTCTCTGCCTTTCCCCACACCCTTCTATTCAATGAGCCAACTACCCACAGCCATCCCAGCCAAGCCAGCTGCTCCAATATGCCGGCCTCTATGTCCATGGAACACCCCACTCTCCAACGAGGCCTGCAAATCATGGCACGATAGTAACTTCCCCCATTCGACAATAAAAATCCCCAGATTCCAGACTTCTGTTTACTTGCATCACTGCCAAGAAAATGCAAAATGCAATCAGATAACATACAGCAAATGCCCAGTGTGCCCAACCGACAACATATGCTCCAAAACCACTTTTTGTAATGATCGTTATTAACCAATGCAGACACGTGTGCAAGTAAGACCACTGCAGAGAGGCCTTCGAAATAGGATGTCGAGAGGAAGACATCAGAGGGCAAAGCGAGACAAGGGTTGGGAGAAAGGGAACAGCTGTAGCTTCTTTTAAGAGGACATTTCAGGTCACCCCACTGAAAGAAGTCCCTCCGAGTGTACTTCTGTAGCCCCCAGGGAATCAATTTGGTAGGACGGAATTATTTCCCTGAAATAAACAGACACACAAAGGTCGCTACAACTGGGGCCTAAAAAGAAAACAAGCCGGCTGCCGATTTACGGGCAGCCTCTGACGCAAGAGGGCAAAAGGTCCCGGCCCAGGTCCAGCGGGATGGCTCTGGACACACCAGTCCTCCCTGGAGAAAGCATACTGGGGGCAAAGGTGGGCAAGGTCCCAGCCCGACCAGTCACCAATGAGGATACCTTCAGCGCAGACCCTTGGACCTTGGCGGTCAGCATGCTGTAGCCAGTGGCTCTCAACTCCTGCAGTGAACTACAGTAACCTAGGGGACAATGACCCCTGGGTCCCATCCCCAGAGAGCTTTGCAAAGGTCCCCAGGTTATCCTAATGCTCAGCCAGGTCTGAGAACCAGCGGGGTGGTGGGAAGAGCCGCCATGGGGCCAGACGCACCGACCTGAGTTCTGAACTCAAGTGCTACCTTGATGACTTGAGCAGATCATTCCCTTTAACGACAAAGTGCGGATAATAGTTGTTGTACATCGCAGAGTTGCTGTGAAATGGGATGATGTTTATGAATTGTCATTTAGCGTGTCTTGCAGAAGGCACATGCTAAGTATTCTAGAAATGTTCTCTCTTCTCCTTTTCATTCTCTTTCTTTCTAAGTTCTCCCAAGTGGGTCAGGAGTTCTGGGCACTCTCAACTCTAAGGGGCTTCCTGCCCTGCTAAGTGGTTAAAAAAGAGGGGAAGGGAGGTACATCCTTCCTTGTGTTGAACCCCCACATGTACAACACACACACACACACACACACACACACACACACACACACACACGCCCTATGGGGTGAAACAGGCATATTCTACAGCAAAACTATGTAAAAACTGAGCCACACACAGCAAAATGAGAGAACTCCCAAGTTTTTAAGATCTGCTTTGCTTTTCCCGTCTAGAGGAAAACGTATCTTGGGTGTGACAACTTTCTCAGAAAGTCTCTGCCTCTGCCTTTGTCCCCCACCTAGGCCAAGTGCAAGACTCCTACACCCAGGAGCACCACCCAAGGCTGGTGCATAGTAGGCGCAAGGGAAGGTCTGCCTAATGAATGAATTATGCTCCTTGAGACCAGGGGTGGGAATGTGTAGATCAACAGAGCCCATAATGCCCACATGTGTTAATCCCATAAACAGGCATTGCACAAATATAACCCAAACTTTTGATTCTGAGCAACTGGCAGAAAAGGAAATGAAAGCCCATTCAGCGTTTGGGAGGCAGATGCTCAAAGTCCAGGGACCATAAACAGCAGTGTCACAGCACTTCAGGGTCTGAGTGGTGCAAACATGGGCAAATGACTGAATTTCCTGTGCCTCGGTGTGTTCACTGTAACATGGGGATAACAAAGGTGTGCACCTTTTAGTGTTACCATGCGGATGAGTGTAGGTCAGCGATTTAGCATGCTTAATCTCTCAGTTGGCGCAGTGACAGCTATGCAACTGTTTGCTAGTATTAGTACTCCACGGAGAGCTAAAAGGCAAAGAGACCTCAAGCTTCAGGTCTGATGTAAGAACCAGGGTCTTAGGGCCCTCCAGTTATCACAAGAGAAGGTGTGGACTGAAGAAAGCAGCGGGGTGAATCCCCACATACATATGACAGCTAGCTTCCCATTGCTGTGTGTCCAAGGACAGGCCATGGACCAATCTCATCATATTCACTTGAGATGCTTGGTTAAAACACTGTAGATTCCCAGGCGTCCCTGAGTCCCACCCCAGCCCTAGTGGATCAGACCCTCTGGGGTGGGTGCCAAGGATGGCACATTTAACAGGCACCACCCTGCCTCCCAGCAGATTCACACTGGATTAAACTCTTACTCTAGAGAATTGTGTCTGTCTGTCCATCACTACGTCTCCAGAACCTCAATCAATGCCTGACACATAGTACGTGTTCAATAAATCTTAGATGAAGCTATTCAGTGGTTATATCTCTAGAAATACTCGTCCAATTTGTTTGAAGACCCACTCTGCGTCCGGCACATGCAGCAACAATGCTGAATCAGAAAGACAACTTCATTCATTCTAAAAATCTGTCCTGGGCGCTTTCTATATACCAGGCACTGTGCTAGCCACTGGAGATACAGAAAAGACGATGCATGAGGTTGGTAAGAGATCATTCCTGTTAGTGACAAGTGCTATAGATGGAGCCAATGACGCAAGGTGTGTCACTGCAGTCATTAAAGCCAGCATCTTAGAGCAGTGCTGTCCTTCAGAACTTTCTACGATGATGGAAATGACCTTTTCTGCACTGTCCAAATGTAGCCACTAGCCACAGAGGGTTATTAAGTAGTTAAAACATGGATAGCAAGGAATTTAAGTTTTAATGTTATTTAATTTAGCTCATTTTCATTTTAATAGTCATGTGTGTCCACATTAGACAGGGCAGGTCTCGTGGCATAAAGAGATATTTAAACTAGAAATTGTAACACAGGGCAACATATGCTATGGGGTGGGGACAGAGCACCATGTGTTCTCCAACGCCTCTCACCCAATTACCAGATGCCCTAGTGTTCTCTGGCTCTGGAAATTAAAGGACCAAGGTCAGGTACAAGGCTTGTGCTTGGGCTGGAATTTTTATAGTCCATGATCAGCTGGAAGTGGTATGCAGCCTAGCCAAACCCCAGAGACTTATGGTTCAAGAACACACCACTGACTGCAAAGCCCGCCCACAGCTGCCAGAGAGAGAGAGAGAGAGATCTCTTTCTTCACCATCATTCCGGTGATGATCATTTTGTCCTTGGCTGGGGTGTCCCACTGGGCCCGAGACGCTGTGTCGATTTTATGAGATTGCTTTGCTCCAAGCACAAGTACAAATACAAGCCTCCTAAATTCCACCAGAAAATTGGTGGCTAATCCAAACATTTCATAAAATTAGAACCCATTGTGGGGCTGAAAGAGGAATTCAGACTGCGCCGCCACCAGAGAAATGCAAAATATTTGGTAAGTTTTTTCCTTCATGAGCTGTTTTAAGAAATGCTTTTGCTGCTTGAAGCAAAGGAGGGGGGGAAATGGGAGAGTTTTTGTTTTTGTTTTTTTCTCTGTGGTTTGCAAAAAGCATCACCAGATGAAAAATCGAAGAATCCTGCCTGACTTCGTTTATTTTTATTTATTTATTTTTTTTAATTAAAGAAAGCTTTTAGGAAGGCAACGATGTTTGCTTTGACATTTAACAACAAGTTCTCTTTCTTCATGCTGCAGAAGGAAGGTAATGCAAGAGGCTACAGAGTTATAAGCTTCTTTCTACTGGACTCCCTGATAGTAGAGCAGAGCAGTCATTTCTCCAACGCTAGAATGAATTTAAAAAGTCTCTTCTATGCTTCTCTTTAAAAAGCGATGACTAACAGAAAATAGCACAGAAAAAGCCATTTTTCTATTCATTCAGCAGTACTGGAGCCCGTATTTCACCATCACAGGCTCCAATTTTCACTTCATCCACTTGAATGAGCTCTGTCACCTCTGAATTCAACATCATTCAATATAAGGAATCCTCACATCATCGCAGCATCTTCACGTATTACGAGAGCCCCTGAAACTGACTTTGTTCCTGACCTTCTGAGCTAATGCTGAATGTGTGGCCTTATCACACTGAAGTAGAACTTGAAGGCCAAGTGGGAGGGCGATCTGTTGAGACTGTATGAGCTCATCGAGACTTTCCTAAAGATTATTTCCCAAAGTGGTGTTTCTGTATAGTAACGGATATGCCATGGCTTGGGAGGCAGAAACTGTTTCTTCTCATTCAGTCTTGCATTGACGTCCTGTGGGGAAGGAACTCTTCCCACACCCACCCCCAGCAGGTACCTACCTACCTGACTTCCTAACCTCTCACCTGGCAGAGATGATGATAAACCCAGTCTCAGTTGCATCTTGCCTTTACATAAGTGATGTTTTTCCTAGAAAATGGCAATTTTGCACCTTAGTGTTCTTCTTGGGCTTTAGCCCCAGAATTTTTCTATCCTGAGATGTCAGTAGTGATCAGTCATTCAGGCATACAGGCCTGCGTGTCCCCAGCATCTACCTGCCAGGCGTTGTGCTAAGCACTTGGTATACACCTGCAAGCAAACTGATGGAAATCCCTGCCCTACTAGAACATACCTTCTAAGGAAGGAAGACAAACAAGGCAGGACTCAGTGTCTGCAGCTTTGAAGCAATCTGGGAATGAGACTTGAGGACTCACCAAATGCAAAAATGGAAGGGGCTGGAATGTGAGTCCTAAGGGAGCAGAACTTCATCCGTCTGGTCTCATTGTCACTCTCTCCCTGCCGCCCAGAGCAGGGTGGTGTCTGACACGTAGCAGGCACTCAACAAATATTTGTTGAGTGAATAATGAATCGTAAAACAAAAATCAGGCCCAGAGTGCTCATCTGACCAACCGGTAGTTGTAGCCACGAAAGGGACATATCTTGCCCAAGGTCACACAGCTCACGTCGTAGCAATGGTGAGACGAGCCCCCAAGTCTCCTGACAATATCCCTAGACTCATAACGCTCCCCAGCCATTCAACAAATATGGATTGCATTTTTATTGTGTACCAGGCACTAAACGAGCACTGAGAGGACATAAATAACCAAGGCACAAAAAATTCTGGATCACGAACAAAGTTCCTCCAATGGCAATTTTAACAAGCCGGAGACAACTTTCTCTGAGCTTGGCACATCTGGGTTGCGGGGGTGTCTACCATCCACTGTGTGGGTGAAGAACCAAAGCAGGAAGCTGCAGAGGCTGACCAGGCTCCATACCCAGGAGAGGGCATGGCGTCCAGGGGTCATGACCATGACCCTGAAGTCGGAACAGCCTAGATCTAAATCCCGGCTCTGTGACTTTGGGCCAGCCACTGGATCTCTCTAAGCTTCTGGTTCCTCAACAGCAAAACGAATGCAACCACAACACAGGCGCAAAGGACAGAAGGCATGTGAAGTGGCTACCCCAGTGCCTGGCACACACTGGCCACTCACTAAATGTCTCCTGCTGTTAGGACTGTTAAGGAAAGGATCCTCCATCTGCTCGGACCTTCCTACACATTCGAGAAAGTGGATACGGTTAGTGGAGATTTCCACTTCATTCCTCCCCTCTCCCGGATTTCTGCTACCAGCCGCTTGCACGCCCACTCACGCAATGGTTCCCTCCCTGAGCATGCCATTTGATTCTGCCTGGGGAACAGATTAACCATGAGGAAGATGCAAAGTGAGGTTCTCCCTGGAGGGAGCCCATGGCTACCCCGCCTTTCTATCCAAAGGCTTTTTCGGGCTGGGCTCTGAGCTCAGCAGATAAAGGGAGTGTCAGCCTCTTCCCTCCCACTGTGTCTGCGAGTTGGAGAAAGAGTTCACTTTCAAATCTGCTAAGAACATGCAAAGTAATTATGTTGCATCAAGGACCGCGGAGAGCTTTTCCAAGTTTGCTGGCATCTTTTTAAAACTGATACTGAGAAAGTCAAGGCCGCGTAATGGATGGGCTGGATGCAAAGGGATGAAATTCTGAAACACACACACACACACCAGAGCATCGCTCTCCTTAAATGGACCAGCAAGGAGAGGTACATCTGGACCACGCAGATGGAGATCTAGAAACGACAAGGGGTGGGTGAGCTCCTTTGGGACAGAGGTCATATCTTGTTCCTTGGTGTCCCCCCATTGCCTATACAGTGCCTGGCCCAGAGCAGGAGCTCAACAAATACATGAATAAATATATATTTTTTTTAATCTGTTACCTGGGGGAGGCAAGAGGAACACGAGAAAACATGGCAGATATTTCTACTCCTTCTTGGGAAGCCGACTAGGGTTGTGTGAGTGCTCAGACAGACGTGAGTTTCATTCCTGCCATCACCCCAACCCCAGGTTACAAACAGTGTGGGGCCCTCTGTCGTAATGTGGGGAAGGTGACAGCATCTCTCACAGGCTGGGTCTAAGGCTGACAAGGAAGTCAGTGAGATGATAACAGGCAACACACCGACACCCCTGCCCTGCAGATGTAAAGTGCTCTCTAAAGGTGAGCTTGACTGACTGATGGTCAATGAATTGATTTCACCTTTAACGATGAAACAGCAGTAAACATATTAGATAAGTTTTCCCTTTAAATGAGGCTGCCAAGGACATCCCTTATCCTGGGGAGAACACACCCCTGTTAGTCTTTTCCTAATTCCTATAGACTTGCCTCCACCCCCGCCCGACACCAGGTTAAATGCGTGCTGAATGTCCCCATCATCCGCGTCTACAGGAAGACCCAAATACACAACAGACAGCAGAGGCAGCTGCAGGGCTATGGACTCACTGGGTCCAGAATCAAAGCCTCCCAAACGCTGACTATCTAAGGAATGAGCAGGAGCAGAGTTCCTTCCAGGCAACCCGGCAGGATGCGAGCTTGCCCTCCTCCAACTCCCAATCAACAGCTACCACTTACTGAGAACTGGCTACAGGTCAGGCTCTGTCCTCAGCACCTACCTGAATCCTTACCAAAACCCAGAAGGCAGATTCTCCTGTCATCACCCCACTTTACAGATGAGAAAACTGGCAGGTCCTTTAAAAGTGAGAATTTTCTACTTCGCACAGAGCCTGGCTCTGAATCCACACCCACAGGCGAGCTTCAAACACCAGTGCCTGCTCTGCGCTGGGCAGGACGTACTGGTACCCCAGAACCAGACAGCAGGGAAGGTGAGAAGGTCTCCCCAAGGCAGGATGATGCTCTGCATGGGGAGACTCTCCTCACACCTGACGAAGCCTGCACCTAACCATCTCGAAAGGGTTTTGAGAGCTGAACCCACTTCCCCTTCGCCCAACAAAGGAGCCCTTCTGCCAAAACCTGGCCACAGGAAATAGAGTCCCCACCTCACCAATTCTGAACTTTCAGTGAATCCCAGGATTCCCTTCCCATGAGCTGGCAGGGATGCTGGGTATCATTTTGTCTCGGCCCCTCAATTTACAAGTGAAGGAAGGGGGTTCCACTTCGGGGCACCTACTGTGGGTGATGCCCTGTGCCCAGGCTGCCCAGGCAGATGGCCAAGACCCAGTCCTGCCTTCCCCAGAGAGCCCCTTCCAAGAATAACACATACAGGACATTTAGTGTGGGCCACACGCTTGCTGGGAGCTCTGCATACAGCTCATTTATCCTCGCAGCCACTCCCATGTCACAGCTGAGAAGACTGAGGCAGGTTGCCCGGCTGGAGGTCACACAGGAGGTTGGAGGGGGCTCTCATACCCAGGCAGCCTGTCCATGGGCTACGCTCAGAACCACCCCCCAAACCCCCTCTTACATTCCTCAGCTGGATGGCCCACTTCCCTACCCACCACCCTGTAGAAGATCATGGGCTGAGTGTCCTCCACCTGTGAAGTGACTCCAGCCAGAAAGGATTCTGTCTAATCCGCTGTGATCAGTTGCCTTAGTGGCTTTTGAGCCACAGGTATATGAGGAGCTTGACACACAGCTGGAGGAAACAGGGGAGGGAACGGGCCTTTAGGAAATACTGAGAGAAGCAGCTCTCGTTTTAAAAATAAAAAAATAATAAAAAATAAATTTAAAAAATTAAAACTGGAAAATTGCCCTTGAGCCAAATAGCTTCAGGTGGAGCCTGAGTCACTTGAACCCCACCAGTCCCCTCCCTCCCCTCCCAGGGGAGGAGGCAAAGCTGCCACAGAGGCCTCTTCGCACCTTCCCCAGGAAACCCAAGCTGCCTCTCAATATCTCTAATGAAAGTAAACAAGTGGAATTCTTTTCTCAAGTTTAAAGGGCAAATCCTGGTGGTGTTTCTTCCAGACATACATTACCTCCTGCACTCCAGCCAGTTTACAATTCTTTAAGTACTTGATTTACAACCCAGGGATAAAGTGTTTTGAAAGCCTCGCAAAGCAAATGCATTTGGCACCGAAAGGCTTGCCTACTCTGCGGAGCTAATCACCAGGCTTTCTCGGATTTTCTCAGATGGGGGGGCGCAAAGCCGCGGGGAGCAGCCTCCAAAGGTAGGGAACAGGTTCCTGCCTCCCCTCCAGGCCCACGATGCAGTCAAGAGGCACCTGGCAATGCTGGCCTCTCCAAAGATGTCCTCACGGTGGTGAGGACAGGGATGACCCAGGAAAGGATGGGGCCCTCAAGGGGCCTTCCCTGCTGCCTCCCATCTTCACAGAGCTCCCCCTTCTCAGGACTGCCGGTGCACTCTTTATGTAGCTGTCCATTCACTGGTTCACTCATTCATTCACACTTACTGAGCACCTACTATATGCCTGGCACCAGGCGACAGGCCAGGATGCAGGGCTGAGTAAGGCAGACGGTGTCCCTGCTTCCCTTCTCATGGGGGATGAAGGGGAGGGTGTCTGCAGACAAATCATCAAACCCTCATGGTTTACCTGCTCCGAAGGGAACGGACAGGGCCAGGACTGAGGAATAAGGGCATGGGAGTTCAGACAGGCAGGCAGGAGCTGTGAAGGACATGGCAAGTTCAGAGCTCAGTCCCCTTGCAATCCATGAGAGGGTTTTAAACAGGGAGAGCCATGATCCAAGGTGAGAGGGTCACCCGGGACTCAAAGCTGGTACTTCTCACCGAAATACAAACACCAGCTCTGGTTTTCAAGAGCCTACGATGCACCAGGCTCTGTGCGGGAAGCTTCCAGGCCCTGTTTTTCATCGCAATCCCACTTGGAAGCTGCCTTTTCTAGGTGAGTGAACAGAAGTTCAGCAGCCCAGATCATCTAGCAGCCGAGCAGCAGGGAGGAATTTGAACCCACAACCGTGATTTCTCCCTCTGTACCTCGCTCATATGCTACCTTGCATTGTTCTCAGATTGCGCTACACGTGTTCATTCCACACCCCGACTAAATTCTCCATATCTTGAGGGCAGGACTCGTCATATTCTCGGAAATGTCCCACAGTCTGGTGCACTTGTTAAACCATCTGCTGTACGGCTAGACTGAAAGGAAAAGGTTACCAGTCCCCAAGGTGTGTTGTGTCATTCTGGGGAACCTTCACTTACAGGGTAGTGACGAGTGGTGGCTAAAAGGAAGAGCGATGAAAGCCAGCACCAGGACTGCAGAATGGGGATACGCATGTCACACACACACCAGGCACCCAGGAGAGGGGACAAGTGAATGGCATCCAGCCCACACTACTCTTGCAGAGCCACCAGTCTGGAGTCTGGTGTTTGGGGGGGGCGGGGGGGTTCAAGCCAGAAAAAGAGATGTTTCAAATTCATCCACCTAGAGAAAGGCATTTTCTACTCCATACACATGTGCCTTTTAGACCAGCAACGGCCCTGCTGCATTTACCACACACCTACTATTGTGCCAGGTGCACTTAGCTGTAGCACTTGAATCCTCTCAACAATCCCTAAAATAAGAACTATTATGTTTGAAGGGGATTGGTGACTAGCCCAGGGTCACACAGCTGTCAGGGTGGGATGGAATGTGGACGCAGGCCATCTGGCTCCAGGGCACAGAAGACAATGCTTTCTACTTCTTATACGAAATGAGCGCGAGCATCTGTGAACCTACAGGTTGGGATCTTGGAGTCCAGACAAAGAGGGGCGTCTCTCCCCACCCCTACACCTCCCTGAGCCATGGTTTTTTTATAGCAGCTTTTTTGAGATCTGATTCACATATCAATTCACCTCTTTAAAATCTTTAAGTCATGGGCGGCTCCATAGTGTAGTGGTTAGCACGTCTGCTTTACACGCAGAAGGTCCTGGGGTCGCACCCCAGGTGGGTCCATGGACCATCCCGGGTGCACCAGGCCCTGGGTGCACACCATGAGCACATGGGAGGGAGACACCCCACCTTCAGAGATCCAGTCCATAAAAGGAGACGGCAACATCCATAAGTCAGGGGTGGGGATGGGGGGGAATTAAAGAGGGAGAAAAAAATTAAATGTATAAGTCAGTTGTTAGGATATTCACAGAGTCCTGCAGTCTTCATCATGACCAATTTCCCAACATTTTAATGCCCTAAAAGAAACCCCATACCTATTAGCAGCCATTCCCCCATTTACCTAGCCCCATGGATTTGCCTATTTGGGATATTCCATAGAACTGGAATCATACATTAAATAAAGACGAGCTTCGTGACCGCCTCCTTCCACTTAGCATGTTTTCAAGGTTCATCCATGCTGTCGCATTGGACCAGTACTCCATTTCTTTTTTATTCCTGACTAATGTTCCAGAAATAGTCCAGCAATAAAATGATGGAATTGATCATAAATACTATCCTCTAAATAAAATGAACATGCCGTGTTTTATCCATTCATCAGCTGACGGAGATCTGGGCTCACCTCTCCTTGGGGAGGCTTGTGAAGAATCCTGCTACGAACATTTGTGTGCAAGTTTCGAAGCGGACACGCGCTTGTGTTTCTGCCAGGCCGACCCAGGAGTGAAATCGCCCAGCCCCGGTTTAAAGTTTACCAAAGAGCCTCGCTGTGAAGTCAACATCTGGCTGCTCCTGGGCTGTTTCCAGAGAATTTTATCAATACAGCCAGACTCCACTCACGGGTGGGTCATCTGGCCCGGCCCCTCCCTCCGCTGGGGCCTGGGATCTTCTCATTCCTGCACTGTGCAGGGTCGTCTGGGCCAGCGCGATGATAAATGCGTTCTGCTTTAAAGCAGATACTTCACAAATCATAACTTACAGATGCTCCAGGACTTTCATGTGGGAAAGACAAATGAGACTGATGCTGTCTGACTCCGGAGCCACTGAGGACAGAAAGCCACGGCCAGGAAGCTGACAAGCCCTGGATAGACGTCTCTCTCTCTCTCTCTTTCTCTCTCCCTAACGAGTGCATGAGTACACGGAACAGAAAGGGATTTTGTGCAGAGGAGGGTCCTGCCGGGCTCTGCAGGCTCTGCTACACAACCTGCCATTCATTTCCAGTCATTGTCTTTCCTTCCCAACAAATCAAAAAGCTCCTTGAGGTCAGAGACAATGGCCTACAGCCTTTACACCTCCTAAAACAGTCCCTTGCTCAACATATTCATTTCTGGTCCATCCTACAAGCCTTGGGTAAGCACCTACTATGTGCTTGGCCCTATGCTAGGCATGAACAGTAGAGTTAAGCTGTTAGGTAGGGCTTAACAACAGAACAGACACGACACCTGACTTGACCCGAATCTCTCGCTGCTTCCCAAGGGGAAGCGACACCACAAAGACCTGGCATGTGGGGTGGGTGCATTTTCTATCTAGGAGCAAAGAAGTGAACTGGCTGACCTCCCAAGGCCCCCTAGGGATTCTAGAATCTGATGCTGCCCAAGCAACAAAGAACTCAGTGTGTGTCCAGGTGCAGAGGTCTCTGACCTGCCTCATTAAAGTAACTCATGGCCCAGCAAGCAGACAGTTTGCCAGAAGAAGACATGTCTCTCTCTCTCCCAGCACAGTTTTGACCCTCATCTTCTCATATCTTCTCATACCCCGACTCTTGAAAAACCTCTGGGCTGGCATCCCTGCTCCAGGCCAGCCTGCCAGGCTGATGGGCTCAGGGGCCCACTGTGATCAGAACCCAGCCCCACCGCCCCCTACAGCAAGGGAGAGATGATCAAGGTCTCTGCAATTGCACCGCCTGGGTCCCAACCCTGGCTCTGCTTCTGCAGGCGACCTTGGGAAGACTAGTGAACCTCTCTGTGACTCAGTTTCTTCATCAGGAAGATGAGATGATTAGAGAATTCTTAGAAGGATTAAATATCCCTGGCATGTTATAAGCATTCGAGAAGTATTAGCCGTTGTTGTTGTTATTATTATGTGATTATATTACCCCCATCCTATCTCACCCATCTGGCTCCCAGCACAAACCTTGCATTACAAGCAGTCTGCCTACTCACCCCAGAATCTGCCCTGGGGCTGAAATGTCCCATATTTCAGTCTTCCAAAACTCAATTTAAGGTTATCTTCAACAGCACTTGCCACCCTAATCCCACAGTGGGCCATGGCCATTCTCCACAGGCCCTTCCTGAACAACAATGAGGAATCCCCCCAAGAAAAGAATCCCAACCCACTACAGCTGGTCTTCCAGCACCATGAGGGAGCACCACACCCAAATCAAGAGGTGACCAGCTGGACAACCTTAGGAAGGTTCTCCATTCCTCTAGCAGCATCAGAATAGACTCTTCTGACACTGTCTAGCTGTATGACCCCGGGCGAGTTACTCAACCTCCCTAGGCAGCCCATCCATTAAGTGGGTCTAGCTAGAGTGCACACCTCTTAGGTATGTTGAAAGGATTAAAGAAAAAGTATAAAGCACTTAGCACAGCGGGACACATCCCAGGCTCTCAAAAATATCAGCTGGTAGTAATAATAGCAGCAGCGCTAATACAGGGAGAGGATGTGTTCTTGGTCCCGGATCAAACTCAGTGTAATGAACTCAGCTTCAACGAGCTACAGTCCAACTCAGAAGCCACCTGAAATCATCGAGTCCTCTGCAGAAGAGGAACCCACGGCCTAGCAACTGCTCACTCCGTCTCTTCCACCAGACAGTAAGTTCCTTGTTTATGTCCCAGCACCTCACGTGGTGAGAAGCATATGGCAGACGGTAATAAATCTTTGCTGAACTGAGCAGAATTAGTTCAATATTTGTAAGTACATTTCATCTTTGCTCCCAGATTATAAAGTCTCTAAGAGTGAGGACCGTGTCTTGCTCTAGTAAAGATTAAATGAGTGATGGCAAGATACCAAACCAAGAATTGTTCCTTAGACCCAGCTCAGTCACTTACCAGCTGTGCAACCTCTCATATGTCACTTAACACTTCTGTGCCTTCCTTTTTCTTCCCACCTGAAGGATGTGAAGTTTGGACTACACGTTTGCCGAGGTCCCCTACTCCCTGAAACTGGGTTTGGGTCTTACCTGCAGCGTGGCACCTCAGCCACCATGCATATGACAGCCACCTGGCTCACTCAGCAGATCAGTTCACTAATTTGCCTTCCTTATCTGCACTTTTCCAACACCAGGTTATGAATAATTGAGCCAGTACTTAAAACACCATTTTGAGTCACATCTGTTCCTTTGTTAGGTCAGGATGCCCCATCACTCAGACGAGAGCTCTGTACCTGGGGGCACACTTTGCCCACCTGTCCTGCCATTCCTTCCTAGAGACCTTGCTTCCTGCTCATACCAGGCCACATCACATACTGCTCACAAGGGATAACCTGGTGTAGAAGGAGAGTTGAATGTGGCCCTTGGTAGTCAGGTGAGATCACATGACCCCTCTCCTCAAAATGTTGTTTGTTTTGGATTTTTTTTTTTTTTTTTTGGCAATACTTTATGCAGCCTGAAGGTCCAGGGAGTTTGGCTCAAGGAAAATGCATGCTGTGTTATGACAAAGGGGCTCACTCAACAGCCTTGCCCAAAATTGTAGCAAAACAAGAGTTGTACAATAAACAAAGCCTAAATTCAAGGCTGTAGAGATATGTTCAGAGCCTATTGGAATTTGGCAGTCTTGGCTTCCTATGGGAGCACTTCCCTAATTAACCTGAAAAGTTGATTATTTCTCCTGCCTCTCTCTGAATGATACAAGGCTGACTGTCCCATGCATCACATTCTTAAAATCTAAATGAAAATCCAAGTGAGATGTGGAAAAAAATCTAAAATTGGGAACTCAAGTTGTCTAATTTCCCCTCTTGAGGCTTTCTATATATTATTTTATTCAACTCTCACAACAAGTCTATCAAGTTGGTACTATTAGTAGCCCATCTTACAGATGAGAAAGCTGAGGTTTCAAAAAGTTACATAGCTCATGCAAGGTCACTAAAGCTAGTGTTAATGTAAGTCAGGGCTCTTAAACCTTCTGCAAGATTGTTCCTCTCTGGAAGAAGCCACTTTGAGTCTTTGTCTCGTGGACATGCTCAGGCGGTGGTCACAAGACTACATCTGGGCCTGCAGAGAGGAAGATCCTCGCCTGACAAGGAGGAGGAGGTCTGGACCAGCTGACTCCAACTTCCTGATGTTGCGACTCTTTGCAACTGCCTTTCACAGATCACAGAATATGATGCTGTGTGGCATTTTGTCTGATTCAGAAGGCCCTTCAGGACATGCAATTAAAGGCCATAATGTTCTCGTTTTTAAACACTTCTCTGTCTCAGGAGTGCGGCTGTCACAGCATCCCGTGTAGCCTGACATCCAGCACCCGACTTCAGCCACTCCTGTTGGCAAAGCAGCTTGAAGATGCTGCTCTCCTAGGAACGTGCTCGAAATGGTCTGGCTGCATATGAAAATAAAACATCACTGCAGCATTCTCCTTGAAGCTCGAAAAGGCAGAATTGAGACAGTGCCCTCTCAATTCTCCACAGCACTTCAAAAGCACCTTGTGGCTGTTTAGTGCATCCTTGGAAGAAAACTCCCACTTCATTCTTTAGATGAAAATTTCTTGCTGCTCTTGACAGATTGAGTCACCAAGCACTGTATGGGCAAGAACAACTTGCTGACCAGTTTTTTTTAAATTGTTTCCTTTTCTGTTCAGCCAAGCACAGGGAATTTTCCACCTGACAATTCCTGTTTCTCACTCACATTCTTACACCATCTGTGAGCAGTGTGCTCAGCAGGGGGAGGAGGACTCAAGGCCAAGGTGGCCTTCCCTTCACCAAAGTTCAGTTTTTCCCTATCTATGTAATGCCAGGTTTTCACCAGATGATTTTGCTAACGTTCAAGGAAGCTGAGCTATCTAGGAGAAAGCAGTTTGGGGCCTGCCAATTTGGGAGCCTTGGAGATGCTACCAGATTCAAAAAAAGGCTGCCTGATTTCTGAGTAAAACAAGAGATGGAGCTGAAATGAACAGCAGCACAATGGGAAACTGAACGAGGGGCTGCACAGGAACAGGGCTCAAGTCTTCGCAGCTGAGGAATGAGGCTCTCCCGTTCTCAGGGTGTCCCCTAGTGGCCATTCGACTAAATCCCGGCGGAATGTTCACGGTTTCTGCAAATAAAGGGGGAGACACCCACTGCAAGAGAGAGGCAGGCTCCGCTCACTGATGCAATTCCTTTCGCTCCAACGTACTCCGGGGATCCGACAGCAAGACCAATGCCTGGCCGGAAGCCCCCCGAGAAGCTCGGAAAGGTGTCTGCCATAAGACAAGGTTTCATGCTTTCAGTGCGTGGCAGCTCCCCACCATTCAGACTTCTGTGTCCCCCTCCCAGGTCCCAGACACGCCCGTCCCACTCAGCCCCTCACCAGCTCCCATCCTCAACCTGCAGCTCCGGCCGCGTCTGTTTTTCATTATTCCCCCTTCCCAACTTCCCAGCGCGATTCTTCACCAGTTATTAAGACAACATGAGCAAGGGGCTCAGCTCAGTTTCTTGCTTATTCAACATCCAGCCTGGGGACTATCACCTCAGAAGGACAGTATGAATGCATGTGGCTCCGCCTCTTCTTCCACCAACCTGAAAGTGTGTTTGTTCCTCAGAGGACACTTTGATTTACAACCACCCCAATCTTTAAAATTTTCGACCTACAAAAATATGGCACCTGCCCAGAGCAAATTCTCAACTACTTGCTTGCGGTATAGACTGTGTTTACTGGAGCCAGCTTAAAAATCTAATGCACGCCTCTAATTTTTAATTAATGCATAACACTTTTTTTAAAGGCTGTAGAATAAAGTTGTATCGAGTCAAACAGTGAAGCTTAGAATAAAGGAGTTATCCAGGTATCCCAAATATTTGAGAGTTGGGGGGAGGGCTGAACTTTTTGACTGGTGCCCCATTTTTTCCACAGGACTGTCTGCACAAATTTGAAAGAAAAACACCAGTGTCAACCTACCACTTCATTCAACGATTCATTTTGCTTTTCCCTATGGTCATTTGTGAAGTTTATAAGCACCATCCCCAAAAGTGCACACAAAATACCCCATAATTAGTTCCTGCCGTTGGCCCAAAATCTATTAAAATACATCTGATACGCCTCAAATCAAAGAACCGTGTTAATTTTCTGCCACACACCACACAAAATCTTTCTGCAATAGTCAGTCACTTTGAACCCAGCCCTCTAGCCACAAGCAGTGTGGATTTCAGGGGCCTGTTCTGCAGAAAGGAAAATGACAACGAACCAAGTTGGGGACGACCCAGACACCCAAAGGCACTCAGGGCACTTCTTGGGGCTCTGCAAATGGTCCAGGGATCCTGGCAGGGTTTCAGCTGTCACAAAGAGTGGGATGGCTGGGCCAGATCCCTAAAGCAGTTTAGAAGCCCTGCAGCCAGGACCCGAAATTAATTGAGTCTGTTGCAATTCAGCATCTGTGTGGCTACCCATGCCCTGGGCATTTCAGTCCTCCCAGAAGCCAGACGCAAACTGTCACAACACTCAGGCGTGCCGCAGCCTTTCCTTTGGCTCCCTAACTTTCTCTCTGAAAAACAGACAAGGAGGAGTCCGACCTCCCTTATAACGAAAGCGGCATCGGGGTGATGGGGAGGAAGAGCGGGAGGATGCAGAGTGAGTGGGAAGGGGGTGTGTGGGGGGGGGGGGCTGATCGCATTCATTTACAGGACACGGGACTTGGGGGACCAGCTCTGATCTGAAGATGTGGGTCTGTTAGGGGTGAGAGCCGTTCCAGGGCATGGTCTGAAGGCGCGCCCGCCAGGGAGACCCCGACGGTCCCCACGTTGCAAAGTGTTTGGCAAATCATAAACACTGCTTTGCTGCTGGGATCATAAAAACCCCTCAAATATGCGCAGACAGGATGTAACAAGTGTTTCGGGAGAGAAACACGCCTGAGTCACGGGGAGCCAGGGGGTGAGTGAGGAGTCTGTCTGGGGGTTCTCCGGGACCAGAGCGCCTCAGCGCGCAACACCCCGCAGAGAGCCCAGCCGGATGGGCGCCCCTCGCCCCCGCGCACCCACTCATCCCGGAGCTGGCTGCCCGCACTCACCACTCGGCCCGAGAACCTCTCGGTGGCCCTCTTGACTTTGCCGTAGGTGCCTTTGCCCAGGGTCTCCTGCAGCTCGTAGCGGTGCTTCAAGTTGTGCTTGTGGTGATGCCGCTTCACCCCGTGCGGCTTCCTGGGCTCCGGGGCCGCGGGGGCTGCCGTCGCCCCCGCCCCCGCCTCCGAGGGGGAGCCCGGCGCCCCGGACCCCAGGCCGGGGCCGTCCCGGGCGGCGGGCGCAGCGGCGGCCCCCTCCATGGCCAAACGCGGGGCGAGCGGGGCTGGAGGGCGCGGGACCGCCCGCGCGCGGCGCTCGGGGTGTCGGGGTGCCCCGCCGAGGGAAGCCGGGGTGCGCTCAGGGTCGCCCCCGCAGCATGGGGGGCGCTGCCGCGTCCCGCTCGGGTCCCCGGCGGCGGGGACGGCAGCTCGGGCGCCCCCGGCGCGCACCCCGACCGCGGCGCGCTGCGGAGTGCGGGGCGCGGCGGCGGCGGCGGCGGGGGAGGCGGCGGCGGCGGTGTCTGCAGCCGGGAGGGAGGGGACGGGGGCGTGTTATGTGGGCGCCGCGCCCCCCGACCCCTCCCCGGGGGGCGGGCGGACGGGCCGGGGCGGGGCGGGGCGGAGCGGGGCGCTCGCCGGGCCCCGGGGGAGGGGGAAGGGATGGAGAGTGACGGGGGGCGCGGCCGGGGCTCCCCGCCTCCCCGCCGTCCCCCCCACCCCGGGGCCCGAGGCCACCTGGCGCTGGGGGGCGGGGGATGGGCGCGCGGCGCAGGCCGCAGCGCCGGCGGGGAGGGAGGGAGGCTTTGTCCTCGCTCGGCGGGGACCCGGCCACCGCGGGGTCCGCCCGCCCGCCCCGGCGCCCCGCCGCTACCCCGCGCCCCTCGCCGCCTTCGCCGCCGCCGGCTCCGGCTCCTGCCCCGGCCGCCGGGCCCCCCTTTCCGCTCGCGCCCCGGCGGCCGCTCGGGGAGCCCCGGGGCCGGGCAGGCGAGCGCGGTGCGGCCGGGGGCGCCCCGGGCCCGGACGCCCCTTCATTCTTTGAGGTGTCGCCGCGGCCGCCGGGCCGGAGCTGGGGGAGGGGAGGGGAGGGGAAGAGGGGGGGCCGGGCGGGTGTTGGGTTACAGGCGGTGAGTCACGGCCCCCCCCCGGCCGCATGCGCACCCAGCGCGCCCCGCCGGGGCCAGCACCCCCGCCTCCACGCAGCCGGGGCGCGCGGCCGAGAACCCCAAGAGGGGCGCTCACTCCCCCCGCACCCTGGGGCGCCCTCCCGGAGAAAGAACAGGAGGAGGAGTGGACGCGGCATCTACCGGCCTCCGTCACCAGCCCCGGCTCTGGCCGCGGCCGCCGTCCGGGAGAGGAGGGGGGTGGTGGAGGAGATGGGGCGCTTAGAGGCGCCGGGACGGAGCGGGGCGCCCACCCTGCCTGCCAAGTCTGCCGCAGGAGGGGGCATGCCAGGGACCCCGGACAGAGCAAGGCCCGGGGCCTGCTCAGCGGGAGGCAACTTGCAGGCCTCTCGGCCCCTTTGGGCCTTGGGTTTGTTTGGTTTTTTTATTTTTTTCTTTAACTAAAAGAGCTAGACCTGGGGGGTGGTAACGGAGACTGCACTCCGCAAGCTGAGGGTCAGGTAGCTAGGGCCTGAGACCGCCGCCAGGCTGTCCCCCACTCTTCCTAAGAAGCAGCAAGGACAAATGAGGAAAAGGAGAGAGAAAAAGAAGCCTTAGGGAAATTTGTTTTTTGGGGTTTTTTTTATAAATGGTGCAGCCTACGGGGATAGGAAAGGTGAGGGATGACGACTGTCTGGTGCCCTCTGCACATTGCCTGATGGTTCTTTTACTTTTTCTCTAGTGAACCCGGCTCCACCTTCCTCTGCAGCTCTCAGGTTCACCCCCTCTGCATTCCTGCTGTCTTCATTCCTGTCTGTCCCTATCACCTTACCCTGGACTCCTGCAAGGGTATGTCCACCCAGTAAGCCCCCTCCCTGCTGCCACAGTAATGGCCTGATAAACACTGCAGTCATCACATCCTCCATGCCTGTCCCTCTGCCACACTCCAGGGCTTGGTATTCTTATCTTTCCAAACTTCTCTTCTGCTGCACTTGACATAAACCCCTCTGCCCCTTCCTGCCTTCCCCAGGAACGCACTGGTTATTGCATAATAGAGACACAGAGGCCAAGTTTATTCAACTCCTATTCTGTCCTGTCTCTTGCAGTGCCAACCTGAAACTGTATTCTGCTTTTATACCAAGTTTGTAGACATGGTGCATGTAAAGAGAGTGAGTAAATATGTGGGTTGAGCCTGGCTCCCCAGTGGATAGACTATATGACCTTGGTCAAATGACAACCTCTCAGCTTCGGTTTACTCTTCTTAAAATATGGATTAGTGGATCTGTTTTACAGGTAAACAAATTGTGTCTGTAGTGGTAATTAAAATTGCTCACCGGATATTCTCTGGTTCTTTCTCTCCCCAGAGATGTCATAAGAATTCACTGTGTCATCCTCTTGAAATTAGATGTGCCATACGCGCCTTGCTTAGACCAATGGAATAAGAGCAAAAGTGATAGGCGTTGCTTTTTAGAAACTCAAGAATCAGTGGGTAGATCCCATGCCCTGACAATTCTGAAAAAAACAGTCTTGGCATTCTTATCCTGACAACCATGGAAGTATAGACAAAATAGAGCCTCCTCCAGCCAGCCTGGGTCTCTGTAAAGATGGCAGAGCACTCCCAGCTGGCCTGTATTGGAAAAGCAGTGTGAGCAAATATTAAACTTAGGTGGTGTTTGTCACAGCAACATAACCTTGCTTATTCTGGCTAATCGTGTTGCTCTCGAGTGCCAGGGTTTCAATCAGTATTTGTTGAATGACTAACACCTAACACAGGCTAACAGGTAGACTTTTAGGACAGTAAGCCCTCTACTATAAGGTGGTTGCTATAATCCCTATTTTCAACTGAGAAGACCGTATTAGAAAGATGAAGTAATTTGCCTGAGATTACACAGGTTGTAAATAGCAGTACCTGGATTTAAACCCTACCTGTCCAGTTCCAAAGCTGGTACTCTAAGTCTTCCACATACGCTGTGCTGCCTCTCCTTAAATGGGAAGGATGGGAACACCCAGTACAATGCCTGGCACATAGCCATGCCCAAGCACTGCGAGTTCCTCTCCAGACCGAATTCCTATAGCATTTATAATTTGAACTACACTTCAGCACAATGTTATCATGCACCATATTCAAGTGTTTTTTATAGATAAAGCATTTCCTCCAACAAGATCCCAGACTCCTTGATTTAGAACTTGCATTCTGGAATCGGACTGCCTGGGTTCAAATCCGTGTTCCACCATTAGTAATTAGCCACCTTGGACAATTCCTTTTCCTTTCTGTGTCTCAGTTCTCACACCTACAACGTGGTAATGGTGATAACATAGATGGTATTGGTGGTGGTGACCATGATGTGTTTTATGGGGTTGGTGTAAGGATTAAGGGATATAAAATATACACTCAATAAATCAGTTATTAATATTTACTTAATTTTTATCTTCCATGGTTCCTGCTAGCATTCAGATGATTACAAGCAGTTTAATCAATCAGACAGCTTGTGAGACTCTGATTTCTGGTTTCGGTCAGGGTATGGGACAGATGTTGTAACATCTACAGTTGCAAGCATGATATGGACAGTGCCTTACAACTTATATTTACGTAAGGCTCATTACTTATTCTTTATTATACTTCTATTTCAGATATATATATATATATATGAATATATGTTTGCTTTCTTGACAAATCTTGGTTTAGGAAACAAAGTAATACCAATTATCATTTATCTACAACTTTCTGCCAGAACATTTATATGTATTTCCTCTAATCATCATGAAACTGCAGGGTGGATGTTGTGATCCCCATTTGGCTGCTAACACTGAGTGTCAAAGAAGTTGCTTGTGATCAGGCAGCTAGGAACTGTCTTAATCAGGATTTGAACACAAATCTCTGACTCTGAGCTTTCGCTCTGACCCCTATTCCGAGCTGCCTGACCTCGTAGCTTACACCAATGAATGCCTGTGCTTTGGTTGACACTAGCCTTCCATTTTTTTTAGATGAGGTTTTGGAAAGTTACCTAAGACTGTGATGCTTCTAACTTAAGTATGTTGTCTGATAGACATCTTACTTTAAAGAGCAGCCTAAGGTGCTTATCCTTTCCTGCGACAGAAGATTGATAGCTGCCCACCATTCATGCTTCTCCTTCCATAGGGGAGCTGATGGACAGCTGCTCAGCTGTGAGTATATTTCCCAGGCTCCCTTGCATCCAAGCTTGGCCAGGCGACAACTTGTCTCTATTAGAATATGAGCAAAGGTGATGTTCACTTCTTTCAGGCTAGGGTTTTCAGCAAATTGGATGTGCCTTCCCCACCTTGTCCAGCTGGAAGCAGACAACTCCAGTGCCACAGAAGATGGTAGACTCACTAGATAAAAGAAGCCTGAGTCCCTGCATCACTTTGAGAAATAAAGCTACCTTCTGGCTGGGACAGTGGACTAGTACATGATTGAGAAATAAACTTCTGTTGTGTTAAGCCCCTGAAATTAGAGTTTTTTGTTGCAGCAGCTAGTACTGCCCTAATACACATAGCTTATACAAAGTCTGTATTTACATACTAAAAGCAGAATGGAAGATTATAATAACGATTTGAATAATTGAAACCAAAACTGACACTTTAATATTTTTTAAGCAAATATAAAAAATATTTATATTTTATATTGCTTACTTAAGGAGAAATCAAGTTATCTGGAGCCAGGGCTTTTTGTTTTTGTTTTGTGTTGTTTTGTTTTTAACTTTTTTTGGTTCACATGTATCAGAGACCAAAGAGGAATATTCAAGGTCATAAAACAGTAAGAAACAAATGTATTCATTCAACAATGTTTCTTATTTTCCCACTGCATGCTTGGGGCTGAGGATACACTGGACAAGACAAATGGTCTCATCTTCTTGAAGCTTCCATTCTGTGGGCAATAAACACAATTTACAGCATACAACTGGACACCAAACTTCTTGGGAACACTTGAAAGTGGAATTGGTACCTAAAATAAAAACTAAAATTTACTCAAATTAAAATAGAAAGCAGTGTTTCTTTCCCTGCTAAGTGGCTAGAGAGACAATAACAACCGTGGTCAAGAGCACAGATTCCAATATCAAAACTGGCTGAGTTTAAATCCCGGCTTTACCACTCTCAAGCTGTGTGATCTCGGGCAACTTCCTCTTTGTTTCTCAGTTTCCTCATCTTTAAAATGGGGTATTAATAACACCTAGCTCAAAGTGTTTTTGTTGAGGATCAATTGGGTTACTGGGAAGGGAAAAAGAAAAAGAAAAAGAAAAAATCCATGCTGAACAGCACGAGCTGGGTATTAGAACCCAACAAATGTTGGCTCTTAATATTGTATACCATTCCCACTGGTATTATATTTGCGTATAAAAGAATACAGAAGGCCTTTTCATGGGTTTGCTAGATGACATCAGGAAACAACTATAAATAGGGTCAGTGGACATTACAAAGATTTGACTGAAATAACCCAGATTGAGATCCTACTTTCAACTTTTCTCATCTACTTAGTGACTAAGAGAGCAGAAAACCCCTGTTCAGTAAGAGCATCAGTTTAAATATCCACTGGAGTATGGGGACAAGGACAGGGCTTCTAGATCTTGCTGTACCTAGTGGTGCTACCTGAGGCAGGCGCCTTTGCCTCTCTGTGGAGTGATCTCATCGGGAAAGATGACCTATGATGACCCTCCGCTACTGACAGTTCTCGACTCTTTTTGTAGATTTCCGTTTTACATTCCTGGAACATTCTTTCTTTTTCTCCCTTCTCCTTTGTGTACTTTGTGATGAGGATGGGGCAAGAGGACATTTAGCAACAGTTCCATCTGCTTTGTTTTCTCTGTCCTAAACTTTATACTGAAAAATAAGGCAGCTTTTTCCTGGGGGGAGAAAAAACAGCAGGGACAGGTTGGAGGGTTCTATTGTCGCAAAAAGAAACCAAAATGTGATAAATTCCCTGTCAACAGGGAAAGCACCGGCAGGATTCCAGAAGCAGAAAACAACACTGTGCCACCCTGAAAAGAGTGACCACCAGAAAGTCCAGAGAGTAAATATGTCACACACAGGGATAGGGTTGTGTGGGGAAAAGTCTCTGGCTGCAGTGGAAGTCTTTGGGTTTCATGGAAGTTAGTGGGGACTTTGGGAGGGCTGGGGGGAGATATAAAGAGCTCTTCTTGACATTTTGTTCCCTGAATGGGCAGATGCATTCAATTATATTAGCTAAGTACTAACCATGGACCGATCATGAGTTCAGATGCTTGGGACACAGAAGTAAAAAAATAAATAAATAAAGTCCCTGTCTTCATTAGGTTTGCAGATAGACAATGGGCCATGGACAAATAAATGTATTACCAGCCAGGTAAAGGTAAAGGTAAAGGCTGGCAGGAAGAATAGAGCACATTAAGGAGGCAGAGAACGATGAGGGTGTTAAGACGACGACTTTCTTATAAGGTGACATTTGAGCAAAGGCCCCAAGAAAGCAAAGGAATATACAATCTGGGGGACAGTGTGGATACCTGGTAGAAGAACCTCCTAGGCATAGAGCATAGTAAGTGCAAAGGCCCTGAGGCAGGAATATCCTGGGCATGTTCCTGAAACAGGAGGTCATTGTGAGTAGAATGAAATAGAAGGAGTATAGTAGGAGTTGAGGCCAGACAGTTAGCAAAGGACCAAATCTTGCAGGGCTTGGTAAAATGAAATGAGAACTTGAGTTTTATTCTGAGGCAGGCAGGAAGCCATTGACCAACTCTAATTAGAGCTGTGACATAATCAGACTTGGGTTTGAAAACTATCCCTCTAGTTACCGTATTGAAAACAGATTTGGGGAGAAAAGGATGTCATTTGGGGGTAGAAAGGACTACGACAAATGCAGCGCCTACGAGAACTATAAAGCGAGAACTACAGCACTTTAGTCAATCTCCTCAGTGCCATCCTTCCTCCATGTAGTCACCATAGTTTGTCCCTAAAACACACATTTGACCCTGTGTCTCCCTCTCCCAAGACTATACTGATCTCCTGTGGTCTTCAGGACAAAGTCCTAACTCTTTAGCCTGACACCCAGGGCAGCAAGACAGGGTAATGAGAACATTGACATTAGCATCAGAAAGACCCGGATCAGAATCCTGCCCTTATGATCCACCAGCTGTAAGACTCTGCCCAAGTCACTGGACCTCTCTGATCTGGATTTGTTCTCTTTCCTCCTTGTCCTGACATGCATGTCAGCTCCATGAGGGCCTGGACTTTGTCTCATTCCCTATCATATATTCAACACCTGGAACAATGCCTAGCACATAGTAGGCACTCAACAAATATGTGTGGAATCAATGAATGAGCTAATGGAGAACAAAGAAATGGCGTGGTGGCTGGCACACAGGTGCCCAGCAAATGTGCCTTTCTCTTGTTGAGTAATACTCGTTCTCTTTTCCGGCACAGCCGGACACCCGCTGGACTCCTCATTTGTATCCACACCATCTCCTCCCACTGAGCACCCTACGTTCCTGGGGCCCTTTACATGGTTTCGTGCCTCTCTGCCTTTGCACACACTGTGCCCAGTGCCTGGGAGGCTCCCTTTCCTATCCTCCAGATGACAGCCTCCTACTCATTGTGGAGACCCAGCTTAAGATGTCACTCCTCCTCTGATCCTGCGTTAGGCAGAACAGAAGGCTCAGTTTTCTGTCCCCAGCGCCCTCAGTTCCTGGGTCTATTATAGGACTTACTTCATGGCATTACAATTATTCAACTCTATGCTCAGCTCCACCCAGCTGCCTGGGAGCCCAGGAGACTCAGGTCTAGATCAGGGCTGTCCAATAAAAACATAGTGTGAGCTACATATATCGCTTTAACTTTTCTAGCAGCCACATTAGAACAGGCCTAAAAAAAAAGGAAATTAACTTTAATAGTATATTTTATGTAACCTGGTATGTCCAAATTATTATCATTTCAATATGTAATCAATATGTAATCGATATAAAAATCCATTGATGACATAGTTTCCATTCTTTTTGTACCGTCTTCAAAATCCTTTATTTTTCCCTTAAATCTCAAGTTAGAGCTAAGACTTTAATGGTTAAACTGAATGTAATCCTAGTAAAATGATAAGATCATATGTGACAGAAAACTATCTTACATTGCTCCAGGGTTTCCTGATCTAAAATTTAGTGAACTGCATAAAATTAAAATTTTAGTTTCCTAGTCACAGAGCCACATGCGGCTAGTGGCTACCGTATCCAACAGTACAAATCTAGATCTTATTCTTCCTATGACAGTATAGATCTGGTTTGTAACGGGTGCCATAGAAACACTGAATAGATGAATAAATGGGTAGATGGATGGACAGGTGAATTCTACTACCTTTACTCCCTCCCTAGTTTACTTTTCTATTTATTACTCTGGAAAGGCATAGTCCAAGAAAGAGAGAATAAACTTAAGGGGTAGGTGAATCCATGGAAATCTTCCTTGAACTCCAATTTTTCAATTTATCCCCTTGGACAAAGTTCAGATGCATCAAAATTCTATTCTCTGACCCATGCAGCTCGATAACCCGGCACCTGCAACTGCCTGCTGAGATGTCACCCTGTCAGTGGGGTCTTTCCTGACCATCCTATTCGAAATTGCAGCCCACCCTTTCCTCCCTCCCCGCAACCACTGGTTCTTCTTACTCACTTTCCCTGCTTTATTCTTTACCATTGCACTTACCAGCCTGTAATATATAACCCACTTACTTGTTGTGTTTATCTGGACAAAGCAGGGATTTTTATCTACATCATTTGCTTATGAATCCTCAGTACCTGGCATGGAATAGGTGCTCAATAACTATTTGTGGAATGAATGAATGAATGAATTTGTGACAAGCTTGAGTTCCAGCCCTCTCACCTGCTAGCTCTAAAACCCTGGTAAATAATTAAAGATTCAACGTCAGTTCTCTCATCTGTAAGGTGGATATCATAGTAATAATTATTGTATAGAGTTGAGTGGTATGACTCTTCAGGCTTAATGCTTACCTTAAGGACTAAATGAGATAATATCTATCAAGTGTTTAGCATGGCACCTCCATAGGCATGTGGCAAGCACAATAAAATGGTAGCTGCTATTATCACCGTTTAAATAATAATATTATTAGATTTAATCTATCAGGCCTAAAACACATAAACAATATCAGGTCAATAACCATGTAAAACAATTTCACAAGTAATTCAACCCCAAACAAAAGAAAAAAATTAGGTCAAGGAAAAATAGTCTTGAGATCTAGATTTCCTATATAGTTGTCTATATTTACCTGTCCTGTTCTTATTTGTTTTCCTAACCCTGGGATACGCATCTCTCAGCTCTGCCCTGCCAAGACCCAGGGCAGCTCAGTGTCAGGCCCTACATCGGCTATGTTTACTGTCACCAGGGACTTAGGCTGTAAATGCAGGCACGAGAGGGAGAGCATTCCAGGAGCGTCACCAGCCCGTCCTTGACGGCAGAAGCTCTGGAGCAGTCACATAGGCCTTAGATGGCCCAGGGCCTGGCAGCTGTGCCCAAGTGGAGCCAGGCTGCCCAGCCAGCCAGCTGGTGAGGGATAGTGAGCCGCCTTCCTGGCAGATGAGGCACGTGCCCCAAATTCCTCTCAAGGGCCTGCTTTTCCTGCTCTCACCAGCTTCATCCTTCGAAACCCTTAACGGAATAGGCACATTTTCAATCCGCCCTTCTCTTCACAGTCTCTGCATCCACCTGTTCATTCATTCATCCAACAAATGCTTCTTGGGCATCTATGAGATGCGGTCATTGTGCCAGGACTGGAGATGGATAAAGAGTAATGTAAGGGTCCTCTGCCCTGGGGAACTTTCTAATTCCTTCTGTCATTATCATGCTTTGCAGTTTACAAAATGCTTTCACCTCACGGGTCTCTTTTAATTCTCATAATATCTCACTTAGGATTAGAAATTTTTATGTTCCCCTTCCCCCCATTTCAGTTGATGTGCCGAGAGGTGGAGTGCCTTGCCTGAGGTCTCACAGCTCACAAATGGGGAGTCAGGACTCAAACTCAGATATTTTGGCTACACTGCATCTTGCATGCAAGCAACACCCCATCTCAAGCACAGCAGTTATGTGAAGAGTCACCAAAAATCAGTTCACTGGAAGATAAAGGCCATTTGACTGCATATCTAATGGCTCCAAAAAGAAATCTCATGTTTTATGTGGAAGGAGATGAGCCGACGCCCTCCCCAGCTTGACAGAAACTTCCAGGAATTTGGGTGAATGGGAGACTTTTCAGATCTGTCTTTCCTTGGCCCCTCCAATGCAAGCACCTCACTAGAGATTCCTGAAAACTCTGAACTCAGAGCCCCACCCCCCAAATAACAGGACGCGGACAAATGCCAGAAACACACACACAGGTATGAACCACACCTCTTTCCCCACTAAGCACCATTTCTGGTGTCCCTGTCTCTAAACCTGGAGTTCCCTGGGAGAAACATTCAGGTGACTTTGAGAGCAAACATCTTCCCACAGCACCACCAAGTGGCTAACGCCACGAAGCAGAGGCTGAAGAAATCTCGGTTGCTTCAGGGCAAGCCAAGGCATAAAATACGGAGAAAAAGAATTTGGCAAAATAGTGATGGGGTGGAGAAATTCCGGGGAGATTTAGGAGGTGTGGATGTCTTGGGACAGGCAGAAGGCAAGCAGTCAAAGATGTTTATCAAGAAGCAATTTGGCAAAAGTTATTAGGGCTGCAAGGGGCCAACCCTTGCCTTTTTAAAGATGGGAAAACTAAGGTTGGAGTCTTAATCTCCCAGCTCCTTATTTTGCACGCTTTCCCCCACATCGTGTCATCTCTCTGGGGCTCAGTTTCCCCATCTACAAAATGGGGATAATGATACCCTTCATCACAGGGACTGTGTCCAAATGGGGGGTGGGAACACACATGTTTGCAAAAGCCACTTGTAAAACACTGTGTCGTGGTTAGTTGCGGGGTCTCGATCTTTTTTTTTTTTTGTAATAAAATGGAATGTGCACAGTTTCAGCCTCCAGATTAGAATACTGTAAGCCTAAGTGAAGAGCCAGAAAAGGGACAGGACAAAGAACCACAGCCTGGCTTCGGCTTGGTCTCCTGCTCTTTCAAAAAGAGCAGCTGCCTCGTGTTCTTTCAAAAGGGCGGCTGATTGGATTCTGGGCACCTTCATTATGCCAAAGGGCTTTTAGGGAAATCGATGTGTCCTTGGGGTATTTCCACCCAGCAGTCCCCTTCCAGCCTTGAACTCTGTTTAAACCTCACCTCTGGCCTTCTCGGGTTACCATGGGCTTTCTCTGTATCGGGCAGATGGCAGGTGATGAGTAGACTCTGGCCCCAGGGACTACATCCCCACGCTGACAAAGAATGAATGGTGGACGATCACCCACCCAGGCAGTTGGTGGAGAGAGGCAAGGGTCAGCATCTGAGGCAGGAGATAGTGAACAGCCCATTCTGCCCACATCCAGCCACAGCCAGACACAGCAATTACCCAGCGAGTTTGAGCCCCCAATACCTTTACCTAAAATGTCCCAGTGGCTCTCACAAAATTGTCTGGGTCATGATCCTACCTGCAGGCTCAGATCTCCAATTAATTGTGTGGCTCCTTAGCATTCAGCTGCATCTGTCACGAACAAGCTCGGCCAAAATTGAAGGGCACAAAGCACAGAAAAAGCCCGAGGTAGGAGAGGCCACAAGTATTGAGAAGTCAGATCAGGGTCAAATCCCACTCCTTCCATTGCTAGCTGTGTGACATCAGGAAAATGGCTTAAGTTCTCTGGGCCTCAGTTTCTACATCTACCCAATGGGAGCAACACCTAACAAATTGAATTTGGGGAGGACTATATTAAAGATGCTTTGTGTCCAGCACATATAAGGGCTCCATTAAAAGGGGGCATTGCTATTTTTGACTGTTGGAGCAGCAATTTCTTCGTAGGCATTTTGGTAGCCCTTTGCCACTCAGATTGGGATTACAAAGAATCACTTGCTAAATGTGAATGAATGAGTGCACGAATGAACTGACAAGGGCAAGAGCAGCATGCCTTGTTCTGTCTGATAATGTCCAAAAGAGTTTGCTATTGCATTATTTGAACAATATGAGTCCCACAGTTATTCCCCTTCTTGAATCAACTTCCCCACTCCTTGAATCTGGGCTGGCTTCATGACTTATTTTCTTGGCCAATAAAGTGATATTCAGCCAGTTCCAAGACTGGACCTCAAGGGGCCTTGTTCACCTCTCTCTCTCTCTCTCTCTCTCTCTCTCAGCCTCAGGACACTATGACAGGAAAAAGCCTGGGATGGCCCAGCCTGTTGAAGAATATGAGGCCACATGAAACAGAGATGAGCCAGCTCAGATGAGGTCATCCTAGACCCGCCAGCCCTCTGGCCATATAGCAGCCGTCCACAGATGCATAAACCCAACAGCAAAAGTCCCACCTGGCCCAGGTAAGAGAAACAAGTCATAAACAGTCTCATGAGCTAAAAAAAAAAAAAGGCTGTTGTTGTAAGCCATTAATTTTTTAAGTCATTTGTTATACAGCAAAAGCTAACTAATACAATGGGCAATCCCGGTGTGCATGGGGTGGTAGTGATTGTTGCGATAGCTGTGAAGACTCTCTTAAGGATGAAGTGAGGCAATAACCAGCCTACCTGCTGCTCTGGTCACTTAGGTCAAAGACCCCATTCTGCTTCTTCCTTTTTGCTGTCACCCCAAAGACAAGTCACATGGTCTGCAAGATGAGAAAGGACCACAGTGGTTCCAAATACTCTGCGAAAATAAGCCAAACAGGCAAACAGGCTTTTCATTCCTGTCGACAAGGGTTTTAACACACCAATTCCCAAATCCTGCCATAAATCTTGCTCTACTGAGAAGTGACTATTCTGTATCCCAGAATTAAAGCATTTCAGAGAAACGATCAGTGAATAAAACAAAAAGTGCCAGGAAGACCTCTTATGGGACTCAAACGAAATGAAATCAGTCCCTTTCGAAGTGACTTGGATCTTGGAGAGGACATTTGTCTGTTTTTCTGGTTGGTGATGGGGGACTCTGCGTTTCTAGAAAGAGATGAGAACCTTGCTGTTCTCTCACCATTTCCTGGCTCCTGTGCCCCAAAACTGGGCTCTACCTCAATAGACCCAGATGGCTCTGATTCCCCGACAAGCGAGGAGCTTTTTTATTAGCTTCTTAATTGCTCTAATGCATTTATATAACTCAGGTCAATAGCCTCAAGATGCATCTCTAGGTGTGTAAGTAGGAGGATAGAGACAACAAGCCCTCTCCTAGGATACTACCCCTAACCCTAACCCTAACCCTAACCCTTTTTAATTTAGTCATTGAAAAAATTCTAGTGAGTTGGCACCGTGCTAGCCCCTAGAAATAAAATGGTGAAAAGACACGAACCTGCTTTCCAGAAGGAAGAAGAAATGGAAAAGGAAGGCAAAGAAGAGGAGATCTGATAACCAGCATGGATTTTGTTTCTTCAGTTAGTATTTTTTGGTTTGTTTTGTTTGGAGTTTTTAGGTATTGCGAGCCTGGCACTGTGCTGGGCTCAAGAAGAAAAGAGTGTTAAGAAAATAAACAGGATCCACTTTCAGAAAGATAATAGTAATTATTAATAGTAATATTCTTATCGTAACTTTCTTGGTTTTGTTTTGTTACTTTTTTGTGGCAAAATATACATAATATAAAATTTACCATTTTAATCATGTTTCAGTTCAGTGGCATTAAGAACACTCACGTTGTCCTACAACAATCTCTAGAATTTTTTCATCTCGCCCCTCTGAAACTCTGCACCCAGTAAACACTAACTCCCCACTCGATTCTCCCCAAAGCCCTGGCAACCTCCATCCTACTTTTTTGTCTCGATGATTTTCACTGGCTTATTTCACTTAGCATAATGTCTTCAAGGTTCATCTGTGTTAATAGCTTTGGGCACAGTAGCATTCCTTTGTAAGGCTGAATAACGTTCTATGATGTGCACAGACCACATTGTGTTTGTCCATCCATCCGTCAGCGAACGCTCAGCTGCTTCTACCTTTTGGCTGCTGTGATTAATGCCACCACGAGCACGAGTGTGCAGATAGCTCTTCACGTTCCTGCCTTCATTTCTTTTGGGTGTGCACCCAGATATTAAATTGCTGGAGCACGTGGTGATTCTGTTTAATTCTTTGAGGGATTGCTGTACTGTTTTCCTCCGGGGCTGCACCATTTTACATGTCCACCAGCAGCGCACAATGGATCCATTTTCCCCTTAGCCTCATCAATATATTTTGGGTTTTTTCCTTAAAATAACATCCATCTTAATGGGTATGAGGTCTTATCTCATCGTGGGTTTGGTTTGCATTTTCCTAATGGTGAGTGATGTTGATCATCTTCTCGTGTGCTTATTGGCCATTCATGTATCTTCTTTGGAGAACTATTTCTTCAGGTCTCTTGTTTTGTTTTGTTTTGATTTGATTGGTTTTTTCATGATCACATGCTGCTTTCACATTTTGTTCCAGGCACTCCGGCAGGCTCCACAGATGCATAATTGCATTTAACCTCACCATAAGGGAATAAGGGGTTATTATCCCCATCTTACAGGTGAGGAAACAAAGGCTTTTCTCATTCCTGCAACCTAGGAAGGGACAGAGAGGGATCTAGGCGGGCTTGGCTGACCCCCTTAGCCTCACTGAATCTCAGGCAGTGGGGACCTGAGAGAGGCATCCAAGAGGGGAAACTGAGTACCTACCTGCCCCAGGGGAGCTAGTCTCGGTGTTTCATACCTTCTCTTTGTGCCTTTTGCAGCTCCTTTCTTCTCCTCTTTCTAAGTGTCTTCTCCCTTCCTGCCAAAATCTGATAAATTCTTAGCACCTCAGTGAGTGTGGCACCTCCCCAGGAGGATTTTCATCTTCAAAGCCATGAACTAGAAGAGAACTACCCAGAAAGACCCCCTGGAATGTCCCTCTTGAGGCCCTGACTGGGAAAACTAAATCTAACCTGGGCTAACAGACCAGAGAAGGCAGGAGGGGGTGGGGGCCCAAGCTGGCTCCAACCCCACCCCCATGGCCAGGAAGTTTTATCCAACTATTCACCAGTTCCTAATACAATGAATTCTCAGCACAGCTACAAAGTAACTGAGCACCTACTATGTGCCAGGCACTGTTCTAAACACCTTACACACATGTATTCACTCGTCTAACCCTCCCAACCACCACTGGTCCTACTGAGAGATGAGGAAACTGACCTTCAGCGAAGTAAAGTAATAATAGGCTCCAACTCCCACAGCTGGTAAGTGGTCCAGCCAGCATTCAAGTGGTCTGTTCCAAAGCCTGCACTTAGCTCCTACTTCATACTGTCTCCAGTTTTATCCTAAATGAATTTAGAGATGGAGATAAATGATCGATAGATGATAGATAGGCAGATCGATATGGATGGATAGATGGATGGATGGATGGATGGATGATAGACAAACAGGAAAAGGCAGGGGAAGGGGCTTTTTCTCCATTCCTGCCTGATTTTACACACTCATGCAGTAGCTTTACCATCAAAATCAGCCTCTCTCTGGCTCCCCCGCTCAGTCCTCAGTGAGGAAGTTTCTGTCGTCCATTTGTTTGCCCCTTCCCACCAATACTGATTCATTCTGTTCTTTCTCCAACCCAGAGAGGCTGACCCCTTGACCAGGGTCCCCTTGACCTCTGGCTTTCCGTTGGGCACAGCCAATGGAAGGCACCAGAAAGTGTCCGAGGGTGAGAAGCGCCCTGTATGTTCGATGTTTCTGCATCTATCCATGGCCATGGATCCTGCCCTACCACCCCCTCCAGGGCTACAGTTTCTCCAGACCATAAACTTCCTGGCTTCCAGTTTGCTAGCCTTAGCATGCCACCCATTGCATGTTTGTTCCTTAACTCTGCCCACACCTCTGTAATGCTGCTCCCTTCTCTTTATTTAGATCTTCCCTTCTGGCTCTTCAGACTCTCTCAGGAGGTTCAGACATCAGCCAGTGGACAGGGCTGCTTTTGTTGGACCCTACACACACAGAGACATGTGTACACATATACATGCACACATACGTATATACGTACACTTACACACATATACAAGCACTCGCACACACCCACACCCACGCACACACATATGTACACACACATATAATCATAGACATACGTATACATGAACACATGCAGATTTATATACACACACATGCACACACTTATATACACATGCACACACATATACACACGCACAAATATTCACGTACACACATATACACAGACACATATACACACAGGCTTACATACCTGCACATACACACACACACACACCAAATCCTGGGAGAACACAAGCCACAGTGCTCACCGTATTTTTTCTGGGCAACAGGTGATTGTTTCTGTTATTCCTTTATGCATTTCTGTTTTCCATGACTTTATTTTTGTAATGTTTTTTTTTTTTCCAGAAAAAATGTTGATCTATTGGAGAGAAGAGAGAGCCAATGAGGGTGTATGGGATGTATATATTTAGGGGTCAGAAGTTTTTTCTTGTTTCCCCTGAAATAATCACAGTAGAAAAAAAGTGGGGCCTCCCTGCCTTTGCAAAGACACTTTCCCAAACCCTCCCATAGCCATCACAGAGCACTGAGCCAGCCTCGTGCGACAAGGCCACCTTGAGGCCTTAAGCATAGGAAAGGCCCCCAAAATGGCCAGAAGTAGCAGCTAGCCCTCTCCCTGGGGCCTTGTCACCAAGTAACCTCTGCTCTCCTGTGGACCATACCTCCGAGGTCCCTTCCCCCATCTGTAGGAGGAGCCAAATATGAGGACAACCTGGACTTCCCAGGGAGCCGGGATGAAATCAGGAGTCAGGACAAGATCACCAGGAAAGAAGGGTGAACGCCCCTACCCAGGCAGAGGTCGGGCCCACAGAGCCCTTTAACCCTCACTGGAGTTGTGCATGAGAAAAATGCATTTCCCATGACCCGGGTCCTCACATCCTTACTCTCACCATCACCGCACCCCACTCCACACGTGCTCAGTTCAATTCTCTCTCAGGACCTGCTCTGAGATCCCAGACATTCTCAGGCAACAATAGCAGGTCAGATGGAAAAGTGTTGCTGCTCCCAGGGGTATTTATATCTTCAATAAAGGAATTGTGGAAAAGCAGCCCCAAAGAGAGCCTTTAATAGAGGAATTTCAGGACACTGTTGGCGCAGTCTGCTGAGAAGCAGAGGGTGTCGTGCTACCCTTGCACCAGACCATAATCAACTTTCTATTGCATTTCAAAGTAGGGTCAACCAGGGTTAGCTGGGTCACTGCCCCTGGCTGCTTTTGAGCAGCAGCTAATCTAACAAGGATCTAGCAACACCAGAGGGAAGAACCAGTTATTGAAATGTGAAATTGGGTCCAAGCGAATTAGTTCACTCCTTCCCCCCTCCCCAGCTCTGCTGAGCCTCTGTCGGGGGAAGGGGGAGAGGAGGAGGATAAATGGTCCCTAGCCTAGAGTTTAAAAACTCCTCTGCTCTGCACCTAGCTGCCTCTTCATTTGCTGTGTGATGTTAAGCAAGATACTAAACCTCTCTGGGCCTTGAGTCGTGGCTGGTAACATGAAGAGGTTGGATTAGATGGTTCTAAGGTCACCTCCAGCTCCAGTATGCTATGATCCCTCTCCTCTCTTCCCTCTTCCTCCCCTTCCCTCACACATACACCTACACCCCTGCCCCAAAGAACGCATATCATCAAGACAAAGGCAGAGAGTTTGGCTCAGCTCAGCTCAGAGGCTTCTGGGAACTGCAGTGAGCTTGCAACTCACATTTGGTCAACCGTGGCCAGCTGTCTTAGGGGCTGAAAGAACCTCTCTTCCCAGGTCAGCAAAAGGGCCAGGCCTAGATAAAAGGCCTGCTCCCTGCACAGCTAGCTGAGCTGCTCAGCCCGCATCCAGGATTAACCAAGGCTCCTCCCTGGCTCTCTGGTTTCAAAACAAAACTTTGAAAGGGAACTGCATTCAGTGGAAAATCCCCCAGTAACAAGGCCCCTGGGAGCATTATGGGAACACCATCTGTCAAGCATTGCTTCGCACAACCTGTGACCAAAACAGCCTTTTAATGTCAATACCAATCATGATAATCGCACCTCGTGTATTTAGACAGTGCCGCTGACCTTTCAAAGCCCTTCATCTGGGCTCAATTTGGTCTTGTGCAACTTTCTGAAGTATGCCGAGCGAGGGACTTTTAAATTAGTTAGTCCTGTGTTAGAGAGGAGGCCACTGAAGCCCAAAAAATAACAGAGGTGGAAAGAGAGAAATGTGAAGCTAGAACTAAGTCCCCTGAGCAAAGTTCAGTGAGTTTCCCCTACACCAGTGCATCCCAACTGCCATCTGCAGATGCTGCCCCGCTGACCACCCCACAACCATCACAATCAGCGCAACAAGCACGGTGCTGTTGGAGGCCTTGGATGTAACCCCAAACAAGTATCTGTTAGTTTCCCTAGTGATGCACAGGTTTGGGGGCCACTACCCAGCATGCTGTGTTCACAGAATCTGGGAATCCTGGAATCTCCATCCTAAAAGGACCACCTGAGCTCAGTGAATATGATCACCTACTCAGTGCAAATTGCCACCCTGCGGCTCCATTAGGTGCTTAGCATGTAGATGCTGCTGTAGTGACAGAGACCGCAAATAGTAAGAGCTTAAATGAAGGAGAGATTAATTCTGCCTCACACAATTCGGATATAAACAGTACGGGGCTGATAGAGAAGTTCCTTGGGGTCGGGGACACAGGATTCTTTTCTGCTCTGGGTTTTTTAGGGTGTGTTGCAGTTCACTGCCCCCAACCCAAGAAGGCAGACTTCAAGATGGAGGTGAGCACACAGGGTCCACACCTGCAGAAAGGGTACCTGCTGGATTGAGCAGAGGAAGGAGTTGGGCTGCAGCGTGGTCACAGCCAAGGCCTTGGTGAACCCCTTGGGGAGTCCTGAAGCCACAATGTCCTCTTAGAGTTGTTCAAGTTGAGGCGAGGGTTTTATACACATGCAGATAGAGACTGGTCATTGGATACTGGCTACCCTAAGGAGTGTGACTTTGGACCAGAAGATTCTCTTCAGTTGAAAGCGATTCTCAGCAAGGGCTGATAGCTGAGGGTTGGCAGCTGTGGGAACAAGTTCTTCATTCCTGAAAGGTAATCTGAACAGAACAGCATAGCATCCTCCATGAGGCTGTTAGTGGTTGACCTGTCTGTGTCTTCCCTCCACCCCTGAAAAATCTAATATTAAAATCCTAACCCCCAGGATTTCAGAATGGGGCCTTATTTGAAAACAGAGTCATTGCAGGTGTAATTAGGTAAGTCTACATGAGGTCATACTAGAGTAGACTGGGTCCCTAACCTGACTGGTGCCTCGCACAAAGGAAAAACCTAACATAGAAACGCACATAGGGAGAATACCATGAAGGCAAAAGGGGCTTGGGCTGACGCTGCTACAGGCCAAGGACACCAAGAAATGCTAGCAAAACCACCAGGAGCTGGGACAGTCTCTTTCTCACTGAGGAACAAACCCTGCCAACACCTCGATTTTAGACTTCCGGCCTCCAGAGCTGTGGTACAGAAATTTCTGTTGTTGAAGCTGCCCAGTTTGTGGCCCTTTGTTACATGAATAAGTAGTTTTGAAAGGAGAATAAGTTATTTTAATAAATTGTCTACGCCCCTGCCATCCAGGGTCATCGATGAAAGACTATATGTGAATCCATATTTTAAACTGCAAAGCACTGTACTCGTCATTATTAATTAATATATCTTTGTGTACCTTTGCTCATCTTTTGAGGTTTTTAAGGCAAAAATCCCATAGATACAGACGGTGTCTACTTGAATACCCGAAAAGTGCATGGAAGTCTGCTGACCCTTGGAAAATATTAAATAACTCTAAGCTGAGAGAGCAAACACACATTTATTTCTCTAAAGCAGAGGATACAGATTTTATAAGGAAAATAAATATGCTCAAAAAATCACTCAGTTTCTTAACTCACGTTCCCAATTGTTTTTTGGGAAAACCGTGGATGGCATTTAGGGCGATTAAGAAATAAGGAATCATTTATGTGAGTGTCTGTGTGCTGCTTCTTAAAGGAGCTGTTAAAAACATGACTGAATAGCACGAGTTTTTCCATTCTCCGGAAAGCAAGAAATATAGCGCTGTTTTTACTCAAACTCTTTCAAAACAAGTCACCTTTGGTGATGGAAAATGTTGCCCTGAGGAGAGAAAGTTTCAGAAAAATTATGAGTGAGTGAAAAAAAACAGAGCTCCAAATAGAAACCCGATTTAATGAGAACAAGAGCCGGGGCCAGCCGGCCTGGATCCGTGTGCAGCCGGTGTCATTCAGCTGTCTGTCATCAGCTCGGCACTCCGGTCGGGCAGACTTGGGTTCACATCCAGTTGTGACTATTAGCTTGGGAGATCGCACCCCCCTCTAAGCCTCTCTTTCCTCATCTGTAAAACAGGGATGAGATATTTTCCTCACAGTCTTCTGAGAGGCGTAAATGAGGTTATGTATTTAAAGCACCCACCATGTTGTAAACTTTGAATAAATCATCATTTGTCTGGTTGAGCTGGACATGCATAATCCCACCAACACGTTAGACTGCCCTGTAAAGCATCACCTTGGTCTAAGAACCACTCTCTTCCTAATGATGCCCACTAAAATATTTCCATCCCCAACACTGAGAAGTTAGGCCTCTCATCCTGGGATCTAACAGAACAGGGATTGGATAATAAAAAAAAAAAAGGTAAAATTATTTTGTTTTCTCTTTTTTATTTATTGTTCAAAAAACAATGCCAAATGTAAAAGAAAGATGAGAAGGAACCCCGCTAACCACAGGATACCAGTGCTTGTGGCGTGTGAGGTGGGTGAAGTGGGGAGAAGGAAGAGGTCGAGAGGAGTAGACTGAGAGCAATGGAAAAAGAAAATTTCAACGTTATCTGTAATTTTAAAGTTTCATTCATATAAAAACATTTGAGGAAAATTAAATGTTAGCGGCAATTCCGAATGGCAGGTACAGGGATGTTTGTCATATTCTTTATACTTTTCTGCATTTTTCACCATCAGAATTTTTTCCAACTGAGCAAGTTATTCATTATGACCATCATAAAATGTTTAATGGAAAGAACTTCGCCATATCCTGGCTCACCTAACAATTGATGTCATTGACATCCTGTTTCATTTTCTTGCGTTTAAACATGGGCACAGTTATCTTACAAAGTATAATGTGCTATCCATTCCCACTGAGGGACATCCAAGGAAGGCAGAATACCAGCCCCAGGGGCTGTTTTGTGGGGCAGTTTGCTTAACCCACATAATAGGGCAGAAACGAGATTGTCCACATTACAAGCAGTCTGGCACCTAGTATGTCGAACGTAGCCAACTTCAGGAATTGTTGTTTTTAAACAGCCTGGCCCTTGCGTTTGCAAGTTCTGTATCATAACACACTATCTACCTGCTTCAGCTTTTCATCAGCCCCTGATTCATCCATCCTTTCCAGATGTCTTTTGAGAACCCCTCTGTACCCAGCCCTGAGCTAGGTATATGACTCAGGTCAGGTGGCCACCTCAAATAACTAAGGGATAAATGTGAGAGAGGAACAGGTAAGTGGCCCTGCCAGGCTTTGCCGGTGAATGAGGTGCGATGGAGAGAAGCAGAGGTTGTCGGGGATACTGAGGAAGCTGGGGAAAAGGGGAAACTCCTCAGCAGAGATGACAACTAAAAATTAGAAGATTATTTTATGTTATTAAATCCAGATATTTTGGCTTCTCTTTCAAAAATCTGAAGATCTGACAGTACTGGGGAAGAGTCTCACCAGGTGATAACCAGCCAGACCTGAGCAGAGGGCTACGTGCCCGAGCAGAGGAGAGTGTGAGGCAAAGGGGTGCTGCTGCAGCCAATCTTCATCACACTCAGCTGACTCCATATGGTCTGAGGCCCTCACATACCCCTCCAGTCGTTCTCAACCTTGGAAGGGAAGGGTGCCCTGGCTCCTCCAGGCAGAGGAGCCTGGATTCAGAAAGGTTTCAGCCCAGAATCTTCTAGGATGGAGACAGATTTCAAACTGCACCCTCCAAGAACAAATCCAGATCCCCTCTCTAGATTGGAAAAGTCCCCCAAGGGAAGAAGATATCAGGCACCAAGGAAGAATGGTCAGGAGACAGTTTGGGAGGGCAGATAATCTGGTTCTCTTTAGATTACACCTCTTAGCCCACTTCCTTCTCTGAGGCCTCGCAGAGAGGTGTTCCTCGGTAAGTGAAGAGACAGAAGAGGCTAGTTGAGACGTTCCCAGGCCCAGAGTGAGCTGAAATGAGATGACAGCTGAGAAGGGTAATCAAGACATGCCTTGATCTATTATTGATAAAACGTCTGAAATGTTCATACCCTCAAACGCAATAGTATATTTTTCGTGATGGTTATTGTTCAGTGCTATGCACCAGACCTCATTCTAGCACTTACCACTGGATCCTTATATTAGTCCTAGGAGGGAGGCTTTCTAACTCATATTTTAGAGGTGAGAAAGCAAAGCTATGAGAGGGTATATGACTTGTCCAGGGTCATGCAGCTGCTGCAAGGTGGAGCTGGCTGTCTGACTCAGAGATCTATGGTTTTTCCACTAACCGTGGTCATCTGCCTCCAACTTCTGGGAACCGAGCCTAAGAAGATCATTTCAAACTTAGAAAAATTTCATTATATACAAAATTATTTGCCCCAGGACTATGTAAACTGTTAGAAAAACAGACATGGCCGGACCCAGCCTGGGCCCTCAACAGACATCTTTCAGATGAATGAAATGAAATCATTACAGAAATTATGGGCCATCTGTCTTGAAGGAGTATTAGACTTCCTTTTACCAAGTCCACTTAAGAGTCTGTGATAATATCTTGAGTGGTTGTTATCATGTTATAGGAAAAATTCAGGTACACAATTATACATATTATATGACTGCAATTATGTTCAAAAACATTTTACATAGACAAAAAGAATGTAAGAGAATATCACAGAAGGGTTTACAGTGATTGTATCGGACTGTTAGTTTTAGACTAATGAGGATTTAATTTTTTCTTTTAGATTTTCACTGTAAGTATGAATCACTTTTATAATAAAAAGAAAACATTTTATTTTTTTAAAAATCCTGACTTTCAGTATTCTAGTCTCAGACAAGGAGGACGTAAAACTGGAACATACTAGGAAAAATGGAAAACTGGCCCTGACAAATGGCCAGCCCAACAGGCAGGTGCTGGAAAAAAGAGACAGCTGCTTTGGGACAAAAGTCAGAGAAGAAAGCAGAGTGGACAACAGGGACATCTGTAAGGGAGAAGGGTGTTTTGGGGGGCAAGGGTGGTGTAGAAAGGGCCTGGAGGTAGACAGGAGTGGGCAGCCACAATAACACACATGGAGTCAATAGACAGGGGTTTACTTATCTCACTTAACCCTCGTTACGAGTGTGTGTGTTTAATTGCTTCAGTTTTAGAGGTTAAGGAAATAACTGGTTTCAAACCATTTTAGAGGTGAAAACACCTGCAAGTTGCCTGGCACCATAGATTCCCAAAACTAACAGGCTATCACAAACTCTGGGACACTTTTTAAAAGTATGATACCATCGCTTGGCCACGTCCCTCAGCTAGCAAAGCGGCTGGGCGAAGATGCAAACCTTCTTGTAACCACTGTGACACATGACCTTTGTGAGCTACAGTATAGGGTGCAGAGTTTTGGGGACACCTCTAATCCTCTATGTTGATGTCATGAAGGAGATCTTGCCTGCCCACAGGCCCCCACCCCCGATCCTCCCCAAATCCAGCACCCCAAGCCTGATCTCACCAGCAGTCTAGAGTTTTTATTGTATAATTATTTATCCCATGCCCACACGATAGGTTCATAGTTATGAAATATTGGAGTTGGAATACACCTTAGAGATGACCTGGTTCAACCCCCTCTTTGACAGATGAGAAAATTGACACCAGAGAAGTTAAGAAACTTGCCCAAGGTCACACAGCTAGGGCAGTGCCTCTAGTCTTAACTCTACTAGGACTAGAACCTGAATGCTTTGGCTTCAAGCCCACTTTCCATTTTTCCCTCTCTACGCTTAATTCTCCCAAGTTCCATTTCATTCTTCTAAGAAAAAGAATCATTAGTCCCAAATGGGATAGAAGCAAGCTTTTTTTTTGTCACCTAAAGATTTTATTTTCAATATTTAAGGGATTACTGCTAATGACAAGTAATATTAAGTTATTAAAGCAAACTCATATAAAATTTAAAATTATCTATTTCTCAGAAACTGGCTTCAAAGTCATTTTTCAGAAATTAGAAAAAAAAAATAATGAAACAAAGACTAGAAGCAAGGCAGGAAAACCACAATTGATCCAAACAGAACACATGTAAGGTTCAAGGCTCAGCCAAAAGAGGCAGAAATAGCCAATTTCTTCCAATTACCCCCATTTTCCATCCTCTAATCTAGACGAAGACTGTCATTTTATTGGCTTGTCAATCTTTAGGAAACTTAACCCCATTCTTCATTGTTTCAATTATCTCCCAGCACTTCAGCCGGAGGCAAGCATGTGGTCCAGCTAACTCCCTTTCCCCGCTGGGGCACCTCTGATTTCATTTCAGCACCCAAGGAGCTGCTGGTTTCTCTATGGGGTTCCTTTTCATTTGCTGACTTCCTTAAAGTCCACGCTCATCCCTCTACGCCAGGACTTTGCAGTCAGCCTGAAGTTGAGTTTCAAGCCCAGCAGTGCCATCAACAACCCAGAAAGCCTTATATGTTTGAGCTCTCGGAGCCTCAGCTTCCCTGAGGAAGTAGCATTTGAGCTGAAACTGAAGGATGAAGGGAAAGCAAGAAAATACACTAGGGAACCATATGCCTGGGACACAGAAAGAGGGAATGTCATGGTTAAGAGCAGAGTCTCCAAGGGGCTGGCTGCCTGCGTTTAAATCCCAGCCCCAAGACCTCCTAGCTGGGTGCTATTGGACAAGTTACTTGACTTCGCTGTGCCTCACTTTCCTCACTTATAGAGAGAGGACAATAACAGTACCTTCTCCTCAGGGCTGTCCTGAGGATTGGAAGAACCTGGTACAGGTTTAGCTCTACATGAGTGTTTGCTGTTATTATTCCTAGCACAAGATAAGGTTGGAAAAGTAGACAAGAGTTGGGCTATGCGGGCCTTGTGGGCCGTGGAGAGTGTTGGTCTGTAATCTTAAAAGCAATGGGAAGCCTGAAAGGTTTTAAACATAGAGGGCAGAGGACGGCTGTGGGCAATGGAGAATCACAGCCATCTGACGATGACAGCCGCCTCCACTCAACACCAGCCAGGCACTGGCATGGGGACAATGGACCCAAGATCGCCAGGTGGTCTAATCCTCCAAAAGAGTCTGGAAGTACAGACTTTTTTTTTTAAGTATAAAATCTTATAACATTTTAAAGGCCTCTTATTCCCACATTTTCAAATATCTGGAGAGACAAACCAGTTATCTGCTAGTACTTCTGGTCTACTTCACAACATGCAACTCCCCATACCTCAATAAAGCAAGTTTATAGCTAAACCCACATCACCTGACGAGCCAGGTGGTTCCAGGAAGAAACCAATAGATTGCCTCGAACAAAAGCAGGACATCAAAACAGGCTCCAAATTACATCTAAACCAAATTGCTACACAACTGGGCCGGAGGCATTCAGGGCCTGAGTAAAAGGGTCTCATGATATAACTAGGCACAAGCTGCACAAACTTTTTATTTTTATTTGTAAACCTTTTGGTAGTAAAAGAAAATATATGAAAACCAATATTCTCTTCAGTCCGAGGTTGTTAAATGAACGTATTCTCAGCCTCTCCAAGGAGTCAGTCATTTCTTTCACCTAAAAAATATAGGGAGCAGGTGTTCATTTGGGAGGTCTGTGGTTCATGTCATTTCCTGGTGCCAGGCTATAAAACCAAACCACTTAATTGGGACGTGGTATTGTATGGGAGCAACAGAGGGCATAAAGAGGAAAGACTGATTTGATGAATAAAAACGCTTGAATGAAAGCATTAGGCCTTAGTAAAATCAGGTATTCTAGGTTCTCATTCTTGAAATCTGAATCTTCCTTAACCATTGCTTTTTCATAGAAGTTTTTCCTTCCAAAAAAATGTAATACCTGATATATGCTAGAAATTGGGACACAGAGCCCTCGGCCCTGACCTCAGATAACTTAACAGCCATATAGTCGGTGATTACCACCATCACCCCAGATTAAAGAAGAGGCTCGGCCAAGCACTTGTTCTAGGTGGTAAAATATTCATAATAAAGAGAATAAAGAAAAATCTGATTGGCTTTCGCATCTTATTGAACACTCCCTTCCCTGTCCAGTTCCCAAATCAGAAAGGCAAAGTGGCCATTGGGTTTCTTAGGGAAGATTTTATGAATGCTGGAGAAACGCAGAAACTGCCCTCTGAAGAGAGGCTTCTAGTACTTCCTCCAAGGGTCAAGCTTGAGAATTATCAATTTAGAAACACTATGTTGCTTTCCAAGGAGAGAGGGAATTCTGTTGGGTGAAATGTGCCCGTTTGGGCTGACACTGAAAGGAGCTAGAGACGGGAGCTGAGGCTGCAGCCGCCCAGCAAAAGTCCAACCACTTTTCCATCTTCCCCCATCATTCCGCTCCTTCTGCAAGTAACTGATGGAAGGACAGGGTTTGGGGTGGATTATGGTGCCCCTATGTCTCAGTCCAGCTTTGAAAGCAGTTGAGATGAAAGGGCTGTGATACCAAGACACACACAACATGTTTCCAGATCTTAGATCAGGGGCATCTAAACTCAGCAAGGGCAGAGTTATTAACCTGCAGTCTGTAGAATGAATTTAGGGGCTCCTGGAACTGAACGAGAAAAAATTTTATCTTGATTTTCATTAACCCCTAACTGAAATGAGATGTCCCTTTCTGTCACGAGTGGAGGCAACAAACCACAATGGTAGTAGCAGTACCTGCAACTTTGCCACAGGTTGTAATCACAGACATTCTCATATCGCATTTCATTTGTGGCAGAAACCTTGAAAGAACATGTATGTGCATCAGTCCTTCAAAACCATGGTAGTTTTTAGACTTGCTGCTGGATATTGTTATTTAATGCATTATTTAAAAAGTAGTGATATTGTTCTATCACTAATTCCCTTTTTAACGTCTTCAAGGCATAAAAAGATGAATAACCGCTAGACTAAGGGATGCAGGCATGGTTGAAGGACTGATTGTTTGAATTTAAAAGGCATGAATTAAAGCAGGCAAAGGAATGAAGTAGAGGAAAGGCATTTTAACAGCACTTGGAAAAGCATATGTTTTTCAGAAACTATAACTGCCGAGGCCTCTTAACCTGGAGAGAGTTGAGGGAATTGAGATGTTGAGAGTGTGGCTAAAAGCCCACTCAGCCGGGGCCTTGCCAGCATAATAGGGCCCCAAATTCAGGCTTCTAAATTTAGGAAACATCCTAAATTGTTGTTTCCTAATCATTAAATGCGATTGTATGACCGTTGAACTTTTCATGCATGTGTTCAAACTGTTAACCAAGGCATTTAAAGTACATCGACGTTTCCCCAGCCCTATTTTGACATGGCTTTATTTTTTAATTCGAGGCACCTCTCTCAACTTCTGAGGGAGTGAAGCTGACCCAAAGGGAAGGATTGACAGGAGGTGGGGAAGAAGATGAGGTCAGCAAAGTAAACAAGGGCCAGATCAAAGAGTTGAGATTTGATCCTGAAATTATAGGGTTATTTTTTTTTTGAAAGATTTTTAATGTCATGCAAGTGACAGAATCAGTATAATGCTCATTTGTTGATTTCCCTGCCAACATTCATCCCCTTTCTCCTGGCATCAGTAGCTGCTCAGATTTCAAATCACCTCTACAACTCTTAGAGGTGGGGGGAAGGGCATGTGACCCAGACCTGACCAACCAGAGAAGAGACTTCGCCAAGCCATAGTGACGGATTTAGAGGTAAGCCTATCACACTAATCCCATCTTTGTAACTTCACAGGGATTGTCACAGGGATGGATATTGGATTTGAGTGAATGAATCTTGGGATTTGTGTAAACACTATTGGTGAGAGAATGTCTTTTTTAGGCTGGATTGGACCTGGAAGGTTTAAGCCTAGAGAAAATGTGTAAGGTAGTTATCTTGCTACCATACAAAGCCTGAGAATGAAGCCAAAAATGAGAAAGTGGAGTCAAGAGATGGAGAAAGATAGAGTCTTGGAGATAATACTGCACCTCTGGATAAAGTCGGGCTAACTCGATCCTTGATTTTTTAATTGAGTAAACTAATAAATTTCGGTGCCTGTTGAATTGGGTTTTCTGGAACTTGCCATCAAAAGAACCCTAATGGATACAGTCAGATCTGGTTTATAAATGGGCATGCCGTCTGCTGGCAGAAGAATGATCAAGAGGGTTCTACAGTGGAGACAGAAAGACCCAGAACTTCTAAGTTGGAGACTGGGCTGGTCCACTTTCCCTAGGTAAAGCTGCTAAATAACAGACACCCCTAAGCTGTCGAGTGCCTAGAACAACAAAGATTTGTTTCTCACTCACATTGCCTGTTGGCTGCAGGCTGACTCTGGCTCTTGCTGAGTGAATTTTGAATAAGCTACGTGAGAACTGGGCCTTGTCTTCTCCATTCCAGGATCCAAGCTGGGGAACAGCTCTCATCTCAGTCTCACGGCAGAAAGCACTAGGCCAGTCACAGAGCCACGTGATGATTCTTTGAGCTTCTCCTCAATGGTGGTTCTGTCACATTTGCCAACATTCCATTGGCCAAAGCTAGTCTATGGCCAAGCCCGACATAAATGAACGCACCGAGAACTGTGTGGCAACACACAGGGTCACATCGTCCTCTTACGAGAAAAGTGGTGACGAATTGAAACAATAAGAGGCTTCACTGCCAAGGCTTTGGAGATGATTTGGTTCAAGTGCCTCATTAGACAGATGGGGAAACTGAGACCAGGATAAGTGAAGTAACTTGCTCATAGTCAGTCACACAAGTCACCAGTGGCAAAGCCAGGCCAAGGACCTGAGAATCCTGGTTCCCAGTCCAGAGTCCTTCCCTGCAGTTCCACCTTGGCAGGTGAAGAGAGATGGTTCACGGTCCTCCGTGTGTCCTCATTCATTCACTCCCACAGGGCGTTTCCCAGGACAGAGACTGGGCGATAGGGCAGAAGAGAAAATTCTCCGGAATTATTATTGAAGCTTGTTTCTCCCAGGCTTCCAGGGAAAACAGAATGTGATCAAGTCGAGCCCTGGAAATAAGCGCAAGAAATTAGGATTCTGTAACATTTGGGGGACTTATAGACTTGGATTTGGAATCAGGGGCTTGGGGTGCCTTCCTTTTATTCTGATATTTTTACGAGCTTTTAATCTGGCCGAGGAGAACAAAGAGTAATGGCTAAGGAATACCTAGAAGGTGTCAGATGGGCAGAGATTTGATATATGTGTAAATACCTTTATTACATGAGTTTTCCTGGGTTATTAGGAATTGTTAAACACATTTCTCAAGTGGCAGGCTGCCCCCCACCATGCCCCTTTTAACAGCACTCCTGAGAATAAACAAAATATAGGAGAAGTCCTGTGATCACATGGCACGACAATCTAGACTTTTGATCAGCCAAATGTTCTCTATAACGTATTTCAAGCACTAAGTACATAAACTGATTATAGACTCAGGATTTCGGAGAAGTCACAGTCTGAAAAACCCGTTCACGCGTGTATGACCTGGACTAATCTCCCAGATCCAGGCATTTGGGTTTGTGTTCAGCATCCTCACCCCCGCCCCAGTGTCCTGGGACTCTACTGGACCCAGTGACCTGCATCTCATCCCAGGACCACATCTAACAGAGACTCCCTCAGTGGAGTGAGGGGGGCTCTATGCACCCCAGGCTGAACATTACAGCCAGGCAGGCACCTTCTCCAGTCTTTCTAGCTGAACCTCTAAATCACTGCTCCAGAAAGAGAGGGTGGACTAGGCAGCCAGTAATGGCTACTTGCTGAGGGAAATGGATGAATTCTACACCCTTCACTAGCCCTCACCACAACATCCGACCTCTCTTCCTGCCCTCTTCCCTCTGGCTCTACTGTCCCTATTTTCCTTTCTCTCAGAGTCAGTTCTCTGAGGGTCTCTCTTTACTGAATTTCTTCATTACCTAGTTCATTAGCTCTCATCCCACCCTCAAAAAAAGCTCCATGATATTATTACCTCCATTATGCAGATGAGAAATGTGAGACTCAGGAAAAAAACTGATCCATTTCAGCCATCCGATTGTGGAGCCAGCATTGGAAACCACATCTGCCAGACTCCAAAGCCATAGATGCTGAAATTCGTTCATTCACAAATATGGTAACAACGTCTACCATCGCCAAGTCCTGTGTGAAATGAGAAATAAATGGTGGATAAGACCCAGTCTTCAAAAATTTACTCCACAAATATTGTTGGACCTCCCATTATGTGCCTGGGTCATAGTGGTTTGTAAACGACTAGCAAAGGCAGACAGATTCACATGCAACTAACAGTGCAGTTTGCTAAGTCTACAACAGTGGTAAGTAAAAGGCTTGTGAGAACAGGGAGAGCGAAAGCCACATTTTCTCCCATTGTACTAGGGTTGGAAAACCTTAGAATTACCCTCCCCAGCCTCTCTCCCCAATTCTAATCATTCCCTTACTTAACAGCTCATCAAAAACAGAGACCTGCTGGGATTTAGGATATACTGGCCTTTGGCCTATTCTTTGCAGTTATAGAAAAATGTATTGGAGCAGTGCCTTAGGCCAGAATCAATTTCCGTCCAAGAAGCCAGGCAGTGTACTTGGAGCTCAGTAATGGGAGGGCGTGGGGAGAAAGTCTGAGATGGTTCTGGAGAAGTCCAGAGATGGCTCTGCAGTCAATTACTGATGGTGAGTGAAAAATGAGGTCAGCTCCCTGACAGCAAGGCCCGAGAGAGGCAGCGAAATACCACAGATCCCCCATACTCTATGGCCCGGAGGACAAGGCATCTAAAAATAGACACACAATAACACTGAATCTGCTGTGGATTTCACAACTGCTGGCCCAGCACAAAATGCTCGGCTTTGGCCAAGTCAGGATGCAATGAAAACCAGCCGGGAAGCTAAGCATGACCAAGATCAACATTCACCAGGACAACAGCAACCCCTCCGTCCATCAGGCCTTGACCATGAAGCTAAATGACCCACCACCCTGCATCCTGGTTCAACTTGCTCTGCAACTTAAGAAAACTTGCCTCGCATGCACGCCAGGGACTTTCTGAGACATTTTCATTTCAGGGACACTGAGGCAGAGGAGCTCGTGGAAGTTTGCCCTGAGAACTAGAAAACGAGTGAAAAAATGTCGGTGATTTCAGTTTAAGGGGAAACACAACGGCAAGTGTGGGATGTGAGTGGAATGGGATAAGAAAAACATTTTAAAGAGAAAATAATTACAAACACATGAGAGGGAGAAAGGGCATGGCCCAGGCTAGAAATGTGTAAGAAAATAAAATGAAAACAAGAAAAGGTTTGGCAGTATATTTGCGGGTTTAAACCCAAATTTAAAGCTGACAATTCTACTCTGCTGGCCACTATTTTTATAATTGATGAGATATTACTTACTGAGTCGGTAGCACATGCCAGAAGCTGCTCTCAACCCTTCACATGTGTTGTTTCATCTAATCCGCACACCAACCTATGGGGCAGATCCTAAGGTTATTCCCATTTTTCAGAGAAGGAGAGCGATTTTAAAGCTTGAACAGACCTAAACAATTAGCTTCACCAGTGGTTCCTGAGCTGACTTGTACATCAGAATTATCTAGGAAATCCTGCAGAATCTGGGACATTCTTCTGGATACCACGGCCCACACCCCCTTCCCCATCAGAATGGGGATTGGAGTGGGTTTAAGAATCTGTGCTTACCGAGCCCCCAAATGAGTCTCACATTCAGCCTGGTTTGGAATCCACTCGCCAATCCAACTGGACCCTTTGTGTTCCAGACCCAAAAGCAGAAGCCCAGAGAGTTCCAGTAACGTGCCCAATGCAACCCGCCTGTTGGCAGCAGAACCACACCTAGAACCCATAGCTTGTAATATGGTGCTATCGTTTCATTCATTCCTCACTGGAATCCTAAATGGGAAAATAGATGGTTTCTTCCTCTCCCGTGAAATCACTAGGTTTGTCATCACAGTCGCCCAACTCTTGTCCAAACCCTCCAATTGAGCTCAGTACAATTAAATAAAGTTTGAGCACCTGCTATGAGATACAAACTGTCCTCGGTGCTAGGAACCCTATGGTGAACAAGACTCTCAGGGGACCTTGCCCTCAGAGAGCTGACAGTGCACAGAGAACACCCTTAGAAATGTAACCAGCTTACCGAATGAGCTAGAATCATCAGAAAGCAAATTTATTTTTTTATCACTGCCCCTTCAAACCTGCTCCATTTTCCTACTCCCTGGAAATCTTAGGTATCTTAGATGGATCCTATAGCTGTTCTGGCTACTCAGGTTTTAAAGAATAGCCTTATGTTTGGGGTCATTTGTAAAGTTCCATTTGGTCCAACAGCAAAGCTACCACCCTTCATTCACCAGGTTAAAATATCTTCCCACCTTTGGCGTGGGACTGGCTCAGGTCCAGGAGCTGCAGTGGAGACAGGGATTGTGTGGGCTCCTTTGTTAATTCTGGCCCTTCTCTCCAACTCACTGTGCTTCTTTCGGCTTCTCTGGAGCCAGGGCTGGGGGCCCATGGAGCAGGAAGTAGAGATGAGAGGGGTAAAGAAGGCAAGAAGGCCTAATGGAGCTAGGGGCCATCTGAATACTCAAACGTCCTCAGTCGTGGCAGATGTCCAAATGCTGGTCCTCTCTCCCATGAGGGCCTCCTCTCTCCACTCTCTTCTGCTTGTGGTGGAACTGGCCTCCTGAGTTCCCTGACATGGGCCGTGCCTCTCCCAGCTGACTCCTCAAGACCTCACTTCCAGCCATCTATCCTATTCAGACATTCTCCGTTATGGTCACTTTGTGCCTCGAAGGGGATCTCTTGGATGGAGACCCCTCTCAAAATGACTCAAGTCTGGCTCCCCTCTCATACCAGCATAATCCTTCTTCTTCTCTTTCTCATCAAGGCAGCTCCAAGTGACCTCTCTCTTTAGACTCTCCAGGCATGAATCGTGCTCCAGTCACTAAGGCCCTTCCTTTGGTGCCAGGGATTTTTCCAGAGGATTCTCAGAAGTCCTCTTCACTTGGCTTGGAGGAAAGGAAGAGACGTACGCCCCACCCTTTCCTCACTTCGACTACTCACTCTCCAATCTCTCTCAATGGATTCTCCCCATACCCCACTGTGTGTCCTCCATGTGGGTGATGAGCTAAGAATGTTTTTAAATAAAAACTGATTTCTCAGTCTCTTAGCATGTACCACACAGATGGTCTCAACCCTTGGGTGCTTCGCCAGAACACCGAAAGTCCAATGTAACATCCTGTTTTACAAGAAATTACAAACTCAGAGTGCCAAGGGAACATATAGCAAGGGTGTTTGGGCCTAGCCCGCTTTAGTTTACTAAGATCTCACAGGCCTCTGGTAAGATACCAAGCTCCTCCTTCTCTAGGCCTCAGTGGCAACCAGCTTTCCACGGGGCAAATGAGTAGCTCTTTGCTATAGCTCACGATTGACCCACCCCTCTCTTCCCAAACAGCTGTTACTTTGCACTGTATAGTAGGTATTTAACTTCAGACCACTTTTGGAACTACATTTAAAATCATAGATTATCAAATCTACGAAGGCAGTCTTGGACATCTCTAAAATGAAGACGACGACGATGATGATGACAGATGACACTGATGATGTCGGTTATCAGAGATGACAGTGATTAGGGGTAAAGGAGCAAAGAGAAATGATCGCCCCATACCTCCCCATCTTTTCTAACTATTAATATACTGTCCAGCCTTCTAGATCCGACTCAAAAATCTAGCACTCCATCAATACCATTCCAAAGACACAAGATATATTATCACCTTCTGTGTGTAAAGGGTACATGGCAGTAGCCAGCCTCCAAGGCAGCCCCAACGAGCCTCCCTTTCTGGTGCTCATACCTTTGCATGGTCCACATCCACACCAGCTAGGGCCATCCGCGTTACCAAGAGAATGTTGTGGAAATGATGGTGTGCGACCTCTGAGACAAGGTCATTTAAATATAAAAACTGCCATTTCCACCCTGCTCTCTCTTCGAACCTTCACTCACTAGAAAGCCAGCTGCTGTGTCACAAGGACACTCACACAGCCTTCCGGAGAGATCCACATGGTGAGGAGCTGAGGCCTCCTGCTCACTTGTCAGGCGTGTGCAGGAGCCATCTGAGAACTGAATCCTCCAGCTTCGAGTCAGCCTTCAGGTAACCTCAGGAAAGATCCTGAGCCAGGATGAAAGCCCCTTAGCACCCAAGGCAAGCAGCTTCTGCATTCCTTACTTATAGAAACTGTGTGAGATAATAAATGTTCTTTGTTGCTTTTATACCGAATGGTTGGGGTAGTTTGTGATATGGCAATGGATGGTTAAACGAATGGGCTCTGGAATTATAGTGCCTGGGTTGGAATCTCATCTTTATCCCTCATTACTGTGTGTGGACAAATTACTTAATGTCTCTGAGCCTCGGTTGCCTCATCTGAAAAATGAGGAAACAACAAAACTTGCTTCATACACTTGTGAGAAGATTAAATTAAATGAGATGTGCCACAGGGTCTGGCACAAACAAGGCACCAAACAAACATGAGTTTGTGTAATCCCCTCAAAAGCTTTCCCAATGTCCCACGTAAGATGAGCCCTTTCTGCTCCGAATCCTGAGAGTACTTTCCCTTGTTTTCCAAAAACAGAAAGAGAATGAGAATGGAGTTGACGTTGTCGGAGCAGGAGTCACTATATTGGGGACTGAGCATGTATTATCACATCTGACCTTTGTCCAGTCCTGTGAGTGTCCCGGAGTTGCTGCTTAGGTATTTAAGTCACGTTCAACCTAATATGTTGACATCTGTGTCTCGTCCAGCCTTGATGGGCCTGGCCTGCCAGAAAGCTATTTCTATGAGGGAGCCTTCTAGGAAATATGCCACCTCAAGGAGCAAAGATCCTTACCATGCATGGGTTGGCCGATTAAAAATGATCATAAACTCTTTGACACTCCACACATGGGGAGGTGGGACCTATTTCACCTTCCCTGGATCTCAGCTGGACTGTAGCTGTTTTGACAAACAAAGTATGGTGAAAGTGACACTATGCCAATCCTGGGTCTAGCCTTTGGAGAAGACGCATGACTTCTTCTTCAGTCTTTTAGGGATGCCAGATCAGACTACCCATCAGACAAATGCTACCAAGTCATTCTAGTTAGGACCAGCATCAGAACTGTCCAGAAGAGCCCTGCCTGGATACCTGGGTGAAATTTTGTGAGATATAATAAAATGTTGTTGTAAGCCACTGAATTCTGAGGCAGTTTATTGTGCAGCAGCAGATATATCTGGCACATGTGGGGATTCCCAGGGTACCTATGAATAGAATTCACAGAATCTATAAATATGTAGGAGAAGATTGACATCTTTATTTTTACTAACCTATAGCTGAAATACAGCAGTTTTTTTTTTAAATTTAGATTATAGGCAGCAAACCACAGTACTATTAGCTGCATCTACGACGTTGACACTGAGAAAGGATTTATAGGCTTTTCCAAACTGTGCACATGCACATACTACACACACACACACACACACACACACACACACACACACACACACGGCTTAAGGAAAGAGAGGGCAGCACACGGGAGAGGGCCAAAGGCAGTGGGTCAGTGGCATCAGTGTGGGCGGGGGAGGATAACTCTGAGCATGAGATTCTAGTCCCACACTGGCTCTGACTCATGCCTGAGTGCCAGAAACAAGGGGCTGCATGAACAATGGTCAAAGGATCTGTTTTACTAAAATAACTGTGAGACCTTGAGAGTCCAAAGCGACATTGATACAACAGCTCAAACAGAAGCAGACAACTCAGCAAAAGCCGGAGAGAACAGGAGAACGTGGCAAACGTCTCCAAGCAGCTGAAAGGACTCTGAACGCAGGCTTGATTTTTTTTTTTTTTTTTTTTGGTGGGGGGAGCTATTCAGAAATACTTGGGAATAACTCTGAACTGGTCTGTAGTACCACATAATACAAGGGAAACGGAGTAGAGAAATATTCTTTTGGACAACCTGGTGAAAACATTTTCCTCCCACACTGGAATGTCTTGGAAAACACAGGTGTGTGACATAGGCCAAATAATCACCCCTTTGCCAGGACCCAAAGAGGTTCAGTAACTGAGCACATGACATTAAGATGATAAGTGGTAGAACCAGGATTTAAACGCACATCTGCCTGACTCCAGAGTCCATGGCATCTCCATGAAGTTGGAACAGTCTCACCACCTGTCTCTCCTTCTCAAGGTTTCTTGGTCTTCTCAATGCATCTTGAGTTCCCCAACATCTGTGTCTTTGCTCTTGCTGTTACCTGCGCTGATTTTCCTTCCCTAGTTCTTCCTAGCCCTGACTCCCACTCCTGAAAATCCCCTTGATATGAAGCTTTTGCTCGTTCCATCAGAAGAATTTATTGTTCTCTATCCTCCAGTAAAGGTTGAAGGATGAAGGAACCACTTCTCCCAGCATCCCTTTCATACCAAAAATAACCCTTGACATATAACCCCTCATTCATCATAGATTTTAACACATTGTGAGATTTGACCTGTTTAATCTCCCTGACGAGATGAATAATAGAAGTATTAGTAGTAATAATACCACTATTCACTGAACAGTTACTAGATACTATTCCAAAGACCTAACATTTAGATCATTTAATAACAAGACAGGTCGTACTATTATCCCTATTTTACAGACATGGAAACTGAAACACAGAGAGTTGGTTCGACTTGCCCAAGGGTACCCAACGACTAGAGGGCAGATCTTGGGTTTGAACCTACATCTGTCTGAATCTGTCATAAGAGATCATGCCTTATCATTCGTTCTCCGGACCCAACACAGGGTCTAGCCCTCAGTGTGTAATCGCTCCGTGAATGATGGGCTAACCCCGTCATCTCTATTTGTACATTGCTGCACCCCCTGCTCCAGTTCCTGTGTCTGGAGTGTGGGCAGTTGCCTACTAATATTTGTTAGTTGACTGACGGGATAAGTTTATTTTCAGCTCTGATGCTCTGAGATGGTGGGGCAGGAATACAGAAGTGAAATCTTTCTCAGGTAAGAGCTGTCACAACTCTTGATCCTGAAGGATCATCAACTCTTCTGAGGCCATCACCACCAACAACCACTTTTAATAGCCTAACAGAACCCAAACCCTGCCAAGTTCTTGGACAGACTCCCCGATATATTAGGGAGTCCAGTGAGTGAATCAAGGAAGAACTGAGTGTGTAGTCTGTGAAATGTCGGGCTTGAGTTATTTCCCAAGCCAGACTCAGAGGCCTGGTCTTGAAGCAAGCCAAAATTCATTAAAAAAAAAAAAAAAATGAGACATTGTATCCTTGGGCCACTACTTCAGGAAAACAATAATGAGTTGAAAGAATAACTACTTCTATGCCATTATTTATGAACCCTGGCTCAGCTGGGCAGCTTCAGTGTAAAACCTTCGAGGTGTCACATGTGGCGGGTAAAGATGAGGTGTGAATATAGAGAGAAAAGAAGGCCCATTTAGTTCTCCCGGTGTTGGCATTTTCTGGTTTCCTGGAGGTGTTGGTCCCAGCCAGACCAACATGGCAGCCCATCCTTCCTAACCTGGTTTTAATCACCCAACCAAGGTCCCAGGAGCACCTTTTACCTGCCAGGTGCACTGCTAAAGTGGGCATAGGCTGAGGAAAGGAGAGGCCCAGAGGAAAAAAAATGTTGGGGTATGCAATTCAAGGTTATTCTGAAATAAAACAATATAGGCCATAAAGTTAAATTAACTAATAACTATAAAAGGCCCAGCCTAACACCTGGCATAAGATTAAATGTTGAGTAGGTTTGAGTTCCCCTTCCTTCTGCTAATTACAGAGAAATTTGCCCTGTCAATTTCTGTTCTGAGAATGTGCCTAGTACAATGCTAACAGGAGAGTATGAGATTTGGAAATGCTTCATTTAGTGTCCCAGTCAGGGCTGATATTCAGCCAGTATGCCCAGTAAGCCTGTACTGGTTGTTTATAAGCATCCCTTCCAGTTGGGTCACCCCTCTGCCTTCTAGTTATGACATGTTTTGAATGCTACATCTGGTTCCAAATATTTATTTAATATGTGTACACCGAGTGCCTACTTCATGCCAGGACCTGGTCAAACAGCAGTGAAAGATGGGGTGAAAAAAGGTTGAAAATGCCCTCTCTCTCTCTGAAGCTTACATTCCAGTGGGGAGACAACTAAAATAAAGTAGCGTAACAGGTAGTTTGGTTAGGTGGAGAAGGTAGGAAAGGCATAGCCAATGCAGGAGTGCGATGCTGGACTTTTCAGTGAAGTAACACACACAAGGAAAAGTGAGCAAATCGTAAGTGTCCAGCCCAACAGATTTTCCCAAAGTGAATGGACCTGTGAAACTAACACCCAGCTCAGGACACAGAGCACAGTTGGCATCTTTGGGGTTCCAGCTGTCACAGTCAACTTCCCTGAGATGTGGGAGTCGCCAGGGCTGTCAATCACATTTTTCCCAGATCGCTGCCTCCTGGATGTGCGGTAAGATTGCACTTCTCTGCTCCCTGTTCGGTGCAGCCATTCATTTGCCCTGGCCTACGACATGTGAGCAAAAGTGATAAGCATCCCTCCTCCTGGGCCCCCACAGTGCTGTGCTGGTAATGGGATCTACCTTGCCGTGGAGCCTCCATCAATCTGGGTCCCAAGAGAATCTGATGGGCTGAGCACCCCTGCTCACCCCCAGTGGGTGTATGGCATGAGAACAAATAAATCTTTGTTGAGTAAGCCACTGAGATTGGGGGCTTGTTTGTTTCCTCAGCATAACTAACCCGTCCGGACTGCTGATGAAGGTGATGTCTCAGGAGAGGTCTGAGGAGATAAAGGAGAGAACCTTCTGGAAACCTCAGGGAAGAACAAGCCAGAGACAGCAAATTCCAAGGCTCTAAAACAGGAGCATGTATGAGATGTGAGAAACAGTGTCTTGGGATGGAATCCCCCAGAAGCAGGCCCTGAGAGAATGGTTTGAATGTAAGAGATTTTATTTTCTGGCAGTCGATCTCAGAAACACTTAGAAGGGAGTGAGGAAGTGGGACAGGGAAGAGAGAGAAGTCCTTCTAGGGAGGGCTCTTTCAAGAGCAATTATCCCTGGGGGTTCAGTGCCATTGGGGACATCTGGGAGATGACACAGACTATGCCTCCGAGCTGTTCCCCTGGGAGTGTGAGGAAGATGAGGTGTTTACCTGCCAACATTGGCTATTTATTGGCTGAGGCTCCTCCCCACGAGTTAACTCCCAGGCAAGCCAGAAGGCAGAGTTGTAGGCGCCTGTCCCTGCCCAGGTGCCTCAGGCATAAAGTGGAATGGGGAGGGGTAGAGGCTGTGGGCAGGGCACTGGCAGCATCTGCTACAAGCAGCAAGGAGGCCAGTGTGGCTGAAGAACCAACATATACATGCATAAAAGTCTAAATTACAGAAACAACCTAAAAACCATCGGCAAGATCTCCAGACTAAACAAATTAGCCAGGTTTACCCCTTCATCAGGACTATGCAATCCCCTCCTACCTGTTATCCTGCCCCCAGCCCACCTGGTTCCAATCCATTCTTCATTCTCAACCAAAGTGGTCTATAAAACATGAGAATCTGATAATGACACATCCCCGCCCCAAATCCTTCAGTGGTTTTCCGTCTCTGTCAGGATCAACTGTAAGTTCCTTGGTTGGCAGACAAGATGCTGCCCATCCAGACAACTCATCTCCTCCACTCTCCATCTCAACACTGATATTCCAGCTACAGCAGATGGCTGACCACCCCCCGCCCACTGCCCCTTGCCCTCTCAAAGCCCTTTGCCTCTGCAAATGCCACTCCCTCCATCTAGAGTCCTATGTCTCTCCTCCATCTTCATTAACCTAATTAACTCTTACTCATTCAACAAAAATTTATCCAGGGCATACCATGAACCAGGCACCAGAGGACACAGCTATCAATTATCAGACTGGGCCCCCTTGCACTCAATGAAGAGTATTAGGCACAGAAGGGGAGAGATTAATAATAAAAACTAAATAAATAAGAAAATCAAATAGTAGTAAATGCAGTGAAGGAAAAACTAACACTGTTACATGACAGAGTGATGATGACAGGTGCAAAGTGTTGTGACAGTTTTGATTGGGTGGTCAGGGAGGGCCTCCTGAGGAAGTGGCATTTGAGGCAACCGGTCTGAACGACAAGAGATTGTCAGACACGTAAAAACTGAGGAAGAAGGATGACAAGTGCAAAGGCCCTGAGGTAGGAAGGAATTTGGAGTGACGGCATAACTGAAATAAGGTCAGTGTGGTGGGACATGGCAAGTCAGGGGGAAAGGGTGGAGAGCTTGGAGGGCAGTGGTCATCACCGAGGGTCTTGTTGGCCATAGGATGGATGCTGGACTCTAGCTTACGACCTTCAGTTCAGGTGACAGCTCTCTGTGTGTGTCCTTCTCTATCCTCTGGAGAATGGGGATGAAGGGGTGAAGCAGCCACTTCTACTAGACTTCGTTTCATACCATAAATAGCCCTTGACATCGAGGTCCCAGCAGTTGGATTACTTCAGGCATCTGTTCTTTGACCTTGCTGCCTGGCTGTGTGACATCAGGGGAGTTATTCAAGCTCTCTGTTGCTAGGATTTCTCCTTAAATTTGTGTTCTATTCCCTGAGTGAACTATCTCAGCCTTGCAGGTAAAATAGGACTAACAGAATTTTCTCCTAAAGCAAAGTGTTTTATGAGCCCTCCTGTGTACCACAGTCGCTAAGAACCTGGGTTTTGAAGTCAGACAGACCTGATGTTGCCTCCTGTTTTCACTGCTTTCTTGAGCAAATTATTTAATCTCCCTTAGCCTTGGTCTTCTTAGTTGTAAAATGGTGCTAATAATTGTCTCTACTGCATAGTGTTTTGGGAATGATTTCATGGAGTAAGGCCTTTAATCATTTACCATGGTCTTCGTCCAAATTGAGGCTCAATCCATAGTCTCTATAATTTCTGTAGCAATCCTTCCAACACTGTCTAAGCTTAGCCACCTCATTGCTTCCTCTCTAAGAAGGCTGAGATTTGCATTGCAAGAATCCCCAGACGCCCTCAAAAGTTCATCCTCCACTCCCAAAAGCATGAAAAGACAGGGGGTCCTAAACTAGGATTCGAATCCCATCTCAGCCATTGACCAGCTTTCCAACTTCAATCAAGTCCCCTCTGTCCTCTGGGTCTCACCCCATGACTTAAGGCAACTGCTTTTTAGAGATGCCTGTGGTCGACAGAATAAAGGTCCCCCAAAGATGTCCACGTCCTCATCCCTGATGCCTGTGACTATGTTACCTTACATGGCAAAAGGCACTTGGCAAATGTGATAAAGTTAGATATTTTGACATGGAGACATTATTCTGGATCGTCTAGGTGAGTCCAATGTAACCCTAGGGTCCTTAAAAGAGAGAAGAAAGGCAATGATGAAAGCAGAGTACCAGAGTGATGCTCTGTATATCTGAAGATGCGACACTCCTGGCTTTGAAGATGGAGGAAGGGGCATGCAAGTGGCCTCCAGACGCTAGGAAAGACAGGGAAACAGTTTCTCCTCCAGAAGGAAGACAGCTCTGCCAAACCCCTGACTGTGGCCCAAGAAAACCAATATCAGACTGCGACTTCCAGAACTCTAAGAGAATAAATCTGTGTTGTTTTAAGGCACCAAGTTTGTGGTCATTTGGTGTAGCTGCTGCAGAAAAATGACACAAACCCCTCAGTGCAAGTTCTCCAAGCAGCTCCTTTTCACGGCCGCAGCTAACGTTTAAGGTGCACGACTGGGCAGGTCAGCAGGTAGCTCAAGCCCTGGCAGAAGGGAGAAGTGTAAGCACAGGGCTTTACCACCCAGGGGCCAAGGGTCGCTGCTTCTTCATTAGGCCAGAGCCTGATGTCACAGAAACGGAACCGGGAGCTTCAGAGTCACAGCTCCCCAGGACACCCAGAGCCTGGAGAAGGTCAAGGAGTTATGATCTTTCCCACAAACACTCATTACGCTTTCCATCCTTACTCAGAACCAGAAGATGTCATCCCAACCAGATCCGTCTCAGCAAAACCAGACCGTCCGCAGGAATTTAGCACAGCCCTGGATATTGTGCATGAGAAGTGCTCAGGGAAAAAAAATAACAGCCACTTGACAGCATTTCGCCCATTCTCCGTAATTATTCTGTGTCATTGTTGGGTTCGTGCACTTTTCTTTTTTCCTCCATAAACAATGTAATTCACTATCGCTTTTAAGAGACTTCCTTGGAGAAAGTGCAAAAACAAAAAAAAAGAGGGGGGGGCGGATTTTTCAGGCTCCCTCCCCGTGGCTAAAAGTGCTAAGCTCCAGACTTTTCTGAGGGAAAGTTCCATAGACATAAAGTTCTGCTGTGAGGAGAACGCTCACCTGGCACCAGGAGAGTTGTTTTTGGAAGCCAGACAGGTCGCCAGAGGAACACCTGCTAAAGGCAGCCCTCTCTTGTGCTCAGTAAAGGCTGAGGGTAGGTGGAGAGAGAAAAGCAGCTTAGGCCATGGCAGCGGGGTAGGGCAGAAGTGAGAGCCGGGGGCCGGGGCTGGGGATGCTCTGGGCTTAATGGGACACACCTGTTAGAAACTGCCTAACAGGGGAGCCCTCGAGTCAGCTGGGCACTTTCTAAGACCATGTGCTTTGGAAACACACATGGAGAAATAATGGTAATAAAGGAGAAGAGAGTCTTTAAGGAGAAGGGAGAGTGGGTTGATGAAAGTGGGTGGAGAAGGGAAAAGAGGAATGAGAAAGAGAAATGGTGGAAGGAAGGAAGGAAGGAAGGAAGGAAGGAAGGAAGGAAGGAAGGAAGGAAGGAAGGAAGGAAGGAAGAAAGGATTGAAAAAAGTGGGTGATAATGAGTTCATTGGGGACATTTAATAAGCTTACACTTTTCATGGGTCTTGGCTGCAATCAGCACAGAACAACCCTGGCCTGGAAGGATATCTCGTGGCTCACTCGTTTGTCAGAGGCCGGAGGCCTAGTCACTGAAAATATTCAGACACGAGGAAAGCAAAGTTTATGTAAAATCAGTCCGTGGTGGGTGCTGCCAGCAACATCGCAACCCCCCTCAACGCTGGATGCTCAATTTTTTCAGTATGACTGTAAACAACCTTGGTTATCTCTGCACCTCAAAGGCTAAGAGCTCTAGGCTGGCTGAGAACCAGAGGAGAGGGTATCTGCGCCTCTACCTCCAGATAGAAAGAATGTTCCAACATCAGAGAGTCCACTGTGAGGTCTTTAGACACCCAGGTAGAAATGTCAAGTACACATTTAACCAGAGCTGGTCCAGAGCTCAGGAGAGAGCTCTAGGGTGGAGGTAAAAGCCTGGTGTCCTCAGCCTATGGAGGTGGCATGCTGAGCCTGGGAATGGGTGGCCTCACCCAGGAAGAGAGGGAAGAGCAAGGCGAGAGGACTGCCCATGGCCACACCTTAGGTCCGGTCAGGGGAGAGAAGCCCACACAGATCCCAACAGGGAGGCCAAGGAATTGAGAAGAAAACCAGAATCGTGAAGTGTCATGGACACCAAGGGAGGAAATGGGCATCGGTGTGAACACAGCTGTGAGGTCAAGAGAGACGAGGATGGAAAGATCTTGGATTTTGGAAACCATTGGTGACTCCAGCAGGTGCCATTCTGACAACCCAGAAGGGAATCCAGATAGAGGGGCCTGAAGAGGGAAGAAAAGGACACAGGCTTAGGTGACTCCTTCGAGAAGTTTGCCTTGCGGGATGGAGGTATGAGGTGGGTAGGGTGCTGGAGGACTTCTTTTTCTCTTTGGTTTTTTCTAAATCAAGAAAAGAACCAAGGAACTCTCTCAAAAGCAATGGCAAGTTACATTGTTTATGGAGGAAAAACGATAAACACATGAACCCAACAATAACCCACAGTAATATGGGAGAATGGCTGAAACACTGTCAGATTAATGTTGGTTTTCCCTAAACCAAGAGAAGGACACGTTCAAGATTGGGCTGGATAGAGCCCGGAGTGCAGAGGCTGACGACACAGGAGATGAGGGGGAGGATGGCAGTGTCTCATTCTGGGGGGTTGTGTTATTCATTCAACAAACATTACTGGGCACTTGGCTACGTGCTCAGGCATGATGACACCGTGGTCCAGAACATGGCCTCTAGAATGTTCGGTTCTTGATTCTGCCCCTGAGTGACTAAGTGACCTAGGTCAAGTCACGTAAACTCTCTGAGCCTCAATTCCCTCAGCTGTAAAAGGCGACTAATGACGTACTTCACACGCTCGTTGCGGGGAATAAATAAGTTAAGCACAAAAACCACAATATCAGCATTTAAGAAGCCCTTGTCATGTGCTTGATATTTAGTTGTTTCAAACAGGTGGGTAAATCCAGGCCCTGCACTCCACCTTAGCCAGGCACAGAAGGAGAGAGAATAATTTTTACCATATTTTCTTCTAGAATTTTTTTTCTCTGCATACGTTAGTCCCTATAATGTTGATGTGAATGTTGATGCTCAGCAAATCTTTATCAAGTGCCTACTGAGAATGCCCTAAGTGCTTTCATCCTGACAAATAACTGACTCTGGGAGGTAGGTACTGTTATAGTCATCTCTATTCACAAACGGGGAACTGAAGCAATAAAAAGTAACTTGCCCTGAGTCACACACCCAGGCCACCCAGGTCCAGAGCCTGTGTTTCAAGCCACTATGTGATCTTGTCCCCAAGAGCTCCAAGGATGATAACAGGAAGTAAGGTAAGAGTCCACAGCCAACAGATGCGGGGACAGGCTGGAAAATGGGAAGCATGGTAGGAGGCTTCTAAACAGGCCTCACCTGCCCAGAGGTGATACTTCAGTGGCTGGATTTTGGGTGAATCTGATAGAATTAGAGGCCAGTGGAGATGCACACACACAGAACCCCCAGAAATACCATTCATCTCTCAACGACAAGTTAGACGCGTAATGGTCTCTTAAGACATACTCTCATTGCCCTCGACTTCCAGGCCACCTATTCAGATGACTCCAATGGAAAAAGACTCTTCCCGAAGTCAGCGGGGGAACCTCAGGACGCCCATGGGGTTTCTAAAGAATAACAAGTCATGTTCAGGGGAGCCGAGCCGAGCCAAAAAAACGGTTTTGCCTGCTGACTTCACTTTCCCCCTCTGCCAAGGGGCACCCCAAGGCTGCCACAGACTGCACCACGTCATTTCTGGAAGGAGTTTCCACCGAGGAAAAAAAAAAAAGAGGCTCTGTCTGCTATTATAAAATGCAGAGAGGGGCAAACCACAAATGTGTGGTGTTTGTAGCTTGAATGGTGTCTTTGGGATTAAAGCAGTCACCCCGACAAGGGCAGAAGCAGAATGCAATGCTAGATTCCTAACTCCTTGAGATGGTTTGACCTGCGGCCATGAGAGGCTGTTTTCAGGCGTTTTCCCCGTGCTGGATTCACTTAGAGAGATGTAAGTCCCCACAAAAGAAACTTTCCAGCTGTGCCCACAAGCCCTCTCCCCTATCCCCCTCATCCCCCCACCCCTGCTCCTCTGCTTCTGGTTTCTTCCTTATGTAAGCCTATTTGGAGTTCTTGGCCAATTCATTCCAATTCTCTCCTGACTGGAACCTTAGAGCTGGAAGGGGCCATCAGGAAAAACTGGGCCAAGCTTATGGGGCAGATCTCAGCTACTCCCCAGCAGTCCGGACGGGACCCTGCCGCTCCTGGGCCTGGTCCCTTCTCTGGCCTCTGCACTGCACTGCTCTCTGCTGGCAGTGAAGGAAAAATGCTTTTTCAGGTCTGCAGCTGGTTTTTGAGACGATGTCGAGGCTCTGACACCTCCTCGAGACAGACGTTCTCTGCAGAGTAGCTCCAGGGATTGAGGCTCTAGACTGTGTCTCTCTCAGCCAATCCCACTCGCATCCTCTTGCACCTCTCCATCTAGTGCTGGCCAACTAGAGGGAAGTCTCATTTCACAAGCCCCCCTTGTTCAACTCCCTGCCTTATTGTCAATTTTTAAGTGATGTTTACTGAGCGCCTTACTCTCTGATGATGGACACTGCTCTAAGCACCTTAGATGTAGCAACTATCTTAAACGTCACACAACCCTCTGAAGTAGGCGTTATCATTCACCAGCATCAACCCCACTTATGATGGGAAACCGAGGCACAGAGCACTTCATCAGACGGTGGAAAGTGGTGTGGCTGAGACTCGAATGCAGACAGCCTGGCTCCAGAACCCAATTTCTCAACCACCAGCATTATTCACACAGTGCAAGTAGACAGAGTGAGTTCCATCCTTAGACATGATGGGATGCCAGTTGTGTCACTAGAGAAGAGGGAGTGTGATTTTTATTTTTTTTTTTCGTAGACAGAGAACATTCGTGAGAGGCAGACACACGTGAGTCTGAATCGTGGCCCTATCACTTACTGTGTGATCTCAGGGCAAATTAAGGAAACTTTCTTAGCCGAAGTGACGGATCGACAAATCAGAAACAGCTGTTCTTACACCCTAGGAAAATCTCCACGAGATAATAACTGTGTTCAACCTGACACATGACATGAAACACAAGACACGCAGTTCTGGGTGGCTATGGTGGCTGCTACCATATATGCTAATGACGAAGCACGCAACAGTGGACTGAGCTGCTCTGAGGGTCAGGGCCTTCCCTGCTGAACTGGCTGGACGTGGGAAGGATAAAGGCCCATAGGACTCTAAGTTTCTATTAACAAAAAATTCCTATTGAAAAAACACTTTATCATCATACGTTTTTAGGGGAGTTCATTAAGGAAAGATACACAAATTACAAAGTGTTCATGTCACATAAAAGCACACTCATAGGTCTCTTAAACACTGGTTTGCTTGGTATATTTTAACGGCACAAGCTAAAATATGAAGAAATCAGGCCTGAGAGCCCCAACTCAGACACTAGATGGCACTAAATTCTCACTTCAAGTGGCATCTCTAGTTCCTAAGGCCACTAGTCCTTCTGAGGAGCGGCTACTCCCCAGCTGAAAGTTCAAAAGTTTGAATTCCTTTAGATTTGTTACTGGTGCGTCCAGGCATCTCCTGAAAGTAAACAGCCTTCAGATGAGTGGCCCAGACTGGCAACTATCCCCAATAACAAATCTAACCAACCACTGGCCCCGCCCCAAGAAGAAAGAAAATATGTGATCAGACAGGGATGGGAGACAGAAGTCATCCTTGCCCCCCAGGGATTTGCCCACCTGCTCATCCTTTTCTTTCTCAGGCCTCCTGCTGCCCACAGGAAGCTCCCAAAGATTCATATATGATGATAAAGGCAGAGAGATGTGGAGCTGGAGGAGAACTTGGAGATTATTTTATCACCTACCTCATCTCACTTTACAGATGAAAAAAAAAGAAAAAAAAAAAAAAAGGAGAAAGAGGCCCAGAGGGATAAAGTGAATCATCCAAGGCAACTCAGACAGGCAAGCCTACTAGGACCAGGACAAGCGTCCTGATCCCAGGTCCTTCCCTGCCTGCCTGCTGTCCTTACAGCTCCATGGGGGGGGTGGGGGAGGCACCCCGCAGGGGACCACACCAAGACCACACCTGCGAATGAGAAAGAAAGACCTACGCTCTGGAGTTTCTCAGAGTGACTCCATGCGACAGTAAGTGTAAGCATCTTAACACCAGTGCCGGGCAGCTGCACACGATTGGTAACAGGCATTTCAACAGAACATCACCAGGTATTTATTTAAACACAGATGGGCTATTGCCCAACAGGTGTTGCTCGTGGGTGCTCAAGGCCTACATGCTCAGCTTGGCCAAGGTACCACGCCCTTCCCACCCAGGGTGCAGTTCGCTGCCTGCAGGAACTCAGCTGCTCTGATGCTTTTCTCCCTTCTGGGCATTTCAGACCTTTGCTTAGGGGTAGGGTAGAGCCAAAACATATAGTGGGGCAGAGGAGAAGGAATAAGGAAGGCTGTCCCCTTAAATGTTAGTTTGTGAGCTTGGGGGAGCAATTTCCTCTCCTTGAGACCCAGTTCCTATAAAATAAAGGAGTTAGATTGGAATCCCTTTCGGCCTAAGCTCTTTATGGGCATATCCCATGGCTATTTAGCTATCATTATCATGAAAACTAATTAATCATGTTTAAATATAGAGCACTTCATGAAGTATATGGAGGTCACGTTTTGTGTTCTGATCAACGCTATTTTAAATGATAAAATTGTGTTTTTCTCTGTTACTTCCCCCTTTATAAAAATTCATTACGAAATATTTCTGACATACAAAAAGTTATCAAGAATGTAGAATGGATAGAGATATGATAAGTAAATATAGAAATATTTATTGTGCTATCTAACCAGTAGAGATAGGAGCTCGTTGGGCAATTCTTTCCATTTGTCTGTTTAAATTTTCATAATTAAATGTCTAGAGGAGAAAAAGGTATTAAGAATAATATCACGAACACCAGGTAGCCCCACTTAGCCTAAGAAATCAAACAACCTGAATTTGGATAGTCTGTCTCCTAGTAATTTCTTGATACTTTTGCTACCATTTATATTATTTTGCATGGCTTCTTCATTTTATGTGCACGTTTTCATACCATTTTCTTCAGCAGCTTGTCTCTTTTCACTCTGCCCTGATACGTAGGATTTTGATTTATTTTCATTGTTGCTTTGAGGTCCATGGTATGAACAAGGGACAGTGTAGTTATTGATCAGGTTGTGAGATTTTTTCGGCATTTGAATTTTTTTTCTCATAAGCAGTGCTGCCGTACCCATCCTTTATATGGCTTCACGTCACCTTATATACATATGACAAGCGGGACCGTGGTGTAAAATTCTGTGTGGCCCCTGGAGCTTCAGGCACAGCTGGATCCAGATACTTATACTATGTCATCAGGAACCTGTCTCATGCCATCTCCTGGCTCTGCTTTCTTCTATGCTGGCCTCTCCACAGGTGGTGGCCCCTGGCTTATATCATACCAGCTGGGCAGCCCCAGGGGACTAAGAGCACCCCTTTTTAGAAAGTTCCGGCAGCAGTCAATGGACCAGGTTAGGGCATGTGTTCATCTTGAACAAGTCAAACGGGAAGTTGGGGTTTCTCACTGGCCAATCGGGGGTCGTGTGCTCCTCCCAGTCAGTCTCATCAGAGCCAGATCAAGCGTGGGGAAGGGGTGATTTTCTAAAGAAAAATAAAGGACTGAATGCTGGGCAGCCAACAGCAACAAAGGTCCAGGACCTCATCGGTCCCACCTATATGTACCCCTTTACCATTGCACAGTTCACACCGCACCTGATTTCAGTGCCACTTACATATCTCTGTCCCCTTCGTCTCCAAGGAGAGGAGTCCTCACCTTTCATCCCTCAGAGCAGATGCACCTCAGCTGCTGTGGGATCAACCCCCTGACCGAACACAGCCCGAGGGGTGGGGAATAGGGCAGTCAACCCTCCACCTAAGTGGTTTTCACCTCCGCCCACCTGCTGTGGACCCAGCCTGAGAGGCAAGAGGACGGACATTTCCACCACACCTTGCCCTCCTTTCTCTCAGCAAGATGGCATTGCCCAATTCGAAAGTCTGTATGTACTCACACAGCTGCTCTTTTTGCACATCTGGTTGCTGCCTGATTTTTATATATGATGGGGCAAGGTTTAGGAAATGTGTCCAGCCTTCTGTGACTATACTAGGAATGGCTGCACATTTTGATAGGGTAGATTGGATGGTGTATGAATTATATGTCAATAAAGCCGTTGTTTCTCTTAAAAGACTACCAGGTCTTATGTGGTGTGATTCCATTTATTTGAAATTCAAAAATGGGCAAAAGTGGCCTGTGGTGACAGCAGTCAGGAGAGTCGTGACCTTGAGGGGCTATTGCCTGCAGGGTGCAGGAAGCCTCTGGAAGGCTGGAAATGTTGCATGTACCTTGATCTGGTGATTAGTACATGGTTATAACATGTGTAGAAATTTATTCAGCTGTATACTTCAGACACGTATGCCTTTGAAGGACACAAGATATATTTCAATAAAAAGTAAATCCCAAAAGTGCTAGGTGTTTTTAAGTGAAGAAGAAACCAGCCCTAGAGAACTTCAAAGCACAGGTTTTTCACTTAGACAATTGGACTCTAAAGCTTGCTGTACCACTTGTGACTAGTGAGGACTTGGAATAAGTTATTTAAATTTTCCTGCCTCAGTTTCTCTATCTGTAAAATAAAGATAATAATAGTACCTTTACTCCTATAGTCGTGAGAATGAGTTTATCCTCATTCTCAACCCCTTGGAACGGCGGTTGGCACACAGTAACTGCTCAAAAAATGTTGTTTCTATTGTTACAGTGAGATCTCTGTGGAGAAAGAGATAAAAGACACAGCCCTATCACCCACAGAGTGCACCCTCCCGTGGGGAGACAGACAAGCAAGCAGCCATACAGAGGGAGGAGTGTTGTCACACCAAGAAGCCTGGAGGATGGAAACTAGGAAGAGCTCCCCAACTCAGCTTATGGTTCAGGTACAGGAAGGCGGGGAACTCTGAGTAGGAGGAAGACGAGTGTGCAAAGGCACTGAGGAGACCAAGCAAGAGGTACATGTGGAATGGTCCAGCTGGTCAGTGTAGCTACAAACAGAATCCATAGATGGCAGGGAGACAGAGCAGCCAGAAAGTTCCTCCTCATCCACCCCATGGATCTGGGATTTTCTCCTGAAGCCAAAGGGGAGACACTTCAGAGCTTAATAGGGAAGGGACCCAGGCAGATCTCCTTTGAGAAAGATCATGCTGGTCACCTGTGTGGAATTCTATGAATGGGAGCCAGGGAGGCTAGAGACAGGGAGGCATTTAGGGGCTGGTCCTCTCCCTGAAGACACACACTGCGATTTGTACATTTAGTTCTGTTTCTTTCAATATTCACTGCTGGTCTCCTCCTACCTGGACCAGCAGCATCATGAAGGCGGGAACCATACCTGCCTTGTTCTTAGTCATCTCTCAGATGTCAGGCAGAGTGCTGTTCTCTGAATATCATGAAATGACTACTGGGTGCATGAACCACGTTTCTGTCCTCAGTTAACAAGCAGGGGATACAGAGAGGGGGCTGCTGCTGGAACTCAAGCACCATCTAGTGATGAAGCAGAGAGAAGGCGAGAAGTGGGATGGGGTGGCTGTGTCAGGGCTTCAGCCCAGATGAATGAATGTGCAGAGGCAGAAAAAGGGAGAGGCAGGGAGACAGGGAGTGACTCCTGAGCTTCTGGCTCAAGGATGTGGGGAGCAAGAGTTCCACTTAGTCTGTGGAAAATGATGACTTCAGTTTGGAACCCTGTGAGATGTCTGGTGGGGTGTGTGTGTGTCCAGGTGTTACTGGAAAAACAGATCGGTGTGTCCAGGTGTTACTGGAAAAACAGACGCAGGCTTCAAGGAAGACATAGGGTTATTTCACAATATTTAACTACAGGCAAAGCATGGGTGCCCACCCATTAGAACTGATGTTGGCCATGAGGCTGGAGCTGGGTGCTGGAGGCCTTTGCTGTGCGGGGATGTGAACCTATTAGTTGTTGGACTGTGAGGCGGTCTAGAGGTCCCCAGGGAGGTACTCAGGGGGCTCAAGGCTGCAGCTATTTACCAAGGGGCACATCAAGTATTTCAATCTTTTAACTTCTGGCTGCGCACAAGCAAGCCCCGGAGCTCATACTACATGCCTTGCCAGATGCTGTGCTGAACTAAACCCTCTCCACCCATGATCTCATTCAACCCTTACAACCCCCCTGTGAGGCATCATCGTATCAACACCACCACCAGCAGCACCACCACCATCATCACCACCCTCACGTCATTCCATTCTAACCCACTCCAAGTAACACGGGAAGTGGTAGAGCAGTCTCGTCCCCAGTGTGCTGAGTTTCGCCTGGGAAATTTCGCTGTGGCCTCTGATCATGGTGCTAAATCATCTGCAATTGAATTAACACCTTCAGGAACTTGTGCATGCATATTCCCCATTCAAAGGGCATGGCAACCTCATTTCCTGAAGGTTCCCATCACTCGTGGAAGCATTCCAAGGGACTTCCTGGAGACCTTTGCAAACCTGTTCTAACCACCCCCACCCAATCCTGGCAGAACTGGCCACTCCCTCCTCTGTGCCCCATTACACCTGGCTGTAGGACAAGTATCCTGTCACGGACGTCTTGAATTCACTGATGCTTAGCAAAACACCTATGGGCTCCAAACATATCCGTTGAACGAATGAGTACACACATGAACAAGACTGAATTGTGATTGTTATTTGGGGTAAGAGCTACCTGCAACTGCCCCAGCATCAGGAATGTGAGTTTATGACGTATTCCTTTTATTTTCACTACTTAAAATTTATATTTGATTATGTCTCTGGCCCTTGTAGATTTTTTTTATTCTAGTATTGAGAATCTATTAAACCACACCACAGTCTGAGATTACAGACCTCAGAAATGATGGCAAGAGGAAGAGGAAGAATATGCCTGGCACAATCAACCTGAGAAGAAACCAAGAGAATTTAACTTTCTTCATGCATGGGGTTTTATGCTGCTCAACCCCCTCCCCAAATGAGGGCAAACTAGTTATTAAAACATACATCAACTCTCAGACTTTAGAATAAAAATACAAATGATGTCTAACTCTTATTAAAGGGCTTATCCTGATTTTGGAAAAACATGCTCAGAGTTATGCAGCCTTGAAAATGATGCCTCAGGGACCTAGAATGATTGACAGAGGAAGTTCAGGGATGAGGGGCCCTCCAGCCAGAAAAGAGAGCATGAAACTACACATGCACTCAGGTCCTGGTCCCTCTCTGCTCCCTGGGTAGGAGAGAAAAAGCTCCTGTGGCCTCAGGCTCTGAAACAGGGGACAGCAAGCGCTGCAGAGGTCAGTGTGGCTCTGCAATGGTGCTGGTGGAAGGTGAAGGAGGCTGTCCCAGTTACAGAGAGGGACTGGGTTCAAATCTCAGCCCTGCCACTTCCTAGCTAATGATCTTATGTGATGCTTCTCAGCTTGCTGCCTTTCTGTAAAATGGAAAATGAGAATGTCTACCTCCCAGGAATGTCGGGAGGAATAAACAGAGGCCTATGAAGTACTTAGCAAGGTGCTCAATAGATGCCACTTTATAGGTACAGGGTAACCTGGGAAGTAAAGGAAACGTGCCTGAGTTTGCACTGGAACAGTCACTAAGACCGTCTGGGACAGAGATTCTCAAACCTGGCTGCACATTAGCAGCAGCTAAGGTGTCAGCCCTCTTTATACCCAGTGGATCCAAATCCATGCAGGTGGGCCCAAGCACTTAGTTAAAGCTCCCCCGAAGATTCTAATAGGTACCCAAGGTTGAGACCCTCCACGGGAGCTAACAAGAGTTGAAGTCAAGCGATGACCTATAAACAAACCTACTAATGGTCAGTCAAAAGTGTGTCCTCAGGACCAAGAGTGAGGCCATCTTGGTTTTAGACCTGAAAAAAATAGTCTGAAAATGGAAAATTTACCTATCTTGCTAATCCTGAATCCTTCACGATAATAAAACATGTCATAATGACTAAATTCTCAGGAATTAAACACTCTGGAAAAGTCGTAACAAAGCTCAAGTGTTTATTAAGAATTAAAAATACTGTAAATAAGCCATACAGTTCATTTCACAGTAAACTAAACAACCTTTTTTAACCTTTTCATTTTTTTGTTCTTTTCTTTTGTGAAGGGCAAGACAGCCATTAAAGAACAGGACAGCTCAAAGGGAGAGGGAAACAGCAAACAACTACAGAAAATGCGCACGTCCCTCACAGACGGGGGTCGGCTCTGATAGCAGACCTCTTTATGGACGTCACGGTTAAATAGACTCGGCCTCCATTTCCCAGGGAGACAGGCGCCTTTGTGGACAGCCCCCATAACACACTTCCAGAAAGAATCTGAGGACACCCCTTTCAGGGATTCTAAACCTACGCTTTATTTAGGGACCCTACCAAGAGGTGACACACGTCTGCCGCGGGGGCCTCTGTGGGGTGTTGTGCCTTCACATTCAGAACCCTCTGGATCCTTTGCATAGTTAGTTATCTTTGAGATCACTGAGATGACTCAGGAAAGAAAAAGACACCCACACCAGGGAGGCAACTGTCAGGCAGCTGCTGCTTTTCAACTAAAAAATAACAAGGGGCTTGTCCCTGTCCCTATTCAGAGCTGATATTTTTGAGTTTTAACCAGTTTAAAGTGGAAGACAAGGAGTGACATCTCATAAAAACTGCAGCCAGAAGTATAAAAAAATAATAATAAAATTAACTGTTCTCAAAGACAATTAGGAAGAAAAATGCCTCCTCCCCCCCCGGTTTTTTTCACTTGAAATCCGCCAGCCAGCCAGGCTTTTTTGAGGTTAATCTGCTTCTGTTAATCCTCGGTTGAAGCCATTACGGTTCTTCTCTGACACTAGAGACATCCTGCTAAAAGGCACCTCTGATTCACAGGGGCTGGGCCTTCAGGAAACCGACCGAAAGGAGAAGCAGAAAACTTGAGAAACCAGTGGTGTGTGGTGATAATCGTAAATAAATTAACCGGGCATGAAAATACAAAAATACCTTGGTGTTCCCAGTGGTGTCCACTGCTCTTTACGAGGACGTGGGGGGACGGGGGAACCGAGAGAGAGAAAACAACACATTTTTTTTTGGTCATGAGAAACTGAACTTGCAATCCGCACCCTGTGCACACACACACACACACACGACTCATCTAGACCTTTTCATGAATTTTCTCGACTTTCACAAACAACCTATCCAGGTCATTCCTCAGGTCATCGAGCAGCCCCTTGGCTGATTCCAGGTCGTTCTCGTTGCTTTCTATTTTCACGGAGTAGGCCACCAAGCTGTCCACGGCCGTCCTGAGCATCTTCAAGTCCGCCTCCACCTGGCTGACTGAGGCCGTGAGGTGGTCCAGGGAAGAGAGTCTGTCCAGGACGTCCTGGGGAGGGGGCAGGCCGGCCGCGGGGGCGGCGTCGCGGCCCAGCAGCGCGTGCACCTGCTCCTGCACCTGCTGCAGCGCGCGCACGGCGCCGGGGAGCTCGGCCACGCGCGTCTTCAGCTGCTCCACGTCGCGGGACAGCGCGAGCTGCGCCTCCCCGAGGCCGTGCACGGCGCCGGCCAGGCCGCCGCGGTCCTCCAGGCCGCCCAGGCCCTCCGGGCCCCCCAGGCGGCCCTGCAGGGCGGCCAGGCCCCGCGCGCACTCGTCGCCCCGCGCCAGGAGGCCGTCCAGGCTGTGGCCGTGGCGCTCCGCGGCGGCCCGCGCGGCCCGCACGCCGGCCTCCGCCGCCTGCAGCCGCGCCTGCAGCCCCCGGCTCTGCCTCTGCAGCTCGCCCAGGGCGTCCGGGCCCGGCCGCGGGGCGCGCAGCTCGGCCTCCAGCCTGCGCAGCTCGGCGGGCAGGCGGGCCGCCGCCTCCTCGGCGCGCAGCACCTGCTCCGCCAGCGCCCGCCGCTCCAGGCCACCCGACTCCAGCGCCTCCCGCAGCCTCTGCTGCTCCTGCTGCAGGCTCACCAGCTCCTTGACCGCGGTGTAGACGTCCGACTCCAGGCTCTGCACGGTGCTCCTCAGGGCCGCCAGGCCCTCCTGTCCGGACCCGGCGGAGGCCTGGACTCCCCGCACGGCTTCCCGCAAGGCCTCCACGTCCTGCGCGGACCCCTCGCGGCCCTCCAGGGAGGCGACCTTGGCCTTCACGTCGCTGATCTCCTTCTGACTCCGCTTCTGCACCTCGGTGAAGATGGCGATGTTGTCGTTGATGGACTTGGTGAGCTCCGTCAGCCGCTCCTCCACCGTGTTCTCCAGGGACGTGAAGTCCCGCTCCCGGGCGTCCTTCACCACGTGGATGCCGTCCGACAGGTCTTTGAGAATCTCGTTCTGCAGTTTTTGCAGAACTTCACTGATCCGGTTGATCTCCGTTTCCCCTTGCTTCACAACTTTCTCGGTGAGATCCTGTTTATGTTGAGAGCTTCTCAGGATGGACTCAAAGGTCCCGAATGTGGCTTGCAGAGACTGGACCTGCAACCAAAATCCAGATGTCATTGCTGAGGAGTGACACATAGAACTTTTTTTTTTTTTTTTTTTTTTTTTTTTTTTGTGTGCCTAGCCTCCAGATCCCTCCTCTTCTAGAATGGCACCACAATTTTCCTTGGGAGAACTATCCTTCCACAATCCATGTGGTCTGGGAGACTAACCTGAGGGTCCCTCCAAGTGCTCCGGGGATGGTTTGTAACCCAAGCCTGACGGATCAGCACCTTCTACCCCCTTTCCCCCAACCTGGAGCCAGATGCTTAGCCCAGAGATGGGCATGCGACTTAAAGCAGGCCAACAAGTCCATTCCAGAACTTCTGTTACATCTACTGGGAAAGGAAATCGCTCTTTCTTGTAGGATTGCTAGCTACAGGGTAAGGGAAGTGCAGAGCTGCTCAGACCAGTGAATGAACACCAGTCTAAGAATCAAGCCAGCACAGAGGGAAGCAGAACTGAGAGATAGCACGATCAAAATCTGAGGACACAATCTGATCCCTGGATACAGCTATACCTGAAGGAATCTGCTTTTCAACTTTCTGGTTTGAGCCAATTGAGTTCTCTCTCTCCCTCCCTTCTTCCCTCTCTCTTTAAGCCACTTTGAGCTGAGTTTCCAGTTTTTGCAATTGAAAGAGTCTCACAAGTTTTCATAGGTAAAAAGCTGAGGCACATGAGGGACGCTGGACCAAGAGGCAAAAAACAAGGGTTCGTTCAGGTGGCCCTGAACAAGTCACTGTCCTCCCATGCAAAATGAGAGCAGTGGACTATATGATCACTTAGAATTCTCTGGCTTTGTGAATACATTATGATCCTGTTGGCCATTACACATTTATTTTAAATAAATTCTACCCAAAACAAGGTCTACCCTGGTAACTACATCAGCAAGCTCGGTACTGAGAGGCTAACAGTGTAACAACTAATGACCCGGGCTTTGTCCTGATGTGACACATGGTGTCTCCTAGAATGCTTTCTTGCAGAAATAAAAGAAAGAAATGATTAATTTGAATCTATCAAATCTCTCTCATTACCAATTCACAGAAAACAAACGAGAGAAACAGCACAAGAAGGCGATCAGCCAAATCCACAATGTGGAAAATTCTACAGGACAAATAACCAGTATCTTCAACAATTAAATGGCATTTTAAAAAAGGAAAGACAGGAACTATTACAGATTAGAGGAAATTAAGAAGGTGATTTTTCAATCAAATGCAATGTGTGGACTTAAATGGAACCTGATTCAAATAAACCAACTGTAAAAGAGACATTTTTCAGAGAATCAGGAAAATCTGATTATGGACTGGGTATTAGAAGATAATCAAGAATTATCGTTAACTTAGTTGATATACTGTGTTTTGTGAAAAGAAGCACGGAGAGGAAAGAAAAGAACTTACCTAAATTAATCCTAAAATACTTTGAGTGAACTAAAGTGTCAGTCAGGACGAATTTTAAAATTACTTCCTAGTTCACTCTCCACTGGGTCTGCCAGGCAACACAGGCCCTTCAGAGGGCCTAAAACTGAACTGCCAACATTTCCTAAAGCCCTGCGCCCACTTGTGTCTGCTGAATCTTCCAACTAAGGACAAGCCAGCCTCTCTGCCTAAGCTATGGCCACTCAGAAGTCCTGGGCCATTTTCCAATACTGAGAGTATCTGGAGAACATGTTCGCACTCAACAGAGTAGTGGAGTAGAGTGCTTCAGAGTCAAACTGCTCTGATTCCAGACCCAAAAAACAGGATGGGTGGTGATGGGTTGAAACAAGAATAGAAAAAGTTGATAATTATTGAAATTGGGATTCCCTATATTGATCTCTTATTTTGTTTATACTTCAACATTTCCATGATAAAAAGTTAAAAAATAAAATAATGTGGGCTCTAAAACCAGAGTGCCTATGTTCAGATCCTAGCCTGGATATTTCCTAGCTGTGTGACTGTGGGCAAGTTACTTAACCAAACTGTGCCTTGGTTTCCTTAGCTACAGGACGGGAACAAAAATAGTACCTGACTCTAGGAATTGTCTTTTGAGGATTAAGTGAGTTAATATATGTAAAGTGCTAAAACTGTGCCTAGCACATAGTGAACGTTCAATAAATTCTAACTGTCATCTTCATCATTGTTTCATCTTTCTTCTTAAGTAGCTCAGAAGTCTGGAGATTCCTAGACCATCTTTGGCCCAGTGCCAAAGGGAAAATAACACTACTAGACATGTGGGCTCTGGTTTGAGCCCCATTAATAACCATCTCTGTGAGCAAAAATAAGTCACACTCACGTTCCAAGTCCAAAGCTCCTTGTCTATAGGTTTAGAAACAAATAGGTTTCTAAAGTCCCTCCTGGCTTCCATCAGTCTGATTTTAAGACAGATTAGACTAAGTTTCTCAGGTACTCCAGAATATTAGACAATTTCCCTGCCCAACCAAATATAACCTCAGTCATAAAGGACACTGGAGAGAATTCACCTCTGAAACTAGGTTATGTAATCACACTGCTTGCCTATTCTAAGGATAGCACTCAGAATAGGGGTGCGACCAGGTGAGCACAGTACCTGCAACATAGTAGGCATTCATCAGTGTTTTCTGAATGAATCAAAGAATAAAAGAATTAACAGAGCAAAGCCTGATGAAGACCAAGCTGGTCCACTTCCCCTAGGATCCCTGTCACCCCTAACTGAGGTTGACTCTTAACGAATGGCTAGGAAGGGGACTAGATCAGAAATTATGGATGAAGCCAAACCAGCCAACCTCTGACAGTATGAAAAGAACACAAATATTGTCTCCCGCACTGATGCTGTCATGACTTGTTCATCTTTATGTGCAAAGACCTTCTTTATAATTAATATGCAATGGATGCTTCTGTTCCCCCAATAAATGTGGGATGCCCACCACATTGTGAGTGTTAGGCAAGATTCCAGAGAGAGAAGAACAGCTATGATGGAATCCCTGCCTCCAAGGAGCTTACAGCCTTGGGTGAGGGGGGGAGGGTATAGTGGTGACAACATTCAACAGGGCACTCACTCTATACCAATAATTATGCAAAGTACTTGAGACATCATCTCATTACATCCTTGTAATAATCTCATGACTTGGTGGCTCCCACTGACCTCCATTTTACAGATGAGCAGACTGAGAAGTGTTGGAGTTGAGCATCAAAATCCCAGAATATGTGACTTCAGAACCTGTGCTCTTAACGTCTAAGTGAAATTCTCTGGCAGAGGCATATTGAAAGTGCACTGGGTGACTAGAGATGCTGCCTAAACCCAAAGCTCTGACTCCTGGTCCAGAGTAAAGATGGGAAAACAAAGAAATATGACCAGAGAACCCACTCTTCTACAAATAGCAACTAGCCTCATTAACCTGTCCCCACTAGGCCTAAGCTTACTCCTACAATCACTTTAGGCCGCCCTGGATCTGCCAGGACAACTGGGCCCTTCAGCTCTGCCACTTAGGATCTGTATGTGACCATGAACGAGTAACACAACTCCTCCAGGATCAGCTGGCTCATCTGTGACATGGTACTAATAAAGGGTACTTGCCTCCGAGAGTGGCTGTGAAGCACTTAATAGAATGCCTGGCATTAATGTGTGAATACTAATTATGAATAACACTGTAAGCATGATACTAATTATGAATAATAATTCTGTTAATATATGTCTCTGCTAAGAACCAAACCCCGCCCCCGGATCAAGCCTCACATCGAGTGGGAAAGGGGTTCAAACTTAGGTTGTCAGAGGACCCATCACTATTCACTCCTCAATACAAAATAACTTATTTACTGTCTATCTAGAGGTACAGATATTAGTGGCCACACATTGTGGCAAATCCTAATACTGTTTTGGGCATGTTGTGAGTTCCAAGTCAATGGAATACGTATTAATTGAACACTTACTACATACCAGGCAAGGCATGGGAAAGATAACAAAATGAACAGATGAGCGGTCAGAAGTGTTCTAGGAGTTAACTGTGGTTTAGACCCTAGCCCTGCCACCTACTAATTGTGTAACTGTGCAAAGTTAGGGGAACCAGACCCCACACAGTCAAAAATCTACTGAACTTCTGACTCCCCAAAATTTAACTACTTAAGAGCCGACTGTTGACTGAGAGCCTTACTGACAACATGGTCAATTACCATGTGTTTTCTATGTTATACGAATTACATGTATTCACACAGTAAAGCTAGAAAAAAAAATTGTTATTAAGAAAATCAGAAGGTAAATACATTTACAGTACTATATGTATTTACTGAAAGAAAATCTACATATAAGTGCACCTACACTAAACTCGTGTTGCTCAAGGGTCAACTGTACTTAGTCAGCTCTTGGGGTTGCTGTGAAAGAGATGAATGCACAATAAATATGAGGCATTGAATAATAGCTTGATTACACTAGTAAATTAAAAGGTCACTAATGAAATAGTGCTCATTATTTCCATCATTTACAGCTGGGTGGATTCTCAAAAATCAAAATGGGACCCTCCCCCCAAAGAGGAATGTACTCTGTGCATAGCTGTGATGGAGGAGTAGGGGGCCAGAAAGGAGGAAATAAGAGGGACAGGGAGGAAGCAAAGAGAATAAAGCCCAATTTCTTCAACCTGGATTCAGGACCGCCCCCATTTGGGCCTCATTCTCAATGGCCCCTCTCACAGCTTCCTGAATGTTACTCTAGCAAAGGCAGGGTAGCCACTTGCCTTCCCTTAAACATGCTCAAGATAGTCCCCTGCCCATGTGTTCTTCACTCCTTCTCTCAACAGTTATCCATCTCAACTGTATCTCAACTGGCTCTAGCCCGGCCACCAGGATACAAGTCTAGTCCAACACCACACCCTCTCTTCTGGACAGTTCCCCAGTATCCCCCGACGAAACCTACTTATGAGCAGCTTCACAAATACGGTTTGTGTCTTTTCCACCTTCATACCCTCCACAAGGCCTACGCAGAGCCGTATGACTATCAGACTTCAATAAATATTATGATTGATTAGTAAGTGGGTGGATGATTGGGAGGAAGGTGGGAACCTAGTGATTACACTCCAGCAGTATGTCTATTTTTTAAGGATGATTTAACATTCAAGATAGGCAAAGCAGCGCTGCCTACTTAATTCTCCTCCAAAAGTCACCTCCCATGGCCTGCCACACTGAGCAGGCTGACTCATTCCAGTTGCTCCACCAGTCTTAAGAGGAAATTCCTAGTCCTACATACTCCAGAGAAACTTGGCAGTGCGGGCAGCAGTTCCGGGCTCCTAAGTGGTGGCGGGATTTTTTGTTTCGATCAGGCAATGAACTTTCATTGAGTAATGCCATTAGTGGAGGACGGGGAAGGAGGAATCAGATTTGAGGGAGCTGTACTTGGTGTGGGGGGAAAAAAAAAACGCAGAAAGGTGGAAGCTAAGCAACTGTGTTGATCGTCCACACCTGAAATAGGATCCTGTGGACCACAAACCAGCCAGCGGCCTAGACATTCTCATACAGTCCGCCACTCGCCAGCTGGGGTCTTTATCAATTCACTTAATCTCACTAACTCTCGATTTTCTGGTCTGGAAGATGGAGTCAAAATGGCCAGTCCCACTTCCCTCCCAAGGGTGCTATGAGACTTAGATAATAAGTAAACTCTCTAAACACCCATGAATGTGCCTAGTGGTCTTATTCGCCAATATGACCTAGTCTTGGGGGCCTGTCCTCTAAAGCCGAAGAGTCCAGATTCAAAGGCCCGCATGGGTACACTGGTCCAAAAGACAAGGGGGCCTAGAGCTAGGTCATACTCCATTTGAATTTCACAAATGAATAATAAGACTACGAGCTTTTTCTTCCCCGGGGCCGCGCGGGTCTATTCAACACTGGCTCCGACGTCTCCCACTGGGACAGCCGAGGTGCGTGCGGCCTTGCCGGAGGCTGCTTCCAGGGAGGGATGCTCTGGCTTCCCTTCCAACCTCCTTTCCCACAAACTCTGTCCATTCAGCGGTTCCTAATCCAAGAAGAATGGGCTCCCCAGGGCCTGCCGCCTTTCCTTACAGGTCACCGCTAATGTCCTGTGACAGGCCCTTGGCCCGCCTTCGCGGCGCTCCGTCGGTCCATCCATCCATCCATCCCTCGCTCCATCCCTCGGGGCCGATTCCTCCGCGGCCATTAACAAAAGAGGGTCTGGGGACCCGCCTCACAACGCGGGGGCCAGGTGGAAGGGGGCGTCCAAGGAACGGGCCGTGGAGGGCCTGGGCCAGACGAGGGGTCCAGAGGGCACGAAGGGGCTGTGGGTGCGGGTGCGGGTGCGGCCGCCGGGTGGGTGGATGGCGAAGGGAGGGGTGAGGGGGTGGGGGAGAGGGGGCCGCGGGTACCCACCTTCTGCTCCACGCCCTGCAAGCCCTGCCCCAGCTCCTCGCGCTGCCGAGAGAAGTCGCGGTGGCCGCGCCGGACCTGCTGCACCTCCTCCAGGACGTGGTGCACGCACCAGCCCGAGAAGGCGGCGGCCGCCAGCAGCGCGAGGTAGAAGAGAAAGTTGAGCGCGCGGCCGAGCCCGCGCGGGCAGGACGCGGGGGACGCGGCGCTGGCGTTGGCGCTGGCGCTGGACTTGCCGCCGCGGTGGCCGCCCCTGCCGTGCGCCGGGTGCTGCTGCTGCTGCTGCGGGTGCGGGTGCGGGTGCTGCGGCGGGTGCGGCGCGGGCGGCGGCGGCGCGGGCTGCGGCTGCGGCGCGGGCGGCGGCTTCCTCGCCACGTCATCCGCGCCGCCCGACGGGTGGGCGCCCTTGTCCGGGGCGCCGTGGCCGCCCTTGGAGCCCCTTTGTTTGGCCGAGGGCATGGCGGGCGCGGCGGCGGCGGCCGCGGGCTGCGAGGCGCGGGCGAGCGGGGTGCGCGCGGGGCCGGGAAACTTGCTCGGGGGCCCCGGGAGCTGGGGGGGGCGGCAGCGACGGGGGCGCTGCTGGCGTCGGCGCGGCCGAGCGAGCGAGAGAGTGAGACGGAGCGACGGGAGCGGGTGGGCGGGCGGCGGCGAGGAAGGAGGCCGGGCGAGGAGGGAGGAGGGGGGGGAGGAGAGGGAGGAGGAGGAGGGGGCCTGGCTCCGCCGCCGCCGCCGCCGCCGCTCCCGCCGCTGCGGCGCCGACCCCGCCCCCGGGAGAGCCCGCCACGCACGCGGAGCGGGCGGAAGCCCCGCCCCCGGGCTCTCAGGCCCCGCCCCACCCCGCAGACCACGCCCCAGGGAGGACTCGCCACGCACGCGGGGATGGAGGAAGCCCCGCCCCCGAGCCCACAGGCCACGCCCCGCCCCGTAGGCCACGCCCCGGGAGAGCCTGCCACGCATGCAGGGCTGGAGGAAGCCCCTCTCCCGGAGGCAGCCCCGCCCCCGCCGCCGCAGGCCCCGCCCCCCGGGAGCCGCCACGCACGCGGGGATGGAGGAAGCCCCGCCCCCTGCCGCCCAGCCCCGCCCCCGCAGACCCCGCCCCCCGGGAGAGCCCGCCACGCACGCGGGCCTAACGGGAAGCCCCGCCCCTCCCCGCCACGACCCCAAGGAGGGACGGCCGAGGGGCGGGGGTGGCCCTGCGGGGTGTTGGGGGCGGGTGAGGGGCCAGGCGGGATCCCCGCGGGCCGGGTGGGGGCGGGTGGTGACCCAAGCGGGGTTGTGGGGGTTGAGGGGTGGCAGGACGGGGTCCGCAGGGACCCCGGGGGCCCGGGCGGGCGGCCGAAGTGGCGGACGTGGAGAGGGCGGCTGGGCGGGTCCACAGGGGCGGGGTCCTGCGGCCGAGGTGGCCCGAGGGTGGGTCGACCCGGGCTGAGACTGGCGACTGAGCAGGGCCCACGGGGGCCCCGGGGATAGGCGGCCGAGGTGGGGGTGGCCAGGCCGGTGGGAGGGATAGAGAGCGGGGGACGACCCGGTGCCGTGGACCAAGTGCGAGCCTTCTTCTTCCTTTCTTGACCCGTGCGGAGGGAGGAAATGAAGAGGGAGCAGCACCCCAGGAGCCCTGCCCCTGGGAGTGGGAGTAAGGGGGGGTGGCGGGAACAGATCCCGATTTCTTCTAGCTGGGAGTTGGGGAATCCCCCCCCCCCGCCTCCCCAGCCCACCCTCCACGCCCGCCGCGGGGCTGGGCCTCGGCTCTTCGCTTGGCTCTGAAGGCGGAGGCCGAAAGGGCTGAGTAAAATCCAGCCGACCCCAGAGGCGTGTTCGGGACAGTTGGCAGATCCTTGGACTGTGTGGAGTCCGCTCGTGGAAACACGTTTACTGAGAGCCCCACTTAGCCCAGTCACTCCACTGTCGACGCTGTTTCCTTTATTTTCTAAAGCCCTTTCGACTCCGTTCTGTCTTTGGGGGGGTCCCACAGTCTGTCCACAGCCCCTTCTAGGGACGGGCTCTGTGCTGTGTGCTGGGGAACCAGCGGCTGCGCACTGACTCGGGGGCGGATAGGATTGTCGCCCCTACCTTGGTAGAAAAAAATATATCACGATGCCACAGCTGTGCTTACCTGTGTTCTTAGAACCTCACAAAAACCTTGTAGGTAGAAATTATTTTACCTATTTTATCGGAAGGAAACTGAGGCTGAGCCTCCGCCCCAAATGATTGGCTCAAGGTCAAACACAGCCATGACTTGAACCTCCTGCTGCTGCTTCCAGAGCCTGTGCCCCTCAATCAATTCAGAGTGGGAAGGAAATGGGGGCCCCGAGGAAATTAAGCAACTTGCCCATTCTCACTAAGGCTGGTTGGTGCTGGGGCAGGGGCAGAACTCACTCCACTGCTTTCCCCCTGAGCCTTGTGTCTGACGTGTGCCTGGCGATGCACTGTAGGCACACTTTCTTCTGCCTGTTCTCCCAATTCTGTTTTTAAAAAACATCCACTGCCCTTAAAGCCTAGCTCAAATGACACCTCTTTCATGATGCCTTCCTTATAACACCACCTGACACCTTTCATGGAACTTAGAGACAGCAAACAATTACAGTGAGAATCACTACACACACACACACACACACACACACACACACACACACACACACACATTTAATATAGAAAACCTTTGTGTATGGCCTACTGTGTGCCAGAGAGATGTCTGCGAACTATTAGAGTCTCCCATCCTTGAGGACAGGAAGCAACCGTTACTTATATTTATCTGTATTTCACCTTATAAGGTGCTTCTAAAAATCCCTAGTGAATGAACACATACGTGCCTGCCCTCAAAGGGCTGCGGTACATTTGGAGAAATATGCAGAAACATTTAGAGGGCTAAATTATGTGGTTGAAAATATAACTGTAAAGGGAACTTAGAAAGCAAACCCCTGGGTTATACATGGGGAAGTCTAGAGCAAAAAGAAATGATTGAGCAAAGCCTCAAAGACTGGATTTGCATAGGAGGAGAGCCGGGAGGATATTTCTGTGGCGGAAATGGGGTGCACCCAGGACACCTGTCTGATAAATGGGTGTATGCTTCAGTCTGGGAAAGAAAGATATGAGCTTGCTGAAATGGGACCAGATTGCAGAGGTGCGTAGAAGCCTGCCAGCAAGTAGCTATTAGTGTAGGACACCAGAGTAAATTATAGCAAGTTCTAGAAATATAATTATTTGCCCCACACACAGGCAGGAATGTTCCCACTGCAGCTAAATACCAGGAGCTGTAGCAGGAACCTCCTAGTTCAACAGGGCACACAACTCTGACCCAATGGAGGGAGGGTAGGGATAGAGGAGATGGCAGAGGAAAAATAGAACACTGACTCATCAGAAGGTGCTAGAAAAACCTTGTTAAAAAACTGCAGCTAAGTTCAGATTGTGTTTAAAAGCTCTAGCACAAAAAAAAAAAAAAAAAAAATCTACCCCCAAGCAGTCATCTGCGTTAGGGCAGAGGCAAATTTGCAAAGCACCTTTGGGGGCCTAGCCAATCTCTGGCCTGGGAGGCAGGTGCCCTGCATCTTTAGCCTTAGTTCTACCGTTGAACTTACTATGGCCTTGAAAAATGTACTTAACCTCCTTTCAAGGTCACGTCTCTGAAGACCTTTTTTATTACTAATCTGTTCCTTAGAGAAAATAGTCATCTGATTGTTATCAGAAATAAATATTAAAAATATTTAAGTTGACTTAGACTGTAGGCTTCTGAGCCCTGGAGGAATAGAGGGGATGGGAACGGGGAGGGGACCGTTACTATTTTCAGTATTTCCCCCTCCTTTTCCTCTGGGAGGTAGTGAAGTTTGTTGGTTAAGACAGAGGGCCTGGAATAGGCTGACTTGGCTTCAAGTTCAGCTCCATGACTGACTGGGGAGTGTGACTCCTCTGAACCAGTGTCTTCCTCTGCGAGATGGGAGTAATAAGAACTTCTTCACCAGGTTGTCGCGCAGATTTAATGAGGGGCTTCATGATCCTGGGCATGGAGCAGCATTCAGTAAATAACGGGTAGCTAACACAATTTAAAGAATCAACTTCATGAAAGGATAGCCACACAGGCCTTCTATGTCTAGATTTCAACGATTTTCTTTCATCATTATTTCTTGGAGCTCCCAGCACCATATGTGGCTTACAGACCACAGGCTCTGATGTGTTTAACTTTGAAAAAGCAGGCAGTGTTTTCCTCTGAAGCCTGGTTCCACTGTGGTGTTTGGCTGAGGAGGATGGTAAGTCGTGAAAGCGCATCTTCTAGAGCAGGAAGGCACCCGTAGGTCTTCGTGGAGGTTTCCATTCTTCAACCCCATTTTCTGAGTCAGCACAGCCTGTAGTTAGAGGACATTTCCCTTCTTTTTCTACCGATTTATCTTGTCTCTTTTCCTGTTCGCTCTCCCTAGAGTGTGTTGATGGTCAAGACTGTGTGTAGAGAGGAGGAGCTGAAGCCATCTTTCCTTCCGCCACCATGTGCCAAGCCGCTTCTGAACACCAGTGGACTACACGGATCATAAATTACGAGGTAGAACTCTGAAAACCTGCAGCCTTCTTGGTTTTCTGCATTTTCATTAGAAGGCCTAAGTAGGAAGCCCCTAGTACACCTGACTGCCTTTTCTGTTCCAGGTTGACAAGACCCCCAGGGGCCAAGGCAGGAGGCTGAACGCACTGCAAACAGGGTGTGTGTTAGAGATGGGTGCCTCCTTTATAGTTTGGCTGTGGAGAGCTAGGACCACCCCAGGAGTTCCTCAGCTCCACATCCTGTAGCTCCATGCAGTAGAGGAATCAGTACTTAGAGCTCCTAGCACCATATGTGGCTTCTAGACCACAGGCTTCACCTCACTGAGTCCCAGATTTATGGGAGATAACTGTAGTCCTACCTTCTAGTGGCAATGTGAAGGTTAGATGGATGTTCTCCATCACATCTGCTCATGCATAGTCTTCCTCATCCTAGCACATGCGGATACCATCCATTTAGTTGCTCAGGAATTACCCTTCACTCCTCTCTTTCTCTCACCACCCACCATTCCCAGTGCAATATGTTAGCAACTCTTATTGTCTTTACCTTCACAATGTATCCAGCGTCTCCCTCTTCTTGTGACCTGCACCACTACCCCTCTGATCCAAGTCACCACCAGATTGCACTTGGGTTATTGAAATAACATCATACTGGCCTCCCTGCTTCAGCACTCACTGCCTTGTGGTCTGCTGTCAACACACTAGCCGGAGCAATCCCTGGAAATGTGTCAGATCATGTCATACCTTTTGTCTGAAACCCTCTTACTCACTCCCTGATCACTATCATCCAGCCACAGAGGCCTCCGTACTCTCCTCAATAAGCCAGGTATGTTTCTACCTTGGACCCTTTGTCATTTTGTTCTCTGTGCCTGATGAACTTGACCCCCAGGTATCCACATTGAAGTGTCCTGCACTCAATTCAAATGTCCCCTCTAAGTGTGCTCTTCCTTGGCCATCTTCTATAAATAAGAACTGCCCAACCCGAGACAGTATCCTCTTCTCTGCTTTATTTCTCTCTATAATATTCATTTTTCTCTGACATAACTACATATTTGCTTGTTTTTCATTGCCTGTCTCTTCTCATTAGACTATAAGTGGCATGAGTGAGGAATTTATTAGCTCACACTCGTATCCCCTGGTACTTAGAACAATGTCTGGCACAAAGTAAGAAGCTCAATAAATGTTATGAATTTCACGTTATCAAAACCTTTACTCTATGTAAAGCCTTCTCTTTCGTGAGACAACCACAACAAAGGAGAGTGGAGGGGAGGAGCCCAGTGAGGAATGACCTCCTAGAATTTCAATTTCATGATGATGGGACTGATGGTGATGGCAATGGTGATGATGATGGCAATGATGATGGGGATGGGGATGACAAAGGACGGTTGCTAACACTGTTAAGCTACAGGGGAGCTATAATATCACAGTAAGTTGACATTTACTGATCACTTACTGTGATATTATAGCTCCCCAGGAGCTTAACATGGATTGCCACCTTCCATCTTCAGTGAGCCTTTGATGTAGGCACCACAGTAGTACTGATCTAGTTCACCAATGAGGGTGGACGACTTGAGAATGGGAAGAGTCAGGCTGGAATCCAGGCCGTTGAGCCTAGGACTCACACTCTCAGCTAGCACACGAATGTACAGACAGATGAGCAGACCAAGCTTAATGTGCTGAAGATGCTTATCTAAGGCCAGTCTGCCTTCTGATAAAACCAGGACTCTTCATAAGCATCACGAATCTCAAACTGGGGAGATTGGGCATGGCTGAATCGCAACCTGACACTAGTAATTCAACCCCACAACTGTTCCCTCTCACCATTCTGCTGATGGACATATGTTTCACCCCTTAGGGGTGTTGTAGATAGATCAATCCATTGATTGATTGATAGATATGGATGTAAATAGATGTAGATATAATGAGAACCACTGCATTAACGTAAAATTTCCTCCCTTTTCTATTATTATTGTTTATGCCTACAGCACCTGATCTTCCTAGGTGGTCTCCTATCCAAGTACTAACCAGGCCCGACCCTGATTAGCTTCCGAGATCAGACATCAGGCTTGTTCAAGGTGGCATGGCTGTGGCTCTACTGGGGCATGAACCCAGGACCTTCTACATGTAAAGCAGACGTGCTAACCGCTACACTATGGAACCACATCCCATAAAATTTAAAAACCCTTCGTAACCTGGCCCTTGCTTCTCTCCCTATCCTCATTTTTCCTTCAAATTCCTTCCTACTCTATAACCAGATTAAGCTTTCTTATAGGTGCCCTAATTTGCCATATTCTCTGAGGAACTCAGCTTCCTTGACCCTTTCCCTGCACCCATCTTTATCCTGGCTGAGTGCTCCCCCCAGCTCCCAGATGGGTCATACACTTACCATGAGGTACTGTAATTGCCTATTTACTTAACTGCCATCCGCATGAGAGCTTTCAGGGCAGACACTGAAACCTGCTCCTTTTCTTATCCCCAGTGCCAGGCAGTTTGCCTGGACCGTAGGAAGCAATCAATACATTGATGGATGGATAATTGGATAGATATGGCAGTACATAACTTACAGTGCTGGGCTCCTGATTCTTAGCATCCCGCACTGTCAGGGTACACTCTTCAGGGGGTGAGGTGCTGGGAAAATATCAAAGTTTTGAAAGTTTAGTAGAAGTAGGCATTATATCAAAATGCAATGTGTTATGATAGGTCCAGGTAGCATCTATAAATGTACGTTGCTAATTTAACCAAAATGATGTGTGGATATGATGGGTTCCTAAGAGATTGGGATGGAGAAGTTGCTTTAAAAAACCCTGCTCCCCAGAGATCATTTTCATCCTGTCCCAGCCTTGTTCAAGAATCTCCCATATCTCCTTGTTAGAATCAATCCACAAAGAAAGGAGTGTATGGGGGAAGAGGGTGTGGGAACTATGCCTCCTCTCCCACCTAGGATTCTACTCAACCTACCTCTCCCTGCCCTACAGCCACCTGCGAGCCTTTGTTCTTTATTCAAACTCTTCTCTCCTAGAAGTCCTAACCTCCTCCTGCTCTAAGGAAATCTGGTTCCTGAGCCCCTGTCCCCCCTACCCACCCATCCATCAGTTCCTCCATCATTTTGGTTCCTCAGAATGAGGAAGAATGGTTAAAAATACAGACTGAGTTTGATCCTTTCCAGAAAACTAACTAGGTTGTGTGGTTCCAGAAGGTTACCTAAATTCTCTAGTCCTCAGTCTTCACATTTATAGAGTAGCACGAATACTTTGTAAGGTTTATAGAAAGTAATGAATATGAAAAAGACCATTATAACTGAAAGTTGCTTATACATAATTATTATTAATATGTGTCAATTAAATAAACACAGCCTCTCTATAAGTTCAGAGCTTATCTGGATATTTTTGGCTATAGAAAAACTAAAATAGTACTTATAAACTTAAACTATGGCTTATAGTACCAACGGCCCAGGGTTGTTGCGAGGTTTCAGTGAAATAATATCAGTAAAGCACCCTGCAAGCTCTGTTTCAACAGGATGGAGATTATTATATAATTAGTTTAATATCTTATCCCCACTAGGCCATGGACCTCCAGAGGGCAAAAACCTGTCTGCCTTGTTCACTGCACTATCCTCAGTGCTTATTAGTGGGTGGATAATTGACACTGAGAAAATACTTCCTTCTATCCATGCATTGAAGAAAATTGACCATCTGACCTAGGCAAGGGGACTAGAATAGTGAACAAAGAATCCAAAATCCCTACTCTTATTGAGCTCTCACACCAGCAAGGGAGACCAGGCAAGAGCACCTTAGTTAATACAGTGTGCTGGATGAGCTAAGCGGGAAAAGTAAAGTGGCGAAAGGGAAACAGGAAGGCTGTGGGATGGGAAGGAAGGTTGCAATTTTAGATTAGGTGATCAAGGAGACCTCATTAAGAAAGTGACATTTGCATAAAGACCTGAAGGAAATGAGAGAGCCAGCCAGTCAACTCTCTGGAAGAAACATGTTCCAGGCAGAGAAAAGAGGGGATGTAAAGGCCCTGGGTGCATCTGAGGACCAGAGAGGAGGCCAGTGTAGCTGGGGTGAGTGAGTAATTCATTCAAGTATTTATGAAGCCCCCACTATTCATTGAATAAATGATTCAATCAATACAATGCCTGGCACATAGTCGATTCCCAGTACATGTTGCTGTTTTTATCATCAGTGTTATTGTCACTGTTATCTCTCAGTCTCTCCCACCACCACCACTCAGTACCCAAACCAAGACCCTGCACCTAGTAAGAGCTCAGTAGCAGCTTGGTGAGCTGAGTTTCACTGTCCCGTGTGGGCTGGTGCTCCTGACCGTTAACGCCTGGTCATCCCTCAAAGTTTAGCTGCACTGGAGACTTACCGTTTCCTTACTTTGGCCTTTGTTCTGAAAAATCCTTGGGTCTTTAAGTGATACCAGAATTGTATGTAAATGTCATATTACATCACTTTGGTGGAATTCCTCAGCTTTCAAAATGATAGGTGAGTCCAGCAGTTCAGATTCTGTGACTTCTGATCAGTTCTGGGCCCCTTCACTTATAGGGACCCCTTAGAGGAAGGCTGGGCTCTAGGCCCAGCACCTTTTTATTGATTTATTGATTTATTTTATTTTTTAGGCGAGGCACCCCTTGGTTGACCTCACAGATTGCAAGGACCTGGTCGGTTTACAATCCCTTATTTATTTATTTATTTATTTATTTATTTATTTATTTATTTATTGTTTACACCTGCAGCACCTGGTCTTCCTAGGTGGTCTCCCATCCAAGTACTAACCAGGCCCAACCCTGCTTAGCTTCCGAGATCAGATGCGATCAGGCTTGTTCGGGGTGGCATGGCTGTAGACTTCAGCTCCGCATCTCTATGGGCTTTAGAGACCCAGCGCCAGAACTAAGACCCTGCTCTGTACAACTCAGATTATCCTCTGAAAAGGTTTCTGCTTGGAAGGGGGTAGATGAGAGTGAGGAGATGTAGGAACTCACCAGGAAACTTTCAAACACAGTGAGCATCAGGAAACTTATCCAGTATGTAGAAGAGACTAAAGCAACTAATGATCCAACCCAGCGATTTAAAGTCTCTTAGAAAGGAGGCGCCTTAACGACATAGGACTTTCATGCTTTTCTCAGAATGAGGAGGTCATGTTACTATCATCTAATTTAAGCCCCTCTTGTTTCAATAAACCTAGGTCCCCTCATTCTTTCTTCAAGTGATAAAAAATGCCATCCCTCCCTTGATCTAATTCTCTGATGTCTAAGGCAAAGAAGGCAAGAACCACTCAGGAAGCTTTCAGTCCAGTTGCCACGTGACTCTACATGCATTCATCCCCCATGCAGCTCAAACCCACCTATCCCTCATCCAGGGGCTTCCAAGACACCTATCCTAAGGCCTGGGCTTTTGAGCTGTGAACAGTGTACAAAGCAGAAGGGCCCTTCTTTGACTGTCCCAATGTTTTCTCTCATTGTTTCTGAACATATCCTCCCCCGAGGGGAGGCTGGCTTCTCCCTCTTTCCCCTCTAGTACCATGCAAGTTCTGTCTTCCAGAATGAATGAGCTCTCTCCTCTACCCAACCAAATGCTGCTCTTCCAGGAAGAGAGCACTGGCTTTGGAGTAAGAAAAACATTCTCACTTTATGGAAAAATAAGACTGGGGCCTGGAGAGCTAGCAATTGGCATGAAGTCTCACAGCTCATCCCTACCAAGGCTCAGGGTTTAAGACCATATGTCTGATTCCAAACCCCTTTCCCTTTCCACCTCACTGCTTCTTGGATGGGTGACCTCCAAGGAATACTAATTAGCATCCAATCCTAAAATAAATTTTGGCGCCAACTTTTAATATAGGATAGCATGGAAAACTCATTTTAAATGAGTACTTTACTATGCAGAGGCCAGTTCCAAAGTGGTTGTCCAACAGAACTGATATCGATAAATATTTGTGAGTTTACTAAATGAATGTCAATGACATGAAATCAAGGCAGGTGCATCTTCTGAGAAGTAATGGCATTTTCCATCCTGAGAAAGGAGATTCTTTGCCTTATAAACAGATTTACATGAGAATTTTTTTTAAATGACTCTGCCTGTGTTATTTTCACAACAGCTGTCCTTGGTTTACAGGCTAAGCTGCCCAAGGGCTGGGATTATCTTTGCTACTGAGCCGAGGCAGCCTGTAGTGAAGCCAGATTTTGCCTTTGCCAAGTGTATGAAGTCCAGGGCTTTGTGAAGTTCAAAGCTTCTCTCCATTTCTCTAAGGAAAAAGGATTCCTTTCGGAAAAGGTGCAGCCTCTTTGAAGGTGTCTGAAACTTCTGGGCTTGAAGGAGAATATAGTCCTCTTCCTGTTTCTCATCCTGACATGTTTGCGTGTTTGCTGTAGAAATGTCTTGCATTAGTTCATCCCAAAGGCGGCCGGCCATGAGGCAGGCCTGGCATGAGCCAAAGGCTCATTCAAGAGGAAGAAAGGAGAATTAATTAAGGTGTCAGGTGCTGAGCCAGGCATTTTATCCTTGATTTCCTGTTGAATCATCACAGCTCTATTAGGTAAATAGTATTAAGTCTGTTTAGGATAGAAAAATAAGACTAAGAGAGGACCAGTGATCTGTCCCAGTACCAAAGCCTGCCAAGTGGCAAAATGGAACTGAAACCTACATCGGCCTGAGTCCAAAGACCATGTTCTTTCTACTCCGCCTTCAGAGGTTTCCTGCACCCACAACTAAATTCATCTTGGCATTGACACCTCTCCCAGTCTGCTTTGTCCCCTACACTTTCCTACATCCGCAGTGCCCAGGGAACTTTTAACAAAAGGATGATCACTGGCACCATATCAAACCTACTAATGGCAGGATGCAGCTGTGGGTACTTCTTTAAAGCTCCCAGTCAAAAGATATGTTCATTCCTGGTTAAGAATCACTACAATACATGGACCTTTTATCCTAGACAGACTCCACCTCCCTTTAGTGCCTTGTATTTTCCCGCTTCCTCATAATTTTCCATACCATTTCCCTAAACTGAGCAATTCCAGTTGTCCTTCAACAACCTCCTACCTCACCACTCCATCAATCAAAATTCTCTCCATCATCTTTATAAGTCAGTGGAGAAGGGAAGACTTCAATAAGTGTTAAATGTTTGGAAAAAATGATCAATTTAGATGCTCAGCTCACCCACGTACTATGACAAATTACAAAGGAATTAAACTATTGAATACAAAAGTTTCAAGCCTAGGCAAATAGGAAATGAATTTTTTAAATGAAAGAGGAAAAGCATGGGAGAAAAAGTTTTTATTAAAAAGGAAAAGTATATCAGATTTAACTACATGAAAATGTAAAATTACTATTTTGAAGAATAAGAGAAGAATATAGGAAAAATGTCTGATAAAAATGAGAAGCAAATGTTAGTGTATCGATATCTTAAAAGGCCATATGGATAAGGATTAATGCTCTGAAGACTGGAACCTTATCTTGTTTGCTATTATATTTTTTTTGTGCCAATAGATGCTTGGGCCTATAATAGCAGATTAGTTAATGTTTGTTAAACAAAGTGATATTTTTAAAAGCCTTGAAACTCCAGGAGATGCAGAATCAAAAGACATGAAAATAACTCACAAAAGAGAAAATATGGTTATTTAACTAACAGAAACATATTGCTAACCTCACTTATGATACACAAAATAGAAATATTTTAAATGCCAAACGGTTATTTTGTCTATGAACAAATCAGCTGAGAATACAAATATTTATATAACAAAAGGATGATAACAAAAGGATAACGCCAAGTAGGTAGGATAAAACAGCTCCTTCATGCTGTCATAGACTCAGCCAGTTTGGAGACTAGCAGAAATGGGAACCAGGTTCCGATAGTATTGAGATGGTTACTGTCATGGGAATTATTGGGTTTGTCTCACAAGCAACTCTCCCTCCCCCCTTCTGGCAGACCCCACAGTCGTCAGGCAGTGCATCTACTCTGATCCAAGGGAAAAGTACACTAGTTAAGGCTGGTCTTGCCTGCACTGGGATTTTCCAAACCAGAGCTGGGTGAAGGCGAAGCCCTCCCTTTTCTTGGGTTATGAATCAGCAAGAATGTGATCCTGGAAAATGCCATCAGCCATATCTCTTGAAATCTGGAGACAGAAAAAAAAAAAATATAGCTTGGTTTGCCAAGAGAATCCTGTTGGCACTAAATTCCCTGCTTCCCATCATTCCTGAGGTCATTTTCTGTGTCCCTACTCTTCGCACACATTGATGACATGAATCAATCACTCATCCTCTTCCCTGAGTGGACTCCTTCCGGCTTGCAGGAGCCTAGTATTAAATGTTCAGGAACTTTAGGAACTGGTCGTTAAATAGTTGGAGCTTGAAATTAGCCTTGGTAGAAGTCATGACTCTGTGGCCACAGGGGAGTTTCTAGCCCAAGGAAATTTTTATAAACAGCGCGAATCAGGGCTTTTGTTTCCCCCTGTGGTAAAGCATTTACAAGCACACCACTTTCTTTAAGGTCCCCGGGCTGGATTTCCATCACTAGCTATCTAAAGGATTTTGGACAATGCAACCAGAGATGCCGAAAGCACCTAAATCCTACCTGAGACTTTTATTATCTCTGGTTTACAAATGACACCTCCACAGACAGACCCCAAGGAAGGCAAACTCCAAGGGGGTGCATTATTTCTAGTCAAGTTTTAGACTGTACCTTAAAACAGAACTAGGATTCATGAAACTGTTCTCTGGGGTTGCCCTCTAGACACTTACGGAGGCAGCCTTCTCCTCCGACCTGTATATTGGGTCAGACAGTTGTCAAGGAAATGTGTGCATGCATATCCATCAGTGCTTGATGAGGGGGAGTCACAGAAAGATCTTGAGAGAAAGAGCATTTGTCTCCAAACCTAGCAAGGAGTCCTGGCAGGGGCGAGAGAGGGTTCCAGGCCTACTTGACACATGGAAGAAAAGGAAGCCAAGGGAATGTCTCAGCATCTTCCAGGGGTTCATGCTCTGGGTCAGCTTTCTCTCCACACCACATTCAACAGACTGACAGGAAAAAAGAGAAACTGTACCAATCTCCAGACTTTTTTCTGCCCAGGGACTCTGCCCCTGGCCAAGAGGACCCACCAAGTACCTGGGCCTCTGGTTACTCATATTTCTCTTCTTCCTCTTCCTTTTGGAAAAGAGGCAAAAAAAAAAAAAAAAAAAAAGGGATGCAAGGGAAGAGTGTGAAGATAGGAGCCCCTCTTCCAGATGCCCTTAGAATTCTTTTGACAAAAGTAGGAAATTAAAACTGTTAATACCTTCTACATCAGTGATTTCATTTCTGGGAATGGTTTCTAAAGAAACAACACAAAATAAAAGAAGAGGTTTATGCACAGACTTGTTTAGTACTGAGTTATTTAGAATAGGAAAAAACCTGGAATCCACACAAATGTCTAACAATAGGAAAATGATTAAGTCAATTACATGCATGAATTCAATTTAATTTATCCTAGTCATTAAAAGTGTTTTGAAGGATTATACTAAGATGGGGAAAAATCCTATGTTAACTAGATAAAAAAAAATTAAGGTTTAAGTTTTATATTCAGAATAACTGGCAATACAAAAAGGAAAAAAGGTGAACGAAACTAGGCATTGACTGAAATCTAGAAAGCTATACTCCAAATGTTAACTGTGGTTTTCTTCTTTAGGTGGCGAAACTATTGATGGTTTTTAGTTCTGCTTTTCTTCATATTTTCCAAATCATGTTCAATAAACTTACATGAGAATAGATACCACTTATTGAGTATTCCTCAGTGTTTATCAGCTCCTAGGCTAAGCACTTTTCACAGATTATTTTATTTAACTCTCCCAGCAACCCTATGAGATGGGTCCTTTTACAAATGAAGAAACTGAGGCTTGGAGAACTTAAGTAACTTGCCCAAAGTCACACAGCTGATAGCCAGGATCTACAGCCTGGTCTGTTTCATTTCAGAGCCAAAGCACATTATCCAACCCACCCTCCAAAATAAGAGAAGAAAATAGACAAATAATTTACACGTATACATAATTTCCATATATATATATCAAACTATACAACTACATATATATAAACTTTTTTAAAGCATTAGATCCATTCTTCAAGGCTTACCTCTTTCATGAAAACTTCTGCCTCTTGTCCCTAAACTCTTGTGCTGGTCGCTCCCTTCATTGACTCTTTTGCTGTCCTACATTAATCTCTTAAAAGCTATTTTTTCACATATACGGGACTTATACTCAAATAGAGAAAAACAGAAAGCCTGGGGCAGAAAGGCCATCTTCTCCTTATTCTGGTTCTTTCCTCCTTCTCTTCCTCTCCTTTCTTTTCCGTCCGAGATGTCAGCTGCAATCTCTCTGCACCACAAGATCAAAAGAGCTATTGACTCCCAAATTCGTGTCCTAAGGGAAATTGAAAAGCTTAACCCATGATTTCTGCTTACTTTCTTAAGTTTCTTACTTTCTTATGGCTGCTTCTGCCTCCGACTCCTGCCTGCACCGAACTAGTTCGTTCAGGATATGTTCTGTCTTTGACCAAGATGGAAGCCCAGCCTCTTCCTAGGTTTCTACAGAAAACCCACACTACGAAGCACTCTGAACGTGTAGACTCTGTCAGGGGTATCGAAGGGCAAGGAGAGGTTTACACTGTTGAAACTCAACTTCCATGTGACTGTTAAACAACCCTGTGCAAACAAAACAAAAGCCTTTAGCTATCAGGCCTTGAAGTCTGAATATCTTACCAAATCTTCTCTCTCTCTTTCTTTGCCTTCTTACCCTACCTTCATCCCACACCCAGCTCCAAGCTCCTCTCTCTGTTATGCACAGCTCTTCAGTTCACTCAAGCCCCAAACCTCCAGACTCAGCTCCTGACCCATGCTGGTGCTGAGCTGAATGAAAGGGTCTTTCATCCAAACCTAATCCACGCTTCTTACAAGGCAGTTGTGCCAGTGGATAGCTAACATTTTATGTTCCTCTGTTACACTTCAATCTATGAATTTAATTGAGACCCTGCTTTGTGCCAGATACACAAAATTGGAAAACTACATGAGCAACAATCCTTAAGAACTTAATCATTAAGTCCTCTAAGAACTCACAGCTTATGGAACAAGTAAGCCCCATACCAGGTCATTGGTGCTACAATAGAGGTGGGGGCAAAAGGCCATGGGAATAGAGGGGATGAAGCAGGCTATAGATTTGGAGCCCTTTAAGATTCAAGGGTCACCAAACATGCAGGAGTCTTGAGTTCTGAGTTCCTTTCTCTAGTCTTGAGTTCAGTTGATGCCCCCACGTTTCCCTTCTAAAAGCTTCTCTTTGGCTGTGGCTGCTAGGGTTCTTTCTATTGCATTACACAATGCACAGCGTTTATGACTGACACTAACCCCAATAACCCGCACTTGACAGTAACCCCAATGTGAAACGTGTAGATTAGCTCTGCATTAGCTCTGCACCACCCCGCAGGGTACCATGAGCACTGCAAGACCATTTGGTGGTTTGAGCAACAGAGGATATTGAGGGTTCTCCAAAGAAAGTCAGCATGTGCTAAGATGCTCAATAAAGTTCATCTTTAACCTAAGCTTCCTGTTTTCTGTCCCTTCCCCCTTTCAAAACCAAATGCAAACCAGAGCTCTTCTTTCAGATTCTTTAAAAACATATGGGGGCAGGGAAAAGGCTGGTGATCTCTGTTATCACAAAGGATGTTGCCAGTCTTGACCCTGGTTTCAACAGTTCCTTTACAAAATACTGTGACTAGGCTTTATTTAGCCATAGCTTGAATTTTGAACATAGAACAATTGGTTGTCAAGATACTCAAACTGCTTGTCATAGAAGCTCCAATATTTGTGGAACACATGTTACATGCTAGTCATTGTGTTAAATATAATATAACATCAAATTTTATCCTCAAAATGAACCTACGAGGTAAATGATATGTTAGAGTTTTTTTTAAAAAAGAAAGAAAATTAAACCATTGAGAATTTGCTCCAGATCCCACACCTGGTAAACAGAAGAGCTGGAGTTTGCACCAGGTTCATTTGAGTCTAAACTTGTATTATCTCTCAAAAGCAATAATGTCTGGAAATAAAATATCAAAATGGTTTTGAGGTCTTTTCCTAGTAACTTGAGACTGGAAACCAAATATTTTATCTTTTGAGAATATAATTGGGATTTACTTTCACGCTAGTATAATATGCTACTAATAAGTTTAAAGTTCAAATTGTAATTATTGTCATATTCTGGGTTGAAATACCTTAAATTAGTCTTTGTGACTATAAAAGAGATATGAACATCAAAAAATTTAAAGCTTTATGAAGTGAAAAGTGAAATATGTGTCAACAGCCTACAAAAATTTGAACAGACACTTCACAAAAGGAGATCTACAGATGGCAAAGAAGTACATGAAAGATGTACATCATTAATTACTAAAGAAATGAAAAATTAAAGCCACCCATTAGAAGAGCTAAAATTAAAAAGACCAGTTATGCCAGATACTGGCAAGGATTTAGAGAAACTGGAATGCTCGTACAGTGCTTGTGGGTCGTACAATAACTTTGGAAACCAATTTTAGCATTTTCTTAAAAAATTAAACGTACACCTACCATGTGATCCAGCCATTCTACTCATAAGTATTTACAAAAGAGAAAGAAAAGCATGTGCAAATACAAGACTGGTACATAAATGTTCTTAGCTTAATTTGTAATAGCCCGAAACTAATAACAATTCAAATGTCTCTCCAGAGATGAGTGAAAAGTAAAAAGCGATATATTCATACAGCACAATGATATTCAGCAATTGAAAGGAATTAACAATTGATGTACTGAACAACATGAATCTCAAATTAATTTTTCTAAACAAAAGAAAAAAGACCAAAAATAAAACATATCGTGTGATTCCATTTACGTAAAATTCTGGAAGATGCAAACATTTAGTGACGGAAAGCAAATCAGTGGTTGCCTGGGGACTGGGGACAGAGAAGGAAGATGGGGGTTACGAAGAAATGTGAGGAGACTTGTGATGATGGATGTATTCACTATCGCGATTGTGGTGATGGTTTCAGAGGTGCACATATATGTCAAAACTTATTAAATTGTACACTATGAATTGTATGACAATTATACCTCAATAAAACTATTCAGTACTCAAAGTCAATAGCCCCAAACCCTCTTTTGAAATTACCACTCATACCGCTTTTATGATCATCTTACATTTGCACAATGAGGGTCGTATTTTACACTGTTCTACAGCTTGCTTTTTTCATCTGGACGTTTTTTCATGTGCGTACACACACAAAACCACCTCATTCCTTTAAATGCCTTCCCAGTGCTCCAGTTATGTGAAGGTTTTCTGTGATATCTAATAGGTCCTCTATTTGTAAACATTCTAGGGAATGTTTTAAACCAACACAGTTACTTCCAGAGTTAAGAGCACCTGACTTCGAAGCTTCTGCTCAGGAAAACAGTCTCTTGCTGATGGATGATGCTTTCTCCTAGTCCATCCTTTCTCCATCCCCCCAGCCAGCAACCAAGCTGTTCTGGCCTACTTGCCCCACCTACTGGGCCGTGCTGGAAACTGCCAACCTTTATTATTTTTCCTATGTGCGTGGGACCCCTTGACTCCAGGCCGCCCTTCTCAAACCCATCTTGCCCCTGGATGCCAGAGTGATCTTTCCTAATACAGGTATGATTTCTTCACTTTCCTCATGAAAACTCATCACCTAAAATAAACCCCGAGCCCTTTAGTACATAAAGTATTGTGTACTAAATAAAGTACATAAAGTACATAAAGCATTAATTCTCTAGCCTGTGACCAACCTCCGTTTTGGTAATTCCCCTACAGGTTACTTTGCATTCCAGAAATGCATAACTTGTCGTAGCCCTCTAAACACACAGTGATATTTCCTTAATCCATACCTTTGTACCTTCCATTTCCTCTCCCTGGAGTGTCACTCTGTCCTCTCCTATTCCATGTTTGCCTGGTAAACTCCTATTCAGCCTTCAAAACCCTATGTAAGAACCTTCTCTCTGCAGTCTTATCTGTTCCCCCCACATGAAATTTATTACTCTTCCCTGCCTTGCTTACATCAACATCCAATGCCACACCTAGAACAGCTGATTATAATTACCTGTTTATATGGATGACTCTTTCATCACGCTGGCTCCCCCGCTAAACTCCTACACTAAACTTCTTGATTAAACTTGATTAAACTTCTTGATTAAACTTGATCAAGAATCTTGGTCATTGTTTTACCCCCTGCATCTTCCACAGTGCCCTGAACACAGGAATGTGAGACTTGGTAAGCAGACCCGAAATAAATTGAACTGACCACATCTGCTGCCTGAAGGAAATGGTGCCGGGTGCTTATTTTTCTCGTACTTGCAGGGCCTGCCAAAGTTAGGGTGCTATTGGTTAGGACACGAAGTCCAGAGGCTGAGACCAGTCGGAGGGACCCTACGCTTTTTAATCTTTACCAAGTACATTGTTGAGTGATATCCACCACTTGGTCAAGCTTGAAGATCATTTGAACTATCTTGAACATGGCCTTCCTCATTCCGTGGTCGGGAAACCAACAGCAATTTGTTTGCTGAATGAATTTTTGGGTTTGGTTTGCAGTCTACAGTCTTGTCCCTTTGGAGGTCATGAGGAAACTGTTCCAGCAAATGGCATTTCCTGCCTTTTTTCTTATTTCCGCTGGAGAGATATTGTGAAGCTATCAGAGCCTTCCTTTTATTTCATTTGAGATCCAAAGGAAAATATTTCATTTCTCATTCGATCTACAAATTTTTGTTAAGTGCCTATACTGTTTCAGGTACCATTCGAGGCACTTAGGAGACAGAAGTGAATAAAACAATAATCTCTGCCCTCAGAGAGCTTAATTCTAATGGAGGAAGAAAAACCATACTACTGAGCCTGAGAAATAAGTACATTTCATAGTATATGAGAAGGGAAAAAAAGAGTGGAGCAGCTTAGGGCATTCTGTCTGCAATGATATGCACATCAAAATGTGGAAGCAAACAGACATCGCCGGGCTTCCTGTTATGGGAGATGATGTCCTCAATGTTTAAGCCAGTGTGAATTGGGTTTTTGTCCCTCCAAGCTGAAATCATGTAAATGACACTGAAGCAGTCACCTTGGCATGCTTTTCTTAAGAGCAATGGCTGTCATCCCGTAGTCCCATCTGTTCCCTTGGCAAGGGAAAATTAATTATGAGGAGATAGCAGAGTCCAGGTTCCAACTGGGGATTTTCCCGAGGGTCTTTACGACTCTGTGTTCCTACTCATGTATCATTCTGTTACATCCACCCCAGGCAGTCATCTTCTTACTCTCAGACATGGCAGTCGGAAAGCTGCAGCTCACAGTACATCCCCAAGACAGGATTCAGAAGGAACACACCCAACTGCTATGCATAGGCTCTATCCACAGGGAGAGGCCACCAGCACAACCAGCAGTGTCTCCAGCCTGAAGTCCTGCCTCAGCCTCCCAACTGGTCTCCCTGCTTCCTTCTTGCCCTACTATGTTATCCTCACAGCAACCAGGGTGATTCTTTGAAAACATCTGTCACATCCTGTCATTCTCTCCAGCCGCTTCTCATCACTTCCAGGCCCAGTGCAATCTGACCCAAATTAGCTCCAAGCTCACATCCCACCCTATTCCCCTTCCCCATCACACTCCAGCCACCCTGGCTCCCTGATGTTTCCTTAAGTATATACCGGCACGTTCCCACCTCATTCACACAAAGACATACATCCTTTAACGCCTCTTCTTCCTCTCCATTCCTCTTCTGATTCTTACAATATCTTTAGGAAAGCTCAGCTTCCATTTCCTCTTTTCAGTCCCTTGAAGAAAAAAAATATATAGTTTTTTTAAAAAGTCATGTCCGTTAGTAATCTAATTAGTGCTAAAGTTCTCAGAATTGTGTCTAGGAGAAACTGATAAAAGATCGCGTGAGGCTCTAAGCATGAGCAATTGAGAGTGTGTACAGGGTCAGGGGGGTGAAGCTCAGCTCCTGCCTCTGCACTGAGCCCCACACAAGGCTCAGAAGCTTTGGAAGCATCCAGAGGTTCTTATGTTCAGCATGGACCGTGGCTGTCTCATGGCTTACAGTAGCAGAAGTGTCCAAGCATCTCTGTGAGCAGTGGCTCTGGATACACGGGAAACCGAGTAGGAGAGGTGAAACAGGGCTAATGCTATGCAGCGTTGGTAAGCTCAGAGGCACATGTGACTGCTCAGGAAGAACTGGGGGATGCTTTAAAGAAGATGCATTTCAAGCAGTGCAGCTGGTAGGCACTCATACTGTCATAATTTCAGTGCGAAAAGGAAATGCGACCTCATTTTTCACTCATAAATTTGTGAGGGCTGGGACTTCTGGGTTAGACCTGGGTGTGGAGAGGAAGGCAGGAGCTGGGAATCAGAGTTAGATATAAAAATGAACCAGGTAAATCGACCTTCAAAGTCATGGAGAGGGTGGAGTCTTTAGTAAATGTACTTCCAACATTTTGCAGCTATTTTCTCATTTTCCTTTCCTTAAACTAGTTTTTCCCTCATTTTTTTCATTGTAACTCATTGATATTTCAAAGATATCGTCATTTGGATAGTGTTTTGTGAGTCCCCTAAGGAACTTTAAGTTTTTTGTGTGCAGCTAGGTATTCTTGCAAAGCATTCCCTGAAAATTTTTGGAACGCATTTGTTTATAAACAGAAACTGTTCAACAGTTAGTTGCTTTTTGTTTGTTTGTTTGTTTGTTTGTTTGCTTAAGCACTGATGTCTACTATGAGTAGAATGATCTTGGTTAAACTATTTTCTGTGACCCAGAAATTTCTGCTTTTGGAGAAGAGAAAGTCAGGGAAGGAAGGGGCTCAAAAGGATGGGCTGAAGGGTGACCCTTGTCTGTTTGGAACAACAGCATCAATCTTCTCCAGGAAAGTGCTTGTTGGAGGGTAGCCTGACAAAGGCCATTAATTCTGACCTATGATGTCTGAGGGATTAAGAGCATTTTGTGCTCTTCCAGCATTTGGAGATTATCTCTTCCAATCGCTCCCACCTGCCTCAAATGAAATATTACCCACTTAATAGAAATAGCAAATTAGCAAAATACATGCCCAGGTGTGTGTGTGTGTGTGTGTGTGTGTGTGTGTGTGTGTGTGTGTGTGTGTGTTGGGGGAGGCAGTCTTGTGTATTTAACTAAAATTTTTTGAAAGTCTCCTATAGCCAAAACACTGCTAGAAGAGCTTCAAGTGGAATGATAAGGGCGAGGGGTAGGGGGAACAGGGATGGTAACAAAAGTAAGTTGAACTTGAACCAGACCTTCAAGACACTAAAAATCCAGAGGGGAAAATGAACATGAATAGAAACAGATTTAAAAAAAAGATGCTCTAAGGAATACTTGAGGTCACTTTCACACCTGAGATTTTATTGTTCTATTTATTTATTCAACAAATATGTATTCAGGTCACCTAAGGGAGGTTGAAAGAGGACCAAGGATAGAACAGAGAAGGTTAATTACTTCCAAATGTGGAGCTATAGGAGGTTATAATGCAAATGGCATTGAAGATGAATCTTAAATGGTGAGCAGAAATGTGGAAGGTTTAATTGTGAGAACAATGGCAATGCAAGAAAAGGATAGTGTGGAAGTAAAAGCATGGCTACACATTCAGGGACCAATGGGTGGTTTAGTGTTTCTAAAGCTTAAGTAGGATCTGTGGTAGTTTTAAAACATGTCTACATTTTTTTCTGAAGCCCCTTTCATGAATGGTGGAGTCTAGTTCCCCTCACTTTGAATAGCACAGCTTCTAAATAATAGAATTCGGTGGAAATGACACTGTGACTTCTGAAGCCAGGTTAGAAAAGGCAACAGAGTGATGCAGCATGTGTGCTTTGGGAGCCCACATGTGGGAAGTGCAGCTACTCTAAAGCCACCAGTCTGTAGAGACCACCTGGGGAGGGCACACAGGGAGATAAAAAGATACCCCAGGAGCCTGGCTATTTGAGTCTTCCCAGCATCAACCACCAGACCCAGGTGAGTGTGTGAACTTGCCAGTGATGCTTGCCCTCTGCCTTCAAGTCTCCTAGCTGAGGTCCCAGACATCGTGGAGAGAGATAAGCCTTCCCCACTGAGTCCTGTTCAAATTTCTGATACCCTGGAATCTGTGAGCGTAAAGAAAGGTTGTTTGAGGCCACTATGAGACTGGGTGTGGGAAAGCCAAGGGCAAAAGGCTGGAGCCTGCCAAGGCAATGGGCTATTATTCGGGAGCTGGACCCTTCTTCCTCTCCAGCCTCACAGGCCCCCTCGAGTGCACACCCCCCACCCTAACTAGAGAGACTTAATGGAGAGACCCTAGCAAGGGAGAATACAGAGTGCAGTCTCGGCCTCAGCCTTTTTATGCATCATGAAACGGAGCAACCAGCTGACCCCCGAGAAGCCTTCCAGAACCCATTCTCCCATCCACCTTCCTTATCATGTTCAGTCCCCTTCCTGGGCTTTATTTTTTGCCATAGCAGTTATTGCTACCTAAAACCATGATATATATTTGTGAATCATGTACCCATGTCTTCCCTCCTAAATCGTAGGTTCACTGAGGCCTGGGCCCTTGACCTTCTTGTATCTCTAGTGCCTAAGATAGCGCTTGACACGTGGTAATTGCTCAAAAATGTATGTCACACATTTATTATATATTATAGATGGTATATGTCATATGCTATAACTATATCGTATATAATTATGTATTATATAGAATAAATGAAGGCACACAAAAATTTATATTATTTTATATTTATTTATGGTTATTACACAGTCATGTGCTGTATAACGACATTTTAGTCAACAACAGACTGCATGTATGGTGATGGCATAACAGGCAGCCTAGGTGCGTAGAAGGCTATACCATCTATTTGTGTAAGTCCACTCTATGATGTTCACACAACAACACGATCACCTAAGGGTGCATTTCTCAAAACGTATCCCTGTCAAGTGGCATACGACTATATATTACATAGTAAATGAATGTATTACATATTGATGTTATCTATCATATATGACAAATAAAGATATGTATTATCATTTTTATATGTATAATAAAGAAAGGTAAAGACAACTGCCTCAAATCTAAATGACAGCTTCCTTCTCACTCTAATAAAGTCCAAATGGGTATTCCTGCCCAGCAGGGCAGCCAGGGACCTGGTTCCTTCCATCTCGTGACTTGCCTCTTCTGCACATGGATGGGGAAGTGGTGTGTAAGGGCCAGTCTGGAAGGTGACACGCATCACTCCCCTCTCATTCTGCTGACTAGAGTCCAGACATGTGTTAATACCTAACCATAAGAGAGACGGTGCACCAGGCGGAAAAGGAAATGGGTGTAAGTGACTAGTCAGTGTCTGGCACATATTCATATGTAGCGACCTTCCATCGTATTTTCACGGGGTTTCCCAGTAGTTAGGCATTATGGTTCTCATTTTATAGGTAGGATAACTCAGACTTTGAAAGGTTAAGCAGCTTGCCTAAAATCGTATAGCTGCTAGGTGCTAAGGATGTAATTCAAATCGAGATTTATTTTAATAAATCCACCCTCTTTTATGCAATTTATGTTGATTTCTCTCACCCCTGCTACCATACCATAAAGAAAATGCTTAGATTGTAATGTGCCTTCATAAATAGCTATAATTGTTTGAAACACTGCCTAATTAACAACTGGTTTTCACAAAAGTTCTGGGTAGTCAGTCCTAACTAATCCTTCGTCTTTCTTGGTTTGCCTGGGGTTTATTTCAGCTTATCTGCACATAGTCTGTCTAGATTTTCCTCAAGAACCTCTGCTGTCAGTTCCCATGTAGCTTTTGATCTTCTTTAAAGGGATAATGTGATCTGTTTCCAGAGATAAGGGAATATATTTTCTTAATTTGCATAATTAGTTCTCTGATCCCTCTGACTACCTTGCATATTTCCTGGTTTTCAAGCAAAGCCAAAAAAAAAAAAAAAGTTATACTTAACATTATTAGAGTTAATTTTCCTTTATCTTCCCTTCCCCTGTTCTGCTATGCACCTTAGGGGCTCGTATCTGATGCTACATCTCCCAGCCTTTCTTGCTAACTGGCTTTATGGTTTAGTTAATCGGTGGGCCCTGGAGGTAGACAGGATGGTGTGAAGAAGAGAGAAGTCCCACTCTTTCATCCCTCCTTCTCCTTCCATCCTTCATCCTTGAGGATACCTCTCTAGTGGTAGCTTACAACTTCTACTTACCAGTCCCTCCTTCTGTGGTCTCAGAGCCCACTGGGGAGTCCCGCTTTGTCCTTTTGTTCCTTTATCTCTAGGGATGGGAGTAGCTTCTCACTGATCCTATTATCTGGGTTATTTCACCATCCCATAATAGGACTTCTAGTGTTTCCTACCTGTGTATAATTTCTTCTTTCTATTGAATTTTCTCTATGGAACAAAATTTTGTTTTTCTGAATGAGTAGAAAAAGGTAATATTCATATTGGTATGTCAGTACTGGATGGTCTGTGGGGCTCCATCATTAGCTAAGTGGCTCCTGTACCACCGACTTATTGGATTAAAACTTGTTCCTTGGCAGAATTTGAAATCGTCACATGTCACAGACCTTTAAGTTGCTCAGGACCAGTTGAAACTGTAAATATTAAATCAATACATAAGAAGAGTAAAATACCAGGAACTATAGTTTTGGTTTATACAATGTTTCTAGCACTCTGCTCAACTCGTGTATGTGATCTCCTTTAATTCATCAACAAACTGTGGGGTGTTTATTCTAGTCAAGATTCTTAGTGGCAAATAATAGACACCTACTTTAAATAGACATACTAGAATATTCCTGGGGATAGTTCACAGAATTGAGAGGAAGGCTGAAGAACCGGGTTCCAGAAAGAACTACTGAAAGCCAGGCAGAGCTAAGACCACGCCATAAGGATGATCCGCTAAGGACACCATGTACTAGACACCACCACTGTAGGTCTGTGAATCATCTCCACGTGCTGCTGATGGGCAGCCTCTACCAGGACATGCTTAGGTCCCACGTCCATGGACCAGCTGTCCGGATCTGAGAAGAGAGTATGTCTGCCCCATGTTCAGCTTCGATAGTAAAGCATTGATGGGATTATCATGTCGTCCCCCACTTTGGTTTGCATATTAAATGGTAACAATTAAACTACCATTTGAGATGCTGGACCCCCCAAAATGACAAATGGCCTCTGCAACACCATTATCTCCATTTTATGCCTGTAAAGATAAGGGCTTATGTATAGACCTGGCTATGAGCCTTCTGGTCTGTATGAATCCAAAGAAACACCCTCTTTCCACCACACCACATTTGCTCTTTCTATACAATTAATTTGTACCTTCATTGATCTGTTCTTTGAAAACTTTGATCTACATAAACTTGTAAATAAAGAAAAAAAGATTTTATAAATGTACAAGTATAATCAAGGTTGCATTCCTTTAAATAAGGAGTTCAGCTTAGGCGTTACAATTCACTTGTGCCCAATTATGCTTTCCCCAGCTTTTCAGGATTTGCTGAGCACGCACACCTGCAGGTGTGCTTGCGGCACGAACGGTGCCTTGTGGCCACAAATGCCCCGTTGTCACTTTTCACTCCGTATTTTCTTGTAACAGAATGTCCTTCTTTTCCTTTTCTCTGACTGCTTCATGTATACATGAAGAAAACACGAACAGCTTCGTAGCTTAGTTGGCAGCATTTCATTCTCCTTACTTTCTGGAAGGCACAGCCACCCCCGTGCCTGATCTAAGCACCCGTCCAGAGTAATGGAATGTGATTCCAAATACTTTAGGCACTTAGTTGATACAGTGCTGGTATGCTTGTTGACATGTTGTTATGGAAATTAGATAATTATGCCAATAGGTAGTGCTTTGCATGTGACTCTGTGTGTGTGTGTTTATGTGTGTTTGTAGAAGCCATGAAATAAGTGCTGGTATCTATTTTTAACCTGCCACTTCACTGAGTCACTCAATATCCCTTTGGTCACTCATAAACTCTCAGTGCCCTAATAAACCGTAGGTGCTAAAAAAATAATAATACTTTTCCTTCCACCTTCTAAGTTCTTCTAGCTGGGCCCATAATCAAATTAACAGAGACAGATTAACAGTAGAAAAATCAAAATTTTAATACATGCGCATGGGAATTTCACATAAGCATAAAAATTCCAAAGACAGCAAGGTACAGGTAAATGTTGGGTATACATGACACTTTGGACAAAGAAGAAAAGGGGGATGGGAATAGGGTAATAGATTTCAGAAGTGAGAATGGGCATTTTACAGGTAATTGAGGAAGAGTGGAACACACACACACACACACACACACACACACACACACACACGGCAGGCAAATTTTTGCTAGGCAACTCAGAAACAGTGGGACACAGTGGGCATCTAGCTAACAGGCCCCCTGCCCAATAGTCTTCCTATTTACCATACTTAATTCAAATTATACTAAGGTGATCATCCTAAAATTTCCTTCCTGAGCAGGTTTTTTTTTTTTTGGTCTGAATCTCTTGGGCAGGAAAAGTGGAAGAGTCGTTTTTTTCTGAGTTTTGTTGTTAATATAATAGCTTAAAATCAATATCTCAAAAAGGCAGCTTCAGGGGGACAAAACTTTGGTTCCTTTTAATGCCTTCAACTAGAACCCTCAGGAACTCAGCTGAAAGTTACTGTGTGGGCATCTGAATGCTCAGGGCTCCCGATTTTTCATCTTTAAAAGGTATTATACTGATTGGAGTCCCACACCGTTTTGGGAAAGTGCCTGTTCAGTTTATCACCAAAGGAAAAGAAACCCTTAGAAGTCGCAGGTTGGGGCAAAGCATGTTTTTTAAATAAAAGGAAATGTGTCATGCACTTCAACTAAGAACTGGGCTTGAGGTGAGCTTTGTGAAAAGTAAAGATTATTATTTCCCTTATGTAGGGAGGAGGCAAAAGAACTAAATGTTAAGTCAAGCTATATTCAGAGACTGCAACATGCTGATCAGCCCTGGCAGCCAGACCTTGGGACACCTGCAGAACAAAAGAAGATTTCTGCTGAGATTGTCAACAACCCATTTCCCCACACTGTGAAGGGAAAACCAACCAACCAACCAACCAACAAAAACAGTCTTTAAGTGACACCCTACACAAAATAAAGTCGTTCACTCTCTATGGCTAAAGCCATGGGGAACCTATGGATCACAGGCTGGGAACTGCCATCAGGCCTTTCATGCTACATATTCTTGCCTTTTCGCATAACATACCCTTATCCTTACCCACTGTAAGTCCATATCAAAGGAAAATGGGTTAACAAAGTCTTTAAACTATAACACAGTAATTAAAGAATGATGTATAAACTGATTCCCCTAACACTCAGGGTCCCTCTCAGTGTCTTTACTCTGCCTCTCTCACTGTCCTCGTCTCTCTGTTGTCTCTGTCCCTCTGAGTCTCTCTAAGGCTTTCTCACTTTCTGCCTTTGAGAGACCATTCTCTTATGTGACCCCTCCTCCAATAAACTTTCCTCTGACTCTAACTTTGGTATATGTTTGAATACTTTCTTATGCTTTGCCAAGAGCCCTCTTCTCTCTCAGTGCAGGGCCTGAGTCCATGCCCCATTCAGGGAAATTTGTCGTGTTCTGCATCACCCTTACCCAGGGTAAATCATTTTGACGTACCATAGAATATTAAATTATATTTCTAAAAGAATAAGAGACTTTGCAAATCTTTTTCTTTCTATAATTTATATGAAGGGCTCTATTTATTATCACGACTTTCAAAAAGACAAATAAAAGAAAGATGGGGAAATTATTTGTTGTGCAGTTTAATAGCCCACCATCACTAAGGTGTATTAGGAGGACACACAATGATAAGAGTGGTATTATGACATCTGAATGGAAAATTCTCACCATGAAACATGCCTCCTAAACAATTTAGAGGGTAACTTTTTAATCCTTTTCTATGCATTTCCTATATACAGAATGCATATTGTGCTCTCAAGTACAAATTCTCTCTCAAACATAGATGTATCGCCACAGAGTCATTATTCTACAACTCATGTTTTTGTGTTGAACATGCTATCTGAAGACTCACGTTTAATTTTTTGCTTTTTTTTTATGTCTTCTAAATTTCACCTCTTATTTTAGAAGCTCTTCCCCACTGATTATTCTAATTGAGTCTTAAAGTGAAGGTCTAAAGGTTTCCACCATGGTTGAAAAGGACTCTGAAGGCATTTAGCAAAAGACTACCTGATGGCCCAGAGGTAAAGTAAGGAGCATGACTGTCTTGGCCAGGGCTCTGAGTTGTCACCTCTTTGGCTTCTCCTAGGTGCTCCCCTTTGAGTGTCAATTCTCCTTGGCTCCTCCCACTTCCTGCCCAGAGTTGTCTTCACTCTATTTTGCTTTCCAGGGGACAAACAGTGGTTTCCAGGTAAGTGAAGGGGGTCCATGGAGGCTGAAGGGAAGGCACTAAGAATGTTCTCCTTTTAGTGTATGAGGGGTTAGAGTCTGGGGAATGTGTCCTATTGTGAGGGTACAAGCAATTGGAATGAAAAATAACCAATTTTATGCTAATTCAGTACAGTGGAGTCAAGGGAAAAAATGGTTTTGGTGCTTGGGAAACGATCAAGCTTCAACATATTGATTAACTGTCAAAACTTGTCAATAATCTAAATCTGTCTTCTACATAAGACTAAAAAAAAAAAAAAAAAAAAAGACAAAATCTTCCCAAGAAGGTGTGGTTAAATTTTGAACATTCAGTGACTTAATTATTTGGTTTGCATATTATCCAAATTATTTTTCTTCCTTCTACTTTCTATTGTCTTTTCTCCCCTTACTGAATTTTAACTCTTCCTAGCACCTTAAGATGGACAGGAGAAAGAAAAACATATGGGATTCCATTTAATCAATTTTTCTGCTTACAATAGTGTCATATCTTACGTGAGGAGTTAGGTTCTAATGGAAAGGGATAAGGCCCAAATCATGTGCAACTGAAATTATCCTTCAAAGTTCTTTCAGTAGGCCACAAGACCTGGGATACACCCAGTGTTTTTGTTTGTTTGTTTTCGCTTTTTATTTTTCCATTTATTTTTGCTTTCTGCATTGAAACAGATATACATTTCTTCAACTGAACACTAAATAATTGCTTTGCATTTGGGGAACAAGTTAAGGGAAAATAAGTACCTTTAAACACTAGACTCATAATCTGTGTAGTGTGCTCAGGACCAACTACATAATTGGTGAGGTCCAGTGCAAAATAAAAATTTAGGGCTCTTTGTTAAAAATTATTAAGAATTTCAAAATGGCAACAGCAGAGCATTAAACCAAGGGTGGGGCTCTTCCAAGTTTAGGATCTTGTGCAACTGCACGGGTTGCACATGCATGACTCCAGTCCTGCAAGTAAGAAGCTTGGAACATTTTTAAAAACCTGGAAACTAAAATCAACTTAGGAAAAGAAGCCTCACAGATCTCATAGAGATAATGGGGGGCAAAATTACTGCCAGGGTTTAAATTATTCTTTGTGTTCCTCACACCCTGTCCTATCTGAGTTCTATAGTTGAATTTGCATTATGCACAAGATGCAGCTCCACTACACCAGTTAAATGGTTGAGAGGCTGCAAACTCATATTAAAATCACAGTTTGGAAAATCTGATTTTTTCCCAAGGATTCATTGTAATCTAAAACTCATACATAAAAAGAAAATTAGTATTTATATTTCTTTACTGAGTTAACATTTTGATCTACCCTTAGTTATTTGTCAAAGGAAATAGATCAGATTTAGTTTGTTGTGTAATTTCTGTGGGGAAAACAAACTGCATTACCATGAATTCTCTGTTTCCAAAAAAAAAAAAAATTAGGAAAATTAGGTATGATAATAAAAAGCTAATTTAGTTTACTTACTAAATAAGTTACCTTTTCAGACCCCCTTTTTTTTTTCTTGGAAGGTCGTGAACATAATCTGAGGAGTAAGGAGGATTTTATTCTATGACTACCTGAGCTCTCTGAGCAAGAATATGACACAAAGCTCATTTTTTAAGGGAACTGCCTAATACTATACAGCATGATGTTTCTTCAAAGTGCTTTTATATCCAAGCCAGGCTGAAAGCAGTTGGTCAGGTAACTGACCAAAAGGTTTCCAGATAGCAAGTTATTTAATATCAAAGTGACAGAAGTTTGTGTTTCCAGGATATTTTCTGTCCCTGGCTTGGGTCTCTGATGTTACCCTACCTCTTGCTCCTCACACATCGAAACTTGACTCACCTGCTTTGACAAAAATTGCTTCCTTGTGGCTTTGAGAGTTGCATATTTGAGCTTTTAAAATAAGTGCCATGCCCAGGGTCAAGGAGCTGGTCACCCAGGCAGACTGGACAACTTTCTTGACTCAGGCTCACCTGAGTGCCAAATTATATAAGAGAGCAAAATAATACTTAACTAGCTCCTACAAAGCTAACAAAGGAAACAAAGCTACATGTGTCATTGTCACAGTATCCAGAAGTTTGAGGGATATTTTTGGTTAATCTTTCTATTGTGGAGATTTTAGGGTGTTGATGGCAGTTGTGAGGTGGTTGTTATTTGGCAAGAATCAAAGTTGGAGGCATCTGTCATCCTGTCTGCTTATTCCGACATACTGTATAAACAAGGGCATGAAAGTACCTGGAACAGCATTTTCTCTTTAATCTCTTGATTTGTATCAAGCTGTAAATTTTGGGAGAAGGGAGAAGAGAGTGGCATAAGGGGACATAAATACAAATTTATACATATTGCCAGCTAAGTTGTTTAGAGTAGTTTGCCAAATCATTTCAATAACTAACACTAATTGAGTGCTTACTGTGTGCAGCTCTAAACACTTCACATGCTTTATCTCATTTCATCCTCACAATAACTCAATGAGAGAGTTATCACTGTTATCTCACTGACCAAGATATCATGAGTAGTAAATGTCAGAGCCAGGGTTTGAACCCAAGCAGAGTCCATATTGTAGCACTGAATTATTCCATCTAGGACAATTGGCTTTCTACCCTCCTCTAAAATGTTGCTTGTCTGGTTTCATTTCCAGAAGCAATTTTGCCACCACAATCCAGACGTCGTTTCAGCGCTGAATAGGAATACTTCAGCCTATAAAAAATTCACTTACATCCCTGCATCAAACTACCTCCTAAATAATACCAATGATACTGAGTGGTTTTCATGAGTGAGAGTTGGCCAGGGTATTTCTGCACACCCTGAAGCTCGCCCACAGCAAGAGCTGAGCAGGAGGCCTGACCGCACGGAGCCCCTCCTCGCACTGCTTATTGACATTAACCGATGTCGAAACTTCTCCCGGACATAAAGTGAGGTGCTGCCAAGAACCCTAGAGGAAGTAAGATTAAGATGTTTTATCTTCCGCATGCACAGGAGGGTGAGATGGGTGTGCCTCGCAGGAGTTAATCTTCTGGCCCAGCCATATGCAAATCTGGACCCGTGTTGATGTGGAGGCGCAGACAGAAACGTGGGTGACACGGTTGGCTGCCGACACGCATGCGAACGCACTTGCCACGTCGTCGATTGGGTTTCTGTGTGGATGGTGTGATGGTGAGCTCCCGTCCGATCCGAATCGCCCCGTCTAGAGGAGGGGTGTTCGGGTAGTGGGAGCTCCACCCGCGGCCGGGGAGCTTGCAGCAATGTCCACCCTGGTGCGCCCGGGGCAGCCGGGGGGGTTGCGTCCCGCGCTCCCCCAGCGGATGCTTGGGCGGTTCGCGGGGTCGGGTCCCCAGCGCCCCGGCCCCGCCCCTCCCGCAGGCCCCGCCCCGTGGCCCCGCCCCCGGCGCCCTGCCGGCCCCGCCCCCAGCGCCGGGCCAGGCCGCTCGGTTCCGTAAACACTTCCCGCCCCGCCCCAGCCGTCCTCGGGCCGCACCACTCCCGGCCCGCGGGGGGGGGAGCTGCCCCTCCCGCACGCCGAACGCCCTCCATCCGAGCCCTCTCCGGCCTCCTTCACCCTGCTGTGCGGGCACGTGTTCCGCAGCAGGGCGCACCTGTCCGATCCACTCGGGGGGCCCGAAGCGCCTCGGATCCCCCCTCCGCCCCGAGCTGTCTCCCCCCACCCCCACCCGCTGGATGGGCGATGGGCCCGTCGGGGCTGCCAGCTTCGGGTCCCGCCCCGGCCCTTTAAATTCCGCGTGGGGGAGCCGGGGAGGCCGGGGGTGGCTGGCCGGGGGAGCTTGCGGAGGTGTGGGTGCCGGGACCCTTGAGCCAGGCTCACCCAGGCGCCTCTCTCCTGCGGTCGCCTCCGCGCCGGGCGCGGTGCGTATCCCTCCACCCATCCCTCCCTCCATCCTTCCTTCCCGGGGGAGGGGGCGCCGTCTCTGAGGGGATGGGCCGGGGGGGTCGGCATCGGGGGACACGTCGCCCCCTGGGCTGCCCCGGGGCCCCCCTCCCCTGCCGCCCCCGCCGAACTCCGCACGGGGACGCTTCCTGCTCCCCCCATCCCCTCGCTGGCCCTCGAACCGCCGCCCGCGAGGGAACGCGGCGCGGGCGCCCCGCTGCCACGGCGGGTGTCGCGGTGGCCGCGGGCGTGGGGCCCGGGAGGCGGCGGGGTCGCGGCCGCTGGGCCGCTGTGGACATCGCGCTGGGCCCGCGCCCGCGACCGCTCTGCGAGCGCCCCCCCCCACCATCCCGGCTCCCGAGGGGGGTCAGCCACCTGCTCGCCTGCGACCCCCGGCCCCGCTGGAGGGGGCGAAGCGAACCGCGGTGAGGGCCGGGCGGGGCCCCGGAGCGTGAGTGTTTGGGTCTGTTGCCTGGGTTTCCCCGGACCTCCGCCGTCCCCTCCTCCCCCCCCCCACCCCGCTTCACGGGTTTGTTTTGACAGGAAACGTGCTGCTGGCGGGGACAGGCTGCGGGAGGACGTGGGCCGCGGTGGGGGTGCAGACTCCGGGGGGCGTCCCCTCCGCGTTACCCTCCCGGGAAAGAGGCGGGAAGTGCCACTCAGGCCCGGGTCCAGCCCCTGGCCAGCCCTCAGGGAGGGCTGGCGTTTCCCAAAGCTGCCCCTCTGGGTGGCACCGCCGGGGTTAACAGCGCGGATGTGAGGCGGCACGTGGACGAACATGGTTCTGTGTTGTCGTTAGGGTGTTAGGCAAAGGTTCCACGAGACGAGAGATTTCACGGCGATACAAAGTTTCCTTTAACAGATAAATGTATTTAGGTGCAAAACTCTGGTAAAGAGAAAGAGAAGTGACATTGATAAACTAGTGTATGGCTCAGGATGGCAATATGGACAGAGGTGTGGAGAGTGGCACTCCAATGACAAGTTTGGGAAACGTTGTCTAGGATGGCTGTCATGTGACTTTAAGCTGGAAGAAACTAGAAAAAATTGTCCTTGTCCCCAGCGGGCTCATCTGTCCCCAAGATCCCGCAGTCTCATGATCTTGTCCCGCCCAGAGACATTGCTCTTTGCTACCTACCAGCCATAATGAGGACAGTGGTTCTCAGTTTAGGAAGCTCCCCGCTTTGCCTTGCCCTCTTACCTCCAGGGATTTCATACATCACCCTGGCACCCCGACAGGTGGCCTGACTTGAAGTAGCCCAAGAGCTAAAGATACCCAGTCATGTGTGGAGGCAGTTTCAATGCCATTTTGTGAGGGGTTGACGACTCCAGAGGGGCAAGCACAGGTGCTAAACCAGGCCAGTTAGGGGTAGGAGATGTGTTGTCAAGTGTGAAAAGTGCCTAGAAATGCTTCTCCTTGATGCTGTCATGTGTAGTGTGAACATCTGCTTTTTAAAACAATGACTGGTTTGTTGACTTTTATCTAGCTCTTTGTTGGCTCTAATTTGATGAAGACCAGTATTCTCTAGCTGAATGCAGCAGGCACCTATCTCTCTGCTCTGTGGTTTTTGCTTTGCAGCAGATAAATAACATTTTAGCACTGCCTTTTGGAACTGGTTCTAAAGCAGCATTTTGAGAAAGATGTGGATTTTCCACACCACTGCATTTTTCTTCAGAGCCCCAGTCTTACTCCTATGACTACATATATGTGAATGCTTGTCCTGGCACCTGACCTTGATTAGTTCTTCAAAGATGATACCTACATGTTTCTTGAAATTTCTGTTTTCTGTGACATAACCTTAGCTGGATGGGTTCCATCCCTCAGGGCACTGCTGGATAATCTGAACAATTGGCTTCAAATTTTTTTTGACATGCACTAGTTATAAGCAGTTAACCCTTTTGATATTTGGGTTTTAACTAGGAATTTTGCAACGCTTCCTGGTAGAGGATTTTCAGTCACTCTTGCGGAGCGACTGGGAGTTATTTTAGACAAAAGACTCTTTAAGCGATGCCCTTCACGGTATAGCACTTGAGCAGCAGCCACCCCACGGTAAGGTCAACTTGCTACCACATGTGCAAATGTTCCCATGGTGGCGATGGGTTGATCAATTTGTCAGGGTGGGAATGGAAAGAATGAGCACCACATTTTCTCAAGCCATCCTAGAGTGGTAGAAAGCATGGACTTTAGGGATCCACTACCTGGATTTGAGTCGTGCCTCTGCTGCTGCTGTGAATCCTTGGGCAAGTAATTTAACTTCTTTGAGCCTCAAGTTCTTATCTATAAAATGGGGATAATAATGATACCTTAGCTAGCAAGGTTATAATGAAGATTCAAGGAGTAAAACATTTAAAGCAGTTATCATGGGGTCTGGGTCATAATAAGCACTTAATAACCCTTAGCTTTAGTTGTTATTTTTTTCAGTGGACTTTAAGAGGGTGGAAAGACACAATGTAAATGCCTCTTTAAGCACCGGTACTGTGAATCTTTGCTAGTTTGAATTATTGGTGCCTTAGAAATAGGACGAGGTCAGCACAGAGAATTAAAGAGTGGAGACAGAGCTTCTTCCTGGAAGCACCTTAAAATTTAGTGGGGAGACACATATGCAGAAACAATCATAATACTTTGAATGACTGCATAATGAGAATATGAGTAATGTGAATGAGGCAGAAGAGAAGGAAAACCTAAGTTGTCTTGTGAATAGGTGTGTGGCTTATTTTGTTCATCAATGATAATCATTGAGCTCTATTCCAGGAAGGATTCTAAGCTCTAGGTGGCTAATTTAAGTGGAGTGAGTGGGGGATTTCAGGGAAGGTGACTTGGAAGTTATAACATTTCAAATCTGAGCAACAAGGAGCCAATCATGTGATCAGGGAGAACATCCTAAGAGGAGAGAATAACAAGGTACAAGTACTCCAAAGTAGGCAGTTTTGCATGTCTGAGGAACCCAAAGAAGGCCAGTATGTCTGGAGCAGGAAGGGTTAAGGGGAAAGCGGTACAGGATGAGGTCCAGATCAGAGAGATTGTCAATGACTGCCAGGAGACTCCTTAGGACAAGGGAAACCACCTGGAGAAGAACTCTTAAAAGAGATGATTTTTCCTTTTCAGAAGGGCTCTATACTATTTCCTCTTTTATTTTCTAGGACATTGAGACAAGTTTGACTGTCTAGAAGAACTTTTGTAATAGAGTGGCATCTGAGCTATCACAGTGATGGGAACAATCAAAATCTAAAAACTGCAGGAGACTGCACTACTCCTAATTAGACTTGAAGTTCCAGTTCAGTGCTTAATCTCCTTTAACGTTTTGGCTCAGAAATAATTTCAAACCTACAGAAAAAGTTGCAAGCACAGTACGAAAAAATCACTGTTGTCTACCTTTTATTCTTAATCTCCTATTAACAGTTTGTTCAGTAGGCTTTATGGTTTTCTCTTTCATTTGAATCATTTGTGAGAAACTCACATACATCATGGCCCTTTATTCCTAAATACATAATCACAGTACACTTATCAGCTTCAGGAAATTGAATATGTAATACAGAAGTAGATTCCAGTATTGTTACAAGGTTCTCAATTGACCCAATAATATCCGTTTTCCCCTCCAGCACAGGAGCCAGTCTAGGATCATATATTACACTTAGTTGTCAAGTCTCTTGCCATCTGGAACACATCCTAACCTTTCACTGTTTTTATGACATTGACATTTTTGGAGTTCCTAACTTCTTTTAGTGAGAATAAAATAATAGTTGACAATCTGTCAAGCACTTACTAGGAGTTTAATAATTGGCATAGACGATTTTAATTAATCTTCATGAGAATTCTACTAGGTAGATACTATTATTATCTCCATTTTAAAATGATAAATCCCCTGTCTCCATAGCAAGAATCGGGATCAGGAACCCAGTCCAGCTGGCTCCAGAGCCAGTGTGTTCGTACTGCTTCAGTGACACATGCATTGTCACTGGTGGATCCTGAACCAGTGTAGGATCATTTGCAGATAAGGGTTTGCCATAGAAAGGAAATAAAGTTAGCAGTCTGAACACAGATTGAAGAATCAGCTCGCAAATTAGAAACCTATCTCCCCTCCATCTGCGGTGGGATAGAGGACCACCCACTTCAGGTCCCTGTATTCATTCTCTCCTCTCTAAAATGTCAGTTGTCATACTGCCATTCATTCATCCACATAATCTTTCAACAATAAGTGTTTACGTGTCTCTTGTATCCCCATCATTGTTCTTGGAAGTAATCATATAATATTGCATTTATTATTATTAAATATGGAATACTGCAGTGAAAATGTGATTACTCTCTTTGAATAGGGACCCACTGTAGTGTTGGAGGCTTCGCTTGGTGTTCTCTTCTCTTCACCTTTGATTTTACCTTTGGCCAATGAGTAAATCCTCCAGGTAGGATGAGATGCGGTCTTCCTGAAAAGTTGCATGGTTTGCTTGTGAGTTGCAACAGTAAAAGTTAAGTAGATCTAAGTTTGTCAGTTTGAGAAGCATTACATTTAAGAATCAGCCCAGTTTCATTATCATTGTTCTAAGAGAAAATCCAAAATAGTTTTAAAAGCAGTTTAATTGCATTCAGTGTCTTTTGAGTCAAGTAGATCTGTCCCCAAATGACTTGCATGGCAACCCAAGACCAAAAAAATTAAGAACAGATGTGAAGGAACTTGCAGAAGATCGTTTACACCAGGATGGGCCATTTGCTTTCAGCTTTTGTATTTCAAACAAGTGCAAGAGTTCTGTCCTAGGTTAACTGCCAGCCTTGTTTATCTGTAGGGAAACATGCTTTTATCATCACAGGATAAAACTCTTCTTCTCTCCAGTTTTAAATGCCTAAAATGATAACAAGAAAAGCAAATAATACTAATACTAGTGGACATCTGTGTCCTGTTTACTCTGTGTCAGACACTGTTCCAAGACTATGTACATTGACTAACTGAAATCTCACTCCAATACTATGGATTAGGAATTATTTGTATGCCTACATGAAGAAACAAGCAATTTGCTAATAAAGTAATAATAGGCATTTTGGCTTCAAAGAAGAAAAGTTTCTGCTCAGATACACTAAAGTCCAGTTTGCTGTGGTGGTTTCTACCAACTAAACAAGAGTTTCTAAACTGTTTTAAGCTTTTAAGTTTTCTGGAGCATCCCTGGGCCAGAAACTCTACCTTCAGTGAATTGTTGGGGGAAAAAATGTAGTTGCACATTATTAACCATTCCTGCCATTTAATTTTTCAGAATACCTAGTGATGTTTCCTGGAACTCTGAGTTTATAGCATTTCAGCAATTCCTAGCAGAAAGGGACCTTATAACTGATCCCACCTACTCAGAAAAATGAGGTGAAGAGAACAGATGTGATGTGCACAGCACATTAATGACACAGCACATTAGTGACAGACCCAAGCTTCAGACTCTGGATTTCTAACTTCTTACCTGGATCTTTTATTTTCCGACTCATTGTACTTTGCTGCCTTGTTAAACAATTTAAAAACCTATGAGGTATGCTGGAGTAGGAAACTAAATGGACAGTTCATAAATTCTAATGGATGAATTTACGGTTAAATAAATCTAATGGATTAATGTATGAATTAATCTAGTTCATAAATTTCCATGGGTGGAAAGCCTTTATTCAGCTTTACTTGGAAAAATAGCCAAGTGAAGAGAAATTAAGAGTGGAACATACATAGCACAGTTGTTACAGTGGAGTAACTGAAAAAGATAATCGAGTAGAAACAAAATTTAAGATATTCAAATAAGAGTATGATAAAGACCAGGGAATACTAAGTCTTAAACCTAATAAGTTAGGTTTAGGTGGTAGGATCTCTGTTCCAGTGTTTGAACTTTGGACCTGTAAATGTGATATCAGTTTGCAAATGTTCTGGTTGAAGCTGTACCAAATGAGAGTCAATGATTCCGATTCAGCTGACACCAAATGAATACTTGTCACATTCTTGACACTAGCAGTGGATGAGACACAGTCCCTGCCTTATTAAGGAGAGTTGGGAGTAGCCATGGGAGGAAAATCGCTGTGCAAAGGACTAAGCAGTGTTACAGAGACACAGGAGAGGTGCCATGGATGTACAAAGAAGAGTGTCCTTAGCTCTGGCAAGAGGGTAGAGGGAGGGCTTCCTGGAGAAGGCCACATTTGCATGAAATGCCATCAGTGAGAAGTAAAATGTTGGCAAAGAAAGAAAACGAGAGGGAAGGGCAAGCATTCTATTTAGGATTTGGGGTTTGCTGGAAGTGAAAGGATTAGAACAGACCCTTTTCTTTGGTCCTCTACATCCTCCCCATTGCCCCCCAGCAGATGGGAGTTAAAGTTCAAATAGAATCTAGTTTGTGTGGGGTAAAGGAGTTTATTTCACCACTGAGGATGCAAAGGGTTCAGGGCTCTTTTATAGCCTGTGTTCATGGTGGTTGGCCTTTGAAATCTAGGATAAGATGAATGTCTCTACCTGGTAGCTTCCTGGCAGCTACACTCAACTTCTTGTCCTTCGGTCTGTAGAGGCAGCCTGCAAGTTAGTGATTTTCTCTTTGAAAAAGTAGTGGGCCAAGCAAGGGCGCATTTTATGAGTGGCAGGACTGAAGAAGCTTGTTTAGGTAAGGCCAGGTACTGGTGCCCTTGTGTTTTCAACTGTTTCTAAGTCCCTTCCAGGGCCATCCTTATCTCGACTACCCAAGGGATAAAAAGTGGCACTGTATTTCTCAAAAGGCTTAGTCCCAACCCTGCCTGCCTCTCCTTTCTCATACCTCCTCAGCAATGCCTTGTGTTCCCTTTTCTTGTCTTCTGGCATCTGGCACACACCATTTTTGGTAACTGGAGTTGAAAGCTGTGAGATTAGGGCCCTGTTTGTTTTGTTCACTATTACTCTTCCCAGTGCCTGGTACACAGTAGGCACTCAATAAATATGAAAGGAATCCTTGAAGAAACTGCAGGTCTTTCCAGGCATACTGTTGTGGCTTCTCATCCTGGCAGCTTTCAAAGCTCTGAGTACCTCATTGCATCGGCTGGTTCAGGTCCAAAGAGACTCAGTGAACTCTTACTATCATTACTCTCCATTCAGTATTTGAGATGCCTTTCTCCTTGGTCCCAGGTTTCCCCTCAGTGTCAGCTAACATCATACTCCTATCAAGGCCAGCTTTCTCACGGGCCTGGCTGAGGCTCCTGGGCTCATCAGGCCTGGGCCACCTGTGTGCAGGATAGCCTTTCTAGGGGGCGATTGGTTCCAACTGCCCCGCCCTGCCCTGCCCTGGGAAGCAATGTGGTGTCCCAGAAACGACAGTGAATGTAGAGTCAAAGGACTAGTTTTATGCCACAGTAAGTCCCCTTGTCCCTTGAAGACTGTTTCCCCCACCACCTATGAATTGGGATATTTTGTGCCTGTTTGTTCTTTAGTGGTAGTGGGTACTTTGTAAATTGTCAAGTATAAAGCAAATCTCAGGATCTTATATCATAGCAGTTCACTGGAAATGGAGAACCTACAGATTTGCCAGCCAGAGATTTTAATTGGCCTTCTCCTTTCCCCAAGAGGCTCACAGACAACTAACGAGGCGGATTTCAAAAATATTTTATTTAAAATAGATGTAGGAACAATAATAATAGGATCTGCTATTTCCCAGAGTCCACATTCACAATGAGTAAGTCCTGAGTAAGTTCGCACCTATGGCTGTGGAATCTCTTTTCTGGAAGGCAGTATTGAGGGCCTATTGATAGCCTTGCTTGGATGCTATGGGAAGCATGAGGGAATCTGGGGACCTCTCCAGTGCTGTGACACATGCAGCATGGCTATCTACACTGGAGGAAGTGTCAGCCCCACTGATGGAAGTACCACAGGATGTTGATGCAGGGTCTGTTTGTCTGTGCAGGTACTATCTCTTTACCCACACTCAAGTCACAGAAAATGCCCTTCAACGGTGAGAAGCAGTGTGTGGGTGAGGACCAGCCAAGTGATTCAGACTCTTCCCGGTTTTCCGAAAGCATGGCTTCGCTCAGTGACTACGAGTGCTCCAGGCAGAGCTTTACAAGTGACTCCTCCAGCAAATCCAGCTCTCCTGCTTGTAAGCTGACAGGGGAGCAGAGCTGGGGGGCTATGCGTGGTTCTAGATATGTGTTTTGGATTTTAAAACTCAGAAATGACTGAGATTAGAGTACAAATTTCCCCTCCTCTCTAGATGGACCAGATTAGCACTGCAGAGGCACCACCACTGTCCTATACACACTCTCAGGAGTAAATAGCCAAAAACATTTACCACCTGCCCATTTTTATTTTTATCACTGTCTCTGATCTGCTTTGGTTTGACTATAAATCAACCCTACCTGTCTCTCTCAAGTAGTGGAAAGCCACTCCTTCTTGAGATCATTTCTTGGGCCACATTCAAGGATAAATTCAAATTGGCCTGTTCTGATTATTTCTGATTTACATGAAAGGAAACTTGCCTCAATTCCAGGGTCAGGCGGGAAGTGAAATAATCTTAAGAGTTTCCTGCCGATTTCAAAAACTGTTGTGCAAATCACCCCAGCAAAGGTCCCATAAGAATTACTACATTCAGGGTATGAGAAAGAGTTAAAAGAGTGGCCCCAGTGAAGAGAGACATCTTTTCTTGTTTTTTGTGTGTGGAACTAGGGATGTGTATAGCAAGTGTGTGTGTGTGTGTGTGTGTGTGTGTAAGTTTTTCAATTGGCATGTTGTATAGAAAATATAACACTTAAACTGACAAAGCAAATGCAGAAAAAAATAATGTTTAATATGATCAGATGCTCACTTCAGAAAAGTTTATTTGCACTTATTTTAAATTTGTATGTTCTCATTTTTAAAAATTGAAAAGTTGGTAAGTAGAGAGAAAAGACAGTATTGCCTATAGTATCACCCAAAGATGACAGATGGCAGCACTTTGTCATATCTTCATTCTTCACATGGACATATGTGTGTATATGTGTGTGGACTCTTTTCACTTAGTATTATAGCTAAAACATTCACTCGTGATAATGTATTTTTAAAATATCGTTTTCATGACTACTTACTACTTCAAGTGACAACACCATAAATCTGTTCAACCATTTATTTGTCATTGGACATTTACTTGGTTTCCATTTTTTTGCTGTTCCAAATAGTGCTTTATGAACATCTTGTTGCATAAAGCCTTTCCAGGAATTCCTTAGACAAAATTGGATTATTGAACCAAAGGGTATGGACATTTTTAAGGAGGTTCTTTTTTCTTTTTTTCTTTTTTTCTTTTTTAAAGGACGTTCTTAATGGGATAAGAAATGGCAAAAGAATTTACTAGCAGACCCCTAGCTTTCTGTTGCTTTTTCTTACTCTTTATACTATATACAGAGCCGATGCCTCTAAAAGGGTACCTAGGAATCCTGAAGAAGGGTTTTACTAATTCTGCATATCACATCATTCCCTTTATCAACAGCTCCTCCTCCTTAAAATTATTTTAGGTAGCAAAGTATTGCTAGTGAGTACTGTTGATTGAGGTAGCGATTTTTAATTAATAGAAGCTAAGAGTTCCAACAGTGATTTCAAAAGGGCATCATTTATTTGAATAATTTTTTAGAATAATCTTTAGAAAGAAGCAGAATAATTATTTCCTATCTACCGAAAAGTAGATTATACAGCTTATTTTATTTTAATTATCTACATTTATTGAGTCTTACTGTGTTCTTTTCCTAAATTATCTTATTTAATTACCTTAAGACAGCTCTGTGAGGAGATCAGTTATGCCTCAATCAAGTCAAATGATAACTACAGACTGGAAAAACTTAGGACCGCACCTATGGGTTATACTATACTGACTATGCTTTTAGAAATTATAATTTAAAAAATATGAGTTATTTTATATCAAATCTGCTCAAATTAATGAGTAATGAATTACAGAATAAAAACTAGTCTTACTGATTTTCAGTATATGACATGTAATAAGTACAAATATAATAGGCACAAAAAATTGAGATTATTTAATTTTTAAAAATTATTTTGTGATAGCCTATATGAATAAGATTATCTCAAAAACATTTGAAAATTTATTATCAATTCAGTAACTGAAGCTATCAAAAGAGTTCTTAAAAGTTTGGAAGTCTTAAGATAGAAGAATTCACCTATTTTTATATATATTCTTCTTGTAAAACCTTGAAAATATATGTTGAAATAACTTACACTCAGTCTGCATCAACAGGCCTTGCTGAATGACAACTTCCTTCTACATTAACTGCTTCGTTTCTCTTTCAGCAACTAGTCCTCCCAGGATTGTAACATTTGATGAAGTGATGGCTGCAGCAAGGAATTTAGCAGACATGACTCTTGCTCATGAAATTGCTGTAAATGAGAACTTCCAGCTGAAACAAGATGCCCTCCCTGAGAACAGGTAACCTAGGGGTGTTCGTTGTACATAAACTGTGCTGCAGGTTGTGTGTGTGTGTGTGTGTGTGTGTGCATATTTGTGTGCATACACATATATATTCACACTGATTCCTGGAAGTTCTCATACAATAGCCACTAGAAGTAAACATTTTTGGTTCCCTAACAAGTCTTATACTTATTCTTAAAACAATTCCTCTAGGGTACTTGTTACTCATGATCTTTAGAAGTGGGCTTATCACTCCCCGAGGGAAGCTTTTCCTGACACTCTTGAGCCTACGACACTACATTATATCCTCTTGCTAAAGACCCCTTACCTCTCCTTTGTTAAGACACATTGGAATTTTATGTTCAATGTCTGTCTTTCCCACTTGACCAAAAGCACCATTAAGGGAGGAACTAGTTCTATATTGTTTCCTCCATCCTATTGCCTAGCAGAGTACCTGACATATAATACAGACTCAAGAAATATTTGTACATTGATTTATTAAAGACTAATATTCAAGTTGTGAAAGATAAAGAAATGCAGCTGAGTTGCCAAAGTGCTAAGAATAGGTGATCCAGAGCTTCTGGAGGTAGGAATCAGCTGCATAGGCACCCCTGGTTAACCTTATTCCCAGGGGACCTCTAGTTATAGCTACAGCCTATGTCCTACCTCACCCTCTCTTACTTTAGTGGCTGGGACAAAGAGGAGAAAAGGTTTGTGGCCTTTACTACAGGTAAATCATCTTTAGAGGTAAAGTTGGCCCACAGATGATAGCACTGAATCTTCAATCTCTCAGTGCCATTTATGAACCCAGAGACATTCCCTCTATTAGTTAAAAGAACTTATAATATTTGATTCCATTCAGAACTTTTTGTTCTTTTGAAAACAGGAAAATAGTAAATATAAAAAATTTGTTTAATTTAAATGTGGATCATAATCCTTCTGCTCCTGGGGATGTTATTCATACTGATCCTTGATATTTTTTTGAGCTTACTGGCCAAAGTAGGTGTATCTGTTTGGTTGTCCATGGTAACAGCATTTCATCATGCTTATTTATACCAACTCTGTTGCTACACCCTTAGGCCAGGCAACTATCATCTCCCAGTCCTAACTAGTTGCCCCTTCTCTATTCTTAGTTTTTCCACATCCACATGGGAGCCATAGAGCTCTTTCTAAAGGGTAAATCACATTAGATCATTTCTTTGCTTAAAATCCTTCAATGGTTTTTAGTACGCTTAGAATAAAAATATAAATTCTTTAGTGTGGCCCGCAAGACCCTCCTTCTCCAACCTGTCCCTTACTCCTTTCTCTCCCTCTTGTTGTGCTTCAGCCACACTGGCTTCCTCACTCAACTTGGGGTATACTGGCTGGACCCTGTCCCAGGGAATTTGTCATTCTTTTTCTTTTTAGTATTCTTCCCCAAGATCCTCACTGGCTGCTTTCTTTTCCCCATTCAAGTCTTAGTTCAAAGGTCACTGTCTCAGAGAAGCATTCTTCAGCCACTCAGCTAAATTGTTACCCTCTCTACTACTGTCTACTACATTGTCTGACTCTGTCTTTCTTGTAGCTCTGCAGTTGTCTCATTCCTTTTTAATGTTTTGGGATTTTTTTATTATTATTTTTGGCCATTCTGTCTCTGCTAACATATACGCTTTCTGAGAGCAGAGACTTTCTTTTCACTATAATATCCCAAGAGCCTAAGACAGGGTCCACCACATATTGAATGCTAAACATCGACTGGCTAATAAAAATGGGTGTTTGAAGTTAAAATTAGTGTGTTTTATAAAGTATTTTCACTTTAAATTCAAAAGTTGCAATTATAGACCCTACTGAAGCTACTTTAGGATCAGACAGACCCTGGGGTTTGAATCCTGACTCTGCTGAGACCATATCTGAGCCTCACATTTTCCAGCGATGGGATGGGGACTACAATACTCACTTCAAATGCACACACATCGGCATGCAAGTACCTTGCACATAAATACTTGGATACTGTGAATAATGTGGATTCTGTTCTGTTCATTTTCTCCCATGGCTAGAAAATGCAAGCAAGGGTAGTGCATGCAGAGTTTGGACACACAGAGTTATTACCTATGTTTGAAAATGAAATAACATATTATGAGCTGGTGATTTTTAGATGACTTTCCACAATGGCCAAGTTGTTACTTTTTAAAATATGGATGACTCATATTTTACCAAATATCTTTTTTGGAGAAAAAACTTATAAAAATAAGTTAGATTTCTAATACCTAGTTGGAGCACTTATAAATGATTTAATTGATCTCATCCCTCCACCCCACCTCCAGAAAATTAAAGTCCTCAAAGGTATCTTTTGGTTTTTAGGAAAACTTAAATTTAAATTCAGATGTCCCTACAGGAGCTATAAAGTTGTTTTAGCTCATTCCTGATTGATTGGTTCAATCAAGCCAAGTACATGAGGTTTGTAAAGTCAAGAGCAAAAGTCCATCCCAGCAATGTTTGCCTTTGTAATTTAATTGTTCTGTAGTTGCTCAAGAGAATCTCAAACATTGGAAATGGCATTTATGCTGAACAAATTTAAGCATTTAAATTTGCTGAGTGGAATATAGTATTTGCAGTTATAGAAACAGTTTCAACACATCCTTCGGCAAGCTAATTTTCATTTCTCATAGCATTATTGTATATTTAGCTATTTGTACTTTAAAAAGAAAAATGAGAAGATATGCCTAACTATCACATTATTAATTCACACACCATGCATTTGTTGAACGCTCAGTATATGCCAGGTGCTGTGCTAGGTGCAGTGGCAGGTACCTAGCGGAAGTTGTGGCCTCTACCTGGGGAAGGTCGATAGCCCTGTGGGGAGATCAAGAATGGTAAGTAATCCCAGTGCAGAGAAACACGTGCTTTTCTCAAAGCTGTTGCAAAATGGTGTAGGAGTTCACTAGGGACGTGTGTATTTTAATGTCCACCTATTTTAGGGCATTGACATAAGGGATAAAGCAAGGTGGCACCTATTCTATTGTGAGCTCTTCCTAGGAAGGCTTCTATTTCTGCAGTTTGATCTGGCCAACTTAAATGGGACATCCAAGCTAAACTTGGCAGGCTTTCAGATACATGTCTCCTTGGGGCCAATCTGTTCTGGTCCGTGCCACAAAATTTCAGCTGTTGAGGAAAGAGCAACTTGGCCATCTCATCTCAAAAATCTGTAATAAGTCTAAGAATGTGTGTAGAAGAGTAGCTAGGTAAGTTATGGTATCTCCTTAAGACAGAATTTTATGCACTTATTGAAAGCTATAGGAAGAAAGCATTTAAAAATCTAGGAGAAATGCTTAGGACAGAATATTAAATGAAACAAATATATGAGATTGTACATACCGGATATTTTATGTTGGAACAACACATTAAACAAGGAAAATCGTGGGATTATGGGCAATTTGTATTCTGCCTTTCTGTAGTTTCTAAAATTTCTACCATGAACATATTTCTTTTATAAACAGAGAAAATAATATTTATTTTGAAAAGCAATCCGTTTCACTCCTATAGCTTGGCCCGCCGCGTGAAGCACATCGTCCACCAGGCCTTCTGGGATGTCTTGGAATCAGAACTGAATGCTGAGCCTCCAGAGTATGAACATGCCATCAAATTGTTTGAAGAAATCAGAGAGGTGAATTGACCTTGTCTGTATGAATTAGTAATTGTTTTTCCCCAAAGACTGTTTTCATGTCCTCCAAAGAGTATTAGAGACCCTTTTTGAAAAACTGAGCTAGTTCAGCCACAGGGAGGGATTTTTCCTGCACCTGCTGGAGTGGGGCAGAGGCTGGGAAAATAGGGCAGTAGAGGGAACTCAGGGTGATGCTTAGCACGTGGAGTACTGGTTGTAGAGGTCAGGAGCACAGACAGACTGGCATTGGATAGACCTGGCTTGACGATGCCTCTCCCTCTTTAAGTCTTATTTTGCTGAGTCCTTACAGGGTAGTGGTAAGAAATAAATGCGATGACAGTTATAATTGTAGCTAATCTTTACAAGACACTTGCTCTGGGCCAAGCATGAGATTATTCATTTATCTTTACTATAATGCTGGGAGGTAGTTACTCCTGTTATTTTACATAAAGAAACTGAGTTCCCTGACTCACCCAGGGTCACACAGCTTTGAGGAATAGAGAGGGATTTGACCCGAGGCACTCTGGCTTAGGGCCTATGCTCCTGACCACGAGCTATGTGTATAAGTACAATGTCTATTACTTACTGAATACTCAATCTAGGTTGCTTATAAAATATGTTATAAATACTTTATATGTAAAACATATTACACTAAAGGAGCCGATGGGGTGATTCTGTTTGCTCTTCTTTAAAGGCTTCTTTTGAAGCCACGATCTGCAACTTGTTCTTTCTTTGCACGGTTTGTCTGTAAACTTTTTGAAGTTCTTTCAGTAATATCGTTTTCTTGCCAATTGCATTCATTCCAACAGTATCAATAATTTTCCATGAAGAGGGTGGGGACTTTAATTCAGAAGCTAGATCTTCCTTTTTAAGATTGAGACACTGGAATGCTCTGATCCACCAGTGTCGGTGTAAACTGTGGCATCCAGGGTATTAAAATATAAATGAGAGCTTGGTCATCTAGACATTGCAATAAAAATGAGAACCTTTATTCATGTAATATTGCTGTTAATTTTTCCTTCCTTTCCCTATGCAGATTCTTCTCTCTTTTCTGACTCCTGGTGGTAACCGGCTTCGCAACCAGATCTGTGAAGTTTTGGACACAGACCTCATTAGGCAGCAGGCTGAGCACAGTGCTGTGGACATCCAAGGCCTGGCCAACTATGTCATCAGTACGATGGGAAAGCTGTGTGCCCCTGTGCGAGATGATGATATCAGAGAGTTAAAGTCCACTGGCAACATCGTGGAGGTGCTGAGGTTAGCACTTCTGCTGTTTATATTTTCTAGAATATCTCTAAGTTCACTCAGAAAGGAAATGTGGAGATTGAGGAACACAGAATAATAACTGGTCTCTCAAAGGAATCCTTGGCCCTAGAAGAAAACCAAATAAGCAAGGAGTCAATCATTTACTGTACTCATCGGGTTTTGAGATAGAGTGATCTAACAGGGTTGTTAGTTGGCATGTGCTGGATATGGGGGATACATAGATGAAAAAGAGACCATTCCTGACTCCGGGGAGCTTATAGTCTAATGGGGAGACAGACCTGGAACAAGGAATTAGAATCCTGATAAGTACTATGGAAGGGGAGGTGGAAGGGATGAATAGAGCCTCCAACAGGGGGACCTAGTAAAGGATCTAGAAAGACTTCTTTATTATGGTAATGCTAGCTACTATAGCACATAACCCCGAATTCAGTGATTTAACCAATACATTTTGCTTTTCATTCATATCACAGTTTAAGTCAGGGGTTCTTGGTCAGACAACCTTCTACATGTCATTCAAGGACTCAGGCTCCTTCTCTCCTTAGCTCCACCTTTTCCCGGGTCCTCACAGTTCTTTAAATCCAGCTGGTGGATGGGGAAGTCATACACAATGTTTAACCACCTCAGCCCCAAAATGACACATTTCACTGATTATAATTAGTCCCCTGGTCCCACCTAGACTGAAGGGGTCCTGGGAAGTGTGGTTGCTATCTGTAAATGCACTTCCCAGCTACAAATCTGCCAAGCGGAAAGAGAGTATGGACTTTTGCTCGTCAGCCAACCATCTCTGCCACAGCTTCCCTGACGAAGTGAGGTGTACATTGAAATCGTGCCAGTTTAATCATGACAATCCCAGAAGGAAGAGTCTGCAACACTTTTTGGGGGGAGGGAGGGAATATGGCCATTTTGAGAATTAAGTTTTATGTAATAGTATTAAAAAGGTAGGGGAAAGAGGCTGCATGTAGCAGGTAACTTACCTTATGACCTTGGGCACATTGATAATGTCTCAGCTCTGGCAGATTGCAGCTCTTCTGTTGGAGAATCCTCACTTCTATTTGTCGTAGTACCCAAGCGAGATACCAAATCTATAGTGTCCATCTTGGTTTTTTATTGAGCACCTACTGGGTACCACAGTCCCCTACATTTTACATTCATTATCTCATTGATTCTTCACAACATCCCTCCAAGGTTGACCTTGTCCTCTCCTTAGACAGGTGAGGGGACTGACGCCTAGGGAGACTGAATGATTTGTGCCTGGCCAAAGAGCAGGTCGGTTGCAAAGCTGAATTTGAACACAGCACTGCCCATCTCTTAAAGGAAGTATTTTCCCCCTGTGCCTCACTGCCCCATCCGTCTTTTTGTTTTCTTTTCTCTTATTCCCTTATGAATAGAAACCATATACACTATGTTCAGGCTCCTTAAAATTTCAGGGGCTTTCAAATGAAAATTTCTTCTTGAATCTTTTTTGTTAAGACTTATTGTGTATACTTCTTGGTGTCTCTCTATCAGTTCCTGACAGGATGTAATGGCTCAGCTGGAAGCATTATATTTGCTAAAGCAAATCTCTTTTGAGATCCGTGGAGGAATACATTTGGAATGCATGTGTAATATCTTCTCTGAAAAGTGACCTTGCCACATGGCAGTTGGAATTTTAGAACCATTTTGGGAATGTTTATTTTTTTTCAACCTGAAAAATAGGTAAAAGTGAATGAATTTCTTCTTAATTTCTTAATCATTTCTCTGTTTTAACTCTAAAATTTTTAGACAAATATTTCATGTCCTGGACCTCATGAAAATGGACATGGTCAATTTTACAATTAGAAGTCTTAGACCACATCTTCAACGCCAGTTGGTGGATTATGAGAGAACCAAGTTTCAGGAAATTTTAGAAGAAACTCCCAGTAAGTATGATATCTTGTGTATTTATATCAAAATTAAGTGAATATATGATATTTTTATCTGTGACATTTTGCATAGTGTCCACTAAAGAATTTTGGTCTTTCTATTGAATATTTTTTTTTTAATTTCTAAGATCGACATCACAAATTCATAGCCATTTACTATATCCCGGGAACTGCTCAACAGTATTCATTTCTTCATGCATTAAAAACCATGCAATATTTATTGAGCACCTGCTGTGTCCCAGACAGCAGTAGTATCTACTACTTAGATGCTGTGGATACTGCAGTGAAAAAAAACAGAATAAAACTGTGACCCCCCAAGGAGCTGACATTCTAGTAGACAAACAAATAAATATATGTTGTCAGCTGTGTTATTAAGTACTATGAAGAAAAGTAAGATAAAGGGACAGACAGTAACGGGACAGGAGTAAGGGTGGAAAGTGTTTTTTTCAGATGAAGTTGCCTGGGAAGGCCCTCTAAGAAGTAACATTTGAGCAGAGTTTGCAAAGGAAAGAGAAAGGGTCTTGTGAAGTAGCTGCAAACACAAAGGCTCTGAAACAGAAACTTACTTCTGAAGTTGGACAAACACGAGGCAGACAGTGTGGCTGGGACAGACTAGGCAAGGAGAGATGGTTGGAGTTGAGGTCAAGAGGTAAATGGGTCATATAGAGCCTTGTTAGGAAATGAGAGGAATTATAAGTTTATTCCAAATGTAATGGGAAGTCATTGGAGAGTTTGAGCAGGGGAGCAATATCTGATTTTCATTTTTAAAGACTACTCTGGCTTTTGGTTAAGAGAATATGGAACAAAGAGGGAAGCTTGTGGGATTGCAGTTGCTCAGGCAAGAAATGTTGGCGGTTTAATCAAGTGATAGTGGTGAAAATGATAAGAAGAGGTCATATTATGGATGTAGTTTGCAGGTGGAATAAGATTTTTTGATAGTTGGATGATGGAAAAAAGGAGTTGATGGCGATTCAGGAGCTTTAGTTAAGCTTTGTAGGGTAGATGAGGATCCAAGGATCCTTGGGAGGGAAGTAGCAGCCAGCCAGTTCCCACTGTCCTAAAAGCTGGGGCTCTTTTAACTTTAGAGTGGGCCTCTCTTTTATAATAGTTGTGAATGCTAGCTACATTTTATTTGAACACTTATTAAGTGCCACGTTCTTAACTGTGTGCCAGATACTAAATTGATTAGCGCATTCAGCCCTGTGAGGCTGGTACTGTTATCACCCACTATTTATAAATGAAGACATTAAGGTTAAGGTACTTACCCTAGGTGACTGCTAGTAAGTGGTACAGCCTGGATAACCCAGATGGGTCTCTGCGCCAAAACACGTGCATTCAAACGCTGTGCAACACTGCCTGTCTTCCAACAAGATGTTGACTACTTTGGGGGATTGGCAGAGGGCGCACAGGCATTGGGTGGCATATAAGACTAGATGACTTCTCAGGACCCTTCTACAACAAAAAGCTATATGATTTCAGGTCTATATTGTTTTAATGCTAACAAAAAAGAAGGATTAAGTGAAGCCTTATATAGAACCCAAGTCTGAAACCTAAACTATGGTAGCTTTGTTCTTAGCATTTTCTTGAGACTTAGTAGTTGGTTTCACTTGTCTGCCTATGTGTGTATGTGCACACACGTGCAAATGTCTCCATGTTTTAGATTAAGATAGCTTGGAATCTTGAGCAAATTCCTTAATGTAGGTTTGAATTAGGCTTTTATTTATCCCAAATGATTTGTTTCTCTCCTTCAAACCCAGGCTTTGTGACCTGTAATTCATTTGCACCTTTCACATGGACTTGAATAATTCCAGAGATTTAAGAATAGAATAATCCAGCTGTGCATAGAGGTCATGATTGTCCATCTCTAAATATGTTCCCAGAGAAATCAAGAGTCCAGGAAGCAGAGTGTATGTCAATGGTTAATTATATCCTAAGTCGCTCTGCCAAAAGTCAGCCACTGTACTCTTCTATCAAAATAAGAGTCTCACAGTATCTCACAGAAAGACAAAAGTGGTGGATTTTTGTGTGTCCATGATTTTTATAAAATAATTACTGGAAAATTAATATAGAGATATACTCTGAATTTCTGAATTGGCTCCAAGAAGGATTTTACTTTGCTAACAGATATTTTGTATACACAATTGCCTTATTTAAAATACACCCAAGAAAGCCTTAGGCAATGATTGGGTGGATGTATTAAGGAACAAAAAGGTAATTACATTAGATCCAACAACTAACTTAACCTATGGATAGAGGAACAGCTTATTCCTGGGGAGCCATACCAAAAGTAATTTTTAAGATACACAGAAAGAAAAAAAGGTTTTTTTTATTTAGATATCTTATGTCTGATAAAATGTTCTCATGAACTTTATTTCAAAACTCGTATGAGACATAAATAGTTTTAAAAAAAATACATCAATCTGCATTATAATGGTCTTTGCTTGTCACACAAGGCATTTAGAATATATTTATGGAACATTTTCAAGATGAACAACTGATGCTCAGCCATGACCTGCCCCAAAGACAGTGTCACACAGCTAACAAGTAGTGGAGCCAGGACTATAAGCCAGATCTCCCACAGCCAAGCCAAGATTCAGTGAAGCAGCTGCTTTGACAACTTTCTTCGGATTTTTCAGTTTTGTGTTATATCAGCTGGGATATATTAAAACAAACAGAAACCAACTGTGGCTGACTTAGCCAAAAAGGAAGAGAATGGAAGCATAGAGGCAGTTCACAGAAAAGCTAAACTACCCACCTAGAGCAAGGCCAGAAACCAGAAGAGTGTCTGCAAAACGAGGAAAAGCTCCAGGATGGTTTACATGTACTTAAAAATTGGCCATCCTCGAACAGTGTAGTCACCATACAGAGTCCCAGGAAAGAGTCTCATGGGCATAGGACTCAGTCCAAACCCTGGTCAAGGCCTCTTCATTAATATTCATGAAAGAAATCATGAATGAGGGAAAATGGTTTTCTCAAAGAAATCAGTACCAAAAGAAGGGGAGGTGAGGTGTTGCTACGCATAAAAGAACAGGTGTCCTGGACAAGGGAACTATATTCTTCTAACTGAAAAGTGGGGGTACTTGGCCTGAATATTTTCCCGAATATTGAACATAGGGGCCATCTAAAGCCTAGCACAACAATAGGGGCTCCCAGTGATGTATTCTGCATCCTTCTCTTAGTTTATGTGAATGGTGCCTGCTCAGAATTCCACAGGCCAAGAGTGAGCCTGGCCATCCCCCAAATCCTGGATGTAGAGTCATTGCCTTTTTAGGGGTCATTCAGATTTCATACTTAGGTACCATATTAGAAGTCAGCAGAGATGGGAATTGTATTCCTTGGTGAATCCATATGGGGATACCCTTGATGCATGCATCTCAAATACTAAACTGGCAGAGTTTACAGAGCACTCCTGTGACTGAACTCTTGTAGCACTAAATAGCACAATGAAAGGCTTTTACATATGTAAAAATTTACACGTGTGTTTAATGTTGATAAAGCGTTATGTGACTTCAGCCTGAGTTTTCTAGGTTTTTGTTTTAGAGTCAGTGACTGAGTTTGCCAATCCATAGCCCATACCTTTTTCTTTTACGCTTTATTGAAGTAAATGCATGAAATAAAATGTGCCAACTTAAGGTGTATGGTTCTGTGAGTTTTGACAAAAGAGAGTGCTCATGTAACCACTACTACAAACAAGGTATAAAGCATTTCTGTCACCCCAGGGAGAATCTTCATGCCCTTTGCAATTAATCTCCCCCCATCAAAAACAAACACTAATACAGTTTTTGTCATTGTAGATTAGTTTTGCCTCTTCTAGAGCTTCTTATTAAATGGGATCATACTCTATGTTCACTTTTCTCTCTTGCTTCTTTCAGTCAACATAAGGTATTTGAGATTCGCCCACATTGTTGTACATATTAACCGTTTGTATTACTGAGAAGTATCCTATTAAGCCACATATGGTGATTATACCACACTTTGTTTATCCATTTACCTGTTGATGGATATTCACATCATTTCTGATTTTAGGCTACGGTGAATAAGGTGCTGGGAACATTTGTGTGCCGGTCTTTGCGTGTACATGTGTTTTCATTTCTCTTGGGTAAACATTTAGGAGTGGAATGGCTAGGACATGTGGTAAATTTATGGTTAACTTTATAAGAAACTGCCAATGATTTTCCAACATAGTTGTGCCATTTTATATTCACCATCAAAGCATGAGAGTTCCAGTTGCTTTACATTTTCACCAACACTAGGTATTATCAGTCTTTTTAATTTTGACTTTTATAGAAGGTATGAAAGTAGTATCTCATTGTGGTTTTAATATACATTTTCCTGATGAATAGTGATACTATGCATGTTTTCATATGCTAAATGGCCATCTATTTACCTTCTGACAAGGTCTGTTCAAATCTTTTCCCCATTTTTTTTTAATGCCTTTAGCATCTTGTATCTTAGGTGGTCTCCCATCCAAGTACCCAACCCTGTTTAACTTCTGAGATCAAACAAAATTGGGCATGTTCAGGGTGGCATGGCTGTAGACCTTTTCCCCATTTTTAAATTGAGTTGCCTCACTGTTGAATTGAAGAGCTCTTTATACATTCTGGAAACAAGTCCTTTGTCAGACATGTGTGTGTGAAGATTTCTCCCCCTCTGTGGTTTGCCATTTTCATTTTCTTAACAGTATCCTTTGCAGGGGAAAAGATTTTAATTCTTATAAAGTCTAAATTATCAAATTTTCCTTTTATGATTTTTGCATTTAGTAAACTATCTACAAAATATTTGCATATCCTAAGGTCATAAAGAATTTTTTGGATGTTTTCTTCTAGAAGTTTTATAGTTTTAGGCTTATGAACCATTTCAAGGTAACATATTTCAAGGTTCATATTTTTTCTTACATATCTCTAATTCTAGCACCATTTGTTGAAAAGAGTTATCTTTTTCTTCATTGAATTGCTTTGGCACCTTCATTGAAAATCAGTTGACCCTACATTTGTGGGTCTATTCTATCTGAAGTTTTATTTTTTTATTGAGATAATTTACATGCCATGAAATTAATTTTTAAAAGTATATAATTTGGTGTATTTTAGTATACAAGGTTATGCAACTATCACCAGTATTTAATTACAGAATATTTTTATCACCCCCAAGATAAGTCCCATTTATACCCATTAGTAATATCTCCCTGTTCTTCCCTTCCCTTAGCCCTTGACAACCACTGATCTTTCTATCTCAATGGATTTGCCAGTTTGGGACATTTCATATCAATGGAATTATACAATATGTGGCTTTTTGTGTCTGGCTTCTTTCACTAAGTATAATGATTTTAAGATTTACCCATGCTGTAGCATATATCAGTACTCCATTTCTTTTTATTGGATTATTTTATTCTTTTCCATTGATCTATGAATCTGCTCTTAGCCATTACCATACTGTCCTGAAATCAGGCATGTCAGTCCTCCAACTTCGTTCCAATTTTTCAAATTTGTTTTGCTATTTTAGGTCCTTTGAATTTCCATATGCATTTTTAATAATCAGTGTTTGCAAAAAAAAAAACCAGCTGGGGTGGTGATTGGAATTATGTGGAATTTATATCTTAATAATATTGAGTCTATCACTCTATGAGCTAGATATCTCCACTTAAATACTCTTTATTTTCAGCAACATATTTTAGTTTTGGTATACCAGTCTTGTACTTATTTTGTTAAATTTAATTTCATTTATTTTATGTTTTAGATGCTATTATAAATGGTCTTTTTGTGAGATTTTTATTTTCTAGTGTATGGAAATATAGTTAATTTTGAATAATGACTGCATCCTGAGACCTTGCTAAATTATTAACTCTCATAGCTTTCTGGAGTATTCCTTAAGCTTTTTTATATGTACAATCATGTTGCCTATGAGACAGTTTTACTTCTTTTCAGAAAAATCTGCATGTCTTTTATTTTTTTTTCTTGCCTTGCTGCACTAAGAGGCCGTCCTTACCTTTCTAGGGGAAGAATGTTCACTGTTTGACCATTGAGTATATTATCTGCAGCTTTTCACAGAAGTTTTTTGGGGGTGGGGGGTTGAGGACATTTTCATCTAATTTGCTGAGAGTTTTTCTCTAAATGGGTCACATGTTAAATTTAGTCACATGTTTTTTCTGCATATACTGAGGTGATTATGTTTTTTTCTCTCTCATATACTATGTTATAATGAATTACAGTGATCAATTTTTTTTCTGTTAAACCAACCCTGCAGTCCTAAGTGCTTGTCCCACCCCTTAGTCCTGATGTATTATTTTTACTTTATTACCTTGCTAATGCTTTCTTAAGGATTTTTGCATCTGTATTTATGAAAGATATTGTTCTGTAATTTTCTTATGTCTTTGCTTGATTTTGGTATCAAGGAAAAGCTGGCCTCTTCAAATGAATTGGGAAGTATTCCCTCCTCTGCTTTCTGAAAGAGGCTGCAAAGAGCTCCCTGTGTCTTTTAGTTCAATTTGCATGGACTATGTACATTGGTAAATATTTACTGGATAAGAGTTGGAAAGGAAGGATAAATACAGGCATATAGGACCAAATCAATTTGTCAGTCTGAAGGAGACTATTTGAGCCAACCCTTAAACCCGTGGTTGCCTCCAGAGATTAAATTGGAAACCTGCCGAGTCTCTCATGCTACATATAGAGGCAGAGGTTCCTGAACACCTACTATGTGACAAATACTGCTGAAAAAATAAATATCTGATTAGTTTCCAAAGCAAATGGATCTGCCAAGACAAAGCCAAACATTTTACACATCTATTAAGTGACTCTATGAGCTAAGTCAAAGGAAAGAGAAATAAATAGATTGGACTCCCGGAGATCATAGTGAGATGAAAATGAGATAAAGGCATGTGAAATGTTTAATGACTATTTTTGAAAAATAGATAAGCTGTTTTCCAGTTCAGCTGTTTAAAAGAAATGACAGCCAGATCGAAAATTCAAAGCCAGGTGCTCTGAGAGGGGAGAGAGAAGGATGGATCCAATCAAGAAAGGCTTCCCACAGGAGGAAGGATTTGGGTGGGGCCACTAACGACTGACAGGATTTGGATTGAGAGAACCAGAGATCATTTGAGAGGGGTAGAGCAACGCTCCTTGGCAGGAGCATGTACTGGTGGAGAATAAAGTCAGGTGCAGCCCTCTTGGCCCTCCCCTGAACTGGGAAATTCTTAGGCAAACACACCTGTAAAGCCATTGCCTGTTCTTGTATTTTTCTCTTGTGTAGGCCAGGAGCTTCTTGAGCGCAGGGACTATTTACTCATCTGTGTTTCCCCAGCACTTGGTGCAGTACTTGGAGTATAGTAGGAGCTCAGTTACCACTGAATAAATAAGTGAATAGAATGGCTCTTATCACTGTCCATGTGAAAAACTGAGGGTGCAGTTGCCTCACGGGGTTGACCTTGCTCTTGGAGCCACACACAGCAGTCAGTGAACTAGCTTGTGGAAGTGAAATCTCAGCAGATCCACTAGAGAAAAGCCAATGTTTCGCTCTAAACTCGTGCTCTTTCTGCTTTACCAGTCATGCTGCATTCTGGGTATATATTCGGATCACTTGGGGTGTTTGAACACAGATGCCTGAGCCCCACCCCAGACTGATTAGGTCAGAATCTCTGGGAGGTGTGCCCAAGATCATTTTTTTTTCTTTTTAAAACTCCCCAGGTGATTCTAAAATCTGCCAGGACTGAGAACCACTATGCTACACTGCTGCTTTTGTTTGAGATAAAAAAATTGGCTTCTCAAAATTCTAAAAGTATCAGCTGTAAATGATTAAGCTTGGAGTAGAAATGCTTATTATCGCCACACTGTAATTATATCCATGATGATTTCCACACGCTCTCTCTGTCAGATACCTTTAAAATAAAAGACTGCAAGTCTTAACATCTTATAAACAGAACTAGAAGAACCAAGAACATTTGCCAACTGAGGAGAAATAAAATTGTGAAACTTGGGGGGTGGTGTTGCTTTAGTGGGGCAAACAAAGCTATGCACAATTACTATTGTTTAAGTGCTGGGTCTGAGGAATAATTTCAGGGTGACTATTCTTTATTTCGTTCTCTGGCTCTTTTAAAAAATCTGCACCTGTGTTCAGTCTGCATTTTTTTTTTTTTTGCAATTGCCACCTTATGAATTCTACCAGATACATAATTTTATAAGAAATCTGGTATAAAAAGCAATTTATTTCCAATAAGAAACCTTAGTACTGGGTCTCAGAAAAGTGTGCACACCACCATGCACACATATTTTGGGAAAGGCATAGCTCTAATTAGACCCTCAGATGGGACCAGGACCCCAAAATATTTAATAATCAATGCCTTTATTCTAAATACCTTCTCTGCACAAAACTCAAAGTCATATGTGAGATAACTTGTCTATGTGGTATTCAATGCCATGTGCCACCACTCTCTTCCCCTTAGTTCTTCATGAACTAGTAATACAGATTTTCTAGTAGCATCCAGAATGTGCCAGAAAATTCTCACTTTTATGGGTCTTTGCATGGACTATTCTCCTGGCCTGGGGTGACAGCCGTTTCCTCTATCTGCCTCATAACTTCAAGTGTCACTTATGGAGCTCTTCTTCTTAGGTTGTGTCCTGGACAACCTCTACTCTGTCCACTCCCACCGTATCTTCTCGTATTCGTTGTATGCTGCTGTAACTGTTAGTTTACAGGTCTGTCTCCCCTTCTGGACTAAGCTCCTTGACATATGGCTGTCTTTTCATTCACGCCCAGCACCTAACATAGTATCTGTCACATAGAATACACAAATGAAAGAGTCCATCAGCTATAGGACAAATATGTGGACTTTTCACTCGTAGGTGCTCTTGATCAAACTACAGAATGGATAAAAGAATCTGTAAATGAAGAATTACTCTCTCTTTCTGAGACTGCTTTAACTCCTGGGGCCGAAAACAACTCCAAGCCAAGCCTGAGGCCTACACTGGTGCTAAATAACAGTTATTTGAAACTGTTGCAGTGGGATTATCAGAAAAAAGAATTACCAGAGGTGAGTGATTTTTTTTCTTCCCTGAAGTTTTCTGCTATTTTAATTCTTAAGTTCTAACTGTGAACCAGTTGGTCTCTCCATGTTGCATGTGGTTTAATGATGTTACCGAAATCAGACAAAACTGAGAGTTTGGATATAACACTGCTTGTTTTACATCTTCATGGTATTGAGTGTCCCTTTCTATTTTTCCATTTTAAATAAATATGCTAGACACTGATGACGGATGGAGCACGTCTTCAGGAACTGACAGAAAAGCTGAATCAATTGAAACTTATTGCCTGCCTGTCCCTAATCACCAACAGCATAGTGGGTGCTATTACAGAAGGCCTGCCTGACCTCGCAAACAGGTTAAAAAGGGTTTCAGCTGTTCTACTTGAAGGCATGAACAAAGAGTAAGTTCCAAGCGTTTGCATCTGCTCCCCATGTGTTAAGGCTCTGAGTGCGTTTCACAGAACGTGAATAACCTTGGATGTCTGGTTGTGATATTCAGGACTGTGCTTTAGAGAAGCTTATCTTACACCTTCTTTTCTAGAATTTCTTTTAATATCTCTGATGGCTTAGATGTCCTCTCATAGGAAGGGAGAGGTCTTTTCCACAACAAGTGCCAGAGTGAGTGTAGTCTTTCCACTGAGCATGGGTGTGTGCAAAAGCTTGTCTTTGACAGTGCTGTGGAAAAAAAAAAAACAAACAAAACCCAGAAATCCACCAAGCTCAATGTTTAGAATGCCTTGTTACAGAGACTTTCCAAATGGAGTTGTTCTGACACCATCATTTTTTTTTTTGTAATGAAATGTTTACTAACTTTACAAATCTGACCTGCTATGAGGTCTTTAGAAGTAGAGACCTCTCTGTCCTGTAGAGATGTTACATAAGTCCAACGAAGGTTTTGTTTTTGTGAAATTTGTTTCCCAGTATCACACCTTCATTGAATATTAGAAGCCTATTGGGATTTTGCATTTATATCATTCATTCAGTGGGGTGGGAATCCTGTCCAAATCAGAAAATTCCTAATCTTAAGTCAATGAGCAGATGTTTCCAGGGGTTTTCTGTGAGTTAGTGCCTCCTGCTGGTTCCTCTTTCAGGTGTTTTCAGGGACCAGGACTCTTTACTGCTCTCACTGAGGGAGAGGCACTTATCCTCCCATACTCCTGCCCACTACTCAGAGAGCACTTAAGTTACTTGATAAAATCCTAGAATATCAAGAGCCAAAAGGAGCTGAGTGGTTACAGAATCTAAAGTTATAATTTTGAGCTGAAGTTCTGAGAGAGAAGAGGATTTACCTTGAGCTGCACAGCAAGAAAAGGGCAAACCAAGGCCTGAGCTCTGGTCCAGCTGTCTAAGGCCTGCCCTTCCTACAGCTGTTGGTACTAACCTGCCAGGCTCTTTTATTTCATCAGGACCTATAATGAAATGAAACCTCTGGTTTTGCAATTGGCCTTTCGTTAGCATTTCCCCACATTGGGTAACCATTACTTTACAGAAAATGTTTTAAGCCTTTAGAGAACCCCCAGTGCTGCTTAAGGATTAATATAAACCATATAGCAACATGATTACTAATAGGACAGGCTTTGGGGTCTAAATGCAGGTTTAAATCCTGGCTCTGCTATTGACTTGATATGTACATACCCTAGAATGAGTTTCTGAATCAACCTGAGCCTCACTTGCAAAAAGGGAATAACATTTGTGCCTGCCGTGGAGCTGTGAGACCTCAAGGTGATTTGTGTGAAACACTTTGTACATTGGCACTTAGTAAGTCATCAGTAAATGTTAGATTTTAATAACTACTCCTTTGTTACATCATTCTCTTTATAGTTATTCTGCCCATCTGGTGGTTTTATTGTTTTGTTTAATTTCCCGACCCACCTGTGTTAGGAAATGATTATAGTTAGTTCTCAATTATTCTCATTATGGATGGGGTAATAACATCGATAATATAAATATGCAGATGGTTCCAAATAGTTGGTAGACCCAGATGTCATTTATATTTGGTTTGATGATGCATTTTTAAAACTAGCAAGAATTTTGCCTTTATTGTGAATAAGGCATCATTGCTTATGCTGAAATTATTTTTTCTTTAGCTTAAGAACTCACTGGTTAAAAGCAGAAGGAAGCTATGAAGAAGTTGGGTAAAAGTCAGGAGATGAAAATTTTGTCATGAAGAATCTAACTTTGGGTTGTACAACCCCAAAGACACGTCCAATGTGGATTTATAACAAATTTCAGTGAAAACAGAACACCAAGGACTTGTTTCTTATTATTGTTGTTCTTTTTCTTCTCATTAAGCATTTACTACATTCCTGACAATCTGCCAAGAGCTAATATAGTCACGTAACAAGTTTAGTGGTAGAGTCAGGATTTGAACCCAGGTGTATGTGACACCACAGCTTATGCTGTAACCACTGCATTACACTGCCTCCTCTCATTGGGCCCTTCTCTCATCCTTATATTCCAGTTGTGAACAGAGATATCTTAAGGACCCTTTCTGGGTAGTGAAATGCATTTTTCAATTATTTTTCCCCAATAGTGTGGACCCAACAAATGCACTTTCCAATTACTTGTTTTTCCTTACCTATTACTAACCCCCTAATTACTTTTTACAATTTTCTGGATTCTGTTTATTTGCATTGTTGATCAGTTACTCGAAAGTAGCAATGAGAGCAAGCTTATTTTTGATTGTGGTATTTCAAAAGTGTTAGGTAATTTTCTTTTGTGGTATTGACCTCTGAATATTTCATTTCTTGTTTTTGATTGGTGCTATAAATTCAATGCTCAGGCACAAATAAAAGAATTGATTTTATCTCATTTTAAAAGCTACAAAAAAAAAATCTATGAACAAATCCACTCAGACTAAAGGGTTTATTTTAAGAGTAAATAGGTCTCTTTCTTTTTCTTTCTGATAGCCCTACATGAAAATGGAATTGTAAACTTATTTTCAGGGACCACATTTTTTTATGTATGCTTTCCTATATAAACACCATGCACAGAATTAATTGTTTTAAGCATGTAAAAATCTGCTACAAATAAAGGTTAGTGGTTGAGAGGAGTTACTATGTTCTAAGTTCATTCTAACAGAAGTAATTGTTGTCTATATAAGAAAAAATTGATAGATATTTGAAATAAGTTGGTATATTAAAACATCAACAACAAAACTGAGGAACAAAAACTCTCCCTAATGGGATTTTGTTTTATGTTTTGCAGGACCTTTAACTTGAAGGAAGTCTTGAATTCTATTGGTGTTCAGACTTGTGCTGAGGTTAACAAGACCCTGATGGAGAGAGGCTTACCCACCTTAAACGCTGAGGTTCAAGCTAATCTTGTAGGTCAATTTTCAAGCATCGAAGAGGAGGACAATCCTATCCGGTCTTTGATTGGTGGGTCCTCATGTTTTTATTGATATCTGCCTCAAAACCAATTTGCTTTAACTTGCTGGTTTTGACTGATGTGTCAGGCAAAATTTAGTCTTAAACAGATTACCTGTTTTTTTTTTTGGAGAATAAATAATTGAAAATATGTAGAAAGTATTTAATATTTTCAAAGATTTGGGACTTACGACTTCTCTGAGTGTATATATAGTGGAGTAGGGGGATTTCAAGGCCTTCTATCTTACTATCCAGCCAACAAATTTTTATGAAGAAAATAAAATGCTGCCAGTAATGTTAGAATTCTAGATTCAGTACAAGCCAACAGGTGGCAATATGTTCACAGAAAGTAGATATCGGTTCTGCTGTGAGCTAGCCTAAGTCCCCTGGGGCCCCTTTCTTGGTCGGGCTTAAAGAGTCAGTGAAAAAAAAAAAAAAAACAGCAATGAAACTGGGAAGCATCATAAGTGGGCTTTTTTGTACTTTTTTTTTCTAGAAAGTGAATTACTGGTTGTCAGGGTGTGTTGTGAGTTGGGAAAATGGACAGTGTATCAATTAGGTCTTTTTTTGTTGCCTGTGACAGAGTATCTAAACTTCTAAACTAGCTTAAGCAAAAAGGGAATGCATTTTCTCATATAACTGAAAAAGCCAGAGGGAGGGCTGGCTGCAGGTAGGTACTATTTCATAAGAGCTCAAACTGTGTCCTCTGTACTAGTTTCCCCACCTCCAGTCCTTAGCACCGCCTTCCTCTGGGCTGGCTGTCTCGCAGTCTCTTCCCATCATAGTAAGACAGCTTTAGCTGTAGCCTACATCTTTCCATGTGTGGATCAAACAAAAAAATAGGAGTCGGCTTCCCTGTTAGTTCAAATAATGACCCCAACACTGAATCTAATTTGCTCCAGTTGGGCTGACTACAGGTCATGTCCCATTCTCGAATCAGTCATGGTGGCCAGAGGAGAAGGAACTTGGACCCAAGATGTGTGTTCAGCTCCTGGAGCCAGGGTAAGTCAGCTTTATCTGTAACATCTGGTCTGAGAAGGAGAGCGGTAGTTTCCTGAAACAAAATGCAGTGCTGTGTTCAAAAAAGGGGTAGAAGGCACAAAGCAAGTGTCTACTGTAGCAGGTAAGGAATAAAGACTAGAAGGAGGAAGAGTGTAGAATCAGAACATACGTACCAATATTCTAGGACTAATCCGCAGGTTTTTTAACTTCTTGAGAATGCACATATGTGTTATTTGAGGCTCTCAAGTCGTTTCTCTCATCCTTATCTCTGGGGACAGGGAATACTAGAGATCAAGACCACATAGGCCACTTAATAGCTCAAGGCTTGAACCGCTCTCCCCCCACCCAGAAAAGAGCAATCTGGTGTGCAGCACTGCAGGCTGGGGAGAGGTGACAGCTGATAACAGTAACAAACACAGCATGACCAGAGCCACCTGCGGCTGAGCCCTGTGCCGCATAACCTTCATTGCTGATGTGCACCTGTCCTCATAGCCCAGTCTCCAGCTGAACGGCTAATACCTGGAGGATGGTGTTCCTCAGAGGCAGAGGGGCAGACTGTCTGCTATCTCTGCCATGTACCTCTAGCCCCCACCGGTGTGCAGGCCTCACGGGCACAGGGTGCATATGTGCACTTCTGTGTCCTTGTACCACACTGGGCCCAAAGATGACATTGAGTGAATATTTGTGGAAGGGGTGAACACATGGAGACTTCGAGTGGTTAAGTGACTCTCCCTCGAGGTCACATAACGAGGCAGTTGCAGAGTAGGGGTTCTCACTGAGCCTGCCTGACTCTGGAGCTCGTATTCTTAACTGCTCTGGCGGGCACTGCAGTCAGAACTGGAGCCTCACTGCTTGCTGGCGGGGCGGCCGGGGCATCAGGGTATACCCTCTGTGCCCTTGCCTTAGATAAGGGAAGTGCTTTCAATGGCAGAAGGGAGACAGAAGCTGGGGTTCAGGAGATGGCCCACGCAAAGTGGCCTCGTAAAATCCGGTAAAGCAACTTTTTTTCCGTGCTATTTTTCCTAGTCCCATTTTCCTGTTCTTTTTTAAGTTGAAAGCATTTTTAAACCTCATTCAAAGTATTGTTGCCTAGCAACTTGAATGACTCACTTGAGCGGCTCTCCTTGGACTCTAGAAGCCAAGTGCACGCCTTGGGCAGGGACCCTGTTTGGCTGCTTGTAACTGGACAAATGCTTCTGTCACTTTCAGTCTTGGCCTAAAAACTGACTTATCCACAGAGGAGACAGAACCACTTGTCAGCATAATAACAGTATTAAAAGAGTTTTATTCTTTAAACAATCTCGCCTGAAACTGTTTGGACCATATTTGTGATGAAAAATAGACCTGGGCTCCGGAGAGTCTGGCAACCAGTCTAACGGGAAATTTAGGACACAACTGATTCTTAATTTTCTGCCCACGAAGGAGTTGGAATAAATTAAGCACTTAGAGTGCTAGCCAGCATTAGCCATGGTTTCCTCCCATTCGCAGTATCCATGATCTGCCTTCTTTTTTTTCTGAGTTGATGCGCTTTTAATTTACAATGCAAATACAATGCCTACTGTGTTCTTAGCCTTTTAAAAAGACAAGTTTTCATTCAAACCTTCTTTTTTCAAATGCATACCAGAGCTAGGTAAACATTTATAGATTACCTACTGTGTAGATTATTTGCAGGCTTATAGGTATCTATGGTTTTAAAAGTAATTTTTAATTGTACAGAAATTACATACATGAATAGTTTCTTCTTGTTGACAAATTTACGGAGGAGGCGTAAGTAAACTTTGATTGCCATTGCCATCTCCAGCCCCCATTCCTGACTCACACTGTTTTCTGTTTGGTATTGATCTTTACAGACCTTTTTCATTCCATTTTCACTGTGATTCAGTCAGCATTTGTGATGTGCCTGCCACATGCTAGACCAGGGACGTAGAGATAAAAAGGATATAGCTGTCACCCTCAGAGAGCTCTGTCTCATCAGGAGAGAGACACATTCTCAAGTAACAATAATATGGTGCAATAGTTTGACAGATGTTGGGGAAAACCCCAGAAGGAGGAAACTTTAGGCTTGGCACTGAAGGATGCTCTGTCTTGGGGCAGAGAGGTGGTGAGATGGGAGAGCATTCTAGTAAGAGGAAACAATTGTGGCTAAGACATGGACATGGAATATTAGAAATTTTTGAGTTCTAGGTCACATCTGGCAGGAATGTGTGACTTTTGGAAGTAGTATTTGGAAATAAGAGTTTCATTAATGTCATAGCTGTCTGTAATTTGATAGAGTTTATTCCCCTCAGTAAACCTTATTTTTCTGTTTCCAAGGCCAAAGAAAGTCCTTGGAACAGTATGGGCTGTAGCAAGTCTGGTTTGTCCGATACCATTTGTCTAACACTTTTGTGGCCTAATTTATTTATGCATTTGCATGCTTTTGTGCAGTAGTCTCAAACACATTGAAGCAATGAAGCAGTAAAGGTGAGAAGATAGCAAACTGAAATGCCAGTCGAGATGGCCCTTCCTCAGGGCCTCTGGATTGTTGGCACGTGGAGTGAATATGTAATTTATTGTCCAAACCAGGACACTTTTGAGAGCATTCCTTTTAATTATGTCAAAACAATAGGTGTAAACTTCAACCATCCTGAGAAAACCTGGAAGTGTGGTTGCCCTTGACAGGTGGTAATTCAGGTCCCTAAATTTGCCAGATTGCTAGCATTTTCAAGAGGAACCAGAAATTTGGATTTCTGTGTGAATTTCCCTGATTTTAAATGGTTTTATTAAAACACACACACACACACACACACACACACACACACACACACACACACACACAGTGTGGGCCAAACTAGCAGTGCCAGTTTATAAACTCAGCTTTAATGTACATAAATAAAATTATGGACATAAGTATTTTGTTTTTATAAAAGATCCCCTGTCTCACCCCAAAAATGCTCTACATTTTTTGTCAGTTAGCTATTAGTGCAAAACAAGTCACCTTCAAACATATAGCTTCAAAAAAAAATAGCATTGCTCAGAAGTCTGTGGGCAGCTGGTCTTGCTGGGCTCACACGTGCATTTGGGGTCAACCATGGCTTGGGTCGGTAGCCCTGCTGATCTTGGCGGGGCTCTCTCAAGTGTTTGGGGGTTGGTTGGCTACAGGTTGACATACAGTGGCCTGAGACAGAAGGGTGGGCGTCCCTTGATGTTGTCTTTCACCAATCCCAGGCTTGTTTACATGTTAGATAGAAAGGGCAAATGCAAACCATGCTTCTTGAGGCCTTGGCATGGAACATACTGGCACATCTGCTGCATTCTATACTGGCCACAGCAAGTCATAAGGCCAGCCCCAATTCAAGACATGGGGAAACAGAGTCCAGCTTTTGATGGAAAAGCTGCAAAACTACCATGTAAAGGACATGGATACAGGGAGGGTAAAGAATTGAGAATATTGCTGTAATCTATATACCATAACTACTATTCTCATTTTAAAGAATTATAGGCTTTAATAATGGGACAGATAAAGATATCTTATTCCCCTCCCCCCCCAGATAAACGAATCCAGCTGTACATGAAGAACCTACTTTGTCTTCCTAGCCCTCAAAAATGCATGCCTCCCATCCCTGGAGGCCTTGCTGTCATTCAGCAGGAGCTGGAAGTACTAGGCTGTCAATATGCAAACATCGTGAATCTCAACAAACAAGTGTATGGACCATTTTATGCAAATATACTTCGAAAGCTGCTCTTCGGTGAGGAAGCCATGGGGAAGGCAGAGGCTTCAGCTTCTGCTAACTAAAGTGACTGACATTGGATGAAAGATTGGAAATCCAGCACTTAGGTACCAAGTCTGTTTCCATCGAAGACATTACAGATGGTGGCACATTCTCAGTCCCGTCCGTCATGCAGTGTTAACCCGAATCTGTGTAACCCAGTAATATTAGCATTGCAGAAGATGCGCATATCCATCCTATAGACCTTTTTCATGCATCATTTTCAAGTTCAGAAGAGATGTTTTTCGTGAACAGAAAGTAATTTGTAATTAATTATATTACCTATATAATACTAATGTTTTCTTAAGCATTTATATCTGGCTTATCCATTCAACCCTTAAAGAGTTGTATTTTCTCACTTGTCCTCTCAAACCTAAGGGTTTTCAATTTTGGTGCAACTTAAAGGGTTGAAAGTTACAAGAATAACTAAGGAGATTGATGTTCTGAATATATGATATGAAGTAAGTAAAATTGTATTTTAAATGTACAATGAAATTTTGTTAATGTGTAATAGAAACTTACATAATGAATTCTAAAATTCCACAAATGTACCAATTCACATTTTATAATTCCAATTGTCAGTATTTGCATAGAATTTAAATTTATTAAATCTATTTAAAGCTATATGCAAATTTTAGATAAAACCTCCCTTGTTCATTTAGTGAAAGTAGAAACAAATCTCTTCTAAAATGTTATTCTGAGATTGGTTCATTCTTATAATTTATCCTGCTCTCTGAGAGAAACAATTTTTGCACAAATTTCTTAGTGAGTGTCTTAGCATTTCTCAGGCCATTGGTAAGGTTTATATAAGATTTTAATATTTTTACAAAAAGCAGGATTGGTTTGGTTTACTTGTAAGAAGGGAAGCTAATAAAATGGAGATGCCCAGGAGATCCCCATTCTCCATGAATATCAAAAACAAATAGTTTAAATTTGGATTTTTTTAACATTATAACTTGCTAAAAAATGCCTTCTGTGCTGATTAAATCCTTCTCCCTCTATGACCACGGTGCTCTGCTAAGTATCGTTACCATTTGACATTCTTGAGCATTAAAGCAAACTTTGCTAAGCTGACAGTAGCTGTCACTGGATTTTAGAGAAATCTGCCTGACCTGGAATTACATGCTTCCGAAGTGTTAAGGGAGGCACGACAGTGTGAGCAGACTCAGTCTAGAAAGTGCTCTCTTTGCATAAAAGTTTTGATTGTTTTGTTTTCTAAAGACTCATTGAACCTTCATAGGTTGGTGGGGAAGAGTGAGTAGGAAGTCAGAGGGACTTCTCCCTTCTTCCTCACCCCCTTTTCCTCACTATGACCTCCACCATTATGGTGCTACTCCTTCATGTGACAAAGTTCTAGGAGATGATTGCGTGAATAAATTATCTTCAATCTTCACATTTTGGAGGGATCTGCCAAAATTTGAAGAAATTTTGAAAGCCAATTTTTTCCCCCCTTACAATGACCAATACATAAATCAGCCATTCGGTCCACTTAAGTAGCTGTGTACACGTGGAGACGTACTGAGAGCACATTATTGGTCTTACCCATTTCTTCCCTTTTCCTGTGCTTCCATGCTGCCCATGCTTTCCTATGCTTAGAATCCATAAGGTGCTGAAGATTTTTGTTTTCATTTTCTCTTAGTTTTCAACTACGTTCACTTTGGGGTATGGGCAGTGGGGAGGGTCTGTGTAGTGTGATTTTTTTTGTCGCTTTCTGGGGTGAACTGTGTCCTTAACAGGAAGACCAGGTGCACTTTTTAATTATCAGAATCCAGCTGGTATTCTTACATAGTTGATTATACTGCATTTGCCAGCAGGAAAACAATGTGCAAACATTTAAAAAAATGCACTTAAAATGAAGGGCATTCTTTTTTCCTTTTTTTAAGTGGCAAAGTAAATCTCAATGTCTCAAGTCTAGAGTTAGGCAACTACCTTTGTTAGGATTTTAAAATCATATCCCTTAGCATGCTGTTTATTTGGTTTTTACCTAAATGTTTACTTCTACTTTTAAGGTTTTCTTAACATGGTCTTGTTTTGTAATGCCAATTTTATTAAACATCATACACGCATTTTCATTCTTCTACTGCTTAAACATGTATTGTGTGCTCTGTTAAATTTTAAACATTAAACATTATTTCAACATAGCTAGTGTCTCTGTCTTCTAAACCACTTTAAGGTAGCTCGGGGCTGGGATACTGCGGTCTTCATTGTGCTTGTTCTAGAATGATTCTTCTGCTGATCATCAGAGCCTTGAAGACATCAAGTCACGTTCAGTCAGTCAGTCAACAAACACCTCTTGACATCTCCTATGTGCTGAGAAGTATCTTAGGTGTTGTGACACATAGATGACTAGACAGACACTGTCCTCAAGAAGTTTATTACCTAGTAAGAAGGACAAATTTGTGGATGATTATAAGAAAGTATAATAAGGGCTGTACAACAAGTACACATAATGCTAGAAGAAAAATCATTAAACTCTTTCATGGAGATCATTCTTAAGATTGAACTTGAAGGATAGGCAGGAACTTGCCAAGAGGCCAGGAGAGAGACAGGCCAAGTGCACGATAAGAACAGGCCCAGGGGCCAGCTTACAGTAGAAGAAAGTGAGGAGAGGTGAAACCAGAAAGGTAAAATGGTTCTGGGGTGTCATGCTAAAATGTGTCATTTTTGTCCTGAGAGAAAAAATATCATTGACTCTTTTGAAACAGGAGAATGTTATGAACAAATTATCCTTTTGGAAAGATTGCCCTGGCAAAGAACACTTGCTGTTGGTGCTGGAATATTCCCGTGTTGTGTGCATGTGCATACAGGCACTTACAAGTGAACATATGGCACAAGCAGTAGAAATGGACTCTGAGTAGCTGAAGCAGAAAGGAGTTTATTGAATAGATATTAAGTTCCTCACAGAATCTACTTGATCTAGGGAATCAGGGTTGAAAAATGGGTAGGAGCCAAGGCAATGCCCACTCCAGCCACGCTGGATTCAGTGTGTGGATTCAGAGGTTGATTTCTCGACTGTCCTTGCTTCTTTACCTCATTGGCCCAAGATTTAGAGCCCCGGATACCAACATTCAGTTGGAAGAATCTAGGTCAAGTGCCCAGGCTCTAATTTGGAGGAGATAAAATGAGGTACAACTAGCTGACTCTTAGGACTCCCCTGGGGCTTTCTCCCAAATGGGAAAGGTATGCTGGGGAGGAGGAAAAAAAAAATCACTTAAATTTTACATTCATGAGGGCTTTACTATTTAAATGTAGGGAACGTGTGAGGAGACCACCCAAGTCAAACCCTGCCTGAGAATGACACTGAAAGGTGATTCAAGGAACAGCATAGTCACGTGAAGTAGACCTTCATTAGTATGGGTAGATGAACAGCTGAACAAACAGCGCCCAAGTCACAGTGGCCTCAGTATAGGCTTATACCTCAAATTATAGTTCAAAGCAGGGAGTGGGGTTAGTGAGGGCGGTGCTACTCCATTCAGTCATCTTGTGACTCAGCTGTCTCCTACATCTTCAGTTTTCTCCATTCGCTCAGTAGATAGGGAAAGAAAAGGATTGCCCACCTCTGCTCATGGTCTGTTCCAGAACCGAATCCTGTGGCTTCCCCCATCTAACTGCAAGTCAAGAGAATGTACCCAGGAGAGAGGCTGACACAAATATTTAGAATCATTCATTGTCCTTGAATATGCCCCCACGAACCTTCTTTTCATAAAAATAAGTTTAAAATCATGGGTCTGCTCTGATTTTAGTAGCAGCTCCTCAGAGCACTGAGTTGAGAGGCTTTTGAAGCCAGATCCAGGGTTAGCAGAAGAGAATTCTGTGTCTGATTGGCCAAGCATGCCATGGGCTTGGGGAGTCCACCTTTCGTGCAACATATTTTTACTTCTGATGTGACCCTTTCTTGAAACCCAAGTTCAGCCTGTTGTACTTCTGAGGGTGTTAAGTTGCAAAATATTCCACTCCTTTAGTAAAAGTAACATGGGATGGAAAGTCATAAGACTTGAGTTTGAATTTTCTTTTACTACTTAATAGTTATATGAATTCAGCCAGTCTTTTAATCTCCCTGAATTTCCCAGAGGTTTCCTATCCTACCTACCTACCCTATTAATCTGTCTACCTCACAGAAATATTGTGAGAATCAAGTGAGGTAATGTACTTGAAACTGTCTGCAGACTCCAAAGCATAATGTAGCCAGAATACATTACAGTAATTGTAATTTATTAGTCCTAAATCTCTTTCAAGCTTCAAGAGGTTTTAGTATTGTGAGATGGGATGATTAAGGATTTAAGTACACAAGAACAAAAATTGTCATATCTCATCAGAACCATGGTTCATTAAGCCCAATATTGTCATTGGCAGAGAAACTCAAGACTATGTAGAAAGCTGCAGTTATTGTCCTTGATGTCAACTTCAAAGGATAGTGACAAAACTCAACATGTTCTGATTTCCTTTTGATCCATTATACCTTTATTCTCCACAATTTAACCTAACCTTTCAGAGAGTATGTTTGTACTATCAACGTGTGCCCTCTTGTTCTCTATTTTTGAAGTGAAGCTTTACCTTTTCATTTCTAAGCTTACTAGGTTAGCCTCTTTCCGATTTCAAAGGAAAGAGACCTCGGGATTTGGTGTTGAGGCTTTATGAAAAAGAAAGGACACCCAGCAATCTGTCCCAGCAGCTGCACTTACAGACTTGGTGGAAAACCTAGATGTAATTTTTTTCTTTCAGAATAAAATAAAATACAAATAGCCACCGATCACTGACCATGTGGCAAGGACTACCTGAGGCACTTTATAGAAATGATATTATAAAACTGCGCAACACGCTGGCTGGCAGGCAGGCTCTACCATTTTTTCCATGTGTACAAAATGAGTCTCAGAGAGGCTGAGGTCATCCAAGGTCACAGAGCTGGTAAGTGCATTTGAACCCGAGAAGATGAACCCTGGAATGTGTGCTCTGAACTATTCGCTGCACCAGTTTCCCTAGGTGATCCCATGAAAAGTATTATTTCTCATTGTCATGCTGTTATCAAGAGCTGATAGGGTGTTTACTTCTCTGCTTCTGCTTTGTGCTGCTGCCCTCCCTTCTGGTTCATCTCAACTAAAAACGTCCCAGGAGAGAGAATATAATTGGGTCTATTGGCCACCACTCAGTATGGACAAGCCTATCTCCCACTGTCCCTCACTGAGTAGGGGTTTCATGACAAGCCACCTTGGCTCCCTCAGATGACTTGTCTCTGGCAGACTGCCGGCCCTACTGCTTTTGGCAGGATGATAATGTCACATGATATAAAGCAAGGCTTTTCAGAGAAAGGCCTGTGGGCATGGCAGGCAGCTAGAGGTTTTGGGACTAACCAGTCTGACTCAAAATGCAGAATGTTCTCTGATTAGAGATTTCCAATCACATTCCTCCTCACCTTGCCGTCTGTGAAATAAGAGACCTTAAGGACTTCCCCTTTGCCCTCCCTCTTCAGACTGAAGAGTGCTTATTTCTTCTCTAACATTGTTCTGGCCTTCTCTAGTTCTATTATGAATTTATCTGAGTACAGAAGTCAGGATCATACATATTATTTTCCAGCCTGAATGCACGAAGGATTTGAAGAGAGGATAATCTATTTGTTTCTAGTGTCTTCATGTTGAAGCCTCTCATAAAAAGGTGTAATCTTAACATGACATAAAGGCCAATAATGGTCAGCCCCGGTGGGTTTTTCTAGTGCAATTTATAGACACTCCCCTTGGCAGTCCTATGGGAAAACCACGCTCTCCAGAATGTGTTATTATTTTATCTAAAGCCCTCATGCCGTTGCTCAGACTGTTTTTCTCTGCTTGGAACGTCTTTTGCCACCCCCCACCCCACACCGCCCCCTTTCAAAGTGGTGTTATAAGAGCGATTAAAAGCAAAAGTTCTGGCATCAGATAATTATAAATTTAAATTCTAGCTCTGCCTGGCAAATTTCTTAACCCCTATGAGCCTTAGTCTCCTTACCTGTCAAGTGGGGATAATCATACTTATCCCTTAGGGGTTCATCATTAAATCAGAGAATGCATATAAAGTGGGATTCTAAAGTCTGGAAAAGAGTAAACACTCAGGAAATGGATGCTCTACTATTTCAGGGCCCAGCTTAGACACTCCGGCTTTCCCCTTTCTTTTATTCTCCTTTAATCGTCTCCCCACTTCCAAGGCATTGGTCACTGTCTCATCTGGCTACCGAAACATTTCACATATAAGTGAAGGGGTAGCAGTCCAAGATATCAACCATTTTCCCCTTTGAGATTTCCCTTTCCTAACTTCCCCCCTGTCAATTCAAACCATCAGTCTCTTTGTACAGTACTTTCAGAAAAAGGATGTGACAGCAGAAGACAGAGAAATCGGAAGATTGTTTTTGGCTTTAAAAGTTCAGCCCCTTAGGAGATCAGAAAAGAATTCATAGATTTGACCTGGGGGTGCAAGTGTCGCTATTTCAGGGGCCAGGCAGGTGTAATGAAGGTAGGATTGTGGCAGTTGTGCTCTAAAGGCCAACACCACTCAGCATTAGCTAACTACTGCCATGTAGGAATCAGGGACCATGGCTACCACATCCTCCTCTTTTCAAGACAAATAAAAAATTTTTTTTTAAATTAAAATTTTAAAAAAATGTGAAATACCAAATTTATTATCACTCACTGCATGTTTTGCTTCCAAATTATTTTTGTAACATAAATTTATTCAGGAACAAACAGTGGGTTAGAACATGGGCATTCAAAGACAGATAAGACGGTCCTTGTTCTAGAAGCTTCTAGTCTGAAGGAGAGCTAAGACATATAAAGAGGTTATGGTATTAAGAGATAAGTCTTATGTCAGAGAGTGATTCTCAAAGCGTGATCACCTGGGAACTTATTAGAAATGGACACTTGAAGACCCCATAATGAACCTACCAAATCAGAAAGTGGAGGGTTTTTTTACAAGCTCTCTAGATGATGCAGGATAAAGTTGGAGAACCACTTTGATGGCAGAAAGTCAAGAGCACTTTGGAGCAGAAAGCCAACACATCTGAGCCAACCTTGACATCTCTGTCAAAAAATCACTTTACAGCCTCATCCAGGTTAGATGCTCAATAGGCTGGCCTCCGGTAATTCATAAGGATGATACAAAAGTGTATCTCTCTGCGTAAACTATAAGGCCTCCAAGAGCTGGAGGTGATTCTTCTTTCCTTTCTCCTCCTACTTTCACACATCAGCACGATACTTAGAAGATACAGGCACTAGTGGATTCTGAAATTAGGCTAACCTAATTTCTGCAAAGGCTAAATATTCATGATGAGAACATGGCAAATGTATATTTCTGTAATTTACTGTAGTCATACATACATAAAATTTGCCATTTTAACCATTTTTAAGGATACCTTTCAGTGGTCTTAAGCACATTCTCACAGTTGTGTAACCATCACCACCATCCATCTCCAGAACTTTTGCATCTTCCCAAATTGAAACTCCATACCCATTAAATAACTGTTGGCATCTTTTGTTGCTTTGTTTTTCCCAGTGGGACTTTTTCCTATTGCTTTGTGAGTTCATTTTAAAGTAGGGAGACCAGGCCTTTGTCTTCTGCCATCTTGTTTTTTTTTTTTTTTTAAAGTCTATCCATAGTAATTTTAAAATATCTGCTCAGAAAATTCAAAAAATTTCATTGAATCATAAAACTACCATTAGAATATTATGACATCTATGAATTGAGTTGCCTTCAACACCACACTGCTGTGAATAGCTTCACTTACATCTTCTCAAGTTCATTAGCATTTACAATTTTCATACATATGGCAGTCACAATGTATTTTTTTTTTCTAAATGGCTTACCGGCTTTTCCAACAGCATTTATTGGATAATCCATCTTCTACCGATTTAGAATGTTACCTTTTCATATCAAATTTCTTCACGTCCTGATATTTATTCCCAGATCTAACATCCAGCCCCTTTAGAATGTAACACTGTTTTAACTGCTGTCCTGTAATGTTCTACTCTATTGGGAGTCAATACCTCCTCACTGAATGGCCATTTTACGAGTTGGATAATATTCTATCACGTGCATACACCATAATTTTTAAAAAACCAAATCCCCCTACTCCTAGGCATCTATCTGCTAAGTTTCCTATTTCTCCAGACTCTACAACCTGCAGTTTCGGACTCAACTGAATGAGCTCTCTGCCTCAGCGGCTCAAGTCGCGCGGATCATCCATTTAATCTCTTCTTCGAATTGTTGTAAACATGGTCACCCATGTGCTCTACTGGCCTCCATCACCGGATAAACTGGCAACGAACTGTCGTCTCTGGGGTTTAGGATCACCCGGGCGAGACTTCCATGTGACACCAGGGGGCGCCGTTTCCCAGCTGCACCTCCCCGCCCCATCCGGGTTCCGCCGCCGGTTCCGGTCCGGAGCAAGCGGAACCTTTCGTTCCAGGAACCTGCGTGCGGGGACCGTTTAGGGCTGCGCGCATCGCTCCCCGGGGGCGCCGCGTTTCGCAGCGGCGGCGGCGGGCGTGGTCGTCCTGCCCGCTTCTCTTCCTTCGTCGTGGGCAGCATGGACGTGCTGGCGGAGGAGTTTGGCAGCCTGAGCGCGGAGCAGCTGGCGGCGCCGATCGCGACCGTAGAGGTGAGGGCCGGGCGCGCGGGGAGCGGAAGGGGCCGGGACGCGTCCCGCTGGAGGCGGTGCCTCAGGCGCTGTGGCCGCGGCGGAGGGCGGAGGCCGCGGCCCCTGCGCATGCGCGCGCCTCCTCCGGGGGGGCTGTTCTTTCCCTGCCCCGCAGCCGCGTCTCTGTCTGTCTGTCTGTCATCGCAGCCATGCGGCCCGGGCAGCCCCGCGAGTCGCTCTGGGCTCGGACCCTTTCCCGTGTTGGGGGGACATCGTGCCTCTCCGCGGTCTCAACGAGGGCACTCGGGGCTCCGAGGCTCGAGGCCACGTTCGTGGGGTCGCCCAGCTGGCTGCAGTGATAAAAACCAGATCGTCCCAACGACCCTTTAACCTGGGATTCAAGTTTGAACTGCAGGCGTGTTTTAAACGCCCCCCAAATTTACGCCCTCTTTTTATTTTTATTTTTATTTTTTTGTATATATATTTTGGCTTGATGGTTTTCTGGCAAGTAGCCTCATTAGCTTTCAGCAGATGACCGGGTGTTAGGGATCCCTAAGTGCCTGATGAACTTCGGCTGTCGACATAGTTTTATTTCCTAGAAAGGCACACCGACCTCTCTGGGCCTCAGCATCTTCATCGGCATGAAAGGAATGAGGCTTGAAAAGAGGCAGGAGAGAGATTTCAGGTAGAGGGAGCAGGACACTTAAACCCCAGGAGGCAAGACCATCTGGTGTTTTCGAGGAACTGAAATTGAGTACTAGATGAGGAAGAGAGCGGAGATGAAAGGAGGATAGATGGGGGTCCTGGTAATGAAAGGTTTTGTGAATATCTGAAGGAGCAATGAGATGCCATGGGAGGGTTTAAACAGGAAAGTGGCTGACAGTGAACCTACTGGATTGTAAGAACCTCTTTTCTAATCAGTTGGCAGATCGAGATCCAGTTAGTATTGTCAGCCCATCAGAACCAGTCTGCGAATGCCTGCTGATCGTCAGGGCAATACTGAATTTTTACTTTTGAAAAGTTAATATTAAGAGCCAGCGTTTACTGAGCATTTACTATGTACCAGGCTCTGTGTAAGCATAACACGCATTGTCATTTAATTCTCTGAAATAAGTGCTATTTTCAGTACATATTGCCAGTGAAGACTTTTGAGGCCCAGAGAGGTTAACTAACTAACCCAGTGTTAGAGGGCTGGTAAGTGACTGATCTGGAATTTAGACTCTGGCAGGCTGACTCCAGCCTTCACCCTTAACTGGTGACTGCACAGCTTCTCCAGAAAGCTGAAAGAATAAACCTAAAGGATTTATAGATCTTGCCTGAATTTGCACAGTTATGTAGAAACCAAAACCACAATTCCAGTCCTCTGATTCAGGAATGACAGTTTTCCTGGCCGTCTGCATCCAATTCACCATTCCATCTTAAGGGGCCTACCTACTAAATATATTCAAATCTGAAACTTCATTCCCACTGTTCTCCAAGTCTGAATTACTGTCATCTCTTACTTCCTAGGCTCCTAAGTTGTCTCATGCCCATCTATTTCTGCTCTGTGGTCAGAGCCATCAGTTTAAACATACACATTTGACTCTATTGGTCAAACTTCAGTCTTTGCCCATTGCTCTTAGGGCAAAATCCAAAGTGTCTACTCTGTTTTTAAGTCCTTCCTCAATCTGGCCACTAATAACTATTCCAGCTTCTTCTGGCCCCTCACTACCTGCCTCCTCCAAGATATTTCTAATCCTTCCAGTCTTTCTCTCATTCCTCTTGGTAGATAGATTTACATGCAATAAAATGCAGGAGTACTAAGTTCCATTACATTAGTTTTGATATATTCGCAAATCACTGCCACCCAATACAAGATATAGAATCATTTCCATCACCCCAGAAAGTTACCATTTCTGACTATCCCCACCTGTTGATTTCTGTCATCATAGATTAGTTTTGCCTGACTCCCTCCCTCTCTTTCTAAGACATAATAATTTCTTAGAGCTTTTTAGGTTCACAGCAAAATACGAGGAAGGTAGAGATTTCTCGTATATTACTTACCCTAACCTCCCTTTTTTCTTGAAAAACGTTTTTACTTTCTCTCGGTTGTCTGCCCTGGCCACTCCTTCCTAGTCTCTTTGGCTAGATCAGCCTTCTGCTCCTCTTCTCTGAATGTCAGAGTGCTTTTGATCTTCTTGGAACTCTTCTCCATCGACACTCCTTAGGTGGTTTCACCTATTACATGGCTATAATTACCATCCATTTGCTGACTTCTCCCCAGCATATATAACCAGGCCATTCTCTTCACAAGTTCAAGACTTATGTTTATTGTTTATTTGACATCTCCACTTCATTGTCTAATGGATATCTCAAACTTAGCATGCCCCAGCCAAACTCTCGATAGCCTCTCCACACTTAACCTGACAGTATCCCACTTCCTTATCTCTATAAATGGTAACTCTAAGGTATCTTGACTCCTCTTTCTCTCAGAGTTTCTATCTAATCTATTATCAAATCCTGTTGGCTTGAACTTCACATTGTTTCTCCTAGCTAACGGTTTCTTACTACCTGCACTGTTATCAGCCTGCAGTATTGTAATAAACTCCTAAGTGATCTTTCTGCTTCTAACCTTGTCTATTCTCAGTCCAGCAGTTCAACCTTAAAATTTAAACTTAATTTTAAATTATTATGTCACTCTTTTGCTCAGAACTTTCCAATGCTACTCACGTGACTCATAATGAAAGTCAAAAATTTTACAGTTGCTACAATGTCTTACATGATTCTTAGGCCCTTATTCAGAAACTGTATTCTTACTTTAGGCCCAGTTCTACCCATTTGTCAGAATCCCATTAACAGATTCGACTCTTCAAGAGTCGTATTGTAGTGGACTACTTACAGCCTCAGGAAGGTGCAAGTAGCAGGCCTGGGAACATAAGACGTGTAGCAGCAGTTCACAGCAGTTAGGTGTAAGGAGCAAGCACCATGTGTGCTGTCCTCTGCCACTATGAAATGAGCTCTGACCATGTGCTAGTCAACAAATGGGAGTGAGAAAGAACTCGACAGACCTGGTTTCTCTACCAGACTCTAAAAATTACTTCTCCTTTCTCAAACTGGCAAACGCACTAACTCAGGTAGTGTCATGCGAATAAAATAAAGATGGAAAGTACTTGGAATCTTGAGTCATCAAGAAGAGATTGAGTGATTGGGTAAGAAATTGGGGCGGGGGTGGTTTATATTTGTATGCATGTATGCACATACACACTCACCTATGTGATTTCTATAAAAGTGGTTACCAGGTTAAAATTATCCGTTTAGCTTTGATTTACTTTCTTTTTCTAACTGTTTTAAAATGAGTAATTTTTGGTGCATTAAAATAACTTAGAAAAATATTGTGGTTGCTAGCACAGAATTCTTGACACTCTTATTGTTTTGATTCACAGGAAAAATGGAGGCTGCTTCCAGCATTTTTAAAGGTAATGAACATTTCATAATCATTAGTTATTTTTCCAGTGAAATCAAGAAATAAGCCCTTTTTAAAAATTATATATTTATCACCAACATTTTCTGACTATGTACAACTAGGTTTTGGAAATACAAGGAATCCTGCCTATGAGGTGTGGGTTGGGGGAGTGGTATCTAATTTTATAGATAGAAAGTAGTATACTGGCATAGTAGTATACATAGTAGCATGGCACATAAATAATACAAACCAAGTGCTATTGGCAAAGCAGTGATGATGCCACAGGTGTTCGGAGAGGGCCTCCCGATGTGGTAAGACAAAGTGCATCTTAAGAGGAAAGGACTGAACTCAGCTGAAAGGTGGGGTGCAGAGTGCATGGCTTGGTAAAGGTGCCCAAGAGTGGCCTCCATGGGGTCCATAGGAAACAGTGGCCTGTTTGGCTGGAACCGATGAGTGGATTGTCCAGAACTGCCGAATATAGGTTTAGTGCAGGACATCAGTTTTAAAGAGCTTATGCTAAGAAACAGGGAGTAACACTATGAGACACCTCTTGGTACCCACTAGGGTGCTCTTGTCAAAAAGGAAGATGATAACAAGTATTGATAAGGATGTGGAGAGATTGGAACTGTCATGCTGTACTGGTGGGAATGTGAAATGTCACAGCCGCTTTGGAAAACAGCTGGCAGTTCTTAAGTTGGTTAAACACAGTTACCTTATGACCTAGCAGTTCTATTCATAGGTATTTACTTAAGAGAAATAAAATCATGTCCACACAAATACTTGTACACAGATATTTGTAGTAGCATTGTTTCTAACAGCTCAAAAGTGAAAACAACCCAAATGAGTTATCAGCTGATGGATGGAGAAATAAAATATGGTATCCAATGGAATATTATTTGGCGGTAAAAATAAGTGCTGGTGCATAGTACAACATAGATAAATCTTGAAAGCGTTATGCTAAATGAAAGAATGGAGACCTGAAAAATGAGTAGAGTTTTGTTTGACTTAGTTCTGTGGTAAAGGTAGAGTGAAGAGCACTGGGAAGTGATGCTGGGGAAGCTGGCAGGGCCAGATTTCTGACCAGGTTTGAAAGCCATTTTAAAGATTTTAGCTTTTTTTTTTTTTTTTCTAATAGCAATAGGAAACTATTAACTTTTAAGTAGAGGAGTGACCAAGAATGAAATAAAATGGTAGTAAGGTCAAAGTGAGTTTTTTATTGTTATAATTTTTTTTAAAGAAACTGCATAAGCAGAAGAGAAGGGGATAGGTATTTATGATTCAAAAAAGAGGAGTTAGTTGATAGTACACAGTACAAGAAGAGATGGAGAACTCAATAGAGGCATAAGCCTATGTTTATTTCATTCATTTGTTCATTCATTAAAGTTGAGATCCTCCTTTACTCAGACCACCTTGGAATATATGTGTCTAAGAACAAGAGTATGAAGATTTAAATACATAACTGAAGACAGGACTGTAAAACTTATATGGCTGCCCATGCTGTTGGCTGACGTAATCAAGGCTCAGAATGTTAGGCTGGGAGACAACAGAGAAGAGGGACAAATGCAAATCCTTGTCCTTAGTTTTTGCACAAGTACCAAGTGGGTTATGCTTGACTTAACAGCATTTTGGGGGGAATATTACCTTTTGAGTTTTAGCCAATGAGCCAATGGTATAGCCAGAATGAGAGCGGTAGTAGACCTCTGTGGTGGTCAGACTGTCAAGAATGTTGTCTGTGAGTTCAGGGCACCCTTGGTGAGGGAGAATACTGACAAACCAGAGCACATCCAGGAACAGGCCATCGGCTGCTGGAGGATCTGGAAGGCATGCATCTGAGAAATAATGGAAGGGCCTGTTCAGCCTGGAAGTAAGATCATGAAAGAGATGTGATAACTAAATGGACTGTCTTAGAACAGGCGTTTTCTCTAGAAGAGACTATTAAGTACATGGGGAGTGGAGACCTGAGGAAGGCAGACCTCAGATCACACTATAAGGTTGAATTTTTCCTCCAACAATCAGGACTACTCAAAATGGGATAGTTGCTTTGTGAGCCAGTGAGATTCCCTCATACGGAAGTGTAATTAAAGCAAAGATTCTGTGATTATCTGTCTCTCAGGAATGTTCCAGAAGTGTTAAACTAATTGTGTTTGAAGATTAACGTAGAGAAAATGAACATGTATAGCCTTTATACATCTTAAAATTTTGGGGTCTGTGTGTTTATTATTTCCCTGTTTTCCATAGCAGCACACGGCACTATCTGTGTTGTCATTGCTGACTTCGCTGCTTGCTGGTGCCTGGTCTTAAGTTCCCTGAATTTCACTCTGCTTTCAATTTCAAATGCAATTTTATTTTTTTCCCCTTCATTCTTCTATAAGTGATACAAAAGACCGGAGTTTAGACAATTTGAAAGTCATAAAATTGCCCAGATAAGAGAAAGACAAAAAAAAAAAAAGAAAAGAAAATAGGCATTGTTTGAGGGTTAAGAGATGATGCCTAATTGCTAAATTTTTTTCTTGGTTTTTATGAAAATTCAAAATATGTAGAGAAAATCCTGCCTTATTTATTAGTTTATGGGAAGTCATTAGGTATATTCAAATACTCATATGTTGAATTCCAAAAGTCAAGATGCTTCTCAAGGAATAAAATTTGAGGATGTTGTAAGGTGGAGAAGAAATGCAGTGAGGACACAAATATAAAGTTTTACTAAGCAAAATTCACAGATTTTTTTTCTCACTTTGGTTTTGAGAAAAATTTGATGATCACCTATGATTGGAGTCTTTATGTAATCTATTTTGTTGCTAACCTCCTGTTTTGCTTTTTCTGTTCAGGTGAAAGGCCTTGTGAAACAGCATATAGATTCATTTAACTATTTCATTAATGTAGAGGTAAGCATCAGAACTTAGAAATAGACGCAGCTAAGAATTAATTGGAAGCCAGTCTTTCCTGATGTTACTCTTTCTGCTGCAGATAAAGAAAATCATGAAAGCCAATGAAAAGGTTACAAGTGATGCTGACCCCATGTGGTACTTAAAGTAAGGAATTGACTATTCTTAATTTGCTTTTTTGATTATATCTAACATTTGTTTAGAGTGGATGTAGTTACTGTCAAACTCTTTAAAATAATTCTCTTTATGGTAATAAGCTAATTGTCAAGTACTCAATTTTTAATTGTCAAGATCAAGTGCTCAATTTTTTTAATTTGCTAATTTAAAAATTTTGCTTTTACTAATTTTAAATTTTAATTTATTAATTTTTAAAATTTACTAATTTGATTTAACTTTTAACTTATCTAATCATATCAAGTAGAGTTATGATTGAGATGTTACTGAAACTATTTGGGTTTTTTAATTTTTTAAAACAATTTTAGACTTAAAGAAAAATTACAAACATAGTAGAAAGAGTTCCCATATTATCCTTTGTTCAGTTTCTGCTAATCTTAACATCTTACACAACCATACCACAATTCACAAAACTAGGAAATTATCTTTGATACAATACTATCAACTAATTCACAGACCTGAAAGTTTTCCCGCTGATGTTCTGGCCCAGGATTCAGTTCAGGGCCCCAGAAGTGTTCAGTTGCTCTCCAGAAGGTAGCAGGCTTTCTTGGTCTTTTGTGGCCTTGATACTTGAATTCTGGTCAGCTCTTTTTCAGAAGGTCCTTCGATTTGGATTTGGATGATATTTATTCATGATTAGATTGGGTTATGCATTTTTTGGCAAGAACAGCACAGAAGTGATGCTTTGTGTCATTCTTACTGTATCACATTCAGTGGGTACAGACATCAGTGTATTTTATTACTGGTGATTTTAACTCTGTTATTTGATTAAGGTGGTATCTTCCAGGTTTCCCTATCATAAAGTTCCTATTTTCCATTTTGTAGTTAATAAGTATTTTATGAGGAGATGCTTTGAGACTATGCAAATATCTATTTCTCCTCATATTATAGCCACTAATTTTAGCATACATTGGTGGGTGGTTCTGACCTATAACAGTTACCTAATGGTCATTATTTCCATCATTGCTTCTACATTTGCTGAAATTTACCTTAAGGAAGAGCTTTTCTTCCCTTCATTTATTTGTAGTTTTATTTATATCAATATGAACTCATAGATGTTTATTTTATTCTATGGATCATAATCCAGTGTTATCATTTATTGCTCAAATTGTCTTGGCTTTGGCCATCCGTAATGTCTTCAAGTTGACTCCCATGTTCTTTCACTATGCCCCTATTAATTTTCAAGTACCTTGAGATGTGATTGATTTACTATTTTCACTGTCCCAGCCTCAAATCAACTATTTCTCCAAGGAGCCCTGCTCCCTTTTATTAAAGAATAATATTTAGAAACCAAGGTATGGATACTGAAGTCTCCAAAGAAAATGTATATACGTTAACATATGCATATACCTACAACTATGTTTCTATATCCTATCCATTTTTATACGTATTAAAAGCCATGCCTACTAATACTTATTCTAATCCAACTCTATAGGACACATTCTAACCACCTCTTTTTCCTTATTTGTAGCTTCTTTTCCTGACAGTGGGAAATCTGGCTGTCCTTATCCAGACAATATTTACTTTTTTTTTAATCCTGGAATATACATAAAGTAGCTTCAGAATTCTCAACTCATACCTCTGTGAGAATAAAATTTACTAATTAGTGTACAATATTTATATACTGCTTTTTTGTCTTTATTTGTACAGTGTCCAATCAAAATATTATTTCCCAAAGTGATTTATCCCCCCTCCCCCAACTTTTCAGTGCAGTTATGTTATTCATTTATAACTCAGTAAGGTTTGTATTCCATTTCGGATTCCCCACACACCCTTACATCCTGGTTGATTTTAATTAGAAATTTATTTTGGGGTATGTGAAACATTATAGTAGTAAGAGTTAGACCTATAGAAAAAAATATATTCAGGAAATTGTCGCTCCCCTCCCAATTCCTTCTACTGTGTTCTCAGGTACTCCCTGCAGGGGACCAATCTCATGAGTTTCTGTTTCTCCTTCCTATGTTTCTTTTGCACAGATGAGCATATGTATTTCTTCCCCTCATATCCTCTTTTTATATGAATGATAGCATACCACTACAGATACTCCTTTGCACTTTCCTTTTTTTCATTTAGTATAATTTTTATCTCTAGCATTTCTATAAAGAGATTTACACTGTTTCTTAAAAGCTACTTTGATAGTATTTTCCCTCCCTTGTGAAGCTGCCTGTACTATCGCTTCAAGAAGATCTCCGATCTTAATTTTTTATACATTTGTCCTTAGTAAGATAAACATTTGTCAAAGCATAATCCTTATATTTAGGGGGAAGATGTCTTGTTTGTTTGTATGTTCCTTGGAGAAGTATAATTGGTAATGGAATAATTTGCTTTTCAGATATCTTAATATCTATGTTGGCCTTCCTGATGTTGAAGAAAGCTTCAATGTAACTAGGCCAGTGTCCCCTCATGAGGTAATTGTCAACCTTATTTTAATTGGGTTTGTTTGCTTTAGCTCAGAGAGTCTGCCCTTAATATATACTCTTAAAAGATGATTTAAAAACAGGAAAAAATTTCTTGTGAGATACATAACCAAAATAAATAAGCCCTTATAAATATTACATTAGAAACAATTCTGTAATATTTAGTTTGTCGTGTAATCCTAATTAATTTGCATTGTTATATAACTGTGTTCTATTTTTGTTGTTTCTGAGCATTTTAGTGGTCTCCCTCCATCCCCTCACCAGCCAATGTCCCTAATATGGTGCTGTTTATTGCAGAGGTTACTTGCTTAGCATATGTTTTGAAGGTCAGCAGGCTTTGTGTTAGATGAAGAGAACAGGACTGGGAGTGTGGGGTCTAGAGATTGATGAGATGAAAATTTAAATAACCATGATTTTAACAGAAATACAGACAGAGGGCTATAAAGCAGGCCTATTTATTGGTATTTAACAAATTCTAGATTTGTCTTCAAATTCCTCCACTTAGTGTTCATAATTGGGAATTCAGAGAGTAAAATGATTTTTGCAGATTTATCTTGTTTGTTAATTTAAAGCTAAAAGAGCAATCAGGGAAGATAGGCTAGGAAGCTTTATTAGACAAGGTGTTAGAGTATATGGTTGTTGTCTAGGGAGGGTTAAACAGGAAATATGATCAAGTAACGTTTCATATTGGTAAGTTCTGGTATTACTTAATCACCAAGTATTGATAAAACATTTATTTTGTGCCTCAACATTGAGAGATACAAAAGAAATGAGACACATGTCCTTCCTCAAGTTGTTTATGCTCTTGTATTGAGATTAAAACAACAAAACACATGCAACAGAGACACCAGAGACTGCATACATTGAATGTCTGGAAGGATCAGGCAGGTAGGGCGAATATGTGGAGTTGCACTAAGTAGGAAGTGGTGAGGACTGTGGGATGTTGGAAGGTGTGTGCCCACTCTCCCCTCCCCCAACCCACACACATTCCCTTTTGCTGGAACTTTTCAGTCTTTCGAGAACTGGGCAGCCAATTAGCAATTCCCAGGTCACTTCTAAACTATATCACCAAGTTCAGGGAAAGGAGAAGATGTAATTTGAAGAAGTTCAAGAAGACTGAGGCTACAGTTGTCATAATTATTCTTTCTGATGTCGAAGAAAACATAGAGCAAGAGGACATGAAGGTTTCCTGGAGGGATTTTGTTTCTTGGAGAGATGCGAGTGGGAGAGCGGGTAGGTGGGAAGTCATGGGACCCACTGCAGGACACGTGGGGTGCAGCTACCAGCAGTCATACGCTAGTGGTAAGAGAGAGGGCAAGGGGGACAGAGGATGCCCATAGAGGTAGTTCGGGGCCTATGGAGTGGGTCTCAATTTTTACCACGTCTGTCAAATTTCATTTCCACTTGAAGCGATGAGTGTGTTAAAACTCATGAAAGCTTGCCTATCATGGGCATTACATTAGTTTTATTAATAAAAATGAGATAATATTTTTATAGTACTCTGAACCAGGTAGCATTCTTAAAATATGTATTTATACTTTTGGGAATTAAAATTATTATTATCCTCATTTTACATTGGAAGAGATGGAGATACAAAAAGGTTATTTAAAACTTAAGTTGCAGAACTGATATTTGAAACCTGGTAATAGACCATACTCAGAACCGCCATGCCATAATGCCTTTTGGCCTGGGGAAAAGGCTAGATTTAATATAAGTAATTTTTATTGGTCAATAATAGGGATATCTAATACTTTAAAATCCCAAGCACTGTTGTAAAAGCTAGAAAAAGTTTAAATTTTAACTACCATTGGTTCAGTAGAAGCCAGAGAGAGGGTTCAGCACCATGAATTACATAGTTCACGTTCAGAGAAATTATTTTGGTGACTACAACCCATGTGCTAACCATCAATACGTTAGGGAAGTCATAGAAAGATTCTGACGGGTTTCTTGTGTCTGATCATGGCTCAGGCAAGGGCATCATTTTGCAAGTCATTGTCACGTAAAACTAAAGCATACACCAACAATTTCTAAAGTTCCTCAGGAATTGTTAGAATGCTCTGATAAATGATTTCTACTATACCGTATTACTTAGTAAGGAATTGTGTGATATAATTTTGTTTATTTGGAGGATAAAGGAAGAATAGTTTAAATTTTTTGTTTGTGTGTATATATACTTTGTTAACTATTTTAAATAAGCCAGCCACATTGATTACCTTCCATGGATCCAGCTTGCTTCAAAGATATAAGAGCAGAATGCTGATGGCTTTAGATCAGTGTGAAGAAAATCAGTACCAGATTTATCCCATTTCTGGGCTGGCAGGGGCAGGAATGGTGTGGCGATGTCTAGATTAATCTCTGGCATCATTCCCCTCAAGGGAGAGGCAGGCTCATCACTCCCAGTGCCCTGAGGCAGCACATGGAACAGCTGAGTGTTCCCCAGACAGATCAGAGGTCAGCGTGAGCCATACTTCTAGAGAGAAGGAGCTTTTCAGGCTGTCGGAACCCTTTGGTTTCCAGCGAGGGGGAGCAGTGACTGTGTGATTCTTTTCCAGTGCCGTTTGCGAGACATGACGTACTCTGCCCCCATTACAGTGGATATTGAATATACCCGAGGCAGCCAGAGGATCATCCGCAATGCTTTACCCATTGGCAGGTGAGAAACGTCGTCAGTGTAGGAGCCACACTGCCTGCATTCCAGCCCTGTGAGGTGACCTTTGCCACATTTCCTCATCTGGAGAAGGTGGGAAGTGGTACCTAGTTCATGGACTTGTGTCCTGGATCCAGCGAGGCAGCTCTTGTAAAGCATTGAAACAATGTCCGGCCACTTGTGGTGGTGATTATTTTTTAATTGCTAAAGTTAAGGACAGTGCTTTCCCTTCCTGTAAGTCCAGGCAGTTAAGGAAACATTAGGAAAGACAGCACCTCAGTGGCCTCTCACGGATGGTGTGTTTGGTGGATTCATGTGTGTTTTAAGTTTGAGTTTCCTGGCAGTTTAACTGTTTCCCGTATCTCAGTATTTATATGAAATGAGGATAATTCTGTCCCTACCTTCCCATTATGGTTTCTTTTTTAACCTCTGACTTACTAAGAAGAATGTTTTAAAATTCCCTAATTAGTGCTCTACATCAGTTTTGGGGACTTTATGGAGAGCGATTTATTTTCATATATGTTTCATGTTTGGCAGCAAGGGCTGTTGCAGGTCTGCCGCGTCGTCATCTGCATTTTTTTTTTTATATTAAGTTGGTTAAATGTGTTGCTTGGATGTTATGTATCTTCACAGATTTTTTTTATTTCTTCTCAATTATTAGGAGAGGTGTGTTAAAATATCCCACTAGGATGGTGGATTTTTCTTTTTCTCCTTGTGTTTTTACATATTTTTGTTTTTTGAAGTTATGATATTAGGTGTATAGAAGTTTAGAGTTTTAGGTCTTCCTGGTGTAATATTTTTTGCCTTAAAATTTATTTTATAGTAAAATTTATTTTACTATAGCCACATCAGCTTTCTTTTTATTATTTTTCTGGTACATCATGTTCTAAATCCTTTCCTTTTTAATCTTTTGATGTCCTTATGTTCTAGGTATGTTTGAAGTAAATGTCATGTGGCTAGATATTTTAAAAGTTTACCTGAGAATTAGTTCATTTACACATATTATGTTAATAGTATGTTTGGATACTGATATGTATTCTTGACAACTTATTTTGTACTTTAGTCTATCCAGTTTTCTACATGTTTGTTTTTTCTCTTTTTGCCTTTCGGATTAATGGAAGTTTTTTTTTTTCTTACTTTCCCCCAACTGATTGAAAGTCAGGTACAGTATTTCTCATTTTTTATGTTTACTTCAGAAACTACACATACTTAACACAGTTTGAAAATAATCAGTATCTTTATTCTCCTCCTGAGAAAAACAAGGACCTTAGAAAGCTTTAACTTGGATCAAATCAACTGCCCTGACTTAGGTGCTTCTCTTGTGCCAAATTTTAATTCTGCTATCATTTCTGACTTCACTAAAGCCTGTGTACAAAGTTTAAGGAAGCAGACATTTGAGTTTTATTATCTGTCGTAGCACTGTGTACCTAAGGAAATACTTCATTTATTTCACTTGGCTGTTCATGTAATTACCATTCTGCCTTTTCTGATATGCCAAAGAGGAATGCAGACCCCTTAGTGATGTGTGTATAAAGCGCACAATTCATAGCCTTTTTACCTTTTTTTGCCAGTGACTATCTTTATGTAATATTTCCTTTTGTTTTATTTTAAACAGAATGCCCATAATGCTACGTAGTTCAAACTGTGTTCTTACAGGGAAGACACCTGCAGAGTTTGCCAAGCTGAATGAATGTCCTTTAGATCCAGGTATGTGTGATTCCTTGGATTTGTACTCCACTTATTCTTTTATTGTTTTTCTGTTGTTTAACATTTTCCCATAAAATAGTACCAGCCTGTATGCTTTCTAGTGAAATTTTGATAAAACATTGTTTACAAACATCCAGAAATTTGCCTTCATTCTGTTAGACTTTATTTCTAAAAGATATACTGTTTCCTCTTTTATTTCAGATTTAAAACTTTATTACTCCCAAGTTCTGATTTATTGCTATGGTTTGTCAGTCTTTTCTTTGTCTCTTTACTCAATGGCTATGCTCTTTTAGTATACTTAAAAATTCAAGAATAATCTCGTAAACCTACTTGTATAGCTGGACTGAAAAGACTCATACATCTGATATTTAGCTGTTTTAGATGCAGTAAGGGGGCAAAAAACAAGTCTTATGTTTAAATTATTAAAAATTATATTTTGTACCTGTTTTTAGGCAATATCTTTCGTAAAGTTTCAGGCTTAGCACCTAACAGAAAGTTTTTTTTTTAAATTTCTTAACTCATGTTTCATATTGATTGAATTTATAGTTGCTTTAATCTTATTCCTTTAAAATTGTATTGATGTAGAATCACAGATGATTTTGGAAAGAGATTAACAAAGAATGTGACTTTTAGATTACAACAAAATGTAAAAGTCAAATATATTGCCCTGTTTTTGCTTATATTGTATATGATAATGTTATGAATTTTATTAGGTATTTAGTATTATGACCCAGTACTAAAACCTAGTCTTAGTTTACCATTATCACTGATTTGTTAAAAAATTTCAGTTTATGTTGCAGATCATCAGTTATTTTTCTGCTTAAGAAATCTGAAGACTATTTAACAAGTTCTTTTCATTTGCCTCTTATATGTGTCAGGTGCTAATGATTCATTTTCTGTTCTCGGAAAGTTTATTATCTTGTGCCTTATGTGTATAAAAGCATATGCCAACACTATCATCAGTTCATAAAACAGTATCACAGTCCACTTTGAATTAAGTGATGGCCAGCACTGTGAAGCACCAGAAGAGAACCTCTAAGTTAGGTTACTAAAACACAGCGTTTGAAGAATAGGTGATGAAGCTTCTCTTATTTCTTGGACAGGTGGCTACTTCATCGTCAAAGGAGTAGAAAAAGTTATTCTTATCCAAGAGCAGCTGTCTAAGAACAGGATCATTGTGGAGGCTGACAGAAAAGGGACAGTTGGTGCTTCAGTTACCAGGTATGGAGAGCAGAGATGATGTTCTTGAGAAATAGTAATAATGCCATTAATATCAGATGGCTATCTTTTGATATGGAAATACCCAGCTATTTCTCTGGATAATAGTGAAATATTTAAACTCTCTGTGTTCAATTTATTATGTAAGCATAGAGTATTGATTTAAAATTTTCTGTGATGAAAGTGAGACATTGTTTGAAAGGGCATTTGTTATTTTATTTATGTAGAATTTTATGTTAATAAAAAAAAACTTCAGTTTCTCATGTTCCTTTTCCATTTTGACCATTTCCATGTCTATTTGTAATTATTATTAGGAATTAGTGTTATTACTGATTGTTCCTATTGATATAATCAGAGACTATTTTATACTTAACATTTAATTAATTAATTTCATGGAATTAACATCTTTTGTTTTTTAGACCAGCTTCTTTCACAGTGTACTCACTTTTTTACAACAGCATCTCTTACGTTACATTTGTAACTTTTCTCTGGTTTATTATCATATGTAATTTGAAATTTGGAGGTTAATGAGTTCTGGGAATAAAAAAATTGTAACATAGTTAAGATAGTATGTAATAGAGTTTTTCTTCTGACAACCTATAATGATCTGCTTAACTCAGAGTTTTTGCATTTTTCTTTCTGATAGAAAGGTAACTAATAATAATGGCCATTTATTGAGCAGTTACTAGGATCCAGGCAGGGTACTAGGTGCTTTATATAGGTAGTTGGTCAACTGAATCCTGCAGGATAAGTGCCATTATTTCCCTTTTACAGCTGAATGATAGGCCTTGAGTGCAGGTCACATCATTCATCAGAGGTAGCCAGCATTTGAACCTGGATCCAATAATCTTAAAACACCTGTTTTCCCACTGTATGCACTTTTTGGAGCCAGAGCAATCAAGCTTTGAATCCCAAAGTTTTTGTGTATTAGCTGTGAGGCATTTGGGTGAATGTTATGTAGCTTCTCTGAGCTTTGGTTTGCTCATGTAATTTAGAGACAACACTTCAGAGTAAGTATAAGTATGTAGGATATTAGAGCTAATTTAAGTAGATTGAGTAGCAGTATAGGTGATCAGTATGTGTTACTGTTATGTTTGCTGAAAGCTTAGAAATGTGTTTAAATTCATTAGGAATTTTATAGCTAATAGTGATATCAATAGAAGATTGCCTTTGACTTCACTGTATACCAAAACTATACTTTATTAGATTATTGGCATACAAATTCATTTCTTTATAGTTTTCTCATGGTGCAGGCTCATTTTGAAGAGGTTTTTCTCTTTAAATGTATAAAATTGATTATCAATATATGCCTCACACTGGATCCAAGCAGTTCAGGTGAAATCAAAATGAAGTAGGTCAAAATGACTTGGTGACTGTCACTCGTTCACTTGTAAAACTTCCACCACAATCTCAAGCTAAAGAAACATTCATAGTGTGTTAAAATGTTCAAGAAGGTGGCAAGGGCAGGAGAAGGGTTGTGCATCTTTAAAAGGCAACTATTAGGAAGGACTTACTGATTGTTATTGTTCAGTTGAACCTTATTGATTGATGAACATTGCTATTGCATGTTACTTACTTGAAACTTAAGTAGGGATGCAATTTAACCAATTTTTGTTTTCTTATAGCTCTACCCATGAGAAAAAAAGCAGAACCAATATGGCTGTGAAACAAGGAAGATTTTATTTGAGGCATAATACTTTGTCAGAGGATATACCCATTGTAATTATATTTAAGGTAAGGCTTCAGGTATCTACAGAAAGTTATAAAGAATTCTTTCTCTGGTTTATTTTCATATGTAGTTAGAAATTCGAAGCATAAAGGGTTCTAAGAATAGAAAGATTTATGGCATAGCTGAGTTGTCAGTCATGTAATCTATTTTAAGTTGAAAGCTAGTAAAACCAGAGTTCAGATATTTTTAAAAATAGTAATCTATTTTTTAATAGATAGATGATAAAAGTTGTAAAGGTCCAAAGGGTGTATATAGTGATAAAGAAGTCTCCTACACATCTGTACCTAATCACATAGTTCTCCTACCCAAAGATTCAACTTGCTACTAGTTTCTTGTGTGTTTTTCTAGAGCTAGTCTGCGTATATACAAGCACATGAGTATATAGTAGGGTTTATTGTTTTTTATTTACATACATTGTACATCTTTTCACACTTATCTTTTGTTCTTTTATAACATGTCTTTGAGGTAGTGTTATATTAGTTCATACAGAGCTACTACATTCTTTTTGACAAACCATTTCATTTAAGGGTATACTTTTATTTAATCATTCCCTCATTACTAGAAATATATATTTCTTGCTGATATAAAACTTCTGTAATGCATGTTACACATGGGTAAAGATATCTGTCGGCTAACTTCCTAGTAGTGGAATTTCCCAGGTCAAAGAGTATGGACTAAGTTCACTGTTCTTTTTTTTATGGATTCTGGTGAGTTTCTACATAAACACAAATCTCCAACCTACAACTAATTTTTTTTTCTTCAGTTTGTTCATGAACAAGCTTAGAACAAGCTTAGAACCCAAAAGACATTTTCCCAAAGAAATAATGTTAAATGTCATCATCTTCTCAGATAATGGTGTAATGACCCATTTAATGTGCTCTGAGACTTAAATATTATACCCATGTATGAACAGTTAAATTATGACATTAGTTACTAAACAGAACAAAAATGGTTGATGACATATCATACAGTTGATCCTCAGCATTCACAGATTCTGTATTTTTCAGTTCTACTTGATAAAATTTGTTTCTAACTGTAAATCATTCTTTGTGGTGCTTTTATAATTATTCATGGATATGCATATGTACAGAGCAGTAAAAAAATTTGAGTCACCCAGCAGGCACTTTCTCAGCTGAGGTCAAATAGGGCAACACCCTGCCTTGTCATCTCAGTTCTCATACTGTAAACAAGTGCCGTTTTCATGGTCTATTTAGTGCCGTGTTTTTGTGCAATTTTGTGCCTTTTGTTGGTGATTTCGTGATCTAAAATGATCCCAAAGTGTAGTGCTGATCTAATATTCCTAAGCTCAATAAGGCTGTGATGCAGAGAAAATGTGTGTGTTAGATAAGGTTTGTTCAGGTATGAATTACACAGTGCTGGTGGCTGTGAATCAGCTCTCTCTATGTAATAGATTACAAGACAATATATTGTGACTTTTTACTTGTGTGTGTGTGTGTAAAACAAGAACCTAACTTTTCCCTAGGATCAGTGCTTCAGTATTCATTAATTTCATTTGTCAGACACTTTGTAGAAGGTGGATAATGATAATCAACTGTATATGGGTATTAAATAATTATTTGAGGAAATACTGAAAAGATTCTGAGTACTTCAGATAATTGTAGAGGTTGAAAATAATCACTTCTCATCATTTAGTTACATTTCAGAGTTAAATATTTCTGTTCAACAGTTGTTATGATAGTGGAAATATTTCGGGGTTTGCAGTCAAACAGGAAGAGATCCTTTGAGGTGGAATTAACTAAGCTGGTTAAAAAAGAAGACATTTGGATATAAACCTCGGAGGAGTAAAAAAGTAGGAATTAAACTGTCCTGTTAAAGTTGTAACCAGGTGACAATATAGGAGTCGGGGGAAGCAGACCCCCTCACATAAGAGTGGTGTTGGGGGGTAGGGAGTACGCCCTTTGTTCATAGGTATTGAATGGATGTTGCTGAGTCAGGTTCTTTAACTCAGGAAATAGCCACATTTTAAATGCAGTTATGTGCAGGAGGTTATAGGGGAAAAAAATTATGTTTAATATAGCTTAATGTACTTTTGAGTTCTCTAAATGAGATGTGCCATTTTTCTTTTTTTGATGATTATTACCATTATATGGGGAAGAGGGGTGCAGAGAGAATTCTTAAATACTCTTTTGATTACCTTTCTTCAAGATTTATATTTTTTAAGCACAGAAGTAATTTTGACTTTCCTTGTAGAGATTCCACAATACTCAATGTGTTGTCTTGTGTACATAGTGGAGTTAAGAAAATTTTATCTAAGTATGTAGAATTGCATATCCAGCAGAGGGCAGTATGCTTCCATGCATCAAAAGGACAGTTCTCAAAGTTGTTGATTGCTTGAAGATGCACAGGACTGTGTTCCTTAGACCAGAAATTATAAATTAATTATAATACCATATAATTTTTTTTTACAGTAGAGAAGAAAGCTTTATTAGAAGGGAAAGTACACTTCTAGACCTGGAAGTGGGCCTGAGCAAAAGAAGCGTGGCTCAAAAAAAAAAAAAAAAAAAGCCATGTAAGCTTTTATCACATAAAAAAATGTGTCATAGACACATTTGTTAAAATCAGAAAACCTTTATTAACTGCTTTTTTGGTGGCTAGGTGACAAAAGTTTGATAAGACGGTTTCTTCTGTAAAATGTGTTTAATGTTTATGTTGTATACATGTATATAGCTGACTCGAATTATTTTTATAATGGGTTGTTAATTACAGTGTGTAATTTTATGTAATCAGTAGTTGAGATTTCAAAACTTCTCCCTTTTTGATTATAAAACAGTCCTTGCCTTGTAAAAATTTAGAAAGCCACCGAAAAGTATAACTACATTTTTAGATATATTTTTCCAGACCTTTTTTCCTTTGCTTTTGTAATATACACATCAATTTTATTTTTTCACTTAGCAATGAATTATGAATAGTTTTCATGTCTATAAGTCTGAATCTACATCATTTCTTTTAGTAGTTATTATATAGAAATTGCATGTGTGTGATATAATCTATTTAATCAATTTTCTAGTGGGACATTTAGATGCCATTTTCCCCCTCAAGTTTTCACTCTTAATGCACAACCTTGGTGTATTTACACATACATGTTTGTATCCAAGTCTTGGATAATTCATCTAAAAAGTAAGAATTTCAACTAAGAGGGTAGTGGTGAAGAGCAAATGGTATTTTTTTGAAAAGTTAGACAACTTGGAAAGAGTATGTATGCTCTTTTTTCCCCTTAGTTCTCCTTACACATTTAATGTTGGAAGCCCAGGAAAATAAACTGGGATACCAGAAAAGTCACATCATTTCTCTTTTTGTGTTGTTTGGCCCTAACACTGTCCTTGACAGTCATTAGGACTTGATAGTTGTTGATCGCAACCAACAATTGGCTAAAAGTGACAGAAACAGCAGGGTTTCCAGAGTCCATGCTGAGTTTGAATATGATGGATAAAGCTTTTAAGACCTAGATCAGCTTTATTTATGGACTTGAATCACTACAAAGGTTCTCCTGCCCATGAATCTCCCCCACTTTATATTTTGTATTCCCAAGTATTCAGCAGTTGTACTATGATGGCATCTGCAGTCTGAAAGTTTTTGCAGAGAAGATCAGATTTCAAGGGTGCTGGGCATTGTTTCTTGGAAGCCATCTTATGTTGAAATTTTTGATCTTTAAAGAAAAAAATTACAAAGTTAAAGAGGGCCATCACAGTTCTTTTATTATCTGTTAGGACTGCTTTTGATAATAAGTTGACTTCTGTCTGCTTTAAAGGAAAATAAGAGATTTCTGAATATTAGATGCTTTAAGAAGTTTTCCCCTTTCTCTCCTACACATAATATATTTCAGTGTGTCACCATTATCCTGTGTGTCGTTCTCTTCTGCTCATTAGTATTCTTTCTGTCTTTAAAAGTCACACTTTTAGTCACACTTAGTGGATATTCAAGAAAGACTTCATGCTATTTTTTAAAGAACGCGTCTCCTTATTTTTGTTCTTATTGCTGATTGCTAGACTGGGTGACTTTCTGCTGAAATGTATTGTCTCTGCTATTTTTTCATAAGGTTATTATACAGCATTCACTTTTGACTTAAATTAGTTGAAATGATTTCAGATATCTAGAGTACAAAGAGCCCGTATAAAGCTAGTTTTCAGATGTCTAAATTATGTCTGTAAAGCAAAATGGTTGGGCATTTTGCTCTTGTTTCCATAGCAATATGTCATTTATTTGTAGCTGTGACTTCTAATGGCTAAATAGTCATAATAAAGTCAGTTCAGTCTTTGGAGCTAGAGCGCTTTTGATGATGACCTGACTTAGTTATATCCCATATTTTGGTGTATTTCAGATATAGGAAGAGTTTAGTCCTTTTAGAGGAAAGCTTTGCCATTGATCATTCTCTCTGCACATATGGTGTCATTTACCTTGTGCTTGGGATATCTTTGCTTCATAGCTTAGATATATTTGGAGGGAGGGCCTAAGCAGTCTCTTTAGATCCATGTTAGGCCACTGGAGAATTTTATGCAATTACAAAATTACTGCTTAGATTCAGCATCCGGGCAACTCAAGGGGCAATCCATAGGTTAAATGAGGATGAGCTTTTATTAATAGATAATCAAGTATATAGTCTTTTCCAGTTGGAGATTACTGAAGTGAAAATTATTAAAATCTAGATGTTCTTTAATTCAGATAATTTAGAGGTTAACATGTCTAAAGAAAGGTGACTGATCCGTAAAGCTACCATGATTTTAGCTTTAGAATTCTATTTCTATCTCAATGAGAAAGACTGTTTCCTGCTATACCACTTTGCATGCTTTGTTTGGTATCTGTCCCACATAGATCTTTTTTTAGTGTTTGGGCTTTCCTCTGAAAATGGAAGTCAGTATGTCACAAAGTTTTATATCAAAGATTTTAAATATAAAATTATATGCAAATTAGTTGCCTTAGTATCATTTCTTTTGTATTTTGATTGCATTGAAACTCATATAACGCTAGGTTGACAGGTAAAAATTAACTTGCAGTCTAATTAGCTTTTCACAGAGAAATACCCTCTTCTGATATTTGTGACCAGCTACTTGCAGATCTAGGAAAAAGTGTAGATGGTTCTACATACATGCCATCACCATTAGAGTAGATGCAACTCAGTGTGCTTAATCAAAGGATGACCTAGTTTTCTTTCCTTCATTTAAAAATTAGGACCGATAATTTTTTAGGATTATTTTCCTTTAGTCCTTAAAAAGCTACATGTTTTAATGAATATGTGTAATATTTAAATAGTGGAGTTTATGTCTCATGTCCATTTTAATAAATGTGTCATGTCAATTGAGATAAAACTATGCAAAAATTAAAGTACAAAAAAGAGATTTGTATCCTGAGAATGTCTTTGTTCACTAACCAGAACAGTTTTGAACAAAACAAGTTATATACTTAAATTTCTTTTTTCAAATTTAAATAGTGAATTTATTCCAGAAATGCTAAGTAACAGATTATAGCACAGTTCCTGTTGGTGAAGGGTTTGAGGGTTGCTTGACTGTGTGGTCTAGCTCTTTCATGAGTCAGGATGTCTCCCGGGGCTGCAGTCATTTGAAGGCCGGATCGGAGCTACAAGGTCTGCTTCCATGATGGCTCACCTTCATGGCAGTTGGCTCTTGGTAAGAGATCATAGTTCCTCACTGTTGGCCCTTTCCTATAGACTGTTTTTATGATGTGGCTGCTGGCTTCCTGAGAAGCACACTGTTGAGAGAGAAAAAGCAAGAAGCTACAGTGCCTTTTATGACCAAGACTCAGAAGTCATACACTGTCACTTCCACCGTTTTTCTGTAGATGTGAGTTATTAGAATACACTCAAGGGGAGGAGAATTAGTCTTCACCCTTTGAGGGGCGTGTCAAAGAACTGGTGAACATTTTTTCAAACACCACAATTGGCCTAAAAGAGACATAGCATGTATTTAGCTCCCCCAAAAAACTTTAAAACTTTCAATAAGTTTACGTCTGATCCTAAAGTATCCAAGTCAAGTTTACAGAACACAGGCTAAAATTCAAATGTAGAACTGTAGAATTTTGAGCTGCAAGGGACCCGATTGTGTTTTCTTGTTACAGAAATTAAAAAACTGACGTGGAAGAGGTGACATGACGATAGTGGTTTTAGGGTCTGTTGAAATTGTGTTACAATGGACACCTCAAAGAGTTGCCCTTTCCGTTGTATTCAGGGCAAAATTCTTGAAGGAATTGGGATTCAATTTAACCTTTTTCTCTGTCTCCTGTGTGGAGAACTGAGAACCAGAGCATCAAAGCCTAACGAGACAATTATCCCTGGTTCTGTTTTCTCTGCATAGCTAAAGGAAGAATTTTAATGCAAACATAACTTTTCCTCTAACTTCTAAGAAGCAGATTATTTCTCTGCCAAGTGAGGGTTAGTGCGATTATGCTCTATTTCTTGGTATGGCAGAATTCCAGGCAAATGTGTGAAGGAGCGAGCCTTAGCACCATATGGAATCTACAAAGACCTGCATTGCTGGCTGCCACCTTGAAACACTTAAGATAAGTGGGTTTCTTAAACCTGTTAAGTGTGTTCTTAGTTTTTAAAAGATCTCTTTTAAAACCTGCATAAAGTATAGCTTGATATCTCTAGAATAGTGGTGAGATAAAACATCCCTTAGGAAAATCTTTTAGCTTGAATGTGAATGATTCACCAGTTCTCAGAAAAATTAATCTTTTGACAAATCTAATTGGAGTTCTGTTTATTTTCACCAGTACACATTTTCCAATTTACTGCTCTCTGGCTGTTTTGTTTCTTTTCTTTTCTTTTTTTTTTTTTTTCTCTGTTTGCCTTTGGAATTGTCACCAGTGTCTCCATTATATCGCGCCACTTCCTATCTTCATGGTGAAACTCATAGGAAATTTATAAATTTGAGAAGATAGTACACATGTAAAAAGTGCTTGAGAATGTTTGTTTTCCTCTCCCTAATCAAAATTTCTGTTTCAGGTTCTTCTGCAGCTTGGGCTATGGCTGCCAATGCCAGATGGCACCGTTTCTGAGAAAAGAGCTAGCTTTTGCTTAGAAGTAATACCCACAAACAATGCCAAATTAGCATAAGCAAATGTCAGTGAGTTAACACAAAGCCAACACTCTTTCTATCTTTTCTTTCCTTCCTAGGCCATGGGTGTTGAGAGTGACCAGGAAATTGTACAGATGATTGGAACAGAGGAGCACGTGATGGCTGCATTTGGGCCCAGTTTGGAAGAGTGCCAGAAGGCTCAGATTTTCACACAGATGCAGGTGTGTCTTTTCATGCCCTTTGCTATGAAAGGGTATTGCACATTTAATTCTGCCCATTGATAACGTATAGGATGTAACGACTTTGAGGTATAGGTTTGAAAAGAGCATTGGGGAGATGGGAGGAATGGCAGAGAAGCTTCTGTGACTCCTTTTTGTAGGGACTGGAGGATGGAGTGTGCCTGGACAAATCATCAGCCTATAGTGTCTAACTTAGAAGGGGGTATGTGACCGGGAGGCTTTTTTCTGATATGATAGCAAGTACTTTCTTTTTCCTTCTTTGCCTGAATGATATATATAATTTATAGGAACTCTAGAGTAGGTTTCTTTTTCATGCATTTCTCCTTTTTACTCCCTACTTCCGATGGCTCCGGCATCCAGTTGTAAGTGGTCTCTGTTCTTTTTCCTGAATTCCCGGTGTATTAGCAAGAAAACCACTGCAGAGCCTCCACTGACCTGCTCAGGCACTCCCAGTTGGAACCTGGAGATTTTAGTACAAGACTCAAAGATGAATTTAGGGAGTTATATGTATATGCCTAAGATATATAACAGCCTTAGGATTTTTAGTCCCACATTTGTAAAATGCTTTGCTAAGTGGAAATCAGTGATGACATTCTTCATAGCCATCATGGGAGATGGGAATTCCCTACTATAGAAGCACAATAGAGTTCTTATTTATCCATATATCCATATGTTCATTGTTTGTTCTGTGGGTTACTTACAATAAGATATAAATTCCAGGCTACTCTTTTCTTGTCACCTAGGATGCTTGTAGAAATAGCATTTTCCCACTTATATCTGTTAGTGTGTGTTCTGAAAAACCAGACCTGTCTTGATATTTTCATGCACTGAGCTAAACATTTGGGAAGGTTATTGTCATATGCAAGTTTATCTATAATTTCAAAGCCTAAAATAGTAGGGATTATTCTCATCACTGCCTTCCTCTTTTTCTGCAGTTAGTTAATAGTTGACCATAGTTACTGGGTAGGCAGCATCAGGGATTTAGAAGATTCTAATTTTGGTCTTTACTGAAAGTAAAATTTGGGGGGAGCATGAATCTTGTTATACACTGAAATTATTGTTCAAGGGTTCCAAGAACATAAAGAGAAAAATGTTAAGAAATACCCAGGAATTGCTCGATGTGGGGAGACACTTTATCCTTTAAAGCTGTGTAATGCCCTGGAAGAGCAATTTACCTGAATGATACCCCAGTGAATTCAGTGAAATCTGTTATTCATTTTGTTACAAACTTCATCATCATCGGTCACATTACCCTAGCATCATAAAGCTCTTTGAGGAGTGGCTAAAAAGTGGGTTGCAAAAATCACTCATTTATTTCTCTTCAGTAGGTACTGACAAAAAATTTTAACTAACTGAATTAAAGATGTTCAGTTAAAAGATGAGAGAAATATACAGTTAGTTAATGTAGGAAAGACAAATAATTCTGACTATGAGAAAAACAAACAGGAAGTTTGGTTTATACTCTGTATGCTGGATTAAAGCATAACTTAATTATTTACAACTAATAAAAGGTTGCGGAGGCCCACATAATCCAAAATGATTGATAAGCTCAATATATATTATGAATTAGGGCAAGGTGAATTTTTTTTAATGAAAATCTAACAAATACACTTATATAATAGAACTTTTGACAACATGGCATTTTAGTTGTTTGCTTGAAACCAGTGTTTTGTTTTTAATGCCTTCCTTTTTAGTTTCTCCTCATTTCTTCTGCTAACAAAAGGCTTTTTGCTGTACATTGGTCATGTGCCTTTTATGTTATTGCCAAGGGCCGGCTCTGTAGAGAAGAAATCCTTTATTGCCATTTTGGGAGGATAGAGTATACTAGGGGTGACATCTTGGCTTATTATGAATAGGGTCGGCTCTTACACTGTGAAACCCTGACAACATTATTAGGATTTTTTTAAAAAAGGTCACTTCCTGCTACATCCAATGGGATACCAGGCTTCCCTATGTTCCTCTTTCTTCCTTTAAGAAGTGGAGAATCTCTAGCCTTTTTCTCATGGAAACTAGAGACCAAAATTCAATGAAGACAGCTTTCTCTATAACTAGAGTCCTTGTCTATTTTGCTTATAGTGTAATGTATGGGTAGGTGCTTAATAAAATCTCTCGTATGAGGTCATTAAACGTAATTATAATATATTCTGGTTTTTTTTTATAGGCATTAAAATATATAGGGAACAAAGTAAGAAGGCAAAGAATGTGGGGAGGTGGACCAAAGAAAACCAAAATAGAAGAAGCAAGAGAGCTCCTGGCTTCCACCATTCTGACCCATGTCCCAGTGAGTAACATCTTCACAACTGTTAATGATGAAGATTGTGGAGTCTGTGCATTTCTGTTAAAAAATGTTGAATACTAGCTTACACTAATTTAGTCTAGTTTCTTAAGAAAAGAAAGAATCTCAAAGAGTACTAGACTGCACCACTGGAAATAATCTTCCATTGTCAATAGTTTATTTGTACTTGAAGAACGTTAGCTGTACTTGTTTTTATTTTCTCATGGTTGTCTCTCGATCTAAAATTATAGTTTTTTTATATTCATACATATGTTAATGCTGCTACTAGATTTCATGGCTTCAAAGGATAGAGATGGTGTCTTAGATGTTTGTTTGGTTTTCTTTAATTAAAGTATAATTGACATACTGCTTTGTATTAGTTTCAGGCGTATAACATAATGATTTGATATTGGCATGTATTACAGAATGATAACCGTAGTAAATCTAGATAATATCCATCACCATACATAGTTGCAGATTTTTTTCTTGTGATGAGAATTTTTCAAATCTCATCTCTTAGCAACTTTCAAATATGCAATACAGTATTACTAACTATAGTTGCCATGCTGTACATTATATCCGAGTGACTTATTTCTTTTATAACTGGAAGTTTTTACCTTTGACTCCCTTGTCTTAGATGTTTTTAAATAAGTTAAAACAAGTTTACAGTGCCTTAACCCTATGGATACTTTTTTTTATTGTGATAAAGTATATGTAACAGAATTTACTATTTTTAAGTGTATAGTTGTGTGGCATTAAGTACATTCTCACTGTGGCGTTACTACAACAGATACTTTTAAATATACTGGATGAGTTCATGTCCTAGACCTTGAATTTTAGAGTTTACATTATTAAGTCTCCTTCACTTACAGTGAAGATACTCAGATCCAGACAAGGTAGATGATTTTTAGCCTTGTCATCCAGTTGGTTAGTGGTCAAAAATCCAGAAAGAGAGCTAGAACTCACCTTCTGACCCTTGAACCAGTGCTTAATATTTATTTTTTATTAGATCAGCCATGTTGGCAAAAGTCTTCCTTCCCCCATTCCCATTTAGTATGTATGCTATACTTTCTACATTACAGAATTATTTGGTAGCTTGTCTTGTTAACCAAGTAGCCTGGTTTATGATGAGCCACAATGTATACTCTTCATGAATGATCTAATTCAGGGGCTGCAAACTCATGTTCAGGGGCTGGTTATAAATAATGAGAACTCGAGGGATCTGTGGAAGTGGACAGCGACCACCTAAACACATTCTGATTCGATTCTCTTATTTTGAAACATCTTATTAGCCAAATAAAACCTCTAATTCTGCCCTTTCGCTGCCATTTATTTGTGTGCCTTTGATCTAATTCCAAGAATTAGAAAAGTCTTAATGTTAAAGCTGGGTCTGAACTGAATTTTAAACTTGGGTGATTGGAAAAACAGTTTAAAACTCAAAAAGCCAGAATGAGTAATGGAAACAATAAGGGCTCTGGAGCCAGCTAGTCAAGGGTTCAAATCCTGGTTTCTTACTTCCTGGCTGATAGACTTTGGGTAAATCTTAACTTTTCTAAGCTTCTGTTTTCTCACCTGTGCAATGAAACTAATACTAATACCACTTCCTCCCAGGGTTGTTGCAATGATGCAGAGATACAATGCATGTGAAGCCACATGGTTTCCCAGCTCTCCTACATGGCCTCAGGGTTTCTCTTAGGGGCCTCACTTATCTTTGTGTAACTAAAGAGAACTTTTGGTCCTATAAAGAGCCTTAGCTCATAGAATGCAGGCTATACTGATATGCATTTATTTAAGTTGATAAAGCTACACATTGGCACTTTGATGTGATTGCAATGGGCCTAAACTAACATTTTTTAAGTTTTATTGTACATAATCCTGTGAGGTATGAAGTCACAATAGGTAAACTAGAAAAAGACCTTCATTTTCCAGAATGGTTTGGGACAGGATTTATCTAAGTGTAATATTAGAGACGATTTTAGGTGACATTAAAATGAGGACATTTTAATTTAAATAATTATGTACTTATTAGAAGAAATACAAGTAGCACATCAAATCCATTTTTATGATATTTGGGATCTTGTGGTATTGTATAGAATGAAATTTACGTAAAAATAGGTTTAAAAATTGAACAAAAGTATTAAATAAATAATATAAGCATTAAGATATGACAGTAATCATGGTGGTGGAACTTGAAGGACTTGGATTTAGGGAGCAGTGGTTTGGATGTGTCCTCATAGAGAGGGAAGTGTGGGCGGGACACTCAGCATTCCCCAGCACTTGTGCTGGAAGGTGACCTACAGGGCTTTGGTTTGGCACCCTGACATAGCAGTCCTCAGAGACATGGTTCTTAAAGGGTATTTTTCAGACTAGTTATCATCAGCATCACCTGAGAACTTACTAGAAATTCTTGAACTCTACCTCAGACCTACTGAACCCGGCATTCTATGGATGGGGCCCAGCAATCTATTTAACAAGCCCTCCAATGATTCTGATTCACACTAAAGTTCGGAAACCGCTGCCCTAAGTCTCCCTAAGATGCCCAAGAGCTCTCTTTTCTCCAAGGTTAATATTAAAAGGACTCCAGAGTTTTGTTGACAGCAGTTCTGTTTCAGTGTTCCAAGCTCATTTGGTAGGTCTTCTCTCTCTCCCTCTTTCAGATAATCCACAGCTTAACATCCCACAAAGGACTATCTGAACTATTGGCATTGTATCAGAAAGTGATGTCAGCCAGTAGATTAGAAGGTTCTTCTACTAATTAACTCATTTGTTCAATTTACACCTAGGTTTTTTGTTTACTTTTCAGCATATCGTAGTCAAAAGGTGGGGAGAATGAGTTAGGGTTGCTGATGTTCTTTTAAATCATTATCTGTCATAATGATAAACTCTGTAGGTTCTCATTGAGATTTTACTCAATGATTAAGGAAAGTAAAGCATATTTTATGGGTCTTCTATAGAAAAAAAAAACATTAAAATATTCCCTAAAATTGGCTGAAGCTTAGCTCACACATTCAGAACTCACTATTTTGGGTGTAGATAAAGGATTCACCTAGTTTCTTAAGGTTTTTGTCTCCCCAAGCGAACCAGTACAATTATTTAATCAGTTTCAATTTCACTTACTGATTGGGCCAGATTCATTCATATGGATTTCAGAATTTGTACTAGAGATGACTGAATAGAACATTTGTGGTGGGTTCATTCATCAGTCCATTCATTCATCCAGTAGATATCTGAGTGCTAGATAATATTTTAGTACTATTCCTGGTATCTGTTGCTGCAAAACAAGTTCAAAACTTAATGGCTTAAGATACTGCGTATTGCTCTCTTGATTCTGTGGTTCGACTGGGCTCAACAGTCAGGGAAAAGGTTTCTTATCTTGAGTCTCATGAAGTCACAGACAGACAGCAGCTGAGGCTGGAGTCATTTGAAGGCTCTACTTAGGGCTGGACTTCCAAGATGGCTTCTTCACTCATATCTCTGGCTCCCCAGTGCTTTTCCATTCCCAGCAGAGTCTGGGAATGTCACTCATATCCTAGACTTTTCACATAGTGCTTCAGGACTCTAAGAGGAATTAAGTGGAAACTGCTAGTTTACAGGCCAACAAGAAGGGGGTGATGGATTCCATCTTTCAGTGAAGGAGAGATGAGAAACACATAGGGAAGGAAGGAGTTGATGGTGGTCATCTTTGAAGTAAAGCTACCTTAGCTATCGAATACAGATGAAAAGTTATCTCATCTCAAAAAGTTTTTACACTAGTTGGATGTCTTAGACTAGAGAGAATCATAACAACTAATTATTTTCTTATTTAAATTTTATAACATTGGCTCTTTTCTTGTGGTACCTTAAATTTTAACATGCATTATCTCAACAATTTTCTCTAATTTCTGATTACAGGTTAAAGAATTCAATTTTCGAGCCAAGTGTATCTATACTGCAGTGATGGTGCGAAGAGTAATTCTGGCCCAAGGAGATAATAAAGTTGATGACAGAGACTATTATGGTAACAAGCGATTGGAGTTGGCAGGACAGGTGATTAGGTTATCTTATGTGGGGAAATCTTATTTTCTTTAATAAAAATTAATTTGCTTTTAATTTTAGATAGGAGGAAGAGACAGTTGAATACAGATTGTATATATTTGAAGTATAAATATTTCACACATGATTTACTCTTAAGAATTTCTTTAACTATGAAAACTATCTTAATTCTTTAAATATGTTGCTAGTATTTTACCTATATATCTTTTCTTGCGATGTTTATCTTTATTCTATGTAATGTAAGTGAAGTAAGTCACTACTTATGACTTTAAGTAATATCATTTATTCAGTTAACAAATATTTTAAAACTCTTATCATATGCCAGGTAGAGTCATAGGAACTGTGTGTACGGGGGGAATAAAACAGGCAAAAGTCCCTTTTCTCTTAGTACTTATTGTCTAGTGAGAGAGATATACAATAAACAAGCAAACAGTTCCCTTTTTTGGTGACATAGAAGAAGTGGGTTAGTGAAGACTTGTAATCTCATTTTAAGTCTCAAGTGATAAATTATATCTTATTTTGAGCATATCATATGTACACCTTTCAGCTGGGTATTAAGTATTGAAAAGTCTTTGAAACTTCATGTTTTAGTATTTAAATCAGAAAGTACTTTTAAATGAAAGAGCTAGAATATAGACCTGGCCACTTTTGATATTTTCTCTTTATCTGTGGTTTTAAAGAAGTCCTTTGGTGTGGTAGTTTAGTCTCTGTTGATGTCCTGCTTAGGGCTCACTTAGTTTTTAAATTTGTAAATGTATGTCTTTTGCTAAATTTGAGAAATATTCAGGCTTTAATTCTTCAGCTATCTTTTTTCTTCTTTGGACTCAACTTATACAGTTAGACCCTTTGATATTGAGGCTCTGTTAATTTTCAATTTTATTTTATTCTTCAGATCGCATAATTTGATTAGTCTACTTTCGGATTTTCTTCTTATGTCAGTTCTAATATGTTGTTACACTTATCCAGTTAATTTTTTAGTTTAGATATTGTATTTTTTTAATTCTAGAAATTTTACTTGGGTATTTTTTTATACCTTCTGTTTTTCTGTTTTTTTTTTTTTTTTTTTTTACTGAGACTTCTTATTTGTTTGTTTATCACAATCATATTTTCATTTAAATTCTTGAATTTTAATAACGGCTTTAGAATCTTGGTCTGCTAATTCTAACATGTCAGTCTTTTTTTTTTTTCCTACTCCTACAGCAGCTGGTATTCCTAGGTGGTCTCCCATCCAAGTACTAACCAGGCCCTACCCTGCTCAGCTTCTGAGAACATGTCAGTCATTTTAAGATCAGCCTATTGATTTGCTTTTCTCTTGATATGGGTCATGTTTTCCTGTTCCTTCAAATGTTTCATCATCTTGGATTGTATTCAAATGGACATGGTGGATGTTGAGTTGTAGAAACTCTTAGATTCTTTTTTATTCCTTTAGAGTGTTCTGGGTTTTGTTTTAAGGCAGTTAACTTGGCTATAAACCTCTGATCCTGTCTTTTTACAAACTGCTGAAACATTCTGTTTAGTTCTTTCATTCATAGCTGGGCTGTAAGATATTCCATTTGCTATTCTCATGGTTATTTGGCTTACCAATTTAAACAAGTATTTTTAGTTTTTTAAAAAACAATGTTATCATTTTAAATAAATGATAAAATTAATAATAAAATTAAACAAAATAGATATTAAAATAAAATCATAATACACAGTAAAAAATGCTTTTAAAAATAACATATTAACATAGTAAAAAGAATTTGAAACAATACCAAGAAAGTTTATAGTGGAAATTAGTCTTTCTTCCACCTCTGACCTGCCTTCCCACTTAACCCAGTTTCCTAGTTCCTCTCCCCAGTAACAGTCACTTTTCCCTTCTCCTCTATCCTTTCAGAGACATCTTATGCATATACAAATACCTTTATTAACTGGTACTATTGGAAACTCTTGGTTTGCAGACATTCAGATCTATGTGTGAATTTATGCTGTTTTGTGGGCCTTCTTTGAGGTTCTTTGTCAGGGGCAAATTTGGAGTCAAGTTTTGATATTTTAGAAGAAATCTTATAAAGGAGCAATTTGTCCTCAGTATAAAACATATTCGAAGCAGTATGTCTGTGAATTCCTGAGCATTCATTGTGAGGTTAGGTGAGGCCCAGGTCCACTTCCCAGGAGCATCCCTCAACGGGCCTGAGCTTCAGACGTGGATTTCTAGGTTTCTAAAGCATGAGCTCTTACTCAGATCCCAGTATTAAAACATAAAAGTTGGTCCTCTCTGGTTGAGACAGGATGGGAAGGGCTGTTTCTCTGCCTACTTGCCCTTCCCCTGAAACCCCTTCGTGGCAATCATAAACACAGTTGACTACTCTGTAGAATGAAGTGTACACTCCAGCAAGGCTGGCAGCATCCTTGCTGATCTTGCCCTGTGCACATTTTCAGCCTGCTGTCACACCAAGGTGAGCCACTTGTGTCTTCCCAAACACATCATGATGCTCTTTCATCCTTCCATGCCTTTGAGTTATGCCTAAATTGCCCCTCCTTCGTCTCTCCTTTATCCTCTCCCTAATGAGGAGCTCCCACTCATTTGTCATTCTCTGCGTCACCCTCCCTGAAACCATCTGTGAACTCATGGAGTAGTTAGTTGCTCTGTCTTCCAGATGTCAAGAGCACTCAGGTCTTCATTTGTTGAGTTAGTGTGTAATTCTTTTCCTCCATGCTGCTTCCCCATTTAGACTATAAGCTCACTGAGGGCAGGAACCATTTCTATTCACCTCTCTGTTCCCAGATAAAGTACTCTGCAATGGAGATACAGTGATGACCAAGACTTTATGAAGCACCTGTTCTCAAGAGTGCATTTTGGTAGGGGGGATAGAAAATGCATAAGGAAGCTGTTAATAAATGTGATAATATCACTAGTCATAGTGTTTAAAGAAAACCAAAAGTAGCCTGTTAGAGAGTTAGAGAGTTGGGGTGTTTGTGGGGATAGGGCATTAGGATGGTGAGGAAAGATCTCTTTGAAAAAGTGATATATTTTAAGCTGAGTCTTCAGGCATCCCAGGTAAGACTCCAGTGAGGAGAAATCAGTCTCACGCAACCTTGGGAACTGCATTCCAGCATATACCTGAGCAAGTGCATGAATCCCCAGGCAGTTCTGATGCTGGAGGAGCTAGAAGAGGATCAGTGTCTGGAGTGCATGGGGTGTGGGAATGTTGAGAGATGGCATCGAGGAATAACCTGTAGGCCATGGAAAGGGTTTGGATTTAGTTTTACATGCAGTGGAAAACCATTGGAGAGTTTTAGTCAGGAAAGTTACACAACCTGGTTTTTAGTTTAGAGGTAAACAGGCCAGGAATGGACCAGATAGGAGGCCATGGTAGTATTTCAGGTGACAGATGATGGTAATTGGAATGATAACAGCAGTTACTACCACAACTAAAAATATGAAAACTAGAATTAAAAAATTATAACAATTTTATATTTGGGGGAAAATTAAAGTCTACATATATACTTGGGAAGTTCTGCTTGCTTAATGGCTGATACTAGCAGGTGGATTTTTGGCTGCCTTCATAATGACCACAGTTCAGCGCATTATGGGTGTCCCCACCACCATCAGTCCCAATTTTATAGTTTTTTAATTGGAAAAAAATCATGTTGTTAAATGATTTCATCAAAAAACTTGTTGGTTTAGAGCAGTGAGGAATGGAGTTGGGAGAGGAGAAACAATCCTATTGCTTAAAAAATTAAAAAGAGGGTTCCCATGTGCAAGAAAACATCATTCTATGAACAGTGTAAAGACATAAAAGGCATTGTGTTGGCAAAATTGTGTAAAAACAATAGCTGCTAATTTCACACCCCCTGGGACAAGGGAGCATAAATGTGCTCCAGCTTTAGATAACAGCTGTACCCACTGGCCAAGCTGGTCTACAGAGCTTTCTCTCAGTCTTGCTGTCACCTGAGGGCTGGCAGGCCAGCTGCCAGTAGAGGTGTTAGCAAACCTACCGGTTTCAGGCTTAATCTTTTCACCTACCTTTTCTTTTTCAGTAATGTGTTCATTATTTGCCGAGTATTACTCTATTCTTTGTCCGCAAATTTTTTGTTTCTAATGCAGCTTGCTTTGTATGGGTGAGATATGGAATGGCACCAAAATCCGGCACCCTGAAAAGCCAGGGATTTCCACCCTGTGACAAAAGAATGCCGTCTTGACTTCAGAGATTGCCTAATCCCAGCTGTTCTGATAATGTAATTAAGGCTGCCTAATGTCTTTAATTTTGCAACCAGTTTGTGTGAAAAGGAGAATTTGGCACTCTGAAGGCTTAAACACTAAATAGCAATCTCAAGACGCCTAATTAGAATTCTCTGACATTAAGCTAATTGGTGAAACTGTATTTCAGCAGCTTAACTTCCTTACTAATTTTTTTAGCATTTTCATTGAAAATCAACTGATGAGCTGTCAGCATTTTTTCCTTAAATATAACATGCTCTTTAATGCTCTTGTCTTAAGCAGGTTGAAAGGCCTCATACTAGTGGTGTGAGATATTGAATATTATCGCCAGTATTCCATACCTTTTAATCATTTCACTCTTGACCTAAATAACGTGGCTTATTATATGACTTGGTCTTGTAGTGTCTCACTGCCCTTTGAATTGGAGAACATTATTTCTCTTAAATCAAAAATTTAGGGGTGGAGAAATGTATTGATGAGGCAGGAGTTCTGTCAAGTGTGCGTTTACTTTTTACTTGTTTAGTACCGGGGCATTTCCTTGTGTTTGAATTGGGGCACGGGGTTTACAGTAGATCCAGCTGGGATCCAAAAAAAACTTTTGTCATAATTTGAGACACAGAAGTCTAAGTGTAAGAGACTAATTAAAATAGAGCTGAGCTTTTGTAGTTTAGGTTAAGGGCATTTGCTTCTGTTCAGGTTGCTTATTCAAGTTCCTTTTGCCAGTTTCCACAGGAAGTTACTGAAATAGGCTTCTTCATCCCTCCCACCCTGCTGCACCTGCTTTCATTCCCATAGTCTTTCTTTCCATGAGCGAAGCTGCTGGATCTGAGTGGAAGAAAGGATTAAGCTCTCAGAGGAGGAAGTTTTCTTTTTAAAACACTTCTGACATGGTAATTCAAGTCAGGATCCTGGCTTCCTATCTGCAAAGTTGATTTTAGTAGGAAAGTAGAAAGACGAGTTAAGCGGGGGAAAGCATACCATCACATTCCACTTAGGAAGTTCTTTTTTCAGTAGCGGCTAGAAGGGAAGACTTGTTTCTTCTGAATATCTTCATTTAGAGTCAAAAAACTACCCTTGGGTAACAAACATTCAACAATACAGTCAGTATGGAATCTGGAAAATCTTTAGTGTATAAAATTTCACTGAATTTGAGAATTTTTCTTTAAATAGGGTATATATAATACTCACCCTGATATTACTTTAATGTTTTGTTAGATAATTTAGATCACAAATATACTGAACTTTTTTCTTCTCTAAAGGAAATAAAATACAAAGGAAAAAAACACAATTAATTTTGTAGGGGACTTTAAGTACTTATTATATTTGATCATTGAAGAAGTATGCCTGCTATTTGCTTATAATAAGCCACCTATTTATTTTTGCAAACTTTATATGATGGTCTGGTTTTCTCTTGCTGCATTGCATGCTGTCCCAAAACAGGGGCTAAAAACAACAACCATTTCATTATATCTGACAGTTTTGTGGGTCAGGAATTCAGGCAGGACTCCACTATCTGATTCTTCTATTTCACATGGTATGTTGATGGAGGACATTTTTCTGCTGGAGGGTGATGTGGATAGCTGGGCCTATCTAGGACCTGACCTTTCCAGTGTTGTGGCCTCACAGTGGCCTAGAACTCCAAGTGTTTCTCATGAGCAAGACAATCTGCATGGCCTTAATGACTTAGTCTTAAAAGTCACAGCTTCAATTGCTTTACTTTACTGGACAGAGCAGTCAGAACCTCTGTCCAGATTTGAGGCAGTGGGAGTTATGGGCCACAACTCAGTGTGTAGTTTAAGGGGTTGGCCAGAAATTTGGGCAAAGTATATATACGTAATTTGGGAGTTTTCTTCCTGTGGTTCTCTCCTTTCTGTGAATTCCTCTCACGTTCTAGCTACTTTAGTGCCTCAGATCTTTTTTCTCTGGCTTCAGTCCAGTAAAACTGTGGGGTCTCTCTTTGAGTTTTCACTTCCCAATGTAGTTTGGACCCTTCTTGCCAATGTTTCCTATCCTTAGTTGAAAAACTTTAAAAATAGGAAATGCACTCAGTGCCATTCACTTTTGATAAGTGTCAGCTTTCCTCCCATTTCTGCCTGCTTTTGGACACTCTTCAGTACCTTCAAATAATTTTAACATTTGTCCAGAGCATATTACCAGCAGGTGAGTCCCATCCAATAGGAGCTACTACACCAGTTCTGGAAATGACCATACTAGTCTGTGTTTATGATTTTCCTATTTCTTCCTGTCGATTTGTTTACTATGGTTACACTGTTTTAGATGTGTCACTATGATTTAATATCATTTCACTTTTTTACATGATTTTTAACATTAAAAATAAAAATGTTACATATGTATAAGTTGTAAAGGGTACAAATAAAATCAGCACTCAAACCCACTACCCAACTTATGTAATTCTTAATAATTGGCCATTATTAACAACATTCCGTTTACCAATATACTTCTTCCTTACACTGTTCTTCTCTCCCCCACTATCTTGAATTTGTATACATATTATTTTATGTTTTAGTACATCATTTAATTTTAAAATATTTTATTACAATGTAAATATTGCTTTTTTGAGTTTTATAAAAATAGATTTGTACCATATACATGCAACTTTTTTCTTCAATCAGCTTTGTTTTGAGATTCATCTATATTGGTGCATGTCACTGAGGTTCACTTTCATTTTTATCATAATCTATTGTGTAAGGATATGATATATATATAATAAATATTAAATCTTAGATCAAGGCCTTTATATGATTTCCCTTTAAAAAAATATTAACATTCTTTTTCATATCTTCTGGCAAGAGTATGCAAGAGTATCTACAAATAGGATTGCCTAGCCATGGAGTCATCTTCATCTTAACAGGAGAATGTCAAACGAATTTCTTGAGTACATTGCACTGTGTGTGAGTTTCTGATGAACTCCATCCTATGACTTAGTATCAGACTTTAAAATTTTTATCTGTCTAGTGGATGTAAAAACGTCATCTCCTTTTGGTCTTAATTTGCATTGTCTTTATTTTTAAGGAGGTTGAGCCCCTTTTTTCATATGCTTATTGGCTATTCCTTTTTTTCCTTCTTTGAAATGCCTTTTGAGTTGTTTTCATTTTTTCTTATTGATTTCAAGATTCTTTGGTATATTTTGGATCCTACTTTTTGTCAATTATATGTCTTGCTGATACATTCTCCCAATCTGGATTCTTTTCTTCTTCTTTTTCTTTTTTTTCTTCTTTGTTTTTTTCCTAACTTTATGGGACCTTTAAATTTCTAGAAGATTGTAATTTTAATTGTGGTCAATTTGTCAATCCTTTTTTAATAGTGCTCTTTTATATTTTAAATTTATGCCTTTGTTACTTGTTTAGTCATCTGGAATGGATTTTTGTATGTGGGATGAAGTAAGGAATCTAATTTTATTTGTTTTTCAAATGAATAACAAGTTCCCCCTGCACCATTTATTGTATAGTCTTTCATTTCCTCACTGATATGACGTGCCACCCCTATCACATAACAACTTTTAGTATGTGTGTGTGTGTGTTTCTGGACTTTATTTTACCCATTGGTCAGTTTGTCTATGCATTTGTCAGTCCATTCACCTTTTCAGGAGTGTCTTGGCTATTTTAGAGTCTTAGCTTTTTCATATAAAATTAAAATTAGCTGTCAATTTTCATTAAAAATCTTTAAGCAGATAAAATTTCAAACATACAAAAATAGAAGTAGCTATTGAAATAATAAACACTAAATATTAAATATTTAAAGTAGAATTAGCTGATAAAATTAGCTCCCATGTATTCATCACCCAGCTTCAGTTCTTACGAATAGAAGTCAGTCTTGTTTTATCTATCCCTTCCTCAACTGTCTTCCTGCCATTCTACAAATTGGGTTGTTTAAACAAGTCTGAGCCATCAGATCATTTCAGTATCTCAGATATCAAGTCATATTCTGAAAATACTTTAAAATATATTTAAAAGATATGACTTTTAAAAAATGATATCACCATTTTCACATCTAAAATTTTAAAAGAATAATTGCTTAATATCATCAAAGATCCATCATGTATTTAAATTTCCATGATTTCCTTATAAATACTGTTGTTTACAGTATGATTGTTCAGGTAGGATCCAAACATGTCTCATATTGTATTCGGTTGAATGTCTTTTTAAGTTTCTTTTGATCTATAGGTTCTCCCTCTGTGTGTGTGTATACGTATGCTTGAGAAAAACTGGAGCTTTTGCCCTAAAGAATTTCCCACATCTGGCTTTCCACATAATGGCATCCTCATGGTGTCTTTTATTTAATATATATATTCCTACATATTCCTCTTTCTTGTAAATTTCTAGTAAAACAGTAGTTAAATTCAGCAGCTAGATTCTATATAAGGCTTTTTTTTTTTTCTGAAGAATATGTCTTGTTATATCTAGTTTTTGTCCCTGGATTTGATCACTGTGTTGAGGTGTTTGGGGCCCAGCTTCATTCATTGTTAAATTCCCCTGTCATCTTTTTTCCTGATGGTTTTATTTAGCTTATGGTGATGATCATTCATTTATCCATTATTAGGGCATGCAAAATAATGATATTATAATAGTTTCATTCTTTCTACATTGCTGGAATTTGTCAACAAAAAAATATTTTCATTAGCATCTCTTTGGTTGCCCTGAGATATAATTTATGCAGAAAAGACAGAATAAGTGCTTGCTAATTTAATTTTCTTTTGACTAGTTTGCAGAGTATTGTGTTAGTTCTCTGGTTTCCTCCAGAAGTTAGTAGTGAATGGTTTTTCTTTCCTGTCACTATAAACTTAGCAATTTTAACATTCTTACTTAAATTTTAGAATTCTTTCTCTTTTTAAAAAAAGCCAGGTAGTTTTTTATGAAGAATGCATTTAAGTTCATAGATAAATTTGGGGAGAATTTATATCTAATAATAATATATTATTGATTGTATTATGTATTGATTATATATAGATTGATATATAATAATAATAATTGAATCTCATCCATTAATATAGTGTATCTCTTCTACTGAGATTCTCTTTAATTTCTCTCGTATTTTAAATACAGTTCTTTTTTCTATATTAGCCTTGTATCTTGCAAGCTTGCTAAACTCACTTATTAATTCTAGTAAAGTTTGTGTTTTTAAGATTCTTTGGGATTTTCTATGTGAACAAGCATATTATCTGCAAGTAATGACACATTTACTTCTTTTCTTCAGTATGCATATATATACATATATATTTCCCTCTGTTGCACTGACTGGTACCCTCAATACCAGTGTTGAATAGGAGTGGTGAAAATGAGGATTCTCTCCTTTTTCCCAATTTTATAAAGGAAAGCTTTCAGTTTTTGCCCTTGCTTTGTATCAGTACTAAGTATCTAGCCCTTATTTATTTATATCAGTACAGCATCTTTCGCCCAAGTAGGTTTCCTGCTTCTGTTCCAGGGAAAGTGATTTGGCTGCTTCTCTTATATCTGGCCTTGTACCTTTTCCTGGAATCAGTGGCCAGAGGGTTTGCTGGCATTCTCCCAGCAGCAAACTGCTGTTGCTCATTACCAGATGCAGGGCTTATGGTGAGTGCCGAGGGAATGTCTCTTCTACCCTCAGACAGACAGCTTTGCTTCTACCCCTCTCTCAGTGCAGGTTACCTTTGCCTGGGACTATTGGCTGGTGGGTTTCCTGACCCTTCTCCAGTGACTTAATGATTTTGCTTCACATGAGAGAAAGTCTAGGCAAGTAAATAGGGTTTTGTTGTTTGTTCCAACAAAGGTGTCTTTTTTCTCAGGTCTTACTTTCTCAGGTTTTATGCCAATCTTTTATGAGTACTCATGGAAAAGAACTGTGAGTGTGTGTGTATCCTTGTGTATCTGGGGCTCTGAAAGATTCTAAGCTTTCATGATAGCCCGCATTTGGTGTTTAAAAAGTCCTTAAAATTTTAACTAATTTCATTTTTTATGGCACACATCTACTCTGTCATGTGTCCCACCTCCCCTTGGAGAGGCTTGTCACAATTTGTAGTTCAGTTTATCTGGTTGCCTTGCAAACATACCTCTCTGTAAAAGTCAAAACTTTGTGATTTTGTGGATCGTTCATCTTTTTTTTTAATTATGATAGTTGGAGGGATGTTGTCTTTGTGGCTTTCTGCATCCTAAGTGGAAGTGAACTTAGAAATCTTTCTTAAGATCTGCACTCTCTTTACAAATCCTAGCCTTTCTCCCACCTCTGCTATTCATCTATCATCTGTTTCATGAAATCATTGATTAATCTTGTTTCTCAATAATCTTAGTGTAGGGGTCAAACACTTTGTTTTTTTTTTATTTTTTTTCTATCAAAGGCTGAACTATCTTGTTTCATATTATATTTTGGTCTTTGTTGCATTAGTATCATTTTCTGCTAATGGCTTATGGCACGCAGGCACTGATCTGAGGATTGGTGTGAGTCTGAGGTCCAGTTTTCACTGGTCTATAGATTGAGTAAGGATGGATGGTGTGAGTTTCAGCCAGCAAATTGTATTTAGTTTTTTGTTATTCTTCTGAGGTTATTTGCATTGCCATTCTTTGATGTTAAACATCATTTTTAAAAGGGGATCATGTCAGAGTAATTGGTGGGTATTATAACCTTTTTATGGAGAAATACATACAGGTAGAAAATGCATAAAATATAAATTTCAGCTCAACAAATTGTTGTGGAATAAATAGCTTTGTAAATAACACTCAGGACCAGAAATAAAATCATTTCAATACTATAGACATAACCCACCCCCAAAATGCTCCTACCTGATCATAATTCTTTCCCTCCAAGATGAAATCTCTAGCCTGAGTTTTAAGGCAGGTATGTCCTTGTTTTTCTTTAGTATTTTGCTACCTAATTATGCCTTCTTAAATAAAATAACTTAGTTGTGTTGGTTTTGAACCTTATATAATGGAATTATATCATATATAATACTTTGTGTCTGGCTTCTTTCACTCAATATTTTGTTTTTAAAATTTAGCTATGATTTTGTGGTTATTTTTGTTTTGTTTTGTTCTGCTTTATAGTGTTCTATTATTTGAGTATGCCATAATTTGTTTGGCTAAATATTATTTGGATGGTTTCTAGTTTTTAGCTGATTGCAAATAATGCTGCTATGAACATCTTACATGTGTGTCCTGATGCCCATCAGGGCATGTTTCTGTAGGGCAGTGATTCTCAAGGACCCTTCCACCACCAGCAGCACAGGCATCTCCTGGGAACTTGTTAGAAACGAAAACTCTTGGGCTATACCCTAATCTATTGAGTCAAATGCTATAAGAGAAAGGCCAGTAGTTTGTTTCTTAACAATCCCTCAGCGTGATTACCCTGTATGCTAAAGTTTGAGACCCACTGCTACAGGGGATATACTTAGGAGAGGAACCGCTAAGGCATAGGGATGGGTAGATAATGGCAAACTGTTTTGTTAGTGGTTGTACCATTTTACATTTTTTCCAGTGATATAGGAAAGTCTAAATGCCACCCATCTTTGGTGTTGTCAAACTTTTTAATGATGATGCTTCTCTCCTTCCACTCTTTTTTTTTAATAATCTGTATTTCTAAATTTAAAATTTTGGTCACTGGTCAGTGAAATCTCAAAGTCTAAGAGTGACTGGTCTAAATTAAGTGACTTTGAATGCAGGGATTATATCATTACTTTTATCCCCCATACCTGGCAGAGTGGTACACATATAGAAAAGTACATATTTATCAAACTGAATTAATTGTTTTGTTTTAAGCAGTTTCTTCATTTTTTCTACAAGTTTTATAAAGACCTAAAATGTATTAAATAAGCTAATAATACATTTTGAAAGTTCACCATACACTTTTTTTTTCTTTAGCTTTTATCTCTTCTTTTTGAAGATTTGTTCAAAAAATTTAATTCTGAAATGAAGAAGATTGCAGACCAGGTGATTCCTAAGCAAAGAGCAGCCCAGTTTGATGTTGTGAAACACATGCGTCAAGACCAGATTACCAATGGCATGGTGAATGCCATTTCTACCGTAAGTATCTAGTCATCGTTTAGAGTTTTGTAACTTAGTCGTAAATCTATTCCGTGGGAAAGAAATTTACTTTGACAATCTAAGTAAAAAAAATATACATATATATATATTTTAAAGGATGCTTATAGTTCACAGATTTTCTACTTTGAATGATAGTCTGCAGTTTAAATGTTATCAGTAGGGATTTTGTTACTATATGACTTGTGAAATTATAGTTCCTGTTATATGAAGCAATAAGAAAATTGATATACTTACGTAAAGGAAAAATCTTTTAGTTTCACCAGTAATTGTCTTTTTTTTTTTCATGGATACTTTCCCCCATTTTTTTTCTATTAAAATAATGGACATGTTACAAGTAGATTTATCAATGACAGCTTTTGTCCTAATGGTACAAAATGTTTCATTTCGTTATAGGTTTATATGCCTCAAAAGGCTGTCAGCTGTTCCTCACATAGAGATAAATTCAGGCCTCGGCAGCTGCTCTGTATTCAGGGTCTGACTGTTCATAAAGGGTTATCAGATAGGGTTTTGCTTCCTTTCTTAAAGCATAACAACTACAGGTCTATCTGATAAAGTCTGGTTCATGTTTTACATGAAATTAATTTTATGGCTGGGATTTTGCCCCAACAAAAGAGTAGTGTAGTGTCACACGTAGATTCTCGTAACAATGAAGGAGTTGCTATATTACTTGACTTTAGAAGTTTGCAGTGAGTCTGTGTGTGTGAGCAGCCCTCTCAATGACAGCTGTGTCCAGGCTTGAGGGGAACCAGGCCTCCGTGCTTTTTAGGCATTAAACTCTTGTGGCCCAATCTTGTCTGAAAGTAGATCCCTGGATATTTGAAGAGAAGCTTCCAGAGAACACTTGAACACACTTCTGTTAAAGTTACTTTTCCTTGCTTTCTGACCCTGATTTTCTGATCATAATGGCTGTGTTGAGTAGTTCTTTTGCCCCTAAGTGATAGCACTTTACCTTCTGGAGAAGACTGCTAATTAGAAAAATCTATACTAGGCCTTGTTGCAGGTAGACCCCAATCTGTAGGCAACCAGAAAAAGACCACCTTCTAAAATTCTGTGAGTGTAGCCATTATTAGTAGAATATTTTCAACAAATAAATGTCCTCAGAGAAGCAGTTTTAGACCCCTTATCTGTTCCTCTTCCCTCCCCTTGTAATACTCCTGTAGAATACAAGAACAAATTCTCTTGCTGAACGTGTTGGCTTCACCCCACATCTACTTCCCATTTGCCAATAGCTGCTGCTTTGTGCTGAATGTTTATTTACCTAACTTTTAATCTCTGGGTATAAGTTCATTCTTAAAGCATAAAAGGCGTTAACAGATAAAAGCAATATAAAAAGTTAACTTGTGGGGGAAATGTGTTTGCTCTGTGTTTGCTCTGTTTCTTTGCTTTATAATGGATAGAGTTTCTCCCTAGAATTTAGCTGTTTTCCATGTTATCAAAAACTCAAATTTCTGAGGTGATAGACCTTCACTGTAACAATGATTAAACTTTACTTTGTAAGGAAGCTCCCCCAAAGTCATATATTTTAATTCAAACATATCACTTCATCTGATTCTGAAATTCCAGCAATTTCTCTACTCTGAGGGTTTTTAACCTGGGATCCATGAGTTTCTTCCCTGAAATTAAATATAAAAATTTGTGTTCATGATCCTATGTGCATTTTTCTCAAGAGAACAGGTATGGCTTTCATCAGATTCTTGAAAGATAAAGAACCACTGCTTAGCAGTTATAATTTTTTAACTTTTGAATCAGAAAGATCATATTTTCTGACATTTTATTTTCTACTTTGATTTTTTATACATACTGTTTTCTACTGTTAATTTGTTACTATGAATTGAAAATTTAACAATTCCTGACCTCAGTTTTTGAATTATCCTTGAGAGTTTTTGACATGTGCAGTTAATACAACTATAAAATAATATATTTACTATAATATAATATATTTAATGATTAGGAGATACAGTAACTTTAATGTTCAAGATTTATATTAATTTACTTTAAGATTGAAATGATAGCTACAGAGCATATATAATATTTCTTAATATGAAAATTTATGCAGTTTTTAGCCTTGATTAAGGAGCCTACAGTTTATTTGCTATCCCTGATAACTGCTGTTAGTAATTTTTCTGTTCCTGTATTTTCCTATAATTGAGATGAATTTAGAAGACATTCAAATAACAGCACATTTCAACATGAAATTATATCTTCATGCTTCAAATTGATTTTACCTTAAATGTATATAGAAATTGCTGGTGTTTTTTTGGTTAGCTTATTGACTCAATGGAAACCTCAGGCTGAACTGTCTTGTTTCAGATATAATTACTTCTTTAGAAAATAACTGCTTTGACGTGATAAGGTTGATACATGAAAGCATTCTGAGATGATCACTAGATGTGGGTAATATTTATTAAATTCCTAGAAAACCCCAGTGAGTGACCTGGCTAAATTTTAATTTTAATTGTGACATTTTGATACCTGAATATACATCATGGCTCTAATTTCATAAGCATGCAGTTCCTATGACAGACTTCTCAAAATTACTGCAGAATATCAGACAATAAATGAATGATTAGTGGTAGTCTGTGTCTTTCCTCCCTCAATAGGGAAATTGGTCTCTAAAGAGGTTTAAAATGGACCGCCAAGGTGTGACTCAAGTGCTGTCTCGTTTGTCATATATATCTGCACTGGGCATGATGACAAGGATCTCTTCCCAGTTTGAAAAAACAAGGAAAGTGAGTGGTCCTCGATCCCTCCAGCCATCTCAGTGGGGAATGCTCTGCCCTTCGGACACTCCTGAAGGAGAGGTAAGGTACCTGAGGATTCTGTGCTCTGTCAGAGGAAATAACTTGGTGCTGTTCTGCTTCCGTCTCTGTTCCTCTAGGCTATATTCTTGTTTGGGTTTGCTGCTTATGTGGCAGAGAAATATTAATGCAGCTTGTCATTCCAGAATCAGTGCCTATAGAAACATTCGTTTTGGTGTCTCACCTAAATAGAAATATGGTCTAAATTTTCTGGCCGGTTTTAGTTAACCAAAGAATCAAATTATGCAATGGAGAGGAGATAAGAATGTAAAGGAAACTTGAAAGACCCATCACTTTTCCTTACGCGGATTCTTTGTAAGCAACTCATTTTCTTCAGGTGTCCTTAGAGGGCATCAGAGCTGCAATTCCCACCGCCTAGGAGGGCATAGACCAAGACCTAAGGTGGACTCAGACTCACTTATGTAGGAAATACAGGCAATTACTGAAACACTAAGCAAAGGAGTTTAAATAGGTTTGCTTCCACAACACCCACTGCTTCCTATGTTATGACCCTTTGTTTTTTGTATTAGTTATCATTGGTTTCAATTGATTTTATTCGTTCTAAATTGTAAACTTCCAAAGGAAAGAACCTTGTTGGGTTAACTGTTGTTTCCCAAGCTTCTAGCACAGAGCCTTGTTCAGAGTAGAAGCCTCATAAATATATGCTGAATGATTAAATACATTAATTACAACAAGATATAAGTTCCAAAGTAAAGAAATTATGACTCAGGAGAGGTGAAAAATAGAAGTTCATGCAGAGTTAAGATTTTTAGAAATTATCATTCTCCTAATTTATCTTAAACCACATGGAAATTTACATTAAAATTATGCAGCCTGTCAGATTTGCATAGTTATACATCTTGACCTTTGGAACACCATTTCCCAGAGATTGCTTCAGCTCACCTTAATAAAGTACCTATTTTGTGCATCACTACAGAAGATCATTTTTAAGAAGATATAATCTTTATGTTTCACACATGTCTCAGTGTTTGTTTCTATTTGCTGTATTGCATACTTGTTTATATTTTTGGTTTTGATTTTTTTGGTTGTATAGAAGTTTAAAATTATTATTTCTTTTTTATTTTGAAATAATTTTAGACATGTGAAGAAGGTTCAAATAATAGTACAAAGAATTTCCATAATGTAACCATCTTAGGTAACCATAGCACAGCGATCAACTGCATGAAGTTAACTTTAATAAATAGTACTACAACCCATAGACCTTACTCACATGTTGTCAGATGTCCCACTAAAGTCTTTTTTCTGATCCAGGATTACACAGTTTTCAGTTTACAAGTCTCCTTAGTTTCAATCTGGAGCAGTTCTTTAGTCTTTCTTTGCCTTTTATGACCAAGAAGCTTTATAGAGTACCAGCCATTTTTTTTGTAGACTGTGTCTCATTTCAGACTAGAAGTTTTATATTTTTATCTGTTCACATTTATTAGTGTTTTACTGTTTTTATATAATGTTATCTTAATGACTATGATGTTCTGTTGCCTGACAATAACAATTTAGTCATTTTCTTTTGGGAGATGGCATTTATGATGTCATCATTATTTGCCATTTCAAATAGCTCTGTGCTATGCATTTTTGTGGCTAATTCTACATTTATATCCTTGCTTGTATTTACCTTAGGGTAAATTCCTCTGGGTATATGTGTTTTAAAGGCTTTTGTGTGAATCGCTGAAGTGTCCCCTGCAAGGCTGCACTGCTTTGTTTTGCCATCAGCAAAATGGTAGACCATTTTTAGACATATAGTGTACTTTGTATTACTAGTGTTCATTCTTTGAAATGACTGTCTTTTGTTTGTTTAGGCTTGTGGTTTGGTTAAAAACTTGGCCCTTATGACACATATCACGACTGACATGGAAGATGGACCCATTGTTAAATTAGCCAGTAATCTGGGAGTAGAAGATGTGAATTTATTATGTGGGGAAGAGCTCTCTTACCCAAATGTGTTTCTTGTCTTCCTCAATGGTGAGTGTATTGTGGAGACATGTTGATCTTAAACAGTCTGGGAGCGGGGAAGGGAATCCATTATTATTCCTGTATTTAAAGCACAAATATACTTAATTCTGGGCCCAGGGTGACCTTAATTTAAAGGTAGGAAAGTGGTAACAGAGACAGCTATTCCATTTGCTGGGTCATCCATTGTGGGGACTGGCAACTTTCTCCCACTTTTGTGACTACCAGCATGTGCACAGTGGAATAAGGTTCAACATATCTTTAAGTTCAAGTTAAATATACGAGACATTCTGCATGAATGATCAGATCAGTCCTGACAGTACATTGTCTTATATTCAGCCACTTAATAATTGATCATCAACAGCCCATGGCAAGAGGGTCCCTTTCCTTCTACTCGTGTTCCGGGGCTTCTTTCACATACCCCTTCCAACCCTCTTCAGAGTCCTCCAGAGACTCATTACAAGTGTGCCTCGTCCTTTCTACTAGAGATTTGGGTGCCTGTCTCCTACTGGTGTGCTCCATGTGTTCATCCTGGAGCTCCCATGCTCTTTCCTTCCTCCTGCTACAGGAGGTATTAATCCTTTTCTGCAGGCGTCTCCAACTCTTGGACTGCAGACTGGTACCAGTCTGTGGCCTGCTAGGAACTGGGCTGCACAGCAGGAGGTGAATGGCAGGCGAACGAGTGAGTGAAGCTTTGGCTGTGTATTCAGCCACTCCCCAGCGCTAGCATCACCGCCTCAGCTCCACCTCAGATCATCAGGCCTTAGATTCTCATAGGAGCACCCGTCCCTGGTGCCAGAAAGGTTGAGGACCACTGCTTATTGCACAGACTGGTGTGTGGGAAACAGGGCTGTTAACCTACTGCCCCATCTAGTGTATCCTAGCAGCTGACACTGAGTGCTCTTACCGTGCACTTTTCCCCTGTTCCTCTCCTAACCTGTACCAATGCTGGGAGGCAAAGCCCACTCTCTTCATTTCACAGATGCTGATGACAACAAGAGCGGCTTAATCATAGCGGTTACTGGATGCTAGGCAGAGCTCCAAGTGCTTTACATAAGATCAACTCATTTAATTCTCACATCAGCTCTTTGGAAATGCTAGAGCTAATGTTCAAACCCAGATAGTCTGGATCCCGAGTTTATGCCCCTAGCATGGTGCTGACACATGAAGAAAATGAGACTCACTTTTCCAGGGTCCCTCACCCAGCACGTGGTAGGGCTGGCCCTAGACTTGAGCCCCTCATACTGTACTTCACCGTCCTTTCGTTGTGTTGCTTCCTTACAGCTTTGTGGACTGGCTGCTGGTGGTGACAGTAATTTCAGATGACTACTCAGTGCTGCTTATCATTTTTTAGGGGTGAATATTGTAAATCTTATTAGATTTATTTTTTATTTCTGTTTTAAATATTTTTATTTCTGTGTAGGTAACATCTTGGGTGTTATTCGAGACCATAAGAAGCTAGTGAATACATTTCGACTGATGCGAAGAGCAGGATATATCAATGAATTTGTTTCCATCTCAACAAATCTTACAGATCGGTGTGTCTATATTTCCTCTGATGGAGGAAGGTTGTGCAGGTATAAGTTGTTCAAAAATAGATTTAAGAATCTCTGTTTACTTTTGAAAGAAATAGACTTTTTTACTTTTGAATCTGATTTAACCTATCTCATTGTTAAGATACATTTAATTCAGTTAGCAAACATTTCATGAATATGCATACTGGGTACTGAGGATTCAAAGATTAGTGAGTCTCTACCCTTAGAGAGCTCAATCTGCTGGCAGAGGCAGAAATAATTGCTAATAACAACCAGTTATGCTAGTTGTAAATGCTAGACATTATTATTTTAATAGATGTATCACATGTAAGGCTTTAACTACATTCAACCCTGTAAGATCTGATTATTATTTTCATTTAACAAATGAGGAACTGGGGTTTAGTGAAACTAAGTAACTTACCCAAAGCTAGATAGTGATGGAGTCTGCTTTTTACTCAAAGTCCTTAGAATTCATCTGACTCCATGGATAATTTTACCCATGACATCCTGTTGCTATGAACTGAATTTTGAAGGATGAGTAGGATTGTGTTATTTGGATGAAGGAGGAAAGGAGAAAGGCTGATGAATGGCAAGAATAAAAAACATGGAGGTATGAAAAAATAATAACATTAGACCCAATAGAAAAGTGGATGCATTTTATTCACTGAGCAGACATTAAGGGCTTATTATATACAGGTGCTATCCAGAAGGTAGTGGTACAACAATGACTATAACATGGGATCTGGTTCTTTGAGGATATGCAGGGAAATCACCTGAAGACATTACCTATTTCCTAAGCACTCGCTTGTTTTACCTTTGTCATTCTTCGTAGACCTCTGGTAGTATTAGGGAACAAGTCAGTGAGCGAGCAGTGTTTAGAGTAGTGGAAAGAGCTTGGGCTTGGAAGTCTGTCCCAGCTCAAAGAGTGGACCACCGTTGTTTGTGTCTGTCCAGCATCTATTTTTTCTTTCAGTTCCTCTCCTCATTTTTATTTGAGGACTACTCCCTCTCTACTGGCAGTCTCTAGACCATCAGGAGTGTGACCCAGGCTCGGCCATTGAGACTTTCTCCTCATATAATTTGAATCCCGAGTAGAATAACTCAAGGGAAGAAATGTTTGGAACTGATTCATCCCTATCTCAACATGAGAGATTACCTGTTACTCCTCCCTTTCTGCATCTTTGGGACTGTCCTAGCATCTTTTCTTTCTGAGGCTTAACATTTCACCTTTTTCCTTGATTCTCATCACTCTAGTAAATTTTTATGCTTTCAGTAAATTCCTTGTTTAAAGAAGATTTTTAAAATTATTTTTTAGTAAATTTCATTTTTTGCTTGAGTTAGCCAAAATTCATTTCTTTACAGTCAAAATCGTAACTGATGATATACTTGTGTTTGAATCCTAACTTCATGCTTATTGGCTTGTGTGAATGAGTATATTGCTTAAGTCTCTGAGCCTTAGTTTCCTTGGCTTTAAAAATGTAAATAATAATAGTGCCTCCTTTGAATTGTCCTGAGAACTAATTGATATAAGATGTGGTAAGTGCCTGCAGGGTGCCAGGCACACAGCAGGTGTTTATTTATGGCTAACATGGTCCATTTAGGGGTGGCAAAAACAATTAACATTTTCTAAGTAACTCTTTTTTAGGATTTTTCTCTTTCTTTACATCAATTATAACATGACATAGTCTAAAAAAAAACTAATTCTTTTTTAGAAGTAATTTATAATGGCATAAAATAGACCTGGCAGGAAGAGTTAGTAGAATTTACTGAATAAAAGTAAAAACCGAGGTCGCTAAATGTGATCCCACCCCCAACTCCTGCTTCTGTCATCACTTCTGAGCCCTTCTAAACCTGAACGAAGCCACAGCCCTTGATGGAGGCAGCTATGTATGTCCCTCTGCTTCCCTGTCAGGAAGCCAGGATTTCAAAGTCAAGTTGATTTCCATGAAAAATTCACCCAGTTAATTTTCCAGCAACTAGTGTTTCCGTTTTGTTGTGCAGCAGCTCTTCTTAACTGTTTAAAAGTTCTCATTAGTCCTCAGTAAGTTATTTGGACCTTAGGGTAGGGTGCACAAGTGTCTGCTGGTTACTTGCTGCTCTGTAAGAGCCGCTTATCCAAACAGCAACAGCCCTTGACGTTTTGATGCTGCATGCCATCCTTTGTGTTGGTGTTTCCTCATGGTGGTGAATCCTCAGAGGCAAATTGCCACTGACAGTTACAGGTTAATCTGCCAGAATGTGTAGACCAAAAACTCTCTCTGCCTTAACGCCCGTCACATAGCTAAAAACCACAAAGTAATAAAGCTTTGTTCCCTGCAAACTTAATTGCCTTCTTTTAGGTTATGTGTAGCTTTAGGTAATCTGGTAGTGTTGCCCAATTATGTTTATCCTTAATCAGACCACTCACTACAAAATATTCATCAGACCCTCACTACAAAATAGCATCATTATCCTCGGTGACAGTTCTCTGTCTCCTGACTTCATGGGTGATAGATCACATATTCCCAGTGTGATATAGGAGATGCTTTTGATACGATGCATTTCTGTAGTTTTTTTAAGATATGATACTAAAGGTTTTGTTTTCTTTTTAGATATTATTATCATTTTTGTGTTATCTTTTCACTGAAAACCAAGCATTTCCTAAGATATTTGCAGGAAGCGGTGGATGCACACATACAGATATGAGCTGGCATGTATGTCTATGTGTACATGTACAGGTTTAGAAGGGCTCAGAAGTGATGAGAGAGAAATAGGCCTCTGTGTAATCACACATTCAAAAAGTACCTGGTGTCCTCAAGCAATCCAGAAATAAGTTTGATTATGTTTATAGATTCCCTCATTTCACGATAGTAAACTTTTGTGCTAACTTATTTTTTCTGTTGAACTGTGAATTTGTTTTTTCCATTCCAGACCGTACATAATTGTTAAGAAACAAAAGCCTGCAGTCACAAATAAGCATATGGAAGAGCTGGCTCAAGGGTACAGGTAACTAGCCAAAAGCAAACTTCTTGTTCTCCTTAGTACTTATTTACATGATGTAATCAGCAGTATCATTTGCTGTGAGCTTTCAAGAATAGTATATTTTCATTTTTAGTCTTTTAATTCATCCCCACCAAATATATCTGCCTGTTAAAAACCTATTTTTCTGTATGTTTACTTGCTTGGATATTGTAAAATATCAACTTAAAACATCATGAGAATTACAGTCATGGTATAAATTAGTTCACTATTAAGTATCTCTATAAGAGAAGAACTTTCAGCAATATGTTGATACAGACATTGCGTGTTTGTCATCATATAAAGTTTCTAAAGTAAACAAAGGTATTTGTAGAAGTGGAGATCAGATTGACAATCACTGATATTTTATTCTTTTTATTTCAGTGACTTGTGATCACTGTATGATCCAAGAATAACATATTTTAAGTATTCCAATGTAGTGAAGCTCTCTAAGAGAAAGGTGCTATGGGCCTAATGAAAACCAGTATCTTCCATTGTTGCATATAAAATACTGCAGTAAAATGCTTTATAATAATGAACATTTCGCCAATATTTCCCCAGGAATTTTGAAGATTTCTTACATGAGAGCCTGGTTGAATATTTAGATGTGAATGAAGAAAATGATTGTAACATTGCACTTTATGAGCATACAATTAATAAGTAAGTAGAATCCATAACAACCATAATTAAAACCTGTTCTGATTATAGAGACTGTCTTCTCTTTTCATTTCATCTGTAATTCTTCTCTTGTGTACTTGCTTAGTAGTTACTGTTAGAAGTATACTGTTTTATAATAAAGCATAACTCATCATTTATCCCCCTGTAAGAGTCACTGCTAACAAGTCATTTTTAGACCTAATTATCCTTCATATTCATTTTATATGTAGTAGATATTTTTTAAAAGGAATTGCTGCTATGATTTTAATATTTGACTACTGCCAAAATTTAATTAATGAATCAGTATACTGATTCATTAATTAAAAGATGTATTGCTCTCTTCTAGAGAGGATTTTATCAGTGGATGTCTGAATTCTCATTGTCAATGTGGGAGTTCCCTATGTAGTATGTTGTAAAGATACCTCTAAACTTATGAGCAATATAAATGTGAAATTGTAATATGTTTACAGTGTTTCTTCTAGAACAATGATATTTTTCAAAGCATCTGTGTTCTATTAGGAATACGTTAGAGGAAATTTATGTAACTTGCTGTCTGATGATTGTGACCGATGTATTGTTTCCCTGAAATTGTAATTTTTGAAGTTATATTGTTAAATAGGGAGTTTAATACTGCTACCTGATAGCTATTTATGTCTTAAATCAAGAAAGTATTTTTGTTTCCTGCTATCAGATGAAATATACCACTTTTTGTCTTATTGTAAGTTAGTATATGCTTTCAGTTAGAATTTTAATTTCTTAAAGGTATGAATCTCTCAAAATATAATTTTTATGCCCTTCATTTCAAGAATGACTGAGGATAAAGAATTCTTATATAGTAACCCCCTAAACAATTCCATCCTCGTTACTTAAACCAAAAACCTCAGCTTCAGCCTTGATTCCTCCCTCCTGTATACTCACCTCTACTCCCTTAGCGTATCACATGTACCTTCAAAATATACTTGGAACCTAAGCTCTTTCACCATGTCCACCTGTTACCCTAGTCCAGGCTACTGCCATTGCGTGCCTGGATTTTTGAAAAAGGTATGTGATTTTTTTTTTGCACTTGTCCTCATACAGTCTATTCTTAATAAATCAGAGTGGTCTTATCATTTCTCAAACCCCGCAGTAGCTTTCCATCTCCCTGGGTAGTCCTTACAGAGGCCTTCAAGTTTCTACTCAGTCTTGCCCGCCCTGCTTTACATGTGCAGCATTCTCTCTTACCTCCCCTTCCTTGCTCTTTTCGAGCCACACTGGCCTCTTCTTCAAACATTCTTTTGCCTCACATCTCTGCACTGGCTGCTCCCTCTTCCTGGAGCACTCTCTCACATACCTGCGTGGCTCACTCCACCTCCTCCAGGTCTTTGCTCAGCTGTCACCTTTTCATTGAGTTTTCCTGACCACTCTATTTAAAATCATTTCCCCTCTTTTGTCCATCCCTTTTCATATCTTTATTTTTCATAGCTTTATTTTTATTTTATTACCTTACAATAAAATCTGTAAAATGCATATATTTTTTTATTTATCTGTATATTGTCTGTTTTTCCCCCACTAGAAGCTTCATAAAGGCAGGGATTTTTCTGTTTTGTTCACTGCTATAAATAAATATAACTATTAGTGTCACCAAATCACCAAGTTAACACATACATGAAAGGCATTTTAAAAATAGAAAAAAATTTATATCATTTGATTTATACATATGATGTTTAAAAATGTAATTATAGATGTAAGTATATTATTTCATTTGCTTTTTATTACATTGTCTGACGACACATTAAATTAAGTAAAATAATAAATTCAATTTCTCAGTCATATTAGTCTAACTTTTCAAGTGCTCAGTAGCTACATTTAGCTAGTGGTTACCATGCTGGTGCCCATAAGTCTATAGTAAGTATTCATAAAGAAGATGTATTCCTCTCTTTAAAATGGTGACACAACTTTCTCAATATTAGTTGGAAAAGTGAAGAAAAGCAAATTACTGATTTTGTAGACATTTTAGTACTGCATTTCTATAAGCTCAATGTAGTAATTTCTTGATACGTGCTATTATTAATTAGTATATAATAGTGCCTTTTATTTTTCATATAGGAATTCCGTACTGTCTCCTTTTCTTTGTATTTCTACAAACAATAGAAATTTCTGTCGCTGAAAAAAAAATTTGTTTTATCTTATTTATCAGTTTTGCTAACATCAAATTTTATTGTTATTGAAATTTTGTTATTCAGTTTATTATGTTATATATATTTATATAAAGTTACATAAATTTTAATACCTAGGTCCCCCGAGATATCTCCTTGGACCTAGATAGTAGTATTTTTATACCCTTTCAGAATATTTATTTTAGTACTTGGTGGCTAAGATGTCTAATTCTTAATTAACTTGATAGAGATACCACCCATTTGGAAATTGAACCCTTCACTCTTCTCGGCGTTTGTGCTGGCCTGATCCCGTACCCTCATCATAACCAGTCCCCAAGAAACACATATCAGTGTGCCATGGGAAAACAAGCCATGGGTAAGATTTTCTTCTTGAACCTGGTTTTAAGTACTGGGATGAAAGACGTATCTTTATTCCTACTTTATTAGTATTGCATGTTTGGCAAGTCAGGCGTTCTAACACCCGAGTGTTAACCAGACTCAGAGGGTTGCCTATGGAGCCTTCAGCACTTGTAGGTGCCTCTGCCGTGTCTAAAAGTTAAACAGAAATGGAGGACATCTCTCACAACTTGTTCCCTTGACCAAACAAAGGGCCGTATAATAAATGTCACAGAATTATGAAGGGGTAAATATAAAAAGGAAAGCCCTATAAAATATAAGTTGTTAACCTGGAAAGATGAAAGAAAGAGCAGAAAAACTGAAGGTTAAGGGAGGAGAGGGAAAGGAAATAAAGATAAAAATGCACAGTGTGTACTAGAATGTACTTACTAATTGTCTGGATGACAGTCATCGAACCCATGATATTCTTGTAGTTGCTTCTGTAGCTCTTGAAACATCCAATTCGTGTCACACCAATTTCTGAAATCATTTTCCTTTCTTTCTATTTTCCTTTTAATCCATCCATTTAATGACCTGTACATCCATTCATAACATTTATTGAGCATCAACTATAGACCAGACAATGGGGCTGGAACTTGAACATATAGAGATGAGAGAGCCCTGTTCTCAAGGAGTTCACAGTTTAGTAGGAGAGGCCAGCAAATAAAATGGTAATGTAGTGTGATAAATGTTATAATAGATGGACAGCCAGGATTTAGGGGAACAAGATCAGAAAGGTCACTTAAGATTAGAGAATAGGTTGTTTCTAAAGAATAGAACTGAACTGAGTTTTGAAAACGCTAGGATTTCTCACAGGTGTGGAAATATAAGTAAGTATTGCATGGGAAAGTCTCGATGCAGTCTCGATGCTTACATATGGCTATTTAGTACAGCAGTGGTAGAAGTGCCTTATTTTAAGGAGTTTGGATTTTATCTTGAAGGTGAAATAGAGAGAAAACAATGGGAAGAAAGTTTTGCTTACAAACTTTGAAATATTTTTTTAAAATCATTTAAATCCTAATAAGTTTAACAAATTTTATTTTCATATATGTCTGTGACAAATATGACTTATCGCTCTCTGAGGATTTGATGTATGATTTCATTGGGAGAAAAAAAAATCTATAAAAGGTCTTTGCATTGCCTTTGGGCAACAGCCAGAATGCAGTTAGCTTCTCAGTTACCAAGATTCCACTGCAGTTGACCATAGCTTGACAATTAAGGAATTTTATTTCTCATTACGGATAAAGAGTATATATTTTTTTCCGAGTTTTTATATTGCCCTTTGGTTGGCCACGAAGAAATAAGAAGCATGTCGTCCTGTCACCATTTACCTGAATGATATAATGCCTGAACAGTTCAGAATAATTCCCAGTGGGAAAGAAAGTCTAAACAGCAGCTCATCAATTTAGTCTTTCCCATTCACCCTCAGCAGCAGTGTAGGCCGATTTCCCGCTTGTGCCTCTGACTTGCTAACAAGTGAAATATACAGTACTGAACCCTGTGTGTCATGAAAGGGCTATCACTTCTATTGGGTTTACCAAACCATTTTGTTTCATGATGTGAATCCCGGCTGAAACAATACACCTTTTGTGTAGAACCTTCAGCAGAATTAACGGAAGACTAATCACTTCATCGCTAATGCCACTCTTTAGTGTGTGTGTTTGAAGATTGAAATAGAAAGGTCTACATCTATCTCCACTTAGCAAAAATTTTTTTAAAGAAGAGACTTGAAGGAAAGCAGTAATATTTTAATTTTTTTAACTCTCCTCCAAACCTCCCAAAGAAGCTTTTATTTTGTGTCCATCAGTATCCGAAATGTTCAGTTAGTTGCCACACACAGTTAAGCAGGATCAGTGTGTACAGAAAGCCAATTCAGTGTCTGTAGAGTTCTTTTGTAGTTTTCTGTGTGAAGGTTTTTTTTCTCGTTTTGTTTTGAGTGTCATTTGCAATTCATTGTCTGTGTTTTCTGAGGTTGGTGTATTCAGCTGCTCTGACCCTGGGTCCCGCACATTTAGCTCCTTGGTTACAATCCTCTGACGTTACTGCTGACGCTGGGAGGACAAAAGCCACTGAATATCTTAAAGTAATAATTAAAAAAAAAAAAAGCCTTTGTTACTGTTTGTTATTATAAAACACCTGACTGGAAAGAAAAGCAGAGAGATAAAAGTACATTTAAAGTTGGCTCATAACATTGCCATATTTCTCTTTGGACACTCAAATAGCTGCAGAAGTCTTGAGCAAGGTCTATATGGAAAATCACAAAAGGAACAGGGCGGGCAGAGGGAGAGAACCCACAGCAGAAGCCCAGATCTGTAAAGCAGACCTAACACTTTAGACTTCTCTTTGTCATTTAATTTCATGAAGTCTTGACAGCTGGTAACTCAAAGTCCCTCTATCTCATTTTAAAAATGAGCTGAAGATTCTGTGGTCTTCATCTATTAGTCTGTGTGGCAAGTGGAAGACAGTAGCCCAGAATTAACTCATTGAATATTCTAGCCAATCTGGAAAACTTGCTGTCTGCCTTTCACCATCAACTCCTCCTATTCAAGAGTAAAGAAATGAGTGAAAGTCATTTACTGTCATTATGAAGGAGACCAAGACTAGCACAAACCAGAGACCGAAAGCCTTACCTTATACATGAGAAATGGCTGTCTACTCCAACGTGAAACACCAGGGGTGGGTGTTTCTTAAATCTAAGGCTCTTTAATAAAGTTCAGTATTCCACACAGCATCTTACTGTGCTACCGAGCAACACTTCCTTCCGTGCCCATGGTCCTGTGTGTTGTGACATGGTTCAGAGCAAGAAGTCAGGTGACGTGTGTGGAAATGGCGAGGTCTCTAGGTCACTCAGTGCTACAAGTAAAGGCTGTGGTGTTGGAGCTGCATTGTATATACTCTCCCTGGCACTGGACACAGTTCACATGACTCACGCTTTCGTACCCTGCCTATTTTATTAGTTGGCAATCCTCTAGTTCAACGCTTTCTCCTATTTAAAAGATCTTTCAGTCACTATCAGCTCAGTTCATGAATATGCATCCCCTAGCCCTGGCTTCTTCTCATCATCCCTTCCCCTTCAACTTCAAATTGCTGGGACATTTTCTTTTAAACTCAGGAGCTAGTGTAGCTTCTGTTTTGTTTTGTTTTGTTTTGTTTTGTTTTGTTTTGTTTTGTTTTGTTTTGTTTTGTTTTGTTTTCAGTAGGTTCCATTCCCAAGCAGATAGTTTCTGGCTCTTGTATTTCCCACTTTACAGTAGGAGGGACTTTACTAGAAATAGGCTGGAGAATTTTGAGATACTAAAACATATACAAAGATCCTCAAAAAACTTTGTTTTATTCTGTATCTCTCCCCCACTTTCTGTTTGACATTTTTAAATGAGTGTTCTTTATTTGGGGGTACAAAACGAAAAGATGTCTTGGCCAAATTGTCCCTGACAATTCTTATTTTGGAATTCTGTGATTAGTTAAAAAAAATAAATAAATAAAATCATTTAAACTATTTTAGATGTAAGCTTATGTGATAGTTCTTGTGACTAGAATATTAATAATGAATACTCATGGAGGATAAATTAAACTAAAGTTCAGTGTATAATTTAGAGTTGGTGGTAAAATGGGTGATATTGCAGGGCTATAGGGTATATATTTTTATTAGTACTAATATTGTTAATATTAGTCATAATGAATGTTGCCACTTATTTAATACCTAAATGATTTGCATACATTTCTTTTAATTATTAAACAATGCTGTCACACATAATACATACCTTTTTTGTTTCTGGCAAGGAAACTTGAGTCTCAGTTTGGTTGAGTAACTTATAAAAGGTTATGTCTTCCATGGAATGCTATCTATAAAACTTACTAAAATTCTTCTCAACTGAAACTAACTTCTTTCCTCATTTTTTTCTCTTCACTGTGGATCATGATCAGGTGCTATTGCTGCTAGACTATACATATAAGCCCCTTGAGGACAGGAACTGTGCTGCTTATTACTGTATCCTTTATGTCTAGCAGAATACCAGCTTTGTAGGTAGAGTATAGTCAGAACTTAATAAATGTTTCAACAATGAAGGAATGAATCTGTGAGCACATTAAAATTGTTAAGAAATCAGGTGCACATTTTTTAAAAGAATCTTTGAAATGAAAAACTAAGTTGGAAAGCTTATACAACCTTATTTTAAGACTTACTATAAAGCCACAGAATGAAAGAAGTGATGAAGACAGTATGATATTGACATAAATGTAGACTTAAAGATTGATGGAATAGAATCAAAAATCCAGATATAGATCTACACATTTATGGGCAGTTGATTTTCGATGAATGTGTCAGGACAATTCAGGAGAAAGGAAAACCTTTCAACAAAATAAAACGCCTATGTGTATATAGAGAAACTGAACATTTCCTGCCTCATGCCATACATAGTATTAACACAATATGGATCTTAACCCCAAAGTAAGAGCTAAAACTACAAAAGTTTTAGAAGGAAGTGGATGAAAATCTTCACGACCTTGAGTGACCTAAGATTTGTTAGCTAGAACACAAAGAGTATAAACTGTAGAAAAGAAAAAAAAAATAATTGATCTTAAAATTAAGTGACCTTTAAGCCTCATAATGGGAAAAAGTATTTGTACTACATATAGCTGATAAAGGATTTGTATCCAATATATAGAAAGAACTCTTAAATAATAAGACAGTGCAGTCTGAAGATGAGGAAAAAGAAAGCAAAAACCAGACATTTCTCAGAGAGTAATAGAAATGACCGATACACTCATGAAAACATGTTCAATTATTAGTCATCAGGTAACTATAAAACTGAGATACCACTAGCCACTCTATTAGAGTGACTAAAATGAAAAAGAATGACACGCTCAGTGTTGGTGAGGGTGTGAAGCAACCAGAACGTTCATACTCTTCTCATGAGAACATAAAATGATATAACCAGTTTAGAAAAATCTTAAGCACTTTCTTCAAGCTAACCATAACTACCCAGAACATGAATGTTCATAGCAGCATTATTCACAGCAGCCTATAACTGGAAGCAACACAAATCCATCAGTAGGTGACTAAATAAACAAGAGTACTTAGTACACAGCAATAAAAAGGAATGAACTGTGATACATGCAACCACATGGATGAATCTCAGAATATTATGCTAAATGAACGAAGCAGCTCAAGAGGGTACATACTGGATGATTCCATTTTTGTAAAATTCTAGAAAATGCAAACTGATCTATAATGATCAAAAACAGATCAGTGGTCGCCTGGGGCCTGGGATAGAGGTAAGGCTCTCTGGGGAGTGTTGGAAATATATCTGGATCTTGATTGATTGTACAAGGTGGTCTTTTCACAGATGTATATACCTGTCAGAGCTCATCAATTTGTACATTTTACACATTGAAGTTTGTTGTATTTAATAATGTTGATTAAATAAAAATCAGGCAAAGGAAGGCACAAAAGTAGTTAAGTGCATAAAGCTTCATTTTTTCGAATTTGTCAGTATACATTTTCTAAGCTGCGTGCCTTCTTACTAACCTTTTTATTTCATCTTAAAATAAAAAACTTGACATTTCAACCTACATTTATATACCTTGCAATGCCAACTTGTGACGGCTAAGAAAGTTATGATCAAGAAAATATGACTTTGTAAAAACAATTATGTCCTAGTAGTAAGGATATGAAATCATTGGAGACCATAGTTACAGTAAAACAGGACAGTAGAATTCATCTTATATTTTTATTGTGTTGTTATATATATATGCAATGCTCTTTTTAAAGAAGTTGAAAATAGTAATAGAGGCATCCTAGTTTGAACATGTGCTGCACCCAGACTAGTCTTATAATTTAATTTCTGCATGGCATTTTCTAAAAAGGAGCTTGCTTATTGGCAAAATAGTCATTCATAATTTTTATAAAAACTATGGAGCACAATAGCATTTTGAAGTTTCATAATATAGAAGTCATAGTTTAAAAATCACATTTTAACCGATATACTCCTTGAAGTTCTTTTAAAAGTAAAGAAAATTTCTTATGAGATCATAAGCACCAGACATTTGCTAAATCACTTTGCTCTTCATTCAATGCTCAGTTGTAATGGCCAAGAATTATGTTCAGGGTCTGGTAGCACAATTTACAGCAGGATCCAATCTCTCTCAACATTGTTTAGAGGTGCAGCCATTTATGCTCTCCTGCTGCATAATAATGCTTGTCTCAGGTTTCAGAAGACATGCTTGGCAACCTGGTGGGACATTGCCTGAACCCTTGACTCAAGCTGGGTGAAGTATACAATTGGAGCTGAAATCTCAACATAAATTTTAAATGATTTCATATAAAAAGACAAACTTATTGTCAGTGAACTTCACCATGGTTCGAGTGGTGATTTTATTTCTAAAACAGTAAGTGATCTATTACCAGGTGTCCTGCCCAGTTTATTAGTTGGCACTAAAATTACATAAATTAAGTTGCAATTTATGGTGTAAACTCAACAAAAAGTTCATGAGGTCCAATTTAATTATTGTTTTTCAGCTGAAACTTGATAAATTTTATGGAGATTTAAGCACTAATATATACTATATCGTAAAGAGTATAATGTGATCCTTCAATTTTATTTGATTGACATTTGTCAAGCATCTGTAGTGAGCCCAGGGCTGTTCTAGGTGCTTGCTCCTTTACTACCCTACAGATTTCAATATTTATTTCAATAGTAGTCGTCAGGGAATACCATATCATTTTGCTGCCTGAGTAGGTTATTTTCATCCCTAAATTGAAATCACCATTGATTTAATGACATGAGTACAGAGAAAAAGGTAAAGGAAATAAATAGTGAGTTTTGATGTCTGCTCCCCTTACGAGCTTAACTGTATCAAATGGTACATAGGGATCTTGGGGTGTGTGAGTGTTACGGATGTATCATGCTGGAAGCTTGTGCAAGAGAGAGAAAGCTACTTTCTTAGCCACTCGAGGAAAAGAAGAGATACCTGGGAGAAGTTAGAGGCCCAGTAGCCTACACTCAAGCTCAGCCATTGGGCGAAGGTGTATTTTCCAGTTTTAAGGTCTCTGAGTAGGAGCAAATCTAGGAGAGTGAAAGCCTCTTTTTCAGGCAGGTCCACAAACTCTGATGAACCCCTGTAGGGAAAAGGGAGAGCAGGTAACATTCTGATTTCATTTCTAGTTGACAGTAAAACCCTTTCGAGGTCCAGTCAGGTGGCTGATTGCTGAGGAGGGAAGAGCCCAGCCCTGCATGGACAGGGCATGGGATTCCTTAGGGAAATGCCTTTCCCCATTTATCTCCACTGTTGGCCACAGAGTAAGTGTTTGTTTACGGCTAAATAAATGAAGAGTTAGGTAAATGAATAAATTTACTCTTCTCGACTTTCACTTTCCTCTTCATTCTGTTCCCTCCCTTTTCTCCTGTTTTCTTTTTCATTTAGAATATTTGTGATTGTCCATTTCTTTTTATGAAATATATCTGTTTCTACCACAGCATAAAAGCTCCTTGTCGTCACTGGTGCTGTTCTCCATACCTTCGCCTAGAAACTGGAAATGTGCCTAGTACATAGAAGAACCAAATGCAAAACTGTTGACTTATGAAATTAACCAGTGGAGACTGGAATTCCTCAAATGGATTGATTGTATAAATCTAAAAAGTTGAAATTTATTAGATTAATATACTTTGAGTGTGATTTTTCTTCTTTGTAGGATTTATAATATTTCTGAGAAAAAATGACTTGGGAGTCATTAACCACTGTGAGGGTGTTGCTTTTGAAATGTTTGACCTAAAGATTGTCTTCATTTTAATTAGTGAAATTAATGTGTTTATCACTGTATTGATTGCTACTTAATTATTTGACGTAATAGAATGTCACATTTTGTTTTCTCCAATATCAATGAAGGTACCATTGGTTACAACCAACGGAACAGAATTGATACTCTAATGTATCTACTAGCATATCCACAAAAACCCATGGTTAAAACAAAGACCATTGAGTTGATAGAATTTGAGAAACTGCCTGCTGGACAGAATGCGACAGTTGCTGTGATGAGCTATAGTGGCTATGATATCGAAGATGCTCTTGTTTTAAACAAGGCCTCTTTGGACAGAGGTAAGTGAATTTTCAAAGCTCTAACACTAAGAGTGCTTTGTGCAGAATTAGATATAGGGATGATCAATGTAAAAATCACTTGATGTCAGATTGTTAGGGTCAGTTCAAGTGATTTGAGTTTTATACAAATAAGAGGCAGTTAGGTTTTGGTATCAACTTTTAAAAATGAATATTATATAGAGGCAATTTATTAAATATGTTTTTAAGGAATCTTTTTTTCTTTGTTATTTTACTTTATTGACTTGAGATAATTCCTCAACAGAAAACATATAAGAATTTATTTTCCAGAAATTACAATAAATGAAATATGTTTTTTGCATATATCTAGTTATATATTCAACAACAAACCTGTTTAAGAGACAGTAGCAACATTTGTATGTAAAGGCTATTTTTTAAATTGTATATCTCAACCCCATGTTACACCTTTTCATTAGCAAAATGATAAATGTTAAAAATATGTGTACATGAACCCTGCCTTATAGTTTTTATGCTTTCCTTTCTGGGGTTTTTTTTTTTTTTTTTTTTTTTTGACGGGTTACTTTTGCAGTTCAGCATTTCTTGGTTTATTAGCCATCACTTGATCTGAAGTCTGACTTCTCTCTTCATAATCTCTGTTTCTCTTTTTCTTCTCTGGCATACCCACTCTGCCTTCCCCTTCACTCTTTGAAGTTGCTAGGCAGCCCTAATAGTACTCTTAGACATGTGTCTTTGGCATTAATGTTGGCTGCACTTAATTTATGCCTCTTTTTTTCCTCCAAATGACAACAGCCATGCTTTAAAACTAGATGTTTTCCTTTCTGATTAACTGGTAACGTTTAGGTGGAAATCTGAAGACTTTGTGATATATGTCAGAAACTCCGCAACACAATTTAATGATCTGAGTTTACCGTCCACTAGATTTTAAGCTACCGCCTGTAAATAAAATGTTCAATTATACTTCGGGAAAAAAAAAAAACACTTCTTGATTTCATGCAGTTCAGAATCACACTGTACTCCAGCATGTAGCAGTTAATGGCCATTGTACGAAATTTGAAGATCATGTAATGTTTCCAGAGCAGCTGGCTCTTGGAGCCGAGTCAATTACGGCCATACACGATTTAATAGGAGCCATAATGGTGAAGACCTTTCTCGAAGACACACAAACATCTTCATTTACCATCCAGTTATAGAAATGTGTTGTTTCATTGCACAATCACCTTCCCATTTAAAAAATTAGATCACTGAGATTTTATTTAGAAATCTACTTTTTCCTGATTTTCAAAATTTACATTTTTAGATTTCTTGTAAGTGTTCTACTTTTGCAGGAGAATCCTAAGTGAAGGATTTTACAGCCATGCATTTATTTCATCAGTAATAGCTAGAATTGAATCCTGAGACATTTTCCTATTTAAGCAAACTCAACATGGCTCAGTACATCCTGGGGAGATTAGAGAGAGAATCCAGTTAAAATAACTGCTTGGCCAAAGCGGGGTGGGAGGTGGGAGGTGGGGGGTGGAGAAATAAATGCAGCTACAGAATCTTTGGAAATAGAATTTAGTGTTGAAGGAATGACAGCTCTTTTGGGCAACTCTACACTGATGAATCTTTTTATGAGATTCAGTGTTTGAGCTCTTTGCTCCATCTATTTTGTTCATTTTTATTGATGTTTAGTTTATAGTTGATCTCAGGTCTTTTCCCTCATCTACTAGATAAATGTGATCTAAAAATGTAATCAAAGTAAACTCTAATCTTAAAGGTTAGCCTGCCTGCCTGCCTGCCTGCCTGCCTGCCTTCCTTCCTTCCTTCCTTCCTTCCTTCCTTCCTTCCTTCCTTCCTTCTTTCTTTCTTTCTTTCTTTCTTTCTTTCTTTCTTTCTTTCTTTCTTTCTTTCATCATAACTGTCTCTCCCATTAAAATCACTTCATTGTTTATTTTCATTTTCTCTTCTCTCTGGAGAAGAATTAAATTTTTTTGTTTGTTTGGGACTTCCTCTCAGAAAAAGTAAAACTTGCCAGAGAAGGTTAGTGGGAGTTATGCACCGAAGGATGTGTGGGAAGAATTCTGGCTGATCAGTGGACTTGGTCTGTCTCAGCTCTGCCACCAACTTGCTGGGTGACCTTGGTCACTTAATGTCTTCAGACTTCACTTACAACACCTATAAGATTGAAGGGTCAAGCCAGGTGATCTCTGAGGCCTTTTCCAATTCTCACATTCTGTGGCTCTGTGCTCTAAAAGAATCACAGTGACACTTATGTTTCTCTCATCTTCCTTCAACGTAATGAAATACAAATATTCTATGGTGAAAATGGTTGTAGAGATTCCAGTGTTTACAGACAGTAGGTAGGGAAGGAGCCTTGAGCCAGTTCTTCAGATTAGCAGGTTGTTATTTGGTTTAGCCACTCCCAGATTATCCAAGTGTAGAGCAGTTTGTGGTGTTTTTTTTTGGGGGGCGGGGGGTGGATGAGGGTGGAGGGAATAGAGTTGGGGTGGGTTGTTGAATAACAAATCTGTGTTTTCTCATAGTTTACTACTGCTCGTGGTTCTAATACCCATTTTGATTTTTTTATAGGATTTGGGCGTTGCCTCGTATATAAAAATGCTAAATGTACACTGAAACGATATACCAATCAGACTTTTGATAAAGTGATGGGGCCAATGTTGGACGCTGCCACAAGGAAACCCATCTGGCGACATGAAATTTTAGATGCAGATGGCATTTGTTCTCCAGGTAAAGGCCTTAAAAAATTCTAATGTATGCATTCTTAAGTTTTAAGTTATTCAATAATATATCTTAATATTTAGTAAACAGTGCAGAAAAAATAACAACCTATAAAACTACTGTCCTAACTCAACCAGTATGGTTATTTTTGGTGAATTTCATTCCACTCTTTTTATACATGTGTTTTTACATGGAAGTAATCTCTTCTAGATATACTTTTCTAGTTATAATTTTGAATAACAGCCACTTTAAGGAAATACTTATAATAAGGTCACGTTCCTGAATCTACACTGGTATGTCATCATTTGTGTACTTAGCTTACAGACTGACTTTAAAATCTTTCCCTAAAAATTGACTTCACTGTAATTATGGATTTGTAATGTATTTTGTTGATGCAACTGACAGCCCTGCCCTTATGAGTCTCATGGGCTTGTATAGGAGACACACTAATCAAAGGAACATACTTAAACACAATGTCTAATTTCAAACAAGATAAGGATCATATAAGAAGCTATGAGGCCAAAATATAGCAAGAGGATTTGACTAGCCAGGAGGATTGGGATAGCCTTCCGTAAGAAGTGAGCTGGCTTCTGAAGTGTACATGGAAGCAACTGATGAGGAGGGAAGAGGAGTGTGTTTTGAGTAGTAGAAAGCACCTGTGCAGGTGTCCTGCAGCCTGACAGTTAAAGGATCCGAAAGAAGGCCAGTAGGCTACAACAAAGAGAGTGCTGGGCAGTGGGTGAACATGAGTGTAAGGAGAAAGAGAGGGGGAGGGGAGGTGGGAGCAGGGGCCTTGTAGCCTTGTGACTGTTTTCATTATGATCCTAAGAGCAATTATAGAATCAGATATGCGGTTCAAAGTTATCATTCTGACTATAGTATGGAAAAAAGAGTAGAAGGGGACTCAAAACAGAGGGGCACCAGCTGGGAGCTCTCACAGCAGACCAGGCTACAGGTGACAGGCGCTGCTGTGGGATGGAGAGAAGGGCTGGGCTGGGGAGATGGTCAAGATGGGAAATCAACCTGATGGTGCCTGGGCGGTGAGCACTGCATCTGCTTTGGTGCCCAAGCCACACAGCACATGGCTTCCCCTCCTTCCTGCTACTTTTGTTTCTTGGAGAATTTCTTTTACTTTTAGCCCAGGTCATGTAGGCTAAATAAGTGCTGTGACAGTACTATAGTAGTTGGTCTTTGAGCTTACCATGAAAAGATGCAAAGCAAAGGTGAGAACAGCAGGAAAATCAAAGAAATCTTTTGATTCTTTCATTGCCAAAATTAAGTTGGCAGTGGCTTATTTCAGAGTGAAATAATTATTAATAAAAATAAGTGGCCCAAATCCATCCTAACACCCTAAGGTATATAAAATTGCTACCTACCGACAGGACGTTTCTCTTGTTAATGTGGCCCCCTAGATCGGTTTCTTAATTTAATACACATTAAATTAGACTGTGATCTGAATCTATGATTTAAAAAAAAAAAAAAAGCTTTGCAAAATTACAAACTAGCCCTGTTGAACTCTAATTCTCACTATATGGACTCATTTTTATTTTCTCCCATGTCTACACTTCATGGATCAAGTCTAAGCATAGTTTTATGCCCTAATAATCTTTGCATGCCACACAGATGATATAATGATTTGTCTAACACCCTTCTCTTTCATAGGTGAGAAAGTGGAAAACAAACAAGTGCTTGTAAATAAGTCCATGCCCACAGTAACTCAGATCCCTTTGGAAGGAAGTAACGTGCCGCAGCAGCCACAGTACAAAGATGTGCCCATCACGTATGTATTGGCCGTGGCTTGGAAATACACAGAAAGATGTTTTTTTAAAAAAAAGAAGGGCTAGGGGGAATTAGAAGCTGGCTCTTGGAAGGTTGGAGGAGTAGAAATAACAATTTGGGGTACTAATAGTTGTCATGAGGACAACACAGCCTGGAAGATACAACTGAGCTGTGGAATCACAGAGACTTTCTGACCTATATTTGAGTTGTGAGCAAATAGGCAGGGGTTCCAGGTAGAGAAAAGAGTGAAAAGAAGGGTAAACAGGTTTAGTGGACTGCTGCAACTTGCTGGGGTTAGGGAAGATTTTGGAATTCATTCCATAGGGAGTGACATGCTCAGATTGTGCGTTTAACCCATTTCCTGTTTGCCCCGAGAATACTTGCCAGTGGTGCTTGGCAGCTGCAGCATTTACCCTGAGATAACTCACTGATTAGAGTCCTATCCACCCAAGTTTTCCAGGAAATATCTCTTATTATTACCTTTGCATCGCTCTAGTATATCAATAGTCTTGGAAACAAATGATATTATTCTGTTTATAGCATTCTGTTTTTAGTAGTGGTATTTTCATTTACAAAATACAGTAATTCTCAGCCAGCGAAAATGTCAAATCCTAGAAAATGTGGCATTCCTATGTGTGATGTTAAATTAATGCTGGCAGTGAGCTGCACTTTTTTTTTGTTTCTAAACGGGAAAAAGGTTAAAAAATAAAATATGACAAAACATGTCAGCCACTGTGGCATTCCCAGTATTCTAGAATATGTCTGGGCTTTTGTTCTGGTTCTGTTGTATGTTATCTTACATAGATAAAGCACTTAAACTCCATTGGCCTCAGTTTTTTCATCTCTACAATGAAAGAACCAGACTCATTAATCTCCAAATTCTCTCTGAGGTCCAAAACATAATGAAATGTGAGATTTAGAGAGACGAGCCACAGGCTAATGACAGCAACTGCACTACGATGATAAAACAAAACTAAAAGTAACAAGATACCCAGCCTAGGCAAGGTGAGCTAGGTCAATAGTTCATGATGCCGCAGTACAGGGTGACATAGGAGAACAGATTCCTGGGCTATGAAAGGCCGTTTAACAAATCCATTCACTGCACAGTGGTTGAGGCCTGCTCTGTGCCAGCCACTGTGCCCCAATGCCAGAGATTGGAGCTGAAATAGCCCTAAGCCTTGCCCACAAGGAGTCACATCCAGTTGGCAAAGTCCTATTTAAAAAATATGTGCAGTAATTACTATGATCACAATAGCTTAATTGAGGACTTTTACTGTGTCAGTTACTGCTCTTGGCATTTTACATATGTTAGCTCAGTTAATCTTACCACCACACCATGAGCTCTGTTCTCTTAGGTAGATAGTTTAGGTAATTGAGGTTGCACAGCTACCAGGTGCAGAACCGGGATTTGAACTCATGCAGTCTGGTTATACAGCCCCACTCTTGACCACTGTGCCCAGAGAGGAAAGTGGGACCTTCCACCTGGGAGAGGGGTCAGGACCCTTTACTGAGTCCTACAAAATGAAAGGCTGCTTTAGAAATACAGTGCTGGTTGTGCTAGTTGCTTTTCTTCCTGTCCATCCCTCCTCCTTCTGGGTTCCATTTCGTTTACTCTTTTGGGACCTTGCTCTGTCATTTTGTCTTCTATCCTCCCATATTTTCAACCGTGTTTTATTGATTCCTTCCTCACAAGCTAGAAAATGTGCCCAGATATTTACCTTTAAAAGACAATAAAACCTTTTTGGATTTCATATTCCTTTCTAACTACCACTCCACTTTTGAGCACAAAGCTCCTTGGAAGAGTTGTCTGTAATCTCTGTTTCCACTTCTTACTTTCCACATGCTCCCTGAGCCCTCTGAAGCTCTTTCACCTCCTACCTCTCCATCCCACTGAAACAATTCTGGAAGAGGTCACCAAGGATAGCCTGGTCATTCATTTCACTCAAAAAATAGTACTGGAGCACTAACAATATGCCAGGAATTGTTCTAAGTGCATGCGCTAGCACAGTGAACAAAACAGGCAGAAATCCCCACGCTCGTGGTGCTCATACCTGGGTGCTGAGAGGTAGATCGTAAACAAAACCTATAATAAGTAAATAGTTGTCAGATGGAGGGATGAATTTCATATGACCTTCCTAGAACATTCGACACCACTAACATCTCTTTTCCCTTGATTGCGTGGTACTGCCCTTACCTGGCCCTCCATTAGTCTAATTACTCATCCTCGGCCTCCCTTCCTTCCTCAGGCCTTTCCTGTTCTTCATAGCACTGATACCTTCATTCCTCTGCACTTCTTTTTCTCTTTTTTTTTTTTTATTTGATTGTGAGTTCCTCTGGGCAGGAGCCATGTCTACCTAGTATATATGGCCTACAAGGACCTAACACAGTGGACTTTTAATACATGTTAATTATATGAAAAACAGATGAGACAAAGTGTGTGAAAAAATAACAGGAAAGCTTAGTCGATAAAAATAGTACTTAAAAAGTGCTATTACTTAAAAAGAACTTGGATTCAAGTCTGATAGTTGTCAGCTCAAATCCCAGGTCTACTTTGTATTAATCATGTGTCCTGAGCAAGTTTTTAACCTTCTAAGCATCAATTTTCCTTGTCTATAATAAGGGAATAACAGTATGTGCATAATATTTGTGGTGAAGATTAAATTGCATTATGTCTGCCTCATAATAAATGCTTAATAAATGTTAGCCATGTAAAACTAGGACTATAAGGAGAAATTGTAACATTGGATTTAGTGTTGAAAATGAAAGCCATATTTTAGAGTCCTAAATGGGAATGTCAAAATATCTGTGATATAGGCAGTGAAGAAAATATGGCCTGGGGTGGTAGATTCACAAAGGGCAGTTTGAAAACTCTGTTTTAGTGACTTTCTCTTAACATTAGCTACAAAGGGGCAACAGATTCATATATTGAAAAAGTGATGATCTCTTCAAATGCCGAAGATGCTTTTCTGATCAAAATGCTGCTGAGACAGACAAGGCGTCCAGAGATTGGAGACAAATTCAGCAGTCGTCATGGACAGAAAGGTAAATTCTTTCATTTCTCAACTTGTTTATAAAACTAGATATACTAAAATATTTATTAACCACAGGTGTAAGAAATGTTTTATAAGTTCCCCCCATTAAAAATTTCAGTATGTTTGAAAAATTATTACATTGTTATCAAAATTATTCTTGTTTTGTTTCTCAGATTAACCTGTTTATATTTTAATGGTATTTAAAATATATACCATAGAGTTGCTTCTCTGCTATTTATTTCATTCTCCTGTAGCTGTTCAAAATTATAAATATATTCTAGGTGACATATCTACTGAAGTACAGATAGCTGTTCAAAAAACAGAGTAATCCCTATTTTCTCTAAAAGGTACATATTTAAACTACTGTATGTTCTATCAGGTCATAGTATCATAAGATGTTAGCGGAAGATACCTCAGAACTCTCTACCCCTTTATTAACAGATGAAAAAAGTTGAGGTCCTGCGTGTTTCGTGGCCAATCGAGGATACCCAGCTGGTTGGTTGCTGGGCTGGTGTTGGAATCCAGGTCTCACATCTCCAGTGCATTGCTTGGTCCTCTGCACAGTGACCTCTCTCCCAGATGGCATTTCTCCATCCAGTCCCACTGGCAAGCCTCACTCTGTGGAGGGTTACACTGGGTTTTCATCCATCTGTGGTTTGGTTTTATCTTCAGAAGACATAACACTATGTCACTGTTGGTTAACTTATCATAAACAGGGGAGAGGGGTTCTTTTAGTCAGTATGCGTATTGTTTAAAAGTGGAAAGGTACTCTTGGAGTTTGAGTTGTGAGTCTGCCACTTGCTAGTTTTAAGAAAAACAGCAGCAGCAGCTAACACTTCTGTGGCACCGACCTTGTGCCTGGGAATGTTCCCAGCACTTTACATATACTAACTTCTTTGCTCCTTGTACTGTCCTGGAAGGTAGGTACTATTATCCACATTTTACAGACGAGGAAACAGAGGCAAAGAATGATTGGCAGAACTGGTTTTTGAATCCTGGCAGCCTGGCTCTAGAGTTCAGGCCCTTTAACTAATTTCTGTGCTATCCTGACTGTTTAGCAGTTAGCATTGTGCCTGGCACATGGTACGTGCTGAAGAAAGGATAGCAGTGGTCATTAGCAGTGGCTGTTATTCATTCTACGTTTCAACCCTGAATCTCACCTTTGCTTAAAAATTACTAGTGTGACATCTTATTCTTAATTGATTGGTTTAAAGATAATTGCACATTATATTCTTGCTGGTTTTAACTGTTTATTTGCCAAGCTAGTATAGCAAATGTTAGTTTGTTTGGTCATATCAATTCAGCCTTAATTGTCATTCCATCAGTGAAAATTTTTCAGACCAAGATACTGTTTCATCAAAAGCATTTTTAGTTCAGTTGGCAGATGCAAGATTGTTTAGCCTGTCAATATTTTATAAGAAACAATTGGTGCCATCTATCAATGTGAATTTGACACCTCTACTTCATATAATTTTGTAAGAGGCTAACTCTTAATACCTTTTGAGTGTTTTTAAACATAGCTTTTTAAACAAGTTCTAGTGTTTTCTGCCTACCAGTGACAGTCAAATTCTCTATATTGACTATTTCTCTTTCTCTCTTGGTCTTGACAATTTCTGAGATGCACTCCTAAGTCATTTTGGGATAACTGTAACCTTGTTTACAGCCTCTTGACCTATTACCTGGAAAAGAGCAAACCTGGATTTTCTTCTTACAAAATGTTAATACTGGGAGCTTTGCAAGAAGGCATACCATGCAAGAACATCTCCATTTTTAATCATTTTACAAACTTCAAGTATTCCAAATCCTTGTGCTTTATTTCATCAGAGTATTGTGTGAAGGCTTGAAGACTGACATACATCTCATTGGTTATCCACTGTGTTCTAACTCCACGAAACTTTCTGAAAACAAGGACCATGTCCTCATACTCTCATAAAGTCTATTAGAGCCTTTCTCATAGTGGAAACATAATAGATACTTGATAATGATTGACTATATGAATCGAAGTAGGAGAAGTGAAAGGGACAGATTCTACACTTCTGATGGATTGATTTTATACAAATTTTAATCAATACATTATGTGTGAGTGTGTGTGTGTACGTATAATGTAGACAAAGCTGTACTTTTGAAAATAAAAAACACTTGATTAGTAAGCTCCTATAAATACAGACCTCTGGGTAAAATGTCAGTAAATCTTGGTGCTATAGTGTTTTTCAGACTTAATATAGTAGGGATAACGTTCATTAACAGAAGTGTTTTCCAAATTGCAGTGACCTAAAACAGCAGATTTTAGAGATCTGTTTGGTCTTTGGGGGCTTCAGCTTGTACATCTCTACACAAACCCAAAAGAAGTCTTCCTGGATTTAGGTGACCTTTCACTTGTAGTGAGAATTTATCTTACTAGTTTTCCTTTTCCAGATGGCTTTTAATCCAAGAGTAAAAACCTTCTGATTAGTCTAGATTCCCTTGATAGTTCCTTCTTTTACAGCTTCATCAAATTTATTGAAAAGATTGGGGGAAAAAATAGCGTAAACTTTTAACAGTATTGGGAGGAATGACATACTTAAGTGAACATAATTTTATTTCTTTTAAGTATAATATTTGTCAAATCATAAATGCACATGGTTTGAGAAGGTCTAAGAAGGAGGTTTTATACTGAAAAACATCAGTATTTTCCTTTCTTCCAATTTTGCTTTCCAGAAGTAATTTCTTGTTAAATAATGTTCTTAAATAGCCATGTATTCGTTCATCCATTTTAGATATTGACTTCCTATTATCTGATAGATAGTAGAACCTAACATTTTGTTACCTCTCTTCCACATTCTCCACCTCTACTCCCTGCATAGATTTATCATAATTTTGTGTTACTTAATGTTTAGATTTCATTGTTATCACTACATAAATGTTGCTCACTTCCAAACCAAGCAGTTGAATGTATTTCTTTCGTTATATAATCTTTTTTTTTCCTGCAGTTATTTTTCTACTTGCTTAACTTTATTACCATTCCTCTATACCATCAACAGCCTTTCAACACAAATGTCCACATCATCAGTTGGTTAGGACCACTTTTTCCCTCAAAAGATCACCTTTATAGTGCCCCCACTCTTCCTGTTCCAAACTTTGGTGGTAGTTCTCTGAGCCAGTGTGTTAAGAACTGGGAATAGATGAGTTGAGACATCGATCTCTGCAGCCCTCAGGAGTACTGGGAAGAGCCTGGGTGAACAGTCTCCTATCACATGCCCTAGAAATGTTTCCAAAGCAGGTTATAAAGAACTCTATTAATTTGCTAGGGCTGCTGTAATAAAATACCACATACTGGGTGTTTTAAACAGCAGAGATTTATTTTCTCACAGCTTTGAGGCTGAAGATAGGGTGTTGGCAAGTTTGGTTTTTCTGTGGCTTTCAGATGGCAGCCGTCTCCTGTCCTCACGTGGTCTTTTCTCTATGTAGGAGTGCATCCCGGTGTCCCTCCCTCTTACAAGGATACCAGTCATATTGGATTGGGGCCTACCACAGTGACCTCATTTAACTTTAATTACCTCATTATGGGCCCTGTCTCCAAATATAGTCACATTTGGAGGTGTCCAGGGGATCCGGTCATCAACATAGGAATTTGGAAGGGCACAGTCCATACATAACACATGCTAAGCCTGCTAAATGGTAGTCATTATGAAATTTCCATTTGAGCCCCTGTTTCTTGGCTCTTCCGATGTCACTTTTCTCTCCTCCCCCCTTGGTAGGGTAGTCCATTCATTAAATCATAATCATGTGTGTTTGAACATGTTCTGTCCTTATACTTGATACATTCTTTTCCCTAAGGATTTTAATGGCTCTGCTACATTAACTAGATTCTCTGTTACTATGTAAATTGTACCATCATTCTTCCTGATCTTTTTGTGCTGTGCCCTGTTTTTCTCTCTCTCCTTCCCTTTTTCCTTCCCTCCTGCCTTCCTTCCTCACTAACCCCCAGAAGCTTTTACTATTTTCTATTCTCGGAATTCTGAAAATTTCATAGACCTTTTAACATTTCTTGTGCTAAGAAATAGTCCTGAATCCTGGAAGTTCAAGTTCCTTTAATTCTTAGACATTTTCTTATATTGTTTTGTTGATAGTTTTCTTCCATTGTTTTTCCTGTATTCCTCTGGTTTTCTTTCTTTCTTTCTTTCTTTCTTTCGTTCGTTCGTTCGTTCGTTCGTTCGTTCTGTTCTGTTCTGTTCTGTTCTGTTCTGTTTGTTTTGTTTATGTCTATAGCACCCGGTCTTTCTAGGTGGTCTCCCATCCAAGTACTAACCTGGGCCAACCCTGCTTAGTTTCCAAGATCAAATGGGATTGGGCTTGTTCTGGGTAGCATGGCAGTAGAGTCCCTTCTGATTTTCTTATTAGATGTTGGATCTTCCAGACTGATGCTCCAGCTTTCTTCTCTTTTCTACCCCACGGTCCATTTCTTTCTTTTCTTCTTTTTCTTTCTAGGGATTTGGTTGACTTTATTTTTCAGATTTATTCTCTTTAACCTTTCATATTTTTGATTTCTAATTCAATTTTTAAATCTAATTTATACTCTTTCTTTTTATAGCAAAAAGCATATATTTTTAGTTTTAAGTTTTAGCTTTAGTATTTTTGGGGGGGGTTCTTTTTTCTTTTTTGGTTTCCTCTTGTTCTTAATTTTGTCTCTATTTCTTCTGATGTTTCTTTCTCTCCTATGTGTTTTAGAGTCTGAGTTGTTGTTATTGTTTGGGTTGTTGTTATTATTGGAAGCTTTCCTCCAGTGCCTGGTCTTCCTTGAACGATAAAAAGCAATTGATGAAATTAGATCAAGAAAGAAAAATACCATGTGATTTCACTAATATGCAGAATCTAAGGAACAAAAAGAATAGATTGAAAACAGACCCACAAACATAGGGGATAATTTGGTGTTGGCCAGAGGAGAGGGTGGTGGAGGGGCTGGGAGAAAGCAGTGAAGGTTTAAGAAGTACAAATTAGTAGTCGATAGCCAACGGGGATGAGGAGCACGGCACAGGGAGTGCAGTCAGCAGTAAGGTAATGGCTATGTGTAGAGCCAGAGGGAATATAGAGTAATCAGGGGAATCATTTCATAAACTATATAAGTGCAGGTGACCAATGTACTATTTACTTGAAACTTAAAAAGAAAAGGAAGGAAGGAAGGAAGGAAGGAAGGAAGGAAGGAAGGAAGGAAGGAAGGAAGGAAGGAAGGAAGGAAGGAAAGAAGGAAAGAAGGAAAGAAAAGAAAGAGAAAGGAAGGAAGGAAGGAAGGGAGGGAGGGAGGGAGGGAGGGAGGGAGGGAGGGAAGGAAGGAAGGAAGGAAGGGAAGGAAAGGAAGGAAGGGAAGGAAGGGAAAGGATGGAAAGAAGGAAGGAAAGAAAGAAAGAAAAGAAAAGAAATTGAGAGCTCTTTGTCCCAGATATAGAACTCGTTGACGAGTAGAAGTTTTTGTAGGGTGATCAGGCAGTGAGTGAACTGTTTTACTGCTGATGCCATTCAGTTTCCACCTAGGATCTTTCTAACTCCTTCCTGAGGAGCAGAGCTGGGAGTGAGGGTGGCAGTAGTGTTTAAGGCTATCAGCTGACCTGGAAACCAGGTAGAGACAGGGAGCTGTGGCCCGCTGTTCAGTGCACAGACCTTCGTTTATTCTTTATTGGGCTGTACCTTACCCAACTCTGCCGCACTTGCTCCCCTTGGGTCTTGGGTCTTGGTAAGAGAAACAGGATAGGGGCACATCCTACAGAGCCTTTGTGGTCACAAAAAAAGAGAAACAGTTTAGACTTTATTCTAGTATGCTGGGAGGCAGTAGGCCTGTTGGATGGTGAGTATAAGCAAAGGAGTGACGAAGTCTAAGATATTTTAAAAGGTCACCATGGATTACATATGGAAAACAGATTTGAGAGGGGACCGATGAGGGAAACAGGGAGACTGATGCAGAGGTCCAGGCGAGAGGATGGTGCCTTAGACTTTGGTAATAGTAGTGGAAAAAGTGGAGAGAAATTTTGCATTCTGGATATACTCTGGAGATAGAACCAACAGGACTTGCTGATAGATGTTGGGGAGGAAGAGACAGGAACTGAGGTTCCTGGCCTGGGCAGCTAGCTGGTGATGTGGAGAGCGTTGGGGAAGGACTCGTTTTTTGGAGTTAGGCAGGGGCAGGGGTTGAGAGTTCGGCCTCAGGTTGGAGAGGCAGGTTAGACTTCACATGAGGATGCTGAGCAGGCAGCTAGATACAGAGTGAGGCCCTCCAAGAAGAGGCTTGGACTAGACATAAAACTTGGGTCATCTGCATATAAATACATAGCATTTTACCTTTTGTGTGTTGATAATTTAAGCATTTTCATGTATATTTCATCCTTTAACCTTTATGGTTCTAGTTGGCATTGCTATTCCTGCTTTCTAGAAACAAAATAGAAGCCCAGAGTGGCGAGTAGCTTTCCTATCACAGTTTAGCGCTGGCAGAGGCAGGATGTGAATCCAGGATTTTATTCTAAGTGTGTTGCCTATTCTGTTAAGTCAGGTTAAAGTAGCTTACTCTTTTGATATCCCGTTATCACCCCAGGACTGCTATATTTCCTGAGATTTCCACTTGTATAAGACGAGACCTTTTCCTGAGACAACAGTAATGTTTCTTGTATCTTTTCCATGTCTCTTCGTCAAGGTGGTCATCTTAGAATTCCCAATGTTCCTGGATAAATAACTTTGCATAGCACTTCTCAGCTGCCGACCCAGAGTAGATACTATTCCTCACATACCTTGTTCCAGAAATGCCAGCCAATCCTCATATTAAGACGTACTCCTAACCGAGAGCCGTATTTCCAGGTGTCTCTTTCCTTGTAAAATCAACTCACTGTAAAACACTATCCCCACTCCCTTTTTAAATTGGTCCTCTGGTCAGGTTTTAGTAGTCTTAGTTAAAATTAAAACCCTATCAAGAATGTAAACTTGAGTCCTCAAGTTTGACCATTCACTCGATTCACCTGGCTAGCTGTGACAGAACCAGAAAAGGAGAGATGACAGTGAGCTGCAATGGGACATGCAGGTGCAGCAGGCACAGCGGGCAGCGTCTCTGAGGAGCCACATGACAGCCCAGCCCTTAGTGCAGATCAGAAGTGAAAGTTGGATGTTGGCAAGTAAAACATGAATGAAATGGAGAAAATAGTCTACGACATTAAAGCTATTTGTGGTCGTCTTGAAATGAGCTGATAAAAATTTCAGTGCTGTGAATTTTCAGGATTATGTGTGTCACACCGTGATTCCTGCAGTCATTTGTTTCTGTTTTGGTCTAAACACACAGCAGAGAAAGACTGGTAGTTAATAGAACTTCATTTCCACCCTCAACATATTGAATTGTTTGGAAATACTATTTGTTTCTTTGTAGCATCCTCTGCAAGCTGACATGAGTGTTCTCTCTAAGAACATGTAAAGATTATTTTGATTTAGTGTATCTTTATGCCCACTTCCCCCCCCGCCCCCCCCATTTAGAGCATTAAATTTGTTATTCAGAAAGCAGTATGGCCCTGCAGATTGCCTGGTTTTTGTCTTTCATTAAAAGATAGCTTTGACAGAGCTGTTGTTAGAGATTCTTTTTGTACACACATAGTGTGTAGATTGAGTTTCTGCACCTAATGCCTTTTAAAATATCTTCTCAAACAATCAGAGGAGACTTGAAAATTTGCTTTCACAGAACATGAGTGGCTAACTTTTTCACATGAGTGTCTAACTTTTTCAAGCCGGAACACTTTGAAGTTGTTGGATAATTAGTAGCTAAATGAAACAATGTGAAGAGGAAACTACACAGCAGCAGTTTATGTTGTAAAAGAGCTCAGGAAGGTAGGAGAGGACAGAATGAGTGAAGTGGAGCAGGAGAATCAGTACTGCGTACTCGGGGATCAGTATCAGGGCTGTGTGACAAGCAAAGACTGTCACTGATCAGAAAAGGCCCACTGGAGAAGTGAAAGTGTTTGATCAGTAGCCGTTAAAAAAGTGACAGAAGCAGTAAGTAGCATTTCCTTCTGTGACCTCAGGAATGGAGGGTAACTGAGCAGAGAGAGCTAACTACCCAGGGAAGAGACAGCATTTCATAAAGAAGAGGGTGTCCCAATGAACATAAAGACTACTCCAGCTTAGACACAGGCAGGATTCACTCATAATTTACGTTTAGGTAAGGGAATTCCAATGCATCGTCTGAGAGATTCAAAGTTTAATACAGTACAGTCCTCCTCAGGGGCTGTGTGAGAGCCATTATGTACCTCAGCAGTGAATGTGCTCCCCCCAAAAGAGCTGGGCCTTTGCACAGGAATCTCTAGAACAGTCCATTCTTCAGTAGAATGCAAAATACTGGAAACGGTGAGATGGTTTAGAAATAACTTTATATACCAAAGTTGTGAATTTGTTGTGTGTTTGTTTACAAAGGAAGGAAAGTTTTTTAGTTTTAATTTCAGTTGAGGAGAAATGTTAAAACCCTAAAGCCTTGATCTCCTCTGCAAGTATTCTGGACATCTAGATACCTTAGAGCAGTGGTCCTCAACCTTTTTGGCACCGGGGACCAGTGCTCCTATGAGAATCTAATGCCTGATGGTCTGAAGTGGAGCTGAGGTGGTAATGCTAGTGCTGAGGAGTGACTGCAGATACAGATGAAGCTTCACTGGCTCGCCACTCACCTCCTGCTGTGTGGCCCTGTTCCTACCAGGCCACGGATGGTACTAGTCCCTGGCCCCGGAAGTTGGGGACCCCTGCCTTAGAGTGAAGACATGACTTATATGATAGATGCATAGTCATGCTCTGTGGAGGGAAATAGAGCAGATTGTGACCTGAGATGTTCTTCGTGTTTTATCTTCATATTATTTCTTGATCAGTTTATAGAGAATAAAAGATAGGAAGAGACATCCACATATAATGCTGATTGGAGTCATGTTTAGAATGAGACTATTTGCCTCTTGAACTTTGGTATAAGTTCTATATGAAAGTAACTCATCAAAGGCTAACATCTTTATCTCAAACCTTGCTTCTTCTGATTAATTAGTGCATTTATAGTGCGAGGAGCAGATTTCCTGCTCTTTTTTTTTTTTTTAATTATTTAACCAAAATTATCTGTCAGCCTAAGGAATTCCCGAGTTTCATTTCAGTGCTTATACAAACCAAATTATTATATATTCTTATTTTTGCTGCCAGTCACAATAAGGGAGGAAAAAGTGGACTTCTTTGATGGGTGGGGAGGCAATATATCACTTCCCTGAAAGAACGTTTCTCAGTCTCTCATGTGAAAAAGGATTAGCACCTCCAACAAAGGTCCTGCAGATCACAGAATCAGGGCAGCAGCACCAAGCAGTATTCCTAAGAGGAGGAAGAACTCTATTTGAGCAAGAGTGTTTGTCTTGGCAAACAGAAGCTTTTTAATAACTGCAAATCTGAGATAATGGCGTACACTCCTTGGTATCTCCTCCTAACTCCTCAGACAGCTAACTAGTTTAACTAGAGTGAAGTCAACCTTTGTTTTAAAAAAGAAGTCTAGTCTTACCCAAATGCAGGTTTTTTGTGGAACGCTTCAGTGTCTCTTTGTATGCATTTGTGGATAAAATTGTTTGGAAGATTCATCTTCAACCTTCTCTTGTTCAACAAAACTTCCATTATAAGGTTACTCGCTTCCACTTTGCATTAATAAAAGTTATTCAACAACCTGCTGAACAAATTTATTAAAATTTATATTGAATGTTTATAGAAGAAAACCTACCCTGACTTTCCAACACATTAAAAAAATTCTTATATAGTAGGTACAAAGTGGCTGGGGAAAGTAAGAAAACATTAGTTTATGTGTGGCAAAAAGCTGAGAAGGATGTTTGTTTAACAGAGTTTGAGTTAAAACTTTGCTTTTCCACACCTTCATCTATTTCTTTTTTTCTAGATTATGTTTTCTAAAATTGAGAGAATGAAAAGGCTCTGGTCAAAAGTAATAATAATGACACCTTGTACACATGTAGCACTTGAGACCATCTAAAATCCTCTCTGCTAGACCAGAGCTTCAAAGCCGGGATGGCTTTGGCTCCCTACTTGGCTTGATCTTGCTTGAATGAAAGATTCCGAGTGGGAGGGGATAAGGGGGCCCATGGAACTAGCCGCGTGAGCCCCAAGAGAAGGTACATGATGCCCAAAGACCCTTCAGAGTTCGTGTCCAAAAATAATTCTGGTATCTGTGACTTCGGTGTTAGAAAGCAGGATTATTTTGTCCACATAGACACTTTAATTGTAAGGAGATTTTATTTAATTTACTATTTTAAGAACAAATTTTGATCTTCGGTAGCTAACCAGTAACCCTCTGACCTTTCAGTAAATATACAACTAAAGCTTTGAAATTAGGGTGTTTAGTGTTTTATGGCCCAGAATAAAAATCTCCAATTCTGTTTCCAAATAGTGTAACCTCAACACATTTTATTAAGCTCTTGACACATTCAGCCGTGTGTATTTTGTAAAGTTCCTATGGTTATTGTTTTACAATAGCTGCTTCCAGAACCATTGTAAGGGTTTCAATTAATCAGCCCTTTGTGTGCTTCAGACTATGCAAATTTATCACATCAAACCATTCAACTGCTCATGGGAAAGCCCTGTAAAAACTGTATTGTCTTCTAGCGCCTCCTCTCATTTAGAGTGATGTTTTAATAAGAAAGCTAATCAAGTTTTCTTATGCATTATTTATCTGTTAACATGTAAGGAAGAGCCGAATTAAAATTATGTCAACTGGGATATGGCAAGTGATGTGATAGATCTGGAAAGGATTCAAGAACAGAACAAAGCTAATATGATTCAACAGTTTTCGTCCCCTCCCCTCCCCCTTGGGATTATTTAAGGTGGTGATGAGAAAAATAAAAGGTTAATTCAGTCACTGAAAAGGGGGAAAGGAAGAAAGGAGTAACCACCTGTGTTAGCCTTCACATTTTGATTTAAAGATTTACATTTCTGAATATATAAAGGCTTATGGAGATGAGTTTATTCAAAGCAAAAACATTTCTTAATTTGAACAGTCAAACTTGAAAGCATTCCTGCTGCTTTTTTGGCCCCATTTACTGCGTTTTCATCAGCAGGAAAATATTCTGCGCTAGAAACCCAAAGCCCAAATCCTGTGAAGTTCTAGATGTGTTAGGAAACACTGTCCCTCCCGATGGTGTGAAATGATCTGCCCAGCCAGACTGAGTGAGCTGCTTTTCAGCCTCTTCAGCCAGAGTTAGTGCAACTGCACTTGCTTCTGCCATTCCTTAAGCTGGTCTCCTTTGCTTTGCTAGTTTGCTTCCTGCTAAGAATAATTAGGTTTGTTATATTATGATAATTCCTTGTATTTAGATGCTACAGTTCTCTAAGGACCTTAAAGTACCTCTCAGACATTGGTACCTCTCATCTGTCCTAAAACCGTTGCCTCATGAGGTAGGTGCTAATTATTCCCAACACAAAGACCAAACTACTAAGGCTCACCTGAAGGTGGTGCTTCTCCCCCAGGTAACACTATTTCAGATGAACAGCACAGAGTCAAATTAAGGTCACCTGATTCCTTGATCTCCTGCCCTGCATAGGTCTGAGGGTCTAAGAGGTGATGAGCCTTTTACAGATGACATCACCCCCCAACCCCATTTACGAACCTCATTAAAACCACACGGTCCATCATCACTCCTTTACCAAACACCAGCCCTCTTCTTACACTGTGCTGATGGAGAAAAATCAGAGCATCGTTTCACTCTTCAGTGAGTGCAGAGTGTTCAACTGTGCAGGATTAATAGCCTCGTCTAACAGGTACCTGCAGAAAATAGCATCCAAATGTGGCGAGCTGCATTGTATAAATGTTTTAGTTTTCAACATTCAGTCAGATTAATCTGTGCAGGACTCCTCTCAAGTGGAGTCCCTGAACCTCTTCACATGTCCCCACCTCCATCACGGCGCTTGTCACACAGCATATGCTTGGTAATTGAGGGAAGTGGTTCTCGCTTTCCTCACTCAGAAAAGGAAGAGTAGGAATATACATCATCTCAGAGTAGTACATTTAATCCCAAAGTGGTTATACGTGGAAGGTAGACCTGCTAAATAAAAATTGTAAAAAAGTTAAAAAGTAAAGCAGAGTATAATATTAAAATGAAACTTGACTGTCAGTAAAATAGGAAACCATTTCCTTGTCAGTTCCCAACACATTGAAGTCGCAGCAAAAACAGCTCTTGTATAAAAATTGTTATAATTGTCTTCTGCAGTTGCTACTTGCTTTCCTGTCTTGATACGATATTAGATTGCTTCAGTTTTTCCTTATCTTTTTTCTTACATTCTTCTATTTTTTTCCACTTGAATTGAGACAGGACCATTGCACTAAAACTAGTTTTTAAAAAAGTGACTTTGGAACAAGTCAGTTGCTGTTTAGAAATACTTTCTAAGAAGGATTCATTAGATTATCTGGACTTTTGCTGGGTAAACCTATTCTTAAGATGATTTATACATTGTTCTGCTAGACCATGGAAATAGAAATAACAAATTGGTGTAAGAGTCTCCAGTGTCTGGGCATGACACAAAGGGAACTGTGACATTGGGTCCTCAGATTTGCCTTTGCTGAGTGGCTTGGCAGTCAGACTTGTGGTTTCTTTAGACTCCCTAAATTCTCATCTTTACAACTTGAAATTAAGGTTGGTGGAGATGGAATAAATATTGTATTCACTAGGTATCTGTAGAACCTTTCTGCTCTAACTTTCTGTGTTTTTGTTCTTTTTTTTATTACCCATTTTTACTTGTTAAAAGTTGTATAGTGTAGTCTGTGGCCTTAATTCCCAGTGGTCCCTGTAAGTGCATTAAATGTTCCTGAGCCTGTTAAACTGGTGTATTTGCATTTCACTGCCAGGAGGTTGTGCTGTATGCAGCAGGGTTGAGACACCAGCATGAGCCTGGGGATGAAATTTTATTTTAAAATCTGAAATGCTGTGTAAGCATTTAAGGTATGAATCAGTAATTGTTTCACAACAGCTTCCATTAGATATGGTTTATTTGTAGTCCATCGTCTTTGCAGGGATCCAGGGGAGTGTTAACACACTGAAGCATACTGCATATCATTTACATTTTTAAGCCAGCATTAAAGGAAAGCAGTGATAACTTTTAGGAGTTCTAAATATAGGAAGAGATTTTATGCCTCTGTTCCTGGAAAAAAAAAACAAGTTATAATTTTCCTTTGAAAGTAAGAAACCTTCCTGCTTTGATTAAGGATTTAAATAATTCTGAAACAGAGAAATACCTTTTCTTAAAAAAAAGAAAAAGTCTGTTCTAAGATTAACTCTCTTCTCCCCCTAGTGAATTCAGTAAAATGCAAACTTTGAAAAATCATCTGTCTAATTTGAGATTCGAGATCATCAAATTCTGTCTAAATATTTTGTTTTAACTTCTAAGCTCATTATGGTTTCTTTGTGTTAACTTGTATTAAAATCTGTCAGCTATGACTGGTCTCATAAGCACAGTCAGCGGACCAGAATAAGTTAATTATTTACTTGTGTCACTAGTGCTCTTCATCTAATGAAATGCACAGCTGTGTTAGATCTGCAGTTGGATGTGTAGCTTCCATTGTTCTGCAAGTCAGCAGAGGGTAGAAGCCGCAATGATGGAGAGCCCTCAGTTCTTTCTGCTGTTCTGGCTTTCTGTGTCGATTTCATGGATCTTTTATCATTCACTTTCACACAAAACAAACAACACAGGGCTGTCTGCTATGGGAACCATCTTGGCATATAAAAGGGTTTTCAGAGCCTAAAGTAATTTTAAGTTAGCTAAGATTTAATTTTTGGCTTACAGGTGCCCTTGATTCAGATGTGGCCAAAGCAGCTCCTCTCGTGGAATGAAAAAATCTGAAAGTTATACGTATTTTTAAATGCAATGTCAGAAAAGAGCCGATGAGAAAATAACTTCCCAAAGAGAAAGCACTATACTAAATATTAATCAGATTTTAAGCAGAGTTCTTAGAGATTTGGATTTCAGGGGAAGCAGTATCACTTTCGTTTTAATGACAAAATAAAGTTGCATTTGCTTGATTAAATGCATGGACTAAAACTAAAAATGCAAAATGCAGATCATCTCTTTATTCTCTCCCTCTCCCCGCCATACGTGTGCATGCTCCCTCGTGGGTTTCTGCACCTCCTGCCCCCCACTCCCACCTCCTCCTGTTGGAGGTGAACAGGCAGCTTCCTCCTGAGCAGACGCCAGCCCCCCTGCGCACTGTGCTGAAGGGTGCCGAGGTTTTCCTTTGGTTTTATCTTTAATGGGCAGAGCTAAACCCTTCATCTCCTCACTAGGCAAACCGATGTTCTTACCCAAGCTCAGCCCACGACCGACCTCTTTAGGAATTGCCATTTTTAACATTTTGTTCACTTCCTAACAAAGTCTTGTCAGTGTACCTTGATTTACAATTTGATCTCTTTCAGAATAGATTTCCCTGTATCCCTGGTGTTTTGTCAGATAATTTCAGCGTGGACAAAGTGGACTTTTGGAGGGAAGAAAGAAGGGTCACACACTGCCTGATTCCAATTCTGATACATTGTAGCTCAATTTGAAATAAAATGAACTGAATGTTTCTGTTCTTTGTGTAGGAAAGCATACTTTCTTTATAATAAACAGGGCAATTTCAACCAAAAAGCCAATTAAAGTACCTACCTACATGTGCCAGAATTCAATTCCACAAACCTAATTACCATATTTTTGGCAGCCACTAGAAATCAGAATATTAGTAACTAATGTTAAATGGGTAAATGGCATTCTTTTTCTTTGGACGTTAACTCTTGGCGATAATAGTACCTCCCAAATTTTTATTTTAAAATAATTCGTTTGAGTAATTATGTAGAAATCAAACTGAGGAATGAAGTTTCTTTGAGAGCGGTTTCTCTTCAATAGGTGCAGGTAGTTGAATTGATATCTTTATACACAAGGGAAAAGGAATTTTATCTTATTAAATGTAAAAGCATTTTTTCCTTAGTCCAATACCATTGTACACTAGCTTTTCAACTCTAAATTATATAGATTGTGGTTAACAATCTAAATTATACCCTTATTCCTCCTTCCAAGAAAAAGCAATCAGAGGAATTACAAACTATTTAAGCAACAAAATTCCATATAGGTTAAAATGCTATTAAGGGAGTAATAAAGTACAGTTAATTCAAGAGACTATCAGTAGTTTATATTGAATGGGTAGGTTTTTGTTTTTTGTTTTCATTTTTAGAATTCCATTTCTGATCCTAGCCCTTTTTTCAAGAATAATTCGGCATTTAATTTTCTTGTTCAACTTTACATCTTCAGAGTTCACTTTTCTCATATGTCAGAAGCTATCGGAATTAAAATTCCTTAGGGCAATTTAGGCTCAACCAGTGGAGCCCTGGCAGAAATCAGCCAACCAGCCAGCACTTCACACCAATAGGTAGACCTGCTAGCATGTCAGCTACACACGAGTACTTGTCACAGGTTTTTAAAACCACAGCTGAAACACACCCCTCGTTCAATCAGTTCTGTGGTTAGTGGTCACAGAACTTGGATTCCTGTATTACGAGTACAGTGTATAGCAGACTAGGTGACAGTGAAATTGGTGCTGACTTGAAATTTCAGGAACGTTGACGGGCCAGGACCCAGTAAAGTTGCTGCTCTTCCATCTCAGTGTCATAAGAGGTTGGGCAGGCAGCCTGACAGCACCATTATGTGTCATACCAGCAGGCCAGTCCACAGGCTGCAGAGTCCTCCTGCAAGGACAGCCGTTTTAAACTGTTCATCTAGCAGGATCATTGGAAATTGCTTTTGTTACTCTTGATAGAGACCATGGGGAAGGTTTGAGAGCAGTGGAAATAGAGATAGCAGCGGGCAGATCCCAATTAAGTGCTGTATTCTTCCTTTCTGCCAATTTGCTTTTATGTGCATGAAATCTTCTTTCCCCCAGGTGTTTGTGGCTTGATTGTCCCTCAGGAAGACATGCCATTTTGTGATTCTGGCATCTGTCCGGACATCATAATGAACCCACATGGCTTCCCATCGCGAATGACGGTCAGTACGTTTTTCAGAGATGCTGCATTTAAGGAAGAGCAGGGAGCTGGTTTGTGGTTAGTGGAGGCAGTGGGACCCTGAAACTGATTTTTAGAAAGGGCCCTTTGACCCCTATCCAAACAAATAGGTTCCTCACCCCTGACAATGTGGGGCTACTCCCCTCTGTAGAGGGAACACAGGGCAGGTCTGCCCTTCTCTCTAGAGCAGTCTTCTGATTGATAACCTTCCCCTCAGCAAAAAGAGCCCCCTTGTATTGAACCTCATGCCTCTCCCTTTCTTTGGTGGTGGTTTTGTATTGTTGGCTCTACGTCTTACCAGCTGTATGACTTGGAAAGTTGCTTGACTTCTGCGTACTTCAGTCTCCTCACATGTAGAGTCAGGGACATAGTAGTGCCTATCGCATAGGCATTAAACTTAGATCACACATGTCATGCTTTTCCAACAGTCTGTCACACAGTAAGAAAGTGATAAAGATTTGCTGCTATTAATGTATCACTCTTTTTAATAGTATTATTTACATAATCATTTGGGAAAATAGGCCAGAGCTAAGTAAATAGGATTCTTATACCACAGGAAGGTACTCACTTAATTCATTCACATCCTACAGGTGGGAAAGTTAATTGAGCTGTTGGCTGGCAAGGCAGGAGTGTTAGACGGCAGATTCCACTACGGCACCGCGTTTGGAGGCAGCAAAGTGAAGGACGTGTGTGAAGACCTTGTCCGCCACGGTTATAACTACTTAGGGAAAGACTATGTTACATCTGGCATCACGGGGTAAATAAGTGTGTGTTTAGACATTTTAAATAAAAATATGACTGATTAGGATAAGAGGTAAGAGCTCTTAAGATTACAGCTTTACTCCTTTAAGAAATTTGATACAAGAAAATCCAGAATCATGGTGAAGATATTGGCTAATGCGATGGTGATGACCATTTTGCGATATATAAATCTATCAAATCAATATATTGTACGCCTTAAACTTGCATAATGTTATATGTCAATTATATCTCAATAAAACTAGTGGGTGGGAGAAAATCCAAATTTAGAAAACTGATAAATTAAGGGGTGCTGTTTTACTGGTGAGACTATTTTAAAAGCAGAAAAGATTTAATTTGCTAAAATAAGATTTCTACACAAGTTTTAAAGAACACATCAGTTGTATATAATGTGAATCCTTTAATTGTTTAACTTTCTCTGCATTAGTATGATGAATATCAGATAATGAATGCTCTGACAGAAGACCTGAGCCCTAACAATGGCATATTCATTTAGTAAAGATGACTTAAAATCCTAACATGTGATAGATGCTAAGTACTATGGAAACAGTAAACAAAATGGATTATTGACCTATGGATCTGACTGTTGAGGTTTGTAACTAGACATTAAAAAAATAACAGGCAAAAGTTAACTTCTCAGCAGGGCCTACCCTGACTAATTTAAAACCACAATCCAGTATTGCCCATTTCCTCCTTAATTTTTCTCTGTAGCATTCATTGTTATTAAATATACTATGTATAACACTATATAATATTATCATCTGTCTCCCTAACTAGGATAAAAAGGTTTCTGTCAAAGTGCTTAAATATTCATTGTTTTCAAATTCTTACCACAGTTTTGCTTAAGATTCATTGAGTCGGTTATAACATTTACTGAGCATCAGTTATGTGCCAGGCAGGGTCATTAGTGCTGGAGACAAAGTGCTTACCTTGCAGAGTTTACTTCATGTGGGGAAGACAGGCAGTAATCAGAGTAATAATAAGTGTATCCTATAATACCAAATGGTGATAAGTACTCTGAAGAAATTAAAACCAAAGTGAGAGTTGAGATGGTGCTTGGGCACAGCAGTGCTGGGCTGGGAGGAGGACTCGTTCAGATAAGCCCATTAGGGAAGGTCTCTCTGAGGAAGTAAAATGTTTGACAAAGCCATGTGAACACCTGCTGAAAAAGTGTTTTAGGCAGAAGTGATAGTAAGTGCAAAGGCCCTGAGGCAGGCAGGTTGCTGCATTTGAGGAGCAATGAAGAGGCCAGTGTTGCTAGAATAAAATGAGCAATGAGGAGAGGGACTAGGAAGTGAGTCAGATGTGGCCAGGAACCACATTACATTAGACCTTATGGCTGTGATACAAAATTTGGGTGTTATAGATTCCAAATGTTGTAGAAAACCATTGGGAATTTAGAGCAGAAGAATGACCTGTGATAGTTTACATTTTGGAGGGAATCCCTCTGGCTTGTTATGTGAAGAACAGATTGTTGTGGGATAAGAGTGGAAGCAAGACCAGCTAGAAGATTACCTTTGGTAGTTCAGGCGAGAAAGAATGATGGCCTGACTAGAGAGGCAGCAGTGAAGGAGGGACCATCCTACATACACTATTTTTCAACCTGTTGAAATTCTTATTTCTTAATTAACCATTGTATCTTTTAATGTATCCATGGGATTTTTATATTCAGATCTAGCCTTTTCATTTACTGAGACTGAAAATCACTCTCTCCCACTTAGTCATAAACATGTTCGTAACTAAATAAGGACCTGCCAGTGATGAGTCCTAAAAAAGGCTGTCTCTTGTCAGCCCAAACGTAGTTTCTTAACCCAAAACCCGGACCTTTTTTCCAGCGAGCCCTTGGAGGCATACATCTATTTTGGTCCCGTGTACTATCAGAAGCTAAAACACATGGTGCTAGACAAGATGCACGCCCGGGCCCGGGGACCACGCGCCGTCCTCACCAGGTAAGAGCAAAGCACTTACGAGGACTCTGTGATGTGGTCTGCCCTGCTGGTCCCGGCAGAGCAGCACGCAGACTCGACAGTTTCTCCTCCTCTGAGATGTGAAACTTTGAGGTATTAGACATCGACAGAAAGTCATGTCTGATTAACATGAAAAAATAGCATCCAGTTAAAAATCACTTCCTAGGCACAAGAGCAGACCCACCGTAGGTCTTGACAGTAATTTCCCGCCGTAACCATTTACTGGGTACCAGTTCACAGATATGGTCCTGTTCAGAACAGTTCTCTATAAGAATGTAGTGACACTTCCAGACCCACACACATATCAATACACAGAAAGCACATCCACACGTTACTTGGTAGCCTAAGCCACACTGTCATCTTTTAAACTTTTGTGATTGGAGCATAAGGCACCTGTACCTGTGTGCTTACTCGCATAAGCTCTGGGAGGTTAGGGTCCACACATGCCCCTTTACCAGTGTGCTCAGTTCCCCGGCCCAGTGTCTGTGTCTATGAATGGGTATAATTGTTGGGAAAGGGAATTACAAATACTAAGTTTCACGTGTTCTTAGTACTGCATTTTCCAGTTGAAGAAGCATAGGCTAGGGCAGTGGTTCTCAGCCAGGGGCGATTTTGCCTCCCTGGAGACATTTGACAATATCTGAAAACATTTTGGGATATCACAACTGAGGGGTAGGGAGGAAGCTACTGACATCTAGTGGGTGGAGGCCAGGAATGCTGCTACACATCCCGCAGTGCACAGGACAGGCCCCACCTCAAAGAACTAGCTCAGTATGGCACTAGTGCCGAGGTTGAGGATCCCTGGGCCAGGGGAGGTAACACAGGCCTTCCCATCAGATGGACATGGATGTGAACTCATCTCCATCTTGTAGCACTTGGACAGCTCACTTAGTTCTCTCAGCTTCACTTTTTCTCACATATGAAGTGGAGATAATAATACCCACTTTACAGTGGGCTGGTGAATGTCAGATGTTTGAATAATAGACTGCATACAGTGCTGCTCCATGAGAGATACTCCATCAATATCCAGTTCCCTGCCCACTTTCTCCGAGCACTGCTTGGATGTTACAGTACAGGGAGGAAGCGGTAGTTTTTCTTTTTTTTCTTTTTTTTTTTTTGAACCAAAGGAAAGGTGTAGATGACTCAATCCCTTGATCATGTAAAACTGAGCAAATGCACATGCCTAATGAAATGATAGACATATGTGTGCTTAAATCACAGAAGAGAGAAGAGAGGCTGAGATTCTCAGGACAGTAATGACTTCAGCCATGAGACCCTACTTGGGTTAGGTGTATCTCTCCCCAAATGTCTGTCCCCTCCAGAACTCCCATTTTAGTTACAACATCCAGAAACTATTTCAGAGTAATAGAAATGTCAAAGCAGTTATTTCCTATTGTTTGCTTTGTTGTATAAAAGTTATTACTTTAGAATTACTTTGGTATATTCCGTGTGAAGACTGCCTGGAGTGCATTCGTCTGTAGTCATTTCTCTCAGCTGGTCAAAATCCAAGTTTTGGCTTCTGCCCACACATGATCTGACCACCTTCACTTGTCCAGTGACCACAGGTGGAGGGACCTCGCCTACCCATATAGAAACGTGTCCATGTCATGCTCAGTTACAAAGTTTCCACTACAATGTGTTCATTTAGACCTACTTATAAATTTGTCATATGTGGATTTTCTTTCAACTAGTAATCTACAACTTAAATTGATTTCGCATTGTAATTATCAATAACAAAAACTAAAATTTCAGCCTGTGCTGGCATACACGTGTTTACCTGCCTAACTCTGGGAAACTGGGAACAACAACAACAGAGATTAAAAGATGCTATGGAATAAAGCAAGCAAGAGTTTTATGGTCTACCCCGCTCCACCAGCCAGGAGTAAGGAGTGTCACTCTCAAATCAGCCAACCAGAAAGCGCCCCCTCCCTCCTTCTCTCCCTCCCTCTCAGTAACTTGTGTCCTCAGTACCTAGGTGGGGATGCCTAAGTTATTTCAAAGTCCCATGATTTTACCTACTCCTGTGGGTCCTGGATTCTTAACCTTTTAAAGTATTCTCAGGCCCAGCAGATACGTAAGCCACAGGGGGTCCGTTCATCCTTCCAGATGACTCCTAATCTGTTCTGAATCCTATAAAATTCCACTTGCTTCTTTCTACATCTAATTTATTTCATAGTAAGTAAAACAACTCCCTCGAGCCCTGGCAGTAACTACTGGGCAACCCGGTTTTCCCCATAGTCCAATTCTGCTAGATTTTTCTGCTTTTAAATGTCAGAACTGAGACATCTCTGAAAATACTCAAAAGACATTTTTCTCTGATTTGAAGACTATACTGCCCTAATGATAATGATAGTGGTGGTAATAGTAATGCTGGTCTTTTATATGCTTATGTGCTAATAATTATGTTATATAATATTATTTGATTATTATTCCCACTTACAATAGCAGCCAAATACTAGTAGAAGTATTACATCTCTTGTTTAAAGTTCTTTGGGATAGATATTCATATACAAAGCATGCTCAAGGTCACTGTCTAACTAGTGATTTGAATCCAGGTGAGCCTTCCAAAATTTTATGCGCTTAGCCAACATGTGATGCTGCCTCTTTGTTTGTGTGATATAATAACATATTTATCTACCTCGTTTCAAAGGCAGCCCACTGAAGGTCGATCTCGTGATGGTGGTTTGCGTCTTGGAGAAATGGAACGTGACTGTTTAATTGGTTATGGAGCCAGCATGCTTTTACTAGAGCGGCTAATGATTTCAAGTGATGCCTTTGAGGTTGATGTCTGTGGGCAGTGTGGACTTCTGGGGTATTCTGGCTGGTAAGTGGATACCATATGTCTCTCATACCTCACCCCTTGCCTCTTAAATCACAGCTCAAGAATTGACCCTGGATCGTACCCACATATTCTCCAGCCTTCCCCATCTGTGCGTTCCTAGAACTGGGGATTCTCTATGTGCATGTTTTCTTTGTGTGCCTAATGTTCTGCTTTCTACACTGCTAGAGTTGAAACTACCAAGGAGTAAGTATCCTGTTTTTAATATTATCTCAGGTACTTTTTATAACACTGTTCACCTGAGTCATTGTTAAATGTGATAATTACAGCATATTGTAAGTAGAAACGTTTTAGAGAAGATTGTGTTGAATGCCCTCATATGACATTACACACAAAGGGCCACTTATGTTGCCCCAGGTCTTATAGCAAATTGGTGACAGAGCCAGGACCAGGACTGGGTACCCAGATCTCTTGTCTGTACCCTCTCTGCATATTAAGCTGCTTTTCCACTTGGACTGTGGATTCCATGATGGCCAAGACCATGTCTGTCTCAGTCATTTCCTCAGTAAATATCTAGTGAGAATCTGCTAGGTGCCAGGTGCTGTTCTAGGCCCCAGGAATACAGTCGTAGGTAAAAGTGATGAACGGCTACACGCTGGGAGCTTATCTTCTACTCCCTTATCATCATATTCTGTCTTGTTTATCCCTGGTTCTCCAGCCTGGGACCTGGTAGATACATAATAAAAAATAATTGCTAAGTGATAGTAGAAGAATGGAAGAATGCCAGTAGGTAAGTAATTCATAAAGTTTGTAATTTCTGTGTAGAGTTTAATATACAAAGTTGAGCTTAAAAGATGATGCGCTACATATTTTTGTTTGCGTTTGTGTACTTAGAGTACCTTTCCTCCTCGTAGTGGTTCTACTCTCTGGCCAGAGAACAGATCCGCTTCGGGTTGGTCATGCTCCAGAGCCCTGAATACCACCCTGGGCGGAGGGCCTGTGGGTGTCCTGTCTCTGCTCTCTCTCCTGTCAGAGAGCAGGTCTAACGAGGTCTAAGGCAGATGCCTTGGGGGTGGGAAGCAACCTTGACTCCCTCCTCACCCCTCACCTGCCCACTCAGAGCCCCTTTCCTTAGGGCCAGGTGTCCCCTAAAGGATGGAGTTAAGCCCAAGTGAGCATTTACTGCCCGACTTTGAGGGATATGTGAGCTGTTTTTTCCCACCAAGGCCCCCTCTGTCCAGATTCTCAACTTTTTGCCATCCCAAGCTGCCAGTTTCTTGGTTGAATAAAGCAAATCAAGAGTCGGAATGAGTGGGCTTCTTAGAACACAAGTATATGCCTTGCTAGTTAGATGTGAGAACCTTTATCCAATTATTTTATGTGTGTGTGTGTGTGTGTGTGTGTGTGTGTGTATAGAAGAGTTAATGAGACCTATCTGTGAAGAAATCCTCTCATTTTAAAAACTAACGCAAGAGGTGGCCATCTGCACTTCATTCCTTTCATAAGGTTGCGGAGATAGGATTACATTATTCTGAGCATAAATTTGGCTCTTTCTGATTTCAATGACATTGTGATGGGGGCGGGGATTCAATTCTGAAATGTCTGTTCATCTTTTGAAATGCATATTGAAATTCTTTTTATTGTCCTGACTCTGTAAAAACAACGACGACGACAGAAAGTGTATAATAGGAAGACTCCTGGACCTAGTTCCACTATGCTTAAATCTTCAGATTTGGCACAAGGATTTTTAAGTAATTTACTTTGAAAAGATGGTACAGAAGAGTCATTTTATTAACAACAGGGATCACAAAACTTCAAAACCGAGTCTCCTTTCCTTCTCCATCCTCCCTGCGTTCTCTCCCATGGGACTGGGGAGGAGGAAGGGAGGGGGTGAAGTCGACCATATTCACTCGTACACTTTGGAAACCTTCCCTTCTCTTCGGCTGAACACGCAGGGAGACTAATGCAAGCAGTAATGTAGCTCAACATTATTCTGTTCAGTTCTTACCTTCTTTCCTACTTCGTTTCTATCTCATTTAGAGATCATCTATCTGATGGCAGGGCCTGATTTTGAAGCTTCTGTGTTCAAATATTGTATTTGAAATCCTTTGAAAGAGAACTAAGTCAGGTTACACGGTGAAGGGTAATTACACAGACCTGGGTATACCGTACGTCTGACTTTGGCCTGTTTATAGCCTTGTTGCCAACAGGAAAAAATCCTCACCCAGTCTAGTAGTCGGGCAGCCTCCGTGTGCTGCTTTCAGGCAGAAGAGCATAATGATGCTGTCGTTTTCCCATGTTACCTGACGTGTGCTGGGTTGTGTGGGAGGGAGCACGGGCATTTGTTGGAGGAAGTCGCTCTTTAATGAACAGCACAATGGAGGCTGAGTAATTAGAGCAGCTCAGAACCTTGAAACTGGCCTTTTGTCACTGATTTGCACATTAGTAAGGCATTGCTATGGGGATGTTTACAGCAAGACTGTTGTTCTGCAGAAGACATGAAGGGCATAAGTCACAAAAGAGAGGTCCAGAAGGAAAACTGCAGAGAAAAGAAAACCCCTATTAAGATAATTAGCTCATAGAGGATATTTTACTGGACAATCATTTCTCGTGTGAAGCCACAGCCACCTCCTTTTCCTGGCTGTGCCCTGAAAAAATCAGTTTATTTTATTGTTTGGGTCAAGTTTCTTCCTTGGAAATTGTTCAGACACAGGGTAAGGTAATTGATTTATTTTTATTTATATGTGTGTGCTTGTGTGTGTGTGTATTTATTTATATGCCTGGTTGTGTATGTGTATGTGTGTTTATAAATATACACATATTGGAACATTTTAAATAATGGAGAAATATTTAATAATAAAGAATATGAGTGGACTTCCTGGATTATGGATCAGCACACATGGAATTTTTAAATAGATTTGCCTTGATTGAAGTCACAGGGTAATGCACTAGACAGGAGAATCAGCAAGAAGTTGCTTCAGTTAAATCCATTTCTCCAATTTAGTTAAGGCATGAACGTGATTCCTGAATAACTTAGATCAACTTAGGCACATTAAACACATAATTCTTAAACTATTATCATTAAAGAAATATTTAGGAAAAAGTTACTTGCCTTGTTAATATTATTACTGTTGATGTAATCAGTTAAGCCCTCTGCAGTCCCCTGGTGGAGACCCAAGCATGGTCCATGATGGCTCATCCTCTTTCCATTCTCTTCTCCCCAGGAAGTTTGTGTCTACATGGTCACTCACCACCATGTTCAGGTTCTCTTTTCTAAAATAATAAAAGTCTTTTTTTACTGATTGCAAAAATGATCCCTGCTCTTTATAAAATGCTCAAAGTTACAAAAAAAAAAATGCTAAGAAAAATGTAAACAGTCATACTAATTCCCACCACCCAGAAATGACCACTGTTAACATTTTAGTTACTCTTTTGGGGACATCTGATTGCCAGTAATTCTGTACTTGTTTTTTAAATCATGAACACTTTGAGATTCTGCTAATAGAAAAATACAGAGATACCAAAAAAATCTTGTTACCTGTGATTTTGGGGGCTTCACACATTAACCCATCCAAGGACCTCCGTGGGACCATGCTGTTTAGCAAACTGCTTTTTTCACCTCGTGGTGTGTCCTGGACACCTTTACATTTCAATAAATATGTGTCTACGTCATCACATTTAATGGCTTCACAGTATTCTTCTATCTAAGTGTTCTATAATTACAGAACCAGTTGCCTGTGGGACATTTGAGCAGTCCCCTCTTTACACTGTTCATAGTGTGACCATGAACATCCTTGTGTACACATCTTGGCTACGTTTGTGATCACCTAATCAAATAGTATGTGTGTTTTACATTGTTTACACATATTGCCTACTGCCCTTCAGCATGGCCTTATCTCCGTCTATTTCCTGTTGTCACTGGGTCTTCTAAGCCTCGGTTCTGTTCCTCTCAGCTCGTTTCCCCGTTAACTGGGAGGACCTAGTTTTCTACCCATTAATCGCAGGATCTGTTCTGGGTCCCTATTGTTTCTCCTGGCCCGGACCCTCAACATGCAGGATGGGGTCCTATTTTGGTCTGAAACCTGAGAGGGTTCACTTCCCAGGGACCCTGCTTCAGTTGTAGCCATTGATTAAGATCTATTTTCCCATCACTGGCTCCTCCTGAAGGAAGAGAAAATCCTAGCTGGAATAGCAGGCGTGTTGGTTAGGAACGTGGGCTGCTGTGAGAACTAGACGGGAATATCTGCTCACACGCAGACACCTTCGCTTTGCACAAGGGCCAGAATGTTGTAAGTGCAGTAGCGTCCAGTATTTATAGAAATAACCAAGCTTGAAGAGCCCTGGAAATATAAGTAGCGTATGGTTGGATGCCACCTTTCTATATGAAAGTCTCACCTGTCCCATCATACTTCGAGTATCTCAGTGACAGAAATCAAATGATAAATGTGTAGCATGTAGTAGGCGCTTATCGAATACATAGAGACTGATCGAATCTGTTTAAAAGGCTTTCCACTACGAAGAAGTCTAAATCTAACTTTCAGATGGTTCGGATTTCTGGGACTTATTCAGAACAAGTAGAAAGGCAGATGTTTTGCATTTTTAGGAGAAAGGTCTAGAAGTGTTGTAGTAACTGATTAAAAAATTATGTGCTTTTAAAACTGGTTTTAAAACAAGTGGTACTTGTTTGGGTTGTTTTTTTTGTTGTTGTTGTTTTTGTTTTTTTTGCTTCTTTGGGGACACGTGTACATATTTGATAATGTGACGGAACACCAAGGAATAGAAAACCAACCTGACAGAGTGGTAATAGAATTTTGTAAAATGATTTATCACCTCCTGCATGCAGGCCTTCATTTCTGAGTTGCCGTCCCTCTAACACATACTGACTTGGGTTTCAGGTGCCATTACTGCAAGTCATCGTGTCACGTGTCTTCCCTGCGCATCCCATACGCCTGCAAACTGCTCTTCCAGGAACTGCAGTCTATGAACATCATCCCCAGGTTGAAACTGTCCAAATACAATGAGTAAGGGAGGTAAGGTGGCTATTTAAGAGAACAATCACTATGTCCAGCAGAAAACAGAAGGGATTGAGGACCACTTCTGCTCCTGTGAATACTTTTGAATGTTCTCTCAAAAAAAAAAAAAAAAAATTTGATGGAGAGGCTTTTTATTCGCTAGAACACTGACCAAACAACCTTGATCCGTGAGCCTTGGGCCATGGGAGAGATGCCAACGGTATGGACTGTAAGGTAGTCTCTTGTTCTTATACTCAACTTGATCCACAAATGGACGTAACCTAAAAGTAAATAAACCTTTATTTATGTTCTGGTATCTTGCAGTTTACTTGTTAGAAAAAACTTTTCTCAAAAAGAATGAGGTTAAATAAACCTCAAGAGTCTTATGCAATTAAAGGATACGAAGAATCTGTTTGAATCGGTTGACTCGGCCTTTGTGAAGGGGCCTGATCTGGGCAGTTTGTGAAGCAGAGAGGACTGCGGAAAACCAAGAGCGTGGCTGACGGAACGGTGGCTTTCTTATCTGGTACTGTGACGGGATAAATTTTCCCAACATTTGAATCTTGCCTTTATACACCCAAACTTTTTAACTTTAAGCTTGATGAAATATAATAAACATATTCCCACCATCTTAAGCAAGTTTGCCAAGGACGTCACTTTGTCTTATGGACCTCAGTGCTACTGTTTTGAACCTCCATGATCATGTTGTGCAGTCATTTTTGTTGAATATCTGAAAATAATTCTGTGGATGTTTTGTAATTTTTCTGTTCTTTCCATTCTTGCCAGGATGTTAGCTGTTCATTTTCTCTTTAATCTGACAGCCTTTCTCACCTATTTCTAATTTGTTCTTAATTGCTGTGCCCTGAAGCCAGATAAATACTCATGTCAAGAATCGTTTATAAAATAAGTCAGAAAAGCTGTAACAGTCTAAGGCTGCATTCCTAGGGTGTCACATTGAGCCTGTTTCATAGAATATTAATAGGTATTATACATCAACAAGTATCAAATTCCAGTGTCAAAAAAGGTTGAGAAACTGGATGTAACCCAGTCAAACGTACCAAGGACATTTTCAGAGCCTTGAGTGAGTGGCCGTGTTCCGGGACTGTCCACAAGAGGGACGTTCCGGGAAACAGGCCCATCCTCAACCTGAGAACCCAACACCGACATCACTAGGTTTTCTTCACAATGAAAAGCTCTCACCTGGTGTGAAGGTCTCAGGGCCTTCACGGTCAAAGCAGAATGAAGGAGACACTGCGAGGGAGCGGGCCTTCCTCAGCCATCACCATGGTCTCCGGTCGCCTTGGGGACTCGGGCGTATCCCAGAGGCAGAGGGCTTTGACTGCCCACATCGTTGGTTATGCCCGTTGTTCCTTCCTTTCGTCTGGCTTTGTAGTCCTCAAAATTGAGGGTGCCTAAAGATTACTGTACTGCAAAACATACACACTGTACTTTGTGGGCCGACTAAGGAGTTTTCTAGGGTGATTTTGACCGTTTCCCATTATGTGACAATTCCACTTATCAACTCCATCGAAGCCGTAATTGCCCCGCAGTGTGTGGTGAACCATTTCAGTGACCACTCGGAGGGTCAGTCCAGAAAGAGCTGGCAGTGTGCTGGGTACGGGGGACTGTCGTTTATCAGTCGGTACCTGCCATGTGTGGAAGCACTTGTACTAAGGATGGAAGGAGAGCAGGACATGGTCTGTGCCAGCAGAGGACACCGGGACATCAGCTGGTCATAGAGCATCGTCCTGCGATCTGCCAAGGGTGACCTCCGCCGTGTGGAGTGAGCTCCCAGGGCAGAATGATCAGCTCTGGGGAGTTGGAAACACGTCAGAGCACAATTATCCCATTTACACGGCTGAAGAATCTGAGGTACCACATGGCTCAATGACCCCCCCAGCACCCGCCACCAGCCAGGGAATAGCGTGGGCCTCAGGACCAGGCCTTCTGACTCACCCATGGATCTGTTTTTAAGTTACCAAATACGACAATTTCTATTCAAATGCTAGTGATGATTTTGAGAGGAGTTGCCTATGTAGCCTTCTAGAAAATTCTCAGTTACCTAAGTTAGCAGAGATTTAAGAAAGTATGGGTTCCAAACGAGACAGCCGTGGAGGAAAAAATTGTGTTAGGTTGACATTTCAAAGACTAGCAGATACTACATTTAAATGGCTATTTGACTTTGGGAAATACTGTAATAAAAAGAGGCCAGAATTGGTAAGTTAGTCCTACTATAGTTTTATTTTTTAAAGTTATTTGTAAATTCCTTGTTTTAAAAACTACCAATTAGATTTCCATTTCCAGTAATGGTAGAGTAAATTTTTACAGACCACCCTCAAAGCACTTTTTCCTCAAGGTTTTGCCAGGTCAGAAGTGGCACAGGGATGAGAGGCTGCAAAGCCACACCAAAGCCACCAAAGAGGCTGCAACCCTAACCTGAGCTTTGGCAGAGCCCAGGAGCTGGAGAGACAAGACTGTGGGCTCAGAGTTGTCGAGACACCAGGACCAGAAAGGCCGAGGTCTTAAATAGAAAGAGAGCCCCTTGAGGGGGGCCCACCTTCCCCATTGCCTTAGACTATTCTGGTCATAACAGAAAACCACAGACTGGGTGGTGTGAACAGCAGGTTTCCTCACAGTCCTAGACAGTCTAAGTCCAAGGGCAAGGTGCTGACAAGGTTGGTTTCTGGCGCGGACTCTGTTCCTTCCTGGCTGTGGACAGACACCCCTTGCTCTGTCCTCACGTGGCCCTCCCTTGGCATGTGCCAGGAGAGAGAGCCTCTGGCATCTCTTCCTCGCCTTGAAAGGACACCAGTCCTATCGGATTAGGACCTTGCAACCTCATTTCACATTAATGACCTTAAAGGCCCTGTCCCCAAATACAGTCACATTGGGAGTTGGGACTTGAACATATGAATTTTAGAGGGACACACTTCATACCACAATACCCCTCGAAGCATCGCCGAGCTGCCCTCAGAAGAGAGTTTGGACCCAGTGCAGAAACTAGAGTTTTGGAAAAGCTGTTTGCGAAAGCCGCGCTGTTTCACGGTGATAGATAGGGAGGAAGGAGGGTGGTAGGCTTCTAGAACACTTCCTCGGAGCATCCATTTACCAGTGAGATCAAAGTGAGGCCTGTTGTCGGCACAGGAGTCCCGGAATAGTTTCATGAAGCCCACAGAACCAGTTCTCAAAACACTTCCATGTGGTGAGAGCCAAGTAAAGGATTTTTTTTAAAAAAAGAAAAAGTCCTTGATTGGGTGCTACATAATGGGATAGTTTTCAGCTGCTTCAGAGCATTTTAGGCTAACACCTTTATTTGTAGTAATGAGTCACATGAGAACGAGCGCATTAGGGCTGGTGGCTGGGCCCATCCACTCCTCGGCCGTCTGAGTAATAGAGAAGCCAGTTTCTGTAAATTCCTTTGCAGAACGGATGGTCAGAAAAGTGACTGTAAAAGTAGCACCTCTTTACCATCCACATTTACTCCATATGTGACTCGAAAACCGTTATTTCGTTTGCTGACCAAAAGTTGGATTTTTACTGCATCAGCCCCACGGGGTCAAGGTTGTAAGAAATTAAAGTCGAGCTTTAAAGAGGCAATTTGAAATGGGAAAACGAGTGGTGGCAGTCAGAGGGGTATGCCGTTTGTTGCCGGAGCCAAGCTGCCCATTCGGGGTTCAGACACAGGCTCCGGAAACAATTAAGAGATTTGCTTCAAATCAAATTTATTGTGATCGGGATGTCATGGCTGGAAATTTCAGAACAGCCTGGAACTCACATTTCCCCTCACAAGTCTAACCTCACAGACTGTGGTCACAGGAGTTAAAGTATTTTTCAAGTCCAGGTAACAGCCCTAGTCCCATGCATGATAAATTTTAAATCCAGTTAACTCCCCGTCATCTACGTTAATGGAGGCAAGTAGTGATGTGAAGAAATTAAAACGAGATGGATCCAGAACCTTGGCCTCGGATGCTGGGGTGAAGCTTGCATTCATGTTTCTAATAACACTTGAGTGGAGGTTTGGTGAATTCACTGCACTTTAACAGGGACTCCTGTGGAAGCCTTGACTAAGCTGGAGTCGTCGTGTGCTTTGTGGTTCGGTGGTGATGACGGCTCTTTGCGGGGGGCAGGGTAGCCTGACAACTGGAAGACTTCTAGGCCAGCGGCTCTCAAAGTGTGGTCCCTGCACCAGCAGCATCAGCATCACCTGGGAACTGGTTACAGATTTGGGGGGAGCCCAGCAGTGTGTGTTTTAAAAAGCCCTCCACGTTGTTCCAATGCAACTAGAAGTTGAGATTTACTATTTAAGCTACATGAAGAGCACTGGATCCCCCCACCCTTCAGAACCAGCCTTTGGATTCTCAGGGGTACCAAAGGACCCACCCCTTGGAAGCTAGCCCCCCACTTCTCTCTCTCTCTTGCCTGTGTGACTGACTTCCCCTTAAGCAGCAACTTGTGTTGGACTGTTCTTCCCTCTGAGCTCCCGCCCCACTTTCCCAGCCTTTCCCACCTCTGAGCCGAGGAAATGGGCAGTAAAGGCCAGACTTATACAGGAATCCAGAATGGCTCCAGACATTGCCAAATGTCCCTGCAGGGCAAAATCCCCCGCAGTGGAAACCCACCCATACGAGATGGCTTAACTACAAAACAAATGAGAACAATTTCAAATTGTAGTTGTATGGATTTGTCCTCAGTAAAAGGACAGCCAGTGTGCTTCTGGAAAATCAAGTAATTATCCAGATTATCATGTAGAATCATCATTATACCAACAAACGTTAATATAAACCTCAAAGCTTTGTGTTTTCTTCCATGTGCCAGTTATAAACTGATGTCAGTTTTGTTGGTCGTTGAATAAGTTCCATTCCTGTTGTGCATGTGCTTTCATATAACCGGTGATAATGTTAGAGATATCAAAAAATAAGGTTAGTTATGACCTCCATTCTTCATTCACATTTGCCCACCGCTTGATGTGTTTTAGACCTAGCCAATTTGGCATTTTGGTCAAAAACACATGCGGATTGTCATTATTTACCCAACAATTCCCTCAGCTTTGTGTCTGCCTGCCTGCCAGGCAGCAGAAACTGTTCAGCTCCCAGTCTAACCCGGCACCAAAAACTCTCCTCCCCTTTGTATGGTCCCAGGGGAGCCTCTCCCAGCAAGCTCAAGTACTGCCTGCACCTTGCGAGGACAGCAATCGGGCCTGGTCTCCAGAGCAGGAATCTCAGCATTGCAACTGTCTTTCCGAGTTACTGGAAAACTTTCATCGTTCACTCTGAGTCTTGCATGTCCCAAGTAGGTCTACAAACTGTCAGGGCCTGAGATATATACACCTTGGTCCGGAAAGTAAAACAGGAAGCTGCTAGTGGTGTGTTACCTGCTCTGCCGGCAGGGAGAGTTACTCTCATTACCTTACTCAGTGTCAGATGCTACAAAACTCTAGGAGTAAATATTTGTAGAGATTGACACAGGCACAGTTCTGATAGTACAGGTGTTGTGGGGACCTTTTAGAGTCAGGGATGCAAACACACACACATGGGCTTCTCTTCTGTGTCTGGATCTCCTTGGCGTCTCTAATCAGTCATGGCAGCCTACCTGCTAAACCTGATTTTGGCCTCAGACCCTTGAGCACCAAGCTCAAAAGCCATTACCTATCAGCTGGGAGGCAGGAGCGTGTGATGGTCAAGAGCAAGGGCTGCAGTTGAGCCGCCTGCCTTCAAATCCTAGCTCTACCACCAACAAGCTGTGTGATCTCAAACAAATCATCTTGCCTCAGTTTTCCTCCTCCGTAAAAATGAGGTGATAATACCTACTCACGGGGCTAATTGAATCAATTCATGTGACCCACAGCAGTGCTCAGTAAGTATCAGCTATCGATGTGGTTCTTGGGCTTCCATATGGACCCTATATATTTGCCATCTCTGTGTGATAATATCCCTTCTCTGAAGTCCATTTCACCTTTGAGACTCGTTACATGCGTGGGGCAGCCTATCGTGCTGACAAATCGAGGGTCTGATCCTCGGAGTCATTGGAATGTGCCCCTCACTTTGATTCAGACACTCCCAAATGCGCGTCTTTGGTTCCAGTGGAGACTGGGTCAAAGGGTGTGGTTGACGAAAAGCGAAGCCACTTCCACTCTTAGAAAACAAACCGCTTCAAGTATTTACCTAACACTGGGTGAGGAGAGCAGTCTTCCCGTGGGAAAGAAATTCAAGACTTGCATATGGCGTGGTTGGCCTTCCCATGGAGGATCCCCCCTCCAGCGAGTTTCCAGATTGTATGTATATATTCATATTCAGCTGTGTGCATTGAACTCAGCATTAACGTCTCCCGCGCAAGCATCTGATGACCTGCATTAAAAAGAATTCGTGTATGAAGGAATCTTTGGCTTACATGCAAAGGAAAAAGTCTCCCCTGGAAAAATGCAGGCCTTACACATTTAGCAGGCCCTCGTGTCCGCAGAAACAGTCATTGGCAATTAGGCAACTGCCAAAAGATCAGAGGCAGGAGCCCGCACATGAAACGGAGGCGGCACATGGAGATCACCGCCTTCTATCTCTGAGTTATGGGCGGCCGAGGTTGCCTCCCCCTGGGCCCAATCTGCTCTGAGCTTTTCCTGCTGTGGACAGAGAGGCCCCCGGGACTTTCACGCACCCCAGTTTTCATGCAGCTTACTGATCCCTTTTTCACATGAATGAAAAACGCCTTTGATTTTGAATTCTCACGTCTGTTTTGTGTAACACTTCACTGATGTGCCAGAATCATTCTGTACCTTCAAGGGAGTCTCACACTGGGGTTATTAAAATCGGTCCTTATGTGAAGAGTCACTTTGCTCACTTAAAGGATAACCACCCTGCCTTTCTTAATGATGCTCATCTCGTTAAACCTGGATTAGGGAAAAGAGGGGCAAGCAGACCAGCGGTTGGAACCCTGCCAGAGCCTATTGATGAGCTGGTCCAGCCACACGAGAGGCTTCAAAGAAATATTATCTGCTGATCGGCTGAGCTGACGCCTCGGAGCCTTCCAGCCCTGCTCTTCTTTGGGAATCCTGCTTCAGAGCGTTAATTCCAGTTAGAATCCTAATAGAGACCTTGAACTCGTGGGTCCACTCCATTTGATCCGATGACAGGAAGGCTGTTTCATTATCTGCGGAACTCCCCATCTCTGCAGAGGTTCGAACCATGCATCTATTCACCCAATGTTCTCTTTCTTCTAGGTGGAGGGCATTCGACTGAGTCCTGGGCATGCAGTCGTGAGTCAGATGCTCAGGACTGGGAGGGAAGACAGGAGCCACACACAAGGAGTCGGGAGGCTGCCATTCACATGTGTGACTGGCAAATTCAGCTCCCTCCTCAGCATGGGAAAGAGAAGGAAGGGTAGCATTTAAACAAGGCAGACAACTCTGCTCTCCCCTCCCCATGGTCAAATCTAGATTAAGGGAACGATAATCTCCTCATGCCTGTCACTGTGAGAATCTCTGCTCTGATGTGAGTTGTCTCTAGAGTTAAAAAGATTGTGAGTATTTCTGGTTTTTGTTTGTGTGTTTTGTACATTATGGACCCTGAATTTAAGATCTTGTTCCTTTAAGTGCTCAACCATGCTGCGTGAGCTCCCAGGGCAGAATGATCAGCTGTGCTCAACCAGAGACACAGCCAGCTGTCCCAGTGCAGAGTGGCTTACGTTGTCTTCAAGGGTGGTTTTGACATTACAGGGTTTTCCCTTTAAATGCTGACTATGGAAGCTAAAGCCCCAATGGACTCAGGTTTCTCTGTCATTCAGCAGAAGGGGGAGCCAGCCCTGGTGTCACAGAGGGGAGATCCTGAGCAGTCAGAGCAAAGTTCCCAGAGGAGGAGACTGCCAGAGCGACCTGAAGAGTGGAAGGGCAGTCTTGGGTGACACTGAAGGGGAGAAGATTCTAGAAGGAGGAGGACAATGACGATGACGCTGGAGGGAGTAAGGAAGTAGGATGGACAGGACTTTGTAGGTGACAGAGAGAAAGCAATCAAGGAGCTCTGAAGTAATGTTGTGCACAGTCAAGTGGGTAGCGAACCACCAAGGTAAGGAGCCACTGGCAGGAAGCAGGGGGCAGGGGGCCGTGATGCATTTCTTTTGGAACACCCTGAGCTGGGCACCTAAGGGACACCTGAGTCAGCAGCGTGCCCGCCCGGGGATGAGAGGCAGGGCTCCCAGGGCAGGTTTGGAAGCCAGTGGTGATTGTAGGCCTGGGCATGGGGGTGACCTCCTCCCCGGAGAAATGCTGCAAAGACACCAGCACTTACGACTCTGTTCAGGACTGCAAGGTTTTCTTACCTGCATCAACCTTGTATCTTGTCTCCACAGCAAAACTCCCAGTTCCCATTCTCAGCAACACTGGTGATTACCATCCCGTGATGTAAGCACAAGACGGCTTTGTGGATCCACCAGGGAGGAACAGCCAACCTCCTCCGGTCATGCGGTGATTCAGAATTGTTCTCTGGGAGGTTTCCACTGACAATATACAAAGTTAGGTTCATTTATTTCATTTGATTTTGGTTTGGGGGGAAGTGTTTTTTTATTTCATTTTATTTTATGATTAGGTTGCTTCTATCCCTGTCTTCTCCACCCTATGCACTTCCTTCTATAGGTAACCTTTACATTCTTTATGTTTACATTTTATTGTTTTATAAATGTATGCGTATGTCCTCTTCTTGGAAAAACAGAGGCATCTACATATACTTCTCCACCTTGACTCTTTTCAACCAGCATTATATCCATGAGACCCTTGCACAGTAAAGAATAAATGGCTCATTCTGTCATCGGGATTAGATAGTACATACACTTTGTAGCCTGTCAGTTGTCACTTAAATACCCCAAGTGCTTCTTTCCCTCTTTCCTCTAAAGTTTTGGAAACACAATCAAATGCTCACCAGCTTTGGGGAAGGGTCCCCATAACAGTATTTCTGAGGCTTCTGGTTTCATCCATCAATTAAAAACTACACAGATGTAGTCCACTAACTTTAGGTCAAATCATGTGTAGAGTTTCAACACATTTTGTAAATAATAAAAACAATATTCTAAATTATTTCCATTTAAATCTGTGAAAGAATGACATTTGCCATATTTTAGCCAGGATTTATATGCAGCTTGATGATGAGTGACGAGAACCCTACGTGAGGGTTCCCATCAGTCTTTTCTTGCTTTTTTTTTTTTACTCAATCAGAGGATCCTAGGTTTTAATAGATCTGAATGTTCATTGTGGAACGTGTTTCTATCACTGCCTCACATCACCTCAGAACCGAACAGCTTAAAACAGCATTTAATCTCCAGTGATGCTGTGGGTCAGGCGCATATGCAGAACTCAGCCGGGCAGCTCTTCAGCTCCGTGCCAGGTCAGCGGGGCTGTCTCAGCTGCATTCGGCTGGTGGCTGGGCCGAGCCGGGCTGGAAGGCCTCACTCACATGTCTGGCGCCTCAGCTGGAGTGTCTGAAATGACTGATGGCCTTGCTCACTCCCTCTTCCTGTGGCTCCCCAGCAGGGGTCCAGATGGTTTACAAAGGCAGCTCTGCTCCAAGGGTGAGTCTTTCAAAAGGACCGAGCCCCAGTACTTACCAAGGACAACCTTATCGTTTGCTGATGTCCCATTGGTCAAAACAAGTCACCAAGTCCAAAGTCAGTGTGAGCAGGGACCACCCAGGTGTGTGAACACCAGGGGGCATGATTGAGAGAGCAGTGGAGCAGTCTATCCAGGACTTTCTCAGGTTCAGTCGAGCCTTCTTTCAGCTCTGTGTTAGACTCTAGGTTTATGAACAGGTCATGCTCAACAGGTGGATGCTGTGGTAAATGCACCCCTTGATGCAGTCTTGGGATTTCACCCTGGAAAGTATTTCCTCGTTTCCATTGCAGCGTTTGGACGTGGCTTTTTAAAGGTGCCCTGATCACTGATTTATTCTGACAAGAAAATAAAGGATTGGGAAGGGCTTGAACTTAGCATTTAAGTCATCTGCACCAGTTTGTCCTTCTTAAGAAGCCTTGCTACCTGCTCTCACTAGGAACAGCCATGGAATATTGGCCCCAAAGTGATGATCTCTGGTTATACAAAATACTTGCTATTTCACGGAGTTGCTTCCTTTCTGCAAGGCTCTTAACATCATAGAGATGGTCCTAATGGGCATCATCAGCATCATGAAAAAAAAATGTTTTATCTGTCATTTAAAAAATTCATAATAAAAGTAGGATCAGGAATGGTGGTCAGGGGTCTTTAGCTTTATCTGTTCAGTTTTTATGATCAGAGTATTCTCATGTACTCTTTGTAATTAAAGCACAAATTAACGAGAAGAGACAATGAGAATTTTCCCCTCCACAGCAAGTATACATACGTCAGTGTGGAAAACCCATCTCATCCTTGTTTGCACTTCACACGGGTGTCTGAGATTGGGTCATAGCCACAGTTCTCACTGCTTCCTTCCACGCGGAGTCCGACTCTTACCACTGTCTGTTCTGTGTGATTCCAGCACTGTGTTGACCATTAGGGACAACTCCTTGTTAGAGGATCTTTATCTCGCCTTTTCATCACTACTGGTCCCAGCACACTCTGTCCTGTCAAATCATCTCAGGTAAGAACTAACTGTTCATCAAGTGGAAAAATACTTCATCTCCTGTGTCAGGGTGTTCACTAAGAAAGAAACCCAGTTTCAAGATGCTATAATACACTTTTACCGCAAGTATGTTCCACGATGCACCCGGAGCAGAACCCCAGTCTGCATAGTTGAGGTTTTGTCCACCTGGGCAGGGGTGTATCTTTAAGCATGTTCACCTGAGAGCAATGGCTGTCCCCTGTTGTGCACCATTGATAATATGCACCATCCACAGGTCATTTGGAAAAGGAAAGCTGCCAGATGCTCACTCCACTATTATTTTTTTTAAGAAAACAATCTTAATATTGCAGATGGTTTCAGAAGCTTTGTCTCGGGTGATGTGACTCATACACTGAGGGCGGCTATAGGGGAAGTTAAGAGTGAAGCTTCAGGAGGCAGAAGTTCACAACTCAGCTCCGCCACTTCTTAGCTACACACATGGACCCCTGGATAGGAAAAAGGGTCAACCGGTCAGTGGGCCACATTTTGAGAACTGCTTGCAGCATGATTTTATGTAAAAGTCCTTGGAACAGTTTGTGGTAGCAGTGGGGAGTAAGGCTTACTCCCAACTTTCATAAACTTCTCAAATGTGTGGGTGGCCATAACAATTTTAAACTATTGAATAAAGAAAGCATGCCTTCTTTAATCATTCTGCCAGGTACAGGCCCCGAGAGAGGAGACATGAGAGATTATGATTTGGGGCATAACCGGAAGTTAAAGTTGGATATTTTGGCTCCAAAATGCTGAGAACAATAGAGTGTGCCCCCACCACCCCCACCGCATTTCCAAAGTCAGGGAGCTAGAACCCCAATGCAGGGCATACTAAGGTTGTGAAATCAGTTCTTTCAGCATTAGGAATCACTCACCTCTAGTCTACAAAAGGAAGGTGGCTGAAGAGGCCAGAGGGAGTGGTTTCTTTGCAGAGAGGCATTGGATTACTGTGGGATTTTCTCTTCTCCTCATCTATGAAGGATAGTGGGGTCAGGAGATTCTTCCCTCCTCTCAATTTAAAAAAGAGGGACTTCAAGGAGATGGCCAGGCTCTGGTGCTAGCCCTCCTTCAGGGTGAGACGGCTGACTTCTTGTATCCCCATGAGGTAGAAGAGAGTGAGGGAGGGAGCTCTCTGGGCCCCTTTCTATAAGGGCACTAATCCCAGTCTTGAGGCCTCCATCCTCATGAACTAATCACCCCACAAAGTCTTCACCTCCTAATAACACATTGGGTGTTAGAATTTCAACATGTAACTTTAGGGTGGGGGAGGGGACACATTCATTTAGTATGTAACAGTAGAGCAAACTTCCACCCTGAAATCTGGAGACAGGCAAATCCAGAGACACATCTGAGACCTGCTTACCTGGGAGCAGAAGCTGCTAGGTAAGCGGGTCTAATAGGAAATTTTAAATGGTAATTTTTATGAATTTCTGGAGGATGAGCATGGACTATCCTGAGAGTGGTAAACTTATAGGACCTTTATTTTTAAGGGGGCCTTCAAACTATCATGAGCTTTACCTCCACTCATCCCATCGGGTTACCACAGTGAAGGTACCAGAAAAAACCCCTCATGGTTCTGGCAGGGACAGAGGGAGAGTAATCATTGTGAAATACACCCAGAGTTTTCTTCATAACAAAGATCTACTCTCTAGGGAAAAAGATGATACCAGAGCCTATCTCACCTGGAGAAAAGGCATCTCCGCCACCCCTTTATCAGCACCCTTTATCCTCTCTAACCTCCTGTCTCATTTCAGGGTGGTGGGGAAGGGGGAGTCTTTGCCAATAAAAAATCACTCATGAAGGCCACTCATAATTAGACACAGCTTACTAGAACACTGAGATTTAATCATAAGGTTATAGCGTGCTATCCCTCCCCACACTTTAGCACCCCTCCAACAGGGCTCCAGTACAATAACAGTGGAATATAGGTGAGAGAGCTATAAGACAGACTTTCATCTCACAGAAGTACTTAGGGAAGCCCAAGGTCAAGAGAGTAGACAAATACAAGAACACTAGAGGGATTTCAATACCCTCACACCTATGGCTACAGCAAATGTTAAATACAGTCCAACTTCTAACCAGATTAACAGAACCCCCATACTGAAGGTTCAATTCCTATTAATACAGCGTGTCTAGCATTCAACAACCACAAAAAATGACAAGGCACTTCAAAGGCAATTAAAAAAACACGCTCTAAAGAGATCAAACATCAGGACCAGACTCGAATATGACACAAAGATGTTGGAATGATCAGACAGGGACTTTAAAAATAACTATGATTCATATATTAAGAGCTTTAATGGGAAAAGTAACAACAGGCAAAAAGATATGGGAAATGCAAGAAGAGAGATGGAAATTCTAAGAAAGAATCGAGAGGAAATGCTAAGAATAAAAAATAGTATGACACAGATGAAGTAGGCCTTTGATGAGCTCACAAGTATAGACTCACCAAGGCCAGAGAAAGAATCAATGAGCTCGAATAGGTTGATAGAAACTTCCCAAATAGAATTGCAAAAACAAAACAAATGAAAACCAGAACAGAACATCTGATAACTATGGAACAATCTCATAATTTAAAAATATATAGCATAATTGGATTATTGGAGAAAATATAGATAAAAAAGCAAAAGAAATATTTGAAGTAATAATGGCCAGGAACTTTCCAAAATTAATGACAGAAACCAAACCACAGATTCAGGAAGCTTAGAGAATACCAAGCAGAATAAATACCAAAAACCTAGGCATATCATACTCAGATCATAGAAAATTGACAACAGAGAAAGAATCTTGGAAGAATCCAGAAGGGAAAAAAGATCTTACCCACAGAGGATAAGAATTACAATGGACTTCTCATCAGGAAACAAGCAAGCAAGAAGAAACTAGAATGAAATATTCAAAATGTTAAAAGAAAAAAGCCACCAACCTAAAATTCTACATCTATCAAAATTATCTTTCAATACTGAAGAAGAAATAAAACTTCTCAGACAAATAAAAACTGAGGGGATTTATTGCTGGCAGACCTACCCTATATGAAATGTTAAAAGATCTTCCAGTAGAAGGGAATTGTATAGGATAGAAACTTGCATTTGCATAAAGAAAAGATGAAATTAAGAATGAAGATAAAATCTTTTATTTTTATTTTTCTTGATCAAAAAATAACTTTAAAGTAGTAATAAAGGTTTATTGGGTGATTATAGCACATGGATAATTGAAATAAATGACAGTAGGAAAAGTTTAAAAGTACATATAATTGATGTCCTAAAAGGAAATAAAATGGAACCATATGAAATATTTAATTACTATCAGAGAAGGCAGAAGAAAAGAAAAAAAAGAAACAAAAAATAAATGCAATGAATAGAACACAGTAACAAACATGGTAGATCTTAAGCCAAGGTCTTGATACCAGTAATCAATTTTAATGTGAATTGTCTAAATATATGAATTAAAAGGCTAATTGTCATAGAAATGCTAGAACTAAGAAAAAAGTATAATATAATTATATAATTAAAAGTCAGCGATAGAGGGGAGGAAGTAATAGGAGAGGTAGGAGGAAGTAGAAGCATACTAATGTTTTTATTGCACATAGTCAAGAGTCAATAATTGCTATATGAAGAAAAAGAAGACTAATTATATAAAATTAAACTACTAAAATAATTTTTAAAACAGTAAATTATTAAAATAATTAAAAACAAACTAAAAAACCTTCCAAATTATCAGGAAATGCATGCGCAGCATGAAATACAGAAAACATAAAACATACAATAAAAATATTTTTAAAGAACTAAAAAGTACATATGGTAACATAAAAGACTATTTAAAAACACTAAAATTAAATTTATGACAGGAGAATATTCAGGCTAGATCACAAAGCAAAACTCAGGTTTTTGAAATAATAAGCGGACACAAAACATGATAACCAATAAAGTTTAAAACAGATCTGGGGCAAAATTCTGGGCTATATAAACAAAAAAGCAAGCGAAAATTATTGCTTAATATCCAGGGGAAAACACTAAATGAGGGTAAGAAAAGGCAATTTATAGTAAGGGGCAAACTGTACAATGAACACCTTAGATTTTTATTTGTTTATATACCAATTGCAATACAGTCCAAATTCTTAAAGCAAAAACATAAGGAAATAAAAGAAGAGGTAGACATAGAAGTAGGAGCCTTTATATCTCTTAGACTATGGCAGATAAAGTTCAGAAAATAGTAAATAAGCTGAGAGAAGACCTACATAAAATGCTAAGACAAACATAATGCATTGAGCTCTGCATAACCAAAACAAATAGTCAACATCTTCTCAAGAACCATACACTATGGCCCTGCCATCCTGAATAAGCCCAATCCCAGCTGATCTCCAAAGCTAAGCAGGGTCAGGCCTGGTTAGTACTTGGATGGGGGCCCACCTAGGAAGACTAGGTGCTTAGGCATAAAAAAAAAAAAGTAAATAAATAAATAAGGGATTGTAAGCTGACCAGATCCTTGCAATCTGTGAGGTCAACTGAGGGGGTGTCTCACCTAAAAATAAATAAATAAATACATACATACATAAAAAAGAATCACACAATATTTAATAGTTGCAAAGCAATAAAACTAAAACTCAATGACAAAACTTGGAAACAAGGAAAAACAAAAACACATTACAGCCATTAAATCAAAGAAGAACTCTGGAATATTTTTTAAATAGTAATGTAAACTTCATATTCAGATTTAGATATGACTAAAATAGTGTAGAGAGAAAAATTCACAGCCAAAGATTAATATTTATACATAACAAAATGAAAATTAATAATCTAACTCAAGACATTAAAAAATAGACATAAGGAAAGAAGGAAAAACTAATATAAACATAGAATTTAATGCATTAGAAAGTGAAAATGGTATAACTAATAAGTACAAGGAATGGTTTTAGAATAAAAACAAGAACCTAGTCAAGAAAAAGGGAGAAAGCACAAAATAACAAAATCCTAAAGAATAATGTAAAAATAACCTCACTTAAAAACTGAAATAATAATCTTATTTGTTCAATTTTAAAATGAAATAAGATGATTTTCCAGAAAAATAGGGATGTCTAATATTCATGTTAGAAAAGAGAAAAATCTGAACAAACCATTATATATCTTCTAAATTTCCAAAATTTTAAGGAACTCTAATGCTTTAAAAATATTTTCTGGAAAATTGAAGAATATAATTCTGTATTCGTGCATTGAGGTACATCCTTTTGTCCTCACATAGATAGCAATAATGGACAAAATACACAAAATTAAAGACGGCAAGGTTTAAAATCATCTTCACACAAGACGGTAACCCAACGTGAGACCCTCAGCTAACAAAATTGGCAAACTAGGCTCAGAACCTGCCATAGCGGCTGGGAGTTTATCTTTTGCAGAATTCAACTGGGTCTAAACGTGTTCATATGTGCTTCCAGGTTCATCACCAGAAACCAGGCTGCACCAGAGCTCCTCTGTCTGTTGAAAGCCTGAAAAATCATTGCCAACTGCTTCCTGGTGCAAGGTTTGCATGAAGCTGTGCTCCTAGGGAAGCGAAGAACACAGCACAGTGTGACCACGAAGTAAATCAAGCTGTCTGCTGACAGCTTGGCAGCATATTTGCCATTGCTTCAAATCATCGTGCGGCAGGGACCCTACATTGCCAAACAAGACCTGCTTCCGAACCAAGAGAACTGAGTGGAACCACTAGGGTGGCTGGTAGGAGAGTGAAGAAAGGGGGAGTGGGGGACGTGATGACAAAATAGACATTTTCCAACGTAGACTAAAAATTTATTACCCATTAAACATATTCTTCAGCAAGAAGAAAAGAGGAAAGCTGTGGGATTCAAGACTCAGTGGTGAACACAGAAATTATTAAATATGTGGATAAATTTAACTGTAGACTGTAAAAGCCATTAATTTTTTGTCTATAGAAAAGTGAAATCAATTATAGGAATCAATATCAGGTTGGTGTTATGTTCAGTGGGCACTTAAAGCATGTTAAGGTTCTTGTTTTATTTGTGACTTTAGGCTTTTATATGAAGATTAATTAAGTATGTATGCCAAAAGTACAAGGGCCACCAACTGAAGAACAGAAATACGGTCAGCGCCAAAGGAGATGAAGGAATATAAAAAGACTCATTAATTCAATAGAAATCAAGAAAGAAAATAAATCAGAAAAAATATGATGAAATACTCACAAAAATAGATATTAAAAATAAGTCCGAATGCTCTATTCCTCACGATAAAGGTAGATAGGTTGTATTAGTTTTTTAGGGCTGCCATGACAAGTCACCATAAAGGTGGGAGCTTAAAACAACTGAAATTTATTCTCTCAGTGTCCGTGAGTCCAGAAGTCCAAAATCAAGGTGTCAGCAGAACTGTGCTCCCTCTGAAGAGTCGAGGGGAGAATCCTTTCTTGTACCTTTCAGCTTCTGGTGGCTTCAGGCATGCCTTTGGCTTGTGGCTACATAACTCCCATAACTAACTCTCTGCCTCTTCCACCTGGCCTTCTCTTTCCTCTGTGTCTCTTGCCTGTTTGTCTCTGATAAGGACATTCGTCACCGAATTTAGGGCCCATCTGGATAATCCAGGATGATCTCATCTCAAGATCCTTAACTTATTTACATCTGCAAAAGCCCTTTCTTTGTTCAAATGAGGTTACATGCACAGGCTCTGAGGAGCCTATGACATGTTAGGAGGACATGTCAGGAAGTGGACATATCTTTTTAGGGGTCACCATTCAACCCACTAAACAGATTCACTTCTATTATAAAAAAAGAGAGAGAGGGAGAAACTGTCAAATTGTATTTTAAAAATTCAGCTATACACCAACTACAAATGATATACCTATAGATAAATCACATAGAACGATTGAAAAGCAAGGGATATAAAAATATATACCAAAGAAATGCTAATCAAAAAAGTCAATATAGCAATATTAAAGTAGACAGCTTATAACTTGCATTTTTATATTATTTTCAATGTCTTTTGATGAAGTTATTAAATTTACAGAGACAAATTTATCACTGTTTTTTTTACCGTTAATCTTTTTGTATCCTATTTAAAATATTTTTATCTACCCTCAAATTAGAATAATATTCATCTATTTTTCCTATCTATATTTGAAAAGTTTTGCTTTTGACAAGTAAGTTTTTGATCCAAATTAATTATTTGTATGGTGTGAGGTAAGGATCCATTCCATTTTTTCAATATAAACAATTTTTTTTTCAGATTTATTTACAGAATAGTACCTCTTTTCACCACCGATCTGCCATGACAGATAAATGAGTCTGTTTCTGGGATCTCTATTCTATTCAGTGTTCAAATCATTTATTCCTGCTCCAGTACCATGATATCTTGATGACCAGAGCTTCATAATAAGTCTGAATAGCTTATAGGACAAGTCTCTCCTCCTTATTTTTTTTAAAGAAGGTATGAACTCCTTTGGGCCTTTTATTCTTTCATATCAATTAAGAGACAATAAAAATCTAAACAGACAAATCTATTATGTTCTTTAATAGGAAGATAATAACATAAAAATGCCAATTCTTCCCAAAATGATCTATAAATTCAATGAAATTCCAGTCACAGTTCCAACAGGATGTTCATGGAACTTGATAAGCTAATTCTAAAATAAGTATTGTCTTTGATCCAGTGATTCTATCTCTGGTAACATATCCTACATATACTTGCACATGTAGGCAAAATGAATGTACAACAAAATTCACTGTATCATTGTTTACACTAGAAAAAAGATTAGAAACAATCTAATATCAATGAAGATGGGATTGATTAAATAAATTATGGAACATCCATATGAAAAAATACCATAAAGACCAATTACATGACCAGAAATCCCATAAAGACCAACTCTCTTACACATAATATGAGCTCCAAAATAAATTAAGTAAAAAAAAGTAGAATAATTAAGTTACACTTTTAAACTATTAATTTTAATTATCAGCATCACTAATACTTATTGAACATTTATTTTGAGACGGACGCTCTTCTAAGTGACAGAGCCTGGCTGAGATGGTTTTACCCCAAGGGCGTGTCGAGAGGCAGCATTACCCGTCATCTGCCATTGCCAGAGAGAAGAGCAGTGTGATGGAGGCAGCAGCTTGGAGAATTCATCCCTGTGTTCAGGAAGAGCACAACAAGCAGGAAGACACCATGTAGCCAGTGGGGACATTCCTAGTCACTGTTCTACTCCATGAGCACGTGGCACTGAAATAGTAATTAAAAGACATCGACCAAGTGTCCCGAAGGAGAAGAGGATATGGTGAACGAAATGACATAAGAAATTATTTATTTGGATCATTTTGATTGCAGGTAGCAGAAACCAAACTCAAACTGCCGTAAGCCAAAAGTTGAATTTATTGGCTCTAACATCTGAAAAGTTTAAAAGAAGATTCAGTTTCAGGCAAAGACATCACGGGGACTCTCTCCCTTCATTTCCTGGCTCTGCTTCCATCCATGCAGGACCCCGTCTCAGATAGACTCTCCTCCTGGGTGGCCTCCACAGACCCAGCATCTCACCCCTCCAGTTCAAGTTGTCATGGGCAAGAATCCTAATAAAAGGCCAGACTATGTTTGGGTCACATGCCCACCCCCTGGAATGGGAATGGGGTCAGTTCCATGTAGTTCAATCACATAGACCAAAGTAGGTGGTATTAAAGAAAAAAATGGCACTGTTTTTAATAGAATGAGTGTGACTAGAGAGATGCTAAGGAGGCAAAACCTACAGGTGTCTTTTAACTGAGTCTAAAAACTCTGGAATGGCTATTTTTGGAATGTGGAATTTAAGATGAGAATTCCGAAGACTCTACCAAATATGAAAATATTGACCACTCTACTGAACAAAAGTTCTTGGAGTCAGAGCAGTTGAGCTGCCTTTTATTGCTTCTAGCCTTATGTGACAGTAGAGAAGGGTTCCCTAAATTGTGAGGTGGTAGAGGAAGAGGCATGGTTGCCTTGTCTTTCATTTTTGCCTTTACCTTGCATCTGTACCTGAGTAAGGAAACAATGTCTTATTCTTGCTACATTCCTAGCACTCAGTCCAGTGCCCGGTAAGTGAGATTTAGATAAGTATCTGACAATCAGTGAATAACCTGGTGAATAAAATACAATTTCTAAGAGTATCTTTTGCCCCTTGATTTTGTATCCTGGTTCCTAATAACCACTCAGGCCACTCATGTTTTGATGACCCATTTCAACTCCATGTTAGAGATTCTTCATTCTTCCAAAAAGGTTGAACCCCCACTTTTTTATCCAGGTACATGGACTATTTACCCTCACACCTCACAGAGGTATGTAGGAGGTGCTCAAGCAATGTCTGTTGAAGTACTTAACTAATTAGCAAATGAATCATTAGCAAACATATGACTGGGGCTCATGTCTTTCCTATAAAGTAAGATCCATGATGACAAGAATATTGTGTGTTTCTTTGTTTATTGTTAGCCTTCCCTACAGAATGTAAACTCTAAGAGGTGGAGGGAAGAGGAGGAAGCTTGTCTATTCTGTTCACCTCTGGACTCTGCCTAGAGCAGAGTCTGGCACATGACTGGTCGTTCATATATTGGCAGAAAGAAAAGGAAAGAAAAGAAAAGAAAAAAGAAAAGAAAAAAAAGAGAAGAGAAAAAAAAGAAAAGAAAAAAGAAAAGGAAAAAAAGGAGAGAGAACAAGAAAGAAAGAGAGAGAGAAAGAAGAAAGGAAGGAAGGAAGGAAGGAAGGAAGGAAGGAAGGAAGGAAGGAAGGAAAGAAAGAAAGAAAGAAAGAAAGAAAGAAAGAAAGAAAGAAAGAAAGAAAGAAAGAAAGAAAGAAAGAAAGAAAGAGAAAGAAAGAAAGAAAGAAAGAAGAAAAGAAAGAAAGAAAGAAAGAAAGAAAAAGAAAGAAAGAAAGAAAGAAAGAAAGAAAGAAAGAAAGAAAGAAAGAAAGAAAGAAAGAAAGAAAGAAAGAAAGAAAGAAAGAAAAAGAAAGAAAAGAAAGAGAGAGAACAAACATCGTACTCAGCAGCGGCTTCTCTACTGAAGGTGATCCAGGCTTAGACTCACACATAATGCAACTCTAAACTATAAATGAAACCGTGTCTTGGAGATTTTTAAGGAGGAAATATTGTTCTTTCAATTTCTCTTTTTAGAATCAGTTGTACAGGGCTCTGATTTTTCACTTGGAATAATCGAGAACTTATCAATACTCTGCAAGTCCTACTGAAAAGTGGTGTGGAACCCATGTCTGGTGACTTCAGTGCACAAGGAAACCCAGCATCCTGTGCTCTCGTAGGTCAGTGTCTCCTGCTACCAGTCAGGCCCGTGGACGGGCCATTCACTCACAGCGGTCAGTACATGCTGTCCAGAGACAGGAGTGACAGCAGTGGGCAAGGACAGGGACCCAGCCTCCCTGAGGCTTGCGTTCTGGTGTGGAGAGGCATACAATGGACAAGGAAACAAACGACCAGTTTTAGATGGTGGTAAGTTCCGTACAGAAGAGAAAACGTCAGACAAGCAAATATTATGATAAATAAGTGTTAGGATTGGGCAGAACAGGGCACTGTGGAGACTGCAGCAGTGGAGGCAGGGCATGCCTGGTGACCTGAGGGATCCGTCCTGCACCTTCCCCTTCTCTGCTGTTCATCCGCCCATTCTAAGGGCTTCAGCCGTCACCCAGGTCTACACGAGCAGTGCCAACTCCAGGCTTTTGTGGCCCTACTTGCCTGTCGTTACTACTGGGCTCCTGGAAATATGAGCACTTTAAGTTACTTTTCTCCTTTGCTGCCAAATCTTCCCTCTCCCAACCATTCCCACCCCTCAGTTGGATGATCTCTGTGGATGGCACCAAATAGCCCAAGTCGGAAACCTGGACATTACCTTTCTCTGCTCCTCGCTGGCCACATCCAATCCACACCAAGGTGGGTGGATGCAGCCTCCTCAATATCTTCCGACCTCGGTCATGGCTCCCTGGCCCCACTGCCATGTCTGTATTTCAAGCCATCAAGAAGATCTCCCCCTCTCATGCTTCCACCTTCCTGTGGTCATACTATGACCGCACTGGTATATCCAAAACACAAATCCAGTCCCATATGGGTAAATTTCTTACCATGCCCCTCCTGATCCAATCCCTGCCGACCTCCCAAAGAAATCACTCATTACTCCTTCCTTCTGTGTGTACCTGCTGCAGGCTCCAGCCCCCAAACATACCACACATGCTCCCTTCTTTGCGCTGGCCTCTTGTCTGCAACCCCCTTGCCTGGCTTAGTCATCACTTCCTCCATTAGGCCTCCCTTGACACCAGCCTCCTGGGGTCAGTTTTGTGTCCCCTGTCTTGGTTCTCACAGCACACACGTTTTCCCTGACACAGACCTGTGCCACATTTGTTTTAGAGTTTGAGCTTCTGGAGAATAAGAACTGGATTGTTCCTTGTTTTGTCCCAGGGCAAGAGAACCACTCTGAACCCCAATTGTCCTCCTCTCTAAAAGTGGGGACAATCATAGTAGTTATATGTTAGTTGTATTGTGAAGATTAGATGAGATAATGTGTGAAAATGCCTATCACAGTGGAAGCACGGTTAGTCGATATATGTAGGGTAAATGGTAGCTAGTACTATTATAATTACGATTAGCATTAAATCTAAACATTTTATTGGAGTTTGAAATACAATCAGAAAATGCACAAAATCATAGTGTACACAGCTCCATCAATTTTCACAAACGAACACACCCTTGTCACCATCTAGCACTATTTTAAAGCTCAAATGTGACCTTCTCGGAGAGGCCCTCCATGGCACTCATCACAGGACAGGCTGTATAATCTAATTATGTATTTTATATGTATTATCTACCTCCACTCACTCCAGTGTAAGCTCGGGAGGGGGGAGCAGAATTTTTTTTTTTTTACTCTATTTTGTTCATTGCTGTGTCCCCAGCTCCTAGAATAATGCTGGGCACATAGTAGATACACAATAAAAATTTTGCTAAGGAATGCATAAGTGCTCGTTTTCATTTCTTTAAGTTCAGAGATGCTGAGGCACCGTCATTACTGAGAACTAATCCCCTCCTGGATAAGAGAGTCCAGGGCAGGGACTCATTGCACCCAGCCTAATCCACGTCTTGAGCTGTGCAGGGCACACACTTGACACTGCATGGCCCACTTTCTCCTCACTCCTCCACCCGGATCTGGGCCCACCTCACCACGATTTGGTGTGTTTAATAGTTAAAATAATAATAATAGTAATAATAATAATAATAATATTAATAATTAATAATAATAAGCAATAATAAACAGCCATAATAATGGGTCTCCTAGGCCCTCTGGAGACCACCTGGGCCCCCAGCATCCCTCAAGGATTCTTCCTGGGACTTGACACACTCAGGGGGGTGGCAGAGCAAGAGTGGCCACCAGAATGCACCTGGGCAAGCTCTGGTCGGTCTCCCACCTCTGGATAGGCCCCTGCAGCCCGCGCAGGAGGCTTTTAGCATTCACCCACTTCTCCTGAGAAGAAATTGAGGCTGCAGGCGGTGGACCCAGCCGCTCAGATCTGACTCTCAAAGTCTTCGCCGCCACACACACCATGATCACCGCCGTCGCAAGGGGGGACCCTAGAGAGGTCGGTCGCAGCCCCTCCGAGGAGGCGACACGCAGCTGAGCCCAGCGTGGTGGGAAGGACCAGCCGTGCGGGGACGAGTTGGGAGGGACGAATGGCAGAGAGTCAGTCGCAAGTAGAGGCGCAGCAGATGCTCAGCCCCTTTGACACCCACTGCTCGTCTCATCTTCCCCCCAGCACTTAGCGAGGTGACATCTTGCCTCCCCCTTTTACAAACGAGAAAGCCCAGGCCCCCAAACACGATGAAGGAAGGTACCCAGCAGGGATTCGAACCCAGCGCTCGGAAGGCACGTCCCGGCGGGGCTCTGTCCAGCCCGCGTCCCACGCCGCCCCCCGCCTCCCGCCCCGTGACCTTAACTCGGCACGTGCTGACCCCTTGGCTGCCCCCCCCACCGGGTCCCCCTTGGCCCCGCTTGGGGAGGGAGGGCAGTTGGGGGGGGGGCTTTCCGCGGGACTGCAGAAGGCCGCGCCCAGCGTGGGGTGCAGGTTAGAGACCCCCCCACCCCTCACCCCGCATCCCGGCGTCGGAAGCCGCGCCCCCCGCCCCGCCCCGCCCCCCGCCCGCCCGCGGCCGGGCCGGCGCTGCCTCTGTCCATGGTCACAGCGCCCGGGTAATCCGCCTTTCTCTTCCGCCCGCCGAGCCCCATTCATATTCTAATCACAGCGCGGCCGGCCCGCGAACGGCCACTTTATCGGGGCCGCAGAGACGCAGCCTGCCCCCCCCCCCGACTTCCACTTCCAGCCCCCCCCAGCTCCGCGCCCCCCGCGCCCGCACCCCCCCCACTTTCTGTTCTTTAAACTCTTTAAGCGGAGGAGGGGGTGTCCCTGGGAAAAGCGTGTCCCCACTTGGACAGCTTTGGGGCTTCTCGCAAACTTCGCGGCTGGCTGCGGTGGGGGGTGCGGGGGCGACAAAGGGAGATGGGAGGGAGGGGCCGAGACACAGACAGACTGACAGACAGGGTTACGGGAAGAGGCGGGGGGAGGCGGTGTCAGAGTGACCAAAGGGGATAGAGACAGAGAGGGGCAGAGTCCCCGGGGAGAGACAAAGAGACGTGGGGGCAGGGGCCGGACAGAAAGACGGGCAGCCAAAACTGGAGAAAGAGAGGGACACGGGACGAGAGAGGAGGACAGAGTGAGGACAGAGATGGGGAGACAGGAAAAGAGGGAGAAAGAGACAGGGAAAGGAGAGACCCCGTGAAGAAGACAGACCCAGAGGAAGACAGAAAGTTCTGGAGATGAGTCAGTCAACCCTCACGCCCTCCCTGCCAAGCGGCCTCCTCACCGCCCAGGTTGGGAGGTGGGGTCTCAGGGCTGCCCTTCCCCTCCCCCTGGATCCCCCCCCAGCGCTCTACTCCTCCACGCGTGTCCGCGGATCTGCGTGGAAGGGGGTCAAGGCACCCCCTACTCCCGCATTCCCAAGGCCCCCGCTCAAAAACCCACCCCGGGACCAAGAGAGAGAAAGGAGTGGGGCCCACTCGTGGCCGCGTAGGCGACTCCGCAGGCTCCCCGGAGTCCCCTGCCGACGCCACCCCCATGCCCGCGCCTCGCCTGGCCGGGTCCGGGTAGGGGTGGGGAGGAGAGAGGGGGCCACATCTAAGCCAATTTTGATTTCGCCCATAATGAGTGCCGGGCGAAGGCTGGAGAAGGCCTCTGGAACTTTAAATAAGAAAAACGTTGCTAATGCTATAATAGAAGGGGGAAGTCGGAGGGCTGGGATTGCGTCGCTCCGAGCCCCCCTTTTCGGAGGCGGCTTTTCTTATTCAAAACAGGCCCACAATGGGCTTCACAGTGCGCCTCGCCACGGCCCCATCTGACGAGCGGCCATTCATCAGGCCGGCTGGCCTATCAATGACATTGCTCCCATCGGGGCTCCTATAAAATGATGCTTTTTCCCATGAAACATCCGCAAACATTTTGACGGGTTTGGCTTGGCCCGGCTGGATTACTGAGTGTCCCCTCGCTCGCTCGCTCGCTCTTTCTCTCTCCCCCTTCTCCGCGCTCGCTCTTTCCTCTCCCTCTCTTTTCTTTCTCTTTTCTTTCCTCCTTCTCTTTCCCTCCTTTATCCTTTTATCCTTTTGCATTCTCTGTGTCTCTCACCTCTCTCTCTTCACTCCCTTCCTCCTTGGGCGTCTCTAGCACAGGGGATCCCCAAACATCAGGACTTTTGGGGGGCGCCTGTGCTGTCCATGGGAAGAGCATGCATTGTGGGTTACTGGAGGAACCCGACATGGATTCCACAGGTTAGTCCTACTGGCTCGGGTGGGGGGGAGACATTGGGAGGGAAAGAAAAGGGAGCAGGGGAACTTCAGAGAGTTGCGAAAAGTTCAGAAGGGTCAACTTGACAGTGGGACCCCAGGAAATAACGGAGAGTGTGCGGAAGTTTTCCCTCCGTGCGCTGTGTGATGTGTGTAAGCGGATACGTGGAAGTGTGTGTGAGTGTGCAAGTGTGTGTGTCGGTGTGTGTGCGCGCGCGCGCAGGAGCGCGCTTTCGCTGGTCCTGGACACAAAGTTACGTAAAGATTCGCTGGCTCGCGGCGAGCTCGAGGTGCCACTTCCAGAAACTTTTCGAGCCGATGACCCCTCGGGGGCCGCAGCTCCTCCCCGCCCCCCCAGGTTCGGGGGCCCCGGAATAGCGGTGCGCTCTAGAGCTGGTGGCGAAGGCCAGGAAGCCGAGCGGAATGCCCCGGAGGCGGGGGGAGGGCGACGACTTCGTCCAGAGCCTGGGAGGTGGGGACCGGGGCACAGCTGGAGGGAGTGGCGGCGGCGAACCCGGTGGTCCCGGGGAATCCGCGCCGGGTCGGGAGGGGGGAGCCCCAGGCCGTGCGAGGCCGGGTGTAGCCCCCCTGCCAGGAAGGGGGCACCCAGCGATGCCCTTCGCTCCGGGGCTGTAACTCTATTGGAGGAAACGGCGGGACGCAGCGCGGCCGGCCAGGCCTGGCGGCGGGGTCTGCAAACTGCTCGGCGCTTGGGGGGCTGCTGGCTGGGATCGTCAGGTTCGGGGGTCACAGAGATAGCCCTCAAACCGAGGGAGGAAGCCAGGGAATCTCTGAAAAGGAAAAAGCCCGGCGTCTTCGTCCTTTTCTCCTGTAGCGCCTTCGCCGACTCCCACTTCTGGCACCTTTGAAGAATCGCCAGACTTCTCGGTCTGTGAAATGCTCCCCATGTCCCTTCGAGGCAGAAGGAGGTCTCTGCTATTTCACCTCCTCTCCCGGCCGCAGTCCCCCCGCCCCCCCGCAGCAGTCCGCTCCTAACGGCTGCAGCCTCCGGGGTGCTTGCGGAGATAAGGTTGGGGAGAAGCAGAAATAGGGCAGTGAGCACAGCCTGGATCCAGGCGGCAGCTTGACGCCAGGCTTAGGAGGACGCCTGGGAGCATCCGCTTCTGGGCTCTGCAGCACGGAGCAACAAGTGCCTTCCAGCCTCTGTCATCCCCTAACACACCCTTCCCTGAGCAAGTAAACACCAAAGGCATGTTTCCCTACCTCCACCCCCAAAGCAGGCTGGAAATAGATATGGGAAGGTGTTAGGGGTCACCCGGCATTGCCTCAGAAGGTCTTTCTTTGGTTCCTGTAGACAGGTTTCCAGACCCTCCCGGCTTTGGCCAAGACCGTGGTGGCCAGGACACCCACCTCTTTGGCCTGGGGTATCTTCGGTTTTCCGGGGTAGTTGTCTATTCTGATCCCCAAAGCCAAGTCCTCCTTCCATTGCGCTCCCCGGCTGGGTGTGCTCCTGGGAATGGGGACAGGTTGAGCCCCAGAGTCCTCCTTACTGTAAGCAATGACAAACGAAGGCAAGGCGGGCCCTGCTTGGGTTCTCTCTGCTGGAGGTAAAGAAGGCACCCAGAAAGGGAACAGAGCCGCTCCCTCCACAAATTTATGTCAAGTGCTTCGCCACTGTGCATTTCCTGAGCACCCCAACTTTAGAGATGAAGATCCTTGAACAAAATTCAACCCATGTCTGCATTGTTTGCGGCCCACTATGGGCAAGTACCCACGCAAGGGCCTGGGGTCTCTGGGACCCCTAGCCCGCCACGGTCATCCGAGGGGTTTAGCCGCCCCTTCCACAGGACTGGAGCGTTTCCGTGCGTTCTTGGGGGCTGCGGAAACGTTCTGTTTTCTGTCCTCCACGTCGCTGGCGGGCGTGAGGACACCTGGTCATTTAACCTAAACTGCAAACACCCCAGATGGGTTCTGCAACCGATATCTTTTCCCCATCTACTCTCCACCCCACTTCGAAAATCTGAGACAACCCTAGACAGCCATCGTAAACTCAAAAGCAAAAGTTCTGGGAAAGGGTAGCACGAAGAAACGACACGAGGCACACCAGGTGACGTTTCACTCGGGCTTGCAAAACCGACGACAAGGGAAGTGCGGCTTGGCGCGGTCCACGGTCCAGGAGCCTTCCCTCACCTCCCTGACGGAGAACTTAATCCAATTAGCTTTTCTTGTGAGTTTCTCTTGTTCTGTAAAGGTCCTTTCCTGCCCGACTTGATGAGACCGGTGCTCCGTGAAGCAGTTCGATTCTGGCCCTTTTACGCGCGCGACCAGAACCACGAATATCATGATGATGATGATGATTTCATCCCGAAAGGGCTCGAACCCCCGATGCGTATAGCAAGTGCTGGGGCGAAGTCGGGAGCATCCAGGATCAGAGAGGCCGGAGGGAGCCGGGGCCTCTGTCCCCTACTCTTTAAAAGGAAAATCCCCGCCAAGTGCCTCGAGCCTGGGAGAACAGTTTTGCAGGGGCCGGGACTCTTGGGGGCCACTTCAGCGTGACCTGCGGAAACGCGCCCCTTTGTTCCGCGCATCGAGCCGGTAATATATTCCTCGAGTTTTTCCAAAATACTCAACAAGTGCGGGTCTAAGACAATGGCCCCGTCGGGGGAGGCTGGGGAGCCGGCGCGCGCCTCCGGGGCCTGCCGTTCGCTGGCGGCAAGAGCGTGACAAAGCGGAGAGCCCCTCTCCCGGGAGCCGGGCGGCGCGGCCCGGTCCGGGCAGGCGCCGCCGCAGGTGCGCGCGTGGGGCCGTGGACGCGCCCCACCCACGCGGGCCTCCGGGGCGCCTCCGTGCTTCTGGCCTGTGGGTCCCATCCGGGTTACGCTGCGCAGGCGAGCGTGGCTCGGTTCCTGAAGGTACCCGAAGGTTCGAGAACGATGGGGCGGGGAAAGTAGATCGAATCTTAGGCCCCCGACGACTTGTGCGGGGCAGGCCGGGGCGGCCCGGCCGGTCGCTTACGCCACAGAAGGGTGGTTTCTTGTTAAACGGGACGGCGTGCGTTAGGGAGAGGCACCGCTGGGGCTGAACTGGAAGCTTCTGCTCCCCCCACGTCCTGCTCCCATCTCCAGGATCCAGAGCTGGGGCGGCTAACGTACTCCTGGAGCCGAACTTGAGCCCCCCGAGCCGCACAGGCGGGAAGGCTCTCTGGTTCCCAGGTGCCGGCTCAGCACAAGGCCTGGCCCGGCTCTGCGGGTCCCCAGGTGAGGACGCTCAGCGGCCTGGGCGAGGGCCCTGCGGGGCAGGGCGCGCCCGGGTGGGACCAGGGCGCGGGCCCAGGCCAGGAGCCGCCTTCTCCTGCCCCGGGACCGGGTATGCGGGTTCGGGGGAGCCAGAGACCAGGGGGTCTGAGCTTTGCTCCGGGGCCCAAATCAGACTGGGTCTTCCTCCACGGGTGTGTGTGTGTGTGTGTGTGTGTGTGTGTGTGTGAGTGTGAGTGTGTGTGTGTGAGTGTGTGAGTGTGTGTGTGAGTGTGTGTGAGTGTGTGTGGCCAGAGAGGGGGGCCTACGCGCCCCCACCCTCCCCCCTGCAAAGCACGGGCATCTGGATTTGGCATCAGGGTCAAGTGAGAGCGTGGTCCCAGGGGTCCCCAGGCTCGGTGGCTCCAGCCTGGGCCAGCGCGGGGACACGGCAAGGAGCCCCGGCCCGGGGGAGCCCCGCACACGACGCTGCCCGGCGGGCCTGGGGCGCTCGCTGCGCGTTCCCACCGCCTGCAGGACCCGAGGACCCGGGAAGAGCTTGCCGGGGCCGCGGGGCTGGCTAGGCCCTGGGGTTCCCAGGGCGGCGCGCGCCCCTCCCCATCGCGTCGCCATGGAGACCGTTGGAAGTCTGGTGGCGGAAAACAGACCCGGCGCAGAAGCAAAATATTATGAGTGCAGTTGGGGTGACTTCGGGGAGGGAGGAGGGGGGAGGCGGGGGACCGGAGGGCAGGAGCAGGAGCCAGAGGCAGGAGCCGACAACAAAAGGCCGAACGCGAGAGGGGAGAGAGGAGCTTGCATGGGGCCTCCCCGCCGCTCTGTGAGAGCCCGACCGTCCCGCTTCCCAGAGGCGCCGAGGTCTCTCATTTCTCTCCAGCGGCTACACCTTTTCTCCACATCCTGCCTCCCTCCCCTCCTCTCCGGGTTCTCATCCAGCCTCCCTCCCCACCTCGAGGTTAGGCGCCAGCTGGGCAGTGCGCCAGCCTCCCCCACGAGCCACGGGCTCACCAACGGGAAAGGTTCTGGCTTTTCTTCCCCAAGACCCGTGGGTCGCCCGCGATGAATTTCTCACCCCTCTTCTCCATGCAGATCTGAAAGGGTGAGGAGATGGGATGAGGCGGGACAGAGAAGAGAAGGAGGGCTGATGGAAAGGAGAGCCTGTCTCTCTCTCTCTTTTTTCTCCTTTGTACAGTGGGAAAAATTCTGAGTTGTAATTCCGACTCAGCCACTTGTTGAGCTACTTTTGGCAGAACTGACCTTCCCAAGATTCATTTTCATTGCTTTTAAAAGGAAGGGTGAGACAGCTCACAGTCTGGGGTCCTCTGGCATATTGGACACGTCCCTCTTTAGAATCCAGGAGGCATGTGCAAGCTGGTTACCACTCTCCAAACTGTGATCCAGTGCATAATTATTGAATCTCTCCCCAAACTAATAATGAAGAAATATTTTTAAAAGTCATTTAGGATTTTAGGAATCAAGGCCCATTTTGAAAGACCTATTATTTTTCTCAATGACACTTGAGGTACATTCCTTAAGTCTTTGGCCAACTCCTTGCCGCCATGAAAGGATTTACTAAAAGACATTAGATACTACGGGGCTGTACCCAAAGTCAATTTAGGAAACACTGAAATGCCTCTAGAGGAGGAAGCCAGCAGCATCACAGACTGGCACATGTTTTGGAGAGAAATACTGGCCACTGTGATGAAATGTTGCCACCAAAGGAAAGCTAGACTCTATCTCCTTTGCTCAAGATTTTAGAAAGAGGTGAGGCTCTTCTAACATTTGGTTCCCCTCCTGGTGATAATTTGAGCAGAGGAGCCCTCCTCCTGGAGACTCTTGTCTGTAGATGAATGGATTAGATGTAATGACTGCTATCATCTGTCTAGACTTCTACCACTCAATGTCATTCCCGTGTTCATGTATATCTTCTGGCTTATGTGTGAAATCCACCAAGCTCTTTGTTTATAAAGTAGTTTTTTGATCATTGATTCTCACAGGTGCTCCGTGAGACACACCTTATTGTGACCTGCATCGAGCACAGGGTTTCTCTTTCACTTCCAACCGTGTAAGACTGTGATTCTAAGTCCAGTTGGAGTGTGTTTTCATCATGCTATCTTTGTGTGTGTGTGTGTGGGGGGGGGACTGGGAAGGTATAAAATGGTGACATCACAGGTTGGACTAGCAATGGCAGGTCTCCACTTGCATAGGCCCTGACAGTCCACCCTACATGCTGGACAGGTCACTGGGAACATTCTTCGTCTGTCCCTCCAGGACTCTAGGCTCTGTAGGGTGGAATATGTTGGAGAAGTTTCTGATGATGTTCACACCCCTTCCACTCTGTTTTCTATGTTTTTGCAATTTTAGTAAAGTTTAGGGGAGAGAGAATGAACTCAAAGAGAGCTTATTGGAAAGTGTCGGGTAAAAGTTAAAAAAATACTCGGGACTGTCACTGACTGTGTTATGAGCACTATAGCACGTTGAGCCTGCCACTTATGCAGACAGCCAGCTTTTCCTGTCTTTGTTTAATTGAGGAATATACTGGTATTGCAAGGTGAGCTGTTCAAAACCGTTTTCCATCCCAACTGCTTATGTGTGTTTATCAGGATTTTTAATAATCTGTTTCCAAAACAATATGCAGAAATGAACTGGGTACTGAAATAGGACTATTCTTGCTTTCTGTTACCCCTGATTTTGAATGTTTGAGTTCATAATTGTATTCTCTCTCATATTCTTGTTGATTAGTTTTTTAAAATAATTTTACATATTGGACCATATAAATTAGACTTATAGCAGTACATTACCAATTTTACCTATTTATACATTGGAGATTCTGTGTAAGATTTCTTTTGAAAAAAATGTTCTTTTAGAAAAAAAATCAATGATTTTGAATACACAGAAATAGAGTAAATTACTTTCTTTCTCTAACATTGATGTGCCTCAAACCTGAGCCTCTTTCTTCCTTTGCCCCCAACTCCCAGCTGTTATCACCAAAGAAAGCATGGTATTTACTCTAATAGCCACCCACCCCCACCCCCAGGGCTTTATCAGTGCTTCGGGCCCACTTGAGCACAAGGGAACATCTTTTAGGCCCTGTATAACTTTTGCTGCTTAACAAATCACTTCAAAACTTAGTGACTTAAAAGTCATTTACTTAGCTCATGATTCTGCAGGTCAGCAGTTTGGGCTCGGCTCAGCTGAGTGGTTCTTCTGGTCTCCACTGGGCTCACTCAGGCCTCTGTAGTCAGCTGCGGCATGAGCTCTGCTGATCTGGGACGTACTCCCTCCTGTGGGACCTTATGCCTAGGACCTTGGCTGAGATGATGACCTCAGCTCCCCATGGCCTCTCATCCCCCAGTTGACTAATCAGTCGTATTCACATGGTGGCAGCAAGTTACCAAGAGATAGTAGAAGTATGCACAGCCCCTTAAGGTCCTGGCCAGAACCTGCCAAATGTCATTTGTGCCTCATTATTGGACAAAATAGATCAAAGGCTATCTGGGGAGATTTGGGTATCCTGGACATTGGGAAAAAAAAAATACTTTGGGTGAATTTATTGGAGGTTTTATTTGGTCTCATTCACTAAGCACCTGTTGGGTGGCAGACCCTGGAGATGAATAAAACCAAGAAACCTCCTGCCAAGGGCTTTAGAATGTGTTTGATGAGAGAAGATGTGGACACATTGAGAGTGACGAGCACTCCCAGGGCCATAAAAATACTCCTCTTGGAGCCTAGAAGAAAGGATGCCCACTCTCATAGAATGCCCACTGTGTGTCAGCCCTGAAACAGACTCTTTTTCACACCTTGGCCATTTGAGCCTTACCACAATCCTGCATTGCCCACTTTTAGGAGGAAAGAGGGGCCAGACCTTGCCTGGGTCAAAGCTCGTACACGACAGAGCTGGAATAAAAACCAGACTGGGGAAACCTGTTCCCTTGCCTGACCCAGCTGCTTCATCTGGGCACTGCTGGAGTATTAGCCTGGCAGGGCTCGGGTGTGGCTCTGGCCTTGAAGTGAATTTGAATCCCACTTGGTGAGAAAGGAAATGTGTAGATGGAGAATTAGGGAACATTGTTGTCTTTGGGCTCCAGAGAAAACCCCTTTAAGAAGTCATGAGATTCTGCATTTGAAGAGAATTTTAAATGATGGCAGTAATGGAGGCAGTGCATCGTAGTGGTTAAAGTTAGATTTTGGACAAATTTTAGCTTCATTCATTCATTCATTCATTCAAGGAAACTGTATGTGTCCAGCACTGCACTGGATGCTGGGCTTAACTAAAATGCCATCTCTTTTCCTCTGGAGGATAATTCTAGACAGACAAACAAACAAACACACAAAAAATAGATAATTTCAGTGAGTGATGAGCACTATGAAGAAAATAACCACTGTCTGGAGTAATGAAGATAGAGCGTGGGGATGAGAGGTTGCCGCCTTTCACAGGCTGACCTTCTGCCACTTGAAGCTGTATGCCTGGGGTGTGGCAGCTTAATATTGCTGAGCCTCGATTTCCCAAGGAACCGGCACAACTGTCTAATAGGGCTGTTGAGTGTGAAATGCAAAAGCGGTAGTAGATCCCATATATTTAATACTTAGTATATGTCTTCACTTTGCTAATAAGCATTTTTTTACTTAAATGCATTATGTAATGCTCACCTTAACTCTATAAAGAAAGAACTGTTATTATCCACAGTTTTAATGGGGTAAAGACAAATGAAAGCTGGAAGCTAAAATGTTCCGTGAGTTTCTGGGCTCTGGAAGCTGGGCTGGTAAAGAAATAACGATTGCATGGGAAGAAAGGTCAGTCTTAATTGTATGTGCTTCACTTTCCTGAGGCAGAAATCAGATACTAAATCTAGCTTTTTATTTATATTTTAAAGGAATGATTTTAAGTGCCTTTCATTTACCAGGCATGTACTCAGTGCTTTAAATGTATTATTAGTTGTTTTAAAATATATGTTATGAGTACTATTATTATCTACTTCATTTTATGCAATGAGAAACAGGCAGGTCAAGGATATCCATAAAGAGGATGAGGGGCCTAAACTTCTAGTGATCTGTACTCTCAGTCACAAGGCTATCCTGACTTTCTCTTCTGTTTTAGTGAGGGACAAGGCAGCGGAAAGGCTATCCAATAAAGCCTGTATTATTTTAGCAAAAGTGAAGGACTTGCTATTTTCTCCCTACATGAAAGTGCTAAGATAGTCCTTTTAAACCGTGGAGACAACATTTTAAATTATCGTTGGCAAAAAGAGGGACCCAAAGTGTTTGTGTCTTTACTAGAGATCTGAAGGGTACGGTAGTCGTCTTTGGGATTTATTTGAAGTTCAGTTCACATTTACTTTGTCTCTGACGATGTGGTGGCTTCATTCCTGCTCCCATACAGACACACCCCAGGAAGAATAAACGGATGAGGCAAAAACCGTTAAGTGATGGGACAATGTATGAAGCCTTTTGGTGATTTAATAAACAATACGTTGCCGCTAGAAGTCATTCACAGATGTGTTAACAGATGACGTCAGGGGACTGTGGCATGACTTAATGCAAAGGACATGAGCTTTGCTGTCAAACAGACCAAAGTTTAAATTTGAACTCAGTTTCTTCCTAGCTGTGTGACCCAGGGCAAATGACCTGACTTCTCTAGGCCTCGGCGTCCTTCTTTGTGAAACGTCTACTCCTTCTAAGGGTTTTTATGAGATCGTGTACGTTAAATCAAGCCCGGCTCTTAGAAATTGCTCAGTAAATGGCAGGTCTTATCGTGATCAATAATAATTATCTGTCCTTCCTATGCCCAATCCTGGGTGTCTAGTTGGGAAATGGGGGCAAGTTATTCTGAAAAAAAAACAAAACAAAACAAAAAAACAAAAAAAAAGACTGTTTCAATGTATCTAGATGTTTTCTATATTATGTAGACATAGCCTCGGTTCTAATGCCAAGGGAAATCATTCTTTTCTAAAGGGAAAGGCTGATTTGATTTTGTTTTCATTTCCCCACCTTTCCCACAAAGAAGACATTTTATATGCCCCCGTTTGCCATGATTTCATCTTCATGTTTTCTAGTTTGTTAAAGGAAGTGGAGGGTGTACCTTTGTAGAGGTAACACCTGTTGCCTGTGATTTGCATCCTGGAAGAGAGTTCCACAGGTCTCTCTCAGGAGAGACACATGTCACACGCCTCTGATGGGGGCCCCTTCTCAGCTCCCGAAGCCCTTCCAGTTCTGGAATGTGATGGCCACATTCTCCCCCTCCCCCGCCACCTAGCCCTTGGAGCATCGCTGCGTTAAAAACAACCATTTTATACGCGATTTTCAGGAAGTGGAAAATTAACCAAGTTTCCAATGAAATTCGTGTTAGCAGGATGCAGAGAAAGTGTTTAGTTCTTTTGTATTCCTCGCATATTTTTTTAATGGGAGGAGAAAACGTCTGTCTGTTCTGTTTCTGTCGTTGTAATTTGATTTTTACCTACATGTGGTTTCTGAGTTTTTAAAGCATGAACAGCTTTCTGAGAGAGAGGGAGAGAGAGAGATCATAAAAAGAAGAAATCAATTAAATTCAGTCATGATGCTTTCGGTTGAATACGGTCCAAATTCAGGCAACTGGAGCCGGTTTGACTCGTGCCAGTAGATGATGTGGTTCCTGTGTCAGATCAGATTCTCAGAGCAGAATTACCTTGGAATACGTATATAGTTTCTATTTTTGTAGTTGGTTAATCCTCAATCAAACTTAAAAGCGTAATCTGCCTCGAAGCAGTCAATAATGACGAGTGGACAAGTGAACCTGGGTACGTTGCGTTTATGTTGTGGTGGTGGTTTTGTCTGAATTTAAAGGGATAGTAAGGAAGCCTTTGAAAAGGCCACAACCCCGTGCAGGTTAACGGTTTGTGTCCGGAGTGTTTTCTGAGTGTTTTAGCCATCGTGCTAAAGGTCAGCGTTGCTTAGATGCAGCCTAGGTGAGACTGCTAAAATTAGCAGATTTTCGTTTCATCAGAATGGAGAATTGGCACTTCATAAGCACCGATCCCCTGAATCCATCCATCAGGTTGGAGAAGACGCACTGTCAGTCCACACAAGTGAAGGGCTCCAGAGCTAGGTGCTAACTGTCATGTGCATGAAGAGTGATTCGTGATTGCTGAATATACCTCCAGCATCCAATTTTTGAGGCACAAATGCATTTCATGAAGAAAATCATGTCACCTTGTTTGTTTGACTCGTGGGAGTGCCGTGCAATCATTTCAAGCTCCTATTAGACTTTTGCTGAAGGATTTCTTTGAATGTTGCAATTGTAGAATTTGTTATTTTATAAAACCAGCATGAGTGATTTTTTTGAGTTCCACATTACCTTTTCCTGAATAAATTTAGTATAAATTTGAGATGTTTATACATGTATTTGTAATTCTTCTACCGATTTTCAATACTCATGTGTAGGTCAAGTTTCTGTGAAATTATTAAGATTTTATAAAGTTTCAGGATTGGGCCCGCCGCACAAACTTAAACTTTTGATGATGGAACCGATCGATTACTTTAAACATTCTGCCATGTTTTCTTTGTGGTGTCCGCCTCCCTGCTGATGATAAATCTTGAGTGGGGAAAGAATTAGAAGATCTCTGTAAGTTCTTTGCTCCACCATAAAGAAAATCAACTTGTATCATCCTTTTATGACTACTAAAATTTGTTTCCAATTTTCTTTCTTTTACTCGATGACTTCTTTCTCAAAAGCAAAACAGTTTTTCCGTCAAGCATCATTTGACATCATAGAAAATAAACAACACTGGCTGAGAAAGGTCTGGGAGTTTACAAGAAAGAAAGATTCCAGAGGACTCGAAGCCCTCGGCTAAATCATTACAACTTTTAAGCGTTGGAGAGAAGATTTCTAAAGCATTGAGCGGTTGTTGCGCGAGGGCCTTTGGTCTCCATGAACTTTTATTTTCAATTCAGTGGCTGGAGTTTTTGAGGTTGCTGTGGTTTGGGTAGGGGACCTTTTCAGAAAAGCCAGGCTTTTAGGGGAAAAAAAAACCCCACAGCTTTTCTTCTAATCAAGGCTTCGTTTTAAAGTTTGAAAACTTTGCTGTGATTAGAAGGATGAATGATTTCTGTTTCACTGGGGTTTCCTTCCGATGCCCAGGCTGCAAGGCATTCTCCGTCCTGGCCACCTCACAGGGCACAGCGAAGGGGCCGCAGGGAGCGAGAGAGCTGCCCACCCGGGCCTGGCCCGGCCTGCACCAGGCGTGAGCCCCCCACAGAGGCTGGATGAGCCCGAGCACAGTCAGGAGAGCAGGCAGGGCACACGGGTCCAGAGGGATCCAAGAAATGACAAACCTGCAGAGAGGATTCCCTGTGGATCCTGTCTTTTGTTCAAAGTTTATCTTGGTATTGAGAGATATAAAAAAGAAAGAAGGAAGGGAAGGGAAGGGAAAAAGGAAGGAAGAAAGAAAAGAAAGAGGAACGAAAGAAAAAGAAAGTAGGAAAGAAAGAAAGAAAAGGAAGGAAGGAAGGAAGGAAGGAAGGAAGGAAGGAAGGAAAGAAAGAAAGAAAAAGAAAGAACTAACAAAGCTGTATGATTGCAGATAGTACTTGGAGCCTATAAAGTGATATGTAGATCATTTTTTTAGAAGGAAGGAAGGAAAGGAAAGGAAAGGAAAGGAAAGGAAAGGAAAGGAAAGGAAAGGAAAGGAAAGGAAAGGAAAGGAAAGGAAAGGAAGAGATGGAAGGGAGGATGGGATGGAAGGAAGAAACTGCATTGAAATCATTCTGGTAATTGGTGGCAGGCTGACTTAATGAATTCTTTTCAACATGACTACTTAAAAAAAAGATAAAGTGACTCCTTTTTAGAATTGAGTAGTGGGTTAACAAATTTATAATGTTTTCCAAGCACTGTGCTAGATGCTAATTCATGTTTCACCTCTTGCAATTCTCATGCTGAACCTCTGGTATTATTATCCCCACTTCACAGATGAGGAAACTGAGACCCGGAGAGGCTAGTTAGCATGTCCAGGCCAAACAGCTGGTATCAAGCCAGGATTTGAACACAGATTATTCTCGTTACGAAGCCAGGCTGCTTCCTTGCCTCCTAAACTCTGGAACTAGAAGGAAGACCTTTGAGATGTCCATTCCAGCTCACCTCCTCTAGCGCATCAGGACGTTCAGGAGGTCTGGTCACCCCTGATCCTGGTGGGAGACAGCAGCGCACACTGCAGTTCTCCGAAGCACCCTGTCACGGGTGTCAGCGGGCATCCCCTATGTGACTGTGGCAGCAGGTGCTCACTGAGGACACCCAGGGGCACTCCTTCCCACCGGGGCCCCTTCATGTAATGGTGCTTTTCACCTCAAATCATTCCCAGAGCTGCTGAGTTCAGCCTGGCCACCACCGCTGGGTGGTTCTCCCACGCCTGCCAGTTACTTTGGCACATCCGACACCTTACACACATCATCCAGGGCTTCGTGTCTATTTGCTTATGGACACAATTTTCCTTATAGGAGGTTCAACATGAAAACTTTGGTGTTCAAATAGTAGCACCTTCCACTCGCATAGCACGTTACAGTTTGCAGTCACTGATACAGCCATTAACAGCAGGGCGTTTGCTCTCATCCATTTGATCTTAACAGCTCTGGCTCTGGAATCCTGCAGGCCTGGTGAGAGCTGGCTTTGCCGAGGGCTAGATGTCCGAACTCAGCGACTTACGTAACTTCTCCGAGCCTATGTTTTCTGGTCAGTAAAGTGGGGCGATGCATCAGACCCACCTTATAGGACATTGTGAGGGTTAAATAAACTAATGCGTACAAAGGGACCAGCACAGGCCCCTGGTGTGTTGTAAAAACTCAATGAACAAAAGGTGCTTTGAGTGCCACTTGCTTCTCCTTGTGTTCCTCTGGCAGTTTTCAAGTCCCCCCATCTCCCCATTGCCTCCCTCCTACACCCCCACAAGGGCCACATAGGAGGAGAAAACAAAATTTTACGCCACACTTCCCTCGTGCTCAGTCTTTTCAACAATTGACCTCATAAACCTGACTGCTGGGCAGGGTCATTCCCCTTTTATGCTCAGTGGGACCAAGTCCCGCGTGTTAATTTGTACAGTGAGTATGTAAACTGAGGTTGGTTATGGCACCAACGCTGATCCTGCCTTCTCGTCAACCAGGCCATCGCCCAGCCGACTGAAAGCATAGTCACAGGCAAGGGGCTGGTGGCTTTTCTTCCCCGTGGACGTCTGACTGTTCTGACCCTTCCTCTTGGTGCACTCATCCACGCGCCTCTACAGGGCACGTACTTTCCATCCCCATTTACCTGTTTACTTGACGCCTCTTCCTCGGTCTCTCCAGATTTCCACCTGCGTCCTTATTGCCTGTGCACAGTGCAAAGCATCTACTAGAGAGTCTTTCACAAGTCCCTGCTCCATACATATCGACTTAATATATAAATCACTCCATCTTTCGTTGTATAAAGGATGCTCTGTCTTTTAGCTTGCTTTCTAGGAGGGCTGGCTCAAGGGTCCAGGCAGAGAAGCACTTGATAAATTAACTACAGATGAACTGACGCTATTTTGAGACCTGAGTAGGTACCAGGCATGGTACTGGTGCTTCATTCATTCATCCTTTTTCCTCCTTTTCCTGCATCCTTTCCTTCTCCTCTCCTCACTGATTTGCTCTGCTGTGCCAGTCACCATCCAATTGCAGGGAGTAAGTGCGTGAATAAGGTAAAGCCAGCTCTTAAGGAGCTTATATATTTTCTTCTAATCCTCATTGTGGGGTACATTTTAAAAAAATATTTTATAGGAAGGAAATTGAGGCCCAGGAGGGTAAGTAATTTGCTAGAGATGCAGAGCTGACTTTGTCACTCATAAGGAGAGGATTGGAATTAGTGTCCTCCTGGTTTCTAGGGCCACGTTCTTTTCACTGCACCCAGAAATCCAAGAACGAAAAGGAAAGAGCGAGAGCAGGAAGGAACTAAAACGGAATGCCTTGGGAGTGGGCGTGTTATAAAAATCATAATAGCTAAGAATTATAGTGCTTATCATGTAAGCACTGTCTGTGCCTTATTTACTTAATGCTCATGCTAGCTCCATGAGGAGCTGTCACTACCACCCCCATTTTGCTCAGGAAAAAAAAAACGAGGCTCAAGGAAGTCGAGTCACTCACCAAAGGTCATACAGCGAGGAAGTCAGACTTGAACCTGGCAGTTGAGCGCCACAGTCCACGTTCTTGACGGCTGCACTGTCATTAAAACAAGCCAGCAAAAAAGGTGTCTGTCGCAGACAGGTGCCTGGGAATTTAGGGACTTTACCGAAAGTCATGTGGCTGGTAAGTACGAAGGCTGGAATTCAGGCCATTCACATGTTACTAGTGACTAGGCCCACACGCCTACTTTCTTTCCAGATATCCTCTCGGGCAATGATTCAGGGAAGAGAAAAAAATGATATGCACCAAGTTGTTCATTGAAACGTTATAAAAATAGGACAATCAGCTTAGTGGAACACTGGGCCTCCATTGATAAATATGAAGACTAGCAAAAAAGGGAACTCTGCACGATAAAATGTGAAGAGGAGAATCAAAATGGCATGTTCACTGGGGTTTCGGTTCACTTATGTGCACATGGACTTGAGACTGGGGAGCAGCGCAGACGTGGGACGTGCCGTTCACATGTTAGGGGGGAACTGTGGGCAAATACATTTCTCTAACATTTTAAAATGTAAGTCCTGTGATAGATGAAAAGAAGATGATGTTTTGGGGATTCATCTCAAGAGTTCAGGCTAGTTTGAAGTCTGGGGAAGAGGTTAAAAAAAAAAAAAAAAAGAGATGATGCCAAGAATCAATATCAGATGCTATGCCCGCTGGGTAGCCTTGGCTCTAGTAGCCTTTCTCAGATTTTTATACGTGTTTTAATAATATTGTAATAAGAGAAAGAAAAAGTCCACGGGCATTAGGAAATCGTGGAAATAGATGCTCCTCCCCCCGCCCCCAGAATTCAAGGGAAATGAAATATTTACAGTCAGTCCAGTGATGCAATTCTGTCCCTTCATCTGGTGTTCGAGGGATATTCTCAGAGCTGAGATCTGCTTCTACATTGAATTTATCTTCAACAGGAGATGGCACTGAATACCGTGGCTTTAGTTTCCTCTGGTCTCCGAGGATTGTTGGGGAGTTCGTGATTTGTGAACTAACAGACTGGTGCCCCTTGGGGTTTCCTCGCCAATTCTTGTAGATGGCAAATAATGACACTTGAATTGATCTCTTTGCCCACTTTAGAGATTTCTATGTTGAGTTTCCCTAAAGCAAGAAAGGACGATAAACATTGGTCACCCATACGGTGTTTGGTGTTATGCTAGACGCAGTGGAGTGCTCAGTGAGACTTTAAGGCATACACAGTTGTGGGCGTTGTAGTGTAAGTTAATGGTTAGGTTAGAGTCAGATTCAATTCCTGTCTTAGATCTGTGTGATCTTGGGCAAATCACTGCTATGATGATGCGGTCGATAAAGATGATGGTGCTTGCAGTGGGAGGCAACATTCCAGGAGAGGCCATTGGTGTCACCTTGGGCTTGCCTGCATCGTGCTGTGATTGAGACCTCAGCTGATGAGGAAGAGACGTGGGGATACCGGCCATATGGATTGGATAGGAGAGTGCATATAGTTATCCCAAAAGAGGACAAAGTTCTTATTTTTTCTCATCCAGACCTTTCTTTCTCTGTGGGCCAAGCTTTCCCCATCTATACAATGAGATAATGATACCGACATATGAAGTAATTACCCGAAGAGGCATGAAAACAGTGTAGTGTTTGGTCCAAAATGTAGGCTCAGAAAACAGTAGTTGCTGTAACTCTAACAGACACGGAAACTGAGGCTCAGTAAGGTCAAGATACTTGGTCAAGTTCGAAGAACGAGTGAGGTAGCGGGGCTTAGAAGTCAGCGTTTCTCATCTCTCTGTACCGGACTCCTAACCCTTGGGAGGGGCTTCCTCCCTGTGATGGAGAGTTAGGTTGGTTCAGGCACCAACACCTGTGGGTTTTCTGCAGGAGCGTTTCCCTGGGTACGAATGGAGAGTGAGGGCAGGAGTCGAGAGTGACAGAAACAAAAAGAGGGAGCGTTTCGGGCAGATCAGAAAGCACAGAGTCCGCAGGGCTGTTTGGGGAAGGAGAATAGTGATAGAGACGACATTGCCTTGTGTCTAGTTAGCACACTAGCCTCTATCAGAAACTTTCCCTCGTCGTCATCTTTATCTGAATCTCACCATAGCCTTATGGAGCAGATATTCTTATTGTCCTAATGTGGAAACTGAGGCACACAAAATGGGAGTTTGGGGAGGGTTATTATTATTATTTTTTTAGAGAATATGTTAAAATTAGGAAAGAGATGAAAACACTGCTCAGATCTTTAAGGAAAAGGAGGAGGAAAAGCAAACTGAGGAGGGCGCTTTTTAGCAAGTACTATAAGGAGGGTGAGTGGTTACGGCCTGGGAGTCACCTCACTGAGGGTAAATTGCGAAGTCGAAGGACGAAGCAAAGCCTTGCCCTGGTCTTTGCAGAGGGAGAAGCCCTGGCCATCGGGTTTGAAGTGGATACTACAAGAGCTGGTGTTTCATTGTCAGTAGTAACACTTAGGCGTCCTGGTGCCTGTATGACCTGAGCACCAATCAGTTACAGGGACAGAGATGATCAGAGGGCGTGTCCCGAGGCCTGGGGTGCCCCAAGCCATTCGCACTCCTCTACTTACCCACCACATGAATGGGATGACAACGTTCCTTCTGACGCTGCTGAGATGATCCATGTCAGTATCTATCGTTGGAGCGCAAAACCGCTGCTCCAGAAGAGAGCTCAGATGACGATGCCGAGGATGAAGATGATGGTACTTGCAGCAGGAGGCCGCATTCTAGGAGATGTCACCGGCATCACCTCAGACGTACCGGCATCATGCTGTGATTGAGACCCCAGCAGACGAGGAAGAGATGGGGACATGGGGACACTGACCCCATGGATTAGCAAGAGGAGGGAATACAATTAGCTAGAAAGTTCTTTCCTTATCTCACTGCATCTGTTCTAGTTCATGCCTGTAAAGAGAGCATGACTGTAATAGGAAAATGAAGCCATGGAATGGTATAGAAAGAGATGGGAGTGGTGTTTTAGGTAATAGGGACCCCAAAGGATGTGATGTTAGAGCAAATACGAAGAAAGGTTTGGGAAGGGAGTGGGGAAGAGAACCATTAAGTCCCCATGTGCCTGGGACAATCGTGTTTTATGCATGTGGTCCTGGAAAGATGATTAATAATGCCAACTGTCAATCTCAAAACTGTCCAGGTTTGGATGATAAGTGATATGGGCTCCTGCTTCCCATTCTCTCCTTTCTAAGGTGGTGTTTAGCAGCACCAGACGGAGCTGCCCACAGAACTATTTTGCTTCTGCCACGTGCCTCTCAAAGACTTTTAGATGTTTCCAACCACCTAGTGAATAAACTCTGCACTCCTTAACCCAGCCCTGAGTACAGAGGCAGGGATTTGCTGCGTGCACGCCCATAGCATCCTCCAGAGTGCTAGTCCAACAGGAAAGTCTCGGCAAACTCATGTTAACACCTGAATGACTGTGTGCATTCCCACTCAGGATGTTTCCCGAATGCATCATTCTTCTGCCAGCCTCAGGGCCTTTGCACATGCTATTCCTCTGCTGGGAAGGCTCCTTTCTCCCTCTTTACCTGGGTTAGTAACATGATGCCTTCTCATCCTTTAGGCGTCAGTTTAATGCTACTTCCTCTGAGAAGCTTCCCTGATGATCACAGGTTAGGTCAGACCTCTCTTTTCTTCCCGTCCTGTGGCTCTCTTGGTGATTACATCTCTGTGTAATTACCACACTCAACTCTAACCTTCCATGAGGACAAAAAATGTGACTGTCTCGCTCACTGCCGTATCCCTATGTGTAAGCCCAGTGCCGGGCACGTGGTACTCAAAAACAGTTGATGAACAAATAGGGGGATGCATGAATGTAGATGCCCTAGGAGGCTACCCCTTCCTGAGCTAGTGGAGTTCTCATCCCCCGTTTAAAGTCCCCCAGTAGCTTCTTGCCATACTTGGAATAGATATGAAGTTCTTACTATGGCCAGGGAGTCCCTACGAACTTGGGGCCCTTGCTAACTTCCTGCCCTCATTTCCTAATGCTCTCTCTCTTCCTCCCTCCTCCTCCATGCTGGCTCTGGACTCTTCCCCACTCCCTTCCCAAACCTTTCTTCATATTTGCTCTAACATCACATCCTCTTAGAGGCCTTCAGGGTCCCTATTACCTAAAACACCACCCCGCTCCCATCTCTCTCTATCCCATTCCATGGCTTGGTTTTCTTATTACAGTCTTTGCTCTCTGAAGTCATCATCTCACTTATTTGTTTTTCTCTGTCTCCACCACAGAATATAAGCTCCCTGAGAGCAAGGGACCTTGCCTGCCGTGTTCATCACTAAATCCTCAGAGCCTGGCAAACAGTCAGCACTGAATCAATATTTGGTGGGCAAGGGAAGGAGTCAAAGAAGGGGAAGGGTGGGACCGCCCCTTAGAAACAGAGCAGGGGCCCCTTCCTGGAACCCAGAGGCCCCTGGGGCAGGGCCTGTGTTGCCATGGCAACCCACTGACCTGAGTTCTCCCCTGGAGAGGCCACAGCTACCAGCCTCCTGGGGCCCACACTCTCCACATGGTCCTGTGTGTCATCACCGAGGGGAGTCCAGGGGAGAGAGAAAAGGGGGCTAAGAGAGAATGATCAAGAGGAAAGCACACCCTGGTGCCATGGGAGACGGAAGCAGGCTACGTTGGAGTGTTTCCACTGGTAATGACCAGGGCCCAGGGGAGGGGAGATTGGGGTGCACTCTGGCACCCCCAAAGGGACCGAGGCCTGGTCCTTGCTTGGTAGCTGTGAGGGTGGCATGCCATCTCCTCTATGTAGCATTTATAAAGCTGTGAGTTCCTAAAATAGGCCCCAGCACAGAGGCCTAGAAGACTGTTGATAGAACGAGTATGAATAACTCCTACTGAAACCCGGTGACACTTTTATAAGTCAGGCGCCGTTTTCTTCAGGTATTGCATAAGTCAAGAACTCCCTGTTCCCATCCAGTTCCTCAGAAACAAAGCTTGTCGGCGCCTCCCCCACTGCTTAAAAATCACGACCGGTTCCCAGCTGCCTGCAGGCTCTTGGCCTGGCGGGGTAGGCCCTTACAATCCGCCTCTAATGGATTCTCCCACCTGTCCCCCAGCACTCCGGCCACTCCGTGGGTCATGGGTGAACTCTTCGCCTTCCCCAAAACCGACTTTGTGCCTTTGGCCATGATGGTGACCCCCTTGTCTAAAATGCCCTTCCTTACTCCTTGGTCTGGCAGATGCCGAATCCTTTAAGGACCAGCGGGAATGCCACCTGCTGCTGTGTGAAGCAGCCAGGCCAACCTGGAAGCTCCCTTCCAGGCACCTAATTCTAATAACGACCTGGTTGCCTGCTGGCTTCTTGAGGCAGTGTGCTGCAGCGAGGCCGGCTTCGGAGGCAGACAGACCCGACCCAACCAACTCAGCCACCAACCAGCTGGGGGACTTTGCCTAACCTCTCTGAGTCTCAGTTTCCTGCTCACAGATGGGAGTTGCTAACGTCTCGATTGCTGGGAGGAGAGGAGGCATGTGACTCAGGGTGACTGGTCGTGGTGGGGGGGACACTCGGTAATGCCAGACCTCACCACTGCTGTCTGTTTCTGACTTTGGGCTGCCGGCTCCTGGTGGATAGAGACCACGCTTTTCCCACCTTTCCAAGGCCCACAAAACCAAGCCTTTCCAAGCGCTTCACCTGCGTTATTTCAGTTACTCTTTGGGGAACCTGGAAGGTAGGGTTTTAGGAAAGTTCAGGAGCCATCCCTAGGTTGCACAGCTAGTAAGGGGCAGGGCTTGGATCTGAAATCCAGTTCTACCTCCACAGCCCGCATCCCTCTGGCCCAATCTGTCTTTTCCTTCCTCTTGTACTGTGTCCCCCTTGGTCATCCCACATCAGCCACTGGAGCTTCCTGCCATTTTTAAAACAGGTCACACGGGATCCCTCCTCAAGGCCTCTGCATTTGTGGTCCCCACTCTGAACCTTTGAAGGCCTTGCTCTCTCAGAGCACCCAGTCTCTATCTTCTCAGAGGCTTCCTGGGGGAGGACCTCCCATTCTCCATTCTCTGTTCCCTTATCCTCCTTCATCACAGCCATCGCCACCAGCTCTGTGCCTCACACAGGTCCTGGGTCGTGGGGACTAAGCGTTGAACAAGACATACGACATTGTTTAAGCTTACATTTTTAAGATGGGGGAATTAATAAGAATAATACATTAAAAAAACAAGATCTTTTTAGGTCCTGGGACCCTAGTCCACCGGGGATAACATTGGCTCTTTGATAAATCGTATTTGTCCATCTCTTTTGTTGGAACTTTATATTGAAGGCACTTGATAGTTATTTCCAAAGTGAATGAGTGGATAGATGGATAATCTCAGAGAAAGCAGCTGGTCTGTTCTCAACATGAAAGGCAGGAAGCAGCAGCATAGGCCTTGGAGACTGTGGCCCAAGCCACAGCCAACAAGCCACTGCCGTGTTTGAAACCCCAGTTTCCTTATCTGTAAAGCGGGATGAATTTCAGTCTCATGAGGTGGACTGTGAAGCTCAGATCAGGTTCTCCATCTCACTGTGCTCTGTAAACGTCAAGGATTACCTGGCTGTGGATGACATCGTCATCGGCTCTTCCTGCCAGACCAGTACGTGTTTGTGACACGCTGCTCTGGGCCTTGGACAGCCCTGGATGTGCCTCGTCCCTGATGCAGCAGCTACCTCCTGGTTATGCTTTGCTGCAGCCAAGGGAACCAAGCCTCCGAGAAAACCTGATAGCCACTTATGGCTCTGCTTAACCCCATTATGTGAACTGAAAACAGTCACTTCAAATTGGGGGCTTCCGAGCTTCCATCCAAAGTGGGGGGACATGGAGAGCTGCCTCTGAAGAGTGTGGGTAAAACTCCTTGTAAAGTGCAAACCCACAAGGCGTTGTTGTCGGCATCCTGCTTCCTGCCCATGATCCCAGAGGAGTCAGGTGAAGGGATGCTTCGCAGCCTGGGAGCCTACACTCACAGCCGTTGGTAAATCCCCTGGGGCACTTTGAGCAAGATTGGTCGTTACTGAAAGGTCAGATGATTTTTATGGATCCGGAACGAGGCAGTTGGGAGCAGTAAGTTGCCCCAGTGTGCACTGAGCTGCCCTCCTGTGTCTCAGAACACAGTCCCCATATCGCAGCGCTGATCACAGGCTGCCTTGGGTTAGGGCTGTTGCTTCAAACCGTTTCATTTCTGTAAGGAGAACTATTAAAACATCCCATATAACATTGTTCTGGGGTTACATTTAAATGACATACGTGAAAATTCCTTGCGTGGTACCTGGCACACAGTAGCAACTTAATGGTTTTTGAAAAAAAGCATTGCATTCCACAACTCACATTTGTTCTGCAGCATTTATAGGGCCAGGCACAGTGCCAGCCGCCGGGTACAACATGGGAACAAAAAGAACAGGTCCTTGCGCCCGTGAGCTTGAGGAGTAGCTCCTGCCTCACTCTCCGGATGACAGCTAGTGGGCAGAAGTCCATCTCATTCTTGTCTACGTCACTCAAAGCTTCTTGTGTCTAGAAGGCACATGGTAACTGTTGCTTTCTTTCTTTAGAAAATAGCCTTTAATGTGTCATACTTTTTAGGAAATTCTTTACACGTGTGGACGTATCTGTCTATGTGCTGGGTATACTTTGATGTCACGAGCATCAATAATATAACATTTATATTATGTTATATTATGTTATAGGCCAGACTATAGGAAAAACTTTATACCAGGCATGAGTGGAGAGTCAAAAGAAATAGAATAAAACGGACTCCGTTCTTAAGATGTTTAAGACCTAAAGCGGAGAGCCTGATGCGTGTGACTAAGAAATATGAATTTAGCAGAGGCTGTAATGCGTGAGGGGAGCGTTTGCAAAAGTCCTGATGCAAGGGAGACTGTGATCAATGCTGCAACATTGGTGCTGTGTTCCGGGGACACAGTTCACGCTTGGTTATGACCGGAGTCTGAACGCTGGTCCTGCTCTTGCCAGGTGGGTGACTTCGTTAAGCCACCTGAACTTCATGAGGTTTCCCGTTTTCTTATCTCTAACATGTGCATATTAATAGCACCTACCTCATAGGGCTGTTTCGTAGGATGGTGTGTGTATGTGATGCATTTGCATCATGCCCGGCCGACAGTGGTTCAATATACGGTGGCCTTTGTTATTACTAAGTCACTTATTCTACGAATAAATAAGGTAGATGAATACAGTGTCTTATAAAAACTTCAATATACATGTCATTCGGGTTGCATAATTATTGATCTTTGCAAGACCGAAGTCCATTGTTTGTAGTTTTAAAGTATATGAAGCTTACTCCAGGGGACCTAATGGGGGCCTTCCAGTCGCGTGGAGCAACCTGAGTTATGGGACACGAGTTGCAGATGCCACTGTCGAGAGTCCTGCTAGGGAAGGAGACGAGAGTCCAGCGTGTCTGTGGGCCCGAGGCCTGTGGCCCGGTTGGATGTGTACGAGTACCCCGTCCACGCACCGTGGAATGCAAGGTCTTGAGTGCTCTGAGAACGCCCGTGTCCAGAACGGCAGGGGCGATGGCACTGCTCACACACCACCGTCTGGAACTCCTGAGAGTTCGTTCTGGGTGCTCCATGCTCAGAGGGACGTGGATTAACTAGAAAGCAGCCAGAAACAGGTGGATTGCGTGGCAAAGGATTGGGGAAAAATTTCTTCCAGGAAAGAACTGAAACAAGGGGGATACTTTGGCCAGAAAAATGGAGACACGATGGCTGTCTTCCTACATCTGTCACGTGTGGAGAGACCACACTTATTCCGTGTTGCCCTGGGGAGCAGAGCAGGGGGGCAGAGTGGCTGCAGGCATAGACTGTGGGCCAGAGAGACCGAGCGGGTGCAACGGGAAGGGGTGAGGGTTCTTTGGTGCAATTTCTTCTCTTTTTTAAATTGCACTTCCAACCCTCTCTCCCTCCTTGTAACCTTGCTTTCATCTCTCCTTCGCCCTGGGCAGTGTGGGGAGCGGCACAGGCATCAGAGAAAGGTTCTTTGACTTGAGCTCCTTTGGGCAGCTGTTGCCCTCTCTTGGCGTTCAGGCCAGTCCTCTCCGGAATGTTGCCGAGAGTTCTCCGGAGAGAGTCCCACCAGTCCCTGCAGGGGATTCTCACCTGCAGGAATAGACCCTTTTGTGGACTCCAGTTTTAACAGGCCTGATCCTGACACAGGCAAAGGAGGGAGCGAGAGTTTCTCTTAGGTCCCTATTTCCGCTGAGGGGGCTGGCGGTGATACGTGTGTGGTTGTGAGTGCCCACACACATGTGAGAGTATGCGGTGTGAACACTTAGCTAGGAAGGCCAGGGGTGAGCCTGGAACCACAGAAATTGCTTCGGGGTGGTAGGGTTTGGAGGAGGAAGGGGCAGTGAATGTCAGTAGCTGCCATCCAAAATCACTCATGGCTGCTGCCAAGGGAAAATGCGCCAGGACTGAAGGGATTAGATGATCTGAGCGGAGACATGCCGGCATCCTGGAAAGCCCTCGAGAGACTTCTGGAGATTTGTCTTCCGCTGTGTTTTGGGATATGACGTGATGACAAACGCCCACCATGTGCCATCACAGCTCTGAAAATATTACAAGTCATTTGCTTCGAGGTTGTGCATTTGGTAGCTGGAAGGCGGGGCGTCTCAGTGTTTTGAATTTCTCTGCTGCTCAGTGTTTCCCCAGAAATACCAGATTTCCATATCCTCTTAGCGAGCTGGCTCCTGTCCCTCCCCTCGGCTACCCACCCCCTGTCCCCCGACTTATTTACCATGTTGGGAGCAGCTTTTAAAAGAGCAGTTTGCTGGAACATAAAACATAAAGCAGGAACGCAACATTTCTCTCCCTGCTGTCTGAGTTTGCTTTCCCAACCCTCTCTGCCTAGTTTATTCGCCAACGTGGATTCTTTCTGCGATAAGTCACCAAGGCGTTAACCCACGATCTCGCCCTTGGCTCTTTGAATGATGGGGAGTCCCGTTACTTCACCTCTTTAAGCTTCATTTGCTTTTTAGGAAAAATGGAGATTAAGCTCTCCAATGCCGAGAGATTCGATTATGAGAGAGAACCTGTGTAAGGGGCCTGGCGTGCTAAACAGGTGTCCAGTGGACGCGAGTTGCCCTGTCACGGTGACAGCCACGTGCAGAAGCACACAAGTGTAGCTGTCGTCGGTCCCGCTGCAACTCCACGCTGGCAGTCCTCGCAATCACCGTCCTGCGAAGCTGCACAGTAGAAACCACAATAAGGGGTACAACACTCCAAACCTTTGTCAGGGCCACATGAAAGTAAAAAGGGCCCCATCAAAACGACGGCACAGTTTGCTACCACTATATGGCTACGAGAGACACAAAGACAGTAAAGATGACCCTTCCCGTTGGGAGAGACCCGACGTTCGCCTTGGAAGTGGACGTCAGAAGGGCCTGAGAGTTGCTGTGAAGTGGAAGGCCGTGAGTTATCTGGGCAGGGGTGGCTCCTCACACCCGTGCTGACCTCCAGGAGCTGGTAGGCCTCTGAGGTGGGAGCGTGTGTGACGTTTGCATGTTCCTGGGGGGCTCATTTCAGCTACGTGGGGTTTTCTGCTTCCACCTCGCGTTTCTTGCAGAAGAAATCACGCACAATGAGCAAACGCACAGTTCCCTCTGCGCTCAGACGTTCCCTAACACATCACTTGCGTCGGAACACACTCTTGTCTCCAAAACGAGCCTCATTTCTAGCAGAAGTGACTGTGCTGATGATGATGTTGAATGAATGAATGGGTGAGTGAGTGAGTAGTGGGTGGTCTGGGCAGCGGTCCCCAACCTTTCTGGCACCAGGGACCGGTGCTCCTACGAGAATCTAAGGCCTGGTGACCTGAAGTGGAGCTGAGGCGGGGATGCTAGCACCGGGGAGCGGCTGCAGATACAGATGCAGCTTTGCTTGCTTGCCCGCCGCACGCCTCCTGCAGTGCGGCCCAGTTCCTAACTGGGAACAGCACTGGTCTGTGGCCTATGGGTTGGAGACCCCGAGTCTAGGGGATGGAGTAAGCATCATGCTATGTTGTGGAAAGTAACTTTATAGCCTTCAGAGTCAGATTTTAAAAACCAGAGTCTTTTGTATTTTAAAAGCACCACATAGCTGTTCTGGAGCTGGGGGTGTCTCCTGCAGCGGGTTTTGGTCTCTGCTTGGAAGAGCCCCTTCGGGGTCACTGGGCAAAGGATGATGAGCTGTGAGGTCCCCTGCCCTCCTTCCCCACTGCAGCCGGAGAACACAGGGCTTTCTCTGCTTTTCTCTTCGTTTTTGTTTGAAGGAAGGGCTCCGCTGCTGATTTCCAAGTCTGCAAACCATGTCCAGTGATCCCCTTGACCAAATTGCATTTTACAAACTACTTCTCAGGGGTGTATCTTCTTTCTGAAGAGAGAGAATCCTCAGTCGATACTATTAGGCAATGAATACTCCAGAAGTAATAGAATTTGCCCAAGAAATACTCAGGCAGCACTTGGAGTTACCATTTTGCCTCCAAACTACCCAGCAAAGGGTGCACGTGGACCTTCTTGTAAAATTCATTTCCAATCGGGGCCGAGTTGAGATGCAAGTCGACGGACGTTTCCATCGAACGTGTTTAAGGTGTTCCGTCTCTTCACAAACACCGACAGCAATTCTGCAATTTTGTGATTTCTTTTCTGTTTTTTTTTTTAGAGAGCTGGATTGAAAGATGTCTCAACGAAAGTGAGAACAAACGTTATTCCAGCCACACATCTCTGGGGAATGTTTCTAATGATGAAAGTAAGTGCTCGAAGCTCATTCTTCCTTGACATCCTAGACACAGCCAGTGTGCTGATGGGAGAATGCTAGTGTGGGGCAAGTCGCCTGGACCAGACACTCTTGGGGCATTTATGAAGTACCCCACGCCATCCCGGACTAGTCTGCAATGGGGGGGAGTAGCACGCAGTCAGGTGGATGTGGAAACCGAGGTCACGGCAAAAGCTTGCTCTGTACACGGTCATATTGTCTGAGTCCCCAGAGTCCCCGTGACAGTGATGCTCCCGCTGGGCCAACGTGGACCCTGGATGGGAAAGGCCACTATGCGAGTTTAAAGTAGTGTGTCATGGGACTGTTGTTTCCGAGTCACTAAGGTCCTGGCTATTGGAAAGTAAAAATTTCTCCTGGATCTCGGGCTAGAAAGTTAGAGTTAACGGAAGGATGTAGACGGCTGTGTTTACACCCTCTTTGGGTTATGTCAGACTGGGGCTTCTGGGAGCCTTTTGTTAAAGAGCAGCAGACTACGTGGGTCTTATATTTGCCCCTACGAACTGTAAAAGGAGGGAGGCTTGTTACAAATGTCATTTCCAGCAGGGACACAGTATCTTTCTCTTTTGCTTGGTAAAGTGCGTCTCCTTAGTTCAATTTTTCTGAAAGTATGAGCTAAGGACACTCACTCTGTAACCCCCAAGGCTGTTTGACATGCTGAACTCTTCCTCCTAGTGTCCCTTCGGTCATATGTCATTCTGTCATCCCTTTAGCTTTATTTTATAAAACTAATAGAAATTGAACAGAAAGTACATAAAGCGTAAGTGAAAGGTTTGATGAATATCTTTCTTTTTATTTACATGTTTTGTACCCACCTGCGTAATCACCACCCAGAAATTTCCAGCACCTGGAGAGGCTCCCTTATGCCTCATTCCTGTTAGTAGCCACTGTCCTCACTTTTAACACTGTGGTTTGGTTTTGCTTGTTTGTGAAACGTAAATATGGACTCATAAGACTCTCTATTCTTTTGTACGTAGCTTTTTTCACTCACCATGATGTCTGTGAGATTCATCCATGCTCTTGTACGTAGCAGTTCTTTCTTTTTCATGGGTATATAGTATTTCACTGTGTGCATATACCACAGTTTCCATGTCCATTTAAATGCTGATGGATTTTTAAATTGTTCCAAATTTTTGACTGCTTTTTAAGCATCTCTGAGCATTTTTTTCAGTTTTATTGTGGTAAAGTATACATGACATAACATTTACCCCTTTAGCCATTTTAAGAGTACAGTTCGGTAGTATTAAGTCCACTCACTTTGTTGTGCAACCATCACTGCCATCCATCTCCAGAACTTTTTCCATCTTTCCAAACTGAAACTCAGTACCCACTCTACAGTAACTTCCCGTTCCCTTTCCCTTCAGCCCCTGGCAACTGCTACTGTGAATCTGACTCCTCTCAGTGTCTTCTATAAGTGAATCACACAGGATTTGTCCTTCCATGACGGGCTCATTCTACTCAGCATAACATCTTCGGGGTTTATCCATGTGGTAGCATGCGTCAGAATTTCCTTCCTTTTCAAGGCGGAATGACATTCCATCGTGTGCGTATACCACATTTCGTTTCTCCATTCATCCGTTTACAGACATTCGGGTTCTTGCTACCTTTCGGCTCTCCTGAAGAATGTTGCTATGAACCTGGGTGCAGGAATATCTTTTCAAGTTCCTGCTTTTGATTATTTTGGAGATACACCCAGAGGTGGAGTTGCTGGGTCCTACAGTAATTCTGTGTTTGCTATTTTGAGGAACTGCCGTGCTGTTTTGCATACCAGCTGCACCATTTTACATTTCCACCAGAAATGCAGTTTCTCCACATCCTTGCCGATACTTGTTAATTTTTTTTTTTTTTTTTGATAATAGCCATCTAATGAGTGTAAAGTGATAGTTCGTGGTTTTGATTTGTTTTTCCCTCATGGTTAGGGATGGTGAGCTTCTTCCCATGTGCTTACCGATCATTTGCATATCTTTTTTTGGAGAAATGTCTATTCAAGTTTTTGTCTGTTTTTTTTTTTTAACCAGTGTTTATTTTTTGTTGTCATTGAATTATAGTTCTTTATATGTTCTGCATATTAACCCCTTATCAGACTTATGTTTTACAAATATTTTCTTCCAGTCCTTGGGTTGCCTTTCACTGTTATCGTGCCTTTGATACACAGCAGTTTTTAATTTTGATGTAGTCCAGTTTATCTATACTTCTTTTTGTTGCCTGTGCTTCTGGTGTCATGTCCAAGAAACCATTGCCCAATTCAAAATTATGAACATTTTCCTCTGTTTTCTTTCAAGAATTTCATAGTTTTATCTTTTGTGTTTAAATATTTATGATTTTTTTGAGTTAATTTACATATAGTGTAAAGCAAGGGTCCAAATTCATTCTTTTGCATGCAGATACCCATTTTTCCCAACACCGTTTATTAAAAAGATGATCCTTTTCCTATTGAAAGGTCTCGATACCCTCATCAAAAATCATTTGACCATATATGCGAGAGTTTATTTCTGGGCTCTCTGTTCTATTCTGTTGGACTATACATCTTTATGCCAGTACCAAACTACTTGATTACTGTACAGCTTTGTATTAAGTTTTGAAATCAGGAAATATGAGATCTTCAGCATTTTTTTTTTCAAGATCATTTTGGCTATTCAGGATTCTTGAGATTCCATATGAGTTTTAGGATGGATTTTTCTACTTCTGCAAAAAAAAAAAAATGTTAGAATTTTGATAGGGATTGCATTGAATATGTAGATCACTGTGGGTAGTGCTGACATCTTAGAAATATTAAGTTTTCAAATCCATGAACGTAGGATGTCTTTCTATTTATTAGTGTCTTCTTTAGTTTCTTTCATTTTATAGTTTTCGGTATACAAGTCTTTTGCTTCCTTGATTAAGGTTATTCCTAAGCATTATTTTTTTATTTTTATGTTACTGTAAATAGAATTGTTTTCTTAATTTCTTTTTTGGCTTGTCCATTGTTAGTGTAGAGAAATGCAGCTGCTTTTTGTGTGTTGATTTGTATCCTGCAACTTTGCTGAATTTGTGTATTAGTTCCAACAGGTCTTTTCCGTGTGTGTAAGTAATCCCGTTATCCAATTGCTCTGACTAGGTCTCCCACTACCATGCTGAATAGAAGTGGTAAAAGTGAGCATCCTTTTCTTGTTCCTGATCTTAGGGGAAAAGCTATCAGTCTTTCACCTTTGGGTATGATGTTTGCTGTGTGCTGTTCATAAAGATCTTTATTATGGGAAGCGCTTTTCTTCTTTTCCTATTTTGCTGAGTATTTTTATCACGAAAGAGTGGTGAATTTTGTCAAACGCTTTCTCTGAATCAATTAAGGTGATCATGTAGATATTCTGTTAATATGGTATGTTGCACTGATTGATCTTTATGTGTCGAACCATCCTTTCATTCGGGAAATAAAAAACTCCTAACTGGTCATGGTGTCTAATAATCCTTTTAACATACTGTTAAATTCTGTTTGCTGGTATTTGGTTGAGGATTTTGTCTTGATATTCATAAGGGATATATAACTATAGTTTTTTTGTAGTGTCTTTGGCTTTGCTATCAGGGTAGAGTCGGCCTCATAGAATGAGTTTGGAAGTGATCCCTCCTCTTTCTTCTTTTGGAAGCGTTTGAAAAGGATTGGTACTCTGAACATTCTTGTGGATATGTTCTTTTGTGAACTACCTGTCCATGTCTTTTGCCTGTCACTTTTAAAAATTTTTATTAAGTTTATTGGTTAATAACTTTATAAAGTTTTCAAGTGTACAATTCTATAATATATCATCTGTATATTATATTGTGTGTTCACCTCCCAGAGTCTCATCTCCTTCCATTTTCAAAAATTCTGTTTTTCTTTTCCTTACTGATCTGTAAGAGGTTTTGAATTCTGAATAGGAGATGTTTGTCAGATAAAAGTATGGCCAACATCTTTTCTCTGTGGTCCACCTTTTCATTCTCTTAGTGGTATCTTTTGACAAGTTTTTAATTTTAACAAAGTCCAGTTTATCAATGTTCTTTTATAGTTAGTGCTTTCTGTGTGCTATTCAGAAATCTTTACCTACCTCAAGGTCATAAAGATATTTTTCATGTTATTATCTAGAAGTTTTATTATTTTATCTTTTACCTGTGTATCAGCAGTCCATCTGGAATTTTTGTATATGGTGTGACGGAGGAGTCAGAGTTGTGTTTTTATTTTTAATTTTTGACTGACAGAGCACCTTTTGTTGAAAATAACATTTTTTTTTACCTACTGGTTATAAATCAGGAGATCATAAATATGTGGATCTATGCCTTGACCGTTATCCTAAACCATTGGTCTGTTTGTCTTTTCTCGGGTTATGCTAACTGGTGGCATAAAACCTCTTCTTCAAGATTGTTTTGGTTAATTTAAGTTCTTAACATTTCCATACAGATATTAGAATCAGCTTGTCAGTTTTCACATGCACAAAACACTTGCTAAGATTTTGATTTGGGATCACCTTGACTGTACAATAAATCTGGGAGGAACTGACATCCTACCAACATCAGATTTCCAATCTATGTATGTGACATTAGACCGCCCTTTAATTTCTCTCAGCCACGTTTATAGGTTTCAGTGTAGAGGTTTTATTAGATTTATTTTCATTAGATTTATTTCTAGGTAATTGATGTTTTCCAGTGCTTTTGTAGTAGTCTTATTTAAAGTTTTTAAATTGTTAGTTGCTAGTATATGAAATGCAATTGATTTTTTAGATAACAGTTTCATGTCCAGCCTCTTTGCTAAATTTATGTATTAATTTTGAATTTGCCTTTTTTTCTATGAACATAATCATGTCATCTGAAAATAATGATAGTTGTCCATCTTCTTTCACAATCTTTATATTTTTATTTCTCTTCTGTGCTTCAGTGCACTGGCTGGGACCTTTAGTCCAACGTCAGATTAACGTGGTGATAGCAAGACATCCTTGTCTTGTTCTTGACCTACAGGTGGAAAGCACTTAGTGTTTCACCATTAAGTATAATATTTTTGTGGATTTTTTTTTTTTTTTTTGTAGATACTCATGACTAAATCCCTGGTTTGCTAAGAGATTTTTCTTGAAGAAGTGTTTGACTTTATTAAATGTTTTTTCTACGTCTAGTGAAATGGTCATGTTTTTCTTCTTTATTCTGTTAATCATGTGAATTATATTGATTGAATTTTGAATATTAAATCAATCTTGCATTTCTGGAATAAAGTGCACTTGTTCAAAAGTATCATTCTTTTAACAAATCTATTTCTAGGTTTGATTGACTACTATTTTATTAAGAATGTTGGTACCTATGTTTATGGGACCTGCTTGGCTTATGATTTCCTTTTCTGACAATGTCCTTGTCAGGTTTTGGTGCCACAATTTATACAGGCCTCATAAAAAAGAGGTGAGGAGTTTCTTTTTCATTTCTTCTGAAGAGTTTGTATTATTTACTAACTCTTGGCACTATTTACTTCTTAATTATTCGGAAGAATTGCACACTGAAGTCCTCTGGGTTTGGAGTTTTCTTTGAGGAAAAGTTTTTAATGATGGATTCAATTTTTAAAATAGCGATAGGATTATTCATTTTTTCTATTTCTTGTTTTGTTTCTTTTAGCAAATTGTTATTTTTAAGAAATTTATTTCATCTAAATTTTGAAATTCATTTACACAACATTATTTAAACTTTATTTTTATTGCTTTTTGATGTTTTTAGCATCTATAGTGATGTTCTCCTTTCATTTCTGATATTGGCAATTTATATTTTCTCTGTTTTTCTTGATCAGCCTTGCCTGAATTTATTGATTTTATTAGTCTTTTCAAAGGTCCAACTTTTGTCTTTGTTATTTTTCTCAATTTATATCTATTTTCTATTTTCTTTATTTTCACTCTTATCTATATTGTTTCCTTCCACTTTGAGTTTAATTCTGTCTTTTTCTAGCTTTTGAGATATACACTTAGGTCATTGATTTTCAACATTTTCTGAGATAGGCATTTAAAGTTATGAATTTTTCTCTAAGCACTGCTTAACTTTATCTCATAATTTTTCTAATGTCATCCTTTCTTTATCATTCAGTTAAACTTATTTTCTAACATCTATTGTGGTTTTCCTCTTTCGCTTGGTTTATTTGGGAATTAATTGCTTAATTTTCAAACATTTTGCTATTTCTCAGTTATCTTTGTATTATTGGTTTCTAATGTAATTTCACTGTGGTCAGATAACATAGTCTGTGTGATTTCAATATTTGGAATGGCTGAGACTTGCCAAGCAGGTAAAAATACCTTCTCAGAGTAATTTGAGAGACATCAAAGTTTCATCTGCTGAAAAAGATTTCTCCTCCTGGCCTGAGGGAGAGATGGGCATTGGTGTTGGGGGGTGGGGGGAATTGGTCCTTGTTTAAAGGAAATGGAATTAGGGAAAATTCATTTATTATCAGTCTAGAGTCAAAGACTATGAGATTTTTTTTATAGGTCATCTTGGTCTACTTTTCTATTTTACAAATGAAGAAACTGAGAGTCAAAGCAGGGAAATTATTTGCTCACAATCACATTCATAGGTTGTGCTAGGATCAGAATGGTTACCCAGAGCTCCTGATTTCTGTCTTGTGCTTTCCCTGTTATGTCCCTCTTATTAACCCAGAAAAGGGTGATTTAATTGGTTGACTTGAGCTTCAGTGAGCATGAGGAAATGCGACATGGGATCTTGTAATGGAATACAGTTTGGAAGAAAACCCTGAAACTGTGCGGTCAAATTCTAAATGCCTGACGAGTGGAAGCCTAAGCAAGAGTGGATGGGTTATTTACCATCAGTCAGGTCTCATAAATTCTCATTTCCAACCTGAACAAATTGCATTTTCTACCTGGCAGATGTCAGTAGGCTTTTAACGTTTCTGTTGGCATAATCACCAACAAAGAGAAGTCTGTGACTGTAAAGCAACGTCAGGTCCATGACTGATTGGAGCATCGTATTCAGAGAGGAAAGCTCAGCCGTGTGAATTGAACAGAACCGTACAGGCAGAACAGAAATTCCTGCCACAGTTGGGCCCAGAAGGTTCCCTGAGCACTTACTATAGACAAGAATGTGGAAAGAATATACAGGGAAGGAAAAAGCAGGGAGCCAAAAATAAAACATATTCCTCATCAGACAGCATGCAGGGCATAATTACAGCCACGGTTTCCTTTAATCCCCTAAGAGGGAGGTATTTTTTATCCTCATTATACAAATGAGGAAACAGATTCAGAGGTGCTGGGACCTACTCAGCGTCATACCAATAAGCGGTAGAGTTAAGACTTAAGTGCAGAGCTGATTTAACAGCTGGCCCTCTTTCTACTCCATCAACAACAGTCTCTTCTCTGGGTCCCTGCTCTTAAGGAATTTTCAGCCTAGAAGGGAAGCTAAGGCTGATGCTAATGACCCAAGACCATGTGTGATCAGTTCCATGTGAAGGATGCGAGGTGTTCGACCTCCCCACACCAAGTGTGCTTCCTGGACTCTAGCACAACCTCACAGGAGGCTTATTAAAAATGCAGACTCTGAGGTCCACTGAAACATGCTCTGCATTTTCACAAGACCCCCAGGTGATGAGAATGCATGCTAAAGTTTGGGAGGGGTCATGAGCTTGGAAGGTGACTGGGGAAGGCATCTTGGAGGAGGTGGCATTTGCGTTGGGCCTCAGAGGATGCATGTGATTCCTCGAAGTGGTGTTGGTGGAGGGTCAGGAGGCAGAAAGCCACCAGGCAGCTTTTGAACTTGGAGCGTTTTCCAGATTGGCTTGAGCAGAGAGGCTGAAGAACCATGGAAAACAGGGCTGGGAAGGGAAATTTGGGTCATATTGTCAAGGGACTTGAATTCCAAACGGGGGTTTTAGAATTTGATAGCTAAGGTGCCACTGAAGGAGCTAGGTAGAGGAGTGACAAATCTAAGTGGCGTTTTCAGAAGGTTAATGTGAAAGTTCTCTGTGGGTGGATTAGAGCCAGGGGGACACTTTGGGGGCTTCCTCCTAGTACAGGTAAGGTGACGAGGCTATCATGCAGGGCAGTGTTTGTGGGATGGAAAGAACTGGAGAGACTGGGGTGACAAGATGGGACCAAGAGGCAGGAACCCAGTGGGATTCCTTGAGATTCCTGTTGGGAAACAGGACAAGCTAGACGTAACCTAGATGTGCCTAAGTCCTCTAGCCTTGATATGTTTTCTCAAATGACATCAACTTCTATCCTGTATCGCAGGCCAGAGTTCAGAGTCTTCCTATTATTTGCAGCAATTGTGTGTGTGTGGGGGGGTAGATGTGTGGGAAGGGGGTTCCGTTTCTCCTGCAATAGTCTATACTGTGTCCCCTTCCCTCTACTCTTTGACACTTCCTAACAACGGCCATTGTCCTCTCTGCCTCACTCAGAATGGAACCTTTTTCCTTTACCTTCCTCAACCCTTCACCAACCCATCATGGCTATTACTGCTCAGTGGTGACGGAAGATACTTGTAGCACAGAGAAGGGGCAGTTGGAATTCAGTGGCATGATGGCATAGAACTGGGGCCACAACTTAATGTGACTCATCATTATCATATTAAAATCTCATTGTATTTCAGTGTCGTGAACATGAACGTTCTATATGTCTCTTACTCCACTTGGCGTGCTCAGCCTATCAGTTTACTGTTCAGTTTGGGGTCTTGTCACTCCTAGAAAGGGTTCCAGAGAAGGGGAAATGGAGTTCAACTGTTTCATATTCCCACTGCACTGTAGACAGAAGCTGCTCCCCCCCCACACACCCCAGCAGCAGAAAGGCGTGCAGAGGGCTCCTGGAGCAAGGACAGGGACTCACACTGGCGAGTTCGGGGGGAGTTCCGCAGAGAGTCCTCCCCTGATGGCTTTAAAAACTGGATTGTATTCAGTGGGTGTCTGCTCCAGTTTTAGTCCTGCCTGGGACCCGAGGGGCAAGACTGCTGGCTGGCGGATGAGGCCCAGTGCTTAGTTATGGTTTCAGACAGCCACCCGACTCAGCGATCGCAGCTGCCCTTTCTGTCCCCTGACTGTCTCCCTGTCCTCTCCTCTCGTCCCTCCTCTGTGCTCGGAGCACACCGCCAGGGCCCCTCTGCCTCTCTACTCAGTCCTCCCCAGGCCATGTCTCCCTGAGCGGCAGGGAGCACGTCTTATTGACAGTGCCTCACTAGTGCTCAGTGCGGTTGGGCCCGGTACAAAGTGGGTGCTCAGCGTTATAGGATATTAGGACAGCAAAATACTGCGAAGCCATGCCAGAACGTGAGTATTTGTATTTTGCCTCCAGTTTTTGACACTCCAGGACCACTTAACTAGACCCTTACTTAAATAGATCCTTCCTTCAGATGTCCCCTCCCCAGTCTGTCCTGTTTGTTTGAATTTAATCAATGTATTTTAGAGTAGATAACACATTCATATGGTCCAAAAATTAAAATGCTTTACAGGTACTCATTGAGAAGTCTTGGTTCCCCCACCATCGTCTTTCCACCTCCGCTCCCTAGTGGTGAGCACTTTCATTCATTTATTGTATTTTCTTTCACTATTTTTTTATGCAAATTAAACATTTAAATATATGTTTTTTTTTCTTACACACAAAAATATAAACTTTGTGCTGTGACTTGTTCTTTTTACTTAATAATGACCCCTTGGATGTTCTACAACAGTAAGAACATAGCAGAGAGCATCCCCATCCCTTTCTTGGTTTTAAGCTTTTTCACAGCTGTGTAGTATTCCACGGTGAGCATGTATCACAGTTGAGTTAACCAATGGAACGCTGGGCTGTCGCTAAATTTTTGCTATTCTCGACAAGCTGCAACGAACAGCCTTGTATGAGGTCATTTCCTGTGTGTCCAGGTGTAGCTGTAGGACGTGCAACTGCTGGATAAAGGGCATGTGGCATATCAGCAGATTCTCCCAGACGACTTCCCATATGTGGAGGCAGCATTCCGCACTCCCCCTGCAAAGTATAAGGGCACCTGTTTCCCACAGCCGCACAGCAGTGTTGTGTGGTCCTGGTTTGGACTTTTGCCAATCTGATAAAATGGTATTTTCGTACAATTTCTTTCTTCTATCTGATTGAGATTAATCATCTTTTCAGGAATATTTGTATTTTTTCCCATCAACTGTGTGTCATGTGCTTTGCCTGTTTTTTTTTTCTCCTGGTTCTGGCTCTTTTTCCTCCTGGTTTTATTGAAGCGTTTTCTGTGATGGGGAGATGAGACTGTCGTCTATTGCTATGACTGCAGTTTTCCCAACTGGGTCACTATCTTATGGCCTGTTGACCCCCCGCATAGAAGCTTTGGGGTTTTTTATGTAGTAAAATTTATCAGCATTTTCTCGTATGGCTTTGGGTTTTGTATCAAAGTTAGGAAGGTTATGAAGGAATTCACCCAGAGGGGGTGAAAGGAAGCAGGTGTGGGCAACCCCAGGCAAAGCTGCCAACATTGCAGTTTTGTTTACGATGTCGCCCTGTTCCCACGGGGAAAAGGTTTTGCTGCCAGGGGCTGATGACCACTGCCAAAGGCCTGGGGCCAGGCACCCTGATCCTGGGCTGGTGTCCTTTGCAGGGGCGGGGGAGGCGGTAGAGGAATGGAAATTAAATGTTTGGCAGCTCCCTGTTCTCAACAGGTGAGGTCTGTCCAGGTGTAGCCAGGTTAGTATAATGAAAGGAAATGGAATTAAAACTGTGAAGTGAAACTGGAGACTCGCATACACTTGAACCTTTTCTGGGATTTGAAAAGAAGTAATTCATTTAGAAACTTTCTCCCTCAATATTGAGCTCTGCCACACTGGCTCCAGGCAGGAAATATTCTAGAATAGGTCCCCAAATATTCTAGAATAGGTCCAATCAGCACAGAGGCAGAAGAGAAGTGATTAGGCAGATAATATGTTCTCTAAAACCTTCGGTCCAGTGCTCCAGGTTTGAGGAGAGGGTAAGGTTTATAAATGTTGGGGCAGGGAGGTTTGGATGTCGACTAGCCTGGGTCCCTCTCCTGACTCTACTACTGCCTCCGTGACCTCAGCCAAATCATTTCATTTCTCTGAGCCTCAGTTTCTTCCTCTGTAAAAGGGGCTAGAACTAATAACTAGGACTAACGCTGATTAAGCACTAAGAATACATCAAGCACCATGTCCGATGTTTCTTTCACATACATTCGGCCATTCGCTGTCTCAGGCAGCTGTGAAAATCACATGCAATAACCTAAAGATCTCTGCACAAGGCCTGACACACGACAAGTCCTCCATAAACGCCCCCAGGAGTGTCGTTATGGTCTGTGCTCACTGAAATCAGGTGGGTAGGGTCAGCATTTGATTGTGGTGTTATCTTAGCCATTCATTCATGGAACTAATACTCTGCGAGCCCCTACCACGTATGGGTGCTGGAGACACAAGGGTGAGCATGGTCTGGGCCCTATGACATGGCTTAAGTAAGAACAAGCAAGGCAGACACACTGGTCAGTGAGCAGAGACCACGCCCTGTGACCAGGACGTTGTTAGGAGCTAGCAAAGATGCTGTGGGAACACGCAGGGGAGGAGTGAATAATCCCATCCCAGAGACTGGGCTTGCCAACCGCAGCCCCACGGGCAGGACAGGGGTCCGGGCCCACTGTCTCTTTAGAGGAATGACAACTATTATAATTATAGGGAGCACTTAGATAGCGTGTACTTTGTAACCAGGAGTGGTTCAGTGAATCCTCACAGTGTGTGCTGGCTCCTGTTATTCCCCTAATTTATGGAGAAGGAAACCAAGGCACCAAAAGGTTATTCAGGGTCACACAGCTAGCAAGTGGTAGAGCCAGGATTTGGGCCTGGAAATTAGGACCCAGAGTTTATGTTGGGAGATGGAGGGGAAGAGAGGGGAGCAGGGTTGCTCACCGCTGGCCCCTGGACTGAGATTCCGTTGGGAACCATAGGAGCAGAGCAGAGAGTGTGGAGAGGACCAGGCGCCAGGCTGCGTCGAGGTGGGGGTTTTAGGCCGACTGCCCTCGCTGGCTTTGGTGGGACGCGCAGGGCGGGTGCTGGGGTGGTTGGCTCCAGGAACCTTGCTGGCCCAACAATCTGCCTTAAGGATGAATCTTGTTCGGTTCGAGGCTTTTCTGCCTGTTAAAATGAAAAGCCGCGTGGCAGGACCAATTCCTCACGTCTCTATCAACTCTGGCGATTTCCCTCTACCTAAAAGGTGATCTGTCCTCTTGGCTTAGATGGCACCTGCTGCAGCTTGAGGTCCCCAGGCTTGGCTCGCATCCCTCATTTGGTGTTGCCACTCACAGCTCTAGCCCAGAACTCACATTTTACTTGCTGATAGTTTGAGCTCAAGAGAGTGGAGACCATGTCTCTTTTCCTTCTCACCCTCTAGCCTCCGGCATGGGGCTAAAACCTAGTCGCCGCTTCAAAACTGTTTGATGAGTGAGTCGGTGAGTAACCAGCATTTTAGGTGACTTAGGACTGAGAGACATCAGTTATGGGGGTCAGGTCTGAGTGTGATTCGCTCATCCTTTGGGGGAAAGAGGCTGGGCATTCAGATCCTGGGCACGAAGTCACCAGTGGCCTAGAAAGGGGCCTGCAAGAGGTGGAAGGCACCTGTCTGATGACTGAGCTGGAGGGTCCGTGTTGGCACTGGGATAGACCAGTTCTTGTCTTGTCTAAATATGGCAGTAACCGCTATAAGTCAAGTACTGAGTGAAGTCCTGTCTCCACTCACTGCTGCATGGCTTTGTGCATGTTGTTCAGACTTGCCAAAGCTCTGTTGTTTTGTTGTTGTTGTTGTTAAAATAAAATAGGGATATAAAATTGTCTTCAGAGCTCTATCGGGAGGAATAAAATGAGATAGCATTTGAGAGTGATGCCCAGTGCCTGGCTTACAGACTTGGCAGTCTTAAAATGCTTCTAGTTTTTAACATATATTATCATATTTAATCTTCAAACCTCCCTTGTGATATGTTATGATTCTTTTAGATAAGGGCCCTCAAGCCTGGATGTAAGGTTAAGTGACTGCCCAGGCTCCCACACAGAGTTAGGGGCAAAGCTGGGATTCAAACCCCGGTCTGCCTGCCCTCGCAGCCAGTTCTCCTTCCGTTTGCTGGTATCAGAAATGGGCCGTAACAAAGTTCAGCTGGGAAAAGCAATCTGACATACTAGAGACAGGTATCCCCTGAGTTGGAGATACTGATGAATCCTGGCGAGAAACTTTCTGGCTTCAGCCAAAAGGACCAGTCGTGTTGTCCCCTAAGCCCCAGGCTCCCTCCTCATGCAGTTCTCCACGCCACTTCCTCCCCTGGAGCATCTCTCCAAGTCTGACCCGTCCTTGGAAACGTGAGTGAGACAGGTTACAAGCCACTTGTCTTATTAGGGGTCTCTGTGTGTGCTTGGGTGTGAAAAAGACACTGAAAACAGATGAGGTGAATAGGATAAAAAGTTAACAACTGTTCTTTCCACTGAAAGAGTGTGGGATTTCTAGCGATTCCTATTTTCTCTGTTTTTCCAAATTAAAAAAAAAAAAAAAAAAGCACATGTATTACTTTTGCAAACAGAAAACAGAGTTATTTTTAAAACCCTGACCATCTCATTAAGGCCATTTCAAGTGCCACCTCCTGTCTGGAGCTGTGATGTCCCCTGGTGTGTGCCTTGCAGGGTCCCAGCAATGGGTAGTATCAGGGAAGGCTTCGAAGAGGTGGTATCATTCATTCTAGGCTGGATGGGATGAGAAACCTTTAGAAGAAACTCCGGGTTGACAGAGCAGGATAAACATGTGTCATGCCCATGCTGTATTGGGACATTTTGCCCCCAAGACCATTTGCTGTGAGTGTTTTATCAATTAGGGTGGTTTGGCTGGGGGCGGGGGGGAAATGAATGCCCAATAAAAAAAGGTTTTTATTAACTATAAAAAAACTTATTTGCTCAGAAAACAAAGAGGCAGTTCTTTTTAGGGTTGATTAATGAGAGGCACAACCTGACATTCAGAACCCCCATTTTTCCTCCTTTTCCTCTCTGCCTACCTCGGTTTCACCTTTGTCCTCAGGCTGCCTCACTTCAGTTATCATGTCTTCTCAGCCATGTTCAAAAGCAGGCCGGGCCAGAGTCTCTCCATCCCTCTTTCCCTCCCTCCCTCCAACAACAGACATTTATTTATCAGTTTTAGAGTCCAGAAGTTCAAAATCGTGGCCCCATTTATTTTCATTAGGGGAAAATATCTTTCCCCAAAGACCTCAGAGAGCTTCTCCTTCAGTGTGATAGGCCAGCGCCACGTCACATGCCCTGATCCATCAGTGGGTAGGGAACTTACAATTGCCGGGATTTCAGCAACATTCACCTCTCTAGGATTTGCGAGGGGATCACCTCCCTGAACACGTGGTTCTCTCTAACGGGTTTCTGTTAATGAGGAAGAGGATGGGTACATGCAGTTATTGAATAAGCAACAACAGTATCCGCCACAGTGTTTGAGAGTAGACATCTTAATCTGAATTATACCAATATTGATACATTTTCACCAAGAAAGTATTTTCTGAACTCAGCTTTATTAAGCTAATTTATTTTATATCATTTTTCAATGCAGAATATTTCATTTTCTTCCATTTTTATTATTTTACTTAGATTATTTTCATAGGTACAAATTCTTTTCCATATAAATCTTGTATCACAGATTTATTTCATTGATTGTTTACATTCTTATTAAATTTTGTTGATTATGTTTGCAGGTTTTGACATAATTAATTTGGGGAGGACTGTTATATTTACAAGTCTTCTTAAATCAAATTTTGTGCATCAAGAAATTTTATTTATATTGACTATTTTATCAAAAACATGCTAGGAATTGGATGTGACTAATTACAACATATTTTTCAGTTTATACATGATAAAATTGTGAGCACTTCTTCTTAGGTATGTAAAGATTCATCTGTTTTTTAGATCACTATATTGCAGAGGTCAATAAAGTAAAACCCCACAGATCAAATCTGGCCTGATGCCTCTTTTTGTAGGGCTGTAAGCTAAACGTGATTTTTACGGTTGAATATTTGTAACCTCTTTGATGATAGGAAATGCAAACTGTGAATCCCAATTAAGAAAAATGTTGCCTGCTACCCCCAAAATAATTTTATTTTCACTAATAGACCTGCATTACAAAAATTGTACTCAATTATTATTTTTACACTTTGAATTTTGTCATTAAAATTTGTGAATTTGGTAGAGGTTTTTAGTATAAATATTACATAATATTACGGATTTTGCCTCTTGCCCCAAAACCCTAAAATACTTACTGTCTGGCCCTTTATAGTAAAGTTTGCCAGTCCCTGATCTATTGCTTTGCTGACCTGATTCTTTTGAACACTTAAAGTCTCCCTACTCCACACTAACTGGCCCGTTGGTGTTACAAGGAAGAAACGGGGAGTGAGGTCAGTATGTTCTTTGTGTCAAGATGGTAACGTCGAATACCCACCTTCAGTTGGGAAAATAGCAAGTTGGGTGAGCCCAGTCATGCTGTCGTGAAGAGAGAGAGCTCTTCAAGCCATAGCGTAGTATGACAAATGAAAACACAAATTGGTGTAAGTTTTCTGTAAAAGTACATCCCCCCTTTTTTTCTTATTAAAGTATAAATCTAACACGTTGGAAAAGACAAAACATCATTGCTCTGAGAGCATCTGCATTTGAGGGACACGTAGTGCTTTGAGACTTGGGAGAGCTAGAAGGCGTGTTCCTGTTTCCTGCTGAAGTCAGCTCCTTTTTCTTTCCTTTAACAGATGAGGAGAAAGAAAACAATAGAGCATCCAAGCCCCACTCCACTCCTGCTACTCTGCAATGGTAAGTTCCGTCTTTAGCAAGTTCTCTCTTGATGCGATGGTCCTGTATCTGTACCTTTCCACTGGTAGGACAGCATATTGCTTGGCTATTTCGACATTTGTCGTGATTGTCATGATGGCCTGACATCCCATAGCCTATCTGCAATCCGTTTAAGTAGCAGGTATATGTAAAATGCCCGACTTGAATTTAGCTTGGAGGTTTGAATTTGCATATTTATTTTATTTTGGGGGTAGATTTTTTTCCCCATCATCAAAACACTGGCAAGGACTAGATTCTACATGGTTGCTATTAATTGATTTGAATGGAATCTGTTCCTCCAGTGACTAACGTTCGCCCCTACCTATGAACCCTTAATGAATTAACAAATTACTTGTGACTACAATTATTTGAACGCTAACAACGTTAATAAGAATTATCCACTAGAGTGGCTTTCTCTTCAATATTTAGAATTCCTGGACCTGATGTAATTTTTAATGATGTTGTTTAATGGGTCGCACTCACGTTTGATAATTACAGGTAAATTCTCCCCTGAGAGCCTGACTTAGAGATTATGTTGTAGCTGTGAACACCAGAGCTGTCAGTGCCTGAGGTTCACCCCTCAGAGGATCTTGTCAATTAAGGGTGATGATTCCCCTAGCCCTGCAGCCCAGAGAATCTGGAGGGAAAGAGAAGTGGGGTGGAGAAGGAAACTCAAATCTGTTCTGGCTGGCCTCCTCGCTAGGCACCTGGCACAGGCCTCATTTGATTCTCGCAGTTCTGTGCAGTTGGCATGGCTGTGCCTATTTCGTAGATGAGGAAAGTAAGGCTTAGATGGTCAAGTCTTTTTGCCGGAATACACGAACACATAGCCAGGAAGCTGCAGAGGCAGGAGCCTGGCTGGGTCTCTTGTACTGGACAGCCCAGGCTTTGGAAGAAAGGAGGAGGAAAATCAGGAAGAGTGGAGGAGAGAGAACAGATCAGAAGAGGAAGCAGGTGGGCTTTAATGAGCAAATCATATGAGATTCTCTAGTCTAATCCAGCCACAGGAGAGAGGACAACAGCACTGGGAGAAATCGTTCAGGAGTGTAACTCAATCGTGTCTAATAAGGGTCTCAACAGCCAACTCATTTCGCTTCAAGGATAGCAAAGGTGGTTTTCGGGAGCTCCATTTCCAGCCCTTTGGCCCGTTTCCATCTGTTTGTCCCTACATTCTTTGTCTCACTGCATTTACTGCTTTTTATTTTATTTAAAAATCTACTCTACTTCCCTGGTCAAATCTCCCCTTGCACACTTCCCCCCTGAATGATGGCCACACAAATTCCCATAATGCCAGGGACATCAAATGAGGCATCAGCATTAAGGAGTCTGAGTGGGAGTTTCTAGAAAAGCAAGGAATCAACAGACATTCCTGCTTTAATAACCTGAACATGTTGTACATTTCACAATAAAAAACTCGAAAGGGACTGGACGAAAATCACCTTGTTCGTGTCTGTTTTTCAATGATGCTCTGACATCTGCCTGGCAACAGCGAGGCTGTAGACAGTGCAATCTCTAAAGTCCGACTGCCAGGAATGAAATCCCAACCCTGCTGCTGTCCAGCTGTGTCACCTCGAGCGAGGTCTTTAACCTCTCTGTGCCTTACCTGACTGACCCAGAAAGTAGGGGTAGCAGTGGCATCTACCTCACAGGGTGGTCACAAAGAGGAAATGAGCAGATGTGTACAAAGGGCTTGAATGGTGTGTGGCGTAGAGCAGGTGCTCAGTAAACACTACCAGCCGTCGCTAGCTCAGCATATTTTGTCCTTCGGAGTCCCACAAGGACATCTGGAGCAGAGCCCCTCTCCTTCCTGACATCTACAGTCAGTTATTCTATTGTACCTAATTCTATACAAAATATCTGTTTTTCTAAAGAAAGGGTCACATCGATCATTTCAGAAGAAATTCAGTCCTCCAATCTACAAGGCTAGGCAGTGGATTCTTGTTGTTATGATATATCAGCTTTCGAGGCCAGATCAGAATTGAAAATATGTTAACTATAGTCTTATCCAGACGCATCAAGGTGTTCAAACATCAAGTTGTCCTTCAATGCCATGTAAGATAGAATTTCAGTCATTAACTAAGTAAAAAAGTGTTTGCTGAGCACCTCCTATTTCCTAGGCCTGTTCTCGGCTCTGGGAATGCAGTGACGGATAAGCTAGACCTAGAATAGGGGCTGGTGAGGCTTCCACATTCACTCAGGGGGTTCTGAAGCTGAGGCGGCCTTTCAGAGATTTCCAGAAATAAGGCAATGGAGACAGGCCTTTCTCCCCGCACCTTGTCCATCACCGGATGTAGGCTGCCCCCAGGGAGGGTGTGTTCTGCTGAGGACAACCCCCTAGGAACCAACCTCAGTCTTGAAGGGTGACCTGGACACACACCGCAGCATCCACTCCTCTCCCCAGGGCGGGAGCAGGCTGAGCTTGCTCAGGGAACTGCAGAAAGCGGCCTACGCGGTTGGAGCACGGCGAGCAAGGTCAAGAGCGATACAGATGAGGTGGGAGAGGAGTGACGGGGAGAGAGGGTCTTGAAAAACAGCAGGGAAGAAAAGTGGGGACATTTCTCCAAACTCAAATAGGAACAGTCATACTTAAAGCAATGGTGGAGGACGTGTGACCTCCTGTATAAAGTCCCGCATGAGTAAATTCTTTTAGGCTATAGTTTCCGTAAAAAACAAACGAACAAAAAAGCAAAACTGTCTCTCAAAAGGAGCGGGATGCACTCTCCATGTTAGAGAGACAGCGACGGAGTTTCTAACAGGTCCTTCTTTGCTCTGGCCGCCAGGGAGTTCAGAGCTAAATTGAACGTTCACCTGCTTTTCGATCTCTTTCCTTTGCGGAATTTTCTTCCTCTTTAACATTTTGTTAGCTTTCTTAGGAAAGGGCGAGGTCCAGATAAATGGCATGAATACACATTTTTATTTACACAACACATCTCCTTATTCAAAATAAAACCTTCCCGGATAAGGCCGAATTCTTTTCTTCATGTAACTCCTTGCTTCTTGCTCTAAAGCAACCCTGATTCCAGTGAGAACAGTGTGCGTGTGTGCACGTGCATGTGTGTGCGTGTGTGTCTGTGTGTGTGCGTGTGTGTGTGTGCGTGTGTGTGCACATACATATGTACGTACTGGTGACCACAAGCCGTCCCTCGCCTATGCATTTATGCGCATATGCCGTGATGAGAGTTTCTGAACTCTGACTTTTTATTCAGCACTTTCTCCCTTTTTTTAAAAAAAAAAATGCGGACCTACAAGGCTAAAAATATTGTCATACAGCCTGGCACACGATGACCATCCATTTGCTTTCCTTCTCAGTGAAATGTCCCAAAGCTAAACCCACCCTAGTCCATAAAGAACCACTCCACTGTAACTGCTACGCAGTGATCCCCGTAAGACAGCAGCAGAATGTATTCCGCTCTTTCTCTCTTGTTGTGTCCCAGTCTCGTCTTCGCCGTCACAGGTAGGGCCCCCAAGAACATCTTCCTGTGTCCCCCTTGCATGCCTGCTGAAGTGTTTCTCCGTGATGGGTATCAACGAGTGGAAGTGCTAGGTGCATGTTAGTGGATTGCAAACTCGCCCGCCCCAGTGGCTTTACAATCTTACATCTCTACTGGCAGCTTTTTAATTAATTAATTAATTAATTAATTTATTTATTTATTTATTTATTATTTTTAATGGGAACCTAGCTCCACAATATGGCATCTCCTTCTCTGAGGCATTTGCCCCCTTCATGCTGTCCCCTCTCTCCAGTGGCCGTGTGCAGCCCCTCAGGATGCTGAGGAAAGGACACTGGCCTCACTACCTGACAGTGCTGAGTCCTGGGACACGTGGCTTGGTTTTGGAATTGGGTTAGGAGCCATTTGCTTCACCACCTTCCCCTCACCTTGCCCTGAGGCTTCCCACTGCCTTAGAGACCATCCCTGCTCTAAGAACAAATAATACAGCTGCCAAGCAGCCTAAAATAATCAAGGCCACGTGATCCGGAGGCAGCTCCCAGCAGAAAACAGGCAAATATTGTCAGACGCCTTCTGCCAAACACTCTCCAGCATCCTCGGTCACGAGGGTTAGTGAAGCCCAACCCGCTGGGGATGGTGAGCGCTGCTGGAATCCTGGCCGCACAATAACCTCTATTCATGCAGAGGATTTTGGAATGGAAAGCAGCCTGTTCCCCCATCCTGGCCTACTTGCTGCCAGCACATGTCCCCCTGCTCGGCCCCACCCTCTCACACACCTCCCTGGTCGCCTGTGTCACTCCCAGCACCTCACGTGCTGTCAGGGTGGACCCATTTTCCTTTGCAGCATTTTATAGAGGTAACAAGGCCCTTCGCCAGAGGAAGAGGGTAGAAGACCAGATTGTCACTTTCTTGGAGGCATTTTCCCTTCTTTTGAAAAAAAAAATAGAGACGAGGCCCTGGGTGGTTGATGGGCTTTCAATATTCCACATTAATATGGAACAAAGTAAATTCGTGTTTCTCTTTTAAATGTTCTTGGAGGCCAAAGGTAGAAGATTGGGCTTAGTACTGTTCCAAAGGAGTACACTGACATTTTAGATGAGGTCCTGGACCCATGGGGTGTAACCAATACCTGATGTTTTGCACCCATTTCTGACTTGAGCGTTCTTTCCACGATGACATAACATTATTTACTTTCATAATGAAAGTTCCAGAAAGGGAGGCTGAACATTTTTAGCTCTGAAAGCAACCAGAGGTTGCTGGATAATGCCAAGGTGCGATCGTGTCCTGCCAGGGGCCTCAGCCACAGGTGGAGGAAGGATAACTGAGCGGGACAACACAAGAGTGTAAAAGTCTCAGCGTGAGGTGCCGTGTTGTGGAGCTGGGTTCCTACTTTAAAAAAAAGTGGGGGTTGTGCTATGGTTCAGGTGTTTTAAAATAGTAAAGATATCTGAGTGGGCAGTTTGTAATCCCAAGAACACTGTCACAGGTGCATCCAGCAGTTCTGCTTCTTGCTAGGGACATGGAGAAATACTCCCACTGGACTGCAAGGAGGCCCAGGTGAAGACGTCCTTTGTCGTCGTCCTACCTGTAACATAGAGACAGGGAACAGACGGAAGATGGAGAGGGATGGGTTCTGGGTAGCAAGTGGTATCTCTGACAACCTCAGTAACAAGTTATTCTGTTCAGCACAGTTTTTTTTTTAAACTCCTGTAGCCTTTGGGTAAAATAGAGGGAAAAAGTTTTCTGTTTTAGACATGTGTGCCAGGACCTGAGAAGTGGAGACTTCGAACAGAAAGCCCATGTGTACATGCAAGAAAACAAGTTTAAAACGAGGACGGAGGGGATAATTACTCTGGGTGCTGAAACATGTGCTCTTCATTATCAAGTGCTAATACAAAGCTTCCTCCTCGCGCCCTTGGACGCTGCACGCCGAAACCTCGGGAGGCGGCCTGTTGGACCCGCACACGGCGGATAATGACTCGTGTTGGCCGGTGGACCGAGTTCATTATCTCTCTGTAACAGGATAGGCTCGATTCAGATATGATCGAGGTGTTGAATAGGACACGTCAGAAAATGGAAGAAGTGGGGAATGTCTCTGTGATCATTAAAAATATCCAGGTATAATGGAGCATTGTTCGCCACGTCAGACTAATGATGTCCTCGCTGAAAGTGAGGAGGAAAGGGGGACATTTTGTCAGATACGAAGAGCGGTAATTAACTGCCTTTCTCTCTGCCATGCCTCGGTCAGGGAAGCGGACATTCCAATTAGCAACCTGAGCACACCCTCGGGCCCTCTGGGTTTGTGAGGAGCTTTGGGGAAAGGTGTCACGATGCTATATTCCTGTAGCAACTCATCCAGCGTCAAAGTTGCCCCTAAGGCCAATGACATCTGTTTGTCCCCCGAGCGTATGAAAATGCATCATAGTCATAAGCCACCTGGACAGCTTCAGGTGAAGGAGCTCTGGTAAGGGGAACAAAAACGGGGGTAGAAGTGTAGCTATTTAGAAGGCAGATGACCTCTGGCAGGGCACAGCTTCACTAGCTCAGCCGGCGTGATCCATGCGACCCATCCAATTCAAATAGTTTGTTGCTGCCCTAGGTACATCAATGAAACGTCTTTTAACATAGATCTGTGCCCTAACCCTGATCTACTGGCCAGACTGCATGAGCAAACAAGCCACAAGTACAGCAAATAGAAACTGAGGCATAACTAATGAGTGGGGAGGCCAGGAATTCACCTGGGAGCCTGTGCTCTCCCACGCCACATTTGGAAGCGTTATTTACCCCTATACCTCACTTTGGTGTCTTTTAATCTTGGAGATTAATGTTTGAGATCCCATTCAACCCAGTTAGGAACCCGAGAACTTGCCTGGGTGGCTCCTACCCTCCTCACATTGGGAGACCTGAGGTCTACACCCCAATGTTATTAGCTCTGCCCTCACGGCCAGCCCTTCAATTCATGCTCCATCATTTCTAGCTTGGACTATTTTAATTGCTCCTAACTGGTCTCATTTTGTTCATTCATTCATTTATTCACTCCACAAATGCTAATTATTCAGCCGCTATGTGCCAGGCTTCACTAGTCCACCCACCATAGAGGTGCCAGAGTGACCTTTCCAAAGAATCAATTTGATCATGCCACAAACACGCTTAAAAACAAAACAAAAAACAAAACTTAATCGTTCACCTATCATTTTACAGGATCATATGCCTTTTGTCAGATGAATTCTGAATCGTTTGAAATGCATGTTTGTTAAATATGCCCCTGGGTTTTTCTGGCCAAAATCAATTTTAGGAAGTCATTAGCAAAGAAAAGCAAAGAGGGATACTCTCCGCGGCCTCGTAGCTTGTCATGCACCAAGTTCTGGCTGTTCACGTGTCTGGTGTGACCCGGAAAATGTTCCACAGCAGTCCGAAGAGCTGCAGTCAGAGCTTTTTAAGGAAATTGCTTAATGGAACTCTCACTAGTCTACGATGAAACCTATGAAACTTGGATTTTTTTTTTAAACATTCTTTTATACTCAGTCCATCGTTGGCAAATAGAACACACTAAGTTTTCAATTAATGGTAGTGACTGTTGTTATTGGTGGCATCGTTATCATTTCTGCAGCATCCCAGAAACACTAGGGTCTTCTGAGTCTGTTTTTTCAGTTCTTTGAGTAGCATGCTGTTGCCTTCTGAAAATTACACTTCGGTAGTTAGCTCTTCAACTTCAGGGGTTGCCAAACTCTTATGCCAGGCCGTGTCCTCCAGTGGGCATTTAAATAGGCTCCGTGCCCCCTCCCCCGGAGTTCTTTCCTTTTCGACAGTCCTTTACAAGCCCCCCTTCTCCACTTAGACCAGTGTCTCCATCATCCAGAGCACATGCCACATTCGTCTCTCATCCTCACTGGGGATCCTGTCCCTCTATCGTGGAAAATACATGGCCATGGGCAAATGAGTTCCACTCTCGGAGCCTCAGTTTCCTCATCTAAAACATGAGTATCATACCTACCTCATAGGGTTATCGTGAGGATCAAATGAGATGGAATGAGGTACCCAGTGCCTGGCACCTGGTGAGAGCTCAGCAGATGCGGAGGCTGTTGCTGTTGTTCCTAAGGGGCAATCCCAATTCATCCGTGAAACCTGAATCATCTGCTCTCACAGGACTAATCTCTGTTTTCTCACCTTCGACTGCACCTACGGTCAGCCGTTTGTAGTGCTTAAACATTCTTAGTTCTGTGCATTGCTCTTCCCCGATTAGACTGCGAAATAAACTAGGGCATAGATCCCGGCTTATGTCAACACAAGAGCCTACAGGAGCCAGACAAGGAACAGAAAATAGATCGGGTGTAAGAAAAATAGGGAGGAGTGAGGCCTCTGGCCAATGCGAGGGCACATGTAACTCTGGCCAATTGTTGTCATACGGGAAGATGGGCCCACTGTTGCCAGATCTCAGCCTTTTCACCAGAAGCCAGAAATCCAGATTCTAATGTGAAATGTCCTGAATTTTAAAAGTTGGGCCAACACCGTTCAGGCTAAACAAAGCATGTCTGTGTGACCCCAGTCTGTGAAAGCTGCCTTGTTCAGATGGCCCCTACAGGTTTGTGTGGGCGCTTATTTAGACCTCTGAACTCACTTTTATGGAGAAACAATACTGCGGATGGCATTTAGGGATCTAGGCTAAGCTGGAAGGCTGATTCCCGTTCATGCCAGACCTGACGCGTAGGACAGTCCTGTGAAACCTAATCTCTCTGTGAAGCCATTTCCCCCAGCGAACACATTTGGCATTCAGAGTTGTGATTCTGGGGACGTGTATACTAGAGTGGCAGCCCTTTCAGGACAAGACCTTCATTTTATTCACTGCCATTTCCTTAATGTTTAGAATGCTACCTGGCACCCAATAAGTATTTGTTAAAGTAAAGATCACCTGTGTCTTTATCCATCCATCCATCCACCATTCATCTGTTCTCCAGATGCAAACATGGTCCCTCTCGTCCACTGTGGTATCCGCAGCACCTGGCAGGTGGTAAGAGATCAATAAGTATTTGTTGAATGAATATATGACTGAAATAATATATTCATCAAGCATTTATTGAGTACCCGCCATGTGCTAAGGAATATGCTGGATTTCAACAGTGCAGAAGTGACTCAGACACCATCCTGGCCTCAAGGAATTAGTTTGCCTGGAACCATTGCATAAAGTATTTCTTAAAACACTTCTAAAAATGTCAAGAGTTACTCAACGTTCCCCTTCCCAGAAGAGGGAGGGTGGTGCATAAGATGACCTGTTTGGGACCCGGCCTTTGCATCAATCTGAGCATCTCTAGGGTTGTCGCCATCTGTGGGGCGTGAATGCAAGCCATCGAACTGGTTTTCTTTCGACTGCATGTCGGGGTGAGCCAAATGACTGCTGCCCTTTCAAGTGGGCACCTCAGGAGGCCGTGTCCTCATTCCGCTTCGGTTACGCCAGCGCTGGACCACTTCCTTGGCCAGTGCCCTCAGGGGAAGTTAGAAGTCACTCAGGGACACTTATTTCATTGCTCTAGAGTCATGCCTTACTTTTCTCTGCCACCCTCCCCCCCAAAAAAAAGTGTTTGGGAGGAAAGGGTTGTTCCAGTCACTTTATCCCTCAGACTTGGGTCCAAATTACTTTGGGTTGTTTTCCAAAATCCAATTCATGATCAAAGGAGAAATATTTTCTGCTGGTGAGCTTTTTGGACAGTGTGCGCCCAGGCTCTGAAGGCATCAGAGCCCAAACAGAATCCCCAAATCGTCACGTGTCCCAGTAGTTCATTTAGAAGAAGTGTTTAACCTTCTCACGTGACTGTGACGAAGGAGGCAGGGGTCTTTTGGATGCCTGCATTCTGGAGGTGTTTGGGTTAAAGAGGGGAAAAAAGATAAACTCGATCTAGTTTTCTTTTACTTTTACCCACTGTCTATTACACATTCTAGACGTATAGGAGCCCGGAAATGTTTTATGAAGAGGACAAATATATGATAATGAGGTCCAACATCTACTAAGTACTCAGCATGCTGGCACATGTCACACATTACATCCGATCATCACAACAACCTTATGGGGCAGTTACAGTTATCACCTCCAAGGGAAACTGAGGCCTGAGGTTAGGTAACTTGCCCAGCAGGTGATTAAGGCTGGGATTTAAGCCCAAGCAGAACTTCCTTGCCCTGAACCCCTAACCTATACTCATTAAGAAGGTCATGGGTATAGACTCACATAATCCTAGCACCAGGAGGTTTGACTCCCCACTGTGGGGAGGAAACCTCCCTTCAATCAGCAGGTTAGTGACTGTCTGGCTGGCAACCTCTTCTGGGGCATTTGTTTTCCCAGACCATCCCCATCACTGCTATCGTTAGCCAGGAAGCTCTCTACGATTTTGACACCTATTTGAAATGGTTGCATGAAGGAGCTTGCAGTTCAAAGCTTGGCTGAGTGGGGCACCTGTAAGACACCATATTATTTTTGGAGTTTTGGGGAACTCAGTCCACCCAGAATGTAGCAAAGCCAATGACAGCGCAGGGGAGAGGGACTGAGAATTTGGGCTGAAAAAGTGACCTCAGATCATACCGACAGGGACCAGGAGTCTGATCCTGCTAACCTGCTAACTCCATCATGACTTTGGGCATGTCACTGTCCTCCTGGGCCTCGCCTTCCCCAGCTGTGGGGAGAGAGTTGTTATTACCTAAGTCCGCCCAGCTCTGAAGGAGGTCTAGAAAGAACATGCCCTCCTGCTGGGGTTGCTCATGGGACATTTATTTCCCCAGGCTGGAGGAGAACTATGAGATTGCAGAAGGGGTCTGCATTCCTCGAAGTGCCCTCTACATGCATTACCTGGATTTCTGCGAGAAGAACGACACTCAGCCCGTCAACGCTGCCAGCTTTGGAAAGGTGAGTCCAGCCTAACCAAACATATTCCTTATTTTACTCCCGTTAAGTAATTCACGCACATTTTTTAATCATGTTACTCGTTTCTTTTTTTTTAATTACCAAAGTAAACATTTGCTATCTTTTCTATAATGCTTCACTATAAAAAGTTCACAAACACTTGTTAACGAAGGAATACCAAACCAAATACCAAAGCAAAACCAAAGTATTAAAAACTTCGAATAATTCAGACAGGTGATAAAGGAAAACGTGAATGTCTAACTTGGATTTCCTCAGTAGTTAATTTGCAGAAAGTAACTTCTTGCCTCTGAGAGGCAGATATTGCACTCATAAGTGTGCGACGAGGTGTCAGTAAGCCTGGGACAGGCAGACTGCCTGTCTTCATAATGTGGAAGCCTTAGAGAAACTAGGAAACAGCCTGGCGTCGTTGGCTTAGATGTCTGGGGGTCCTCTGCTGGGAGTGGGGGTGTCTGTAGCGTCACTGCAGGCCTCACTGATCTCTGTCCATCTTATGCTAAAAATAAACTCCACGCTCAGGGCTGTGTCTACAAAAAATGGTCATCGCTGGTTATTCATCTTTAACAGGCCAAGGAAACCTGTTGGAGCACTTTAAGATTGACCTTTTGTTTATGTGATAGATCAAAGTCTAGACTTTCACACCTCCAAAAGACCCAGTTTAATCTGAGTCAGTTCGTCTAATTCTTTCTCCTTTTGTTCACTTGGTTTTCCATCGTGTAATTATTACTGAGTCTGCTAACACAACATAGGCAGGCTTGTTCTGCACTCTTCCTTACTGGTTTTCAGAGTGCAGAGACAGGGATGAAATGGCAGAAAGAGGTCAGTGTATAAGTTTCAGGAAATCCCTTTTCAGATCCCTGACAGATAAATCAACATCAAGAAAAAAAAAAAAGAAAAAAGGTGGTGTCAGGCCTGAGCCAACCCCCTGGAGGGTTCAAAACTGAGTGGCCGAGAATTGGCCACATGGAAAGGGGAAAATGTTTTTGTGACGCATTAACACCATTTCTCCAAAGTGAAGATTATTTTTTATAAAAGGTCAGTGGAGAATCTGCGTTTGCCATTTCATTCATTCATTTCTTCAGTCCCTCAGTGCTAGTTGAGATGGGCTGTGTGGCCGGCACTGTGTTGGGCAGCAGAGACCCAGAAGGATACCCAGTGTGGATCCTGCTGTGGAGGGGCTCACAGACCCGGGAGGGGGACCCTGGGCCCCTCAGGTGAGAGAACGAAAGGCACACCAGGGATGCATGGGGTCCTGGAGCTCTGTCATGGGTCTGTGGTCTACACACTCCCTTGAAGCAGCCACAATATAAAGTCCAGAAAGGCCTCTTAGATGGAGGTCCAGGTGGGGTGAACCAGAGACCAAGAGTCCCAGTTCTCCTGGACTTCTCATTTAACCTCTCTGAACCTCCGCTCTCTCAGCCATGAAGTGGGAATTAACACTTCCCTTCTTCAGGGGGAAGTGCCAGATTCAAGTACGAGGAAGTCAGTGGGTGACATAAGGTGTCGTTCACTCTGTCATCTCATAGTTCAGATATTTAGTAACACCTACCACGTGCCATTACAGCTGTTGTTGTTGTGAATTCTCCATGAGACGTTTGTGCACGGATACAAATAGCCATTTGTTAGCTTAGAGTCTATAAAAAGCAGAAACAAAACCCCAAAACACCCTTACGGTTCTGGAAACTCCAATTTACCCGTGTAAGGACCTTCTATTCCTTTATTCTCAAATACATTTGTCACTCTGGTGTCAGCTTAGGGTTTCTTTAACCTCATGATATAGATAAAATGTACTTAACCCTGTCCCTCCTCCCAGAACCTCAGTTCTTCTCCTATTTTAAGTCTCAAGCCTGCCCCCAAGACTTCAGCGAATCACAGGGCACTTGTCCTCTTAGTCACCTTGATGGGGGACGTTTTTTTCTGCACCTACCGCCTCTCTCTACCCCTGTGTTGTCTAGTACAATAGTCATCAGCCACAGGTGGTTGTTGAGCTTAAACAAAATTAACAACTAAGTTCTTCAGTCACACTAGCCATATATCGTACAACGATAGGGGCTACCGTACTGGACAGTGCAGGCAGAATATTTCCATCATCAGAGAACGTTCTATTGGACAGCCCTGTCTGAACCATCCCGAGGCAGGGATAAAACTCAGGGGCCTCTTCACTTTGCACATGGCACCCCAATGAAAGCATTCATGATCCTCGTAGACTGAAGTTTGTAGGAGGGGTTTACATCTCAAACAGTGCCCCTTGAAGCACTCATTCCCATCTCAACATGTTCTCCCACCTCCACACTGCTCCGGGGGGCTCACTGGCCCTCCATGCGCCGGTTCCCCACAACTAGACCCTTTCTACTCTGCCACCTCCTCTTCCCCCTCCCTCTGACCCTCCTCCCTCCTCTCTCCCCTCCTTCCTGGGACAGCCCCCACCAAACTTCCTCTGTCTTCCAATCCTGGGTTTCTGTTGACATCTTTGCCCACAAGTCCCATTTACTCCACATGACTATTCGAAATATTTTCCCGAATAGTAAGTTTTCTCCCTAAGAAGAATTACAGGGCCCGTTGCTTCCAGAATAGTCATCAAAACAACAAGCATTTGGACTTCATCTGACGTTCAGTCCAAGAGCTAGGAAATACTCTCATGGTATAAAGAAGCACCAGCGCGAAAGCTCCGCAGCTGACTTGACATCAGTTTCAAACGGGAATCAGGAGCGGGGGCCGTCCTGGGAGGTGCAGGACACAAGGTGGCTGCTGAGTCAGGCAAGCTCCACACTGAGCTCGTTGGATTGAAATCCCAGGTAGAGCTGCACCCCCTGAGGGCCCCCAGCATCTGTAGCTGCCACCCCTGACCTCAGGGTATTGCTGCAGACAGTCTTCCTTTGAGCACATCTGCCCAACCTTATGATCCACCTATGAACTTTACAGTCAGGGCAGGCGCGGTTCAGTGTGTCAACTTACAGTTTAGAGGCAGTGTCATTGGTAGTATTCTCCCCACCCAGGGTGCAGGTGAGCTGAGGGGAGCCAGACGCCGGCACTGAAACTCTCCCCCTCATGTCGCCTGGCTGCAAGTGGATGGCAGCAATCGCTTTGCTGCAAGTAAGACCCGAAGCAGAGATTCTCTTTCCAACACCGCGGCCAGGCTCTGTAAGAAACGGCTCCAGTCGTGTCATGTTGACTGCAGGTCCCGGAATTAATTTAGGGTTTGCAGAGAATGCCTTTGCTTCTAGCCGCACTGGGCCTTGCCTGCTTTTCCTGGGTAATGCAAGGTCGCCCAACTTGGAGTCACTTAACTTTCTGAGCTCCCATCTGTAGACAGAAATCACCCCTCACCAAGGGCCTCTAGGGATAGAAAGGGACAGAGCTTATGAGAGCATGTTTTAAAATTGTAAAGCTCTCCCAACGGAAGGAACTTATCATTGCCCCAAATTGGCCCCACTTCATCCTCTCTTTGTCTCCTCACCATGTTTTATTTTTCTTTGTAGCACTCATCACTGTCTGAAGTAATAGATATATCTACGTATATATAGGATATAACTAATATACATTATATATAATTATCTATAGTATATATTTAATGTATTATCATTGTAGCATTGTTATCTGTTATATTGTATATATTATGATGTATATATACGTTATGTTGTATCCATTATAATTGTACATAATTATGGAACCATCACATGTAACTTATATACACCTACGATAGAGCTACATACCTTAGTTGCTTGTGTTTTGTCTGACTCCTTCTCCGGAATGGAAGCTCCACGAGCACTTTTTTGTTCTTTAGGAATCCCCAGCTCTCAGAATAGTGCCTGGCACATGGCACCTACCTCAGCTATAGGTTAAAGGTTGAATGACTGCTATTAGTCGTCTTCGCCAGGGGCCTTTGTAATCATTCGACTTACGTGCATTTGTTTAGCCTGTGTGGTAACCCTACGAGATTGGCATTGTACCCGCTTTCCATTAGCCCATTTGCTGCGTAGAAGTGGACTTGTTGAGGTCCTAGGGGAAACCGGCTGTGTTTTTACTTTCTCTGAAGAGCCCACCTTCAGAGTCCTCTGGCCAGCCTCCCTGCTGTGCCCTCTGATGACCTGGGGAAACCCCCCAGTGTCTGACCCTGCTCAGCCATTACATCGGTCTTGGCTGGATAATTAAAATTCAATGAAAAAGTCTAGTTTGGTCCAATTTAAAACTTCCATCTCCCATTGAAGTCAGAGCCTCTCCCTCCCGTGGCTCAGAATTTGCTCTGTGAAGGAGCGGTAGGGTCGGCTTTCTTGCTCCTGGCTCCCCCAAGGTCAGGGGAGTGGGTGGTTTAGAGGAAAGACATCGAGAGTCATTTCGACCAGCTGGTGCTTCTTTGAGTTTTCCTCCCGGCTATCAGTGCCCTCTGCTAGCATCGCCGTCCCTGTGCTGGGGGGAGGGGTCCCCTGTGGGTCTCTGTCCACACTGGCCGAAGGGGCAAGCTCTCCAGCTGACACCCTCCCTCCCACTCACAGGCTGCTCTTGCTCCTCCACTGAAGATTCACCCAGTAGCTCTGTTCCTGTGCTGGGTGATTTCGACCAGCACATCTAATGCTGTACCTTGGTTTTTAGACGCACCCAGATGCGCCCCGACCAATGTAGTTGGTGTAGGAACAGGCGGAACTCGGTGACGTATTGTTCTCGTCACTCCTTCAACCATGTGATGGCCAAATTCCCTTCCCTGAGCCCTGATTGTTTCATGGGTTTTGCAAGGTTTCAGAGATTCTTGGTTATCGATAAGAAGAACAAGCCTCTGTTCGATAATTCGGACTCTCTTTTAGACATTACAAGTCTAGTCCAGGGCTCCTGCTGTCTCACATCTGCCTGAAAACTCCCTTATCTGCAGCCTGGGTCTGACCACGTGTGGCCTGAGGACCTGTGCTGGGGAAAGGGACAGTGTGGTCTGACCTTCTGCTTGTCCCTCCTGCCGCTGGTTCCTCCAGGCTTGTCAGGCTGAGAAAAATAGTATTTCCAGAATGATAGTTCGGTTTCCAGCAAAAGCAGGAAATTAATTTTTAGAGAACAGAACTGTAAATTCAAACAAACACAAGGTAGTAGGGATCAGGACTGACCTTCATGTGACATCATATCCAGCTAAATCGCCCAAGCTTATTATAGGCAGTTTCTTTAGCAGGTGGTAGAAGTGTCTGGCTGTGGCTCATCACAAATGCAGCATTCCCAGATTTCTCATAAAATTAATAAAAGCAGCAGCCACTGACATAGGGCTTCCTGCATACCTGGCGCCGTTCTAAGCAGTTTACGTAGACCGACCTCGTCTAATCCCCCAAACATCTCTGGGAGGTGGCAATGGTCATTATCCCCATTTCAAAGATGGATAAACTGTGTCCCAAAGAAGTTAGGTAGTTTTCCCACGCTCCCATAGGCAGATTCAGAAGGTGAACCCGAGAAGTCTGGCTCCCGAGTCCGTGCACTTTACCATCTCATTTATGCTGAACGAGTTATTTCAGCGGCAGGGTGGGTGTGTGCGGAGGCAGGTTTGTGTAAAAGTTGTCTTTTTGACTTTGGCGTAGTCATTGGCAGTCACCTGGCAACCTCCTAGATGGTGGAATTTGGGAGCGACGTCTTGGCCTCTCATTCTGTTAGGAAATGGGGTACCGCCCTGTGCCAGGAAATGGGGTCAGAGAGAAGAAGACAGCGCCCTCAAGGGGAGGGGGCTGTTGAAGGGACAAAAGCCCAGGAGAAACTGCAAAATGAGATGGCAGATGTGCCTTCCGAGCTGTGAACAGGGAAGAGGAAACAGCAGCCTCCTTAGGAGTGGGGCCAAGGGGCAGCCTGAGAACCAGGTCAGTCCCAGAAAACCCCCCAGGGACCCAGTATTGTCTTCTCCCAACCCTCGGGCTTATGGGATCCATGGAAGCTGAAGTGGCTATTTTAATTTCACCAAATACTTCTTTTTCCTGCTTTCCTACTGGCCTTTTGTAAAACTCTAAAACAAACACCACCTGCACAAAGATGGAGCATTATGTGCTTAGCAACAAGCTAAATCTTTTTAGAAAGAAAAACTGGGCCTCGGATTTCTAAGCAAAGAGGACATCTCTAACCTACAAAGGGGTTTCTTTACAAACATGCCAGCAGAGGTTTAAAGGTGAAAGGACGTTTTCTTCGACAAACCTTTATTGAGGGTCCACCATGTGCTCTAGGCCAATAAGGCCAAGTTCAAGGCCCTGAACTTGAAGATCTATTGGTCCCTTTCCCTCTCTGAACCTTAGTCCCTCCATCTGTGAAGTGGGAAGATTAGTCTACAAGCATATGAGGATCTTTGCCATATTAGCCAGTAATGCAAGCTCTGTGCCAGGCACTGGGCCAAGCCCTTTGCACATATTATCTCATTTAATCCTCTCACAGCCTTTTGAACCATAAGATGTTTTTATTCCCATTTAAAGATGAGCTGGCTAACTCC